>CM031235.1:82021555-83363323 GCA_018340775.1 Taxus wallichiana var. yunnanensis | reverse complement strand
CTTTTTGTAAAATTTCTAAAGTATGTTGGCACGAATGATGACATCATCCATGTTGCACCATGGGATGATGTCATCCATCAATTTGTCAAAAGTCAACATGACTTTGAGATATTTTTGTAGATATTTTGTATATTTTATGTAAATAGGTGGTTGGTTCCTTTTTTCCTTCCTTCTTCTCCTTCTTCTATAAATACTCAAATACTTGTTGTATTTGGGGGTGGATACTTTTCAGATGAAAAATAGAAGTGAGAAGAAAAGACTTTGAACTTTTTGTAACAGAAGGAAATATTAATACAATATTTAGACTTTGTGCTGAATACATGTGTTATTTGCATTAGATATTTCTTACGTCAGATCTATGTGTTTATTCTGTTGGATCTACTTCTGTTTTATTGTCATTTATTCATCAGTATTGCTTTGTTCATTTATGTAAGTAGGTTTGGCTCTGTTTACTACCAATCCCAAAACATAAACCCTCTGACCTTTCTACTTTGGAATTCATTTCTTTTCTTTCTTCGGATCTGATCTTTCTTCATCCTCTCTTCCATTCCTTTCTTTCCGCAGTCGGAAATAAACCTACTGGGATGAGATCCCAAACCCCCGAAGGTAGAATATTGTGAGACTTGCACAGATTCCTGCTGGTAGAATAGCAATAAACCAGTTTCACTTTGCTGACTCAAAGAGGGGCTATGCCCCGCACTGCTGTTGACCCGATACATCCATAAATCTACCTATTCGAAATGATTTTCGAGCAAACATATTGTCAACCACTTTCATGAGAATTTTATTCGAGGTTTTGTTAGTGGATTTGGCTTTTGTAGGTTTTGGGTAATAAGTGAGGAGAAACTCGGCTAAATGTTGAAGGCATCGCAAAGTTTTTACTGATGTTTTTTTTTGAATTGTTTTCCAATGTCAATGATGAGGTGATGAGGGACACCAAAGTGACAAATGATATGATGGTTAATGAACTCACATATTTTCTCAGCTTTCGTGGAGATGAGTGGTATGGCTTCCACCCATTTTGTGTAGTATTCGATAGCGGTTATGATCCATTGATGGTGTTGGGAAGAATGAGGATTGATTTCTCCGAAAAGATCCAAACCCCATTGAGAGAAGGTCCAAAGGTCACAAGTGACCTTTAAGGCATGATTGGGTGTATGATGAAGGTTGGAATTTGGTTGAAGTTTCATAAGCATTTGACATATTTATAACAATCATGGTTAAGGGTCGTCTAGTAATAGCCTAGCCGAATAATATGCTTAGCAATAGCAAGGCCACTAAAGTGACATCCAAATATGCCATCATGAACCCCCTTAATGGTGTAAGGGATATCAGAACTTGTGAGGCATCGTAAAAGAATACCATCAAATTTGTTCTTATAGAGAGTCCCCGGATAACGAAATGAGAGACATTCTTAAGGAAGGCACGTTGTCCATTACGGGTGAGATTTGGAGGTAAGATGGAGAGGAAAGTTAGTCGGATTATAGTTTATACCAAAGGTCACTCGGGTCATTTGTGTTAGTTCCGATTGAGTAAACATCATGATGTAAATATTTTGGAATCGGTTGGGGAAGTGGGTAATTGGGAAGATAAGTAGGTCATAGTGTCTCCATATTTGTTGGTTGACCATGGGATAATTTGAAGGGTGTAACAATAAAAGGTGGTCAAAAGTATGTCTACATGATGTTTATACTTTTGAAGTATCTCGTTACGACATTGGTACATATAATTAACTTGGTTTATGACCAATTGAGAATCACCAAAGATGTGGATTGATTTGACATTGAGGGCATAAGTGGTCTAGAGACCTAGTACGAGCGCTTCGTACTTGGTAATATTGTTAGTGCATTCAAATTCTAGTTTGAAAGACAAAGGTATGGGTTTTCCATCTAGAGGGATGAGGATAACACCAGATCCACCCCACATTGACACTTGGAACCATCAAATAACGGTGTCATTTGGTAAGGGGTTCATCCAAGGAAATACTAGCAATGGATTCATTGGGAAAGTCAAAATTAAACTGTTGGTCCCCTGGTAGTAGGTACGTCGGCCCGGTTGGTCAATGATAACTGGCCCTTAATGTAGTTTTGGTGGATGAATTCTTGGTCTAGGTCGAAAGGAGCATGAGCCAATGTGTGGCATGTTGATTTTGATATTGGCATACATGAAGTTTAAAGGGTCGGTGTTGGTCACAACATAGGTTTTGTGGTTGAGTAGGTAATGGCGAGTTTGGTGGCAACAAAAACTAAGGCTAAGAAAATATTTTCGGGTGGTTGTATTGGGTTTCATAGTCCAAAAGAGTACGGCTTATGTAATAAACTGCCTACTCCCTATGTTGTTCATCATGATTAGTGAGCATGGCTCCCAAGGAATGATCGGTAGTTGATATGTATAAGTAAAAAGGTTGATCATATTTCGAGTGGAATGAGTATGGGTGCTTAGAGAAGGTATTTTTAAGGCCTCAAAAGCTTTGTGGCGATCATCATCCCATTTGAAAGAGACATCCTTTTGAGAAGGTGATGAAATGGTTGACAATGGTCGAGAGAGTTGGGAAATAAATCAGCAAATGGATTGTAATTTGCCTTGCGAGGATATGGAATTGTTTGAGGTTTGTGGGTGGAGGAATTTCCGAATGGCTTTGACTTTAGTAGGGTCAACTTCTATACCATGGAGGGAAACAATAAATCCCAGGATTTTTCTTAGAGAACAATGAAGACGCACTTTTTAGGTTGAAGCGGATGTAATATTTAATGAGGTGATCAAAGATGGTTTCGGGGACAGTGAGGTGCTCGGCATGGCATTTAGATTTAGCCAAGAGATCATCCAAGTAATCTTCTAATATGCGATGCATGATATCATGGAAGATGTAAGTCATAACACACTGATATGTAGCACCATAATTTTTAAGGCCAAAAGGCATGACTCGATAGCAGAAGGTCCCCCAATGGGTAATGAATGTGGTTTTGTGCTGATCCTCTGGGGCAAGAAAAATTTGGTTATAACCTCAGAAACCATCTATGAGTGAGAGCATCTCGTGACCCACGGTAAGTTCCACCAATTGATCAATACCGATAAAGGAGAAGTCATCTTTTGGGCAAGCGAGGTTGAGGTCATGGAATTCCGTGTAAATATGGAGTCCCCTTGTTGCTTTAGTGATAGGGACAATGTTAGAAATCCAACGAGGATAATCAACGGGTAATATGAAGGAAATGGAAAGAAGGTGCTAAAGTTCTTCTTTTACAAGAAGAGAAATGTCAGAGTGCATTTTCCTCATCTTTTGTTTGATAGGTTTGGTATCGGGAATGGTTACGATATTGTGGACCACTATAGTGGGGTCAATCTTTGGGAATGTCTGTATAAGACCAAGTGAAAGCGTGGTTATGAGCTTGGAGAAAGGAAGTGATGGCTTCCTATTCAACATCATATAAAGATTGTTTGATATTTAGGATGTGTGGGTCATCCATGAGTATGAATGTTGATCTCAATAGTCGATTCATTCAACATGGTTTGTGTCTCAAAGGGTAATGACCGATGAATATATGAGTCTTCTGCACCAAGGTAGGTGAGTATAGATTCATCATCCTGACATTGAACAATGTTAATGGTCGGTATGTCATCGTCAATCATCTCAGGATACAAGAATTAGAGAGTGGAAGGGGCCTCGCCCTCCTGTTGATAAGTAAAAGGCCCCAGGAAATGGTTTTATGAAAAAAAAGTTAGGAGGGATAGATTAAGGATCCATCGACTGCGCCGATGAGGGTGGTGATGAAGGTGGAGAAGGGCTAGGGTCCATAATGAATTCAATATGTGTCTATTTGGTAGAAGGGTTGGGGAAGATAATACCACTCCGGTCATTATGTTTGTGGGTGGTACATGGAATAACAGTATGGTGGCCTTGCTCATAAAAGCCAAAACATAAACCCTTCCACGCATAGAAGGTGCGGGATGGTGTGGGTGAAACAGTTGGTAAGTGATTGGAAGTCTGTGGAAAATGGGTAGGGTTGTGATGGTGGTTCGGTGTGTGGGTGGTAGTATCAAGTGCCCCATAGGTGAGACTAGTATGAAGATAAGGAGGACCATAAAGGAGGCATTATCCTATACGGTGATCATAACGAGGGTGTTGGTGAAGGATTCCATACTCATGGGGAGTAAGGAAGGTGTTGACACTATATAGGCAATATTCCCCCAGAGTGAGGCATTGAAAAAAACCTTCCAAGGGATCATTGGTTCGTATTTGGGTAGCTGGTATGGATGATGTGTCGAGGTTGATGCGAGAGGTGGTGTTAATAAATTAGGAAGCTAATGGGTCAGTCATGGAGGTTATAGTAGTGGTAGTCATGGAGGACGTATGTGTGGGGAAAGTGGCTGTAATGGTAGGTATGGGTGTGGGTGTAGGTGTAGGTGAAGTGGTATTGGTTGTGGAAGTAGATGGCTTAACTGGTATGAGTACATCATTGGGTCGGTAAAGCATGTTACATGTTTTGAAAGGTGATGGATCAGCTAGAATGGTATAAGTGTGTCCTTTGTGTTCAAACTTTACACAACAATGCAAAGTGGAGGGAACATAACCCATGACATGGATCCATGGTCTACCAAGTAACAAGTTATATTAGAATTCCTCCTCCAAAACATAAAACAATTTTGGAATAGTGTAGGGGCCCACACGAACGTGAAGGATGATAGTGCCTATTATGGAGGTGATAACGGCATTGAATGAACACAACATGATTTGGATGTTTGTGCATGTAATTGTTAGAGTATGCACATTTGAGAAAATGAATGGGATGAAATGATGTTCATGCTAGCGCCTCCATCAATCATCACATGATGTACCCGTATATCATCAATGTGTACAAAGATGAAGAGAGTTCGGTCTAGGTCATCATTTTGGTATGGCATGATCTCCGCCTCACGAGAAGCCGAGGAGGCCACTTGGTGAAAAAGGTGAGGTGAGGATGAAGGTGGTAATTTGGTGAGGGAGGCTACATGATGGCGTGATAATGGAGGATATGGGTGTAGGGTCATTGGGTAAAACCTCAATAGATTGAAGAACCTCCATGAGGGCTTGACGATGGGATTCTAAGGTTTGGATGAGGTCGTATAAGGACATTTTGAGGGGATATTGGTGTAATTGTTTAATCATGGTGTGATGTGTGATGCCATTAGAAATGGGGTATGTAGGGCCAAAAATAGTTATCTTAGGTATGGGTGCAGATGGTATGTTGGGTATAGGATTGGTTGGTGGGTCAGCTACCTTTTCTTTACCCTTTTGTGCACATGTAGTGACGTGTACCATGTTGATTTGAGGGAAATTGTCAAATGGAGAGGGTGTAGGGTAAGTGGTATAATGACATGAAGGGTAAAAACCTATGGGAGGAGAAAATCCCTGTGAGGTCAGTTGGGCGCAACGACATTTGGGTGGTGGCGTGGCAAGTTCTCTGATGTGAACCATGTTAATTTCAAATTTTGTGTGTGGTTCTAGGAGCTGTGAGGGTGGAGGTTGTGGTTGTTGAGTGCGTAGTGTGGGAATGGGTGTTGGTGAAGTAGGATCCTTGTCAAGAAGGTCATCATCATCAAAGTTGGTTTTAGGTGGACACAATTGGATAAGGATGGTTTTCAAGGCCTTGCAGTTCTCCACATCATGCCCTGGCACATGATGGTATGCGCAAATTTTGGTATCATCAAACCCTTTTGGCTTGGGTTTGAGGGGGTCATAAGGTCGGAGTGGTGGTAATGTGATAAAAAAAGTCTCGAGGAGGTTGGTTAAAATTTTGGCATAAGACCCTGCTAGTGGATCACAATGGGAAGTAAATGTGGGTTTGGGTGTAGGTGTGGTTGGTTGTTGGGGAATTGTTTTTGGAATTGTAGGAAGGGGTCAAGCTATGTATTTAGGCGCCGGTGTGGTTTGAGGTATTGGTCATGTTTGTTTAGGTAGGGGTACAATAGATGGATGGGTAGAAGGGTGTGGGGTTGTTTTAACTACCTTGTTGTGGGGTAGTGGGGTTTTGTTTTTTGGTTACACCTTCTTAGGTAAAGGTGATGTGGGTATATAGGGTCTAGAAGGAAAAGTATATGGAGGAAGAGAGAAATTTACCCACCTTTGGGATAATGGTGGTGCTATGAAGGTAGATGATGCAAGTCGTTCTTGGGGTGTGAGGGACAATGATAGTGAAGTATAGTAAGTAGTGAAGAAATGGTGAAGGTATCATAGGTATTGCTTTGGTAATGAGGCTGCAGTGTGGGTATGAGTCGTGTTGTGTGCACAGGTAGGTTGGAAATTTGTGAGGAAGGAATGGGTTGTTGTGTTATTAGGTTATGAATGGGTAAGGTGTGCTTGACCAGGTTGGGAAAAGCCCCGAGGTCTTAAGGCGAGACGGGCCAAGTGCGGGTGTGATTGGTGGTAGGGGTATGAGGTCGATCAGTTTGTTTCTTTAGTTTGGGTGTCAGAGTAGGTTTGGTTTTAACATTGGAGGATGTAGCTAAATCTAGTTTAATAGGTGGATGAGTAAGGATGATGGTCGGGGTGACCCCTAAAGTGGTAATAGGTTTAGTGGAGGTAAATGTTATGGGTATAGGTTTGGATTTAGGTATAGGTCAACTTATGGGTAAGGGTGTGGTGTGAGTGCTAGAGGATATCGGGAAGGGGTTGTGACAACGGTGGTTGTATATGGTTTGATGGGTGGAAATGTTCTTAGGTAGATAGTGGAGGTGTCATCGAGGGATATTTGCATTTGTGTTGAGATAGGGAGTAAGAGGCACCCCCATAATAAATCTGTATACACATACTCTAAGTGATCACCAAACATGAGAATGGAATGTTTGTGGGTGGGCTTAGTGAGGACCGAATGAGAATTCCCATAAAATGCATCTTAGAGATGGGGACTCGACCGGCTTCACTTCCGTGGGTAAGAAAGTTGAAAGTAGGTCTATTGGATGTGAGGTAGTGGATGGAGAATGCTTTCCAAGAGGCAAAGGTATCCCCACTGGGTCTATGATGGGTGGAAGGGATGGTGGGAGTTCCTCTATGAGTGGAGGAATGGATAGGTGCTCCTCTATGGGTGGAGGAAATAATGGGTGCTCCTCTGTGGGTGGAGGAGGTAATGGGTGCTCCTCTATGGGTAGAGGAGGTACGATAGGTAAAGATTTTCTAAGTGAAGAAGCTAGGGGTGAGATGGTCTCAATGTCAGTAGAAGACTCCTCTGTAGGTGATGTAGGAGATGAAGGGTGTTCTTATATTGGTGAAGGAATGGTGGAGGTTGGTTCAGACGTGGAAGGAGGATTTTGGGCTAGGATTTCCTCTATGGAAGGGATGTGAGGTAATTGAGAGGTGACATGTACCTCGTTAAAGATCACATAAACTTTGACGAGTATGGGTATTGTGAGTGGATGTCTCACTTGTTTGGTTAGATGAAGGGGAATGGTTTTTTAAAGATTTTTAGATTTTGGTTGGGGGTGGCGTTGGGATTATCCATAGTCAACTCACCTTTCTTGAGCATTTCTTGGACAATATTCTTAAAAGTGATGTAGTTGCCATCACTATGACCCTTCACTCAGTGATAATTACAGAAATCTTGTTCCTTATACCATGTAGGCATGGGGCGAGAAGGGTCAAAACCAGTGTGTGGTTTTATGGGTGGAAGGGTGATGGCGCTAGCTTTGATAAGCTTCTCTAAGACAAAAGAGTAAGGTTCCCCAATTGGGGTATATTTTCGTTGCTCTTGTCTGAATTGAAAAGCTTGAATGGGTGATAGATTAGATGAGGGTGTAGCTTGATTGGATGGATGAGTGGGTGGCCTTGAGTACCACTGTGTTAGTAGTACCTTTATCCTTTGAATAATTGGTTGGTGGTTTGGAAGAAGAAGAGGTTTCATTCAACTTGAATGCCAAATTCTTATTTTGTAATTGGATTTTCTTCTCTTTGATGGCTCAAATCTCTAACTTTCATGCCATAGTGAATGCCTCATAAAATGTTTGGAAATTTTGGACATGCAAGGTTGGGGAGATATGTTTGGCGTAAGCTCAGGTAAAGAGCTCAATGAGTTCAGTTTGTGGTAATTAAAATTTAAGTTGATTGATCGAAGTGTGTACGGCGAGGAACAAAATTTGCGATGGATTCATCCTTGTACTAACGCATGGAATATAAATCACTCATGGTAACTTTCTTGGTGATATTGATAGAGAAATGATCCAAAAAATCTTGGGCTACCTGATTGAATGAAAATATGGAGTGTTTGGGTAACCCACTATACCAATCTAATTCTGGTCCAGTGAGGGACATGGGAAAAATTCTCAAAAGTATGGCATCATCATGAGAAATCAAATAACATCCATGTTTAAACGAGTGCAAATGCTATTGTGGGTCTTCCTTACTATTGAAGCGGTTGAATTTAGGAATTTCCCAATGCATGTGGTTTGAACAGATGGGTGAATAGGCTCATTGCAAATCTCATCCTGAGTGAGAGTGTTGTAGGAGCCGGAAACCAATGCCTCTAGTGTTTGCATCTTGTCCATCATCAATTTAATTAGGTCGTCGGTGGGTTGTGATGATTGGATGCCTCCTATAACGTGAGGAGGTTGGTTTTGGGTGTATAATGGGAGTGGCATTCCAGTGTACGGGGCTGCCATGTAAGGTAAGAGAAGAAGCAAGGCAAGGAAATAGAGTACGTACCTAGAATGAATGATAGATGAAACAAGTGGTTGTTGGTAGTATATATATGTGGGTGGAAGGGTTGTGGTAACCCTAGTAATAATAGGGGCTAATGATTGTGGAATAGAAAGAACCACATTCGAAATGGGGTAGGAGTCACCGACACGGGGAGGTGGTAATGTAGCTACGGGTATGTATGAGACATTAGGGGTAGATGAGGTTGTGTTTGGGGTAGCCACTAAGGGTATGGTGGATGTAATGGGTGCTACTGAGAGGTAAAAGACGTGGTAGTCATAGTGGGAATAGGACCTAATTATGAAATGACCTGGGGGTAAGGTGGATGTAGGTAGAACGGAGCTAGATGGGGCTGATGCAGAAGTGGTTGTGAGAGTTGGGGGGATAGACATGGGCATGTCGTATATCAATTGACCCAAGGCATCTTGATTGGATGAATGAGAGAGGTAGAACTACAAGGCAACAAGGTTCTAGTCAAGGAGTCATGCAAAATCCTCATCTTCGGTAGAGATATTAGTAGGTTGGATGGGATCTATGGATGATGATAAAATAGAAGGTGGTGAAGGACTAGGTGGGAGTGGCTAGAAACTAGCGTGGAACACGAGGGCATTCGCTTGTCTTTGGGTCAGTACTGTAGATCAAGAATTTTGCACTTGTTACCTATCCAAGTTAATTCACCAAACTAAACACAAAAACCCTGAAAAACTCTAATGAAATCGATACCTGATGGACAAGATCCGAAGATGTAGATAGATAAGGAAGTCGATGTAGATAAGACGGGCGCACATGAGCAATTCTACATAGTAGATCCAAGTAACCTGCGAGACACCGATGCTTGACAGAAAAAGACCACGTTAAAAGATATTTAGGTGGACTGCCTGAGAAGCGGATCTGGGAAGTGATAGGCTCCCTGGCGAGATGTCAGTCCACGTTTTCAATTAAGTAAAGAAGTATACATGATAAAAGATGTACGTACAAGACTAGATTTTCTGATCAAAGTAATAAACAGAATCTAAACAGCAGGTAGAAAGCAACAGAAAATAGGGAACTGTGAAAAACAAAGCTGGATTTGTGTTACCTGCGTCTTTTTACCTGTCTGCAGGGAGATCGGCGTCGATTAGGTAGAATCGGCGTCGACTGTTTAAAATCAGCGTCGACTGATGTAGATCAGCGTTAACTGATATAGATCGGCGTCAATCCAAGATAAAGTGTGAGAAGATTTGGAAATCGGAAAGTGAAGGCCAGATCGTCAACGTCTGCTTGGATCTGCGGAAGCCGGAGAGATACTAGCAAGACTCCACCCATGCTGGGTGCAGGAAAAGAGTCACCAGAAAATCAATGGAGACGTGAGATGTTGATGTGATAAGAGCAGAGTAATGGTGCTCCTCTCAGGGATTGATTCGGACAAGATCCACTCTCATTCGATAGATAATGTTCACACTTGATGCTAAAAGATCTCTCGTTCTCTCTCTTACAATCTGCGTCTCTGTGTCACGATCTGTCTCTCTCTCTCTCTATTTTTTCATCCTCGTGTCCTCCCAGAACTGAGTTCTGGGCTTCCATTTATAATCGGCGCCGCTTTGAAAAATCGGTGTCGACCGAGTCAGTTGGCGCTGATCACAGGAATGAACTCCCGAGACGGCCAAAATGAACGATTTCTGGAAAGATAAGAGTTATCCCTCCACCTCAAATACGGGAAATATCCCGCTTTGGGAGGAGGAGAAATAGGGGTGATACATGGATAGGATAAATATGGGGTAGATAAGTGGTTAGGATACATGTGAAGAGGTGTAATTAAATAGTTAATATTTAATTACTCACGGGTAAAACATAATGGGGTGAATTAAACTTAGGATAGGTGTTTAAATCACAAATCGAATAATATCCCAAGGGGATAGTGGTGATATAAACGTGCACGAGGGACACCAGATTGGATAATCAATTTTAGGTGTCTACATTTTGCCCCTTTTTGTCAAGTAACTTGCGATAAGCAAGGTTATGAGACAAAAACAAGGAGATGGAAGAAGGGAAGAAAAAGTGATGATGTGATCCCCCTCAAACTAGGGATGGGATGGGTGATAGAACAAACGATCCCAAGTTTGAAAAAAAAGGTAGATGAAAATGCAGGATGCCCCAGCTGGATGTCTGGAGTAGATCTGATCATTGATGATGTACAAACATGAATAAAGAGGCAGCAACCTAAGGAACTCACATTGGTAGGGCAGACTAGACGGTCTCCTCATGAGACGACGTTAGTACCTATAGACCCATGAGTGTAAGGAGGGCTGCAAAATAGTTAGCATCTAAAGAGAGACACATTGGTAGGGACAACCAGATGGTCTGCAAAGCAGATGACGTTAGTGCCTACAGACCCGTTAACTCTAAGTTGCCAAAAAAGTACGAGTGCCCCATGCAAAGGGAACAAACTCGAAATGGACGGTGATATCAAAAATATGTGCCAAAAGGCAACATTCAACGCACAATAATGACCAGATAGATAAATAAGCCAAGCATCAACACTATGGCAAAGAGATATGGAAAATCGGCGGCGATTACACTAATCGGCGCCGATCTAAATAAACGGCGCCGACCCAAAATAGTCGGCGCCGACCGTTCAAAGCACATATAAATATGTGAACGGAAAACGTGAACGATTTATTTACATCGTGATGATCGATTCAGAGAGAGTCAAAAATTGGATTTGAGCACCATGGAAGCCTCTGGAAGCGGTCAGAAGCGGAGGAGGACACGACCCGGGGTAAGTGGTTCTTCTTGAATTCGTCATTTTACTTTTGCTTTATATATATATATATTTTTTTCTATTTTGCCCGGTGGGAGGCCAGGGTGTTTTTTTACATCCGGCCTATCAATCGGCGCCGATTGGTATAATCGACGCCGATGTGATGTAAGCGGCGCCGATTGACATTAATCGGCGTCGACTAAAAGTAAACGACGTCGATTGTATTTAATCGACGCCGATTATATAGACTTGTGAATAGATTTTTAAAAAATTTGTTTTGGATGTTTGGATTTGGGCAAATATGAGGCTAATATTGCTCTTGATGTCGTGGATGCAGGAACGAGAGGCTCTACACATGAGGGATGCTATTCTCGAGTTACTAGAGACTATTCTCCCGATGTGGACCGATTGATTGGCGGCATTTAGAGTTAGCCGGGCTCGGGGGCTTTAGGTACTACTGAGGCGAGTGCCATGAGATGTAGAGTTGATGCAAGCACTAGTGCGGCGATGGGATAGCTAGGCGGGAACTTTTTGGTTCGGGGACGGGTGAGATGACCATCACCCATGAGGATATATACAGGATTTTAAGAGTGCGATCACCTGGGACCCGATAGAGATTACACCACGAGAGAAGAGATGTAGAGAGGGCCCTAGTTTGATTGTATGGATATAGGGTAGATGATTCAAAGATAGTGTCTGGGGTAGTGCGGATAGCCTCGCAGTATAGACAGGATAGTCCCAGGAGTAGACGGATAGTTTTGATTCAGATGACGATATCCTATTTTACTTTGCCAGCTTCAGGAGGCGGGAGATTCCCATTATTATTATTAGATTACGTTTGTGACATCCTGTAGTTCAGACAGGTGTTTGCTTTTGCTGATGCTTTGATAGCTCAGATATATCATGAGCTATGGATGTATACCACTGGCCGGAGGACAGGTATTGATGTTAGTTTTGTGCTCCATTGCTGGGCATATGAGCATATAGTAGTGATCAGGCCATCCGGGCTTCCTTGGATGCCAGCAGCAGTGGGAGCTATTGATTATGGATTCCGGTGATGGCGGGCCGATATGGCCTCTGGAGATACAGGGAGATCGGCGGATTGGTATACTGAGCGTTTCAGGATGCTGACACCGGATCAGGTTATCTGGAGACCATATCGGGTATTTCGACATGGGCTGGTCAGGATGCTCACTTGGTGGCATTGAGACGGAGCAGGGTGGTTAGGGGCCGTAGGCCTGATATGTGGGAGCGAGTCCCGTTTATGCGGGTATTGAGACAGTTCGGCCTAGTATGAGGCAGGCCGACTACTTACAGGCCTTATAGGTGAGATAGCAGGAGACCGATCTCGCCAATTTTGATCTGGCGAGATCCATTGAGAGAGACCCCACCCTCCCATGAGGCAGTGATGATGATGCTGGAGTAGGTGATGGTTATCTTTGCATGGTACGCGACAGAGCTACCACGACACCCGGTATCTATAGATGCCAACAAGGAGGATATGGCTACAGTGCTAGAGAGATTGGATGGAGAGCACGCCACCCAGCGTAGACACACCGAGGCGGCTCTTGAGGAGATCGAGTTCGACGAGGAGAGGATGCCCCGATTTGGAGAGAGAGAGACACCGCTCACCGGGAGTGAGATACTGTGATCCAGCGAGAGGATCGCTACCTTCGACATAGGGAGGCCCTCGGGGCCAAATATGGGAGACAGTACCATGTCGAGTCAGTACACAGGCACGACCCTAAGAGAGCACCACCAAAGAAGACAAAGCAGCCCCAAAGAAGCACCAACAACACCATTATGAGCACACAAATGCACCGTGATCTTGAGCACATATCGATCTCTCCTCGCGAGGTGAGATACTACGAGGATGCCCTAGTGCAAAGCATGCCCCTAGATGTGCCTCGGTACGAGGCGAGGAGGAGATCGGCGATGGCCACAGCGAGCGGGGCATCAGGGGGAGGGAGCATCGAGAGAGACCGAGGTGGGAAGAGGCCTCCAGTAGTAGGTGCGTCTAGCTTGATAGGCGGTAGCTAGGAGAGACAGCCTGGTCCAGAGGAGGGTGGAGGAGATAGTTTCCTGCACGCATCAGATTTTACGATATAGGGATTGATATATTTTGTATTAGTGTAGTGATGTAGCCTCGATTGGAAGGCATTGTATAGATGGCTTGATTGAGAGCCACCCATTTTTTGTTGTACAGACACTCATGTATATATATAGATTCATTATTTCCTTTGTCATATGATTGTTCTCCTATTTTTAATTTTGATATACATGGATAGATGTAGCGTAATTGTGATGGATGTAGACATAGATTGATAGATGATAAATAGATGTGATTGGATGAACATAGACATAGAGGATAGATAGATGTGATGTAATTTGATGTGATTGATATGTGGATATAATTTTGATGAAAAATAGATATAGATAGATGTAATGTAACTTGGATGTACATATTTTTAGATATTTTGATGGATAGATGGATAGATGTGATTGATGTGTGGATTTAATTTTGATGAAAAATGGATATAGATAGATGTAGTGTAACTTGGATGTACAAGTTTTTAGATGTTTTGATGGATAGATGGATAGATGTGATTGATGTATGGATTTAATTTTGATGAAAAATGGATATAGAAAGATGTAGTGTAACTTTGATGTACAAGTTTTTAGATATTTTGATGGATAGATGGATAGATGTGATTGATGTATGGATTTAATTTTGATGAAAAATGGATATAGATAGATGTAGTGTAACTTGGATGTACAAGTTTTTAGATATTTTGATGGATAGATGGATAGATGGGACTGATAGATTCGGTATGTTTGAGATGTTAATTTAATTTTGATGAAAATAGATAGACAGATCCACATGTGTTGACAATACATGCTTTGATAGATAAGATGAAATTAGATAGATGATAAATTTTGATTAAATTAACATGTGAAATGTCAATTTGACTGGATGAATAACAAAGAATAATGGGGAATACTCTTTGCGAGAGCCAAGGATGTAATGAAAATGACCTTGACTAGAAATAAAGGAAATATACCCAGATAAGAAAAAAATGATAAGCTGGACTCCCAACCGACCATAAATAGAATCTGGATAGGAAATCAAAATATCATGCATGCAAGGCCCTATATGAGCTTAAAATAAACTGACACTAACTAGCCACAAACCAAATTTAGGAGGAAATAGAAGGAGCAATAAGTAGGTTTCTTGTCAAAATTTACAAGGGACATAATACATGTTCATACTGGGAAAATAGGATTCTCCATATGATCGACAAAAGGTCTTATATCTCAGCTTCATGATTTTTGGCAGAAAAGCAAACTGATCAATGCGGGAAGTTTGCTTGGTATCGAAAAGACCGATCAATACATGAAGTCTTTCGGTGATGCTAAAAAGTGTATAAACCGATGAAAAGGCTGATCAATTGCAAGAAGCCTTGAATATTTCTTTGAGAAACAGTCGTCCTTCAAGGGAGCGATATGTATTTTGAATTTTAATGATAGCCATCCTTCGAGGGCATGGTCTATATCTTTTGATTCATTTGATTGTATGGGTAGCTATCCTTCAAGGGATCAGTCTATCCCCTTTTTTTTTATATATATATATATATATTTTTTAAAAGATTTTTAGAAGAAGTGAGTTTAGACCTAGATATATCAGATAGAGGGGAAGAAAACGTATAAAGAACATACACTCATGCCCCGAGTAGATCCGATTAAGATAAGCACTTGGGACAAATGAAACAGTGATTAAGGTGTTCCTACCATGAGGAGAAACATATCCAGAAGAAAAATGCTATGATTTGAGCCACGATACTCATATTTAAGGTAAACAAGACAATAGACGGAGAACCACATAATTTTGAATCACCATGAAAGTATATGACTGGTTGTTAGACGGATGAAAGATCTGTCTTGCGACTAGATTTGTGTAAGATAGATTTTAACAGTAGAAGGGCCATAGATGTAAGGCATTAAGAGGTTCCACCTTGGGTATACCATCCATGGAAGATAGACGATAAGCCCCAGACCCATATTTATGGGTGATAAGGTACGGACCCATCCAGTTGGGAGCAAACTTACCACGCTAACTCCTTTTGAGTGTAGTGACATTTTGATTTTCTTTAAGAACCAGATCACCAATTCGAAGTCACGGTGCTGCAAGTGTTTTTATAAGCACGTTTGACATGCTCAAGATAGACTGATGATGTTCAAGAGCATTGAGATGCCACTCATCTAATAATTCAAGTTGTCTTTAGATGATTTTGACGATAGTCCTCATCGGAGACAAATTCTCTAAGAGAAACACGAGAGAGATGGGATTTGGACTTCCAAAGGAAGAATGACCTTAGACCCATAGATGAGAGAGAAGGGAGTAACACCGGTAGGAGTATGAATGCTAGTCCGATAAGCCCGAGAGAGCAAAAGGGATATGTAAATGCCAATCCCTACCGGCTCGAGTAGCTAACTTTGTGAGGATATTACGCAAAGTTTTATTGGAAGCTTCGGCCTGACCATTAGCTTGAGGATAGTATGGAGAGGAAAAGCTGAGCTTGATATTGAAAGCATTGCAGAGGTTCTGCAAATCAACATTCTTGAAAGACTTACCGTTATCTGTGATGAGTTTGTGTGGAACACCAAAGCGACAAATGATGTGCTGATAGACAAAATCAACTATGGGTTTAGCTTTTGTTGAAGAAAGAGGGATAGCTTCCACCCACTTAGTAAAGTATTGATGTGATAATGATAGAATGATGACGTTGTGAAGAACGGGGATTGATGAGACCAATGAGATCAAGACCCCATTGCGAAAAAGGCCACAAATCCGTTGTAGGTTGTAAAGCTTGACTAGGGATATGTGTGAGATTGGAATGTTGTTGACACTTGATGCATTTCTTAGTGTATTCACAACAATCTTGATTAAGAGAAGGCCAATAATATCCCAAACGTAAGATGCGTTTAGCTACGGCCAAGCCACTAAAATTTTCACCACAGATACTATCATGGACCTCCTGGATAGCTTTAGATGATTCAAGGGTTTTGAGGCACTGAAGCAAAATACCATCAAAGCCGCATTTGTAGAGGATCCCTCCTAGAATAGTATAGTGATTAGCGCGTAGGATAAAAGATATTCTACCATTGGGAGTCGAGATCGGAGGAAGCATCGAATGAGATAGATAATCAACGATCTGTTGATACCACTCATCCTGAGTATGGGTTGTGACAACATGGATTGAAGTTAGTTTCCTAAGATGAGATGGTTGATCTAATCATTGCACAGCCACATAAAGTCGCGAGTCCTCAGTAAAAGGTGGGATAGGTGAGGCTAACGAAGCCATTGTATCTGCGAATCGATTCACAGTGCGAGGAATAGCTTGGATAGTGAATTTATCAAAAGATGGAGTTGAACAAGAATGATATCATGATATTTTGAAGGATATCATTCCTACATTGATAGACACCCATGACTTGATTAACGATGAGTTGAGTCACCAAAGATGTCAATATGATGAGCGCCGAGATTAATGGCATTTTGAAGACCCAAGACAAGAGCTTCATATTCAGCCATATTATTGGTGCATTCAAAGTTCAATTTGTGTGCGACTGGGATAGGCATACCCCAAGGAGGAATCATCACGAAACCTGCACCTCCCCCTTGCTGGCATTTGGATCCATCAAAGAAGAGCTTTACTTTAAATGGAGACAGACCAAATTCAATTTGTTGGATATATTCATCGGGGAATCGAGCAAGGGGGACTTGAGTGTCGAAGAGGAGCATCAGCTAATTGATCTGCAATGACCTGACCTTTGATAGACTTTTGCGGGATAAACTCGAGATCAAATTCAGTCATAAGCATGAGCCAACGAGTGATACGATCATTGTGATAAGGCTTCACATGAATTGTCTTGAGTGGATTGACACTTGTGACAATGTAAGTTTTGTGATTAAGGAGGTAATGATGAAGCTTAGAAGTTGCGAAGAAGAGAGCACAACACAACCTTTCAGCTTCAGAACGTGTTTCATACTCATAAAGGGTGCGACTGATGTAATAGACAGCTTGTTCTTTACCGCAAGTGTCCCGATACGAGATCATATTGGCTCCCGCAGGCGTGGTCGATCACAGAGATATAAAGATAGAAAGGCTCCCCCTCGCGTGGAGGTGTAAGCACAGTGGAGAAAGAAGATAAACTTTGAGATCATCGAAGGCCTTTTGGCAATGTTCATCCCATTTAAAATGAACATTCTTACAGAGGAGATGATGAAAAGGTTGACAACGGTCCGACAATTGTGAGATAAAACAACGCACTGATTGAAGACATCCTTGGAGACTGCGGAGTTGTTTTAAATTAGAAGGGGGAGGCATCTCAAGGATAGCTTTTATTTTTGCGGGGTCTACTTCAATACCCCTAATGGAAATGATAAAACCTAAAAGTTTACCAGTGAGAATGCCAAACACGCACTTAGATGGATTTAGACGAAGACAAAAGTGGATAAGCCTCTCAAAGAGAGGTGCAAGGATGAAAATATGATCCTACCGATGCTTGGATTTACCGAGGAGATCGTCGACGTAATCTTCCACAGTTTTGTGTAAGAGATCATGGAAGATGTAGGTCATTGCTCACTGATAGGTTGCTCCAGCGTTCTTAAGACCGAAAGGCATGACACGATAACAAAAGGTCCCCCAAGGAGTTATGAAAGAAGTCTTATGTTGGTCTTCTAGTGCAATGAGAATTTGATTATACCCATAAAAACCATTCATAAGAGAAAGCATCTCATGACCCGCAGTTAAATCCACGAGTTGGTCGATATTAGGTAGAGGAAAATCATCTTTTGGACAAGCAAGATTAAGATCCCGGAAGTCGGTACAAATTCAAATTTTCCCAGTAGCTTTAGTTACTAGTACTACATTAGAAACCCATTGTGGATAATTGATGGGTTGGATGAAGTTAGCCGAGAGCAAGCGCTGTAATTCCTCTTTAACAAGAAGGGCTACTCTAGGGTGCATTTTACATAATTTTTGTTTAAATGGTTTGATGTTGGGAAGAGTAACGATATTGTGGACCACGATATCGGGATCGAGTCCTGGCATATCCTCATATGACCAAGCAAAGGCTTGACGATGGTTGGAAAGAAAAGTGGTAAAGTCTCCTAACTCTTGTGGATTAAGGGATTGGCCAACCTTAATGATGCGAGGGTCTTTAGAAGTCCCTATATTAAGGTCGACAGTGGCTTCGTTGAGAAGCGTAGACGTGTCAGAAGGAATGGTTTTGGGAAGATAGGAATCCTCTACCCCTAGATAGGTGAGGACAGAATCATCATCCGCACAATGGATAGTGTTGATAGTAGGAGAGTCGTCTCCAACTATTTCAGGGAAGATTAAAGGTATGGAAGCAGACTGTCATTAATCTTATAGTCTAGCGGCCCTAAGGAAATGGTATTGATAAAAAAAAAGTTATATGGGATGGAAATGGTGTCGTCCACATGGAGTGATGCTTCTGACTTAGCGGGAGAAGATGGTTCCTCAATAGGAAGAGGCTCATCGAGAACAGTGACGGTGGCTTTTGAAAGAGGTTTAAATCCTAAACCAAATTTTTGATATGGCTTGAGAGTTGGAATGGACACGAGGTCATGCACACCTTGTTCATATTTTCCTAAGCCAAAGCCCTTCCACGCGCATCGATATAAATAATTTTTTGCAAATGTGGGATTCTGTAGACAATCGAACCCTGTTAAATAAGGTTTGGTCCTAGGAGGAGAATCCGGGCAATAGTGAGGCGTGTCAAGACCACCGTAAATGAAATTAGTCTGTTGATTGGGCAGACCAATGGTGACGATGCGACCAAGACCTGGCTGGTATTCAGGTTGTTTGTCTGGTCTACCATACTCACTAGGTTTAAGATGGTTGTCAAAAGAAAGGAGAGGAAGCTCTCCTAGTGAGAAACGCTGCAATGTCTCTTCTAAATTTTGTACATCCGGTAGTTTGGTTGCAGGTATGGAAGAAGATGAGGCCCCGTCAGGAGAACAGGCATTTTCCTTTAGAGGGGCAGACCCTGTGGTCATGTCGCATTGCGCGGAAGGAAAAGGATCTCCTGGATGAGTATAGATTTTGCCCTCATATTGATATTTTAAGCATCGATGGAGGGTGGATGGGACATAATGCATTGCGTGAATCCAAGAGCATCCGAGGATCATATTATAGTGTAATTTCCCTTCAACAATGTAGAAGAGTTCGTGAAGCAGCTTCTTACCTACTCGAATGGGTAAGACCACAGTTCCTAAAGTAACTGCTAGCTGATCGTTAAATGATCGAAGGGTGAAAGGCGGGGGTGACACTACGTTCTTTGGTAACTTAAGTTGCTCGAATGTGTGCGAGGAGATGACGTTGAGTGCAGCACCACTATCGATCATAATGCATTTTAATGTAGTGTTGTCGATTTCGACTGTGATAAAGAGGGGAGCCTCCAAATCCTTTGAAGAAAGGGGAGGAATTTCTGAATCTTCAAAAGAAATGGTGGTTGATGGTCTATTCAATCCAACAACCAACTCAAAGGGTTGGGGCTCATCTGAATTCACTGCGATGCGACGCAGATTATCAATCAAAGCCTGGTGATGTTGTGGAGAGGATTGAATGAGGTCAAAAAGAGACATTTTGACTGGATCCTGGGTGAGTTGTTTCATAACACTCTCCTCAACTGACACGGGAATTTGAGCCCGAGGTGCAACTCGAATTAGAGACCCGAGGTCTCGGGGCTAATGAGGAAGGAGGAACTCCTTCGAGGGGGCAGAAATGACAACCCATGGTCGAGATGTAGATGAGGATGGATTATCGTCTTTGTTGGGTTCTAGTGGTGATATGAATTGTGTTGATTTGAGAAGGTGGAAAATCATTTGGAGTGTAATCACTAGAAGTAGAGGCCTGAGTGGATCGTTGGGGTTCAGATGGAGCTAAGATGATAGGAGGTACTTGTTTCTCCTCCTCCAGCAAAAGGTCACTTTCTTCCAAAAGGTTGTTGACGACAGATTGAAGAGCTTTACATCCCTCAGTATCATGACCCGGGTACAGTGGTAAGCACAAATCAAATCAGAGTTAAACCAGGTAGGTTTAACTCCTTTAGGGTTATAGGGTTTAATCGGAGGAAGAGATATGGATGAAGATTGGATAAGTTGGCGAAGGATTTCGGTGTAGAACCGGTAGACGAAGATGAGGACAGAGATGATGAAGGTGCCTCTTTTACTTTAACAGACTGCCGAGGTAAAAGAACCTGCATGTTAGGTTTGACAGTCTTTTTAGGGATCATCTTATTTTTTTAGACATCTGGAGGAGCAGCCTTGGGCACTTGAGATGGAAGTAAGTGAGACATGGTTGATTTTGGTGGAGGGGGAGCCCCTAAAATAGATTTTGAAGATGATGGAGATGTGACAAGTGTTGTGGTCTTCAGAGATAAGGGAGGTTGTTTGGTCGAAACTAATGATGATTTAGATGATGTCGATTTAGATGAGAGAGAAACATCCAAAGTAGGTGTAATCGGAGGAACATAGGGTGCCCTAGCTTTTGGTAATGAAGATGATGATTCTGATAAAAGAGGTGACGTCCTTTTAGTAGGTAAGTCCACTTTTCAAAGTCTTTGGTGAAGAATGTGTTGTAGAAGAAGATGATGGTTTTGATAAGTGTGTAGAAGAAGACGCCTTCTTAGCGGAAAAATCCAATCTTTTATGAGGCACAAAGAGATATTTTTGTGGGAAAGCACCGAGAGTCTTGATGGTTTGAAATATGGGCTTTCCTTTTTCAGGGATGGTGACAACTTCAATTGCATAAGGTGATTGTAACATTTTCGGGGGAAGCAAATGGGGAGGTACTGATGACACAACGTTAGATTTTGGTTGTCTCGGTCTAAGTTCAGGAACCGAGCGTATAGGTGTTGGTGCTACTTCTTTAGATTTCCCTTAATAGGCAAAGTAGCATTAGTGATGGAAGAAGTGAGTGATGAAGAAGCAGTTCCTTGCGAGGGGACTACTTCTGGTGCAGTAATTATGGGTGAAACTACTGTAGGAAAGGAGACAGGAAGAGTCAAAATCGAAGATGCTTCCATCGAAGTCAGCACAATTATAGGTACGTTCACCAGGGGCATAGTCGCAGTAAAAATGGGAGAAACAGAAGTGGATGTATCCGCAGTGGAAACTCGAAGGGATGTAATTGCCTCGAGCATTGAAAGAATGTCTGACGATGAGACATGTGAGGATGATACGGTCTTGGGTATGGACGGGAGATCAGACAAAGAAGCAAAGAGAGGTGAATCTATATCTAATAATTTTGGAATATTCAAAGACGGGCTATCTGAAGATGGTGGAATCCCAGCGATTAACGAAGTGGAAGGAGATTCTGATTTGGTCGGTGTGTTTGTAAATGGCTTAGTTTTAGAAGAAGATTCTTTCGTAGAGATGAAGCTGATAGTATGAGTGTTTGGTTTTTGAGACTCTGAAGCATCATGGTTTGGGGAATGATTGGGAAAAGGTTGTTTAAAGACATCCAGTGCTTGATTTGGGGGAGCATTTGGGTTATCCAGAATGAGCTCACCTTTATCAATGAATTTTTGGACAAGATTTTTGAAGGTCTGACATCATTCAATGTCATGACCTTTGGTTCTATGATAATGATAGAAGTCATTTTCCCTATACCAGAATGGACGTTCTTGGCTTTCATCAATATTCCTAATGGGGGGAAGTTCGATCATGTGGACTTCCAACATTTTTTCAGGATAGAAGCATATGATTCCCCCAATGAAGTGAAAGATCGAGATGATGAGGTCCCTTTTCGAGAAGATGAGGAGTCTCTTCGTGGTGTTTGATTAGAAGTGGTATCGGCTCGTGGTGTTTTTAATATGATAGCATTGGTGGATCCCTGATTCTTGTCTTTAGAAGTGGAAGGATTTGATTTGGTAAACCGAGAAAAATCTGGTTTAGATTTAGAGCGAAGTTTTAACTTCCCTTGTTCAATGGCACGAGATTCAAGTTTGCGTGCCATCGTAAAGGCTTCTTCAAATGTATCAAAGGTCTGGATTCTTAAAGTGCAAGAAATATGATTAGCACAAGATCGAGTAAACAACTCAATTTTTTGGGATTGAGGAAGGGAGAAAGACAATTGGTTTATTATCCCTCTCCAACGACCGACAAAGTCTGCAATAGACTCATCATCAAATTGATGAATGTTATAAAGATCTGTAATCGAGATCTTATGCGCAATATTTATTGAAAAGTTTTCAACAAACATCTGGGCCAATTGAGAGAAAGAAAACAAGGAATGTTGAGGAATGTTATTGTACCAGTCTAAAGCAGGACCTGCTAGAGACATAGGAAAAGTATGGAGCATAAGCTCCTGATCCTGGACTATGAGGTAGCAAGCATGTTTGAATGCTCGCAAATGCTGTTGAGGGTCCTCTCGACTATGAAATTTTGAAAATTTAGGAAGTTCCCATTGGGGAGGATAAGGCTTAAAAGCCACTGAGGGGTGAATGGGTTCATTACACACTTCTTCAAAAGAGTATGAAGGATGAGCCCCTTTGGTGGAGGCTTCCAAGTCTGTGATTTTCTTGAAAAGAATTTGAACCACGTCAGATTGAGGAGGAGGCACACTGGCATGTCCTACATAAGAAGAAAATGGTGGTTGTTGTTGAGGTGTCAACGGGGGATTCATCTGTTGATTGATGGGATGATAAGAGGAGTAACCAGGTGTTCTGGGTGATGCCTGATGGGGTATTTGTTGTGAAGGAGCCTGTGTATAGGCAGGCTGTGAGATAATAAGTGGTTGAGAAAATGAAGGTTGGATGACGGACGGAGCCTGTGATTGGTGGACTCTTATGCTTGTTAACAGAATCGGGGAGATTGAGGAACATGGGTTCCGATTTCATTGACATATTGGGAACAAGACCGAAAGAGGCTTTCTACTACTGGATTAGGTATTAAGGGCACCGATGCTAGAGGATGGGCGAAGGTCACTATTGCTAAAACATTGGAAGAAACACCCACTGTAGGATGAGAAGCAGGAACCAATTGACTAGTCGGAGGGGGTTGACTCATAAAGGGGTACTGACCCTGGGACACAATGGAGGGCATAGATGAATTAACAGCAATATGTGGGTGCACAGACGCACTCATTATAGCCAGAGTAGAGGACCTCTCAGAAGTAGGTTGTGGAATATTCGAGGTAACTGCGGTGTTAGGAATAGGTAAGACTATTTGAGAACTAGTCGATATGGTCGGTGGAAGAGAAAAAGGAGGCACAGGTGCGCCACCCTTCTCCGTGGCTCGAGGCGAGAGAGATGATGCTAACTGTTCTACAAAAGCCTGGGATGGTTCATGAGAATAATCGTACACTTGCTGGATTGGTGGTCCTTGATCAGATATTTGAATAGACTTGTGTACTAGGTAGTCCATGAGGGCTACCGGATTGCGATCGAGGAGCGCCTGAAATTTAGGATCCCTGCGAGGAACATACTCTGAGTCAGAGGCAGATGATATTTCTAAAGGACTAGGGGAAGTTGGATGTGATGGGGTTGCTTTGGCCTGATAAAAAAGATTATATGACCAGGATGGGGAACCAATTAACAGCGGTCCCGAGGAAGACCTGGGGGGTGCCGAAACATCCACACTAGTGGTGATCTCGGAGGAAGAAGGGGCTAATTGAGCCATTCTTCTAGATTGTAACCGAGTGATGACCGTCATAAACAAGTAGAAAAGAAGATTGACCTAACTAATGCATGAGACAATTCAAGTAGCGTAGGTGGTTATCTCTTTTAATTTTTATGCTTTTAAGAAAGAGAATATTAGGGAAGGCCTTTTAGAACAGGAACTACTCAGATAGCCAAACTAAGGATGGTTTGGGGATGTTTTGGTGAGGAGTCCCAAAGGCACTTCAATAAAAGACCAGTACGTGGCTTGATATAGGGGCCTACCCCCGCACTTCACACACCGCTACGATAAGGGAGTCGGGTGCTTTGCCAATATATACCAGAACTTCGTGAATTTATAGCGCGGCCCGAGTACCGCGTAGGCTCTTCCTCTTGGATGTCACTTCCAAGTAGGCGAGGCCAGGGAAAGAATTTTTGTTTAAATGCTTTATACCTAGTGATTTTGGCTTTGTGTGCAAGGGTGAAAAATAAAAATCAAATAGTGTCACTACCGATTTTGATCAATTTTCCAGCCTAATTAAAACTAGATGAAAAACATACAGCAGAAATGACAAAGAAAGAGTTCCTTTTAAGCACTTAAAAATGAAGTGTTTGATTTCGATGAAGACAAGTCAAACAGATTCTTTCCCAAATGCGATTAAATTCTTTTTAAGTACCAACAATTGAAATGTTCGGATGTGATAGACAACAAACAATTTTTTTTTTTTTGTATTTTTGTATTTTTTTTTTTTTTTAGTTCCTAAAAAGGAGAAAACACCGTAAAAGAGAAATACCTGTAGATTTAGCTCTCCAAGGTGTGTGGACTTCAAAAAGTGCGTTGTTGAGCTCTTCCCCTCGAACAATCCCACAAACAAGCAAAGTGCTCCGCAAGAAAAGGTTAAGCAAACACCAAACAAAATCCAGAAAGATATATCCAGATAATGGTGAAACAAGAATTTTTATTTTAAGGAACTAGAAAAATTTCCAAGAAATAAAAATTTCACATAAAGAGCAAGATTGAAATGATGAAAGGAAACACTCAAGTAGAACTGATAAAAATCAGTGAAGAAAAAGAACAAAGCTCAAAACTAAAAAGAGATGAACTTACCAATAAGGGACTTTGGTTGGGTCCCACCGGGCATGCCAGAATGTAGATCAAGAATTTTGTGCTTGTTACCTGTCCAAGTTAATGCACCAAACTAAACACAAAAACCTTGAAAAACTCCAATGAAATCGATACCTGATGGACAAGATCCAAAGATGTAGACAGATAAGGAAGTCGATGTAGATAAGATGGGCGCACACGAGTAATTCTACACAGTAGATCCAAGTAACCTGTGAGACACCGATGCTTGATAGAAAAAGACCACGTTAAAAGATATTTAGGTGGACTGCCTGAGAAGCGGATCCGGGAAGCGATAGGCTCCCTCGGCGGATGTCAGTCCACGTTTTCAATTAAGTAAAGAAGTATACATGATAAAAGATGTACGTACAAGACTAGATTTTCTGATCAAAGTAATAAACAGAATCTAAACAGCAGGCAGAAAGCAACAGAAAATAGGGAACTGTGAAAAACAAAGCTGGATTTGTGTTACCTGCGTCTTTTTACCTATCTGCAGGGAGATCGGCGTCGATTAGGTAGAATCGGCGTCAACTATTTAAAATCAGCGTCGACTGATGTAGATCGGCATCGACTGATATAGATCGGCATCGATCCGAGATAAAGTGCGAGAAGATTTGGAAATCGGAAAGCGAAGGCCAGATCGTCAACATCTGCTAGATCTGCAGAAGCCGGAGAGATATTGAAGAAGACTCCACCCGTCTTTGGAGTGCGGGAAAAGAGTCACCAGAAAATCAATGGAGACGTGAGATGTTGATGTGATAAGAGCAGAGTAACGGTGCTCCTCTCGGGGATTGATTCGAGAAAATATCCGCTCGATTCGATAGATAACGTTCACACTTGATGCTAAAAGATCTCTCGTTCTCTCTCTTACAATCTGTGTCTCTGTGTCATGATCTGTCTCTCTCTCTCTATTTTTTCATCCTCGTGTCCTCCCAGAACTGAGTTCTAGGCTTCCATTTATAATTGGCACCACTCCAAAAAATCAGCGTCGACCGAGTACCGGTCGGCGCCGATCACGGAACAGACTCCCGAGACATCCAAAATGAATGATTTCTGGAAAGATAAGAGTTATCCCTCCACCTCAAATACAGGAAATATCCCGCTTTGGGAGGAGGAGAAATAGGGGTGATACATGGATAGGATAAATATGGGGTAGATAAGTGGTTAGGATACATGTGAAGAGGTGTAATTAAATAGTTAATATTTAATTACTCACGGGTAAAACATAATGGGGTGAATTGAACTTAGGATAGGTGTTTAAATCACAAATCGAATAATATCCCAAGGGGATAGTGGTGATATAAACATGCCCCAGGTTACCTGAGAGAGAAAACGAGCACGAGGGACACCAAATTGGATAATCAATTTTAGGTGTCTACAAGTACCATGTGAACCAAGACTAATCGGGTGGGTTTGCTTCTCCATAAATGGTACAGAGAAAAGAGAAGAAAAAATGGATGAAGTAACAAATTGTGGGTGGAATGTGAAATAGGCTAACCAATGGCATTTAGAAAAAACCAACGTCAATCAAGGGTAACCGCTGCCGGTCACTATAGAAAATAGGATGTGAGTAATCAGTGAGGTAGAAGGAAAAACCTGACAAGTATGCCAAATCTAGGGATGTGTAAAACGTTAATGGGAAAAAAATGATAGTGAAAGAGACTATGGAAAGTGGAAAAAGTGAAGTCAAAATGTGCTATTGAGTAGGTTAGCAAAAGGACTGGAGGCGATGTCGGTTGAGTTTAACTAATGGCGGTCAGAGGTAACCGATGACGGTTACTATGAGATTGAAACAGTGATGAGAAAAAGTGGTTGTGAATTAGAATTTGATGTGGAATCAGACCCAAAATTCTAGGAATGATGGTGATATGGCCTGCACACTCAAGCGAAGCTTTTAATACACAAGCTATGATGAGGAGTGTTCAAGGATGAACAAAAAGTGATGAATGTGATCTTTAACCTAAAAAAAAAACCATGCAGAAACACTAAGAAAATGTGATCCTAAGAGTGCCCTTTTCTATTATGTTTATTTAGCTTATGTTATTTAGGGATTGACACATGAATTGTGAAATAGAGTTTTGGTGAGGATGGCTTCCTACAAAGAAGGAGATCTAAAGGGTGAGGTTTCAAGTATGTTATGGTGGGGGTGGGCTACGCTCTGAAGTATGACTCGACAGAGTAGCGAGATGGGTGCCCACTGTGTTGTGATCGTGTGATCACCTACAGCTTCTTCCAGGTAAGATGTTGTTTAAGAATGTATGTATTTGAATTTTTGTGTGGTTTGGTAAGACTCGAAGAAAGAGAAAAGGATAGAAGTACTTTTCTATGATTTGTTTGTCAACCATCAGCTAGTAATGACTTCTAGCTTATAGGTTACCCTCAATTAATGTGAGCTAATGCAGAAAATCAGAATGAAATACAATTCTTTTTAAACCCAAATCTAAAATATGAAATTGGATGACACAATAAGATGAAGAGGAAGAGGGATGCTCTTTCACTAAAATGCAAAAAACATGAATAAACGATTCTTTTTAAATACACCAAAATACAAGTTTCCTTTAGAGCAAGTAGAAGGAAAAAGTGGATTACCAGGGAAACAAATTAATGTGTATGATTTTTAGAAGGGAAACAAACACATAATTTTCTCCTAGGAATGAATGAAATGTAAGGAACCCCGGATGGGTCCCACCGGGTGTGCCAAAATGTTTCACCTTTTTCTTTCTTAGATTGTTTCTTTGAATTGTTAATGAAACCAATAGTGTAACGAGTATAGGAGGAATACCTATTCAAATATCGGTTGATGGGTTGTTGCATGTGTATGACTTCTAAATCCACAGTTAACCATGAGAGCTTCCTTTTGGCTAGGAGGAACTACCTGTAATGAAAACAAGACCACCAGAAAAAATTAAACAATATGGGTAGTGAACTGCCTAGCGTGAGCTAGATTTGGGAAGCGTGATACTTCCTAGATGGCTATCAGTCCACTATTTTAAAAAAATTAATGCTGAAAACAAGGTAAATCCTATTGTTATTTTGAAATGATTTAGGTATCTCACTTAAAAACACAATAAGAAAACAGATCTAATCTAATAGGCTAAGCTAGAATAGAATCTATAGGTCAAATGGTTGGTTCTGAGTTCTGCAGGTCTGATAAAGGTCTCGGGTAGGTTACAAGTGAGTGAGGGTGAGGTAAAATTAGGTGGATAGGTCTCTATTTAAGAATTTGTGGGAAAACATAGAGATCGGCGTCGGTTAGGAGTGACCGACCGCGGTTACGTATAAGCGGCACGGTTACTCGAGATCTAGAAACGTCACCAAACGTGGTTTTGGTCTCCTTTGCGATTATAGAAAGGATTTGGTTGGTGGGATGAGGTATTGGGTGACTGAAATATGTTTTTGCAAGGTTTTGATGGGTTTATAGAGGTGAAAATGTTGGATAATTTCAATAGGGAGCAAGATAAGAAATGGGTGATAAAATAATGATGAAATGAAACGAACAGGGGAGAAGTATGACATTATAATTACTTGGATTTTGTTCTTAAAGATTTGTGTATAAATGATGTAGGTGTTGATGATGGGTTTGAAGGCTGCAAGTGATCACCAACTGAAGAAAATCTTTTACATGGGCTGCATGCACACTCCTCTTTTGCTTGGATAGATCAGAATGTGGCTAGGAAGGCTATGCATGAGAAGATACTCAATATCCTTCCTTGGATGTCATTTCTCACTGGAATTGGCTCTCTCAAGACGTGTTATCTCTTTGATATTTTGTTCTTTCTCGTCATCTTTCTCCCAATGTTTTGCAAACTTGCTTCCAAGTTCCAAATTCCAACCTTGAGAATAAGGTTGTATTGGGGTTAAAAGGGGTAACCGACGGCGGTCCGACTTAATCGGTGATGGTTAGGGGTAATCATCGTCGGTCAAGGAGGGATTTCCTAGGTTTACTAAACTTAGGGAGATGCTCCTAATTTCCTCGGATCTTGTGTCATTATCCCGTGGATTCGACTGGGAGCTTCTTGTGAGCATGCGAGAATGTTGTTAGAGGGAGTGTAGGCATTGATTTTTAGGGTTTGGGTAAGTCTTAGTTAGTTATGGTAACTTGCTAAGAATAGGTCTTAGGTTGAGTTAGCTTGGTGAGGTATCTAAGTGAACTATATGTGTAGATATTATTTAAATAAGATATTTAAATAATAAATATAGTGAGGATAATGCATTAATTTAATAAAATTAATTAAATTAATATTAGTGGGGTAAAGAGGGTCATGGCTAGGTAAATGTAATAAAGGGGGGCTTATATGTCTAAGGACGAAGGGGGAGTGTGACCTAATTTTAGTGTCTACACTATACACTCTGTACAAGTTGTGCATACCTCAAAGTTGGGGATTAATCCAAGAAATGCTTCAGATGCTTGCCATTAATAGGTAGTTTAAGTAACTCCCCATCTAAATCCTTGAGAAAAAAGGTATTCTCACCAATTTTGATATCAATGCAGTAAGGGCCCATCCATAATGCATCAAGTTTTTCATGTTTTCCCTTATCCTTATCACTACTATCCCATAACAAAACTAGATATCCAATATTGAAGGTCCTAGGAGTGACCTTCTTATCAAACAATATTTTCAACTTCTCTCTAAATCTGACATGCCTTTAGTAAGATGCTCTTCTCTCCTCATCAAGCTCAACAATATGATTAATCCTTGCTTCATATGAATTGACCTCTTGATCTTCAAGTTGTTGAACAAACTGAAATGATGATAATTGCAAATCTAAGGGTAGAAAATCCTAATTTCCATACACTAACTCAAATGGGCTCTTACTAGTAGCTCTCTTGGCAATAATCCTATCAACCCAAACTACAAATTTCAGTTGTTCACCCCATTTTCTATTGTTCAATTCGAAGGTGATCTCGAATCATCTTTAACAAATTCTTATTGCTGGACTCAGCTTGCCCATTCCCTTGGGGGTTATAATTTGAAGAATAAGTCAAATTGGTTCCATATTCCTTGCACATTACCATCAAAGGTTTATCTCTAAAACACATGGCATCATCATCCATAATCTTTACTGCTACACCAAATTTGCATATGATATTATTCAGCAAGAAGTCCATAACAACTTCATGTGTTGCTTTCCTAGTGGAGATTTCCTCTACCCACTTTGTAAAATAGTCGGTGGCTATAAGAATCCACTTATCACCAGCACTAGAAGGATCTAAAATCTCACCAATGAAGTCCATTCCCCATTGTTTGAAAGTATCTTCAATTGATACAGCTGCAAAGGAAGGGAGCTTGAAGCTTTCATTCTCTCGAGAAAACACTGACAGCTTTCACATTTTCAAATTAGCATGGTTGCATCTTTGAAAAGAGTAGGCCACTAATAACCATCTCTCAAAACCTTGTGTGTTGTAACCCTTCCAACAAAGTTCCCCCCACAAAATCCCATATGGAAAGCAGAAATTACTTTGGGAGCTTCATCTTGATTCTGAATTTAAGAGGACACCTTAAGGGTTCTTCCAAGCCAACCTAAAGTTAGTGATGTTGTATTTCTGATAATCTAGCTTGAGGGATCTTTTCTGATTTTTATTGAAATGATTAGGATAATAAAGGTGTTTGAGGTAAAATATTATATCCTTGTACCACTCAAAACTTACCAATTTCCCAAGAACATCTGCCCTTTCTTCTTCTACTTCATTCACTTCCACAGTTTGCAGGTTGGTCTCAACCACGAGCTTAGCAAGACCAAAACCTCTTACTAGCTTTGTGGTTTGAATGTCCATATCATACTCCTATAGTTTGTTCACCCATATACATATTTTACTTGAGATATCCATCTCTGATAAGATGTATTTTACCATGGTGTGGGGAACATAAGAAACAACTTTTGAACTTAAAATATAAGGCTTGAAAACCTTTGTTGCTTTCACCAAGGAAAATGCTTGTTTTTCCATGATTGTATATTTTAACTCAAGACTTGTAAAGCCTTGCTAAAGAAGGAAATAGGCCTCTCAGCCCCATCTTCATCCTTTTGGAGAAAAAAAGATGTAATAGTATTTTTAGAAGCAAAGGAGAAGATTTGGAAAGGCTTCTTGTAATTCAGAGCTACCAAGATAGGTGCATGTTTAAGTGCCTCTTTGATTCCTTCAAAATCTTGAATAGCAGCCTCTTCCCATTTGATAACCTGATCTTTCTTTAACATGCATGTGATAGGAAGAGTCAACTCAGAAAAATTGGACACAAACCTTTTAATGAAATTGATTTTCCCAAAGAAATATTGGATTCCCTTCTTTGTTCTTGGAATTGGCACCTTGCTGATTGCTTTTTATTTCTAAGGGTCAATCATGACACAGAATTTGAAACAATATGATTGAGCGGCTTGGCCTTTTACATAGCAAAGTGACACTTATTTGGATTGGGAGAGATCCCAAACTCTCTACATTTGATCAAAATCCTTTCGAGAATGCTACAAGTGATCTTTTCTATGCTTTTAAAATACAAGTCACATCATCCTCATAAACCGTAATGAAGTCATTTATATAACCAAAAAAGCAAAGATCCATTTCTCTTTAGAAGGTAACCCCAGCATTCATGAGACCAAAAGGCATTCTCACATAAACATATGTTCCCAAGGAGTGGTAAATGCAGTTTTAAATCTTTCTGACTCCTTGACAACAACCTGATTGTAGCCAGAGAAACCATCCAAGGTGGACAGAAATTCAGATCCGCATTACTAAGCTGCAGCATGTTCTCCATCTTTGGGAAAGGATAATTGTCTTTTAATGAAACTCTATTCAGGTTTCTAAATTCTACACAAAGTCTGCTATCTCCATTCTTCTTTATGACTCGGCACAAGGTTTACAACCCAAGATGAATACCTTGTTGGTGAATGATCCCTCCCTCCTTCAATTTCTTCAATTCAACTTGCATTTTCATGAAGAGGAGTGGATTGATTGGCCTTTTCTTCTATTTGAATGGTTTTTAATTTGTTTCAAGAGGAATCTCATGTTGAAGCAAGTCTTCTCTATATGCTTTTAGCTCGAATATGACCAGCAAGGCGGTCTTGATATTGTTTCAACAATTTAAGATATGACTATTTTTCTTCCTTGCTTAAACTGCTGCCCAACCTAACTTTTCTTAGTTTTTCCTTTGTTCCCAAGTCATGCTCTTCCATGTTCCTTGAGTCAGACATGTTTCTATTGATGATGCAATCAAAATTGTTAAAATTATACTCAAGAGCAACAAGGCCTCTAGGAATGGTGTTAGTTTACAATTGGATAATATCTTTTCTAAACAAAGTCTCTCTTCCTTTAGTCATACACACTATTGGTTCCCAATTAATATATGTTGATCTACAAACTCACCTTGATTTTGTAAGAACCTTTGCACTTGATAATCATCATCAAACACTTACCAATGCTTGATGTTGTCAGGGACAACTGGCCTAGTTAACACTTCAACATTGTACTCACAATAAGGTGAAATAATGAAAACTCCAAATCTTGACCCCAACACTGCCAAATTTTCAAGAAGTAAACATTCAAACTTTTTCATGGTGCATAATATTGAAGGAATCAAACATCTCAATCGGATCCCAAACTGCATGCTTATACTGCTTCATCCACTGATTTTTTGTAGCATACAATTTTCTTATTTGTTTGAAAACTAGCTCTAAATATCCCTTTGCAATGATGTCCTCGACACCATACTTCCATGCAATTCTTAGACCCAACAACAAGGATTCATACTTAGCAATGTTGTTAGTACATTCAAAATTAAGCTTGAAGGAAAAAAATTCTTCCAAGCTTGGAGAAATCAGAATTACACCAGCACCATTCCAAATTTGGAGCAAGCTCCATCAAATAGAAAGGTCCAAGGAGAACATACCAGTTAATAACACTTTCACTGATCCATTTTGTGTTATTTTCCATCGAACAACCAACGAAATTATCCACATCAACATCAACAAATAATACTTCATAAGTAGCATTGTTTAGGTCCTCAATTAGATGCAACATTTTCTTTTCTCCATAGAGCTTGACTAGACTTCCCTCAATGGGAATGGTGGCAAAAGACATATCCATTTGGACATTGTTGAGCACAAGATAATACCGAGAGGGGGTGAATCAAGTATTATGAAATTATTTCAAACTTTAATACTTGAACTTAGATCTATAATCACAAGCAATGTGAATATATCAAATCAATCAAAGAACACAAAACTTAATGCAAGTAGACACAAATATACGTGGAAAACCTTTCAGGAGAAAACCATGGAGAAAATTCTTTCTTTATATATATTTCTCAAAAAAATTTAGGCACCAACCTATAGGAACACCCATCCCTTTTGCTAAGCACCAACTTAGCAAGAGACACCGATCTCTTTGAATATGAAGGCACCAACCTTCCTTACAAAATTTTCTTTCCACTTTTGAACTTGTTGCTTCCTCAACAAATAATGGAAAATTCTTCTTCTTACTTTCAAATTTTCTGTTCTAAAATTCTTCCCTTACGCTTCCTTTTCTTCTTCTTTTTCTTTAAGATATTCAACTTGAATCCATGCTTAATAAGTCTCATATGAATCTTCTTATATAGCCTTTCATACCTTTTCAAAAGGGCATTACACCTTAAATCATCACACCCTTTCATGAACATTAGTTGTCCTTTATTTATTAATTTATTCTTTCTAAACAAATTGCTGCCCCCTTTGAATTAATTAATGCACACATAAAAACTGCCCCAAATAATTTAATTATCACCTAAAAATTCAATGCATCCCCTTAATACATGAGTTCTACTCTCTAAGAAAGTCATGGGCCCTCTTTTATGCAAATCATGGGCCTCTAGGGATAAATCATGATCTTAATGAAAAAGTGCTACTTTCTTCTCATCATGGTTGTCAAAATCTTCCTCTTTCTTGAATGTTGTTCACTTTACATAGATACTGTTGTATTTCTCCTATAAAGGAGACCCTTTTCACATATATAAATATCTAATTTGTGCTCTTTTTGATACTCTATATGTTGCTGGTTATTTCCGTTGACATACTTAAAATTCGTTAATAATTCCATTACTTTACGATGATTTTGCTTACTGTGTCAACACCTCTTTTGACATCAATGACAATATTTCCAACAATCTCCCCTTTGTCATTGATGGTAACCGCAAAAAGATAATCTCCTTCTCGTAGCTTCCTCTTGTCATAGCTCCCCCTTACTACCATTCTCCCCTTTGACATCAATGGCAAAGGGTCATCCTGGAGCTGAAAAATTTGTAAAGTTTTAGCTCCCCTTTAACTAGTGCTACCCTCGAGTCTTCAATGTAAAGATGTAAAAGAAATTACTCCAGATTATGCCGTAGATATTCAAATGTCTCCTTTGGAAGTGGCTTAGTGAAAATATCTACTATCTATTTGGATGTAGCGACATACTCCAACTTTACTGTTTCTCTACCACGTACTCTCTTAAGAAGTGATATCTTATGGGAATGTGCTTTGTTTTGGAATGCATAACTGGATTCTTTGAAATACTTATTGCATTGGTAGTATCACATAATATGGAGATGGGATGATCATACTCTACCTTGATATCCTTCAAGGTCCTGCTTCATCCATAAAATTTGTGTGTAACATAGTACACATCTGCTATATACCTGCTTTTCTTTGTGGATAGGGATACAAAATTTTGCTTCTCACTTAGCCAAGATACTAGGATGTTTCCAATAAAAAATGCTCCTCCACTTGTACTTTTTCTATCATCTACACATCTTGCCCAATGTGAAATATTTTCCTTTTGGATACCACAACCCGTATTCCATAGTTCCCTTTAGATATCCGAATATGTGTTTTATAACTTGCACATGTGTTTCTTTCACTCGCTTGAAAACATGCCACCATACCCACTACTTGCATGATATCTCGGTCTGCGGATGTTGTCACATATAATAAACTCCCAATCATTGATCTATAGAGAGATTGATCAACATCCGGAGATTCGTCATCTTTTCTTAACTTGGTTCCGATGATCATCGTGTGTGCTAATAGGTGCACACTCCTCCATACAAAAAAATTTTCAACATTTCCTTCACATACTTGGTATGGGATATAAATATTCCTTTATTAGATTGATAAATTTGCAATCCAAGGAAAAAGGATAACTCACCCAACATAGACATTTCAAATTCATTTTGCATGTCTTCTCAGTAAATTTTCTAGACATTTCTTCATTGTCTCCTCCAAAGATTATGTCATCCACATATACAACCATAATTAACCGAGTGTTCATCTTCGGTTTCGATGTAAATATTATTGTCACAAGCATGTCCTCTCTTGAATCCTTGCTCCTGTAGATGTTGTTCAAGCCTTGAGTACCATGCTCTAAGGGCTTGTTTTAATCCACACAATGCCTTTTTCAACCTACACACATAATCTTCATTTTTTGATAATAGGAACCCTTCAGGTTGTTCTATGTAAACCTCCTCTTCTAAATTCCCATTTAAAAAGGCTGATTTGACATCCATTTGGTAGACTTTGAAATTTTTAAACACTGCGAAAGCAAGGAACATTCTGATTGCTTCTAGTCTGGCAACCGGAGCAAAAGTCTCTTCAAAATCAACACCTTCCACTTGAGCATACCCTTTGCATACCAATCTTGCCTTATTTCGAGTGACTTGACCATCTTCATTTAGTTTGTTCGAAATACCCACTTAGTGCCAATCACATTCTGACTCTTTGGTCTGGGAACCAGTTCCCAAGTTTCATTTTTCTCAATTTGATCTAATTCTTCTTCCATCGCCTTCAACCAATGTTTATCATGTCTTGCTTCTAAAAAGTTCTTAGGTTCTACCTTAGATAGCAGAGAAAAATACCCTTGCTCAGAAGCATTTGTAATTCTTCTTCTAGTTAGAACCCCAGTATCAAGGTCTCCAATAATCTGACTTTCATCATGATTTTTTTGAATGAAGTGAGATGGCGTCTTGGTATCCTTCCTTTCTTATTTACTCTACTATTCAATATCTTCTTCTTCCTCTTGTTCTTCTTTCACAAGACTTGGTATTTCTAAAGACTCTTCTAAATTTTCTTGTCTTTAGATCTAGACCCTCATCCACTCTGACACTTTCACTTTCTATGATAGTTTATAACCTCTTGTTATAACATCCGAAGGCTTTAATTTTAGTGGAGTACCCAAGAAAAATACCTTCATTAGATCTTAAATCAAATTTTCCTAAGTCCTCTTCGGTTCTTTTAATGAAACATCTGCTCCCAAATACCTTAAAATATTTGACCGAGGTGGTCTTCCTTTCCATAATTCATATGGAGATTTTTCATGGTTAAATTCGATTTTCACTCTATCAAAAATATAAACGGTAGTAGTACTTACCGCTTCTTTCCAAATTCTATCGATAGCTTAGATTCATTCAACATTATTCAAGCCATCTCTTGAATGGTTTTGTTCTTCCTTTCTACTACTCCATTTTGTTGTGGAGTTCTTGTAGCCGAGTATTGTCGTTTAATTCCATGGTCTTCACAATATTCAATAAATTCATTTGACATGAATTCATCTCCATGATCTGACCTTAGACATTTTATCTTCAACCCTCGTTCATTTTCTACTAATTCCTTGAAAGCTTTGAACTTTCCAAATGCTTCGATTTTTCTTTTAAAAATGCTACCCATGTCATTCTAGTGTAGTCATCAATGAGTAACATAAAATAACTCTCACCTTTAATACTTTTAATTTTGGTAGGTCCACACAAATTTGTGTGAATTAACTCTAATGGTTTGGTGGATGAATACTCCTTTGTTTTGAATCTTTTTCTGGTGCGGTTCGCTTCACAAGCTAGCACTTGCTTGCATAGAGTACTCGAAGGATTTGTTATTTTAGGCATGTCCCGTATGGCTCGCTTATCACTTATCTTCACAAGATTATCAAAATTTATATGTCCCTTCCTTCTATGCCATAGCCAACTTTCCTCAACTTGACTTAGGCAACATTTTTCTTCTTTTATTTGTCCGAGCATATATAGATTATTTACAGTTTAGTGGCAATCTGCAATTAGTTCTCCTATATCTGCTTTCCTTATTTCACATCCTTTGGCATAGAACTTAAGAGTGTGTCCTGATCGTACATTTGACTCACACTCAAGAGGTTATGTTTTAATCATTCAACATACAAAAATTCTTTGTTTTTGTTTTTCCATTATCCAAACTCAAGCGTACCTTTGCCAACGATCTTCGTTGTAGTATTATACCCAAATTTTCTTGTACCTTCATTTACTTTCTTTAAGGAGAGAAAATTACTTTTATCACCAGTCATATTTCTTAAACATCTGCTATCAATGTAATACTACTGTCCTTCATCTCAAGCATGAAAATTTGTTTGAACAAGCATGGATTTTTCTTTGTCTAGCCCATCTTCCTCCTACTTCCTTGTCTAGGATTTTGTAGCCTCCCTTTTCTTTGTATCTAAAGGATTTGTCTTTTGATCTTGTCTCAAGTCAAACACACTTCTACAAAAGTGTGCTATATGTCCATAATTATTGCACTTGTAGCAAATAATGGTTTCCTCGTTATAATAGGATAGTGGAGAAAACAAATTATAGTTCATATTCAACACTCTATGAGCAGATTTTGGTTTTTTCCAAGCTTCATTATCTCTCATTCACTTTCTACACTCTATCTTTTTATGCCCATATATATTTCAAAAAAAAAAAAAACCATGAAAGGAACTTTCGAACTGTTTATATTCCTATGTTGTGATATAAATGGTCTTTTGGTGTCATTCTCTTTATCACCTTCCTTGTGGATGGAACTGGTCTTCGTAGTTTCCTCCTCCTTTCTAATTTTATTATTCATAGGAGTATTTAGAATTTTTGCATAACTTTTTCCTTTAATAAACCTTTCTTCTCTGGAAGCTCAATGGATTTTGAAGCTTTCTTTAGTTTTTCTTCATATCCAAGTCCCGATTTGTTGGATGGCGATATTTGAATTTCTAGAATCTCATCTAGAACCTTAGTACTCTTTTCAAATTTCAAGTTGTTCATTAGTTTGGTATTTACCTTTTCTAAGTCTTTTCTCATCACAAAAATCTCTTACTCACGATTTTCACATTCTTCTTGTTTCACCTTGAGCTAACTTATCAACCCTTCCTCAATTCTCTTTTCTTCTTCAATTTAGGTCTTGGTCAATGATTAGATTCTTTGATTCTTCAAGACTCGGGCTAACTTAGCTTCAAAATATTGATTTTTTCTTCATATTTTCGGAGCTGAAGTCTTTGCTTCCGATTCTCTCTTTTGAGTGCTTTTATTTCACCCAACACACAAATGAGTTCTTCTTCGAGGTTTATCTCACCTTCTTATTCTATATCCTCGATTCATTTCAAATCAAATTTGTTGGTTGATTAACCTTCTTCTATAGCCATAAAAATGTTTCTTCATCATCACCATCAGAATCGCTTATTCCGCTTTCTTCAAATGATCTGCTACCTCTTTTTAAATATAGACTCTTCTTTTGCTTTTCAAATCTTTTCTTTCCTCTGCTTTGCCCGAATTCTCTTTTGAACTTGGGCTTACTTTCTTCACCTTTTCTATCTTCCTTCTCTGGGCATTTAGCTCCAAAATGACCAATTTTATCACAATTAAAGCATTTAAATGGTAGCTTATCTTTGTATCTCCCGGATCCTTTCTTTAGCTTTTGAATGAATAAAGCTTCCTTTTCATCTTCTTCACTATTTGATTCATCATTCACTTCAGATTCCTTGATTTCCTTTTTCTTCAAGACTTTGAATGTTGCTTCCTTCTTTGCTAGTTTATTAGATTTGGTCCTCATTTCATAATCCGTCGATTATTCCATATAGTTTTTCCATGCTTAGCTTGTCAAGATCCTTCATTTCTTCGATGGTAGACACCTTAGCATCAAATCTTAATGGTAAATATCTTAATACCTTTTGGATGATCATAGGTTCCTCAATCTTTTCTCCAAGCCCTCTTATGGCGTTGACAACTTCATCCACCTGCAAAAGATAAGCTACAACATCTTCCTCATCCTTCATTTTTAGGCTCTCAAATTTTCTCGTATGGGTTTGAAGCTTAGCTTTTCTGACCTTATCATCACCTTCATATATTGTTCTAATTTTATCCCATATTTTCTTTGTCATGTCACATTGAATTACCTTGACAAATTCGGACTCTGACAGAGACCACACAAGATTGCCTTCATTACTTTGGCATTATTTTCAAAATCCTTCTTACCAACTTGGTCATTGGCGGAGTTGACGGAATAGTATATCCGACCACTACTAATTGCCAAATATCAAACCCTAGTACCATTAGATAGGTTCTCATCCTTACGCTCCAAAATGCATAGTTTGTTCCATTAAACAATGGAGCCTTGTTTGGGGAAAATCCTTCTTGTACTTGACTAGCCATATGTGCTCCACGGGATCTACCTTCCAACTTGTTTGATTATTCCCGAAGGAACTGCTCGATACAAATTTTTGAGCACAAGATAATACTGAGAGGGGGTAAATCAGTATTATGAAATTATTTCAAACTTTAATACTTGAACTTAGATCTATAATCACGAGCAATGTGAATATATCAAATCAATCAAAGAACACAAAACTTAATGCAAGTAGACATAGATATACATGGAAACCCTTTCGGGAGAAAACCATGGAGAAACTTCTTTCTTTATATATATTTCTCAAAAATTTGTAGGCACCAACCTACTGGAGACAACAATCCCCAAATTATAGTTTTGTAGGCACCAACCTACAGGAGCACCCACCCCTTTTGCTAAGCACCAAATCAGCAAGAGACACTGATCTCTTTGAATATGAAGGCACCAACCTTCCTTAAAAAATTTTCTTTCCACTTTTGAACTTGTTGCTTCCTCAATGAATAATAGAAAATTCTTCTTCTTACTTTCAGATTTGGTGTTCTAAAATTCTTCCCTTACGCTTCCTCTTCTTCTTCTTTTTCTTTAAGATATTCAACTTGAATCCATGCTTAATAAGTCTCATATGAATCTTCTTATATAGCCTTTCATACCTTTTTGAAAGGGCATTACACCTTAAACCATCACTCCCTTTCATTAACATTAGTCGGCCTTTATTTATTAATTTATTCTTTCTAAACAAATCGCTGCCCCCTTTGAATTAATTAATACACACATAAAAACTACCCCACATAATTTAATTATCACCTAAACATTCAATTCAGCCCCTTAAGACATGAGTGTTGCTCTCTAAGAAAGTTGTGGGCCCTCTTTTGTGTAAATCATGGGCCTCCAGGATAAATCATGGTCTTCATGAAAAATGTTGCTTTCTTCTCATCATGGTTGTCAAGATCTTCCTCTTTCTTGAATTTTGTTCACTTTACACATATACTGTTGTATATCTCGTATAAAGGTGACCCTTTTCAGATATATAAATATCTGATTTCTGCTCTTTTTTCTTGTCTATATGTTGTTTGGTTATTTCCATTGACATACTCACAATTCCGTTAATAATTCATGTTACTTTCGACATATTTCCATTTACCAGCTTCAACACCTCTTTTGACATTAATGACAATATTTCCAACAAACACTCCCTCCAACACTTGTAGCCCACTTTCTTAACAAAATCATACCCCATTTGGTAGGGAAATCAACAATCACAACATCCAATTTTAAATTCCTCCTAGGATAAGATGCAAGCTACACAACCAAACCTTTTACATAGCCAACTACTAGCAATTCTCTTGAGTCCATGGAAAAACATTTTCCATAGGCTATTGTCACTTTGATATCCAACTCATTCATGACTTCTAGAGGCATGAAATTACATGATGCACTAGAATCAAACATATAATTGTGAAGTAGCTTATCCTTTATGATCAAATTTGTGAAGAATGGATGAACATTCAATTGGGAATCAACCAAAGATGTCCCCAAATATACCTCAAGTGTTTCTCCAAGATCTTCTACTACTGGTGGTGTTTCAAGGTTGGTAATGATTTGAGGGGGAATCTCAACAAAATCTACATTTCTTCCTGGAGTATTCTTCTCTTCCTTCAATCCCAAGTACTCAAATGCTCTCTTCTTATGCTCAAGAATTCTAAGAAACTCAATGATTGGAACACTCACTTTGATTTGGCTCAATACATGGGCTATGTCATAGGGGACACTCTTTGGAAAAGTAGCATTGGAAGGGAGACAAGAAGATTCATTAGATGGCAATGGATTCTTATGAGCTTGGGCATTTGGAGCACCGTAATTTTAACTTGGGACAATAGAGCTTTTGCAGTGCTTCTCTCCTAGAACTTCTTTTGGAATGCTTGTGAGAAAGGGTGTTTTAGGTTTGGCTTGAGGCCCAACTCTCTTAACAACTTATCTTCTAGTGTTATAGTCTTTCTCTTGCACTATAACAACATTCATCAACAATTGTCTATCTTCCTCTCGAAGGGATACTCGCCATCATACTTCTTAATCATCAAAATTCTTAAGTATTCAAATTCATTGTTAGGAATTTCAAAATCTTACACCGCATTAACTTCAAGAGTATGAGGGGGAAAAAGAATTGTACCCATTTGATGTAATCCCAAAAGGTTGTAACAGTCCTAGCACTTATTACTTCAGTAGATGTTGCTCCTTGTGATCTTTAAGAACATCCCACCATGCAAATATCATCATTAGTACCATAATCATTATTAACTTCAACTTTTTGTTGGTCTCGCTTCACATGGAGGATGAGACATAATAACCTATCACACCAATCAATATCAGAAACTTCTTAAACAATAGCAACCCTAGTATTTAAGGGATCAAGTAACACTCTTCCTTCACATGCCCGAGGATGTCTCATTTGCAGACCCCATGGGTCCTTTACCTTTTCATAAAACTGTGCTAATTACTATGGTGATTGCCAAATCTATCTTATGTTTCTGCCTAGGCCGACCTTGTGAAGTCTACCCAATTCATTTCTCAACTCTTGCCAACTTGTATGAGATTTCTTTGACAACCCCTGCCAAATTTTTCACAACCTCTTCTAAATCAGCACCCTTGCTAGCTTGAGGTTTTTCAGAGTTTATCAATTTTACACCATCTCTCTTGAGATATTTCCTAATAGCCTTGATATTATTCTCAATTTTAAGTTCCATAGTGAATGCTTGTCTTATATTGGTAGGGTTCTTCTTGATGTTTTGTTAAATCTTGTGATAAAGTCATGGATTGATTCATTGGGGTTCTTCTTGATGTTCTCAAACTCGAGAAAAGAGAAATCTAGGATCAGTCTTGTCACCATATTGCAATCTAAATGCATTCTTCATTTCAATCCATGAATCAATAGAATTATCAGGTAGAACCTTATACCAATCCCTAGCATTCTATTTTAGTGTATGAATGAAAAATTTAATATACACATCTTCAAACTCTATCTCAAAATATTCCATCATGTTAACAAAATCTTGAGATGTTGATCACCCGTTATGGCATTGTTTCCTTGGAATTTTGGCAATCTATTTTTGACATCTTGTGGGACAAAGCATTTGGGTAACCATCCATTCCTCTAAAATCTATAGGATCAAAGGTGTTAACAATGAATGAAGGTCTAGCTTGAGCCATATTGTTTGGTGGAGGTGATCTTTGAGGTGAAACAAGCTAATGAGAAGTGCAAGGTCTTTTGGGCTCAAGAATGTGATTCACAAGATTTTTATTCTTTAAATGTTGATTTTCTTATAAAGTTTTACTTGAATTAAAACACGAGGTGCAGATTGAAGAAGGAACTAATCGGGTACAAATGTAGGACCTTCACTATTTGAAGAAAACAAGTTTATGAGAGAATTTATTGAATCAAAATCACTTGAAGAAGAGTGATAATCTTCTACCAAAGGCTGATCTCTCTCACCAATGGATATATCTTTACCTGATGTCTGAATTTTAACAACTTTCCAAACTCTTCTCCCTTCCAACTCGAGCTTCTTGAATCTGTAAATAACTTCTTAGAAGAGTCTCTAAGGAAGAGAGATCTTCTTCCTTCCAGTTTTGTAGAGATCGAAACACAAAAATAAATGACAGAAAGGCAAGGCATTGGTATTTATCAAAATTTCAAATCAGCATGGAGTCACCACTAAGGAATTTCACCCTAGTTGTGTAAATGCACTAAAATACTCTGTCAAATATTTACCAGCACTAAAAATATTGCCAAACTTTACAAATCAGACCTTCCTTCTTCCTGAATTTATCAATCACAAATGTAAATAAAGTGCAACAACTACTTGGAAACTGGTAAAATTATAGGTAGAACTTATATCTTCACTCAATCCTTACAAATATGATTATAAAATGATGCTTCAATAATGTATTTGCATGTAGAATTTGCAAAGGAATTTACCAGGGTTTGATATGCATTCAAATATCTCAAATATGCATGCACATGGATCAGATTGAACTTAGAGAATATCAAACTCAGAGCTCTACTTTTATTCCAATCTTATAAATCTGATCAGAAGATGATACTCAGATTTGTAATTGCACATAAATCACACAAGAAGTATTACTAGGGATCTGAAATCAAGAATCTCCTGGCAAAGTGGTGCGAAAGGTTTGGTGCATTGACGGGCTAAACAAATATGGAATGGCAATGAATTAGCAAATCACTCTCAGCAGTGTAAATTAGTTCCCAAGAATTCAAAACAAGTCCCCAACAATGGTGCCAAAAAGTGTTGGTACCCAAATTTGTTCTCCTTTTCAATTTGAGCAGCATCAGAGATATGGCATGAAGCTTGAAGTTAAATAGATCTTGATGTGTGTCATTTTGTAGCTGGGGATGTGATCTAACTGACACTCATATTTGTGGAGAGATGGATAGCACCTTGAAAGGATCTGATCTAACCCTCACTATTTTAGGTTGTGCCTTTCAACAAAGGTAAGAGAACCTATATTGTAACCCCAAAAGGTGAAGGAGATGAAGATATCCCTCAATTTATGAAATTAGTATGAAAAGGCCTTGGGAAAATATGTTCAACACTCCAAATCGACTTTCACAAGTTGTCACTGCAGATTATGGAGATATTTTCAATGCAAGGAAAGGGTTATGAAGACATTGTATAATCCTAATTTCCCTTATGCATTTTTGTAGAGGGGTAAGATCCCTTTGTTGACACACAATGCAATGCAATGGTAGTATGGTTAGGATTAGTTTGTTTGAATGAAATTTTGTTGGTGGGGTGTTGACAAGACAAACTAGGATATATCATATCTTTGACAACCTATACAATAATTAAAAAACTATAAGATAAAATGCTTCAAATAATCAAGATATTCTTTCAACTAGAATAGGCATAAATGGAAGCCCAGGTTACACTCTTCACATAATATTTGAAAACTCACCACAAAATATTGAAGTAAAGAACTCAATTAAACACAAAAATCCTTGATCAAACCATGCCTAAGGTACCCCCAAAGGCTTACATGCAATCTCTGCAGTCAAGGAAGGTAAAGTGATTTTAAATTTGTTTATCTATTTATCAGATGAAGGCTCTTCTGAACATGAGATTGCAAATGCCACTAAACTATCAACAAGAAATGGATATTCTGTGTGATTCCTAAAGACTTTCAATTCAATATTGTAACAAGAACAATGAAAAAAATTTACAGGCATTTAAAAAATGATAACAGACATCATATTGCCCAGAAAAACATAGATTGACTCAAAATAATGTTGGATACATTAGTAGGGGAGAGTTTCATGAACAATCTCAGAGCTATGTGATGGCTATACACTTGTAACCAGCTCACATACATGAAGATCCAACACAGAAGAAATTATTCTGGTCCTTTGGTGGGTTTCTCAGAAAATGAGCTTTCTCTCAGAATTTGTTCATTATTTTCAACTTCCCCCCCTTTGCATTTATCAAAAATGTATTATATATATCTTACCACATTGGAGCCTTCTTTTCCAAGCAAAGAATATGCCAAGGGATCAATTTTGTTACAACAATTTCTCATGATTCACTGAAAAATGACATTTAACAAATTTGCAACGAGAGTTTCCAGTGTTTCTAAAATGGTGAATCATTACAAATATTTGGATCATTATCCATCCTGGAGGCACATTTTTCATCATCAAGGTATGTAGATGCCTTTCCACTCATCATTTCACCTTTTCACCCTTTAAAACTACCTCTGCAACTTTAAATTTGGCATTTCACGTTTTTCTCGGGCTGAGTAAAAATTTATTACAAAAACACCTCAAATCTACAAATTGAGTCATGAAACCGATTCCAATGTTCCTAGAAGGCCAAAATGACATGGAATCACAAAAATTTGATGAAATTTGATGCAAAATTCATGATTCCAAGCCTCCTGGAGAAAAAATGGTGGTAAAAATTAAAAGTGCACAGTTGCCCTTGATATACTTTTTTCCCTTCAATCTAGGCCCTCGACGTGTCAAAGCATGATTGGAAATCAATTCGGGCTTACTTTTGTCTTTTTGACATTTTTGAAAAAATGGAAAAATTTGAATTTTTTCTCCACCCCTCCACCTTTTAATTTTGGAGCTGACACGTCGCATATGGTGGGTACCATTGGGATCACACTTCAATTCTGTGCATTTTGAACCTTTTTAGAAAATTGGAAAAATTTCACATTTTACCCCGCAGCCTGTACACCTAATTTCTCCCTCGCCATGTATCACTTTCTCTATCACTAAAATGGACGGGCCCAATTTTCATTTTAACTCCCTTTTTTTCTTAATGGAAAATTTTCAATTTTCCTTCCGCTGGGTCACCGACGCGCTCTACCTTCGCCATGTGTCTATCGCTAATTCACCGAGGGGTCATGCTACAAAATTTTCCCCTAGGTATTTTTGACTAAAAGGTAAAATTTTATCTTTTCCTTTCATGGCCCGCACTTCCCTCGACATTGTTGGACATGTGTCCACCTATGATTATCCACAGGCCGTGCTCTGAAAATTTTACTTTAATATTTTTTTCTTCCAAAGGTAAAAAAACTCAAAAACTCTACCATCTGCATGTCCTCTAACCTTGATTTCTACCACGTGTCATCCTTTGATTGGAGCGGGGAAAATCGATTGTGAAACTTTAGAAAAATAGAGATTAAAAACTCGAAGTCCTCCATCACCCCGCTCCTCCTTTTTTTGGTCTCTTAGGACACATGTCCACTCCCGATCGGGTCTGTGAGGCTTCGGACCATTTTGTGAATTTAAACTTTTTGCAAAATAAAGTGTAAAAATTATAAGGGAATCTGATCACCTGTCATCCCTCTGCCAATCAGAACATGCAACGTAGGCAAATTTGGAAAAAACGGGTCCCTGGGCCCAACAATGCCCCATTTGTCAAAAAGGAAAAAAATTAAAAGTTACAACAATTCCCTGATTTTCCTCAACCAATTAGAACCCACCACGTACCCTCTAATATCTCAGCAATAATTTAACGGCTAAAATGTGTCTGTCTGACCGTAAAAAAACACAGATTTTTTCCAGTTGTGCCCAAATTTGATTTTTTCTTTGTGGGTGAAGGATTTTTTTATCAAAGGGAAAATGGAAGGAGTTTTTAAACATTTTACGACCATGGGGAGGGGTTTTTGAGGGTAGATATGTATGAATCGATCATTTTTAAGCTTTCATGATTGGAGGAATGGAAAAACACAACATAGCCCGCAGATTTGGAAAAATTAGGGCATAAAACATGGAAAACTTGAGGATTTATTTCAAATGGGGCATGTCAAATGATTTTCAAATGGATTAAGGCATCGAACAAAGGCATCAACTTCATTTTACCCATTCAAACTATATAAAAATTTCAGGAAAGACAGAGGTTCAAAATGGACACCAACACAATCATCTACATAAACTTGAATAAATTTATGGAAGAAGTCTTGAAATTCTTGTACCATGATGCATGAGAACACAACAGATGCATTCTTCAATCCAAAAGGCATAACCATGTAGGAAAAACTTCCCCATTTAGTGGAGAAATTTTTCTTTCTTGGGTCTTCCTTTATAATCCTGAATTGTTGATACCCTAAGAACCCATATGTGAAAGAGTAGACTTCGTGCCCATCTACTCCCTCCAAAACTTCTTCAGTAAAGGGTTTTAGGAATGCATCAATCACACATAATGAATTCACATCCTTATTCTTCCATCCTTCTTGATACTGATGACAATTGGGCTTATCCATTTTGATTCCTCCATAACTTTAATGATAGTAGATGCTATCATCATATCTAGTTCTTTCTTTAACCGTATATGTGAATTTGAATTTATTTGATAAGGCCTCTTCCGAATTAGGTGCACACCTTCCTTTAACTTGAACTTCATCTCCCATAAGGAATGGTGGATGTTTTTGAGTTCACGGTACATGTTTCACCATTTTCTTTGCTTTATTGAGATGAAATAGATAAGGGAAAGGTCTGAGGAGGAATGCCTATTATTGTTGATCAGTTGATGGTTGTTGTGTGCATTCTAACTTCTCGATCCAGTTCCAATTTTGAGAGCTTCATTTTGACCGGGAGGAACTAACTTAAATAAGAAACAAGACCACAAAAGAATAGTTAAATAATATATGACAAGTGGATGCGTAGCGTATGTTAGATCTAGAAGTGTGATACTCCCTAGATGGCTTTCAATCAACTGTTTAAAACAAATTAATGAGAGAAATAAGAAAATTCATACTATAGTTGATAAGATTTATGTATCTCATTCAATCACAATAAAAAAATCTAATATAACAGGCTAGGCTATAGTCAGATCTGAAGGATTGCTAGATGTCGTGGTACTTGGAACTAGCCAAGGTCGGGTTCTAGGTTGTTTAGGTTATTGTAAAACGTTGTTTCGTTTTGTTATTGGCACAAGGTATGAAACATAGATACAAATGTTATTTAGGTATAACCAACGATGGTTTAAGGGAGATTGACAACGGTTATGAGTAACCGACGTTGGTACAAAGATGGGATGACAATAGTTTAATGAAGACCTTATTGTAGAGTCTCGGTCGCCAAAGGTTAGATGGAGCTAAAGAAGGGGATGGTGACATCTGTGGGAATTTTGAGAACACTCAGAGAGGTGAAAGGGCTAGGATAGGTGATCTAATAAAAGGGTGACTGAGTTTTTGTGTTTTTCAGAAAGAAGGTGATGGAGGAATGAGAATGTTAAAGGAAGAATGATAATGAAAATGATAACAACTCTATGAGCAGAATAAGAATGGAAATGATTAATGATAAAAACACTTACCAATGTTGCAGGTCCAATGGTTGGGTAGTGGTGATGATCAGTTGGTGGAATGGATCTTGAAGTAATAGTCATGCTTCCCAGAATGTTATTGTGAGTGAAAAATGCTTCTAGATCTATCCTAATGTTGGCTATAGATGTCTGGGTGAGTGAAAAGACTTTGGTTCTGCTTGCATGCAACTCTCTTCTTGTCCCCTTGCTCTCAAAATATGCCAACCCAAAAACAAGGTTGCTAAGGTGAATAAATGGTAACCAATGACAGTCTGAGCCGACTGGTGTCAGTTTAGGGGTGACCAGTGTCGGTTAAGGTGGGATTCCCTAGGTTTACTAAAAATTGTATATTTGTTTGATTTTTTGGGCTGGGTTGGTTTTTTCCCATAGATCAGAATGGAATCTTCCCTTATAATGAGTGGGAATGTGGTTAGAGAAATACTAGGTATGTGCTTTTAGGGTTAGACCAAATCCTAGCTCATTAAGGCAAGTCAGATTAGGTCTTAGTTAATTATGAAAACATGCCAAGAATAAGTGTAGGGTGAGGTGGCTAGGTGAGGTGGAGGGGTGAGGTGGAAAATTAGCATAATTAAAATAATTAAGTAATGAATGTTGTGAGAATAGGTATTAATTTAATTAAGTTAATTAAATTAATATTAATTTGGTGAAAGGGGCCATGGTTTGGTGAATGTGTTTGAGTTAGTTATTTGATGGGGGACCAATGGGCGTGTGACCCAATTTTGTTGTGTACATTTTCCCCCTTTTTTGCATATCTTATATTGGTAAGTGATGCTAATAAAAATACGATGTTGTTGTGTTAAGTGTAAGTGAGGGTGGTGTTGTCCCAAGTGTGGGTGAAGGTAAACCCCCTCAAACTAGGAACTGATGAGGTGAGAGAAGGAACTGGTGAGTGGTTTGATAAAATGAGGAGGTGGGTAGTTTTAGAAAATAGGGTTAGGTGTAAAGAAGGTGATGGTCGAGGGTATGGTGATTGTAAGAGGTAGGGTGGGTTATAAGGTAGAGCATTCAGACATACACAAACGTTGGGAAATTCCTTGAGATACTAGGGTTGCTCAATATAACAAATATATGTTAGCTATGGTCATAAAGGTCATCTAAATAAGGGTTGTTGAGATATAGTATCTAGGGTAAAGGATATGGTCTGGGCACTCAATGAGATAAGATGTAGGAAAGCGTAGGTGTGGTTCCAATACATTCAAAATTTCTAAAGGTCAAGGTTAGTTTTGATAAGGGTCACAACCATAGGAAAGGTAAGGCTATTAGGCTAAGAAAAACAAGTACCATCATTGTAAAAGGCCACGAATGAGGACATGGGAATATCCACATAATCAATGGTTAGGTGGGTAGGTGTGGGTGGGGTAGGTGGAGGTAAAAATGGGTAGTGGGTTAAAGGTAAAATCAGGAAAACAAGGAAAATGGGCCAGGGTCAAAGGTAGTGATAGTCAAATAAATGCATGTGTATAAACTATGACATAGTACCTGGGGTGGAGAGCTTGCTAACTCTACATCATCCAAGGTCAATAGGTCTATCCAAATAGGGTTGAAGTGATTCCAGTATCCAAGGTATAGGATATGGTGCGGAAACACAGTAGATGTCAGTACAGGAATGTTTGGGTATGTTCTATTACACAAAAGGTTGGAGTCGGGATAAATAATAGGACAATAGGCAAGGTAAGGTTAGTAGGAAAAACAACACAGTAACAACTTTGCAAGGCATAGTGAGCACATGGGTTCAAAGGTCACGAAAAATGTTTTAGGTAAAACCATATAAGTCACCATATGGGTACGACTAAGGTATGGGTTAAAATAAAAGGTCCCTTAACACAATTTAGGATGGGTGTAGGTAAGATGGGTGGGGAGGTAGGTGGCAATAAGGGTGAGTAAGGTCAACAAGGTGGTGGGAAGGGTAAATTTTGGTTAGAAATGGGGAAAGGGTATTGACAGGAGTATGACAGTAACCAATGCCGGTCATGCGTAATGGGTGATAGTCTTGCTAAACCGACCACATTTTTCCAGGCACAGGACAATGTCATTCCTTGTATAACCGACACCAATCAGGTTAGGGTGTGGTTAAAAAGGAAATTTCCACTTTTGTAGAATCATATGTAATTTTCCAAATAGGGGACAATGACATAGCACTGGACGGGTTATGCTTTGTCAGGAAAAAGGTATGAGGGATGAGATCATGCTTTGAGGTGGAGATATCTAGTGGTTAGAGGATCGAAGTAGATGGGTCCATGAGATTAGTTGGAGCAAGGGTATTGGTGGAGATATTAGAGGTAGATTGTGGCATGATATAGGAGGTAGAGGGTTTGGATGGACCAACGGCACAATGGGCGGATGTGCCACCATGCCGGTGACAATGGGATGAGATAGGTTCTCAACCTTTCATTATATGGAAATAAAAAAGGGTGATATGGGTATGGATTTTGGGGTAGGGACATATAATTAAATTTCGGGTAAAATTGGTGACATGAGGAAGGGGGTGTGAGGTCGGAGTAAATTGGGGTGGGGGTAGTTTAGGTTAGCTTTGGGTAGGGTAGGATTAGTGATTAGAATAGTTAGTAAAAGGTTTGGAAAATGGGGTGGGGGTTTGGACGGATTCAGCTCTATGACAATGACTCGACGCCGGTGAAGGGTTAGCTGATGTCGGTTGGAAATTGCTAAGCATTGGTTATGTAGTAGGTGGCCATTGTTAGTCATAAGGAACTGATGTCAATCATAAGGAACGGATGCCGGTTGGGGTTAGAGGAGAATAGATAAATAGGTAGAAAAGGTTGGGGAAAGAAGGGTAAGGGGTGGGAGATCTAAGTAAGGGGAGTGATAAAGGTAAGGGTGATATGTTTACAAAGGGTAGTGAGTAGGGAATAGGTATAATGTGCATGAAAAGAGTGGTTTAGCAAGGGAAAATTGGTAGAGTGGGTATAATAAGTAATAAGGGTCGGGGACAAGGTTTATTGGGTATAGTACATGTTTGGTATGGGAAGGTTTTGACAATAGTGTGTTTTGTTGGGTGCAGGCAAGGGACCAGCTACGGATGTGGGATAGGGTACCGCCCTTACTTGTGGAGGTATGAGGGAGTGTGAAAACTGATGATTAGCACCATGTTGCAGAGGTTGGCCTAATTAGGGTCAGACGCTACCGAAACATATTCTAGGAGCTAAGTTTGATGGTCTCCCTCATTGATAGATCGGACTCAGTGACCAATACCTTCTATTTATCGACAGTGAGATCACAATCACCCTAGAGGATGTGTACAGGATCCTACGGTTACCGATAGTGGGGACACAAGTGTATTCTATCTCCTCAGAGGCATATGAGGAGTTGATGCTAACTATTTCGGTGAGGGGCTGGTGGAGATGAGGTTCCATAGCTCCAAAGATGAGCCACAAAGATATGTACTAGGCCCATCCGGAGGAGATGAGGTTAGTGGTGCTGCTTGATGGAGGTAGTTTGTTATTTTGCATTACCAGACGTGGAGGGTGGGAGATTCCCATGGGCATTGATGGGGGTTATTCACGACATGATGGAGGATAGGACCTAGTTTGCATGGGCACCAACATTCTTGGTGCAGCTATACAAAGAGTTATGGGCCTATGGGAGGCTACGGAGGTTTAATCTATGTTGCACGTTTCTACTACATTGTTGGGCATACGAGCACATCATGTGTGTGCATCCAGATTGGTATGCCCCATCTAGATGTATTTGAGGTGGGCTTGGTCCGAGTAGGCTATAGGAAATGGGTACCAGATGTTGGAGAGTATTGGGATGTCAAGGTTACACACGATATAGCCTATTATAGGCATTTTCTAGAGGGGTTGTCCAACGTGGACATTATTTGGAGGCCATATGTGGGTTTCCATCATATGGGTGGATGACAGAGGAGTTACAATTACTCCAATGGATAGAGGGGTGATGTGTAAGAGAGCATGAGATGATACTTGGTGACAAGGTTGGACAACACTCGGGGATACATTAGATATACCCCCACCCTTCCCACAAGTATAGAAGAGATGACGTGGACGGGCCTCTGCCTCTACCACCACAAGACCAAAGTGTCGATAGGGAAAGAGGAGAAGGTAGTAGACCAATCGATTGATGATGTCAGGGTTATTGATAGATATAGATAGTGGTGGGATTCGTATTTATGAGTAGTACCACCGAGGCCGAGGTAGCCATATTTAGCCACCATCACAGTGCATAGGGACACCCTATAGGGGCATGTGGCTTCCCTAATTACATAATTTGGGATATTGCAGGGGTAGATGATAGGTTCAAAAGCACAGGTTACTATTTTGTAGGCATAGGTGGCCACTCTACAGGCCCAAGTAGTGTAGGGATAGGTACCCACACAGGGTGGAGATGGGGATGGGGTACAGGTGGCTGCCCTACATATGTAGATTACAGGTTTACAAGGCTAGTTGGCTAGTTTGCCACCGCACGGTGTAGTTTGTGACCCTTCTGGTCTAGATACGGGTAGGGCGGGATAGGGTCCCTCTTTATAGGTACCCGTGGGAAAATTACAGGGGCCAAGGATGATGGCACCACCACATACAATACCTATAGGCAAGTTGAGGGATTCCTTAGGTGAGGTGAGGTTTTACTACGATCAGCTGATGGTCTGCAGGATAGATTTCCTATCCTATGGAGAGTATAGAGCACAACAGGCCTTAAGTGAGAGGACCATCTCATGAAACAAACAGTGTTGAGAGAACATGGGGCCATCGAGCCCCGAGATAGGTTCAGGGCAAGGCCACCGGTTCACAAAGGCCAAAGTGCGGGTGAGGTACTAGCAGAGATCTCGCCAGAACCAAGGGTGGGTGGTGAGATGCTAGCTAGATGTCGTACAAGGGGAGCAGAGGAGGAGGAGACATGTGATATAGATATGAAGGACATCCAATAAGATGATTTTTGATAACTGTATGTACCTCCTATTTTGTATAATTATTTATTTTTGATATATACTGGCTTGTGTGCCAAAGAGAGTGAGGATGTAGATGAGATTTTTTGTTAATTTTTTTATCATATACCGGCCTACGTGTCGAAGATGGTGAGGCTATATATGATAGTTTATGTGAGACTGGTATTTGTTTATATCCATGTACACACGTTTGTATACGTAGATTTTCTGATTTATAGTTGATAGCACTTATAACATGAATGGGGTTATTGATTTTCATTTCTATTATTATGTATGTATGTGATGGAAACTAGGTGGATTAGGCATGATGGAGTCTAGGTCGGTTTAGGCATGATTGAGTCAGGTTGATTTAGGCATGGTGAGTTAGGTTGATTTAGGCATGGTGGAGTTAGGTTGATTTAGGCATGGTTGAGTCAGGTTGATTTAGGCATGGTTGAGTTAGGTTAATTTAGGCATGATCAAGTTAGGTTAGTTAGGCATGATTGAGTCAATTTTAGTTAGGCATGATTGAGTCGGGTTTTATGTTTGATTGAATTTCTATTTCATTAATTTGTGCAATTAATGATGGTATGGATTGTGTTAAGATGATTTTTAGGAAAATGTATGATTATGGTAAAGAAATGGTAGATGTGATGAAATGAATGTATGTGTTATGATGGTAAAAATATTTAGCAATTGTTTCTTATTTGGTTTAATTTATAGTTATTAATATAGAATGGAAACTAACTAGGGTAGAATGTGAATAAGAGATTGAAAGTGGGTTTTGTTTAGGGTAAAGAGTTACCAAGCTAACCTCTAAGGGCCCCATGCCCTCGGAGTTTGCCTATATAGTCCCGATGAAAAGGGACCTCAGCCGATGTAGTTCTCCCATAAGCTATGGAATATTATGAAGAAGTAGAAGAATGGTTTGGTAAGTGTTAGGCATGGTTGAATGTAGGTCATAGGCATGATTGAGTTCTTGTTAAATATAGGTGTTGATGAGCTGGTATTATATAGGATAATCAATAAGTAATGAGGAAGGTGAATGGTAAGAGGTGGTAAAAGATTCATTTAAGCTGATAAGAACCTTAATGAGTCAACCATACCTAACATGGGCTTATGAACATAAGACCCAAAAGTGTTGCATAATGGACAATTCGAAGGGTGAAGAAAGTAGTATAATCACCAAATGTCACGTTTGCATAAAGCAAGTCCCTTAAGTAACAAGTGAATTAGGCTAAAAGGAAAGGAGGTGAGAATATGTGGTTTAGAGTAACTTAGTGTATGAAAATTTGTCTTTCGGAACAAGAAACCCAGGATCAAGAATAGGCAAGTCCATGACAAAAATTTCATCTTTTTCTTCATTTGTTTGTTTGTAATAGAATGATCGATGTGGAAAGTCTATATGGGATAAGTATATGATATCCTTGAGGTCTTCGTGAAGCTGATCGATGCGGGGAAGCTACTTTGGATATTTTTATTGAATTTGTGAAATAACTATGATATAGGTGTCCTTCAAGGGAGAAGTCTATTTATAGTGGTGGAATTAGAGTGAATAGATGTCCCTTTTGAGAGAGTCATCTTTTACTGGAATTTTAACTCAAGGATTTGCATCCATTTTTTTTAGACATTTAAGTCATGGAAAATACTATAAAGGAAGGGTAGGATCTTGTTCGGACAACAAAACTATAGTACAAAGGAGTTAACTATGAAAGGGAGTGGTTTTGAGTGATGAACGACCATGGGATTCCATCCTAGAGAAGATGAAAAGTATTAATAAGAATCATGCTATGAGTAGATCTATGGTACTCATATTGAAGACAAGGATAAAATGGTGATGGGTAATCACATGATTCTTCTTTAGTTGTGGATATTCAAAATGGGTAATATGGAAGGTGAAAATCGCTCAAGGGACAAGCTATCAACTAACAAAAAGTAAAATAGGACTTGATACCAATAATAAAATGGTTGAAGATGCAAGGCATTAAGGGATTCAGTTTGGGTTTACCTTCGAGTGAAGATAAATGATAAGAACCTAATCCATAGGCATGGGTAACGATATAAGGTCCAAGCCAATTACGAGCAAATTTTCCCCATTTACTTTTCTCCTATTTGGTTACATGTTGATTTTATTTCAGGACAATGTCATCAACACGAAAGGTTTGTTCATGAACATGTTTGTCATAAAGGCACGTTTGATACATTTTTGGTAGATTTGGAGATGGTCGGGAGCATTGAGATGGTGTTCATCTAATAAATCAAGTTACGCCAAACAACCTTGACAAAATTCATCATCATTGAGCGTGTCTTGTAGTGAGATGCGGAGAGATGGAATTTGGACTTTGATAGGTAAGAAAACCTCGGTACCATAGAACATAGAAAAGGGTGTGGCAATAGTCGATGTATGAATACTAGTACGATAATCCCAAAATATGAAAGGAATGTGCGTATCCCAATCTTTCCCAAGATTGTTGACTACCTTCGTAAGAATTTTGTTCAAGGTTTCTTGGTTGATTTGGCTTAACCATTCATTTACGAGGTAATAAGGTGATGAAAAATTGAGTTGGATACCAAATGCATGGCATATTTTGTGTAGGGTTTTATTTTGAATTTCTTTCCATCATCGGTGATGAGGTAATGAGGAACACCAAAGATAAAAATGATGTGATGGTTGATGAATTCACATATTTTCTTGGCTTTTGTAGAAATAAGAGGAATGGCCTCTACCAATAAGCTTTTCTCTAATTGGTGATCACTTGCAGCCTCCAAACTCATCATTAGCACCTCCATCCTTCACACAAACTTTTAGAAATGACATCGAGTAAGTATAATATCATACTTTCTTGGTTAATTCATTTTATTATTGTTTTACCACCTATTTTCATTCTTGATTCTTATTCACCATCTCCAACGTTTCATACCTTCATAGACCCATTAAAACCTCGTAAAAACCTACCCTAGTCACCTAATACCTCCTCCCAACCAACTAAATCCTTTGTGTAATCACAAAGGGGACCAAAAACCCCATTCTGTGACATTCCCAAATCTCACAAGATGGCGGCACCGGTTGTACCTAACCACGGTCGGTCACCCCGACCGACGCGCGGTCTCTATGTTTTCCTACACAGCTTTAAACATAGACTCATCCACCCAATTTCACCTCACCCTCACTCACCTATGACCTACCCAGGACCTTCATCAAACCTACAGAACCCAAAACCAACCATTCAACTTGTGGATTCTACTCTAGCCTAGCCCGTTAGATTAGAATTGTTTCTTATTGCGTTTTAAGTGAGATACCTAAATCATTTTAAAATAACAATATGAATTACTTTTATTTCAGCATTAATTGGTTTAAAAAACGGTGGATTGATATCCATCTAGGAAATACCATACTTTCGGATCTAGCTCATGCTAGGAAGTTCACTACCCATATTGTTTAATGCTTTCTAGTGGTCTTGTTCTCCTTACAGGTAGTTCCTCCTAGCCAAAAGGAAGCTCTCATAGTCAGATGTGGATTTAGAATTCATATGTGTGCAACAACCCATCAACTGACATTTGAACATGTATTCCTCCTATGCCCGTTACCCTATCTATTTCATCAACGATTATAAGGAACAATCTAGCAAAAAGGTGAAATATTTTTGGCATGCCCAGTGGGACCCTTAGGGTTCCTTGCATTTCATTCATTCCTATGAAAATTTTTGTGTTTGTTTCCCTCCTAAAAATCATACACGCAAAATTTCTTCCCTGGTAATCCACTCCTTTCTAGTTTCCCTAAAGGAAACTTTTATTTTGGTGTATTTAAAAAGAATAATTTCTTCATGTTTTCTACATTTTAGTGAAAGAGCATCCATCTTCCCTTTCATCTATTTTCCGTCATCAAATATCATACTTTCGATTTGGGTTTTAAATAAGTGCATTTCATTCTACTTTTCTACATTAGATCACATTAATTGAGGGTAACCTATACTGCTGGATGTCATTACCCGGTGATGGTTGAAAAATGAATTGTAGGAAAGCACTTCTATCCTTTTCTTTCTCGAGTCTTACCAAACTGCACAAAAATTCAAATACATACATTCTTAAACAACATCTTACGGAAGAATCTGTAGTTGATCACACGATCACGATATAGTGTGCACCTAGATCATTTCTCTGTCGAGTCATACTTGAGCGTATCCCACCCCCCACCATAGCAAACCTAAAACCTCACCCTTTAGATCTCCTTCTTTGTAGGAAGCCATCCTCACCAAAAACTCTACTTCACAATTCATGTGTCAATCCATAAATAACATAAGCTGAACAAATGTAATAGAATAGGCACTCTAGGAACGTTATTTCTTAGTTTTTGTTTGATTTGTGTTTTGAGGTGAGAGATTTCGATCATTATTTTTGTATTTCCATGCACACTCCCCATCATAGTTGGTGTATTCCGGCTCCACTCGAGTGTTCCTAGGTCATATCACCATCATTCCTATAATTATGGGTCCAATCCTATATCCAATTCTAATTTACAACCACTTTTTCTCATCATTGTTTCGGTTTCATAGTATTGTCATCGGTTACCTCGACCACCATCGGTTAGTTCAATCGACATCGTTCAGGTCCTTTTGCTAACCTATTCAAAAGGACAATTTCACTTCACTTTCTTCCACCTTTCCATAGTCTCTGTTACTGTCACCTTTTCCATTGACGTTTTACACATCCCCAGATTTGACATACTTGTCATATTTTGCCTTATGCTTCACTATTTACTCATTAACTATTTTCCACATAAGAACCAACAATGATTACCCCGACCACCGTTGGTTGTCCCTAGCGGAATCATTTACCCTATTTCACATTCCACTCACCATTTACTACTTCATCCATTTTTTATCACCAGATTCACCTGTTCCTACTATTCACTGTATTATTTATAGAGAGGCGCTTCACTTGATCAATACTTGTTCACATAGTATCGACCGAAGACAAGTAAATGCCCTCGTGTTCCATGCTAGTCACCAGCCACTCCCACCTAGTCCTTCACCACCCTCTATTCTATCACCAGCCATGGATCCCATCCAGCCTACCAATATCGCTACGGAGATGAGGATTTTACACGACTCTTTGACCAGAACCCTGCTACCTTGTAGTTTTACCTCTCCCATTCATCCACTCAAGATGCCTCGAGTCGGGTTGATATACGGAAAGCCCGTATCTACCACCCTAACACTTGCACCCACTTTTACCTCAGCCCCATCTAGCTCCGTGTTGCCCACTTTCACTTTATCCCCAATCATTTCGTAGTTAGGCCCTATACCCACTATATGTTTGCCATGTTTGTTACCCCTGTAGCATCCATTACATCTACCATACCCTCGATGACTACCCCTAATACAACTTCTTCTACCCCTCATGTCTCATACATACCCATAGCTATGTTCCCACCTCCAGTTTTGGTGACCCCTACCCCATTTAAAAAATTAGTTATTTCCATTCCACAATCACTAGCCCCTATTGCCACTAGGGTTACCACTACCCTTCCTCCCCCATATGCATACTACCAAAAACCATCTGTTTCATCTATTGTTCATTCCAAGTACGTACCCCCTATTTCATTGCCTTCTTCTTCACCACCTTACATGGCAGCCCCATACACTGGAATGTCACACCCATTATACACCCAAAATCAACCTCCTCATGCTATAGGAGGTATCCAATAATCAAAGCCCACCAATGACCTAATTAGATTGATGATGGATAAGATGCAAACAATGGAGGCATCGGTTTCTAGCTCCCACAACACTCTCACTTATGATGAGATTTGCAATGAGCCTATTCACCCATCCATTCCCATTCGTTCATACCCTATGCATTGGGAAATGCCTAAATTCAACTGCTTCAATAGTAAGGAAGACCCACAAAAACATTTGCGCTTGTTTAAACAAGGATGTTATTTGATTGCTCATGATGATGCCTTACTTTTGAGAAATTTTCCCATGTCCCTCACGGGACCAGCATTAGATTGGTATAGTGGGTTACCCAAACACTCCATATTTTCATTCAATTAGGTGGCCCAATCTTTCTTGGATCATTTTTCTATCAACATCGCCAAGAAATTTACCATGACCGATCTATATTCCACACATCAATATGAGGATGAATCTATCATAGATTTTGTCACTTCTTTGGTGCACCTAATCTCAACTTACCTTTCAACTACCACAACCTAGACTCATCAAGCTCTTCACTCGAGTTTGTGCCAAACATTTCTCCCTGACCATGTAGGTCTAAACTTTCTGAACATTCAATGAGGCATTTACTATGGCATGAAAGTTAGAAATTTGAGCTATTGAAGAGAAGAAAATCTAATTACGAAATAAGAATTTGACATTCAAGACAATTGAAACCTCTTCTTCTTCTAAACCACCAACCAATTATTCAAAGGCTAAAGGTACCACTAATGCAGTGGTACTCAAGGCCGGCCCAACTCATCCATCCAATCAAGCCACACCCTCATCTAATCTATCACATGTACAAGCTTTTCGATTTAGAAAAGAGCAACGAAAATATACCCCAATTAGGGAACCTTACTCTTCGGTCTTAGAAAATTTTATCAAAACTGATGCCATCACCCTTCCACCCATAAAACCACACCTTTGGTTTTGACCCGCTTGCCCCATGCTTGCGTGGTATAAGGAACAAGATTTCGTAACTATCACCATGTAAAGGGTCATAGTGACGGAAACTGCATCACTTTTAAAAATATAGTCCAAGAAATTATCAAGAAACGTGAGTTAGCGTGGATAATCCCAATGCTGCCCCTAATCAAAATCTACAAATCTTTAAAAACCATTTCCCAATCATGCCCCTTCATCCAATCAAACAGGTGATTCATCCAATCATGATACCCATACTCGGGAGGTTCATGCAATCTTTAACGAGGTACTGTCACATCTCAATCACCTCACATCCCTTCCATAGAGTAAATCCTACCCCTGAAACCCTCCTTCCACATTTGAACCAACTATCACGGTTCCTTCACCAATAAAGGAACACCCTTCATCTCCTACTGATTCATCTTCTACGACATTGAGACCATCTCACCCCTATCTTCTCCACTCAAAGCAAACCTTTCCCTACCATAACTACTCCACTCATAGAGGAGCACCCATTACCTCCTCTACCCACGAGAGGAGCACGTATCATTTCCTCCACCCATAGAGGATCTCCCATCATCTCCTCCACCCATCATAGACCCAATGGAGATACCTTTACCTCATGGAATACATTCTCCATCCGCTACCCGACATCCAATAGACCTACTTTCATCTCTCTTACCCACATGAAGCTGAAGTTGGCCCATTCCCTATCTCTAAGATGCATTTTATGGGGATTCACCTTAGGCCCTCACCAACTACACCCATAAACGTGCCATTCTCACATTTATCGATCACTTAGAGTATGTGGATAGAGCCTTGTTATTAGGGCACCTCTTACTCCCCTGTCTCAACACAAATGTAGAAATCCCTCGATGACAACTCCACCATCTACCCAAGCACACTTTCCCCCGTCAAACCACATACAACCACTACTATTACAACCCCTTCCATGGTACCCGTTAGAACTCACACCACATCCTTACCCATTACCGACCTATGCTTAAACCTAAACCCATTACCACTTTAGGGGTCACCCCAACCACCAAACTTTACCCATCCACCTATTAAACTAGATTTAGCTACATCCTCCAACGTTAAAATCACACCTATCCGACACCCAAACTAAAGAAACAAACTCATCAACCTAATACCCCTACTACATCAATCACACCCTCACATGTCCCATCTTCCATTAGACCTTATCTACCCAACAGGTCACGTAACCCTCACCCATTCATAACCCAATAACACAACCACCCATTTCTGCCTCACAAATCTCTAACCTACCCAGACACACAACATGACTCATACCCGCACCTGCAGTCTCTTTACCACCAATACCTCCGATACCTTCAGCCATTGCTTCACTACCTACTACACTTCAGTCATTTTCCTCACACCCCAAGCATGACCTACATCATCTACCTTCATAGCACCCCCATTATCCCCATGGGTAACTCACCCTCTTCCTCCATCTACTTTTTCTTCTAGGCCTCATACACCTACATCACCTTTACCCAAGAAAGTGCACCCCAAAAACAAAACCCCACTACCCCACAACAAGGTAGTAAAAAAAAAACCACACCCTCCCACCCCTCCATCTACTATAACCCTACCCAAACAAACCCAAGCAGATACCTCAAACCATACGGCATCTACACCCATGGCTCGATCCCTTCCTACAATTCCAAAACAATTTCCGACAAATAACCACACCTACACCCAAACCCATATTTATTTCCCATTTTGATCCATTAGCAGGTCTTATGCCAAAATTTTAACTAACCTCATCAAGACATCTGTTATTACATTACCGACACTTCGACCTTTTGACCCCCTCAAACCCAAGCCAAAAGGGTTTGATGATACCAAAATTTACGTATACCATCGTGCGCTAGGACACGAAGTGGAGAATTGTAAGGCCTTGAAAACTATCCTTATCCAATTGTGTCCACCTGAAACCAACTTTAATGATGATGACATTCTTCATGAGGACCCTTCTTCACCTACACCCCTTCTCATATTACCCACTCAATAACCAAAACCTCCACCCTCACAGCTCGAAGAACTACACACAAAATTTGAAATTAATATGATTCACATCAGAGAACTTACCACACCACCACCCAAATGTTGTTACGCCTACCCGACCTCACAGGATTTTCTCCTCCTATAGGTTTTTTCCCTTCATGTCATTATACCACTTACCCTACACCCTCTCTGTTTAACAAATTCCCTCAAATCAACATGGTATACATCACTACACGTGTGCGAAGGGTAAAGAAAATGTAGTTGACCCACCACCCAATCTTATACCCAACATACCATCTACACCCATACCTAGGATAACTATCCGCTACCCCACATACCCCATTTCTAATGGTGTCACACATCGCACCATGCTAAAACAATTACACCAATCTCCACTCAAAATGTCCCTATACTTTAGAACAAGTGAATTTTTTTTTTTTTTTTTTTTTTTTTGATAATTGCATCCTGGTTCTAAATACATAATTTAGAATTCACAATTCAAATAACCATTTATATAATGACAACCATATGCATTTGTAATGACTTGGAGTACCTCCGATCTATTCATTCCATGACTCAAGTAATCTATCGATCTATTTATGAGTAATAAGAGTCTGTGTTTTTATTTAACACATTACTCTTGCGGTTCTCTTCCCTAACCGGGATTCCAGAATGCTCTGTCAAGGAATCTAAACTGAATAATTGTTACTATTATTCATCGGCATCTCATCCCTTAGACTAGGTGAATTAGGACAACGCAATCAGCAGCTTGCGATACTTTGGCCAAAGATTTGAAACATACTGTTCATGTCTCGTATTCCTTAACGGCATACTCGTCAATCTGGAATACGTCCTTCACCCCATTCATATGTTATATAGAATGTCTTATACTGACTACTGTCAGTCCTTCCTTGCACAACTGAATCACTCGGAAGCAGATTAACAAGGTGATAATGTTATATGGATGCCCACGAGGATTAGGGATATGATGACATACTGGTTCAACCTTGCAGTTCAACCAGTGTGTCATGATACCCCGAATCTCCTAGGCAGCCTTATAACATGACCACGTTCTTAATCGGTCCCAGGGTAACTCGTGCGAAATCAAGTGTAAATCTTAGCGATCAATGCAAAGGGTGTCGCCATAAGTCATCTGCATTGTTGTAACTTCGAGAAGATCCTAATCTTCTCGGAGGTACAACTCTGTAGTTGACTTATGTCGTCAACCTTTAAATCCACCTCGAAAAGATCTACTCAGTAACAAGCGTTACGCACTTGCGTTTAAATTACTTTAAAGACTTTTCCCTAAGGTTTATCCTTTCCGATCCTGGATTCTTTGTCTTAAGACGACCCTCCTCTATAAAACCCATTACTTGGTAGAGATATTAAGGTCAAGTTCTTCATCAAGGAGTCATTAGAATACACCTGATTCTAAAGCAACGAGAATCGGACAATATCTCATAACCTTTGCTTGAGATTGCCAACCTGAACTCCATTTGATTGTATATCAGTTCTCTTAACTGAATTTATATCATACTTTTGGTATAAAGATATAAATGATTAAGAATCCAATTTAATATTGTCTGTTATACTTAGGACTAGGGATTAGTAATTTAATCCAACTTGTTTAGCGTTCTCTTTAGGCTCATTTTTTTAACCTATCTTCTAGAAAGACAATTATTTAAATCCAATATTGCTCTCGCTAGCACAAATTAGAACTACTAAACACTCATAAGAGTTCAATCTCATTTCTTGCAAGCTTTCATTGTCAATCACAAAAGCATTCATATAATACAATGATAACAATGCCCCTTCGTCACATAAACCGATGAAGGTCAACTTTTAGAAATAGAATACAACACATAAGTTTCAAACACTTATTTCCATTCCTTTCAAAACTATACAATTACATTTTATGCAACACATATTGATACAATGCTAACGGAAAAGAAACATCTTTTCACATATAGTACATCTATAAAATCAAGTGTAATTCATAACAAATCAAATAAACAATCGATCAGCCTGTCAGATCTGCATTGCTTTTACCTCTTACGGCAACCATCTACAAAAATAGTCAACATGAGTCAGTTCAATGAACTGAGCATGATAAGCACTAACTTTTAAAACAATTGCAATCCATCAATTGTTTTCATTAAACACCCTGTTTAAATGAGATCAGATATTCACATAAGTAAACATACTCAGACTATGCCCTTGTAATACAAAATGATTACAAATATGTAACTCTGTCATTGTTACAAAATAGTCTTAATCACTTTCTAATATTTCATCAAATATTAAGAAACAAGGAACGAATGTACACAAACAATCTTTGAATCCAAAATCACAACATTGGTCAGATTGTTTCATTCTCCAAAAAGGAAATAACATAAAAATTCGGGATTCCACCAATATGTTACAAAATAATTTCCCACTGTTAGACAAATATCAACAAATATTAAATAAAGGAAGAGAAAGAACCAAACCATTCATACTTCCTTTCACATATGAAAACATTCAACCAGTATATAAATGAACAAGTTAGACAAGCCGCAAGCAAGATTGTTATTTTACAACAAACTTCATTGCATCAAGCAATTTGAGGTTTCCTAAAGACTATGCCATGACGTCCACACAGTATTTCCGAAACATGCTCAGTCAAAAACGGACTGAATAAACGGAAAGGAACATAGCATATCTATTCTTGCTCAGTCTAAATCGGACTGATTAAACGGAAAGGAACATTGCATATCTATTCTTACCTTGGCGCATGCAAGTCTAAGGTGTGGTACTCGCGACTCACCCCAACAGGGCCAGAACACGAAATATTCAACCATACTCAAGGAACAGTGACAAAACGACAGTGTCCCGTAAATCAGATTCAATAAGGTTCAAGCAATACAAGATACCTTCCAAAAGTTCATATGAATCCGAACAACAATAAAACAAATAATTGCATACGATTACATCCGAGCCCAACAATGGAGCTTATTTAAACATCAGGCAAGCAAATCCGATTACCGAATTCAAAACAAGAAAACCGGCTGTACCTTGCCCATCTTTTACACAAATTTGCACAGATTGAAGACCTAAATATTCTCCTAAAGAATCTGTACCACAAAATCAATGCAACACAAAAGTAATTCCAGAAAATAACAGAGGTCTTAGTACATGTCATTCCTTTCAACCACTGGTTTATCATTCACCAACTATTTAAACATATTCAACTTGAACAGTGGCCCAAATAGAAATATAAATCATTGAATCGTCTCCTCAGAGTCGTTCAGAATACAACCATTATAAATCTATAAATACACATTACATACTGTTAACGGGTTTACGCCCATAATCGTAGAACCCAACAACAGTATAAGATGGAATTAGTTGATAAATCCTTCTATACCATCCATGGCAAACATTCAGAATGAAACAAGTGTAAGCAAATCAAATACCCATTTCAAGCAAGGAAATCAACTGAGCCGCTTCGAAACTTTCGAACAGCTTTCACAAAGAAATGCAAATGCATACCAGAAGTCTATATCTTTTATTTATTACAAATAACGGTGGCAAAAGACTTGTTTTCTCAACCAGCTTCCACGAAAATCAAATAACAAAACTCAAGGATGAATCTATATTCTCAACGGTGGGTAGCAATATACGATTCAATCAAGGACTCCTTTGAGTCGTTCAAATAAATTATAGATGTATCAATAATGTATACAGTCAACAAATAATCCCGTTACTACAATAACAAGGAAGAACAACTTCCACTGGGTCGTATAGACTACGGTAATACAACAGTTTCCTGTTCCCAGCAAAAATTAGAAGACAAATGAAACCCAAAAAGTACCATTAGTCACTGTCAACAAAAACCACGACAGAGTTTCCAAAGGAGCAGTAGAACTGATCAAACATACAGTATCTAACAGAATCCTTCCATACAGTTTCCACAACAAGAAACAGCGACCACAAATCAACAACATACAGTGGTCTATAAACAACACAGGTATATCCTATGGGCTCACGCCAAACAGGCCGAGCTTTCATGCTCTTTACATATAAATATCTCACATATTTAAACCAGAAAGAATACACAAAGGAATAGAGCCACAATTCGATTTTAATAAACACCCATCAAGAGGAAAATTGAAAAATCGAACCAGAAGAGATACAGTACCAAAAATCAAACAAGATCTCCATAGAAAATCATCTATTTTCTCAAACCATTTGAACAGAGTTGTTCTAATGAAATCACTTGAAAGACAGCAAGCTATTTAAAGGTTAGGGCCTAACATGCCTGGATTTTTGATCAAATTTCCGAAGCAGACCACAGGAAGAGCTCAAACTTCCTTTTCTTTTTCCACGATAAAGCGACCAACAAAATTTTGCTGTCTCCATCACATATATATCCTCCATGACAGAGAAAAGAGCTATAGCAGTTCATACTTGCCATGCAACTCAAAGAGGACTGGTGCGAAGAACCAGTAAACAAGCAGAGAGAGAGAGAGAAGACCGAAAATCGCGACAAGCCAAACAAACCCCCAAATTTCCGTTTGCATGCCTTCTCGCGAGTTCCGAGCTCGACTTCCGAGAATATTGAATGCCATTAAACCAACTTTCCCGCTTAAACTCATCTTCCACCGACCGCGTAATTGGCGGCAGTACCAATGAAAATTCAAGCCCATTTCCAAACTTAGCGGTGCCACATCGAAAGGTTAGCCATCGCTTAAGCCTCCGCCATGACCTGTCCCTCATCCTTATAAAGCATTAATTACCATAGAAAATGCCGCCCATGGTTCACACCCCTCCATAGGCCCCTTCATAATCTCCTCATTAGTTAGGTTAGTATCTTAGGTTAGAATTTAGGGTAATACCCATACTAACCAATTTACACATAGATACTAACTTAGGATATTTACACATAGCCTAGGTCTAGGTTAGATTAACACTAATCTAACCCCTAGGTTAGGTTTTAGTTTTAGGTTACTAACCGTTCATAATTCCGATTAGGTATAACATTTTATATGCCAAGAAAAGATCTAAAATCATGCATCTCCGAAGGATTCACTCCTATACGGCCGTTGGGCTACGGGAATATACATGGCATAATTATTACTTGGTCCACGTCCGAGACCTTCCAGATATACTTCGATATCGGGAACCGATTCATTTACCAAGATCAGCTGAGTCATACTCGACCAACTTAATCAATGCTTCCATACCTTACTGACTGTTCAAGGTGCGTGATCTAATTCATCACAAACAAACTTAAAGCATTACTTGGATCAATTCCACTGATCCAAGACTAGATATTATAGATGAATGTCTCTATAATTCATTCCGTGATCAGATTAATATTCAGACACAAAATGGAATAAATAAAAGAGTCTAATCATATTCTGACTCAGTCAAGATCTGCAATCTGCAAGGAAATTACAATACATATCAAGCATGATTTCTAAATCGAGGAACACATCCTTATACCAGAAATCACATATCAACACTTGTATGTCCAGGAGAAAGTAACAACAGTTCAGGGTGTTACATGCTTCCCTCCTAAAAAGATTCATCGTCCCGATGAATTACATATTAAATTAACCTTCAGGTCAATCAATTTATTAGTTCACAAACACTGTGACTACTTCCATAATAAATAGTTCCAGAAATCAATGTCACAACACATTTATTCAACCTGAATAAAGTCTGCCTTAATCTGGCTTTCATAAATACTTAAAAACAATCAGTTCATAAAAGTATATTTTTGTCAACAGTTTTCATTCTGTTGCAAAAAGAGAAGGAAAAGCAATTTTCATCTCTTCCAGATTTTCCCAAGTTGCACTTTCTTCGCTAAACTGGTCCCACTGGACCTTACATTGCTGTATATCACGATTTCTTAAATGCAATTGGCGAGTTTCCAGCACTCGTGTGGGTTTAACCACGATTATTCCTGGGTCTTGGACCTGCAAGGAATTCCAATTTAAAACATGTGACAGATCTGAAACGTATTTCTTAAGCAAAGAAATATGGAAAACATCATGCATGCGAGATAAAGCAGGTGGCAATGCTAAACGATAAGCTACAGGATTGATTATTTCGACAATTTCGAAAGGTCCCACAAATCGTGGTGACAACTTGGCAGCCTTGCCAAAAGTTATAGAACTCTTTCTGGGTTTAACACGCAGGAAAACCTTATCACCAAGCTCAAACTTTCTATCAACCCACTTAAGGTCAGCATAGCTCTTCTGTCTATCCACTGCTTCCTTTAATCGTTCACGAATCATCTTAACTTGTTGTTCCATATCTGTGAGAATCTCTGGTCCAATTACCTCTCTATCCTCAACACTGTCCCAACTAACAGGGGTTCTGCACTTTCTTCCATAAAGTGCTTCAAATGGTGCCATCTTAAGAGATGAGTGGTAAGTGTTGTTGTATGCGAACTCAACTAATGGAAGATACTCTTCCCATTTATACTGTTGATCCATGCAATACATTCGCAACATGTCCTCCAACACTTGATTTACCCTCTCAGTTTGCCCATCCATTTCTGGATGATATGCAGAACTGAAGTTTAGTTTTGTTCCTAGGGCTGCGTTAAGCGTTTGCCAAAACCTTGACGTCATTCTAGGATCCCTGTCAGATATAATCAGTTCTGGTACACCATGCAATCTGAAAATTTCGTGTACGAACCTCTTGGCCAGCACTGGTGAATCATCCTTTAGATTTCCAGTGATGAAATGAGCTACCTTAGTCAGTTTATCTACAACTACCAGGATAACATCATGCTTATTCCTGGACATAGGTAGTCCTTGTACAAAATCCATGGTTATTACTTGCCATTTGTACTGCGGTATGCTATGAGGATATAACAGTCCAGCAGGGTGCATATGCTCTGCCTTCACCCGTTGACATTCCAGGCAATGAGTCACAAAATTTATCACATCCTTTTTCATACCTTTCCAGAAGTATTGTTGTTTCATATCAGCAAGCATTTTTGTAATACACGGGTATCAGAGAAAGGTGAATTATGAAATTCAACTAACAACTTTTTCTCAAATCATTCAAAGACAGTACATATACCTTATTTTCATAACGCAAGATTCCTTCATTATCAAAATGAAAACCTTCATACCTTTTATCTTTAGGTTTACGTTAGTTAGCGCTTTTACTTCTTTGAAAATATGCATCGATTCCGAGGCACTTTTACCTCGTCTTTAAACCGAGTTCTTAATGTTATAAGAGCAGAAATGTGCCTCCTACGACTTAGAGCATCATTTACTCTATTCTCCTTCCCTTTGATATAGCTAATATCAAAGTCATATTGTGATAAAAATTCTAACCACCTTCTTTGTTTGGCATTGATTTTGAGTAAAAATATATTTCAATCCAAAGTGATCGGTTTTCAACTCAAAAGGTTTCCCAAGTAAATAGTGTCTCCAGGACTTGAAGCGCATGAACAATGGCAGCAAGTTCCAAATCACGAGGGGCATAATTCAGCTCATGTAACTTAAGTTTTCTACTTTCATAAGCTATGACTGATCATTTTGTAACAAAACACCTCCAAGGCCTTCCCTAGAAGCATCCGTTACAACAGTAAAATTCCCATTAGGGTCTGGTACAACCAATATAGGTGCAGAAGTCAACTGGTCTTTCAGACTTTTGAAAGCCGCTTCGCACTTGTCATTCCACATGAATTTCTTATCCTTCTTTTGCAATGAAGTTATTGGTGCAGCTACCTTAGAAAAATCCTTTACAAATTTTCTATAGTAACCAGCAAGACCCATGAAGCTTCTTACTTCGTGCACATTCTTTGGTGCAGGCCACTCAGTTATTGCCACTATTTTTGAAGGATCTACAGCGATTCCTTCTTTACTTATGACATGACCCAAATAGTGAACTTCTGAATCAAAGAAAGAACATTTGGATAACTTACCATACAACTTTCTCTTTCTCAAAATTCCCAAAACTATCTTCAGATGCTCATTGTGCTCCTCAACACTTTTAGAATAAATGAGAATATCATCCAAGAATACAAGTACAAACTTGTCTAGGTATTCTTGAAAAATATTGTTCATTAAATTCATAAAAATCCGTGGGTGCATTAGTTAACCAAAGGGTAGAAGCGTAAATTCATAATGTCAGTACATTGTTCGGAAAGCTGTTTTATGAATATCTTCCTCTTTAATCCTTAACTGATGATAACCAGATCGAAGGTCTATCTTAGAATAAACCGCTGCTCCACTCATCTGATCAAACAGATCATCGATCCTAGGAAGTGGATATCGGTTCTTGACTGTTGCTTTGTTCAACATCCGATAATCAATACATAGCCTTAGTGTTCCATCCTTCTTTTTCACAAATATCATAGGTGCTCCCCAAGGTGAAACACTTGGTCTAATCAATCCTTTAGACAAAAGTTCTTGTAACTGTGCCTTAAGCTCGACTAACTCAGTAGTAGTCATCCGATAAGGCGCCTTGGAAATAGGTTCCGTCCCAGGCTTGATTTCAATGGAAAAATCAAATTCTCTCTTGGGTGGTAACCCTGGTAATTCCTCAGGAAAAACATCCCTGAAACCTTGTAGCAGAGGAAATTGTTCCATGAATTCATCATCTTCTTGGAGATTCAGATATCTTTACCGCATAAAGGGTACATCCTTTATTTTTAGCCTTTTTAAGCTGCATAGCTGACAGTTTTCTAACTGAAATTTCTCGTTTCACACCTTGAATCTCTGTTGATTCCAGCTGATCATCTAAACATTTTATGTTCTTTTCATAGCAATCTACCTTTGCTTTATGGTCAGCTAACCAATTGACACCGATGACAATGTCATACGATCCCAAAGGTGCAACATAGAGATCAACTTCCGTGGAAAAGTTAGGTAAGTCAAGGACTGCCCCAAAAAGACACATACTCACTGTATGAACAGAATTATTACCATACTGTACAGTCCAAGATTTATCCATTTTTCCAGCTTTTCTTTTAAGTTTAGAAGCTAGTTTATTAGATATAAAACATTCAGTAGCTCCTGTATCAAAAAGAATAGTGACAGGTATGCCGAATAACTTACCCGGAACTTCTATAGGTGTCACTTGCTTTCACTTGCTTGTCCGCTCTTTGCGGCATGTATCTTATCTTTGTTGATTACGATCATCCTTCTTCAAAGGACACTGATTTGCGTAATGATCTTTACCACAATTGTAGCAGCCTCCTACAGGTCCCTTTTTAGACTCAAAGTTGCCTCCAGTTTTATAATTGTCACGCTGTCCTCCATAGGACTTCTGCCCATTATTATAATTTTTAGCAAAATTATCCTTTACGTTTCCAGCAGGCTTATTTACTGCTGCTTTCTTATTGTTATCTCCTGGAAACTTACTCTTGTTTCCGAACTTTTTCCATGGTCCTTTTCTGGGTGCAAGAGAGGTTGAAGAAGGGTTTGCAGTCTTCTTCGCACTTCCTCCTTATGAGCGAAATAGCCTTTAATTTCTGTTCTTGCCTTATGGCCTTTTCAACAACTCCTTCCATAGTGGTTGGATTGTGAACATCGACCTCTCCCCTATCACAGATTCAATCCCATGATGAATTTCCGTATCCGAACTTTTGTCGGTTTGATCTTGTGGTACATACTTGAGGAGTTTTGTAAACCACTCCCGGTATTCGCCACTGTTAGCTTCCCTTGAGCTAAGTTCTGAAATTTCGTCATTTTCTGATCATAGAAAAGTTGTGGCAGCCAACGTTGCCTAAAATAGCCTTTAAATTGATCCCAAGTAATATTGGTCTCATCAATGTTTAGCTCAGCTTTTCGGCTATCCCACCACGAAGACGCTTCGTGAGAAAGCTGATAGGCTCCCCAAATAGCTTTGGTTTCCTCTGAGAAGTTCCTTATTGCAAAGTACTTCTCCATTTCGCTGAGCCAGTTCTCAGCTCCATCTCCTAGTGTGGTGCCATCATACTTAGGTGGACTTATCCTTTTTATATCATTAGTGAGTTCTGCTGCCAATCTGGCCTTTTTGTTTTCTGGTTGGACAGGTGCATTTCCAGCATTAACATCAACACCCATTTCGGGGTTGTCCTCAGGAGGTTGCTGATTATTATTATCAGCTTCTTCATCCTCCTCATTTCCCATCACTTTCTGTTCAAGCACAGCTAAGCGATCTCTTGTGTCCAACAGGGCAGCAAGGATCTCATCCGATTTACGGGTTGTTGCCGCTCCTCCTTCAGGTGGAGCATTACTCGCAACGTTCCCCCTTGTTCTAACCATTTTCTGTTACAAGAAAATTCAGGTTTTTATCAGATTATGGACTCAATAGGTCCAAGAGCTGCAAACCTTCAGCTCTGATACCAAGATGTAACATCCTCATTTTATACTTTAGAACAAGTGAATTTTTTTATTTTTATTTTTTGATAATTGCATCCACGGTTCTAAATACATAATTTAGAACTCACAATTCAAATAACCATTTATATATGCAGACAACCATATGCATTTGTAATGACTCGGAGTACCTCCGATCTATTCATTCCATGACTCGGTAATCTACCGATCTATTCATGAGTAATAAGAGTCTGTGTTTTTATTTAACACATTACTCTTGCGGTTCTCTCCCTAATGGGATTCGAATGCTCTGCCCAAGGAATCTAACTAAATAATTGTTACTATTATTCATCGGCATCTCATCCCTTAGACTAGGTGAATTAGGACAACGCAATCAGCAGACTTACGATACTTTGGCCGAAGATTTGAAACATCTTGTTCATGTCTCGTATTCCTTAATGGCATACTCGCCAATCTAGAATACGTCCTTCACCCCATTCATATGTTATATAGAATGTCTTATCGACTCACTTTATCGGTCCTTCCTTCCTGCACAATGAATCACTCGGAAGCATATTAACAAGGTGATAATGTTATATGGATGCCCACGAGGATTAGGGATATGATGACATCTTGGTTCAACCTTGCGGTTCAACCAAAGTGTGTCATGATACCGAATCTCCTAGGCAACCTTATAACATGACCACGTTCTTAATCGGTCCCTGGGGTAACTCGTGCGAAATCAAGTGTAAATCTTAGCGATCAATGCAAAGGTGTCGCCATAAGTCATCTGCATTGTTGTAACTTTGAGAAGATCCTAATCTTCTCGGAGCTACAACTCTGTAGTTGACTTATGTCGTCAACCTTTAAATCCACCTCGAAAAGATCTACTCAGTAACAAGCGTTACGCACTTGCGTTTAAATTACTTTAAAGACTTTTACCTAAGGTTTATCCTTTCCGATCCCTGGATTCTTCATCTTAAGACGACCCTCCTCTATAAAACCCATTACTTGGTAGAGATATTAAGGTCAAGTTCTTCATCAAGGAGTCATTAGAATACACCTGATTCTAAAGCAACAGAATCGGACAATATCTCATAACCTTTGCTTGAGATTGCCAACTGAACTCCATTTGATTGTATATCAGTTCTCTTAACTGAATTTATATCATACTTTTTGGTATAAAGATATAAATGATTAAGAATCCAATTTAATATTGTCCTGTTATACTTAGGACTAGGGATTAGTAATTTAATCCAGCTTGTTTAGCGTTCTCTTTAGGCTCATTTTTAACCTATCTTCTAGAAAGACAATTATTTAAATCCAATATTGCTTTCGCTAGCACAAATTAGAACTACTAAACACTCATAAGAGTTCAATCTCATTTCCTTGCAAGCTTTCATTGTCAATCACAAAAGCATTCATATTATACAATGATAACAATGCCCCTTCGTTACATAAACCGATGAAGGTCAACTTTCAGAAATAGAATACAACACATAAGTTTCAAACACTTATTTCCATTCCTTTCAAAACTATACAATTACATTTTATGCAACAGCATACTTGATACAATGCTAACGGAAAAGAAACATCTTTTCACATATAGTACATCTATAAAATCAAGTGTAATTCATAACAAATCAAATAAACAATCGATCAGTCACTGTCGGATCTGCATTGCTTTTACCTCTTACGGCAACCATCTGCAAAAATAGTCAACATGAGTCGGATTCAATGAACTGAGCATGATAAGCACTAACTTTGAAAACAATTGCAATCCATCAATTGTTTTCATTAAACCCCTGTTTAAATGAGATCGGATATTCACATAAGTAAACATACTGAGACTATGCCCTTGTAATACAAAATGATTACAAATATGTAACTCTGTCATTGTTACAAAATAGTCTTAATCACTTTCTAATATTTCATCAAATATTAAGAAACAAGGAACGAATGTACACAAACAATCTTTGAATCCAAAATCACAACATTGGTCAGATTGTTTCATTCTCCAAAAAGGAAATAACATAACAATTCGGGATTCCACCAATATGTTACAAAACAATTTCCCACTGTTAGACAAATATCAACAAATATTAAATAAAGGAAGAGAAAGAACCAAACCATTCATACTTCCTTTCACATAAGTTCATTACTGAACCGTCTTCACATATGAAAACATTCAACCAGTATATAAATGAACAAGTTAGACAAGCCGCAAGCAAGATTGCGGTTTTACAACAAACTTCATTGCATCAAGCAATCGAGGTTTCTAAAGACTATGCCATGACGTCCACACAGTATTTCCGAAACATGCTCGGTCAAAAACAATTTGAATAAACGGAAAGGAACATAGCATATCTATTCTTGCTCGTCTAAATCGGGTGATTAAACGGAAAGGAACATTGCATATCTATTCTTACCTTGGCGCATGCAAGTCTAAGGTGTGGTACTCGCGACTCACCCCAACAGGGGCGAACACGAAATATTCAACCATACTCGAGGAACGGTGACAAAACGACAGTGTCCCGTAAATCGATTCAATAAGGTTCAAGCAATACAAGATACCTTCCAAAAGTTCATATGAATCGAACAACAATAAAACAAATAATTGCATACGATTACATCCGAGCCCAACAATGGAGCTTATTTAAACATCGGCATGCAAATCCAATTACCGAATTCAAAACAAGAAAACCCTGTACCTTGCCCATCTTTTACACAAATTTGCACTGATTAAAGACCTAAATATTCTCCTAAAGAATCTGTACCACAAAATCAATGCAACACAAAAGTAATTCCAGAAAATAACGAGAGGTCTTAGTACATGTCATTCCTTTCAACCTTTGGTTTATCATTCACCAACTATTTAAACATATTCAACTTGAACAACGGCCCAAATAGAAATATAAATCATTGAATCGTCTCCTCGAGTCGTTCGAGAATACAACCATTATAAATTTATAAATACACATTACATCACATTAACGGGTTTACACCCATAATCACGAGAACCCAACAACGGTATAAGATGGAATTAGTTGATAAATCCTTCTATACCATCCATGGAAAACATTCGAGAATGAAACAAGTGTAAGCAAATCAAATACCCATTTCAAGCAAGGAAATCAAGTGAGCCGCTTGAAACTTTTGAACAGCTTTCACAAAGAAATGCAAATGCATACCTGGAAGTCTATATCTTTTATTTATTACAAATAACAGTGGCCAAAAGACCTATTTTCTCTACGAGGCTTCCACGAAAATCAAATAACAAAACTCAAGGATGAATCTACATTCTCAACGGTGGGTAGCAATATACGATTCAATCAAGGACTCTTCTGAGTCGTCCAAATAAAGTATAGATGTATCAATAATGTATACAGTCAACAAATAATCCCGTTACCACAATAACAAGGAAGAACAACTTCCCTGGGTCGTATAGACTATGGTAATACAACAGGTTTACTGTTCCCGAAAAAAATTAGAAGACAAATGAAACCCAAAAGTACCATTAGTCATGTCAACAAAAACCAATGATGAGTTTCCAAAGGAGCAGTAGAACTGATCAAACATACAGTATCTAACAGAATCCTTCCATACAGTTTCCACAACAAGAAACAGCGACCACAAATCAACAACATACAGTGGTCTATAAACAACACAGGTATATCCTATGGGCTCACGCCAAACAGGCCGAGCTTTCATGCTCTTTACATATAAATATCTCACATATTTAAACCAGAAAGAATACACAAAGGAATAGAGCCACAATTCGATTTTAATAAACACCCATCAAGAGGAAAATTGAAAAATCGAACCAGAAGAGATACAGTACCAAAAATCAAACAAGATCTCCATAGAAAATCATCTATTTTCTCAAACCATTTGAACAGAGTTGTTCTAATGAAATCACTTGAAAGACAACAAGCTATTTAAAGGTTAGGGCCTAACATGCCTGGATTTTTGATCAAATTTCCGAAGCAGACCACAGGAAGAGCTCAAACTTCCTTTTCTTTTTCCACGATAAAGCGACCAACAAAATTTTGCTATCTCCATCACATATATATCCTCCATGACAGAGAAAAGAGCTATAGCAGTTCATACTTGCCATGCAACTCAAAGAGAATCAAAAGTGCGAAGAACCGAAGAAAAAGCAGAGAGAGAGAGAGAGAGAAGACCGAAAATCGCGACAAGCCAAACAAACCCCCAAATTTCCCGTTTGCATGCCTTCTCGTGAGTTCCGAGCTCGACTTCCGAGAATATTGAATGCCATTAAACCAACTTTCCCGCTTAAACTCATCTTCCACCGACCGCCAGAATTGGCGACAGTCCAATGAAAATTCAAGCCCATTTCCAAACTTAGCGGTGCCACGTCGAGCAAAGTTAGCCGTCGCTTAAGCCTCCGCCATGACTGTCCTCGTCCTTATCCCAAGCATTAATTGCCATAGAAAATGCCACCCATGGTTCGCACCCTCCATAGGCCCCTTCATAATCTCCTCATTAGTTAGGTTAGTATCTTAGGTTAGAATTTAGGGTAATACCCATACTAACCAATTTACACATAGATACTAACTTAGGATATTAACACATAGCCTAGGTCTAGGTTAGATTAACACTAATCTAACCCCTAGGTTAGGTTTTAGTTTTAGGTTACTAACCGTTAATAATTCCGATTAGGTATAACATTTTATATGCCAAGAAAAGATCTAAAATCATGCATCTCCGACAGGATTCACTCCTATACAGAATTTGTTGGGCTACAGGAATATACATGGCAGAATTATTACTTGGTCCACGTCCGAGACCTTCCAGATATACTTCGATATCGGGAACCGATTCATTTACCAAGATCAGCCTGAGTCATACTCCTGACCAGCTTAATCAATGCTTCCATACCTTGCAACCTGTTCAAGGTCTGTGATCTAATTCATCACAAACAAACTTAAAGCATTACTTGGATCAATTCCACTGATCCAAGACTAGATATTATAGATGAATGTCTCTATAATTCATTCCGTGATCAGATTAATATTCAGACACAAAATGGAATAAATAAAAGAGTCTAATCATATTCTGACTCAGTCAAGATCTGCAATCTGCAAGGAAATTACAATACATATCAAGCATGATTTCTAAATCGAGGAACACATCCTTATACCAGAAATCACATATCAACACTTGTATGTCCAGGAGAAAGTAACAACAGTTCAGGGTGTTACAAGAGACCCGTATCTATGTCATGGGTTACGTTCCTTCCACTTTGCATAGTTGTGTAAATTTTGAACACGAAGGACACACTTATACCATTCTAGTTGACCCATCACCTTTCAAAACATGCAATATGCTTTACTAACCCAACAATGTGATCATACCTGTCAAGCCATCTACCTTTACACCCACTACCACTTCACCTACACCTCCACCTACCAATATAGTCACTACCTCAACCACACCTACCTCCTCTATTCCTACAGCCCCATTAGCTCCCCAATCTATTAACACCACCTCTGCATCGACCTCCGACACATCATCCATACTAGCTACCCACATACCAACCACTGATCCCTTGGAAGGTGTTTTTCAACACCTCACTCTAGGGGAGTACCGCCTATATAGTGTCAACACATTCCTTACTCTACATGAGTATGGAAGCCTTCACCAACACCCTTGTTATGATCACCATATCAGAGAAATCCTCCTTTATGGTCCTCCTCATCTTTGTACTAGTCTCACTTATGGGGGACTTGATACTACTACCTACACACTTGAACCACCATCACAGCCCCACCCATTTTCTGTTGACTTTCAATACCTCACCAATTGCCATTTCGCCCACACCTTCCTACACCATTGTTTATCGAATGGATTTGGTTTTGGCTTCTATGAGCAAGAATGCCATGTTGTTATTCCATGTACCACCTGCAAACACAATGACCGTAGTGGTATCGGCTTCCCCGAACCTCCTACCAAATAGGCCTGCATCAAACTCATTGCAAACCTTAGCCATTCTCCACCTTCATCACCACTCTCACCAACGGATTTGATAGATCCTGAAATCTATCCCTCCTAATTTTTTTTTTCCATAAACACCATTTCCTTGAGGCCTCTAACTTATCAACACAAAGGTGAGGCCCCTTCCACTCTCCCATTCTTGTATCTTGAGTTGATTGATGACGATACACCAACCATTAACGTCGTTCAATGTCAGGATGATGAATCCATACTCACCTACCTTGGTACATAAGACTCATATATTCATCGGTCATTACCATCTGAGATGCAAACCATGTTGAATGAATGAACGACTATTGAAATCAACATTCATACTTAGGATGACCCACACATTCGAAAGATCTGAAAATATTTAGATCTCATCGAACAGAAGCCCTCACTTCGTTTCTCGAGAGCATAAAAATGCTTTCGCTTCGCCTTACACAAATATGCACAATATTGACCCCACCATAGTGGTCCACAATATCATAACCATTCTCGATGCCAAACATATCAAACAAAAGCTAAGGAAAATGAACCCTAGCATTGCTCTTCTCATCAAAGAATAACTTCAAGTGCCTTCTTTCATTTTCCTTCATCTTACCCATTGATTACCTTCAATGGATTTCTAACATCATCCCTATCACTAAGGCGACAGGGGGACTCCACATTTGCATGGACTTCCATGACCTTAACTTCACCTACCTTAAGGATGACTTTCCCTTGCCCAATATTAATAAATGGGTAGACCTTACCACAGGTCATGAAATTCTCTCGCTCATGGATGGTTTTTCAGGTTATAATCAAATTTTGCTTGCCCTAGAAGATCAGCACAAGACCACATTCATTACCCCTTGGGGGACCTTATACTATAGAGTCATGCCTTTTGGCCTTAAAAATAATGGTGCTACATATCAGCGTGCTATGACTTACATCTTCCGTGATATCATGCATCACATATTGGAAGATTACATGGATGATCTCTTGGCTAAATCTAAACGTTGTGTCGATCACATCACTTGTCCTCAAAACCATCTTTGATCGCCTTATTAAATATTACATCCGCTGCATGAGCCTAAAAAGTGTGTCTTCGCGGTCCTCTCGGGAAATCTCTTGGTATTTATTGTTTCCTTACATGGTATATAATTTGACCCAGCTAAAGCCAAGGCCATTCTAGAAATTCCTCCACCCATGAACCTCAAACAACTTCATAGCTTGTAAGGTAAATTGCAATCCATTCACCATTTCATTTCACAATTATTGGATCAGTGTCAACCATTTCATCATCTTCTTAGGAAGGATGTCTCCTTTAAATGGGATGGCGACTATCATAAAGCTTTTGAGGCCTTGAAACAATACCTTCTCTAACCACCTATCCTTATCCCACCTAAAGACGACCAACCTTTTACCTATACATATCAGCTACCGATCATTCCCTGGGAGCCATGCTCACTCATCGTGATGAACAACATAGGGAGTAGGTGGTTTATTATATAAGTCGTACCCTTCTAGACTACGAAACCTGATACACTCACCTTGAAGAAATTTTCTTAGCCTTAGTTTTCATTGCCACCAAACTCGCCATTACCTACTCAACCACAAAACCTATGTCATGACCAACACCAACCCTTTACACATCATGTACGCTAAACCTTATAAAAATCAGCATACCACATGATGGCTTATGATTTTAGCTGATCTTAACCTCAAATTCATCCACCAAAAGTGCATTAAAGGCCGAATATCACCTACCAACTTGCTTTTCGACGCACCTATTATCATTAGATGACGAACCTTACCAAATGACCTTATTCTTTGATGTTTACAAATTTTAGCATGGGGTGGTGCGGGCATTATCCTCATCCCTCTTGATGGTGAACACATGCCCTTATCATTTAAACTTGACTTCGAATGCATTAACAATATCACCGAATACGAAGCGCTTGTATTGGGTCTCATGATCCGCTATGCCTTAGATGTTAAGTTCATTAATATCTTTGGTGATTCTCAATTTGGTAGTAAGCCAAGTCAATGGTGTTTATCAATGTCATAATGAAAATGTGTATATGAATGAACCTTCCAAGTTGGTGACCTTGTTTTTAAAGAAAGTCAACACGTAACCAAAGTGGAGAAAAGTAAACGGGGTAATTTTTCTCCTAATTGGCTTGGACCCTACATCATCACTCATACCTATGTATCGGATGCCTATCGTCTATCCTCACTTGAGGGTAAACTTGAACATAAACCCCTTAACATATTACATCTTCGACCATTTTGTTGTTGACTCATTGTCCTACCTCACCCTTTGTCTCTTTGAGTGCTTGCCCCGAGTGTTATCCACTTCATACACCTCCCTAATGATTAAACAAGAATTATGTGAGTACTGTCACTTGTTATCTACTCTTGAATACTTGCACCATGGCACTACACATAGCATGATTCTCATGGATACATTTTATACAACTTTAGATGAGATCCCATTGTCGTTCCACCTTGCCTTTTGAACAAGAGTCATATCCTTCACCTTGGTCTTGTCCATGATTTCAAAGACCTCTAATTGGACCAAAATCCTTGATTCAAACTTATAATAAAAAGATGACTCCCTCAAAAGGACATCTTCCTCTTGACCAAATTATTACTATAAATAGAGTGCTCCCTCGAAGGACAGCTATGCGAAGCTTTAAAAAAAATGAGAGAAACTGAAGCTTCCTGTATCGATCACTTCACAAAGACCTCAAGGAGTGCCATATTATTTATCCCATATAGACTTCCCGCATCGATCAGTCTATCACAAGAAACATAACTTTTTAGTCATGGACTTGCCCATTATGACCTAGGACCTCTTGCCTAAAAGCCTTGTCACTCAAACATATCAAATTAACTACCTTTTACCCACCTTACCATTTCTACCCTCATTTCCTCAATTTCCTTAAGGGACATCTTGGAATTTAGACATTTGGTGATCCTGTGACTACCTTCATCGTAGAACCATTAATCATGTGGTGCCTTTTGGGTCTTGTGTTTATCACCTCCTCCAAGGTATGATCTACTCGGTAGGATCCTACCCAATCAGTGGCTCTATGGCCCCCTCTTATCTTTTAAATTGTATTTTTTACGTTCGATTACCTTATACAATACTTGGTCCTCATCACTTACCTTTGAGGGTAGCCCTCCCCTTTCTCCATAATCACCTTCACCTCGTATCATCTTACCTATAATCTACCCACACCCATTAAACCTAAAACCCACTACATGCCTAAAAACTCTACCAACTCATTTTTGTCTTTCTTCCTAGCTTATGGAAGAACTACATCGTATGAGGTCCTCTTCACCGAGACTATGTAGGCAGCACTTCTAGCGCATGGGGCCCCTGGAAGGTTAGCTGGACCGCTCTTTACCCTAACTATTTTCCCCCTTTACCTCGATTCTATGTTCTTATCAAACACCTCAACATCTCACCTATACACCACATAACCTTTGCCACTTATCTTATTTAACATTTTACACATTTTACACTATCTCATGCATTTACATTGCCATTTGTTACCAAAATACTAAAATAAACATCCATGCCTAAACCGAATTGACTCAATCCATACCTAAAACCTACCCGACTCAATCCATGCCTAAACCGACCGACTCAATCCATGCCTAAACCCTACCCGACTCAATCCATGCCTAAACCGACCTGACTCGATCCATGCCTAAATCAACCTAACTCGATCCATGCCTAAGCCAACCTAACTCGATCCATGCCTACACCAACCTGACTTGATCCATGCCTACACCGACCTGACTCAATCCATGCCTACACCGACGTGACTCAATCCATGCCTATGACCTGACTCTATCATGCCTAGCTCATCTATTTTCCATCCATATCATAAGTAAAGTAAAACTCATACACATCATAACAACATCACTTGAATATCATTTATCTCCTCATATATACATGTGTGTCTCAATACAATGTACACCCATATCACATAAATGTGTATCTCAATAAACATGTCTATCTCATCATGGATATCATCTCAAAAGGTCGTCAAGCACGTAGGCCGATATGCTATAAATAGTCATCATCGACTTGTAGGCCGAAGATCATGTACACCACTATAATCAATACAAAAATGTCTTCGGCTCACGTGGTGGTATCATGAACAAAAATGAAACAAATATCTCTTCGGTATGCAGGTGGTGTCATATATCATACATACAAAATTGACTTGGCAGGCAGTCCACAATAGATCATTATGTATCTCCCATCCCCTCTATTGCACCTATTTAGGTTCTCGCACCTACCTCTCTTCTTCGTTGATGGCCCATCCCCAGAGCTGGCCTCTACACACTAGTGACCTCACCATGACCCTATCCCTGGGCTCGTCGGCCCCCGTACTCTCCACACTATGATTGTGGGATCTATTCCTCTCACTGGAGGTCTATTGTACTTTGTACTTAGCATAGGAGGGCACATCTAGCCCAGAAGCTAACAAATGATCATGGTAATACCATGCCTCTCCTAGGGCATCTCTCGAATCAAGCCATGAGCATTTTCTCGTGGAGGTGCCATGGGTCTTGCTACTCGTGTAGGTACTGCAATGGGACCTTGTCCCCGAACCTACATTGAACCTTGATCTTGGTGCTAGAGCCTAAGTCGGCCCTAGAATCTATGTTTGTGCCTATAGCTAGGCTCGCAGGTAGTAATCTGTGCCAGGCTTGCTTATCGGTGGCCTTGCGCACACGTAACATGTCCTTGTGCCATGGCCAACTAGCCCTATAAAGCCTAAACCTACACCGTAGGGTAGCCACCGCCCTCCATCTCGCTGCTACCTCCTCTCCATCACCATCTCCCCCTATCTCTACCTATGATGGTACCTGTCCCTACCCTACTTGATCCTATAGCATTCCTATATGGGCCTGTAATGTGGCAACCTGTGCCTCTGTCCCTATCAGCTGCCCCTGCATGATCCCAAGCTATGTCACCAACATCACCACCTGCCCCTATAGGGCATCTCTCTAAACTGTAATAGTGGCTAAGTCTAGATGCCCTAGCCTTGGTGGCACAGATCTCATCTTTTCTACTCACCACTACTTGTACCCATCTATAACCCCAAAGATCATCAATCTGAGTATCTACGGGTTCCTCCTCTTGTCTAGTTGGCACTGTGGGTTGTGGTGGAGACATAGGTCTCTCCACATCATCTCTTCGATGCGAGGGAATGGAGGCAAAGACACCCTAGACCAATCCAAACCGACATATAACCTACTCTATGGGTATCTACTCATGCTCTCTCGCTTTCCTCCCTCTATCCATAGATGTATCTCGTAGCCTAGCTAGCTTCGTGGCCATATATCGGTATGTATGTAGGAGTCTCACATACTGACCTCCAAAAGACATCCATCTCGGACAACCCCTCCATTAACCTCCCGTAATGAGCTACATCATGCGTAGCTCGCACCTCGGGCCTCCCCATGGTTGGTACCCATCACCTATACCCCACTTTCGTCGGAACCCTCCATGGGAATGCATCTGCCCGAGGCATCCCCACCGGTCGAACACAAACAATGTACTCATACACCTAGCAATGTAATAGTACAACGTAGTAGATGTTGAACCTCCACAGTCACCCATAGGCCCATAGCTCTCTATACACTTGTGTCAACAATTTAGGTGCCCATGCGAACTGTGTGTCTAATGTACTATCATATCATGGAGGACCCCATCGCTGACCTCAGGAATCTCCCCCTCTACATCCGGTAGTGTGAAGCAACACATTGCCTCCATCACAAGTACCAATAACCTCATCTCCTCTCGATGAGCTCTATACATCACTCCATAGCTCATGCTAGCACTATGGAACATTAGTTCTCGCTTACACCCTCACTAGAAATGGGTGCCGTAACTCCTCGATTCTCTCGATGAGATAGAATAAACTGAGCCACCAATATGGGCAACTGCAGGGATCTCGTATACATCCTCCAAAGGTGATCGTCATCTCACCCAGTGGAAAATGGAAGGTATTGGTCACCGAGTCGCATCTATCAATGAGGGAAACCATAAGACTCACCTCTTAGACTACATGCTAGTAGTGCCTCACCCCTATCAATCCCACCTCTGCCACATGCTGTCACTCTTCTTGCATCACGCTTGCCCGTACTCAATAACAAGGGTGGTACTTGGGCTCTCATCCACAGCTCATCTCTCGCTTGCATCCCACAAAAATAATGTATTTAGTCCACCTTCCCATCCTACCTTATTTTAACCCATCTACCTAAACCTATCTACCCAATCCCTCCATTACACACACCCAAACCCATATGCCTTAACCTATTTACCCTCACCCTCACCCACACCTAACCAAACCCATTCACCTAACACTACCTACACTACCCTCACCCGCAACCCACCCTAACCCTTTACCAACCTACCCTATTTTTCCACCCTACCCTTACTCTCTACCCTTTTTATCCCAATCTCCACTTCCAAATAATTGACCCGGTTTCCCGATCGACCACAGCCTCCCCATAATCGGCACTGGGCCACTATTCTTGTGGATGGCACGATCCACTATTCTTATGACCAGCACCGGTCACTACCCACTGCCATCGGCCACCGGTCGGGCCGATCGACATCGGGCCATCACCACGCCCAACCCGACTTTCCAACCCTATTTTTTGGAAATTTTGACATTCTACCCACCCATATCCCTCTCTACACCCTTCATTGTTCCTATCTTCCCCTTTTACTTTACCCCTTACCATCTACTATTCCCGTTTCCCTCTCTTTTTCCTTTTTTATGTAATTCTTCCCCCCTCACAAACCCCCCATTATTTTATTACATATTTTTCTTCATATTACATCAAATTCATTCGCACATAAAAATGAAAAGTTCACATCCTACCTAACTGGTACCATTGTTGTGGTGGAACCTCCGACTCTCGCGCGGAGTCCTCTCGAGCCCCTCTGCAGCCTCTACCATCCTCCACTACACAACTAATCCTCTACCACATAAATCGTGCCACCTATAAATCGTGGCCCCACCTCTCAATCTCCCACTCTTTTCCAATGTGGCTCACAAACCAAGCTTCTCTACTATACTCTCTTTTCCTTTTCTTCTTTTCTCTCTTCTTGTCCTTTTCTACTTTTCCACATGCACAAATGAATTTTCAAATGTGGTTTATCCACTTTTTATACCTCGCATGACTCGACCGACATCGATTCCCCTTCACCACTACCAGTTTGTTGCCCTAGGTTACCACCGTTGGTTACCCTACACCATCATCGGTTCATTACGACCGATGTCGGTTACCCTACATACTCATTACCCCCTCATTTACCTCATTTTCCTTACCTCTTTTCTTTTGCTCCCCATACACCTACCTAGACCATTTTACCTTCACCTTTGGCCCTCCACCCTCTTCAACCTCATCACGTCCGTTGTTGATGCCTTATTCTTTTACCACTACCTCGGCCTTACCCGTGTCATGATATTGATATTTGGACTGGACCATCGCTAGTGACATTTGAACTCATGTGTTTGTTCTACCTTGTGGCACCGTTACCAATGTTGATTGACCTAATGACCTTACCTAGCCTATTATCGTGACCGTTTATCCCGACCCTACTTTTGGTGTACCATAACATACCTAAATGTTCCTGCACCTAACCTACGTTGTGTTTCCTGACCTTATCCTATACCTTGGATACTAGATTTACTTCACCCTTGTTTGGATAAACCTATTGACCTTAGATGATGTAGAGTTTTCTTGCTCTTCACTCTTGGTAGCATCTGTGTATTTTATACGTGTGCGTGCATTTGACTACTATGACCTTTTACCCTAACCCATTACCTAGATTTCCTGAGTAGACCTTTCACCCTTTTCCCCTACACCTGTTTACCTTTCCTTCACATTTACCTTTTATCAAACCACTCACCACTTCAGCCGGCTACTTCGTTAGTTCCTAGTTTGAGGGGGATCACCTTCACCCCCACATGGGGCAACCACACCTTATTTTTGTTAGCATCACTTAGCAATACAAGCTACACAACAAAAAGGGGCAAAATGTAGACACTAAAATTAGGTCACACTCCCCCTTCGTCCTTTGACATATAAGTACCCTTCATCACTTTCACCTAGCCATGGCCCCCTTCACCTCACTAGTGTTAATTTAATTAAATTAATTCATTACCCTCACTATATTTATTATTTAAATATCTTATTTAAATAATATCTACACATATAGTTCACTTAGACACCTCATCAAGCTAATTCACCGTAAGACCTATTCTTAAAAAGTTACCATAACTAACTCGGACTTACCTAAACCCTAAAAATCAATGCCTACACTCCTTCTAACCACATCCCCGCATGCTCACAAAAGCTCCCAGTCTAATCCGAGAGAATGATAAGAAATCCAAGGAAATCAGGTGGATCTCCCTAAGTTTGGAAAACCTAGAAAATCCCACCTTTGACATCGACATCTTACCCTTAACTAATGTCGGTTAAGCCTTCTAACTACCTTCTGCTACCCTTTTAACTCCTAAACTACCTTATTGTCAAGGTTGGAAAACATCGGGAGTAGGAAAGTTGACAAGCAAGAACAAGGTCTCAGAAAGATAACACATCTTCAGAGAGCTGATTCCAGTAAAAACTTACATCCAAAGAAGGAGATTGAACATCTTCTCCTACACAACCATCCCAGCCACATTCGGATTTACCTAAGCAAAAGAGGAGTGTGCATCCAACCCATGCAGAAGCTTTTCTCCAATTGGTGATCACTTGCAGCCTCCAAACTCATCATCAGCACCTCCATCCTTCACACAAAGACTTTCAGAAATGACATCCGAGTAAGTATAATATCATACTTTCCTGGTTAATTCATTTTATCATTGTTTTACCACCTATTTTCCATCTTGCTTCTTATTGACCATCTCCAACATTTTATACCTTCATAAACCCATCAAAACCTCGTAAAAACCTACCCCAGTCACCTAATACCTCCTCCCAACCAACTAAATCCTTTGTGTAATCACAAAGGGGACCAAAAACCTCATTCTGTGACATTCCCAGATCTCACAAGAATCGACACCGATTGTACCTAACCATGGTCAGTCAACCCTAATTGATGCTAGTCTCTATGTTTTCCTACATAGCTTTGAACATAGACCCATCCACCGCATTTCACCTTACCCTCACTCACCTATGACCTACCCAGTACCTTCATCAGACCTGTAGAACCCAGAACCAACCATTCGACTTGTGGATTCTATTCTAGCCTAGCCCGTTAGATTAGATCTGTTTCTTATTACGTTTTAAGTGAGATACCTAAATCATTTTAAAATAACAATAGGATTTACTTTGCTTTCAACATTAATTTGTTTAAAATAGTGGACTGATAGCCATCTAGGAAGTATCATACTTCTTGGATCTAGCTCATGCTAGGTAGTTCACTACCCATATTATTTAATGCTTTCTGGTGGTCTTGTTTTCATTACAGGTAGTTCCTCCTAGCCAAAAGGAAGCTCTCATAGTTAGTTGTGGATTCAGAATTCATACGCATGTAACAACCCATCAATCGACATTTTAACATGTATTACTCCTACGCCTATTACCCTATCTATTTCACAACCATTCAAAGGAACAATCTAAGAAAAAGGTGAAACAAGGATTTGTAAAATGTGTTGTTACAAAGCTTCTAATAGCTGAAAATGTTCCAAGATGCACATCTAATCTTGAATTTTTTTGAAAATTGACTTCTCTCTCACTAGGCGTGCCAAGATTATTATCACAAAATTTCAATATCCCTTATTGTTAGTGATTTTTGTGTGAGGAAATTAATGTAATTTGCATAACATGGGATTATCCTATAGTGTGGGACCTTGTAAGTAAGTTAATCCTCCAGAGAAATCTTAATTCTTCTCCTAACCTATTGCCAACTTCTCTAAAGTGTTGAAAATAGAAAACTAATATAATCCTACCTTAATTCTTTCCAAGGAGACATGGATAGAGAAATACACAAAAGTAAATCTACTGTAAGGGAAGGTGATGCACCAAAAAGGATGAGACAATCTAAGTGAGTGAAAAAAATGGAGTAAACATGGTAAGAGAGGGGGTGGGGGCGCACATGATCCCAAAACAATATTCAATTCTCTATATTCATAAAGCTTAAACAATTACAGACCTTGTAAATAGATAGATATAGATATGTGTAAAATATACCTGCAAATATAATGGAAGGAAAAAATGCAATGTCATACAAGCTAGGGTGAAAATAGCCACAAAACATGAATTTTATTGCTAAAAACATGCACAATCCATTACAATATAGGCATAAGGCACAAATTATTTACAAAATTCCCAAATTTAGGGCATTTCACTCACAACAACTCTTGAATAATTTTGATAGAGTTCAATTGCATTATAGAAAGTCTTCCCTCAAAATGAGGATTTTTTTACAATCTATAGATGAACATCCTTGAAATTGCCTCACCAAATGACAAATTTCATTAAAGAGGTATGGTAGGTAATAAAAATTTGGTACTTTTCTTGCATAGGTATTTGTGGGTATCATATCTCATTAAAATGGTGGTTGAACCACTTTGTACAACTTCCATTCATGTCTGGTTCATTCATGCATTCGATCGGTTAGATAATTTTCTTTGGTGTTAGCCGATTGCATAAATGCAACTGATCGGTAACATTTTTTCCCTACTATCAGCTGAGAGCTTAAAATATGTTGTCGGTTGGTAGCATCTATATAAATTCTACATGCAACCTTGTTGTTGGTGATCGATTACATCATCACTTTATGCAACCAGCAGCCAAGAAGAACAGACATGCTATGGGCCAATAGCATTTATAGTTGCTGCAAACACTACCAATGTATTGTTATTGGATGGTAGTATCCATAATTTCTACTAGCTAGTATAAATTTGAGTTCTACTATTTGGTAGCATCTTAAGATATTACTAGCACTTTTGTGCCATTTTCCCCTCGGCACACCAACCTCGCTACTAGCTAGTTGATGGGTGTCATTATTCCCTTCATTTAATCAACTCTTTTTTGATGTCATATTCAAACCAAGGGTGTGTCTAACGCTATAGGAAACAAGAATAATCTTAGTGATAAAGTAATTGATGGTACGCATTTATTATTTTCATTTTCTAGGGGTTTAAAGTTTCTTTAATAATTTCCTGGCTAAGCCTTCTTAAATCTAAACTCTTAGAAATTTTCTAAAATAATTACTCATTGCTGAAATAAATAAATCTTCCAAAATTGAACGTACTGATGGAAATAAAAACACTTTTACATAATGAAACAAATTTCTGGAAATAAACACACTTTTGCATGGAATGAAACAAATTGCTAGAAATAATCACACTTTTCCATAATGAAAAAAAATGCTAGAAATAAATATACATTGCAGAATTAAACATGTTGAAAATGTTTGCAAGGAAATAAGAGTTTAATCTATAACACCTGTAGGAAAAATTATGTAACAAAATTCAACTGAAGAACAAAAAGCACTTACAGAATTAATACTTAATAAATTTACATGAATTTCTTAAAAATATAAATACCAATAAAATAAATAATCATTCTTCTTAGAGGAGTGGGCCCTTGCTCCACCTTGAATCAAGAGTTGACAAAGTATGATTCTCTCAAAATGAAATGGTTATCTTATTATTGAAATGTTTTGTCTTACAAAACTTCACTGTATATATATATATATCATCCTATATCTAATCTATCTTCAGGTATTTATATATATTTCATCATCCAAAGATGCATTTACAATCATAAGTGCTCAATAGTTGTCCATCCATCTATAGGTTCTAGTGAAACAAAATAGTTCTCAAAGTAGATGTGGAATTTAGAAACCTTGTTAGACATATAACTGTTTGATCCTACATAAGTATTTCTAGAGTATGAAGAATAAGCAATTTATTGATTTGTTCCTGATTAGAGGGCCCATTAATTTCTCTATCACCATATTTTTTCAAAATAAATAGATTCCCATTGATTCCGAACTTTCAAAAAGTTTTGGAACCAAAGGGAAACATTCCAGAAATAACTGCAAAAATTCTGGAGCTAAGCACAAGAGTTCCAGAACTAAGTATTGGAGTTCCGAAATAATTTTGAAGGTTCGGAACTAAGTGATAGAGTTCCTTAGCTGAGTGATGGAGTTTTGGAACTAATCCATATTGAAGCCAATGTTCTCAAAAAGGTGTTGGTTGCTTCATACTTTACTTTTCTGAATGTGACCAGTTTTATTCCAAAAAGGAATTTCCACACACTTTGTTAGGAATTACAGAGTTTTTAGATTTTAGAACTAAATCAAAGAAAATATGGACAGTTACATCCTAACATATACTAGATAAAACAAAAGCCATAAAATATAGTCAAAATTGATTAAAAGGAGAGTAAAATAAGATCATTTATTACACATTGATGAGGCATATTTTGGCCTTATCATATCCCCTAAACTTACTTGTTTGTAAGTACTCTTACAAAATCTACTCTTCAAAACTTGGATTGTGAATTCTACATTCCAATTGGACTGGTAAAATCAAATGGTTGAAACTAAGTATCCCAATGTTTTAGTTCGAAGTACTATATCTTGATCCCTCCTCTATCATTTTATGTCACTCCTCAAAGTGAGTGGGATCTTAAGGCTCTCTATTTTCCATGGATACATGGGAGTGAGAAGGAGAGGAGGCATTATTATCATCCCCACCCACATTCCCTACATTTTCACCAACTTAAGGGATTAGTGTACAAAAAGCTCTAGCTCTTTCCAGACTCCATATTAAGTTTGTGGGAGATATAACTTCTCTTATTCTTAATTCAATAGTGATAAAATCCATATCTTATAGAATCCATCACAAATATCTTCAAATTTTTATCCTCATAAGAGGTGAAGGCATCAATACTTTTATGTAGTTTGAAAATATAATGTGCCTTGAATCGATCACAAAGTCATGGGATCTAAAATGTATAGCAAAGGCAGATGGTTTTCCATAGTGAGCTCTCATGTAGAGGCCAGATGAACTAGCCTTTAATAAGTGTTTAGTATCCCTCTCTTTCCAAGCTATCTAATTTTGGAGTATAGAAAAAATGCATTCAGTTGGATTTTCTCTACATAGAGATTGATCATGAATCCTGTATTCTTTTCTAATAAAAAGTCAGAGAGATAACACGAGAGAAGAGTTTTCTTCTCTTCATTGGTTGAGGAGTATGCTATCATGAATTTTGATTCATCCTTTATTTCATGTGGAAGTCCACATGAAATCCTTAATAGTTGCTACTGAATAAATTGCTCTTTGAGAAAGACACTTTGTATGCGGGAGAATGTCTCCTACATGTGAGTAATCATTCACTCATCATACAAACCATTTGTATCTTTTCCATAAATTTAAATTTATCTTTCTCCATTTTGTAAAATTTTTCTTCCCACTCCTTCCTTACCTTCTTTCCCTCTTTCATCTCACTTCTTAGTTCCTGATTTGATATTTTTAATTCATTAATATTTGTGTAGGTATCATCCCACAATTGCTTAAGTGGCTAGTAAGTCAGCTTAGTTTGTACAATTTGATCCATTGAAGATATCTTTGAAATAACGCTCTATTTACTAGCCAATTGACATTATTTTTAGTTTTTCACCATTTGTTGTTTGACCAATGTTAATTATTCATTCCTATCTGTGAGATGAGTTTTTAGTTGCTCAATGAGAATTTCCCTATGCTCCAATTTGTTTTTGAGGAATTTTAATTCCTCATCCTTCTCCCTAATGATAAGTTCTTCTCTAGACAAGAATAAAGCCTTCCTAACTTGTTGTTTCTCCTCTTTTTCTGAAAGTTCCTTAGGGAATGAGAATTTCTCTTCCACCAAAGGGGATTTCCCTTTTTGTTTCCAAGATGCCAATTCCTCTTCTTCATGTGATAGTCTTGCTGAGTTTCCCATCTCTTGAAAATACTTCTCTTCAAATCTTTCATCTTCTTTCTCAAAACCTTGATGTAATTCAATATCCACTAGAGTTTCCCTAGACCTCTTATGAACTCTTCTTCTTTTAGGATCTTCAAAATGTCCCGAAGTGGGATTTCTACTAGAGCTTCTTCTAATTTTTACTTGACAGTCTAGCTTGGGTGAATTGTCACTCTCGAGAGACAAATATTAGTTCTTCTACTATTGTTGTAGAGGAGGGAGTTTCTTTTGAAGACATGGTAGGTTTTATTGCTTTGATCATATTTTCATATCTCCTCCTCTTTGGCACTTTAACCCCACTTATTTCCTTATTTTTCTCTTCAGGGGGATCAATCTCCAAGTTAATTTTAGGGGAGAAAGGGGTTGGTATTCCCCTTTTGATAATATCAGGGTTTTTTCTGAACTTATTAAGAAATTTTTCCCATGCTTCTTCTCCATTTTTCTTTGAGAGAAAATGGTGCTAATAAACCAGATGGACTAATCCATGGTGTCTAATTGTCCCCACTCCCCAAGAATACCTCTGAGCCATTATTTGGATGGATTCAAAGAGGAAACCAAGAAGGTTTACTATATACTCTTGTTTTTCAGCCCCATACCTAAGATATATCAGCATCTTAAGAACCTCCCTTCCCACTAGTCCTATATTGGCCATCGCAAGTTAGGTACTTAACTACCAAACATTCTACTTTGTCAAAGGGTTTGGGCAGGCTATCTCGTTTGACCCCGTTGATAATTTTCTTAGTATTATAAATATATTGGGGTTTAGAATCATCCTCTTGTCTTAAGGCTTCCACCAGTTCTTGTAAGGTCCCCTTTACATGATTTGGAACATATACAACTAGTACCCCAAATAAATTTCTCATTGTATTTACAGTAAAGGGAACTACAATGGTTTTAACCTTAGTTCTAGACTGCTCTAAATTTACAAAAAATTCTCTTACCAATTCATCATTGTACTTTGAGAATTTCTTTAGAAACTCCAGCCAACCTGCTTGTTCAAAAATGGTTGTTACTTCTCCATCTGCAAGAAGTTACATATAATCTTCTGGCTCTGACTTCTTTTTGATACCCATGGAAAATATGACAATTCAAAATATTTTTCTTTCAAATCCTTACTCTGTCAAGGGATAGCTATGGAACTATTATATTTGGGTGTGGAACTATTTGATTTTACTATGGAACTACGTGATTTAGCTACAAAATTCAAATATGATTCTATTGTTTCTTCCTTGAAGTTTTCTAAAACTGCTTCTCAATTTTCATTTATTCCACCCAAATGATAGCTCATTGTTAATATGCCACCACTTTTACTTATTCATTCAACATCACCCTCATGATTACTTTCTGTTAATCATAATGTGCAAGAAGTGACTCATTATACCACCTACTTAAATCAATTCTAATCACACATGTGAACTCTCAATTTAACATTTAATAAGATCAATAACTAATTACAATCCTACTTTGATGTAATCTCTCCACCTTGATGACTCATACTTCATAAAAATGAAAAAGAAATATGGCTAGAAAAGACATTTTGAATTCCAAAGAAGTTCCTTTTATTTGAATTAGCCATTTATTGAGGAGAACAACTGCAATTTCTAGTTTTCAAATAGTCTTTTAGAGATGCTTTTTGGGGAAGAGAATGCCATTTAATGTTTTTCATTCCCTTCCCTTTTTTATTTTTTTATTTTATTTTTAAAAAAAAAAATTATTATATTTTTGGGGGAAGAGAACACCATTTTTGGTTTTAATTCCATTCCCTTTATTTTAGATCCTTTCATCTAATTACTTGATCATTTTAGAAGAACTAGGTTCTTCCATATGATCAAATTTGTTGTCTACTTCAAGAATTCATTCTTGGTAGGAGGCTTCGTATAAATTTTTAGCTCTGTTTCCATTGACCAAAAGGGTCCTTATACTACCATCAATGGGAAGTAGCTGAATATAACCATTTTCACATATCTTCTCAATATGATAAGGTCTTAACCACCTGGTTCTCAATTTTCCTTTGAATTACTAGTACTTGGAATCAAAAATAATGTCCAATCTCATACCTTGAATTTTATTTCCTTGATATGTGTGACATACCATTACTTCCTTTGGTCTTGGATTATCTCTATCTGTTGAAGTGCTTCCAATCTCATCTCATCCAATTCATTGAGTTGTAGAATTCTTTCCTTTTGTGCTACATCCAATTCAATACCCAATTTAGTTGTTGTCCTTAATGTTTGTAGTTCAAATTCAATGGGTAACAAGGGATTTTTCCCATAGAATAAATCATATGGTGAGAACCTTGTTGTAGTCTTCTAAGTTGTGTTATAAGCCTAGATAGCCTTAGGTAACCTCTTCACCCAATCTCTTCTACCTGCTTCAACTATTTTGGTGAGAATGTTTTCCAATTCTTTGTTTCTCACTGCTTGGCCATTTGATTGTGGTTGATAGGGAAATGAATTCCTATGATTTATGTGATAGTACATTGTGAATTCATGGATCATATTAGACATGAAATATGGACCTTGGTTTGAAACTATACTTCTTGGTGTACCAAACTTCATCATAATTTTGTGCCAAAGGAAATCAACAACTACATCTTCATTAGAATTTGTTAAAGCCTGCACCTCTGGCCACTTTGTCACATAATTAGTAAATACAAGAAAGTGCTATTTTCCTTGTCAAGGAGGAATAAAAGTGCCAATAGAATCCAGCCCCCACCTTTCAAATGGTTAAATCACTACTTGAGGTTGTAGAGGCATTTCACTAGTGAAAGTTGGTTGTCCCATCCTTTAACAAGGATCACACTACTTGATGTATTTCTTCACATATTTATATAGATATATCCAATAATAACCATTGCCAAGTATTTGTGAAATGTTATTTTCACTCAAAATTTTCCTCCACTTGGTTCATCATGACATGCCCTGAGTATTTCAAAAAAATTATATTCTCTCACACACCTACATAAAACCAAATCAGACCACATTTAAATAACATTCCATTTAACCATTTAAATTGTGCACTGGTTTTGATTAATATTCTAATTTATATCTTAGTAAAATAATGGGGAAACTTCCATGTTGCTAGATAATTTCCCATATAAGTAAACTTTTGTGTATCATTTGAAATAACAAATAATTGTTCATCTAGAAAATTGTCCTTAACTAGATCTTGCTCCTCCGAGTGGTTAATATTGATAAGAAATCAGCTACCACATTATATTTTCTTGGATTATCCATAATAGTAATATCAAATTCTTGTAAAAGTAATAACCATCTAATTATCCTACCTCTAACCACTTTGTTTTGTTCATTAAGTATCTAATTATTGAGTCATATGTATGTACAAATATTTTTACCTTGTAATATAATGACTAAACTTATTAATTGCATAAATCACAACAATAAATTCTTTTCACTTTGGTGGTGTAATTTCTTTCAAAGTGGGAGTAAGATTTTTAATAAGGTAGTAAATATCATACATTTTCCTTCTTTATCTTTCAGTCCTAAAACTGCACCAATTGAGTTATTTGAGGCATCTGTTTGGATGTGAAAAGGTTTATCCCAATTAGGTCCTCTTAATATTGGGGTAGTGATTAATTTTTCTTTAATCTCCTTAAAAGCATGTTGACACTTTTCATCCTAATGAAATTCACAATCCTTGGTAAGTAAACAAAACACGGGGGAAACAATTTTACTAAAATCTTTGCTAAAATGCCTATAGTATCTAGCATGTCCTAAGAATGACTTTATATCTGTGGGGGTCTGAGGAATAGGTAAATCTGAAAGAATCCTGATTTTTTTTAGGTCCAATTGAATTTATCTTTTTTAAATGTGGTTCCTTAGTACAATTCCCTCATCAACCATCATCAAGAATTACTCATGACTAAGAGACAAATGGTGTTGCTCACATATTGTTAATATTCTATCCAAAATTTTCAAGGCATCATCAAATTTTTCTCCATGCACGTGGAAAATCATTCATGTATTCTTATACAAAATCATTGGTTAGATCTACAAAAATTGCTAGTACAACCCTTTAGAAGGTTGTTGGAGCATTACGTAGTCCAAATGAAAATACCCTATAGGAAAAGGTACCCCATGGAAAAGTAAAAGTAAATTTTCTTGATCCTCAACATGACCACCTTGATCGATTATATCCACTAAAACCATCTAGGAAGGAAAAGTATTGTTTACCTAAAAGGATGTCTAACACTTGATCTATGAATGGTAAGGGAAAATAATCTCTTAGTGTAGATTTGTTCAATTCCCTATAATCAACACAAATTATCCATTTTCCATTATTCTTAGGCACAATAATAAGAGGATACACCCACTTACTATCTAAGATAGGAGAGATAAAGCCTACTTACAATAGATTTTCAATTTCCTACTTGACTATGTCCCTCAAGGCTAGGTTGATCCTTCTTTGAAGTTTCCTATCTGGTTTAAAAAAAATTAGTATAAATGTGATGGGTAAAAATACTTGGATGGATTCCTTTCATGTTTTTATAGTCCCAAGGAAAATATCTAATATGAATTTTCAAAACATCAAACAATTTAGCTTATTGATCATCTTCCAACTAGTTGTTAATGTTCCAAATTTTACCTAATTGAATCTCAATTTGTTTGGTTCTAGTGTGTGATGAACTTATTTTTGAAAAGGTTCCATTAGGTTTTTAGTGGACATGAATGTGGTAATAACATATGATATGCAGGAATGTCTCTAAAGTTACCTTGAGAAAGAATCTTTGGACAAAAAACAGTAGGTAGAGTTATGATACTTATCTTTTCATTGGTTAAACTCCTCATCACTGCTACTTTCCAAAAATTTCTCACTTTGTTCCCTAATATCTTTGAGACTAAAGCTATTGATTCTATAGCTAATTCTTCCCTCCCTAAGAGAAATCACATTCCTCTGTAGTGATATTAGTTACATCTTTCTAGAATTCTTGTGGTTTTGGAGATAAGTGTGCATGTTAGGAACTAAGTCGAAGGTTATGGAACTAAGTCAAAAGGTTCCAAAACTGATTCTGAATGTTTCATAACTATTCCCGATTTCTCCAAAGAGATTTGTTGATCATTAAATGGATGGTTAATCATATTATCCACTTCCCATACATGATCTTGTAATGTTATCATCAAAGAAGAAAAAATTTGTTTATTAATATCAGGATCATCAACCCATAATTTTTCTTGATTATCAATAAAAGGCCGTGCAAAAGGATATAAGTAAATTTTCTTAGAATTATTACCATTTGAGATAGTCATATCAATTGATCTGTAATCAATTAAGGTAGAAACTATAGCTAACCATGGTCTTCCTAAAATAATGGGATAACCAAGTGTTTTACCTTTTGGGTCAGTAACATAAGGAAGTCCATTTGTGTTCAAGGAAAGGTTGCAAAATCTATTAAATGGGGTAAGAATATGCAATAGACCCAAAATCTTTATGTAAAACCAATCAATGGATCATTATATAGGAAGTAAACAAGGATTCCTATTTTGCATACATTAACCTTGAAGCAAACAAGTAATTTTAACAAATATAATTACCCTCTATTCTTGAAAGCTTAAACAAATGAGCCTAATAAGGATCTAAGTAATGAATTTGTGCTTAAGAGAATGGTAGAACACCATTAATGTCTTCAAGGCCAATGGTTCTTCCATTTAATCCATGGTGTGTATGTATTGCAATGGATAAATAAAATAGCTCAATAAAATGAAGTAAAACTCCTAATCCTAGTAATAATACTATATTTTATGTTAATGCGAAGAAGTATTCTTAGAAATGAGAGGGGGTAGTGGGCTATTTATAGTTTTCCATTTGGGAAAGTGGGAGATTTGGGTGCATGTGGGACAAATGAAAAATCCCAAAAAGCACTTTAGCAAGTCAAAGTAAGATTTGACTAGGTTTTAGAAGAGGTTGACCATAGTTAGGGCTAATTAACCTAGGTTAGGCTAGTTAATTTCACTCTTAGAGATAAATTAGGGTTTTGAAATAGTTTCAAAGGGTCAAGTCAATCTAATGAGATGGATTGATAGTCTAGGAAGCTAATAAAAGCAATCTAGAAGAGGATAAGAAGAGGATTTAGCTAAGAAGAGGCTTATATTATCCTATTTAATTGACTTAAAAGAAGAATACAACTGGTAGAGTGTCGTCGGAGGGGAGTTAGATAGGTCTAACTGATGGTATGTCATCAATTTGTGAGGAGGATAGTTAGTGCAATATTAAGAGTAATAGTGCATTGTTAAAACTACAGGTGTCTACATTTGCCCCTCTTTGGGGTGACGTAAGCTAGGTCATTTCAAAGAAGTAGACAAGAATAAACAAGTAGGAAATTTTTAAGGGGTAGAAGAAATTTTTTTAGCTAAAGGGGTGTCCTCTCGAGTGTCAATGGCATGATAAAAGAAGTCGATCTATGATTGAAAAGAGAGAAGAAGAAACAAAAATGTGAAGAGAGATATTGAGATATCCACAAACCAATGCAAACAATTTTAAATCATCATTTTCTTAGCATCCTCATCATCGAATCTTATTAAAATGTAAGCATACGATGGAACCGTAAAATGACATAAAAACCAAGATACAAACAACCGTCCCTTGCTAAAAAAACTCCATGCAACATACAATTATGCAATGTAATACGATAAGTAAACAAACTTGTCTAACAATGAAATAAGTACAATCACACACACACAAACCAACAATGTTCAAGATAGTTACATAAATAATTTTTTATCGAGATGTAGTCCCAAATGTTATGATGAATGACAAGGGTTTAAAATGATTCCCAAGCAATTTTTATATGCAAGGGAAAGGATGGAGGACACTTGGTTCCAATGGAAAAGTGATGTGCATGATGAAAATAGTACTAGGCAACTAATAGTGCCCAGAGTATGAGGAAGTAAGAATCATAGCTTTTGTAAAATTATTATAGAGGTAGGTGAACCGCAAATTGTTTTTTCAAAACATGTGAAAACGTCAGCAAGATATGAGATGAGTGTCATTTGAGAGACACAAATGTCAGCTGGAAATAATATTTTTACAAAATTTAGTCCATTTTCAAAGTTTTACGATTTTTGTTCATTTTTTTTTATGGTTTTATAATTTTTAAATTTTTTATTTCTTAGAATAATTTGCATAAAAGATTGAACATCTCTTAAAATCATGTGGAACCGCTTGATAGCAAAGGCAAGGGCGTCGAGATAGCAAAAATGCAATGGCGAGAAGAATTACAAGTAATAATAATTATTTCATAAAAATAATCATTGCTGATGGGCAAAAGAGATGGAAAATAAAAAGAAGAGAAATAATAGGAAAATGGCACCGCTATATTCAAAAATTATTATGAGTTGAAGAAGTGACCATAGGGTGGCACCGAGTTCTCCAACATGTAAAAATAGGTAGAAATAATCATCTTATATATAAAAATTAATCATCTCGGTGAGAAGATGAAGTACGAGTGATCACGATGGAGAAAACATACCCAGGGCATTGTAAAGCAACCTAATATACCCACCCTGGGAGTAAAACAATCATGACCAGTTAATTTGTATAAAAGTTGTAAAAATTTTACCGCATGTGAGAGTGATAGCCCGTGAGTGAGATGGTGAGACTATAGAGTAGATGAAGACGGGAAGATCACATACAAGAGTTTCTTCAGGACTGACGGATAGCCCTTACATGAGTGCACTATTCCTCCTTGTCAATTATTCATTTAATGTGGTTGTTTTTATTTATTTTTCTTAGGGTACTTTTGGAAATTTTTACGGATCAGCATGCATACATGTGTCAGTTTTATAGATGCATGTGCATGAAAGCATTGATTTTTAAGTGCGCACACCCATATGCATGAGAAAAATAGGTACATTTATGTGTTATAAAATAGGTATGTTCCAACATATCTATAGAAAAGGGGATGTATGTGATGAGTAGGGAAAACAAGGACACTCACACATACGCATCGACAGTGAGCATATGCGTCATACTAGGGGGCATGCATCTTGGGTAGAAAAGTGGATAATAGGGAGAATGGGGGGAGGTATACACATCGAGTAGGTTATGTATGCATCAAAATAGAGGTGTATGCGCATTGGGCTAGTATACATCGAGATAGGTGTGTAGGCGTTAAAGTGGAGCTGTACATGCCAAGTAAAGGAGGGAATTTATCCTTGCACCCAAAATAGCTAAGTATAGAAGAAAACTAGACTAGAAGGTTCATAGAAGAAGGTTTAAATTAGTACGGTATATGAATGAAAGAAGAATTTTTCCATAAATATTAGCTAGAATACATAGAAAATTAGATGTTAATATGTGCCCTTTTATTTTATAGATAATACTACTTGTTCTACATACCCGCGAGAGGTATGGCTGAATGACGACGATAGAGGTGCAGTTTGGTGAGAATGATTAGAGGATATTAGATATCCTTATATATGTCACAGATTGGCCTCTATGGTTGATATGCCAAATATTACCTTGGATCATGGCCTGTTGATAGCTTTGATTGAGAGGTGGCACATTGTGAATCAGTTCTTTTAGCTCTCGATTTGGAAAGATCACGATCACACTTGAGGAATTATGGCACATCATGTAGGTCCCCATCCGGGGTTAGCTTGTTCAGTATACCCGTCACCAGCCCAACATTGATCGGTGCATTCTTGAGCTATCTCGATGTCTGACGATACCACATTGCGGGATGACCATTAGATTGTCATGTTGCATCAAGGACTAGGATTTTGAGTGTGAGGTAGTCTATATGATGGCCATTTTTAGTGGAGTTTTACTCCCTGACAAGACTGGTGTTTCCTTTCCACTTGGTCTCCTAGGAGTGATATGAGGTTTGATTAATAGGGATACATATTGTTGGGGTCAGTGCATATTATCACACTTATATTGGGACCTCCATTTGATCACATAAAACCATCACAAGATGGTAGGATTGACCATATTATCTTGTATACTTGGGTGTGCGACTACATTTCTATTGGTTGCCCGTAGGTGCATTGAGAGCTTGAGCTTCGAGAGAAGACTTTTACTATGGGTTGGGTTATGATTGGAGACAATGTGCAGCCACATATAGGAGATTCCTATCACTACAGCCATGAGTTGGATGAGTCATAGTAGGTTGTCATGGTTTGTAAGCACTATAGACACTTTCGGTGGCTAAAGGATGGCCTAGAGATTAGGATTGCGACTATTGAGAACTTTATACTAGGAAACCACATCTATATGTGGGATATTTACAAAGTGGATAGGTGCAAAAGACATTTTGGTATTACCTAAGATGTACCCTGGGCCGATATGTGGTACGCTTAGATGTTCAAAGAGTATTTCAATATGGGGCAACAAATTTCTAGGAGTAGGGCCCTAACCAATTTCTTATAGGTGGTACCAAAGCAATGTGGGTATCCAAGAGACAAATTATAGATCCTAGTTATACGCCGCAGTATGCTCCCTAGTACCATGGAGTGATTCAACACCAATTGACCATTCCCAAAATAACCTATGATGCAGGAGTGAGGGCACCCCTAGTGGGGCATCCTAGTGATGATGAGGGTAGAGTTGGTGGTGGTGATGATCTTGATGCCAACGATGATCCATTTGATGGAAAACATCATGTTGGGGGTGGGGGATAAGGTACTCCATTGTAGCAGCTACAAAGATAGGGACCTTGACTCTGGTAGAGACATGCACCCAGGGATCCATATATAGAGTTTCCTCTAGTATGCATTCCAGCAAGGATATATGCCCCCTTACAACAGGGATTTCTAGAGTAAGGTCTTCCCCCTTGTGCTCCAGGGGTTGGTGAAAATGATGGACATTTGGTTTTACTTTAGAAGTTATATAAAGTGATAGCCATGTAGTTACATGTGGTGGTGTGAGAGATGAGGCGAGCACATGTACAACCCCTTACAACATGAGTAAGATTAGGCTAGTTCGTAAGTATAGGTTTTGATAGATAAGAGAGATTAGGCTAGAGAACATACGACTCGGGGTGGGGATGGTGTACCCTTGTTGTACCATATTGGTTAGTTAGTAGGGTAGATGGCTTAGATATCGAGTCTTTTACATCGATCACAAAATCATATGCCAATGGTTGTCAGAGAGGGACCACGCCGAGGAAGCAGTCAAATGGCTTTATTATTCAGAGGGATCAGGTCTGAGCTTAGAGTGAGACCATTACCATAGATAGGAACTGAGAGGCCACTACCATGTGATTGGACCATGATGTTAGAGGTCGACTAATAAGATATCTAGGCAGCCACTACTTTTGGTGATGCTTTGATATGATTTAAGAGGTTATGAGGGCCAACGAAGAGGCCTTGTATTATAGGACTTCCTATTTGAGTAGTCCCAGAGAGCGATGAGTGGAACCTTTTGACCGAGATAGGTGTAAGAAAGATAATTTCCTGATCACGATGATCAGGCTGATCAGTCTATCAGCCAGTCATATAATAGCTAGTTGGTCAGCAGGGTGGTACCGCTAGAGTAGGCACATCATAGTCAACACTTTTCTATCCCCCAAGACATGTACCGGGAGCCAAGGAGAGAGCAAGAATTGTGGTTGATTCCTCTATTTTACTTTTGTATAGATGTATTGTATGTATACATTCCTCTTATGAAGGCTAATTTTGAGTGATGTATAGATTGATGTACCATTTTGATGCCTCTTAATGAAGGTTGAGTTTTGATGCATGCCATTTTGAGATGGCATATCATATCGATGATGTATACCTGATTTTGAGATAGAATTTGAATATGTATTATACAAACATTCGATGAATTATTTGTTATGTCATGATTTGATCATGTTGTTATGATGATGGATCATGTTCTACAGATGATTGTATCATGATGTATGTTCTCTCTTTCTTTATGTATGTGACATACTTTACCCTTATAGATGTTTATATTTCCTACATTGCATTGATGATATATCCATAGATAGTATTGTTGGGACCCTAGAATATTTACCATGTATGAAGGCACATAGGCGCATGGGATCCCAGGTATAGAATGGCGTGTAAGGCAAAATCCTATAGGAGAAAGGTTTAAGGAAGAACATAGCACATGCGAAATGTAAAACGAGGTTTAGGACTTAGCCAATTTGAGTGCCCAAGGTAGAACACGTGAACAGAGTGATCGGTTCTGTGCAGATAAGATGTCAGCCTTGCGATAGGATGGCCCAAGAAAGAGCATGCCCTAGATGGAATCTTCTAGAAGATCATCATGAGATAAAGTGGAAAGCTCAGTCCTATAGGAGCATGATCACAAGAAGGACCACAATTGACACTTGGAATACAATTTGAGGGAACTGGAAGGCGATTTGGAATCTTAGGAAAGCTATAAATATAAGTGTACGTGGAATAGGGGATACCGATATACACATATACATCTTGAGACGGAGATGCATCTTTATAGAGATACATGGAGACATATAGAAATATGGGGAGATATGCATAGGGAATAGTGGGTTAAAAAGTGAGTGGAGCTCTACAAAATTGTTACGAGTGGATATTTTTGGTTTGGGAAAGAATGTACTAAGCATGGAAGTTGTTATTTTCTTTTTTTGGCTTAGTTACATACATCTAGTGATACGCATGACTCGTGGTCTACTCTTTTTACACTCTATAATGAACCAATGAATATAATGAGGTTACCTATTATAAATAGACATGGATATCAATGGTTTTAATGCATATTTCTCTTATATGAGTTCTCTGTCCTTTTATGCTAAGAACGAATGTTTGTATATTTCTTTCGTTATAATATATGTTCGGATTATGTTAAAATCCTTCGGTGCAGTGACTACAAGGATCTAGAGGCCATTTTGAGCCCTATGGTTCTTGTTTGTCTTAACTTCCTAAATACTCTTACAGTAATCATAGATGATGTTTCCCACTAAACTCACATAAAGAGAGACTCGGTACCTACGTGTGCCTCGGGTGAGCGCTTCAACTAGGTGATAGTCTGGCACACATGGGGTTTCTTCCTTTTGTGATAGGAGTAAAAATGACTACATCTTGGTTCTATTGCCAGGACCTCTTTTCAAAGTTATAGTGGGATATAGCATACATCATGATCTCGTATGTCGAGTAATGATAGAGTGGTTAACAATAGAGAACGTTGAATCGTGGTTCAAGAGCACGAGAGGATGAATATGCTCGGAGATACATCACTAGACATGAGTTTAATACACATAGATGGGTAGAAGAGAACATCTACCATGATCTATACAAGACCTTCTTCTGCTACTTCCCAGTAGAACTATATGAATGGCTTTCAACCTATACGTCTAGATCAAGTTGGAGTTATGGATCGCATGTATGGGCCAAAGAAAACTACCAAAGGTTGCAAGATGCAAATATGACATGGACCCATGCTGTAGATCATTGGTGGAGAGGAGTATTGACTAGTTACACTTTGGAATATGCCATTTCCATGTATTCTTATCTGGAGGTTGTTGAGTTTGAATTTCTATGAGAACCTAGAGGAACGTTTCTACATGTTATTCCTCTAGCTATGAAGATATTGATGGTTACCATGAGTTTAGAGGATTTCCCAATGGCCGGCTAAACCATTCTAAGCACTTGGGTAAGGGATCTTGGGTGGAGGAAGATGGAAGATATCATAACAAAAAGGAGAGGGAAAAATATGGCTCAACTATAATGAAGCATCTGAAATGGAGATTTCTAAATGACATGAGGATGCTAGTGTGATGGATCTATGGAGATAAACATTGTTAGAAGAAGTTGAGGTTCATGCAAAGGATGTGGAACCTAAGCAAAGTATATGCTACCCCATCTTGGCAAGTGTGTGACAGAGACTTCTTGACTTCCGGTGAGAGTTCGTGGCATGGAGAAATAAGAGTTGTTGGCACATATCTAAACCCACCCGGTGGTGATCGAACCCGGCACTTGGTTTTCTTGATCCAAGAAGAAGTGTTATTTCCTAGTTGATATCATTGGAAGAGATAGATCCACACCTAGGAGGTATTTGGAGGAGTCTTTAGACAAGGGGAAAGTATACAAGCTTTCAGTCTTACATCAAGGAGTGGTGCATGGAAAAGTAGTGGTAGTGGGGCACTATCACAGACCATCAAAACACAGTTTAGTGGGACCATGGGGGTGCTTGACACAACTCCTATAGTCCCTATTAGAACCAGTGGTTCTAGTGGATCTGGTGGACCTAGTGGATTAGGCGGTGGAGGAAACACCGGTGGGAACCAAGGATTAGGCTTGGGAGGACAGGGACCCCAGCCACCACCTCAAGTATTCTTTGAAATGTATCTACATTTTCTAGATTATAGGGGCATTACATGTGCATTGGAACATGTTCACAAATGTGAGCTGCTATTGCACATGAAGGGTATCACAAACTGAGAATGAAAGGCTAGTCAATTTGTGACTACATTGCAAGGTGACGTGAATAGATAGTATAGAAAGTATGACCCTCATCAAATGGTGGTGGACTACACTACTTTAAATAATGAATTCTTGGCAAAGTTCCACATTCCGAGTTTGAGCAGAATAACATTCTGAGTCTGCGAAAAGCCGGTTGACTTCCGCACCTATATTAGCTGTACTGCACCTAATGGGAGCTTTACTTTGTTGTAACGGATTCTTCGGGGAAGGCCTTGGAGGTGTTTTGTTACAAAATGATCAATTCATAGCATATGAAAGTAGAAAACTTAAGTTACATGAGCTGAATTATGCTCCTCATGATTTGGAGCTTCACGCCATTGTTCATGCACTTCAAGTCTGGAGACACTATTTACTTGGGAAACCTTTTGAGTTGGCTGATCACTTAGGACTGAAATATATTTTCATCGGCCTAATCTAAATGCCAGATAGAGAAGGTGGTTAGAATTTTTATCACAATATGATTTTGATATTAGCTACATCAAAGGGAAGGAGAATAGAGTAGCAGATGCTCTAAGTCGTAGGAGGCACATTTTTGCTCTTATAACATTAAGAACTCAGTTTAAGGATGAGGTAAAAAGTGCCTCAGAATCTGATATTTACTTTCAGCAAGTAAAATCAGCGCTTGCTGCAGAACCTAATGATGAAAGGTATAAAGGTTTTCATTTTGATAATGAAGGAATCTTGCATTATGAAAACAGGGTATACGTACCTGTGCTGAATGATTTGAGAAAGAAGTTGTTAGTTGAATTTCATAATTCACCTTTCTCTGGACACCCGGGTATCACAAAAATGCTTGCTGATCTGAAACAGCAATACTTTTGGAAAGGTATGAAAAAGGATGTCATTGATTTTGTGACTCATTGTTTGGAATGTCAGTGGGTTAAGGCAGAACATATGCACCTGCTGGACTGTTATATCCTCATAGCATACCGCAGATGCACGAATGGAAAGTAATAACCATGGACTTTGTACAAGGGTTACCCATGTCTAGGAATAAACATGATGTTATCCTGGTAGTTGTAGATAAACTAACTAAGGTAGCTCATTTCATCGCTGGAAATCTAAAGGATGATTCACAGTGCTGGCCAAAAGATTCGTACACGAAATTTTCAGATTACATGGTGTACCAGAATTGATTATATCTGATAGGGATCCAAGAATGACGTCAAGGTTTTGGCAAATGCTTAATACAGCTCTTGGAATGAAACTAAACTTCAGTTCTGCATATCATCCGGAAACAGATGGACAAACTGAGAGGGTAAATCAAGTGTTGGAGGATATGTTGCGAATGTATTGTATGGATCAACAGTATAAATGGGAAGAGCATCTTCCATTAGTTGAATTCGCATACAACAACACTTATCACTCATCTCTTAGAATGGCACCATTTGAAGAACTTTATGGAAGGAAGTGCGAGAACTCCTATTAGTGGGATAGTGTTGAGGATAGAGTGGTAATTGGACCGAGAGATCCTCACCGAAATGGAACAACAAGTTAAGCTGATTCGTGAATGATTAAAGGAAACAATGGATAAAGGCGGAAAAAGCTATATGCCGACCTTAAGCGGGTTGATCGAAGGTTTGAGCTTGGTGAGAAGGTTTTTCTTCGTGTTAAACCCATAAAGAGTTCTATAACTTTTGGCAAGGCTGCCAAGTTGTCACCTCGTTACATGGGACCTTTCGAAATTGTCGAAATAATCAATCCTGTAGCTTATCGATTAGCATTACCACCTGCTTTATCTTGCATGCATGATGTTTTCCATATTTCTTTGCTTAAGAAATACATTTCAGATCTGTCACATGTTTTAAATTGGAATTCCTTGCAGGTCCAAGACCCAGGAATAATCGTGGTTAAACCCACACGAGTGCTGGAAACTCGCCAATTACATTTGAGAAATCATGAAATACAGCAATGTAAGGTCCAGTGGGACCAGTTTAACGAAGAAAGTGCAACTTGGGAAAATCTGGAAGAGATGAAAATTGCTTTTCCTTTTCTTTTTTAATAGAATGAAATCTGTTGACAAAACATTTCTTTTATGAACTTATCTTTTTCAAGTTTATATGAAAGCCAGATGGAGGCAAACATTATTCAGGCTGAATAAAATGTGTTGTGACATTGATTTCAGGAACTATTTAAGTTGGAAATTGTCACACTTTGTTTTGTGAACTAATAAATTTGTTGACACGAAGGTTAATCAAATATGTAATCATCGGGACGATGAATCTTTTAGGAGGGAAGCATGTAACACTCTGAACTGTTGTTACTTCCTCCTGAGCATTCAAGTGTTGATATGTGATTTCTTTTGTAAAAGGATGTGTTCCTTTGATTGTGAAGTCATGCTTGATATGGACTGTATCTTCTTTGTAATTGAAGATCTTTGACTGAGTTGGAATATGATTGGACTCTTTTATTTCTTTCATTTTGCACCTGAGTTTAATCTGACCTCGGAATGAATTGTGGATTTATCCATCTATAAGACCCAGCCTTGGATCAGTGGCATTGATCCAAGTGATGCTTTAAGTTTATTCGGGATGAACTAAAATTATATACCTTACGCAGGTTGCAAGGTCTGAATGCGTTGAATAAGCTATTCCGGAGTCTAACTCAGGTTCATCGTGTTAAATGAATTGGTTCCCGATATCGTAATATCAGGAAGGTCTTGATCGTGGGCCAGGTAATAAATTTAGATACATTTATTCAAATAGCCTATTGGCAAAGTCTTTGGAGTGAATCCTTTTCGTGAATGTATGTCTGTAGGTTCTTATTCTGAACATTTTAAATGTTAGACCTAAACTAGATTTATCAAGGTTAGTAACCTAAAACTAAACTATAACCTATGGGTTAGATTAATGTTAATCTAACCTAGGCCTAAGCTATAAGCTAAATGTTCTAAGTTAGAAAGGGGACCTATGAAGGGGTGCGAGCCATGGGTGGCAGTTTCTATGGCATTAAATGGGATGGATAAGTATGAAGGACAGGGATTTAGTGGAAGTTTCAAATGGCTAGTGAGGCTGACGTGGCAGAGTCACCAAAGTTAGAAATGGTCTTTGAATTGTTTTTATCCATCGCCAACTATGGCGGTCGGTGGCAATGGAGATTGAGTGGGAATTTTGGAGTTAATACAATTAATGAACTCGGTCTTCGAGCTCGGATTTCTCGGGAAGACATGCAAAATGGAAAACTGGTAGTTTGTTTGGGTTTTCATGCGCTCTGGTTTTCTCTCTGTTTGATCACTGGTTCTTTGCACCAGTCTACTTGGTGTTGCATGGCAAATATGAGTGTAACTCGCTCTTTTCTCTGTCAAGGAAAGTTTATAAGGCATGGAAATAACAAATTATTGTTGTTGAATCTAACGTGGAAAAAGAGAAGAAGGCTCGAGCTCTTTCAGTGGTCTTCTTCAGATTTTTAAGTGGCATTACCAGGCATGTTAGGCCCTAACCTTTAAAAATCTTGCTTTCTTTCAAATGATTTCATTAGAACAACTCTGTTCAGATGATTTTTGGGTTCAGTTGGTTTTTATGGTAGCTTGTGTGATTTAGTTGTTGTATCTTCTTACTGGCTCAATTTTTCAAGTAAACCCTTGATGGGTGTATATTGTGTTTTAATGCACTATCTTGCTGTGTTTTGCATTTCGGTTAGATTTTGAAGAAATGCTTGCAAGGAAAATACACGAATTCGGTTCTGTGGGAGTCCATGAATTGTTCTCTTGTTGGGTTCAGACTTCAGTCGATACCTTGCCGTTTTCACTTGTTGAAAAGGATACTGTTGGAATTCTTGAATGTACATAATATTTCGACTTCTGTTTAATTTATGTCGTAAGTAATATATGTTATTGAGGCTGTTGAACTTCTTGAAATGAAATTATGTCTTGGTTTCTGAAGAAGTACAGTCGGGAATACATTATGTTATTGAATCCCGTTGGAATCCTTGAGTTGATAGTATTTTGACTTCTGAAGGAGTTTTTGATTGAGAATATTACTTGGGTTCGATTCTTTTTGAACTATTGATGCGTATATTATGTTTTCCTCTTCTGTATAAGCTTAGAGTGAATATTGTTGTATGGACTCAGTTGGAGTCCTTGTTATGAAACCAGTATTTTGCTTCTGTATAAGCCTGATTGTGAATAATTATTATTATTGGCATGGTTGGAATCCTTAATATATATAAATCTTGTATTTCGGCTTCTGTAGAAGCTTTGTCGTGAATACTGTATGATTTTGGATATTGTGGGAATCCTTGAATAGATAGAGTTTTAACTGTTACAGAAGTTTAATCAAGAATACTATACGGGTTCGATTCCTTTTTGAGTCCTGGAAAGGTAACATACGTTTCTACCTTTGTAGAAGTTCAGTCGTGAATACTGTATGTTATTGGTATAGTTAGAATTCTTGAATTTGATATGTATCTTGTATCTTTCTACTTCTGTAGAAGTTTATTTGAAGAATACCACATGGGTAAGACTCCTTTTTATCCTGGAGGCGTATATTATGTTTTCCTTTCTGAATAATCTCGATTGTGAATCTTTGTTATGATTCTTGTGTCCCTTTCTGTCCGCTTCTGTGGAAAGTAAAGGAAGGGGCTTTCTTTTCAAACTATACTTGGTTTGAGACCTTGTTGTAATCCGTAGTAGCTTGGCATAGGAGGAAACTCTGAGGAAAATACTGTTATGGAATTTCGGCTTTTGATCTAAGTCCTTGCAGAGTTTTAGTAGGGACTAGATTGAGCTGTATGTTGCTGAGTGGGATTGTTGTCGTGTTTGTGCATGATTACGTCTTCTGTTAGTATGAATATCTAGTCGTGAGCTTGACTGAACTAATGAGCTGTTAACTGTACCTCGACAAGCGATGGCATTGGTTATTTTCTCATTTGTTGATTAGTATGGAAGGTTATGTGGAGTCTATTTGATAGATTAATCATCACTGCCTTGGCGCGAGAGCTACTGTATTGCTAGTAAACTACAGGAAGTTGTTTTATTTAAATTTTAACAAAACTGTGGTTCTTCTTGTGGTCTCGTCTGACTTATTCGCATGCGTATAAGGTGAATGCTTTACTCTTGAGGAGACGGTACAGTCATGAGCTTGATTTGAAGGGAAATATGAATGACTCGTTTTCTTTCTCTTCTGTTGTAAAGTATTTGTTGATATATTTTTATCTAACTTTTGGAATTGTTTTAACATACTGATGGAATCATGTATTGTTATGATATTCATTTTACTATGTTGAATGTAATGGTCTGTCTGATGTTTGTTGTCCTTGGGATTCAGATGGATAGTTGTTTTAGATGCATTGGTTCTTCTTGGTCACTAACGTTTATGATGAAATATCTGGAAGGTATCTAGGACTATTTAGTAACTATAATATGAGTTATGCGTGTATAGTTTTATTGTATTACAAGAGCATAATCTGAAATATGTTTACATGTTTGGTGAATTGATTTCATTTAAACAGGTTGTTTAATGAAAACAATTGGTGGATTGCAATTGTTTTAAGAGTTAGTGCTTATCATGCTCAGTTCATCGAACTGACCCGTGTTGACAATTTTTGTAGATGGTTGCCATAAGTGGTAAAAGCACGCAGATCTGATAGGATGATCAGATTGTTTAATTTGGTTTTATGATGAATTACAACTTGATTCTCTAAATGTACTACTTGAAGAAAGATGTTCTTTTTCTGTTGAGTATTGTATCAAGTATGTTGAATGCATAAAATGTATTTGATTAGTTCTGAAAGGAATGGAAAGAGGTATTTGTTACTTATGTGTTTGCATTCGTATCTTGTTGGGTTGATCTTCTTCGGTTCGAATGATCTTGAGAGCATTATTATTATTGTATAATTTGGAGACTTTTGTGATTATCTAAGTAAGCTTGCAAGATTATGTGACTGAATACTTATGATTGTTTAGTAGTTCTAGTATGTTCTATCTAAAGCTAAATTGGAATTTAGATCACTGTCTTTCTGGAAGCTAGGGTTAAAATAAACCTGAGCAGGAAGCTAAACAAGCTAAATAAATTATTACTTCCTAGTCTTGATCTAAGTCAAGACAATGTTTAATTGGATTCTTAATCACTATATCTCGATACTAATAAGTAAGATATAAATTTAGTTATGAGAACTGATATAAACCTGAAAAAGGTTTGGTTGGCAATCTCATGTGAAGATTATGGGTTATTGTCTAATTTCATTGATTTAGAATTATGTATATTCTATGAACTCCTTGATGGGACCTTTAGTCTTAATAACTTCTCTTGTGTAATGGGTTTTATTAAGAAAGGTCATTCTAAGGTGAGGAACCCAGGGATTGGGAAAGCCTAACCTTAGGGGAGTGTCTTTTAGTATAATTTTAACTCAACGTGCGTAACACTTATTAATAAGTAGATCTTTTCGAGGTGTATTTAAAGGTTGACGGCACAAGTCAACTACAAGGTTGTACCTTCGAGAAGATTACGATCTTCTCGAAGATACAACAATGCAGGTGACCTTTGACGACACCCTTTGCATTGATCACTAAGATTTACACCTTAAACTTGAACAAGTTACTCTGGGACTGATTAGGAATGTGGTCACGTTATAAGGCTGCCCTAGGAGACTCAGGGTATCTTGACACATTGGATTAACTAGGGTTGACCCAGTATGTTAGCGTATCCCTAGTCCTCAAGGGCATCCCTATAACGTTGTCATCTCACTAATCCGTTCCTGAGTGAATAACTTGGGGCAGGGAGAGTCGGCATGTAAGTCGTATAAGATATTCTACATAACATAGGAATGGGGTGAAGGACGTATTCCAGATTGATGAGTATCTTTGTCAAGGAATACGAGACATAAGCAGTATGTTTCAAATCTTTGGCCAAAGTATTGCAAGCTGCTGATTGCGTTGTCCTAAGTCACCTAGTCTAAGGGATGAGATGCCGATGAATAATGGTAACAATTATTCAGATAGGTTCCTTGGACAGAGCATTCTGAATCCCAGAATAGGGAAGAGAACCACAAGAGTGATGTGTTAAATAAAAAAATGCCAACTCTTAATACTCATGAATAGATCGGTAGATTACCGAGTCATGGAATGAATAGATCGGAGGTACTCCGAGTCATTACAGCTACATATGGTTATTTGTTATAAGAATGGTTGTTTTGATTTGTGAGTTCTAAATTATGTATTTAGAACCAGGAAGCATTTATCAAAAAAAAATTACTTGTTCTAATGTATAAAAATGAGGATGTTACAAAGCGGCCCTTTTTAGTGGATATAATCTCACATTGTGTGGGATGTAAATATTTATAAGGTTTATTTAAAACCTTGCCCACCATTTTTAATGTGGGAATCTCCACGTTTGGCATTTAGTTGCCCCTACACCGCTTCATCTCCTTCACCACGTAGACTTAGCATAAAAGGTGGATGGCGGTTTATACTAATGTTTAAACATTAATATATATATATGTGGCATTTGTAAGTGGACTTACCAAGTAAATATAATTTTGACCCATGTAATGTGGTATGAAAATAATTAACTCGGTCAATAGTATATATTCCACTTGTCGTCTCCCGATAGGAAAATCGATCGAAAACCAACAAACAACTCCCTTTTTCCTTTTCGCCACGTGTCGCAGTGTGATTGGTCCATTATTGACTAGTTGACTAGAGTTGACTTTCCTGTTGACCAAACTTTGAGTGAGCTCCCGATGTCCATTTGTCGCGTTCTCATAGTTGATGGAAAGCTCTCGAGATGATCTTCTGCACTGACACCATTTATGGATGTTTAGGGAAATTTTTCAAAAATGATCCCCTAATCAGCTTTAAAGCATGTATCCCAATCTCTAAAAGCCCCATATATCGAGTAAATAAGTGATTTTACCATATACGGAATGGTTTACCATAGTAGTCTGCACTTACCTAGCTAGGTCACTGTCGACTCTATAAGACTGATTTCACCCCCTTCCAAAATGAGACACAACCCAAGATTTCTTACATTGCACAAACTTATATTCAAATCTAGTCATCCTTGCACTTTGTGTCAACCGTCTTGAACCCTCTTGGAGTTCATTAAATATTTCATTTCATCGTTTTGTATCTTTGGGATATTTAATTTTATTTCACACTTATCTATGATATCATATGCTATTTTCATTTTTATCTTGTATAATCTAACTTATTGCAGGTCAAACTACTATCGGAATTCCACTCTTGACTTGTTCTTTCAAATTGTTTTGATTGCAAGTTTATTTTTCATACCATCTACCTTTACAATTTTTTTACATTTTCTAGGTCATTTTCACTCTACCTAGATCACCATTGACCCAACCCCTGTGTTACCATAAGTTATGTTTCAAGATTCCTTCCATTGTCTTCTTCTACTCTATTATTGTTCCTAATTCTTATATCGGTCTTCTTGCTCATTTGTCATGTCAAATTGTTCTATCTTCACTACAGTCATTGCCAACCCAAGTCATATTTCCATCCAACCCATCCCAATCTTCATTTTCTTGTATCCTTTCTATTTAGTTGTTTTAGATCCTCCCCTACAAAGTTATAGTCAAAGTTCTAAGGCTTCGTGATCACTTTTCTTACACTAAAATCCTTACCAATCCACATTTTCGTATTGTTGTGTAGCTTCATCTTCTCGGGTAGCCATCGACCTGACCATGTGCAACCTAGGTCACTGTCAAACCAGCTAGGTATATTTTTATTTTTATTTATTTATATTATATCACTTATTTTCATCTACCTATGTTATTTCACGTTTCTATTATTTCTTAGTTTCTCCATGTTATCAATCCATCTACTGTTTATTTAATTATATTTTATCAAATAGGGGTTTACATTCATGAAAGGAAGGTAACACTTATTGGAACCAAATTCTTTGGGAAGACCCTACATATACCATTTAATCAATTTTCCTCTTAGTTCATCTTGTCTTACAGGTTCATCAAGTTTGTAGTGAGATCAATCAATTTACGTCTGTCTATTTACATCCATCACACATTTAAGATACCTTAAACCCTCACATTTTGGAGTTATTTAATTTTCTTTAGCACTAAATTATTATCGTGAAAAGGAACAAAAAAATTATATCAACACAGAACACAAGGTAAGTTTCAAGTTCCGTATAACCATTGTTAAAGAATTCTTATATAGAAAACCGTACAAAATTTGATCTCTCAGTATTATCTAAGGAAATGGTTCAAGAAGTATAGGGTGATTAGAGACCTTATACAAGTTCATATAAACCTCTCAAAACTTTGCATGAGTCAAAATATATTGAAAAATAATCAAGACACATCAAATTTTGATCTCTTGAGCACATGCAGAATGGAAAACCCTAAAACTAGGGTTTTAAGGGAGAAAATTTGTCAAACAAGAAAATCAATCAACTAAAAACTCCAAAAATTAGAATACATATCTATCGTAAGGTCACCAAAGATATTTTGAAATAACTAAGTAAATTCATTCATTTTCATGAGATAATTCCTTACCGAGTTGATGGAAATAGAAATGGACACACTGGAAAATGAAGTAAGTAGGATTTTTCTCAAATGGTAAATCTAAATGAAACCTCTACTATAATGCGGGATGGATATTTAGTTGAGGTAAGACTAATAGTTTGTTTGGGAATGGTTACAAGGCAAATATACCCTAACATGAAACTAAACAACATGGTTGTAATCTTTTAATAGTCTAGAAGGATAATTAGAGAAGTTTAAAATTATTCGAATGATCTTGATGAATTTATGAGGCATTAATCTCTTCATGAAGGACCTTTAAAGACTTAAAAGTCATCATTTTTGTACATTTTCAAAGGTCTTCTGTTGTGTTCACAAGGGTCATGTGTTTACATTCAAGTACAAAGCCTTATTCGTCCTAAATTGGAGTAGAAAATTCATAGTGCTGTTATTAACCTTAATCATAATGTAACTTTAGAATATGTACAAGTTAATGGTAAACATCAAGAGTCATGTTACATAGAGTGCATGAGTTTTTTTCAAGTCCAAAAACAAGTATAAAATTTCAATTCTTTTTCATCCCAAGAAAGTCTTGACTTGAGTAGCTCTCAAGAGTGATTCAAATGCAAAAGAATCCTTAAGGTGAATTTCTTACTATATCTATAAATTATTCATAAATATCTAGTTATGATGATTACGGTGACTCAAGCTACTCATCTATTTAGCAAAGTATGACACTACAATCAATGAGTTATTGAAACTTGAATAAATTTCTACTCCATGATGAAAATCCAAAAAAACTTGGTTAGTCTAAAGTAATAAAGTAGTTTCAAAGGTCAAATAATCCACACATGTGAGTAGTTGATAGCAGAAGTGTACAACTAATAGGAGACCTAATTCAAATGGAAGGGTTACAAAGGAAGAATTTAAGTTACTTGGAATTGAAACCTATAAATTCTTGGCAATTAGTAAATTCCAAAAGGGTATCTAAAATTATAATTTATACTTCATGAAGTGGAGGACATAAAAACCTAATTGAGGAAAATAAAGTTCAAAGACATAGTTGATAGTGTTGGTAGGTTTAACGGTGAAAATGTGTTCGCATAAATAAAATGAAGCTTATTTTTAAAATTATGGGACAATATTTATTTATTACACCATAAGAAGGATCAAAGAATGTTTGACATGGTCACATCTTTCTCTCAACATGGAGTAGTGGTTGTTATAGAGCCTAAGAAAAGGTAATATGAAAAATTAAGAAAGGATGAACTTGGTATGATGATCAAAGAACTTAAAAATCCTCATATGACCTTGATTAATGTATTTTATCTCTCCAAATATCTTCCAAGAGGCTCATATTAAGGAAGATGTACAACTAGTCTTAACTAGTGGTGAAGGAAGGAAGATGAATTGTTCCTTCTACTACTCTTTTGTAAAATATAGTCATAAATGGAGTGCTACATTGAGATATAGAAGAGTAATTAGATGCTTGACAAGGTACCATAAATCTCTAAGAGTTCTTGGAAGTTGATAGAACTCATAAAAAATATTATGTTGTCCAATGGTTGAAATAGTTGCAAAACAATGATCTTTTGGTAAAACTCTAGGTATGTATGGTATAAGTCAAGCTGTATACATAAGGATGAACCATCTATCATGGTGAAGTGTCTTGAAAAATAAGGATTTGATGGTCAAAACATGAAAAATCATAAAAACATAACATATTTTAAGGATGAGATAATGTTCTAAGATTGATAGTGGATTATACTTATGAACTGTAACCAAACTTTGTCAAGAATGGTAAAAAAATTGTTTAGGAATTGACAAAATTTTCAATTAATATTCTAGTATGATTATCATTCCTTTGGAGCTAAAACTTTGAGTTCTCCAATAGATGAAGATAGTACCACCATAGGGGGTCACAAGAAGTTGTCTCATGATGAGTATAATATTTCATAACAAGATGAGGTTGGTTTATTTTCCACTAAAAAGGTACTTTAGTAATAATATCATCCTTTTGAGGCCAAGTTGGAAATTACAAGGAGATGAGAGCTTAAAAAGGATAACTAGCTAAACATGAAATTTTCATCCAAATGAGGTAATTCAAGCCTAGGGGGGATCTTGATATAGGTTAAATTCTCTTTTCACATCGATTCAAAGCCCAAAATGTAAGGAATTAGACATAGAAGGTGAAATTTATAGTTTTGGCATAATTTCTTGAGTGGCACAAATTTGGAGCATTATGAATGGAAAAAGTGAGGACAAGTAATAGGATTACAGTCTTAGGTAGAGCATGTAATAATTCACACCAACTATATTTACCTTACATATTGTTAGTAGGCACCAATAAAAGAGAAAACTCGAGTCCGGGGGAGCTTGTGAATGAGTAAGTTTATTTTCTCCTACATTATTGTATTTTTTTCATTGCTTCGTGTCAAGTGGCCAAGTAGTATTTTTCATCAAAGGAGGAGAGTGAACATAGAAACATGAGAAAAGGGATTGCAGGTGTTGGTCTTGATTGGTGACATTAATGTTTCTATGTGGTTGCCATCAATGACAAAGGGGGAGTTTTTTGGGAAATGTGTCATAAGGTTTTCATTGATTTCAAGTTGTAAATTGATTTCAAAGTGTCCCCAAGGTGTTTAGGTTGTTCCATGAAGTGTTAAGTCATGCCAAATCATGAATTTATGGTGTGCATGCAGAAGCAGTGTATGGTCAAGCAAGTAAGGTTTGTGATGAGTCCTCCCAAGGTGGTATGGATAATTAAAAGGTCAAACATGGTAAGTTAGGTGTGTACTAGGTGTTAAAGATTCTTTATCCAATCTTCATGGTTAACTAATGAAGTTTTAGGTAGCTCTAGGCCTATTCCTAGTCCTAGATCAACGATCCAAGTGTGGAAACATGAGAAATGGATCAAGGAAAATAGGAAAGAGCATGTTTAGAGTAGTGTGAGATGGAATAACATGTGTGGAAGGAGTATTAAGTCAATACTCAGGCTTATAGGGCATGAAGGTATCCATTTTGGTGTATTTCAGTGAATATAAGGCTAGTAGGTAAGTGTAAATGATGAACTAAGGAATGATGATGCAAACCAAGCACTAAAGGAGCATAAACGTATGGTATATGAGGTTTTTAGGACTTCACAAAGGTCTAAAGAGATAAATAAAAAATAACCTTGATGGCATAATATACTCTTTAGGACTAAAGAACACAAGTTGCACAAATGAGATTGGAAAGACTTCCAAAGAAAACCATGAAAATTTGGTAATTAAAATACATGCAGGGGTGATTTGAGAAGGTTTGGTCAAAATTTTAGGACCTTAGGAGGTGTTTTGCAAAATTTATGGATGTTTTTTTAAAACTGAGTTTTTGGAAAATACAAATTAAGCACTCTAACTTCTTAGCTATTAATCAAGATTGAAAATCCTCCTTTAGATAAATCATATAAGACTTTTTTTTAATGTAATATTCATAAAACTTAAATGAAAAAATTGTGAGGTCAATTGGTTAAGTATTTAAAAAGTTCCAACCATTTTTCTAAGCTAGTTTGAAACCCTCCAAACCCTCATCCTATAATGATAGGAGAAAAATAAAGTGTTTAATATGCCAATAAAATGGAAAAGCCATGAAACCTACTTGAGTTTATAGAGGACTCATTGAAGCACACTTTATTAAAAATATTCCTTAGTATGTGTGATTTGTTTGATATAGAAAAATAATGGTTTTGATGAAATTTGGAGGTACCTCATTATTATAGAAATCTTATGATGTCTACTACATGATAAAGATGAATTGATTAAGTATTAGGTGTTTTCCTATGAATAATTTGAAGTCTCAACTTATGGATCTGAATACTTTGTTATTTAAGAAAGATTGCAAATTTGAGTTGGTGAAATATTTCCTTCAATAACTCATGCATAAAATTCAGTGAAAATGGTATATAGGTTCTTAGTGAGGTTCTCACATAATCACGGTGACATAGAAAGGAAGGATAAGGATGGTTAAGTGTGTAATATTTGATCTTCCCTTTTAATTTGAAATCTATGTATGTAGAACTATGAATATCTTACTAAATTGGAAGAATTGAGAAGGAAAGGTGTTGCCTTGGTGATTTTGGTTGGTTGAAGATGGCCTAAAGTTCATAACCTCTCCTCCACGTGCTTGTAAACTACTAAAAACATGTTTATGGTGGTGTGTAAATTCCATCTAAATCTATGATTTGAAATCTCAATGATTTGTAAGTTGATGAATGAAAAGGAAAGATGTATAAAATAATTCACACTTTGTCTTGATGAATCTCAATCTTTTGATGTTGATAAGACATTCTTATAGATCTAGTGTACCTAATTGCGTGCTTGAAAAAATATTTTAATGTCACTTTATGATACTAATAAAAATAGTGATTCCATGTGCTCACTTGAAGGTCTTTGAAGGAAAATGGTGAGTTTTTAAGGATGAAAGGGGTTAAAAATAAGACTTAAAGTATTTATAACATGTTTTCATGCATGTAACAATTTTCACATACTCCAAAGGCACTAGAAGACAAAAGGAAATAGAAGATAAAAGACACATACTTGTTTAGGGAAGATGAAGAAAAAACTTTCATAACAATTATAAACTAGAAATTACATGATGTCAAAAGTAAATTGTAGGTTGTAAGAGGAACATTTGCAGATTTCAGCAGTACTATAAATGTAAGAGAGCCTCTTATAACTATACAAGAATCAAAAAGAGTCTTGATAGGCATGAAAATATTATGTAAGTAACTAAAATAATAGATACAAGAAGATAAATTTATGAGGTGGTTTTGTAAATCCTTTTTATATGAAATTGTACATGGGAAGAATGAGTCATGTGAAGATTTATTAATCATGAAAATTTAAGATTCATGTTGAGGAACCTTGTTTGTTTATTTAAGATCAATTTTTGACCATGTAAATGTAGTTGAAAGGGTGCAATGTTGAGTACTTATTTTTTATAGTGAGAAGTGTATGATTGCATGGAAACTATGGAAAATCAATAGAGGAGAAGAGAAATAAAAGGAGATAAAACATAAATCACATCATGTTTATGAATTAAAAAAAGTGGTGAAGGTGATAAAAACAATTCCTATGTTCGACATATGAGTTTTAGCTTAGCAACTTAGGAGTCATCTTCCCATTAGGTTGTTTCTTACAAAACAACATTCAAGTGGGTTCTTGGCATAAAACTGATTTTGGTGATTCATAACTAGAGTTCAACTTCAAGGAGAGTGGATGCTGACCACTTGTTGAGATCATTGTAATTCTTTCTTTGATTTCTCCTTTTGTGGATATCCTCCCTTATCAATTTTCCCACCTCAAATCATATCTTCTCATTTGTATATGTATGTATGTTTCTCTTTCTCTTTCATGGGTGGATTCTCATGTTATTTAAGGTTAACATAGTTAAGGTTAGCTAATTTAATCATTATACTTTGCACAAAATTTTAATAAGAATTGGTTCACCCCACTCTCAAGGCCTATATTTCTAACATCCTACTCCTAGGTCAAGTGATTTCACATGTAATCATGATAAATGGATCAAGTAAAAGAATATAAAGTATGGTTGTACCATTATGAGCTGGCATAACATGCATAGGAGGAGTATCAATTCAAGAATAGGGTTTATATGGCATGAAGATGGTCTTTCTAAAGATTCTCGGTGAAGACAAGACCATTAGGTAGTGAGGATGATGAACCAAGGTATGATGATGTAAAAAAATCATGGTATTATAAAATATGATGATAGATGATGTGTATATGGTTTCATAAGTGTCTAAGGAAGTGAATTGGGAACTTATACATGTCTCAGTATAACACACTTTATCATAATTAGAGACCTAAATATTACAAAAATGAGATGGTTATGAGATTTTTAAGTGAACTGTCATAGAGTGGATATTTAAAATCGTGGAGTAATGATTTTTAAGGTGTGATTAAATTTTTATGACCTAGAAACGAGCTTTGTTGAAGATATTCAAGTTTTACTAAAACCGGGTTAAGAGAGATGGGATAAAACAATGACCTAACTTCTTAGCACTCAAAAAAATTGAAAATCCTTCTTAAGATAAATCATAACTATATTTTTCTAGGATAATTTAAATATAGAACTTTTATAAAAAAATTTAGGTCAAATGGTTGAAGGAAATGAAAGTACTCTTCATTTATCTATCACTATGCAAACCCTCAAAAAACCCTCATCTTGAAGTGATGGACAAGAAATGATTTTTTTAGTCTCCAAATCACTTGGGAAAGTCATGAAAACCACTCAAGGATATAGAGAGGTCCTCCTAGTCTATATTGGTCATATTTTTATTTCTCAATCATGACTAATATGTACGAAGTTTTCCTATTTTGAAGAAATTTGGTTAAAGAATTCGATTAGATGGATCTAAGTTGAATCTTCCACTATGAATTATTATTCATGATTTTATATTAGTTTTCATGAGGATTTATATGAAATTACCTTGCATATATTTTGTGAATGTATTCTATTTTCCTATCATATGACTAAAAGGATACTCAGACTAAACATGTCATAGTGTTTGAAGAAGAATTTTGTGTATAAGTCGATGATGAGTTGAGAACAGGGGAAAATTTTAGTGGCTAATATTTGTAATTTGGCTAAAAGTAGGAATTATGGAATATGAATTTGGCTATTTTTACGACCATAGAAGTGACCACATTTCACCTAAAAAATCCACAAATAATAATTTTTCCCATGTGAATAGCTAATATATCTCTAATCCCAATTTATATTTTTATTGAATTATTGTGTGATAGACGTGTTTCGCCTAATTTGTTGTTTTTGGTTAAAACTAAATAGGAAATAGGTTGGGAGGAATACCTATGATATCTAGGTTAAAAGTTGAATACGCATGTAAAATTTTTCGATCCAAGATGATCGTGAAGAGCTTCCCTTTGGCTAGGAGGAATGACCTGTATAAGAAACACAACAAGACCACCAAATAGTATTAATAATATAGGTTATTGGACTTCCTAGCATGTTCTAGATCTTAGAAGTGAGGAGATTTCTAGAAGGTTTTCAATCCACTTTCAAATATAATTTAATGCAAATATCATAAAGTAAGGAAATCCTACTATAGTTATATGATTTAGGTATCTCGTGTAAATACAATAAGAAAATATAATCTAACAGGCAAGGTTATGATTAAATATAGAGGTTTGGTAGGTTACTATGAGTTTTCAGGTCTAATCAGGGGTCTAGGATTGATCAAGTAAGGTCTGGGTTAGTTTTAGTTGATCGAGAGGATTTTTAGTCAAAAGGAATGAAATGACATAGAGACCAATATCGGTCAGGTGACCGATGTCGGTATGGAGGTGAAATCGATGACGGTTAGGTATTCGACATTGGTAGGGGAAATTGACAATAATTTGATAAAAATGGTTTTCGGGATTCTCCATGATTTGAAAAAGAGTGTGAAGGTTGTGGTTATTTTTGTAATATTACTTGAGAAGATTTAGGGATATAGAGGGAAGTCGTGGAAGGTTGAAAGGGTATAGGTGGTTGGGTTGGTAGATCAGTGAGAAGCTAGAGATAAAGGAATATGGGAAGAAATAAAGTATAATGAAGGAGGTAAAGAATATATACTTTAATAAAGCACAATATGATTAAAATCATGTATACTTACTTGCATTTATAGATCTGGTAGGTGAAGATGGATGGTAGTTGATTCATGAAGAGATTCTAGATTTGGTGCCACTGAAGTACTTACAGAGTATTCCTATGAGTATTCAAAAACCATGGAATGAGAACCAAATGCTTTCTTGGGCCTATGGTTGATTATTTTGTGTCATCTAGATGTTGAGAGGCTTTGGATTCATGCTTGAATGTAATAATTCTCCCAAAACTAAAAATTACCATCACGGGTAAAAGGCTATAAAATTGTAAGTAACTGACGATGGTTAGGTGACTAGCATTGATTGAGGAATAACCAATGTCGATTAAGAAAAATAAGTCTAGGTTTTCCAAGAATGGCCGATCTTTTCTATTTTTTTCGTGATTGATATCCTTAATCTGGGTCTTAAGTGATAGAGTCTTCCTAGATAAGTATGAGTTGTTCTAGGAGAGCTAGTGGGAGTTAATGCTAGGTTTAGACTAAGTCTTATTTGGTTAGAATTGGTATAGAATTAGTCTTAATTGATTAATAGGTTGTGAATGGGTCTTTGAGTGAGTTGGCTATAGGTGAAGTGGATGGGTAAGATAATTAATTAATTTGATTATTGTAATGAAATTAATTAACATGTGTGCACTAGGGACATGAGTGGGTATAGTATGAATTTATTTAATTGACAGGGGTTAAGGGAATTTGTCCTGATTTTTAGTGTCTACATTTTCCCCTTTTTGTCACGTAGCTTGTATTTGGTAAGTGATGCTGAAAAAATAGAAGTGGTTTCCCCAAATATAGGTGAGAGTGGGGTTGGCCAGGTAGGAGTGAAGGTGATCCCCCTCAAACTAGGAATTGTTGAAGTTGTAGGAAGAAGTGGTGAGTGGTTTGATAAATAGTTTATTAAAAAAAAAGGTGGATGGGTTATAGGTAAGGGTAATGGTCAGTCGGGTAATATGTAATGGAAATCAAATGCACACACACACACATATAGATTGCGATAAGGTACCAGGTTGAAGAGCTTACAAACTCTACTTTGTCAAAGGTTGATAGGTTTATCCAAATGAGGTTGAAGTGGTTTAGGTATCCAAGGTATAGGATATGGTCTGAATCACAACTAGGAAAGGTGTAGGAATGGGTAATAGGTTTTGTTCCAGGGCACCAAAGGTATGGTCGGGATAAACATCACAACATTAGGAATATTAAGGTCATTATGTTAAACAACATGTGTAGAAACATCGCAAGGTATAGCAAGTACACATCTTTGAATGTCCAATTGAAGGGTTGGATGTGGGTGTGTAGGTGGGTTCATGGGAAAGGCCAAGTTATAGGAAAAAGAAATGTCCCTAAATGTAATTAGGGAATGGAATAGGTATGGCAAGCTTGTGGGTGAACCTAATAGGTAATGCTAAGGGTAAATGGTGTAAGAATGACATATTTTTTTAAAAAATAGGCATTTTTAGGCCATATGGTTAATTAAGTTGGTGATGTCGGTTAGGCGTTAACCAATATCGGTTGTCTAGGCAAGACTTTAAGCTAGGGAATAATATGATGAGGTAGATGAATGGGTCAGTAGGTTTTAGGCATGATTGAGTTGAGGTCATTTAGGCATGGTTGAGTATAGGTTGAATAGGCATGGTTGATTTTAGGTCATTTAGGCATGGTTGAGTTTAGGTCATTTAGGCATGGTTGAATTTAGGTCATAGGCATGGCTGAATTTAGGTCGAATAGGCATGGTTGAGTCTAGGTTGAATAGATATGGGTGATTTTGGTGGAAGAGGTATTCCTAGAATGTAGGTGTCGAAGGTTTGGTCTTGTGAAGGAGGAGAAATAAGTAAGAAAAGAGGTGAATGGTAAGAGGATACAAAAATCCTCCTAAGTGGTAAGAACCATTATGAGTCTATCATACCAAATATTGGCTTATGAACATAAAACCCTAAAGGCATTACATGATTGATTATTCTAAGGGTGAAAAAGGTCACATGATCATGAAATGTCACATTTACGACACATCCCTTGAGTAGGTAGAAGATTAGAAAGGAAAAGATGGTGAGGTCAAAGAGGTTGCTTTAGCATAACCTGGTGTGAGACAACATGTCTTCTCTCTACAAGATACCTAAGATCAAAATAGGAAAGTCCATGGTGAAAAAATTATCTTTTTATTTTTTATTTTGTTTTATATATTGATTGATGTGGGAAGTCTATGTTGGATGAATGTAATGAATCCTTGAGGTTTTTGTGAAGTTGAATGTTGTGGGAAGATTTACAATATTGCAGAAATAGTCTTCTTTTTTGATAGACTAAGTATGGTATGCCTACTTTTGTATAGTTGTCCTTCGAGGAGAAGTCTATTTATAGCATAAAGATATAAACATAGATTTCCTTTTTGAGGAGTCATATTTTTCAAGAAAAATGACTCAAAGAGTTTGATTTTAAAATCCAATATATTACTTTTGAATTGGAATTTTTTGTACTTTTAGGTCATGGAGAATACTATGGAGAAGTGTTGGTGAGAAAAATTTTCAGAGACAAATTGATGGACTTGGCCAACAATCTTGGAATCTAAGTCCCTCTACTTAACAGGTGCAACTTCTGTATATGCATGCATGAGTGAAAAAGGTGGATTTTTCTTAGTGGCCTTGTGGCTAGGGATCAAACAGGGAACTCCAATGACCCTGCGGGAAATCTATAAATTGCTTGCTAGACAGAAATTTGTATGGAAGTGGGAAAGGGAGTGAGAATATGAGGTAAGGGAACTAATGCTGGAGGTAGAAAATTAGATTCATGGATGCACTAGTTATAAACTTCATCACATGCACTAAATTAAGAGGAAACAACTCTGTAAGTAGCAATAAGACCAAATAGAATTTGATGAGCACAAAGTATCATGAAATACCTTAGTCAAAGAAAGCTATAAAATCCTTCTTTTATATTCATTTTCAAACCAAAGATGTACATAGTGAGGAAATAGAAGAAATTTGACAATTAGGGGAATGGAAGAATTTGGCCATCTCTTTTGTTCTCTCAATGTAATCTTGAGTTTACAAAATACATCACCAACCCTTAGAAATGGGAAAGGATTTAAAATTTATAGAATGAGAGGTGACTCATAATTTCCCCCCCAATTTATTTTCATATGTCCTTACACAACTTAAAAAAATTCAACTTCCTGGGAAAATTTTAAGTCCCTTTTTATAACATAAAGGTGACTTATTACATTAGAAACATTAATACATATGAAACGTGCAAACCCAATGCAAAATTAGAACATTGAGAAGAGAGATAAAGTTGGGGGCATGAAGATAAGAGAGAGAGAAGAAGAGAATATTTTTCCCTAAGAGGAGTCAGTAGATCCTTGTTGATTGAAATCTCAAGTGTAGTGAGACTCGAATATCTAAATTTTCCACATCTCGAGAAACTTCTTTAAATTGGCTTATGAAAGCTTTAGATTAGAATGAGTGTTTAAAAACTTTTCAAATGACTTCACTTATGACCATTAATACAAACTCGAAGAGATAGGAGCTCAGAACTGATCATGTCGGGTTGAAAGGGCTTGTTTTGTCGATGACCACAAATTCCAACCTTCATGTGATATACATGTAACTCAAACCATCTGATGTTCCAATGTAGTGAAAATTAGATCCTTGAACTTCTTATACGAAAAGAGGCTTCCTTTAGATGATGCATGAACCCCAAGAGCTAAGTGTTGTCGAATGATTCCATAGGTTAATATGAGCATCAAACAAGGAGATCCCTTAAGGAAATACTGAAGCTTAAGAAAAACATTTTCTTGATCCCCTACAACACTTTGCCACCTTTGCTTAGTTGATTTGCACATGATATTGATGAACAATTTGATGACATCGATTGTGAATTCCACCTCACACATTAGTGTTGAAACACATTGTTGAGATCCATGAAAGTGACCTCACTTGTGAAATTCTTACCCCTGTGAAGATGAGCTTCAATGTTTCTCGACACTTACTGTATTTTGAAAGGGGAACTATTTTTGGCAAGTGTCAAGATTTTCCCTCTGTGGCCTCTAATTTTTATGGAAGAATGAATTTTCAACTCCCAGAATGCTCCCTATATGAAATTCACCCTTTTGGGATGACTTTTTATTTTTAGAATTGTGAAAAATTTCCCCCTTTCATCCTTGGATGGTTGTGATTATTGAGAATCTCCTTACTTCTATTCTCCTCCCACTTTTGAACTAATTTTCTATTTTTACAGGTGCTCACAAAACCAATTACTATTTTTAATAAGTGTCAAATTTGGACCAAAATTCCCATTCGATGAACTTTCAAGTTGTAGTGTGTCCTCTGTGTTTAACGTCAACTTCGCATGTTGTTTTATTGATGAATTTCCCAAAAAAGGAGTCCTTTCTGCAAAAGACCTAGTATTTTTATAAAGAGGTATTTTAGAGGTTAGATTGATGTTGAATGAAATTTTATGATATGGTTTTTTCCCCAATATTGTCCCTCTGAAATTTCATGCTTACCTAATCAAAATTTTGGGAGATTTTAAACTTTTAAATTTATGACACTGACACTAGACATGATATAAATTAATGGACCTTGAAAATTGTAGTCTGGTTTTCTCCTCCATTTGTGACAAAAACATATTTTTATGGATTTTTGTTTCTTATCTTACTGGTGAAATTTATCTTCGATCCGATTTCGGTTTGAAGGGAAATTGAGGTTTTTCCTTCATAGAACCGAAAGGGAACTTTATTTTTGTGATTATTTTGTGTTATGAATGGGAGGTTTGAAGGTTTGTTTCTGATGTTTTTTGAGAGTGGAGAACTCAACAATAGATGGTGGATCATTTCACATATTGGTTTGAAATATCTCTTCGATTCTGTATTCTATGGAAATGGAGTTTTCATGCTTCTTCTTCTTTGTTCTTCGTTCTTCGTTCTTCTCCTTCATTTGTTCAATCATTCTCCCTATGTGACCTAAATATTATCATGAAGTAGAGGTTTTCCATTATATAAGGGAGGTAGTTTGAGCTTTGGAAATGGTAGAGTGGTGGTAGAAAGTTACAAATTGAGTTACAAATATGGTTGTGCAGGGGAATGTTAGAAGTTAGAAGCGCGAAACATGCAAGTTTTTTTATAATTTTGAAATAAAGTTGAGAAGGAGATGGGCACATTTTTTAATGTTTGATTTCCTTGACCTATGAGGGATGTGAGGGACATTAAATTCCATGATAATCAATATGACAAAACATGGCAAAGATCGCGGCATGGAATGAAGGATAAAAAAATAAGCTTTAAAGCACTAAGGGGCTCAAAGCTTGTCATATGGGTGACTAGAAGTCTCCCTTAGGTTCAGGTTTATTTTTCCATGTTTGATGTCCATAACATGTGATGGACATGAGGGACATAAAATTCCAAGGCAATCTTGGTGATGACATGTGGCGGTGATCGAAAGGTTAAGGATTTAAATTCCTACAAGCACCGATTGGGGGCTGAACTGGTGATCCTAGAGGTCGCATGAGGATCCAGAGGTGATATGGGGGCTAGGAACATTTTTCCATGGTTGATTTCCCTAACCTTGGGAGACATGAAGGAGAAAAAATTATACCACTCTTCTAGAGCTGACACGTGTCCTCCAAAAATTTGACTAACTCCCAAACTTGCTCCAAGAGGACAACTTGACACGATGATTAATTAAGCTTCTTATGGACTTTTGGAATGAAATTATATATTATCCTAACTAGACATAACATTTCAAATGCAATGGTTTGGGTATAAGGTATTTATTCCTCCATTTCATCCCTAAAAGAGTGTATTTTGTATTTGGTACCCTACTGTGGATGATAAAAATTCTTGGAGACCCAATGTGCGAGTGTTGTGAAAAAAATAATATCACCATCTTATAGGGATTGGAATTCCATTTTTGAATATTTTTTTTTCATAATGCCATTAGGAGCTCCTAGAATCACCTTCAAAAATTCAATATTTGTTTTGGCCTATGCACTTCCTAGGCACGTGAACCCTCATTTTGGTGAAACTTTCGCAACTTCTCCAAGTCCTTCCAAAATCTTCTTTAATAACTTCCATGATGTCCAAAGGATTTGAATCACCTTCGTGTCCAATTTTTCTATTATATTCCACTCTATGGGGTTACTCCATTCCAAGGAAAGCTAGTGATAGCCCTTCCCACAACTCCCTGAAGCTTTCAATTTTTAATGAACTGCTAAAATCACCTTAGGGGAATGATTGGAATTTCCTAAATCACCTAGGGGATGAGATAAAATTAATTGGGATGTCACTTGGACTAATAGGGTAGACCCGAGGTGCCTTGGAATGGTAAGACTTGAAAATATTAACACAAGGGTATAGTTGTCATGATTGGAAATTGTTAATTTCCTTGTTGCACATTTTCATGACAACAACTGGATCTAGCTTGGGAACATGTCATGGGGAATCAAGAATATCAACTTTAGACCATATGATCCATTGACAAGTGCCTTATTCATTGGGAAATGAAAAGTCATGTAAAATTTACAAGAGAGAAAGATAACGAAGAAGGAAACACACACACACATGTAAAAATGAAAAAAGGAAACACAAAAAACATAATAGGAAGGAAAACACATGCAATAGAAATGGAAACACACCTATTAATCACCTATGGTAGAAGGTAGGGATAACCCACTTTCACTAAAGAATTTTTTCATTCCTTATAAGTTACCCTTGAGTGGGAAAACTTGAGTGATGTTGTTCTGTGAAGCTATTGAATGGTTCAAGAAAGTAGCCTCCTCTCCTTAATTGTTTATGAAAGATGGATACTTTCATGACCATCTATTTTTTTGTAGGAGTGAGTCAATGTGAGATTCTTGATGCATAATCCTTCACTTAGAAATTCCATTGCCTTCACATTCTTTAAAATTGGTTTCATAGTGCCTATTTCCTTCCATGTTTATCCACATAGCTTATTTTTCATTGACAATCTCATCGCTGCCCCGAAGATGATATTCATTCAAATTTCTTCAATATTGTAAGTTACTTTCTTTCCCAGGTCTTTGATCATTAACATCTTCTCCATGAGAAACCTTAGATTCATCATTTATCTCTACTCCACTATGAGGTGTTTGAGTGTTGACAGGAGGATTAGAGGAAAACTCATACTTTTTGTATATGTCCATGGAATAAGTTAAGAGATCAAGAACTAGCTTGGGGTCTTCCACAAAATCTACTGCATCCAATAGTTCTTGGAAAAATATCTCCTTTGTTACTTCTTGTAGCTCATCTTTGTATGTGTTCGAAGGATCTTTATTTTTTAGCTCAAGGTAACTATCTTGAGGGATTACTCCATCATCTTGGGAATCGTTGAGTTCTATCACTCATTTTTCTAGAGGGGCTTTAGCTTCAAAGGCCTCAAAATTGCTTTCTTCAATTTATTCATCATGGAAAGAGTATTCCTTTTTAAATGGGAAAGAAAATACCTCAATTTCATCATTGCATCCATCAACTATTGGCGCGGAGGGGAATCATATTTCTCCTCTTACTTTGTTTCAACATGCCTAATATTCACCTTGGTTGAGGCTTCCGAATCATATTCATGATTTTCTTGTAGATTCATGGCTTGCATCGGGAATAGGAGATTTAGCTCGGGGTCTTCTTTTTTTTTTGACATGGCTCTAAGTAGTTCTTGTAAAGATACTTCTTTCAAACCTTTCGTGGGATCATCACAAGATGGTTTTCCCTCCATGGATGGCATGGATGAGATCATATTCATCTCCAAATGGGAATAAGAAAATTTCCTCTTTGTGGGTAAGCGTATGAGCTGGTTTCTCCATTTGAGATTTTCCAAGAACTGTTTCCTCTTCTTCTTGATTTTCATTGTCCAAAAACTTAGGGCTTCCCTCTTGTAACTTGAATCTCCTCTATGTTTCTTCGGGGTATATACCTCTCTAGGAAGGCATGTCTCGACCTATCAAGATGGGAATATCATATTATTCTTCAATAGTTACTAAAATATTCATTCTCCTACTATCTTGATACAAGATGTTACTTTCTATACTTCTAGACTTTCACATCGTGTACTTCACCTTCTTCTCTGGAAGCAATTTCTCCAAGTCCACCTTTATTTGTATGGTTTAGAAGACTAATTCATCTTAATTTTACCTCGCAATGTTGCTAATAAAAACCCCTTCTTAACAACATTCCAAATAAATCCATAATGTTTGCTACCAAATTCATTGTTGAAACTTTCTTGTCTTGAAATCTCATGAGAGTCACTTGTGCATCCTTGACCTTCCCTATAAGTGGGACATCTTTTCACTCCAAGGAGTAACAAGAGCCGGCGGTGGAGTCATGGTTAGTTTGAGAGCCTTGGTGACCTTTATAAGAATTACATTATCGGAGGCTTTGAAATATATTATGTAGTTGTTGAATATATAATTTCCAACAAGAAGGGAGACATATAAATGTTTAACCTTATCAATATTTGATGCACTCAAAGAAAGCATGTTTTGTGATGGAGGTGTAGGTGGGTTTGGTAGTATTCCTTTAGAACTAGAAACTACATTATTGGGTGTTAAACTACCACTCCTGATGTATTGTATCTTGATTTTTTTTTGGTGAGTCCATAAATATTCTGTTTCAATAATTAGGACTTTGTCTTTGTTCATGTATTCTATGAAGTCAAAAGGAGTAGATACGGGTGAGGGTGATGAAGTGATTACTTTTTATTTACGATAGGTTTAGAAGCGGGAGCATATTTTTGGAGAATAGAGGGGATCTTGAAAGGTACACTAGGATATTTCAAAGTACTAGATTTTATAGGAGCATATTTAGATTTAGAATTAGAAGAGGCATCGGAAGAATTACTTGGAATTGCTGAATACTTCTTATTTTCTATAGGATTAGGTTTCAACAATGCGGATTCAATTGAGGGTGGGATTAGAGATCCTCGATTGATTATTTTGTTTTTTGTAGTCGCCACAAGAGGATATTCATTCATTTTTTTCTTGCAAAAATAGAGGAATAGCCCCCTTTCTCATACTGAGAATGAGTGAATACCACACAAGAGAAGCCAGGTGCATCTTCTTCGTCATTTTCATCACCTTCAGAATATTCATAAAATATGATTTATGTATCATTCTCAAACTCATCACTTTCTAGGAATCACCACCTTCACTTTCTTGTTCAAGATCATATTCATTTTCCTTACTCCTATAATTTGCATTGATAGGTGGGGCCTCCAAGGAAAGCCTTGAGGTGCTCCTAAAATCTGATTTCCATTACTTCTTTGAGAATAAAATCATTCAAATATTTCCCTCCTCAACGACGCCATTTCATTTTCCATTTTCTACAAAAAAGGATTGGTTCTTTCATCTCCAGGACGTTGAGATTTACCCTTTGAGGGATTCTTAATCTTTCCAAATAGGATGAGATCATCATCAAGTTTAATGGCCAATGTTTGTGCTTCTGCAATATCCCTCTGTATAACTCTTTATAGGAAAAATACAACCTCTGGTGATTGAGAACTAATAAATAATATCCTAACATTATTTTCAGATGGTGAAACTTCCTCTCGGTATCCTATGAAGTATGCTGGTTAAAGCAGCCATGAAGTCTCTCATATTTTAAGTTTCTCCTTTCTTCATTTGATCCAACTACACCAAGAGGTCTTTATAGTATTCAATTGATTTAAATATTTCTTTGAAGGTAGTATTTTTTTCACTACAACAATTGATGGATTGAGAAGGCAGGAGATAGAACCATTCTACTTATTTTTCTTGGAGAGATTCCACGAATAGTCTTACAGTGACATCTTCATGTTGGACACTAAGAATTGCAATGCGATGTCGTGAAAGAAGTGATATGTTATTTAGGATGTTGTGTGACATCACATTTTAACTTTGAAAATTTCTTGTGGGAACCTATTGGTAGGTCATGAATTGGTGGTTAAAGAGCAAGCGGGCTGTATTTCTTCCCCATGAGACAATGGGTTGAGATCTTTCTGCTTCATCTTCCATTTTCATTTCTACTTTTGCTTTAGCTCTTGCTTTTAAAAATTATTCTTCAAATTATTCTTCTTCCAAGGACTCAATGCTAAATGGTGGTTGAAAAATGGGATAATTTAAAGGGGCTATAAATAGGAGCTTGGATAGTATTTCCGGTGAAATTTTTGAAGACACGGATGGGGATGATGCTTGAGAGAAGATTTATAGGTTATCTCTAATTCATTCTTTACGATTTTACAAATCCTTGAAATTGGTATAAATAACACCCCTTGACTGTTCAACTGGTGTATCTTCCTTTAGGTAACTTATCAAAACTTTTGCAGCAAGAATATGAAAAGACACTATGGAATATAAAGGGTCACATGTAGGAATTGACAATGTATATTTCAATAATGGATTTCCATGAACTATTTTTTTTTCTATTTTTCTATTTGATTTTTTTTTCTATTTTGGGACCTTGTGGTTGTATTTTAGGTGTATATGCGGCCAAGTCTACCCCATAGTGGGTGCCAAAACTATTGGTGAGAAAAAATTTTAGGGACAAATTGATGGACTTCTTACCTACACTCTAAGAGTCTAATTCCTTATACTTAACTAGTGCATCTTCTATATATGCATGCATGAGTGAAAAATGTTGATTTTTCCTAGTGGCCTTACATTTGGGGATCTAAGGGGTACTCCTTTGACCTAGTGAAAATGATAGGAATTTATTTCTAGAGAGGAATTTTATGGAAGTTGGAATTGGAGTGACATGATATGAGGTAGGGGAACTAATGCTACGGGAAGAAAATTAGATTCCTGCACACACTAGTTAGAAACTTCATCACATGCACTAAATTAAGGGGAAATAACTCTGCAAGTAGAAATAAGATCAAATAGAATTTGATGAGCACAAATTATTATGCAATCCATTAGTCAATGAAATATAGAAACTCCTTATTCTTGTATTGATTACTTAAACCAAATTTGTACATAGTGGGGAAATGGAGGAAATTTTAGAATGAGTGGAATGAAAGACTTTGGATATCTATTTTGTTCTCTCAATGCACTCTTGAGTTTAGAAAATAAATATCTAACCCTTTGAAATGGGAATGGCTTTATAATGTATAAAATGAGAGGTGACTCATCCTCTACTCCCTAATGCATTTTCATATGTCCTTGTTTAACTTAAAACTTTTGAAATTCCTAGGAATCTTTTAAGTCCGTTTTTATAACATAAAGGTGAATTATTACATTAGAAAGCGTAGTCACTTTTACACCCACTAAGAACAAGGGAACCTCATGCGCATTGACCTATCACCCAACGGGCACTGGGTACTCATCCAAGGTGCGTGAGAGGGAGCTAAGTCTCTCTTTTATGTGAGTCTAGTGGAAGGCATAGTTAGTGATTCGACTTAGTGATTTAATAGACATGAAGGGCTATATATCTCGGGACAACTTCGACACCCCTCCAGTCATAATAGAACCAAAGCGCACAATAGAAATAATAGAACTAAGAGTTGTACATATACTACTATACTTAACCATTTAAACAAGATTCATGATTATCTAAGAACAAAGGTGCAATAGTAAAATGTAGATAATATGGAGAAAGAGTCTTGATACATTTGTCACGGTAACCCTATCACATTTATTCATAGTGTTTACTTATAAAAGACTACGAGAGGCGTGAGGTCGTAGTCGTGCGTCATATGTGGATCCATACATGTATTCTCACAAGACAAAAATTTCACTCCCCATTTCCCCATTACATCCTTACTTGAATTTTGTACCCATTTTCATCCCATAGTTCTTGCAGTAATCCTGTAGAGCTCCGCTACCTCACTTTCATCTTTCCTTCTTTGCCAAGGGCACACAAATAAATAGGCCTTTGAGCTCTATCAAACTCCTCTGCAGCCTCAGATCTGGCTCCAAGTGTTAAGGTGTGGGTCACCCCGGCCATATGCCTCTCTGTGTCATGATTAACTTATTGGATCTTTCTATCATAAGGTATATTCCTTCCAGGACACTCTATCTCTAGGCTAGAACCTTATCCAAATGGAACATGTTCTTCATGTGTTCTATCCGAAAGGCCAAAAATGGCTAAGTCTTGAATTGTTCTTCACACGGCACGTGCATTTTGGGTTCTTCGAGAAGCCTTTTGAACTCTGCCTTGTGCACCTGCACCTACATGCTTCCTTCGGTCATGTGTGCCTATGTGCCCTTAAGATTTGGAAGATAAATTAGGGGCCTAACATTACCCCACACTTCACCTATTCTTCACCCTTAGGAACCTTCTCAAAGAATGAAGTAAAAAATAATGTAAGGCCTTTCTTTGGAAAAGAATGGGGAAAGAATAAAGAAAGGGGAAGAGAAAGAATAGGGGAAATTTTCCTAAAGGAGGGGAAAGTTTTGCTGGAGGTCGGCCTCCAGTGTACTCCAAGCACTAACTTCCTTCTACGCTTTAGTGCAGATGTTGCCAACCAAGGTGCTCACCTTGTCGTAAGTTAGCCCCTCCCCTGTGTGGTAATGGTTTCCACCACAGTCTCCAGTTCTTTAGCATGGTCTTCGAGGGCATCCATCTTCCTTGTGATGACCTTGTAGAGATATTTTAGTCGGGTTTTGATTGAGACTCACCGGTTCTCAATGGATTGAATTTCTTTTCTACCTCAACCATGATCCTTTTCCACTCGGATATATTGCCCTTATTCTTCTCTTTGAATTCCTTCAACTCTACCTCTTCGTTGCAAGCAGTATGCTTGTCACCTTGTCTTGATCTTCTCGTGGTCATAAGTGACCCCCACAATTTGTGTAGCTATTCTTACGTTGGTGAGCACCTTGTTATAATTAGCCACAAGTGTGATGACCTTAAACTTTTCTTCTTTCTCCAAGCGCACCACTACCTCTTACGCCGACTCTAAAACCAAGGGCTACATCTCCATGGTGAGGATCCGAGTCAAGTCCTCTAGGCACTCCAAGGAGGATCTATAATTTTGCATAGGAGGGTTAAGGTTCGGGTGCTTCATGATAATTTATTGGGAGATGAGCTCCACCTTCTTGGAAAATTCATGTACCCTAGCCTTTTCCTCCTGAAGCTCCCTCTGCATTTGAGCACTGATTAATTTCTCCAGGCTGAGATCCTTTGTTAGCTTCACCACTTCTTCCTTCCTCTTCTCCAACTGGTCCTCCAAGACTCTAACCCTGTCATTTCTACCGAAGAGCCTAGCCTCAATTTCCACTAAGACTTTATTTAATGCATTGCATACTTTCTTGTCTGATAGTTTTTGTGTGTTTACAATGGGGTTGTCCCCCTTTCCTTTAGACAACTTCAATACCGCTCCTTGGTTAATCTTGAATTTAGGCTCATCGAGGTGGGAGTCAAATGCCCAAGATAGAATTTTCCTCATTCGTGGGTATCCTCCCTCAGGGTAAAAGGACTCCATGCCACTGAACTCCTTGGTGGGCATGGTACTTTGAAACGCATGCATAAAACTTTGTTTGGGTCATCAATGTAACTCATCATTGTCCTTCCCCCTTCCACGTGTTTACTTCCCGTGTGCATGCCCTTGGGAACGGTTACTGAGAGAGTTGGTCCTTTCATGCTACTTCCACTCATCTCCCTCTGTTCCTTCTTTAACTCACCAAGCACAAGGTCCATGCTGCACCCCAACTCTTCATTGACCAAGGCATCAATTATCTTCTCTACCTCTCTTGGTGCCTTCTCATCCACCTCCTCCCGAGTGAGCTGGGCATATTTGATTCCTTGGTACTAGCCCCTTCACTCCCCTCTTCACCATGAGTGACTTCCTTCCTTTGGGTGCCTTTCCTCCTTACAAAGATGAAGGCATCATTTGCATTCTTATCCCCCTCTCCTTCCGAGTCATGTATATTAATTGGTTCTTGATCCACCTCTAGCTCCTCCCATTCATCGTCATCCCTTTCACTGCATAGGCATTCGGGTCGTTCATATCTTGAGACAATTGTTACTTCGTTCCTTGTTCATCTTCTCTAGTAGAAAATTTTGGAGTGGGGGATGTTTTCTTTTCTTCATCGAAGGTTCTTGAGGGGATGGTGGCTTCATGGGTTACGGAGACTTTTCCTTGACCACTATTCTTCTCTTCTTCCGGACATAGGTACTTGGCCCCGTGGTACCTACATCCTACCTCCCCACTACCCCTTGTTCTTCCTCTTCTTCTTATTTCTCCTTGTGCTTTAGCGCTAGCTTCTTCCTTCCCATGGGGTCATCTGGGATGGATATTTCATTGTCTACGTATGTGGCCTTCTCAAACTTTGGCCTTATGCATAGGTAGATTCTAGAAGTAGCACTTTCAAAAATTGATAAGGTCATCTACCTTACGATGTGCACATCTTACGACATGTATCTTTCAACATACGCATGCTTCCCTAGGTAGACCAGCTTCTTCCTCATCTCTCTGTGTTCACTGTCAAGGGTGGACAGGTCAATTATTAACTTCTGCGACTCCTTATAATTATTTACCCTTGCTTGGAAGAATTTTGAAGTAAATGAGAAGGTGAGTTTGCACCAGGGACTCCAATTTCCGTGCACCAAGATAAATTTGCTAATGTAAAAGTGTTGGTAAACTGCGAACTCTACTTCTCCTTCATTTTCCATGGGGAGTTGCTTTGGGATCCTCCATTCTACCCTGAATGCATTTATAAGATGCATATACCATTTATTCAAGTGCACCTTATGCACCCCCATCATTGAATCACAAGTATACTTCTGGAACCTATCGATGGGTGAAGGGTCTTCATCAGGGTACTCCCATATAAACTTATAAGATGCATTTGGCACCCCAATTTCTAACAAAATGGTTAGTAGAATGTTCCCAAAAAATATCTTTCCCCGTCCTCTGCTACTTATAATCACATATACTATGTACTTAGGATATATTGTACATGGTGCCTTCCATGACCTTTCTACATACATTCAACTAGGGCTTGCTCACCTAGGTCCACCTCTCTTGTCCATTTAACTTGGAAACATGGTGTGCGGCCATTTTCATCACCAGATCACTGATATCCGCAACATCGTAGTACCTCGATCCCTTCTTATAATCCTAGGATGTGATGGTTTCCTTAATTACCTCCTCATCCTGGAGGTCATCTAGGATCACGTCCCCTTTACTGACTCATGCACTCAGAAGAGTGAGATTAATTGTGGGGTTATGCACATCTTGTGCCTGTGAAGTAGAAGAAATATTTTTACATGTGTGTCGTTAACCATTGGTACAGCACTCGGGCTTCCCAAAGTAGGGCAACTTGTAAATCTAGAGAATCCCCTGCCTTCTTCATTTTCACCTTGACCACATCACTGTAAATCAAAATCCCTTCAGGTGTTCATTTGTTTATGGGGCACACCAGCTCCAATGCCATTTCCTTCACAATTATACTTAACCAATGATTGTAATTGATTATCTTGTCATCATGTCGATGTGGGACTCCCACTCTTGCCCTAGCAAAACCCCATTTGGGTATTGCATCTTTGAGTACCATTCCTCATTGGTATCCAAGGGGATTTCATCTTCTTTCTTCTTTCCTTTTCCCTTCCCCTTTCCCTTTTTGATTGTACTATAGCCTTATCAACTGGTTTCGTGGCTGTCATTTTACCCTTTTCTTTCATTCCTTGGTTACCTTTGAGTTGTCTGAGAGTTTTCTTCACACGCCCCATTCCCTAGGGTACAAACCCTAATTTCTAATTTCCCTCTTTCAATCATGGTGTTCTTTCACAACTTTCCTCACACCCATAAATCACTTCTACTCTAGTTTGTAGATCAACTGGACTAATTGCGCATGAGTTTCTGAGATTCTCCTTTGCATGAGTTAGCTCTCAAACCCTAGCTCTTGAAAGAAAATTTTTCTCCTTGTTTTCGCAAAGTAAAATAATGAACTTACCATCCTTGTATTTATAGATTTTCCTACTTTTACGCATTAAAGGCTAGGCTACCTACCACCGTACGACAATATTTAATGTGACATTTTCAAACAAACCCAACTTCAACACTTTTCCTCAATTGCCCAATCCTTGCGAAAACTTTTCCAACCTTCTAGCGTGCAGAAAATCCATCTTGAGAAGAATTTTACATGCATGTTACCGTACATCAAAGGCACCTCTTCCATCCTCATGATTCTTACTTTCACCTACCTCGTGTTTTTGCACGTTTTCTCCTTTGTACGTGGATTTCTAATGGAACTCTATTTTTTCATCCATCTGCCTTCCTATGCATCTTTTCAATAGGGCTAGTTCGAGCGGCCTACCAACTCAATCTTTCGCGAGAATAACTTCATGCTTATTTCTTTTAATCACCTCACCCCACACTAAATCGATGTGCGATCCTCTGCATAATCATAAGTTTAAAATGTAATAAGGTTACTGATTTGCCCAAGGCACAAAACAAGACAACAACATGAAAGGAAAGCATAAAAGGAAACTCTAAACTAAGCTGGTAGAACTACCTTATTTACAAACACCAAGAAGCATTATTTATAGTAGGGCTTCAACCTACTCCTATTGAAGTGTCTAGGTAATATTTTTCCATCCGGTGCTTGTAGCTGATATGCACTTGAATCAAGGATTTATGAAATTACATAAGGACCCAACCAATGTACCTTCAATTTTCCAAGATGGCGTAGAAATTTAGAATCATATAGCAACACAATTTGGCCAACCTCAAAGCTGTTTGTTTTTAATGTGCGGTCGTGCCATACCTTTTGTTTATCTTTTTCAGTTGTTTGGCTCCATCTTGCTAGTGAGTGCCTTTCCTCCAACTTTATTAACTAATCAATTCTCTCTTCCAGCGCTTTTTCATCATCCAACCCTCCTGTGTGTGCTAAATGCAACAATGGTAGCATAAATTCAAGCGACAAAAGATCCTCCATGCCAAACACCGGTTGAAATGGTGTGGCCTTGTTTAAAATTTTATACGTTGTTTTGTATGACCAAAGGATTTGCCGACCCCTTGTCATCCCAATAATACCTTCCTACATCACATATCTTAGTCAATGTGTGACTAAGGATTTTGTTGAATGCCTCTGTAGTCCCACTTGCACGAGGGTGATAAATGGTAGTCTTGTGATGGGATACCATGAATTCTTCAATAGGATCTGATTGTTTCATTTAAGAAGTGAGAAAAGTGCCCCTATCACTTGTTAAAATTAATGGGAACCCATACCTATTGATAATATTCTCCCATAAAAATCTAGCGGCCGTGGTGCAGATGTAATCCTTAGTGGGTGTGGCCTCTTCCCACCTTTTCAGATAATCAGTACAGGTAATAATATACCACAAGTTAGTCCTTCACGCAGCTCGTGAGATTGGTCCGACAAAATATATTTCCATCTTTTCAAAATTTTCCACGCTAGCGATGGGGCGCAAGGGCATCTCATCCCTTTTTCAAGGTTTTCTAAGGCACTGACAGTGGTCACAAGCCTTGCAAAAATCAATACAATCCTGGTGAATCATCTCCCACCATAGTCCAGTGACTAGGATCTTACGTGTAATTGCATTCCCTACATAGTGTCCTCCAGCAATCCCACCATGGGCCTCTTTTATTATTGCTATGCATTCATGTTCTAGTACACACCGGCACAAAACCTCATCATGGCCCATCTTACACAAATCCCCATTGATCAACATGAAGGGCATTGTACATATGGCTAACCTTTTCCTTTCCAGAGCATTCATCCCTTCGGGCACCACACCTTCCTTGAGAAAGATAACAATGTATTCTAGTTACGAGGGTGCGCACTATAATCATAATAGTTTTACATCCGGCATGGTTTCCTTGATACTCTGTCGTCCTCTCTGAATAAATCCTTGATAAATGATCGGCCCATAATTGTTATTTCCTATTTTTACCACCACTTTGAAATCAAACTCCTGAAATAGAAGAACCCAACGGCATATGCGCCCTTGTAACACCGCTTTTTTACCAAATATTTCAAGGCCATATGGTTAGTGTAGAATATGAAAGGAGTTGCCAAGTAAATATTGCCTAACTTTTTGGAGTGTGTAGATCATTGGAAATGCCTCGCTCGGTTGTTGTATAATTTTGTTTCGCTAGCGTCAACTTTCTACTTGCAAAACATAAAGGATGATCAATAATTCCCTCTCTGGTTGAGAAATAATGGCTCCCATTGCTGTACAGAGAGGCATCCATGTGGACATGGAAAGGTTTATCCACGATGGAAATCATAGAATAGGTGCGGTGATAAGCCTTTCTTTGAGAGTTTCAAATGCCCTCTCTTTGTACTGTCCCCCTTTGAAAGACACTCTTGTGTCTAAGCAATATCTCCAAAGGCACGGTGATCTTGGCATATCCCTTAATGTTCTTTCTATAGTACCCAGTGTGTCCAAGAAATCGTGCATGGTGCTTTAGCTAGTAGGCTCCCTAATCCCCGAGAATAAATGTAACCTTTGCGGGATCTACAAGTAATCCCTCTTTACATATGATATGCCCCAAAAACTTCCTAGAAGGAGTTGTAAAGATGCATTTCTTGATGTTGAGGGGGATCCTTAACTACCGATAGCTCTCAAACATTAACCTTAAGTTGTCACAATGGTCCTTTACTAATCCATACACTATCTAATCATCCAAATATACTTGAAGGAACTTGTGGATGAAGTCCTTAAATGCTTGTACCACTATGCATGAAAATACAATGGGCGCATTCTTCAGCCCAAATGGCATGACTATATATGCGAAGCTTCCCCACTCAGTAGTGAAAGTTATCTTTTCTTGGTCTTCCTTGGCAATCCTTACTTGGTGATATCCTAAGAATCCATCCATAAAGGAATAGACATCACGCCCAACAACTCCTTCCAAAATATCTTCAATAAAGGGGGTGGGAAAAGGATCTATGATACAAACAACATTTAATTCCCTGTAATCCACACATATCCTAATCTGCCCATCCTTCTTTATACTAATCACCATTGGACTTATCCATTCTAATTCCTTGATATCCTCAATGATAAAAATGCTATCATCTTATATAGTTCTTCTTTAACCCTTATGTGCATGTTGGGATTCATCATGTAAGGCCTTTTCCTGACCGGCACACACCATATTTTAACCTTATCCTCATTTCCCCCAATGAATGGTGGACACCTTTCAACTCATGGTATCCATGTGGGAATAAATCCTCAAATTAGCGTAAGAGATCGATGATCTTTGATACCTCCTTATCAACCAATAGTCCCCGATGATAGCCTCCTTGGGTTCCTCTTTTGAGCCGATGTTAACTTTCTTGGTTTTGAGTGGTTCATGATACATGCACACACATACATCCACACTATCAACTAATTCATGTGTCATAACCGAATGGTCAACATTGAGCTTTCTATCTCCTCTCCATCAATAAGGTATACCATCTTTCCTTTTTCCTTTTCAACACACATGCACTTGAATTATACGTCTTCTAGTTCCTCCTCCTTGAACCGTGCTTCTAAGCTAGGTCCTTTGAGTAAGTTTACTAACCTATCTTCCACCATGGTGAAATGCCTCATCAACTAGTTGTTTGGTACTTCGAGTGCTCAAATGTGTGGACCAAGTCGATCATTAATACTTGCCAACTTCCCGTTTGGTGATGTGTTTGAGAATGGATATACCTCGCGTACGCACAACCTTGTAGTGTCGAATATAGCGTATGCACCTAAAGAGAGGGTGGAAAATCTTCCACACCTTCTCCCTGACCCTCTCACATGCACGGATGTGGGAAGAGGCGAGTCCATTTCCATTGTAATCCTTAATAGAGGTGGGTACGTTGCTTTTCAGAGAATTAGATAGTGAGCACAATTTGAACTTTCTGCTATTCTAACAAGTTCTCACTATGCGTGGCCCACCACCGCATTGCTTTGTGCCTATCAACACATAACCTAGCATACTTCATTGCTCATCCTCCCTCCAGCGAGCTTCCATCTCTCTCAAAAATACCTTATGGTATGCATCCCCAGAATACTTTGTTATTGTGTTCCCTCCCAAGTGCCGAATAGTACGTGCCATTATTACCTTGGCTATTGATCCTTTCAAATGTTTCCCAATCAATTCATAAGTCTCACACACCTAATTATCACATGCTATACTTGTAGTATCACTAATAGATTGTGCATCATCAAACTAGATGACTCCTTCTATAGGGTGGATGGTCTCTAGATCTCTTATGGAGCACACATATATTCGATCTAGGTTTCCTCCCTAAGGGGTTCGAGTATAGGGGTGGACTTCCCATCAACTTGATGGTATAACTACCTACTCTTCCTTATTTTTGAAGCTTATGTACCCCTTTTTAAACTAGAGATCTGCATTATTCTTATAACACCACGGGTGCCCAAGTAGAGCTGGGAAATTTTAATGGTTACATCCTTCAAGACACCTATGGGCATCACATTTGTCTTATTTTCCATATACAACACATTTCAAGATGGCTGTAATGTAGGTCTTCCCATTTGATGTCAGGCATCCAGAGTGAGAAAATTAACCTCCGCGCCTATGTCAATGAGGATTTTGCTAAACAACCATCCATCCACTATTACGTTTAGGGTAATCTCTTTGTCATAATCAAGGCTATGAGGTGGGAGGTTTGCATGTAGGATCTACCTTTCGTGTTCTTCCCTGGTTCACGACACCCTTTCTCTCAACCATGCCCCTAGCAGGGGAATAATATTCTCCTACCTCAGCCATTTACACACCTCCTTAACCTCGTCCAAGTCATCCCTTGGTGCTTTTTCTTGGTCTCCTTTTCTCATCTTTTCTTGTCTACTCTTTTAAGCATTGGATCTCCCCTTGTAAACTTCGAATTACGTCCATGGTTTCCTGGTAAACTTCTTTCTGGTGATCCGGGTTTGGATACTTCCCATGTACTACTTCTTCACTTGAAACTAGAGGTCTCTACCTAGGCGCTTCCCTTATGTGTGCAGATTCCACCCTTGTTGTTACAATAACGGACTCTAGTTCGATTCATGTATCACTCACGAAGCCATTATGCGTTAGCTTTCTTAATACTCACCATGGCAGCACCCTTATCCTTCGGGTACTACTGGCTCATATGTTCATAAAAATCTAGGCATTGTTCATACTTTTGTTTCTTTCCACACCGGGAGCATTGTAGAAGATCTACACATTCACACTTATAATGGTCTATGGCTCCACAATTAAAATAAGTCCCACGTGGGAACTCACTTCTTCCTCCACGGTTACCATGACCATGAAATCCCTTGTTAAACCCTCTTCCATGCGCATCTCCATCTCTCGCACTCCTCATACTAACATTCATCTCCTTTGAGCTGCTAGCAATGCCGATCGACACACACCAAGATCAATTACCTCATAAATCTGGTCAATCAATCTATAATCCTTGGTGTCATGAGTGGTTGAGGTACATTTTTCAATAACAAGATACATTTTTATGGATCACATGTTGCAACAAGGTGCACCTACTTACATCATGGTACTCATGACATATCTCACGAGTTTTTGCCATGACACGTACTACCTTCCGAGTACATATCCCACCATTGTCCTTTATGTGTCCTTCCACGTTACAATATGTGGACCACATTCCTCTGCAATTCTCTAGAACTATGTTGGTAGACAATTTCTCCAATTTCTTAGCTATGACAGCAATCTGAGCCTCCAAAATGGTCTAATGCTAGTGTCAACACTACCAACTACTTCAACATGTAAAGTAGCTTCCAATGCTTTGCATGGGTCTGTGAATGTTTTATGAGATAAGGCCCTCCTAAAGGGTGTGATCAATCCTCTGACAAACCACTGAGCATGTTGTGAAGGGTGGATATCATAAGACAACTTAGAAAAAAGAGTTTTAAAGCATGCATCATATTCCCGTATGTTCTCTACCATTCCCTACTAGATTTTTTTGAGAGAGCTAATGCTCTTCTGCTCAAACTTAGATATGTGGAATTCCGCTAAGAAATCATTTCTCAGTGTGGTATAATCCACAACAATCTGATGAGGGTCATAATTTCTATACCAACTATACACGCATCCTTTCAAGGTCATCACAAATTGACTGGCCTTTCGATCCTGGGTCATGATTCCCTTCACACGCCATAACAGCTCGCACTTATGCACATGCTCCGTGGCATCTTCTATTCCACTGTAATCTGGAAGGTGTAGAGACATCTTGAAAAAGACTTGAGTTGGTGGTGAGGCCCTTTCCCTCTCGATGCAATCCCTTGGTTTCCTCCATTGTTTCCTCCTTGTTGGATCCACTAGATCCTAAGCCAACAGCTCCACCACTTCCACCTCCGGATCCTCTTGTGTTAGAGTCAAGGCTGTGTTTGTCATTTCGAGCACTATTGTCATCCCACTAAATTGTGCATTGATGGTTTGTGAACTAGTACCACTCGAGTCAAAGTTCCTCCACCACTTCCCAACGCACTTCCAAAACCAGCCGTATATGTTCCTTGTCTAAACATTCCACCAAATACCGGAATAGTGTGTGAAGCCATAGAATTCCCAAATAAGAAATTATATATTCTAGACGCCGATCGGTTGCTTCCATTGATATCAAATGGATCAACTGTACTCAGCCCTCATTCGAATAAGCCAAGCACTAAGGTCTAATTGCAAGGTGAGGTCAGATGCATGCTAACGACTCTTCTCTCTCTATGCGACAGACTCTCATCAGAAGCCATAAGGTTTTCTCTTTTTCACTTACCAAGATGGGGTACCACAGAATGTTCGGTTTTGACATCCTTCATGTGAACCTCCACTCCTTTCCACCATGTTTGGCTCCATAACCCACTTGTAATCCCATGTTTTCTATCGATATCCTTTTCATGTGCTTCATTATACTTGAGCCGCCTCTCCTCCCTTTCCTATTTAGTCATTAGATCAACCATCCTTCCCCAACCTGGCTTCCTCACCTAGCACTTAGGGTGGTTTAGTCGGCCATAGGGAATGCCTCTAAACCCATGGTTACCATTAAGATTTTGATCACAAGGGGAATAACATGTAGAAATGATCCCCTGGGCTCTCGTAAGAACTCAAACTCAACAAATTTTGGACAGGAATACATGGAAATGGCATATTCCAGAGTGTAGCTAGTCAAGTACTCCCTTCCACCAATGATCTATAGCACGGGTCCACTTTAGATCAGCATCTTGTAGGTTCTAATATGTTTCTTGGGTCCAAGTTTATAATCTATAACGCCACCCCAATTTAGATATATAAGCTGAGATCCATTCGAATAACTCTACTGGGAAACATCAGAAGAAGGTTTCATACAACTTATGATAAAGAGTTTCTTCCACCCATCTTCACGTATCAAACCCACATCTAGTACTAAATATCTAAGAGAATTCATCCTCTGTGCTTTTAAACCAATCTTCAACACCTTCAAGTGTTAAGCGCTCTGCCATCACTTTTTATAGAGATCATGATATATGCCATGTTCCCCTACAACTTCAAAAAGAGGTCTCGGCAATGGAACCAAGATGTAGTCACTTTTACACCCACTAAGAACAAGGGAACCTCATGCGTGCCCACCTATCACCCAGCGGGCACTAGGCACTCACGAGGTGCGTGAGAGGGAGCCGAGTCTCTCTTTTATGTGAGTCTAGTGGAAGGCACAGCTCGTGATTCTGACTTAGTGATTTAACAGACATAAAGGGCTATAGATCTTAGGACAACTTCTATACCCCTTCAATCATAATAGAACCAAAGTCCTCAATAGAAATAATAGAACTAAGCATTGTACATCTACTACTATACTTAACCATATAAGCAAGATTCACAATTATCTAAGAACGAGAGGTGTAATATTAATATGTAGATAATATGGAGAAAGAATCTTGATACATTTGTCACGAAAACCCTATGACATTCATTCATAGTGTTTACTTATAAAATACTATAGAAGGAAGACCATAGTCATGCGCCATATGTGGGTCCATACATGTATTCTCACAAGAAAAAAAAATTCACTCCCCATTTCCCCATTACATTCTTACTTTAATTTTGTACCCATTTTCATCCCATAGTTCTCGCGGTAATCCTGCGAGATCTCTTCTACCTCACTTTTGTCTTTCCTTCTTTTCCAAGGGCAAGCATATAAATAGGCCTCTAAGCTCTAACAAACTCCTCTTTAGCCTCGAGATCTGGCCCTATGTGTTAAGGTGTGGGTCACCCGGTGCATGCCTCTCCGTGTCATGATTAACTTATTGGATCTTTCTATTACAAGGTATATTCCTTCCAGGACACCCTGCTCCAGGATAGAACCTTATCCAAACAGAACACGTTCTTCATGTGTTTTGCCCCAAAGGCCAAAAATGGCTAAGTCTTGAATTGTTCTTCACACAGCGTGTGCACATCCTAAGTTCTTCGAGAAGCCTTTTAAACTCTTCCTTGCATGCCTACACCTATGCATTTCCTTGATCATGCATGCCTATGCACCCTTAAGATTTTGAAGCTAAATTAGGGGCCCAACGAAACATTAATACATATGAAAACTGCAACCCCAATGAAAAATTAGAAAATTTAGAAGAGAGATAGAGTTGGGGGTATGAAGAGAGAGAGAGAGAGAGAAGAGGAATAGAATATGTTGCCTCGATGGAGTCTATAGATCCTTATTGATTGAAATCTCAAGTGCGGTGAGACTCTAAATATTTAAATCTGTGACTTCTACGAGAAACTTCTTCAAATTGGTTTACAGAAGCTTTGGAATGAGTGTTTAAAAACACTTGTCAAATGACTTCACTAATGACTAGGAGTACCAAATCGAAAGAGGTAGGAGCTCAAAACTGATCATGTCAGGTGGAATGAGCTTGTTTTCTTGATGACAAAAAAATCCACCCTTCATATGATATACCTATAACCCAAACCATGCAATTTTCCAATGTAGTTAAACCGGATCCTCAAACGTCTTATTCCATAAGAGGCCTCCTTGAGATAATGCAAAAACCCCATGAGCTAATTTTTTTTGAATAATTCCATTGGTGATTATGAGCATCAAACATGGAGATCCCTTTAGGAAATACTGAAGCTTTAGAACAAACCTGTCTTGATCCCCTGTAACACTGCCACACTACTTAGTTGATTTGGACATGATCTTGATGAATAGTCTAATGACATCTTATTATATTCCACCTCACACATGAGTGTCAAAAGACACTATTGAGATCCATGAAAGTTACCTCACTTGTATAATTCTTTCCCCTGTGAATATGAACTTCAATGTTTCTTGACACTTACTATATTTGGAAAGGGAAACTATTTTTGGCAAGTGTCAAGATTTTCCCTCTCTACTCTCTAATTATTGATGATAGCATGAATTTTCAACTCCCATAATTATCCCTCTATGAAATTCATCATATTGGGATGATTTGTTATAAGTCAGCTTCAAAAAGCAACTTACTATTTTTAGCAGTGTGAAAAATTGGCCCCTTTGATCCTTGACTGGTTGTGATTACAATGAATCTCCTTCCTTCGTCACTCCTCCCACTTTTAGACCAATTTTTTATTTTTGGCAGGTTCTAGCGAGACCACTTACTATTTTTTGTAAGTGACGAATTTGGACCAAAATGCCCATTTGGATCAACATCCAATTGCATTACATCCTTTGTGTTTAGCATCTCCTTCGCAAGTTCGGTTGTCTTCGGGTCATTACCATGTGAACTAATACTGATCGGGTGGGGCTGCTTCTCTGTAAATGGTACAGAGAACAACGGGAAAAAAATGGATGAAGTAACAAATGGTGGGTGGAATGTGAAACAAGCTAACCAATTCTAGTTAGAAAAAACTTACATAGTTAGGAGTAACTATTGCGGTCCTTTGTAGAAAATAGGAAGTGAGTAATCAGTGAGGCAGAAGGCAAAATCTGACAAGTATGCCAAATCTGGGGATGTGTAAAATGTTAATGGGAAAAAAATGATAGTGACAGAGACTATGGGAAGTGGAGAAAAGTGAAGTGAGAATGTCCTTTTGAGTAGGTTAGAAAAAGGACCTAGAACCGACATTGGTTGAGTTTAACCAATGGTGGTCAGAGGTAACCAATGACGGTTACTATGAGATTGAAATAGTGATGAGAAAAAGTGGTTGTGAATTAGAATTTGATGTGGAATCAGACCCAAAATTCTGGGAATGATGGTGATATGGCCGAGGAACACTCAGGTGAAGCTGGAATACACCAGCTATGATGAGGAGTGTGTAAGGATGAACAAAAAAAGTGATGAACGTGATATTTCACCTCAAAACACAAACCAAGAAGAAACAATAAGAAAATGTGATCCTAAGAGCGCCCTTTTCTATTATGTTTGTTTATCTTATGATATTTAGGGACCTGACACATGAATTGTGAAATAGAGTTTTTGTTGAGGATGGCATCCTACAAAGAAGGATACCTAAAGGGTGAGGTTTCAGTGTCATTATGGTGGGAGCGGGTTTTGCTCGAATTATGACTCGCAGAGCGGTGAGCTAGGTGCCCTTTGTGTTGTGATCGTGTGATCACCTATAGTTTCTTCCGGGTAAGATGTTTTTAAGAATGTATGTATTTGAATTTTTGTGTGGTTTGTTAAGACTCGAGAAAGAAAAGGATAGAAGTGCTTTTCTATAATTCGTTTGTCAACCATCGGTTGGTAATGACTTCCAACATATAAGTTGTCCTCAATTACTATGAGCTAATACATAAAATCAGAATGAAATGCAATGATTTTAAAACCAAAATCAAAAATGTGAAATTGGATGACACAATAAGATGAATAGGAAGAGGGCTGCTCTTTCACTAAAATGTAGAAAACATGAATAAATGATTCTTTTTAAATACACCAAAAAAAAATATTCCTTTAGAGCAAGTAGAAAGATGAAGTGGATTACCAGGGAAAGAAATTAATGTGTATGATTTTTAGAAGGGAAACAAACACACAATTTTTCCTAGGAATGTATGAAATGCAAGGAACCCCAGATGGGTCCCACTGGGCTTACCAAAATGTTTCACCTTTTTCATAGATTGTTTCTTTGAATTGTTGATTTGAAACAAATAGGGTAACAGGTGTAGGAGGAATACTTATTCAAATGTCATTTGATGGGTTGTTGTGTGCAAATGACTTCCGAATCCACAGTTGATTGTGAGACCTTCCTTTTTCTAGGAGGAACTACACCGTAATGAAAGCAAGACCACCGAGAAAGAATTAATAAATATGGGTAGTGAATTTCCTAGTGTGATCTAGATCCAGGAAGTGTAATACTTCCTAGATGGCTATCAATCCTTTATTTTAAACAAATTAATGCTGAAAACAACGTAAATCCTATTGTTATTTTGAAATGATTTAGGTATCTCACTTAAAAACACAATAAGAAAAAAATCTAATCTAACGGGAAAAGCTAGAGTAGAATCCATAGGTCAAATGGTTGGTTCTTTATTCTACAGTCGATAAAGGTCCAGGTAGGTCACAAGTGAGTGAGGGTGAGGTAAAATTAGGTGGATAGGTCTGTTTAAGGTTGTGTGGGAAAACACAGAGACCGGTGTTGGTTAGGTATAAGTGGTGCGGAGTTCTTGTGAGATCTGGAAATGTCACGAGAAAAGGGTTTTAGTCTCCTTTGTGATTACACAAAGGATTTAGTTGGTTAGGAAGAGGTATTGGGTGATTGGAATAGGTTTTGTGAGGTTTTGATGGGTCTATGGAGGTAAAAAATGTTGGAGATGGTCAATAGGGAGCAAGATGAACAATGGATGATAAAATAATGATAAAATTAAATAACCAGGAAAGTATGATGTTGTACTTACTTTGATTTCATTCTTGGAAGTCTATGTGTGAAGGATGGAGTCTTGATGATGGGTTTTGATGGCTGCAAGTGATCACCAAGTAAATAAAATCTTCTAAATGGGCTTCATGCACACTCCTCTTTTTCTTGGATAGATTAGAATGTGGCTGGGATGGCTGTGCAGGAGAAGATCCTCAATCTCCTTCCTTGGATGTCGATTCTTGTTGGAATTAGCTCTACGAGGATGCGTTATCTCTCTAATATTTAATTCTTGCTCATCCACCTTTCTCCCAATGTCTTCCCACCTTGAGAATAAGGTAGTTTAGGGGTTAAAAGGGGTGATCGACTGTGATGCAGCTTAACCAAAGTGATGGTTAGGGGAAACTAATGTCGGTCAAGGCAGGATTTTCTAGGTTTACTAAACTTAAGGAGATCCTCCTGATTTCCTCAGATCTTGTGTCGTTATCCTACGGATTAGACTGGGATCTTCTTATGAGCATCTGGGAATGTGGTTAGAGGGAGTGTAGGCATTGATTTTTAGGTTTGGGTAAGTCTTAGTTAGTTATGGTAACTTGCTAAGAATAGGTCTTAGGTTGAGTTAGCTTTGTAAGGTGTCTAAGTGAATTGTTTTTGTAGATATTATTTAAATAAGATATTTAAATAATAAATATAGTGAGGATAACACATTAATTTAATTAAATTAATTAAATTAATATTAGTAGGGTGAAGGGGGTCATGGCTAGGTAGATGTAATAAAGGGGGGCTTATATGTCGAGGGACGAAGGGGGAGTGTGACCTAATTTTAGTGTCTACATTTTCCCCTTTTTGTTGCATAGCTTGTATTGGTAAGTGATGCTAACAAAAATAAGATGTGGTTGGCCCATGTGTGGGTGAAGGTGATCCCCCTCAAACCAGGAACTAATGAGGTAGCAGGTTGAAGCGGTGAGTGGTTTGATAAAAGGTAAATGTGAGGAAAAGGTAAGTGGGTATAGGGAAGAGGGTGAAAGGTCTACTCGGGTGATCTAGGTAATGGGTCAGGGTCAAAGGTAGTAATAGTCAAACACACACACACGTATAAACTGTAGCACACTACCGGGTTGAAGATCAAGTAAACTCTACATCATCTAAGGTTGATAGGTTTATCCAAACAAGGGTGAAGTGAATCTAGTATCCAAGGTATAGGATAAGGTCAAGAAACACAACGTAGGTTAGGTGCAAGAATGTGTAGGTATGTTCTGGTACACCAAAGGTAGGGTCAGGATAAATGGTCACAACAATAGGCTAGGTAAAGTCATTAGGTCAAACAACATAGGTAAGAATGCCATGATGTATAACAAACACATGAGGTCAAAAGGTTGCTAACAATGGTCTAGGTCCAAATATCGAGATCACGGCATGGGTAAGGCCAAGGTAGGGGTAAAATAAGGAGGCTTCAACAATGGACATGATGAGGTTGAAGAAAGTAGAGGGCAGTGATGGTAAAGTGGTCCGGGTAGGTGTAGGGAACGGAAAAGAAAGGGGAGGTAAGGAAAATGAGGTCAATGTGAGTGCAATGAGTAGGTAGGTAAGTGGCAACAATGGTTAGGATGAGCTGATGACGGAGGAGATGAACCGATGGTGGTAGTATAGGGCATTAAACCAACAATGATAAAGGGTTAGCGATGTCGGTTAAGTCGGGTAGGGTATAAAAATGTGAAAAAACCCACATTTTAAAAAGTCATTTGTGGATTTGGAAAAGGAGAAAAGGATGAGAAGAGAGAAAAGAGAAAGAGGAAAAAAGAGTATGGTAGAGAGCTTAGTTAATGATCCACATAGGTGAGATTGGTTGAGTGAGAGGTGGGGCCACGAGATCGGATCGAGCAAGGTGATTAGTGGAGAGAGTTGGAGGTCATTTGAGGATGGCAGAGGCCGAGAGAGGGATCGGGAGGAGCGGTGCGAATCTTTGCGGAGGTTCCACCATGATGGCGGTAGTGGGATCAGGTAGGATTTGAACCTTTTGATTGATTATTTGGTGAATTTGATGCAAAATGTAGAAAATATTAAAAAATGGGGGTTTGGGGAAAGAATTTCAAAATGGGAAAAAGAGAGGGAAAAGGTAATAGTGAAGGGTAGGGGTAGTGCAAAAGGGTAATGTAGGAACAATTAAGGGTGTAAAGCAGGATTTGGGTGGGTAGAATGTCTAGGAAGGGAAAAAGTAGGGTTGGAAAGTTAGGGTGGGTGGCACGATAGTGACCGACATTAGTCGACTTGTGGCTGACGTCGGTGGGTAGTGACCGGTGCGGTCGTCATAAGAAACCTTGACTTGTCTGAGTCAAGGGAGACCATGGTCGATCTGAGGGATAACCGAGAATCGATTAATCCTAAGTGTAAATTGGGATTAAAAAAGGGGAAGAGAGTAAGGGTAGGGTGGGAAAGAAGTTAGGTGAGAGGGGAAGGGTTTAGGGTGAGAAAGTAGAGTAGGTGGGTAAGGGTTGAGGATGGTTTTGGGTGAGGGTAGGTTGGATAGTTTCGGGTTGATGGGTATGGGTAGGTCTGCGGGTGAGGGTTAGGGTAGATAGGTAGGGTAGATGGGTTTGGGTAGGTGTGGGTGAGGGTTAGGGTAGATAGGTTTGGGTAGATGGGTTTAGGAAGGTAGAGTGAGCAACAAGGCCAATGGGATGGGGGTGGGGAAAGATATTAGGTCAGGATGTGGGGTAAAAATAAGGTAAGTTTGGAAGGTGGACTAATACATTGCTTTTGTGGGATGCAAGTGAGAGATGAGCTACATATGAGAGACCGAGAGCCAATTATATTGCTAGAGCTACATGAATAGGTGACTTTCAAGGAGTGGAGTCACATTGATGATGTCAGCCTGATTGGGATCCATTTTTATGGGTAGGTTATGAGAGAGAAGATTTTGATGGTATTACTCATTGAAAGATGGGATTCTCGTAACCAACACCTTCCACTTGTCGACAGGGGAGATGACCATCACCCTTGAGGATATATATGGGATTTTGAGGCTACCAGTTAGTGGAGACTAGGTTTACTCAGTGACATCTGAGGTCACGGTGAGGTGTATAGATGAGGTGTTTAGAGAGAGAGTAGGCTACCACAATGCCGGCTGAGTTACCGAGAGGTTTATGCTGCCCATCCTAAGGAGATGAGGTTGACAGTGTTGATGATGGAGGTAATTGGGTGCTACACATTACAGATTCAAAGGGTGGGAGGTTTCCACAGTCTCTAATGGGTGTCCTTTAGGACATGATGATTGATCATACTAGTTTTGCATGGGCACCAAATTTCTTGGTGCAAGTATATAGAGAGTTGTGGGCCTACGGGTGATTGCGGAGATATAGTTTGTGTTGCATTTTTCTTCTGCAATGTTGGGCCTATGAGCACATTTTGTGTGTGTGACCAATGGGCCTACCTTAGATAGATGTATTTGAGTGGGGATTCATTCAAGTTGGCCATAGGCGATGGGTGTTGAAGGGTGGTGTACAAATATCTAGGGCTACATACGATGTAGTGTATTATAGACAGAGACTAGAGAGCCTGTCTAGTGTGGATATAGTCTGGAGACCCTATGTGACCTATCCCTCTTACAAAGGGATGTATGTAGAGCTGGAGGGACTATAGTTACAGAGGTGGATAGAGGGACACCATGCCGGGAGCACGAGATGATACCTATCGACCGAGTGAGGTGACAGTTTGGTTTAGTGCAGGATGTGCCCCCACCCTTCCCACAATATAAGAGAGATGAGGTGGAGAGACCTTTGTCTCCACCCCATCTAGTAGAGTCAACAGGGGAGGAGGATCCCATGGACCATCACATAGATGATGTGGGGGTGACAGTGGCATATAGCTTGATTGTGGAGCATGTGAAGTAGGGTTAGGCGGGGATAGGCCGGGAGGAAGGGGTCATAGGTATAGGCCAAGAGGCCAGAGCTGCAGATATAGGTAGAGAGGTGAGAGCCTCAGGTATAGGTATAGGAGGAGGAGCCTAAGCTACATTAGTAGATGGTGTGATGAGACCACCATGGACTGTCTTGAGTGAGTAGACACCATCTTGCACGTATAGTGTTGAGAGTGTAGGTGGCCGACGAGCCCAAAGGAGAGAGCAGAGGACATCTATCAGTGCATGGGGTCAGCATTAGATTTTGGGCCATCTAGTGGTAGATTGATAGTAGCGAGCATCCACTCCGGGTCAGACGGGACTATCGACACTATAGATGAGCTAGATATGTTATAGCATATGTGAGATAGTATATCACCTATTTTTGTATTGTTGGATTTTAGACGTATACCAGCCTGTGAGCTGAAGAGATATTGTATTTATTTTTGTACATGATACTACTTTGTGAGCTGAAGACATTTTTGTATTGATCCATGCATTCTTGTTGTATAAATGACAGCAACCTACGTGCCGATGACATATTGTATTGTATATCAGCTGCGTGCCGTCATTTTGGAGATGATTGCCATGATGAGACAGAATGCATTTTGAGATACCACGATTATTGATTTATATGATGAGATTCATGGTATTTGGTGATGTGTTAATGTGTTGATTCAATATTGGTTTATGGCTTGTGTTAGATGAGATATGGATTTATTACTTTGTATTAGATGAGATACGGGTTTGTTGGTTTGATATGGATGGAAATTAGGTGAGTTAGGAATGATGAAGTCAAGTCGGTTTAGGCATGGATTGAGTCGGGTTGGCATATGCACGGATTGAGTCAAGTCGGTGTAGGCATGGATTGAGTCAGGTTGGTGTAGGCATGGATCGAGTCAAGTGATAGGAATGGATCAAGTCGGGTGATAGGCATGGTTGAGTCGGTGATATAGACATGGTTGGGTCAAGTTATAGGCATGGATGAGTTAGATTATAGGCATGGTGGAGTCAAGTTGTAGGCATGGATGAGTCAGGTTGGTTTAGGAGTGGATGTTCATTTCATTATTTTGGATAACAAATGGTAATATAAATGCATGAAATGGTGTAAAATGTGGAAAATGTTAGTTATGTATGAAAATGTGAAATAATATAAGTGGTAAACGTCATGTGGTATATGGTATAGATGTCGACGTTTTTAATATGAATAGGAAATCAGGTAAAGGTGGGGAAAATGGTTAGGGAAAGAGTGGTGAGCTAACCTTTGAGCCCCATGCCCTGGAAGTGTTGCCTAAATAGTCCCGGTGAAAAGGGACCTTAGACCTATGTAGTTCTCCCATAAGCTAGGGAAGAATATGAGAAGATAGAAGAATAGGTAGTGAGGTTTCAGTTAGGTTGGATTTGAGATCATAGGTATGATTAGGTCAAGGTCGATTAGGTTAGGTGGAATATAGGTAAATAGGTATGCATGATTTTGGTCATAGGTATAATTAGGTTGAGGGCATTGATGTTGGGGTTGAGAATAGGTAGATAGGTAAAGGTGATTTTAGCTTGATTGAGGTGGGAGAAGAAAATCTCAAAAGACAAGTGTCGAGGCTCTAGTCCTATATAAGAAGATCAAAAGGTAATGAAGAAGAGAAAAGATAAGAGGGAAGAAGAAAGCCACCCGATTAGCAAGGATCAAAACTTATGAAACACATCTATAGATAGGATAATGAATGTAAGACCCTAAAGACATTACATGATTGATAATTCTAAGAGTGAAAAATAGTCACATGATCACCAAATGTCATAGGTTTAGCAGGTCCCTTGAGGTATGACATGAAAAGACAACGGGTAAGGAGGTGCAGGTAATTGGGTCATAAAATGGGAAGTAGAATGCCTTGGGCAATAGAGCCAAGATCACAATAGGCAAGTCCATGATGAAAAAGCTTATTTTTATTTTTATTTTTCTTTTTGACTTTTTAGATAGACTAATCGATGCGGGAAGTCTATACGGGAGGAATATATGTCTCCTTGAGGTCTTCGCAAAGTTGATCGATGCGGGAAGCTTCTGAATTTTGATTTTTGAGAAAGTAGTCCTCTTTTGGAAAGACCATGTAGAGAGTTGTGAGCTTTTATAGCTGTCCTTCTAGGGAGCAAAGTCTACTCATAGTGATAATTAAAGGAAGAAGATGTCCTTTTGAGGATTTATCTTTTATATTGGAAGTTTGACTCAAGGAGTGAATCCCTTATTTTGGAAGATGTCCTTACGAGGGAGTCATCTTTTTTTGGATTTTAAGTCATGGATGAGACTATAATGAAGAATTTGGTTCTTGTTGAGAAGGCAAGGGTGAATGACCATGGGATCTCATCTAAAAGAAGACAAAAAGTATCCATGAAAAGTATGCCATGTGTAGAGCATGGTGCACATATTTAAGATAAGGCAAAAGGTGTGAGGTAATCACATGATTCTTGTTTAATCATTAGGGGGTGGATGGAGTGGATCTTGCTCAAGGGACTAGCCTATAAAGACACACATGCTTTGAGGTAGGACAATGAGTCAATAATATAATGGTCAAATATGTAATGAATTAAGGGCTCGAGTTGAGTTTACCCTTAATCGAGGACAAACAATAGGCATCCAATCCATAGGTATGAGTTACGATGTATGGTCCAAGCCAATTAGGAGCAAAATTTCCCCGTTTAATTTTTTTCTTTGGTTACGTGTTGATATTCTTTCAAAACAAGGTCACCAACTTTGAAGGTTTGTTCATGAACATGTTTGTCATCAAGCACTTTTGATACGTTGTTAATAAACTTGAAGGCGATCAGAGCATTAAGACGATGTTCGTCTAATAAATCTAGTTATGCTAAGTGGTCCTAATGAAAGTCATCATCAATAAGCATGTCATGGAGAGAAATTTAAAGTGAGGGGATCTAGACTTTGTGAGGCGAGAACAACCTCATCGTGAGACAGAGTGAAAAGGGTGTAGCCATAGTGGAAATGTGAATACAAGTGCAGTATGCCCACTGAGAGGAAAAGGAATGTGTGTATGAAAATCCTTCCTAGTATTGTCAACCACTTTCATGAGAATTTTATTGAGGGTTTTGTTAGTGGATTTAGCCTGGCCATTGGTTTTTGGGTAATAAGGTGAGGAGAAACTAAGCTGAATGCGGAAGGCATCACAAAGTTTTTGGAGTGATTTGTTTTTGAATTGTTTTCCATTGTCAGTGATGAGGTGATGAGGGAAACCAAAGTGACAAATGATGTGATGGTTAATGAACTCATATATTTTCTCGGCTTTTGTGGAGATGAGTGGTATGGCTTCTACCCATTTTGTGTAGTATTCGGTAGTAGTTATGATCCATTGATGGCGTTGGGAAGAATGAGGATTGATTTCTTTGACAAGATCCAAACCCCATCAAGAGAAGGGACAAATGTCTGAAGCAACCTGTAAGGCATGACTGGGTGTATGATGAAGGTTAGAATGTTGTTGACATTTCATGCGGTGTTTAACATAGTCATAACAATCATGGTTAAGGTTTAGCTTGTAATAGCCTAGCAAAGAATACACTTAGCAATAACAAGGCCACTAAAGTGACCTCCACATATGCCATCATGAACCTCCTTGATGGTATAAGGGATTTCAGAAATTTTGAGGCATCATAAGAGAATACCATCAAAGCCATGCTTATAGAGGAGTCCCTTACGATAACGAAAGGGGAGACCTTCTTAAGGAATGTGCGTTGTCAGTTACTGGTGAGATCGGGAAGTTAGATGGAGAGGGAAAGGTAGTTGGAGTATTGTTTATAGAAAATCTCACTCGGGTCGGGGAGTTAGTTTCGATTGAGTAAACATCGTGAGGTAAATAATAAGGTAAATAGAGGCATTGTATAGTGACAAATATTTTTGAATCGGTAGGGGAAGCGGTTATTTGGGAAGCTAAGTAGGCCATGGTGTCTGTAAATTTGTTAGTTGACCTTGGGATGGTTTGAAGGGTGTAACGATCAAAGGTGGTCAAAAGTATGTCTACATGATGTTTATACTTTTGAAATATCTCATTATGACATTGGTTCATACCATTGACTTGTTTTATGACCAATTGTGAATCACCAAAGATGTGGATTGATTTGACATCGAGGGCATAGGTGGTTTGGAGACCTAGTATGAGCTCTTTGTACTGCAATATTTTTGTGCATTTAAAGTCTAGTTTGAAAGAGAAAGCCATGGGTTCTCCATCTAGAGGGATGAGGATAACACCAGCTCTACCCCCACACTAACACTTAGAACCATCACAGAAAAATTTCATTTGGTAAGGGGGTTCATCCAGGGAAAGGGTAGTAATGGATTCATCGGGAAAGTAAAAATTAGAGGGTTAGTCCTCGGCAATAGGTGCGCCATCAAGTTGGTCAGCAATAGCCTGGCCCTTAATGGACTTTTGATGAATGAATTCGAGGTCAAGATTAGCTAAAAGCATAATCCTTCCCATGAGTGTTTTGATTTTGGTATAGTTTGGCATACATGAAGTGTAAAGGGTCGATGTTGGTCACAACATAGGTTTTGTGGTTGAGTAGGTAATGGTAGAGTTTGGTGGTGACAAAAACTAAGGCTAAGCAAAGCTTTTCTAGATGGTTGTATCAGGTTTCATAGTCCAAAAGAGTATGGCTTATGTAATAAACCACCTACTCCCTATGTTGTTCATCGTGATGAGTGAGCATGGCTCCCAAGGAATGATCGGTAGCTAATATGTATAGGTAAAAAGGTTCATCATATTTCAGTGGAATGAGTATGGGTGGTTAGAGAAGGTATTGTCTTAGGGCCTCAAAAGCATTGTGACAATCATCATCCCATTTAAAGGAGACATCCTTCCTAAGAAGATGATGAAATGGTTGACACCGATCGATAATTGTGAAATGAAATGGTGAATGGATTATAATTTACCTTGAAGGCTATGAAGTTGTTTGAGGTTCATGGGTGAACCCATTTCCACAATGGCCTTGACTTTAGCAGGGTCAACTTCTATACCACAGAGGGAAACAATAAATCTTAGGATTTCTCCTAAGAGAACCATGAAGATGCACTTTTTAGGTTGAAGGCGATGCAATATTTAATGAGGTGATTAAATATGGTTTTGAGGATAACGAGGTTATCAAGCACGGCATTTAGATTTAGCCAAGATATCATCCACGTAATATTCCAATATGTGATGCATGATATCATGGAAGATGTAAGTCATAGCACGTTGATATGTAGCACCAAAATTTTTAAGGCCAAAAGGCATGACTCGATAGAAAAAGGTTCCCCAAGGGGTAATGAATGCGGTCTTGTGTTGATCTTATAGGGCAAGCAAAATTTGGTTATAACCCAAGAAACCATCCATGAGTAAGAGCATCTCGTGACCCATGGTAAGGTCAACCAATTGATCAATACCGGGCAAGGGAAATTTGTCTTTTGGGTAGGTGAGGTTGAGGTCTTGGAAGTTCGTGAAAATGCGGAGTCCCCCTATTGCTTTAGTAATAGGGAAAATGTTAGAAATCTAACGAGGATAATCAATGGGTAAGATGAAGGAAATGGAAAGAAGACACTAAAGGGCAATGAGGGTGCATTTTCCTCAGCTTTTGTTTGATAGGTTTGGCATCGGGAATGGTTATGATATTGTGGACCACTATGGCGGGGTCAATACCGGGCATGTCTATGTAAGACCAAGTGAAATCGTGGTTATGATCTCAGAGAAAGGAAGTGATGGATTCCTGTTCAACAACATCTAAATATTTTCTAATCTTTAGGATGTGTAGGTCATCCTAAGTATGAATGTTGATCTCAATAGTCGATTCACTCAACATGGTTTGTGTCTCAGAGGGTAAAGACCAATGAATATATGAGTCTTCTCGCACCAAGGTAGGTGAGTATGGATTCATCATCCTGACATTAAATGCCATTAATGGTAGGTGTGTTGTCATCAATCATCTCAGGATATAGGAATGGGAGAGTGGAAGGGGCCTCACCTTCGCATTGATAAGTCAAAGGCCCCAAGGAAATGGTGTTTATGGAATTTTTTTTTAGGAAAGATAGATTTAGGATCCATCGACTCCATTAGTGAGGGTGGTGATGAAGATGGAGAAGGGCTAGGGTACACAATGAGTTCAATGCGGGCTGTTTGGTAAGACGTTTGGAGAAGCTGATACCACTATGGTCAATATGTTTGTGGGTGGTACATGAAATAATGGTATGGAGACTTGTTTGTAAAATCCAAAACAAAAACCCTTCCATGTATAAGAGTGCGGGGAAGGTGTGGGTGAAATGGTAATAGGTAAGTCATTGGAAGTCCACGAGAAAAATGGGTGGGGTTGTGATGGTGGTTCGGGTGTGTAGGTGGTAGTATCAAGTCCCCATAGGTGAGACTAGTACGTAGATGAGGAGGACCATAAAGGAGGTGTTCTCTATACGGTGATCATAAGCAAGGGTGTTGGTGAAGGCTTCCATACTCGTGGGGAGTAAGGAAGGTGTGGACACTATATAGGTGGTATTCCTCTAGAGTGAGGCGTTGCAAAACACCTTCTAAGGGATGAGTGGTTGGTATATGGGTAAGCTGGTATGGATGATGTGTTGGAGGTTGATACGAAGGTGGTGTTAAGCGATTGGGAAGCTAATGGGTTAGTCGTGGAGGTTATAGCGGTGGTTGGCATGGAGGAGGTATGCGCGGTAAAAGAACCAGATGTCTTGGTAGGTGTGGGTGTAGGTGTAGGTGAAGTGGTATTGGTTACGTAAGTAGACGGCTTGACCCATATGAGTACATCGTTGGGTCGGTAAATCATGTTGCATGTTTTGAAAGGTGATGGGTTAGATGGAATGGTATAAGTGTGTTCTTCATGTTCAAACTTTAAACAACGATGCAAAGTGGAGGGAACACAACCCATGACATGGATTCAAGGTCTACCAAGTAACATGCTATATTATAATTCCCCTCTAAAACATAAAATAGTTATGGAATAGTGGGGGCCCTGTAAACGCGAAGGATGACAAAGGTGCCTAGTGTGAAGGTGATAGTGTCATTGAATGAATGTAACATGACCAGATGTTTGTGCATGCAATACTTAGGTATGTGCATTTGAGAAAATGCATGGGATGAAATTATGTTAATGCTAGCGCCTCCATCAATCATCACACATAGTGTACCCATATGTCATCAATGTGTATAGAGATGAAGAGGGCTGGGTCTAGGTCATCATTTTGGTATGGTGTGATCTCTGCCTCTGAGAAGCTGAGGGAGGCCACTTGGTGAACAAGGTGAGGTGAGGATGAAGGTGGTAATTTGGTGAGGGAGGCTACGGGTGTAGGGTCATTGGGTAAAACCTTGATGGATTGAAGAACCTCCATGAGGGCTTGACGATGGGATTCTAAGGTTTGGATGAGGTCATATAAGGACATTTTGAGTGGAGATTGGTGTAATTGTTTGAGCATGGTGCGATGTGCGACACCATAAGAAATGGGGTATGTGGGGGCACAGATAGTTATCTTAGGTATGGGTGTAGATGGTATGTTGGGTATAGGATTGGTTGGTGGGTCGCCTACCTTTTCTTTACCCTTCTACTACGCACGTGTAGCGATGTGCACCATATTGATTTGAGGGAAATTGTCTAATGGAGATGGTGTAGGGTAAGTCGTATAATGACATGAAGGGAAAAAACCTATGGGAGGAAAAAATCCTTGTGAGGTCGGTTTGGCACAGTGACATTTGGGTGGTGGCGTGGCAAGTTCTCCAATGTAAACCATGCTAATTTCAAATTTTGTGTGTGGTTTTGGGAGCTATGAGGGTGGAGGTTATTGTTGTTGAGTGTGTAGTGTGGGAATGGGTGTTGGTGAAGCGGGATCCTCATTAAGAAGGTCATCATCATCAAAGTTAGTTTCGGGTGGATACAATTGGATAAGGGCGGTTTTAAGGCCTTGCAGTTCTCCTAATCATGCCCGGCACACAATGGTATGTGCAAATTTTGGTATCATCAAACCCCTTTGGCTTGGGTTTAAGGGGGTCATAAGGTTGGAGTGGCGGTAATGTGATAGCAAAAGTCTCAAGGAGGTTGTTAATATTTTGGCATAGGACCTGCTTTAGTGGATCACAATGGGAAGTGAATGTGGGTTTGGGTGTAGGTGTGGTTAGTTGTCTAAGAACTATTTTTAGAAGAGTAGGAACGTGTCGAGTGATGGGTTTAGGTTACGGTGTGGTTTGAGGTATCGGACGGGTTTGTTTGGGTAGGGGTACAATGGATGGATAGGTAGGAGGGTGTGGGGTTGTTATGACTACCTTGTTTTGGGGTAGTGGGGTTTTTTTTTTTGAGTTGCACCTTCTTGGGTAAAGGCGATGTGGGTATATTGGGTCTAGAAGGAAAATTAGATGGAGGAAGAAGGAAAGTTACCCACAGGATAATGAGGGTCTTTGTGTAGGTAGATAACGTGGGTTATACTTGGGGTGTGAGGGACAATGATGAAGTGTAGTAGTGTAGTAGGCGGTGAAGCAATGGTGAAGGTATCGGAGGTATTGGTGGTAAAGAGAGGCGTAGGTGAGGGTATGAGTCATGTTGTGTGCTTGGATAGGTTAGAGGCATGTAAGGAAGGAATGAGTTGTTGTGTTGTTGTTTTATGGATGGATGAAGGGTGTTTGATAATGTTAGGCAAATGAGGTCTTAAGGTAGATAGGACAAGTGCGGTGTGGTAGGGATATGAGGTCGATGAGTTTGTTTCGTTAGTTTGGGTGTGATAGTAGGTGTGGTTTTAACATTGGAGGATGTAGTTAAATCTAGTTTAATAGGTGGATGAGTAAGGATGGTGGTCGGGGTGACCCCTATAGTGGTAATAGGTTTAGTGGAGGTAAATATTGTGGGTATGGGTTTGGGTTTAGGCATAGGTTGGGTTATAGGTAAGGGTGTGGTGTGAGTGTTAAAAAAAAATTGGAAGGGGTTGCATAATAGCAGTGGTTATATGTGGTTTGATGGGTGGAAATGTTCTTGGGTAGATAGTTGAGGTGTCATCGAGGGATCTCTGCATTTGTGTTGAGACAAGGAGTAAGATGTGCCCCATAATAAATCCTTATCCATATAATCCAAGTGATCAGCCAAGCATGAGAATGGCACGTTTGTGGGTGGAGTTGGTGGATATCTAATGGGAATTCTGTAAAATGCATCTTAGATACGGGGACTCGGTGGGTTCGACTTCCGTGGGTAAGAGAGCTGAAAGTAGGTTTGTTGGATGTTGGGTAGTGGATGGAGAATGCTTGCCAAGAGGCAAAGATATCCCCACCGGGTCTATGATGGGTGGAAGGGATGATGGGAGTTCCTCTATGAGGGAGGAACGTATGGGTGCTCCTCTATGGGTGTAGGAGGTAATGGGTGCTCATCTACGGGTGGAGGAGGTACAGTAGGTAAAGGTTCACTAAGTGGAGAAGCTAGGGGTGAGATGGTCTCAATGTCGGTAGAAGACTCCTTCGTAGGTTATGTAGGAGATGAAGGGTGTTATTCTATTAGTGAAGGAATAGTGATGGTTGGTTTAGACGTGGAAGGAGGATTTTGGGCTAGGATTTCCTCTATAGAAGGGATGTGAGGTAATTGAAAGGAAACATGTACCTCATTAAAGATTGCATGAACCTCATGAGTATGGGTATCATGATTGGATGTCTCACCTATTTGATTGGATGAAGGGGCATGATTGGGAAATGGTTTTTTAAATATTTGTAGATTTTTCTTGTGGGTGGAGTTTGGATTATCCACAGTTAGCTCACCTTTCTCGAGCATTTCTTGGACAATATTCTTAACATGATGATGTAGTTGCCATCATTATGAACCTTTAATCGGTGATAGTTACAAAAATCTTGTTCCTTATACCATGCGGGCATGGGGCGAGTAGGGTGAAAAATAGTTTGTGGTTTTATGGGTGGAAGGGTGATGGCACCATCTTTGATAAGCTTTTCTAAAATAGAAGAGTAAGGTTCCCCTATTGGGGTATATTTTCATTGCTCTTTTACGAATCGAAAAGCTTGAATGGGTGATATATTAGATGAGGGTGTAACTTTGATTAGCAGATGAGTGGGCCAGCCTTGAGTACCACTACATTAGTGGTACCTTTAGCCTTTGAATAATTGGTTGGCAGTTTGGAAGAAGAAGTGGTTTCAGTTGAATTGAATGCTGAATTATTATTTCATAATTAGATTTTCTTCTCTTCGATGGCTCGAATCTCTAACTTTCATGCCATAGTGAATGCCTCATTGAATGTTCGAAATTTTGGACTTGCGAGGTTGGGGAGATATGCCAGTGCAAGCTCGTGTGAAGAGCTCGACGAGTTCGATTTATGGTAGTTGGAAGGTAAGTTGATTGATCGAGCTATGCCGAGAGAGTGAAAAAATCTGTGATGGATTTGTCCTTGTCTTGACATGTGGAATATAGATCGGTCATGGTAACCTTTTTGGTTATATTGATGGAGAAATGATCCAAGAAAGCTTGGGCTACCCGATTGAATGAAAATATAGAGTATTTTGGTAATGCACTATACCAATCTAATGCGAGTCTAATAAGGGACATGGGAAAAGTTCTCAAAAGTAGGGTATCATCATGAGCAATCGAGATAACACCCATGTTTGAATGAGTGCAAATGTTTTTGTGGGTCTTCCTTACTATTGAAGCAGTTGAATTTAGGAATTTCCCAATCCATAGGGTATGAACGGATGGGAATGGATGGGTGAATAGGCTCATTGCAAATCTCATCGTAAGTGAGAGTATTGTGGGAGCCACAAACCGATGCCTCCAATGTTTTCATCTTATCCATCCTCAATCTAATTAGATCATTGGTGGGTTGTGATGATTGGATGCCTCCTATAGCATGAGGAGGTTGGTTTTGGGAATATAATGGTTTTGTCATTCTAGTGTATGGGGCTGCCATGTAAGGTGGTGGAGAAGAAGGTAATGAAATAGGGAGTACGTACCCAGAATGAATAATAGATGGAGCAGTGGTTATTGGTAGTATGTATATGGGGGTGGAAGGGTGGTGGTAGCCTTAGTGGCAATAGGGGCTAAATATTGTGGAATGGAAAGAACTATGTTCTAAAATGGGGTAGGGGTCACTGATACTAGAGGTGGGAATGTAGCTACGGTATGTGTGAGACATGAAGGGTGATGAGGTTATGTTTGGGGTATTCGTAAAGGGTATGGTGGATGTAACAGTGCCAGAGGAGGTAGAGACGTGGTAGTCATGGTGGGTATAGAACCTAACTACGAAAGGATTTGTGGATAAGGTGGATGCAAGTAGCATGGAGCTAGATGGGGCTGATGCAAAAGTGGGTGCGAGAGTCGGGGGGATAGATACGGGCATGTCGTATATCAACTGACCCAAGGTATCTCGAGTGGATTAATGGGAGAGGTAAAATTACAAGGCGACAGGGTTCTGGTCAAGGAGTCATGCGAACTCCTCATCTCTGGTAGCAATATTAGTATGCTGGATAGGATCCATGGCTGGTGATAAAATAGAAGGTGGTGAAGGACTAGGTTGGAGCGGCTGGTAATCGGCATGGAACACGATGGTGTTTGCTTGTCTTCTGGTTAGTACCATTTGTACCAGTTCTGATCAGTAGGGCTGCTTCTCTGTAAATAGTACAGAGAACAACGAGGAAAATATTGGATGAAGTAATAAATGGTGGGTGGAATATGAAATAGGATAACTGATGTTTGTTAGGAAAAATTGATGTCGGTCGGGGTAATCACTTCCGATCACTTTGTAAAAAATAGGCGGTGAGTAATCGGTGAGGTAGAAGGCAAAATCGACAAGTATGCCAAATACGGGGATGTGTAAAATGTTAATGGGAAAAAAATGATAGTGATGAGACGTGGGAAGTGGATAAAAGTGAAGTGAGAATGTCCTTTTGAGTAGGTTAGAAAAAGAACCTGGAACCGACATCGGTTGAGTTTAACCGATGGCGATCGAGGTAATCTTGATGACGATTCTTGTGAGATTGAAATAGTGATGAGAAAAAGTGGTGTGAATTATAATTTGATGTGGAATCAGACATAGAATTCTAGGAATGATGGTGATATGGCCTAGGCACACTCAGGTGAAGCCGAAATACACCAGCTATGATGAGGAGTGTGCAAGGATGAACAAAAAAAAAAGTGATGAGTGTGATCTTTCACCTCAAAATGAAAACAAGCGAAACACTAAGAAAATGTGATCCTAAGAGTTCCCTTTTCTATTATGTTTTTTAGCTTATGTTATTTAGGACCTGACACATGAATTGTGAAATAGAGTTTTTGGTGAGGAGGACTTCCTAAAAATAAGGAGATCTAAAGGGTGAGGTTTCAGGTTTGTTATGGTGGGGGTTGGCTTCATTCTGAAGTATGACTCGATGGAGCAGTGAGTGGGTGCCCACTGTGACGTGCTTTTTGATCACCTACAGCTTCTTTTAGGTAAGATGTTGTTTAAGAATGTATGTATTTGAATTTTTGTGTGGTTTGGTAAGACTCAGAGAAAGAGAAAAGGATAGAAGTGCTTTTCTACGATTCGTTTGTCAACCATCAGCTGGTAATGACTTCCAGCATATAGGTTGCCCTCAATTAATGTGAGCTAATGCAGAAAATTAGAATGAAATGCAATGATTTTAAAACCCAAATTGAAAATGTGAAATTGGATGACACAATAAGATGAATAAGAAGAGGGATGCTCTTTCACTAAAATGCAAAAAACATGAAGAAATGATTCTTTTTAAATACACCAAAAGAAAAGTTTCCTTTAGAGAAAGTAGAAAGATGAAGTGGATTACCAGGGAAAGAAATTAATGTGTACACTTTTTAGAAGGGAAAAAAACACACAATTTTTCCTAGGAATGAATGAAATGCAAGGAACCCCGAGATGGGTCCCCATTGGGCATGCCAAAATGTTTCACCTTTTTCTTAGATTGTTTCTTTGAATCATTGACGAAACAAATAGGGTAACGAGCGTAGGAGGAATACCTATTCAAATGTTGGTTGATGGGTTGTTGTGCATGTATGACTTCTAAATCCACATCTGATCGTGAGAGTTTCCTTTTGTCTTGGAGGAACTACTGTAATGAAAGAAAGACCACGAGAAATAATTAAACAATATGGGCAATGTGAAGCGCTTAGCGTCAACTAGATCCAAGAAGTGTGATACTTCCTAGATGGCTTCAGTCCATAGTTTTAAACAAATTAATGCTGAAAATAAGTTAAATCCAATTGTTATTTTGAAATGATTTAGGTAAATAGATCTAATCTAACAAAGGCTAAGCTAGAATAGAATCCATAGGTCAAATGTTTGGTTCTGGGTTACGCAGTGCAGTAAAGGTCAAGGTAGGTCACAAGTGAGTGAGGGTGAGGTAAAATTAGGGGGATAGGTCTCTGTTTAAGGCTATGTGGGAAAAAAATGAGGCGGCATTGATTAGGGGTGACCGACCGCGGTTAGGTATAACCGGCGCCGGTTATTGTGAGATCTGGAAATGTCACAAAACGGGGTTTTGGTCTCCTTTGTGATTACACAAAGGATTTAGTTGGTCGGGAAGAGGTATTGAATGAATGGAATAGGTTTTTGCAAGGTTTTGAGGGGTTTATGGAGGTAAAAAATGTTGGAGTAAAATGAAATAACCGGGAAAGTATGATGTTGTACTTACTTGGATTTCATTCCCGAAAGTCTATGTGTGAAGAATGGAGGTGTCAATGATGGGTTTTGATGGCTGCAAGTGATCATTAATGGAAGAAAAACTTCTGCATGGGCTGCATGCACACTCCTCTTTACTTGGATAGATTAGAATGTGGTGGGAAGGTGTGTAGGAGAATATCCTTAATCTCCTTCCTTGGATGCCATTTCTTGCTGGAATTGGCTCTCGAAGACGCATTATCTCTCTAATATTTCATTCTTTCTCATCCACTTATCTCCCAATGTCTACCCAACTTGAGAATAAGGTAGTTTAGGGGTTAAAAGGGGTGATTGGACGGTAGTCGGCTTAACCAAAGATGGTTAGGGAAATTGACGTCGATCAAGGTGAGATTTTCTAAGTTTACTAAACTTAGGGAGATCCTCTTGATTTCCTTGGATCTTGTGTTGTTATCCCATGACTTAGACTGGGAGCTTCTTATGAGCATGCGGGAATGTGGTTAGAGGGAGTGTAGGCATTGATTTTTAGGGTTTGGGTAAGTCTTTGTTAGTTATGGTAATTTTCTAAGAATAGGTCTTAGGTTGAGTTAGCGTGGTGAGGTGTCTAAGTGCATTGTTTGTGTAGATATTATTTAAATAATAAATATAGTGAGGATAATGAATTAATTTAATTTAATTAATTAAATTAATATTAGTAGGGTGAAGGAGTCATGGCTAGGAAGATGTAATAAAGGGGGCTTATATATCGAGGGACGAAGGGGGAGTGTAACCTAATTTTAGTGTCTCACTTGAAATATTTCTTCGATTCTTCGTTCTATGGAAATGGAGTTTTCAGGATTCTTCTTCTTTGTTTTTCATTCTTCTCCTTTTCTTTTTCAATCATTCTTCATCTATGACCTACATATTATCATGAAGTAGAGGTTTTCCATGCCGTGACAAATCTAGTTTGAGCTTTGGAAATGGCAGAGTGGTGGTAGAAAGTTGCAGAGGAGTTACATATATGAATATGCATAAGAATGTTAGAAGTTAGAAACAAGAAGCAAGATTTTTTTAAAAAAATTGAAATAAAGATGAGAAGGGAGATGGGAAAAGTTTTCAATGTTTGATGTCTATGAACTGTGATAGACATGAGGAGATCAAATTCCATGATGAGCAAGGAGATGACACATGGAGGATATCCGACAACAAGGAATGAAGGCTAAACAAAATCAACTTTAAAGCACTGAGGGGATAGAAGCTAGTCATATGGGTGACCAAAATTCTCCCTTAGGGGATGGGTGCATTTTTCCATGTTTGATGTCCCTAACCTATGAGGTACATGAGGGACATCAAATTCCATAATGCTCTTGGTGATGACACATGGCAGTGATTGGATGGTTGAGGCTTTGAGCTCTTGCAAGCACCTAGGGGCTGAATTGGTGATCCTAGAGGTTGGATGAGAATCTAGAGGTCATATACGGGCTAGGAAATATTTTCCATGGTTGATGTTTGTGACCTTGAGGGATGTGAACAACAAAAATCCAGACAAGAGGATAACTTGAAACAAAAATAACTTGAGATCCCGATGGAATTTGTTAATGCAATTGTATATGATTCTTACTTGAAAGGACATTTTGAATCTAATAGTTAGGGTGTCATATTTTTATTCCTCCACCTGGATCCCTAAAAAAATGGTTTTTTTATTTTGTACTCCACTGTGCATGAGAATAACTTCTTGTGAAACCAATGCAAAAATGTGTTGTGAAAAAAATAATTTCACCTTCTTTTAGGGCTTATAATTCCCTTTTTGACAATGTTTTTGTCATAACTCCATTAGGAGATCCTATAATCACCTTTGGAAGTTTAGTAGTTGTTTTGGCACATTGTGTAGGCACGTGAACCCTATTTTTGGTGAAACTACACTAAATTCTCCAAGTCCTTCCAAAATATCCCTGAATCACTTCCATGATGTCCCAAGGCCTTTTAATTAAGTTCCATGTTGAGATTTTATTTTATTTTCTACTCCATGGGGTTTCTCTATTACTAGGAAATCCAAAGTGATAGCCCTTCCCACAACCGCCTAAAGCTTGCATGACTTTAATGAACTCATAAAATCACCAAGAGGGAATAAATGGAATTTCCTAAATCACCTAGGTGGATGAGATAACATTAATCGGGAGGTCACTTGGACTAATTAGGTAGACCCAGGTGCTCTGGAACAGTAAGACTTGAAAAAAATTTACACGGGGTATAGTTGTCATGCTTGGAAATTGTTAATTTCCTTGTTACACATTTACATGATAACAATAAGTATAGGATTATTTTATGAAGAAAAAACCATAGCACACAAGGGTTAGCTATGAAAGAGAGGTTTTAAGTGATGAATGACCATGTGATTCCATCTTAAAATGGATGAAAATTATCCATGAGAATTATTCCATGAGTAGAGTCATGGTACTCATATTAAAGATAAGGTTGAAAGGTAATAGTTAATCAAATTATTCTTGTTTAGTCATTGATCCTTAAAATAGGTTAGTGGAAGGTGAATGTTGCTCAAGGTAATATTTTTAATAGTCATAAGGTGATATAGGACCTCATTCAACAATAGAATGGTCAAAGATCCAATGCATTGAGGGGCTTAGGTTCGAGTTTACCTTAAAGTTAAGATAAATGACAAACACCTAATCAATAGGCATGAGTAACAATGTAAGGTCTAATATAATTTAGAGAAAACTTTCCCTATTTAATTTTCTCTAATTTTGTTACTATTATCATTGAATCATAGCACCCTATGGTTTGCACAAGTGTGTGTTCTTAACCTCACAGTATAATTGGATAACATTGGTACTATCTCTAAGTTGGGACTTACTACTTGGGATAGACCTCCGAGAAAGTTGGTTTCTTACTCCTAAACTACCTACCATAATAGAATCTAATGCAGGAAATAATATCTAATCCTAATCTAACTTTCCAAGGGACTAGAGAGAGAGAGTGCATGAAAAAAGTCTACACTAAAGTGGTGATACACCAGAAAAGTAGAGTGTGAGAGTAGCCTTCAATGTGTAAAAAGTGGAAGCAAAATATATGCGAGAAGAGGTGATAAAAAACCTCAAAAATCTAGAAAAATGCATTCACAACAACATTTCATACACACAAAATGATAATGAATCCTTGCAAGAATGAAAAATAGACACAATATACTTGTAATGAGTTTGAAAGGGCAAGAAGAATGCAAACAAACACAACAGGGGAAGATACATCCACAAACTTGCATCTATTGCTTCATAAGTATGCACAATCCAATATATTACAAGATAAGGGCCTGGATCACCATGCAAGGAGTCCACTACAAGGGCCTGCAACACATTAGCTTCACAAAGAATTTTCAATAGAGTTTTGCTACTTAAAAACTATCTCCTTTACAATCAGCCCAACACTCTAATTTATAGAAATTTGAGAAGAGATGAAAATCCCGAAATCTATCTTCTCACCACTTGCAAGATGTAGTAAATGAAGTTAAATTATGTTTCGTTGCTTACAAAAGGCTCCCCATACTATCCCATGACTTGCAATAGTGAAAAATGTCAGCCCATGCTTCATTAATGCATCTTAGCTACCAAATAAAATCATTGTTTTGAATCTGGGCATGTTTTCTACAAAATGACCATTAATTTCTGCAAAATTATTGATTTATTGATTTTTGCATTAGGCTCAAAGAGACAATTCCAATGGTACTAATTTTGTGCATTTTCATTAATAAATGCAAAATTTATGGCCTTACGAGTGTGGCAGCTATTTTGGGTTTGCCAAGATTTTTTGTCATTTAACAGGAATGAGCACTTGATTGACTAGAGCTGAAGATGTTTCCTTTATTTTCATAAAGATAACCTCATTAAAAATAATAAATTGAATCTTGGGGTAAAAATATATGGCCATTTGAAGCTTAGGGTCTGATTTGCACTTTGCTCTCCTTTGCATGCAGCTATATTGGGCATTTTAGGTCATGGACATCACAAATATCCCTTGTGTGTCTTAGGCCAAAAATATCCGCTTCACCCACACCATACTTGACCCACTTTACAATTCGGGTGAGTTGGATTTTGTGGAACTCATGTCCCACATGTACCACCATTGATTAGGTCCTAATGGTCGTTGACTCCCACTCGCCACATCTCCTTTGTAGTCGGCTATTTTGTCTTTTTAGAGAGTGACCGTACCTATGTCCCAACTGTCCCACGGACCGCGTGGGACAGAAAATTATGAATTTTCTGATTTCCCTTTAAGCGTGGTATTTTTGGCTTTTTATTTCTGGATGTCCCCTGCATACCTATGTGGTATGGGCCAAAAGAACCCGATTTTTCTTATTTGCATGTAAATCATCCATTTTGGCTCTGCGGTGAATTCATGTCCAAATGTCCCACTGATTTGCTTGTGCGAATTCACACGATTTTTGAATCTTTCAATTTTTGGTCATTTCGGGAAAATTAGGTTTTAGGTCCAATTTGTCCCAAGCATACCATGTATTCGGGCCAAAAATACCTGATTTTACACAATACACTAACATAAGCTAATTTTTAGATTTTATTTAAATTCATCTAACTCCTTGAATTTTTTCCTTAGATGGGGGGGTTAGAAATGAGCCAAAGGGACCTTTAAAACCTGATTTTTCACCTTTTCATCTTTTCTACTTGATCCAACATGGGGAAATTATGTAATTTATCAAAATTACCTCAAGGGGTGAAATTGGGATAGGAGTTACATGTTGATTTTCCTTTAGGAAGGGTCAACAACCTTGAAGGTTCATTCTTGGACACGTTTATCATAGGAATTTTTGATACATTTTTCGTAGATTTGTAGGTGATCAAGTGCATTTAGACAATGTTCATATAATAAATTAATATATGCCAAAAAATTCTAGTGAATATCATCATCATTGAGCATATCTTTGATTGAGATAAGAAGATATGGAATTATGACTTCAAGAGGTGAGACAACCTTTGTACCGTAGACCAAAGAGAAAGGTGTGGCAACAGTTGAGGTGTGAATACTAATGTGATAAGCCCATAAGGAAAAAGGAATGTGTGTGTGCCAATCCTTACCAGTATCATCAACCACTTTCATAATAATTTTATTTAGAGTTTTTTTAGTTGATTTAACTTGGCCATTTGTTTGAGGATAATAAGGTGAAGAAAAACTAAGTTGAATGCCGAAGGCATCACAAAGTTTCTGTAGGGTTTTGTTTTTGATTTTTTTTCGTTATCAGTGATGAGGTGGTGAGGAACACCAAAGTGACAAATGATGTGATGATTGATGAATTCACAGATTTTCTTGGCTTTTGTAGAAATAAGAGGTATAGGTTCCACCCATTTAGTGTATTATTCAAAGAGCGGTAATAATCCATTGATGACATTGGGAAGAATGAGGATTGATCTCTATGAAAAGATCCAAACCCCATTAAGAGAAAGGGAAAAGGTATCATGTGACTGTAAGTCCTGACTAGGGGGTGTGATGAATATTAGCATATTGCTGACACTTCACATAGCACTTCAAATAGTCACAATAATCAGGTTTAGGGTTGACCAATAATAGCACAGGAAAAGGATACACTTAGTGATAGCTAAGCCATTGAAGTGAACCCCAAAAATCCTATCGTGAACTTCCTTGATGGTGTATGGAATTTTAGAACTCATATGGCCTCATAAGAGGATAGCATCAAAGCCTAATTTATAGAGAAGATCACCCATGATGAAATAATGAGAGAAACTTTTGAGAAAGGCTCATTGTCCATTGCGAGTAAGATCTGGAGGAAGAATTGAAAGGGAAAGATAGTTAGAAAACTGCTTATACCAAAGGTCACATGGGTCAGATTCAATGTTTCCTACAAGTTTTATGTCCTGAATTAGATAAAAAGGTGATTACAACCTTTATAATGTGACAAGTATTTATGAATTAAAGGGTGAGGTAGGGATTTGAGAAATAAGACAGGCAGATTGTCCATAAATTTATTCATGGAATGCGGGGTGGTTTGAAGTTCTTAATGGCCAAAGGTAGTCAAAATTATGTCAACATGATGCTTATACTATTGAAGTATCTCATTAGGACACTAGTATATACCATTCACTTGGTTTAAAACCAATTGAGAGTCACTAAAGATATTCATTTATTTAACATCTAAGGATATGATGGTTTGAAAACCTAACACTAGCGCTTCATATGTGACGATATTATTAGTACAATAAAAATCTAGTTCAAAATATAATGTTATAGGCTCACCATCAAGAGGAATGAGGATAACTCTTGCACCACCCCCATGCTAAAATTTGTAACCATCAAAGAATAAGGTGATCGGTAAATGGTATCATCTAGGGACGAGGTAACGATGGATTCATTAGGAAATCAAAGTTAGAAGATCCGTTTCCAAAGAGAGGTATGTATGTGAGTTGGTCAACAATTCTTTTTCTTTACCATATTTTTGATGGATGAATTTGAGATCAAGGTTTGCAAGATGCATGAGCCAACATGCAGCATGTTGATATTGGTACAACTTAGTGTACATGTAATGTAAGGGGCGGTATTGGTGACAATAAAGGTTTTGTGGTTGAATTGGTAATGGAAAAGTTTAGTGACAACAAAAACTAAGGCTAAGTAGTGTTTTTGGTGTGAGTATATCTAGTTTAGTAGTGTAAACTCATATAACTTATATAATAAACCACTTTCTCTCTATGTTTCTTATCACGATGAGAGAGCATGGTACCCGAGGAATCATTAGTAGCAGAAATGTAAAGTTAAAATGGTTGGTTAACCTTAGGGAATGAGCACGAGTGGTTGGAGGAGGTATTGTTTTAAGGTGTCAAAGGCTTTATGGCATTCATCATCCCATTTAAAGGAGACATCCTTTTGAGGAGATGATTAAATGGATGGAATCGTTTAGAAATCAAAGAAATAAAGAAATGAATAGATTGCAACTTTCCATGTAAAATATGAAGTTGACGAAGGTTAGTAGTTGGAGGAATTTCAAGAATAGCCTCGATTTTAGTGGGATCAACTTCAATGCCACACAAAGAAACAATAAAACCAATGAGCTTACATGATAAAATAGCAAAGACACACTTCTTAGGTTGAAATTGAACACAATATTTGATGATATGGTCAAAGCCAAGTTTAAGGATATCAAGGTTCTGCCCGATGTTTAGATTTGGAAAGGAGATCGTCAACACAATCTTCCAATATGTTATGCATAATGTCATGAAAAATATAAGTCATGGCCCGCTGATATATAGTAGTAGATTTTTTAAGGATAAAGGGCACGACATGATAACAAAAGGTTCCCAAGGAGTGATGAAGGTGGTTTTGTTTTGATTTTTTGGGCCCCTGAAATATTGGCTAAGTACAAGAAAGCACATGGGCATGCAAGGCCTATTTGAAGAAGGGCATGCAAGTTAAGAGAGCACATGATATGGTTTTAGGAGTGTTTAGTAGAACTTTGTGACACGAGTTTGCAAGGTAGAAAAAGGTTATGGGACTTAGTCATATTTTCCATATCGGGTAGAGCACGAGGAAAGCACGACCGAATGTGCATGTGGAGTGGATAAGGTGCTATCCCGACAACTTGGTTCCCATGAAAGGAATATAGCTTGTAATAGAATATTCTAGAGGGTCATCATGGAAAATAATGGAGAGCTCAAGTCTAAAGGATCATGCTTTGATGGAGGACCACTTGGACACTTGGTAACTAAACTACAAGTTTGGAAAGGCATGACAGTTCTTTACGAGGTTATATATACAAGAACCGGTAGAGGAAAGAGACATAGACACACCGAGAGTTGGAGAGAGGTGAAGCTATACAAAAATAATGTGAGAGTTCTATGGGTTGGGTTTAGAGGATTCGTATGAGTATGAGGTATCAAGGAGATGGGTCTAAATATTATTTGTTGTCCTATGAGAGTCTTAAGTCTAGTTTTGATGTAAGACTTTGGTTTACACTATGATATGGATTTGTGATAGCATCAATGAATGTAATGTGATTACCAAACGTGTTTAATATGAATATATGTGGTTCTAGTTTTACTTATATCTATATGGGCTTTTATATATATATATATATATATATATATATATATATATATATATATATATATATATATATATATATATCATATGAGTGTGTGTAAACCCCCATGTTTCTATTGTGATTTAGATCTATGTTCTATAATGCTTTTCTTATCTAAATGAATACATTGGTATAAGAATCCCATTCTCAATTTGTAAGATGGATGTATGGTTCGTTTCCATTATCTCCACTTTAGTTTCTATCATAAAGAATGCATTCTCACACAACTCAAATAAAGAGGGGCTCGGTACCTACGTGTGCCTCGGGTGAGTGCCCAATGCCTCTTTGGGTGATAGATCGAGTACATGGGATTTCCTTATTCTTTGAAAGGGTATAAAAATGACTACATCTTGGTTCCATTGTTGGGACCTATTTTCAAAGTTATTGTGAGAAATGGCATGCATCTTTTTCCTGTGATGTGTAATGATAGAGCACCTGACTTTAGAAATTTTGAAACATGGTTCAAGAGCACAGAGGATGAGTTTTCTCAAAGATTCAGCACTAGAACTGATTTGATGCACATAGATGGGTAGAAGGGAATCTATACCATAAGTTGTATGAGACATTATTTTGTTGCTTCCCAGTAGAGCTATTTGAATAGCTTTTAGCATACACATTCGAGATCAAGTTGGTACTATAGATTGTGTGTGTGGACCCAAGACGACTTTCAAAGGTTGCATGATGTATATATGACTTGGGCACATGTTGTTGATTACTGGTGGAAGGGAGTACTTGCTAGTTAGACTTTAGAATATTCCATTTTGATGTATTTTTGCCTAGAAGTTACTGATTTTGAGTTTCGAGGGAGCCTAAAGGATCATTTTTTAGTGTTATTCCCTGGCTATGAATATCTTGGTCATTACTTTGAGTTTAGAAACATTTCCTATGGCAGCTAAAGCTTCACTGAGCATTGAGAGAGGAAGCTAGGGTGGAGGAAGATGGTAGACATTATGGATAAAAAGGAAAGGGTGGAGAGATGACTCAAGTATAACGAAGCTCATGAATGGGAGATGACAGGACAATGTGAGGTTGCAAGTGTGATGGATCTATGGAGGAAAACATTATGAGATTCACGTGGATGATGTGGAGCGAGCAGCGGTTTATGCTACCAAATCTTGGAAAGCATGGGAGAGATGCCCTTCAGCTTCCGATGAGATTTCGTCGCATGGAAAAAGAAGAATCATCGAATGCATCTAAACCCACTTGGAAACCAACCCCTCGTGCTAGGTTTTCTAAACCAAGGGAGAAGTGTTCATAACCCTTGATTGGTGTTAGTGGGAGTAGTGATCGGTTCTGGGAGATATAATTTTTCATTTGGAACATCCATGGATGCACATACCATTCCGATGTTTGGAGGAATTTTCGGACAAAGTGCATGTATGTAAGGTTTGGGTAATGCATCTAGGAGTTGTGTGGGATAAATTTATAAAAGGAGAAATCTCACAAACTATTTGCATGCGATTCGGTGGAACATTGGGGACACTAGAAGCGACCACTTCAAGACCATTCCCTGGGAACCGGTGGATCTAGAGGTGGAATTCGCAGATTTGGAGGTGGAACCGGTGGATTTTGAGGTGGAACTGGTGGATCTAGAGGTGAAACTAGTGGATCTAGAGGTGGAACTTATGGATCCAGAGGCACAAGAACTAGTGGATCAAGTGGATTTGGTAGAAGAGGAAACACCGAGAGGGAACCAAGGCTTTAGATCAATAGGAAAAGGACCTCAAACACCTCCATTAGTGTTTTTGTGATCTCTATGCACCTACCATACTATAGGTGTATTGAAGACGCTACATATCATGAGTAAAAATGTGAGTTTCTATGATGTGCGGGGGATAAATACCTTAGACCGGAAGGTAACTTATTTTGCAACAACGTTGTAAGGATGTGCACATATCGGTATAGGAAGTATGCCACCAATTAGATGGTTATAGAATACACCACACTCAATAATTCCTTCCTAGAAGAATTCCATATACCGGAGTTCAAGTAGAAGAGCATTAGTGTACTAAAGGAGATTGAACAGGGGATGGTAGAGTGTGCGGGAGTATGATGCATGGTTATAAACTCTCCTGTCAAAACTATCATATGGCATTCACCCTTCACAACATGCTCAATGGTTTATTGGAGGGTTGATCACTCCATTTAGGAGGGCATTGTCACACAACACTTTCATGAGACCCACGTGATTCATTGGAAGTTGCCCTACGTGCTAAAGATGTTGGAAATGTAAACACTAGTGTTAGTATTTTTGGAGGCTCAAATTACCACAATGGCCAAGTAGTTGGAAAATATATCTGCAAACTCAATGCATGAGGTTTGTAGTGGGCTTTGGTGTACAGACTTTGAAGTGGAGGTGCATGCAAAGGATAGTTTCCTCCAAAATGTAGTACATGCGATAGTAGTAGATTACAAAATTTGTCACGGGGACCATGATGCGAGTAGATGTTCCTTGTTTTAGCATGCAATCCACAAGAATGTTTCTTGCTATTACAAGATCAGCACCTCTATGACCCACGACACTAAGGAATGTAGAATTATTGATTAAGTCCATGATGCTATTGATCTAGGTGTGCACTTTGACTAGCCGTGTAAGAATTTCAAATGATGATGACCGTCGTTATGAAGGGAATATAGATTGAGGGGTGAATGAAAGAGGTTTTCATGGAGGTGTTTGTGGTCACAGTAACTACAATGGAGGAAGAAGTGAGTTCCCACAAGGAACATGTTATAATTGTGGATCTACAGAACATTATAAACATGAGTGTCTAGATTTATTGTAGTGCTCATGGTGTGGGAAGAAGCATAAGTATGAGGAGTGCCCTGAGTTGTTTGAGCACATGAGCTAGTAGCACCGAAAGGACAAGGGTGCTGGGATGGTGAGTATAAATAAGGATGACACACATTGGATGCCTAGAGTGGCACATGAGTCAAGGTTAGAACCTATTTTGGTGACAACACGAGAAGAGGTTGCATACACAAAGGAGGTACTAAGGAAAAGGACTCTAGTCTTAAGAGAAGAATTGGTTCACAAGAAGTATCCCAGCCCTACCAATCAGAAGGAAGTATATCAAGAGATAATGGATGTAATTTGGAGTTTTTAGGGAGAAATATAGTGTCTAAAGGAGTAGTTCAGGTAACATGAGAAAAGGAGGAATGTTGAGGCTCCGTAGAAGGATCTAGATGTGGTCAAGGAAGTGTGCAAATTGTTAGGGCAAGAGATTATTATTCCCTTTCTAGGAGAATGGCTATGAGAGAAGGTACCACACACTAGAGAAGAGTGTAAAAGGTAGGTGTTTCATGTAAACCTCCCTCCCCATAGCCATGACTATGATAAAGAGATCACAATGAATGCAATTGTGGATGGTTGGATGTTGAGAAAAATATTGATTGAAACAGAGTAAAAGTCAATGTCCTTACATTAGATTCCTTGCTTCAAATGGGAAGGCCCGCATTACAACCATCTTCAAATGTGTTATTAATGGTAAACAAAACTAAGGAAATTGCCATTGGAGTATTGAAGGATGTAGTGATCACCATTCACGGGGCCCACTTTCTGGGGACTTTGAATTCTTGGTTCTCGCCAAGGTAGACAACTTTATAGCATTGCTTGGTTTCCCATGGTGCTATAAGCACAACACTAACATGAGGTTCAACAAAGGATATATAAGTTTCAAGAAAAATGAGGAATGAGTCATCATCCCTTTGATGGATGGGAATTTGATGCCTTACACCGAGCCTTTAGGAGAAGATTTCATTTATGGAATTTATGTGAGCTTCATCGAGACCCAGAGATAATTCAACCTACTGAAGGAGTTATCCATTTTTAGGATGCTTAGCTTGTGAGTGATATAAAAATAACAACATGTGACAATTTGGTGCATGGGAATTATGACTTAATTGGGTGATAGTTGAGGGGGTTTGTAACAAGAGTGACTAAGGCATGCTTAGTGAAGGGCCTAGGGGAGTAAGCTACGAAGTTACTCTAGAGGAGCATACCCTGAAATTTTCTTACGGGGCATGAAAGCTCAGTGGAGGAGTGAGGATGAAACAAGGGGGATGTTGAACTATGTCCTTCTTGGGAATGCAACATGGTGGTGGGCTACACACTGTGAGAGTCTCTTAGAATGAAGTTAGGATTTCCCTCTCTATCAGATTCTCTAGAAGCAACGTGCCAACGGTCATACAAGACTACCATGGTAAAAAGACAACTTCATTTCATATCCAACCATGAGAGAATGCCTCAATAGGAGGTGTAGAGGCCTTACCACCATCATTATGGGTACATAAGTTGTATTCCACTGTTATTTTTACACCCATCACAAAGTAAAGAAATCCCATGCATGTCGGCCTTCCACCTAGCGAAATTTGGGCACTCACCCGAGGTATGCGTAGGTGCCAAGTCTCTCTTTATGTGAGTTAAGTGGGAAACCATCATCTATTTCATGAACTTAATGAATAAAGTTGGAAATGAGACATACACTCATCATAGGGCTCAAAATGACCTCTAGAAAAATTTATTAATTCCAAATAGAGGGTATTTATAGATAATAGATAAAACTACAACAAAAGGAAAATACATAAATATTTACATCTATTCAATAACATCCATTAACATAAATGAAAATATATAGATAAGAACCAAATAAATTACATTCATACTCATTCATGTTTGTAACCTCATTTCATTCAATGGACCCATTAGACTACTATAGCTTGATCGAACAAAGTCATGCATCACAACAGAATCATTTCCTTCATCCATACAAAGAAAAAATTATATCCTAGGCCCTTAATACATTACTCCCTTATATAGCCTCTACCCAATCCCACAGAGTTCTCACAATATTTTTGCAGAGCTCTGCTCTCTATATTCTCCTCTATTGTATATCCGATCTACTCCTATCTTATTCTTTTATGGGAGCTTGTATTTATAGGCATCCCAAAGTGCCAAATCATCCTTCTACGGCCTCAGATCTAGTGCCAAGTTTTTGAATGTGGTCCTCCATGGGAGCATGCTCCATCAGATCCGAGCTCTCCACTCCTTGTAATGATGGTCTTCTGGAATCCTCTATCGCTAAGCATATTACTTTTGTGGGCATCATGTTGCCAGGCTGGCACCTTATCCACTCCTCATTTGGTGCCAGGTCACACTTTTCTCATGTCCTTTCGATATGCCAAATATGGCTAAGTTTCAATACCTTGTCTTTTGGCGCACAACATGGAATTTATAGAACCATCCTAGAACCTTGCCTTGCGTTCCTTCTCCTTGCACGCCCATCTTCAACCTAGGCCTTGTGCACCCATGTGCCTTTGTGTACTTAGCCAATATTTTAGGGGCCAAACATCACCCCACACTACACCTATTCTCCGCCTGTGGGAACACTTCTCCAAAGAATAAAGAATTACAATAGACTTAAGTCTTGGAAAAGAATAAGGGGATGAATAATTTGGGAAAGAAGAAAGAATGTGGAAGTGATGGAATTATTACAACAAGCTAGGAAAATATTTTTTGCTAGTCATCCTCCAACTTATTCTAGGAATCAACTTCATACTACGCTCTCTAGAAGACGTCTCCAACTAAGGTATTCATAGTCTCAACTACCCCTTCCAATTGTTTTCCCATGTCCTCAAGTGCATCCATTCTTCTTGTGATTTACTGGGTACAGTTCCTTCAACTGGTTTTTGATTGAACCCCTTAAGGTTTCAATGGCCTCAGATTTATTTTCGACCTTGGAAAGGATTATGTCCCTTTCTACCCTATTTCCCTTATTCTTCTCTTAAAACTCCTTCAACTCTGCTTCATGAGTGGTGACCAAGATGCTCACCACTCTATCCTTATCTACGCAATTAGCATATGCGACATCGTATATTGGGTAGTAATCTTAACATCCACAAGTACCTTGCTATACTTAGCAATGTTTGCTAACAATTTCAATTTGTAATCCATCACCAAGTGTGCTACCACTTCTTCTGTGGAATCCAATGACAATTATTGTCTCTCCATGGTGAGGATGTGTGTCATAAATTCTAAGCGATCAAGAGTGGATTCATGCTTTTATGCGGGTGACGTTAGGTCTGGATGCTTCAACATAATGACACTTGTGATAGAATCCATATTTTTGTATACTTTGTGCACCTTTTCCAACTCATCCCTTAGTTCATAATTTAGCTACGCATTGATCAACTATTCATGTTTCAAGCCCTTAGTCTTCTCAATAAGCTCCTCTTCCTTCTTTTCTAGCTCTCCCTCAAAAATTTTACTCGAGTCATTTCTTCCAAAGAGCCTAACCTCAGCCTCATTGCAACCTTATTGAGCACATTAAATAATTTCTCATCCAGAGAGTTGTTGGGAATTTACCAAGGGGTTGGCTCCCTTAGACTCGTACTAGCATGATTGCCCCTTGGTATACTTTGAACTCTAGCTCATCAATATGGGACTCAAATTCCCAAGAGAGCATCTTCCTTATCCTAGGTACGCCCTCCTCGTCAAATGATGGCATAGCTAGAAGTTTTTCCAGGGGTATAGTGCTCTAGAAGCACATGAGTAGCACCTTCCTTGGGTCAGCAACATAGCCCATGACTTGTCCTCATTTTTATCAAGGCTCTTCCTTCCCAAGTGCATGGCTTTGGGGAAACTCACTATTAGATTGGGACCTCCTCCCACATTGAATTGTTATTTCTCAACACTTTCCTCCTTATCCTCTTCCATCACTATGTCAATGTTATGCTCCAATTCTTGTTCTACCAAGGCCTCGATTATTTTCATTGCTTCTCTTTCTGCCACCTCATTTACTTTCTCTTACGTAAGGCTTGGAGTTTTCTACTCCTACATGCCAACCTCCTCACTTCTTCCCATGTCCTGGGTGCCTTCCTCCTCCTAGCTACCCTTGCACTACATAAAAAGGAACTCATGTTCTTCTTCTCTACCCTCTTCTTCTAAACTATGCATGCTGAAAACAAGTGGTTCTTGGTCCTCTTCAAAATCATCTTCTTCATCATCATCATCCTTTTTCACCTCTGTGAGGCTTCCGGGCTCTCGAGTTTCTTTCGATTCGGCCTCCTCTACTATCCTCTGCTTCTTTTTGAGAGGTGACTCTTCCGCAGGGGATCCAGCCTTCTCTACTTCCTCTGGTGACTTCTCCTTAGTGAGGGGTTGTTTTGGTGCCTCTTCTTCTACGGTCTTCTCTTTTACTGGGGACTTCTTCCTACGCGTATAGGTGCTAGGTTTGGTGCTTGCCACCGATGTGCTTACTGGCTGGGAAGTCTGCACACTTGGTGCTTTTTCTTCTTCTCTCTCCCTTTTCTTGAGCGTGGGATTTCTTCTACCTATGGGATATTCAGGTATGGATACATCATTCTCTAGGTATGCACCTTTCTAAATTTTGCCTAATGCAAAGATATACACATGCCGTAGAATTTCCTGCAATTTGTAGAGTCAAGGGTTTCATCATTCTGACTTCATGTGCTATGTACTTTTCCATGTATGCACACTTATTAGGGTATACTAACATCTGACGCATCTCCTTATGGTCTTGATCAACTTCACTAAGGTCAAACATTAGTCTATTTGCTTCTTTGAACCTGTTAACTCTCGCTTGGAAGTACTAGGTAGTGAAGGAGAATGGGAGTTTACACCATGGGCTCATGGTTTCATCCACAAACTTGAATCTTCCTATGCAGAAGTGCTAGTACACAAAAACTTAGCTTCTCCCTCTATAAGCACTTGCTACTTTCTCAGGATTCTCCACTCTACCCTAAACGCATCCCTTAAGCACTTATACCACTTGTCCAGGCACGCCTTGTGGGAGGTTGTCATTGTTTCACATGTATACTTTGTAAATATTTTTGCAGGTGAGGGATCTTCAGCCGGATACTTCTAAACAAACTTTTCTGTCACGTCAGAACTCCTATCTCCAAAAATACAATTGTTAGGAGGATATTTCCAAAGAGTATCTTGTCTCCTTCCTATGCGCTGTTGATTATCTCATCTGTAATGAAGGCCGATAAATTGTAGATTATGCCCTCTGATATTTTTCTGCAAACATTTAACCAAGACTTATTCACCTACATCTACCTTTCTTGATCATTTAACTTTTTGACCAGGTGTGTGACCATTCTCATGCCATGATCTGGGATTTATGTAATATTAAAATACCTTGAACCCTTCTTGTAATCATATATAGTGATAGTTAGTTTGATGGTGTCCTTTTCACTCGGGTCATCGTCTATGCTTTCTCCCTCGCAGATGAGCCCTATAAACCTCAAAATGAGCTAAGGGGTTATGCACATCTTGTGCCCCATGAAGTAAAATTGGTTCTCATACACGCATGACATCATCCACTGATAGAGGTGCTCAGGATTTCCAAAGTAGCAAAAATCATCGAGTTGTAATAACCTTGCCTTCTCCAACTTCACTTTTACCTCATCGCTATAGATGGGAAAAACCTTTGGTGTCCTTTTGTTCATCGGGCACACTAACTACAACATCATTTCCATCTCTGTTTTGTTTGTGTGATGTTTATAATCACTCACCACCATCTTTCTCAAATGGGATTCCCACTCCTTCCCAAGAAAAATTTCATTTGGGTACTGCATTTCTGCATACCACTCTTCATTCATGTTTGTGGTGGTTTTTGTTGGCTATCTACCATTTCCCTTTCCTTGGGATTCTTGGGTGCCATTGTCTAGGTCATCTTAGCACTTCAATCTCTTCTTGTTACTCTACTCTTCCAATCCTTCCAACCTTAGATCTCAAACTTGTGAAGAAACCCTCTTAAACCCATTCCCTAGTTTTCAAACCCTAAGCTGGGATAATCCTTTCATGAGATGATGCCTTCTCATAACTACTCTTACACTGTGAAATCCCTTCCTTTCGGTTTATAAATCCAAACTAGTTACTCATGCTCAAACTCTTCAAAATTTTCTTAACACAGATCATTTTCGAAAGCCCTAGTTTATAATGATACAACAAGTGCTTCTCTCTTCATAAACGAAATGTCTCGACCCTCTATTTAGTTTTTACTTATTTGTAACATTAAATTCTACCTTACCGCCACTATACTTCAACACTTATTACATATTTTTCCAAAAATCTAGACTTCAACACCCTTTCTCACACACCCAACCTTGCATGGACAACTCAATAACCTTCTACCACGCAACTAACCTATTTGTGAAGACTCTTATGCACGTGTCAACGGGGTTAAAGGAACTTCTTCCATCCTTTACATGATTTTTTATCTTGCCTAACTCATGTTGCTTTTACGCTTCTTTATCTCTTCTATGTGGATCACCAATGTAGCCTTATCTTGACACCAAACATATATTTTCACCTTTCCTTGCATGTACTTCCTTCACAGGGCCATTCAACTGGGATTTCCAATGTAATCCTTCTTGGTGCTTCACACTTCAAGTTCTTCCACCTTACTCCACCCCACACTAAAATGATGCATGATCCTCTATGTAGCTATAACATTAAAAATTAATGATATTATAGGTGCAAAGGCACAAAGAAAAACAAAAACGAGAAAGGAAACACAATAACAAAAATGCATTAAGGGAAAATCCTAAACTAACTAGAAATACTACCTTATTTACAAACAACAAGAAGACTTATTTATAGTAGGGCTTTAGCCTACTATCATTGAAGTGTCCTGGAAATCTTGTTCCATCTGGCACTTGTAACTAGAATGCGTCAGAATCAAGGATGTATGATATGGTGTAAGAACCCAACCAATGCACTTTTAAATTCGAGGATGGCGTAAAAACTTGGAATCCTATAGCAACACCATCGACAAACCTCCAACTTCTTGTTCCTAATGTGACGATCATGTCATTCCTTTTTTTTCTGCTATTTGGCTCAATTGGCCAACAAACACCTTTCATCCAGCTTCATTAATTTATCAATCCTTTCTTACAACACTTCCTCATCATCCAGCCCACCTACGCATGTTATTCATAGAGAAGGTAACTTTAACTCAACCGGAAAGACAACCTCCATGCCAAACACGAATTGAAATGGTGTGGCTTTATTCATATTTTTATAAGTTTTCCTATAGGCCCATAATATGGCTGATACCTTGTCATCCCAATCTTGTCTTCCAACATCAAAAATCTTTGTTAGGGTATGACTCAAGTATTTTGTTAAATGCTTCCATGGTTCCATTTGCTTATGGGTGATAAGGTGTAGTTTTGTGATGAACTACCATGAACTGCTAATAGGATCCTCATGGTCTCATTCAATAAATGTGTGCCCCTATCGTTGGTTAAACTAAAATGGAATCCATACCCCGTGATAATGTTCTCCCACAAACATGTTTATGTTGAAGTTGTTGTATTGTCTTTAGTTGGGGCTGCCTCTACCCACCTTGTTAAATAGTACATGCAAGTGATTACATAGCATGATTCATCCCTACGCGTTGTTGGTGCAAAATGGCCTACAAATTCTATTTCCCATTTCTCAAAAGTTTTAGTGATAGGGATATGGTATAAATGCATTTCATCTCTCTTTCCTATCTTACCAATGCACTAACAATGGTCACACACTTTACAATACTCTTTGCAATCCTTATGCATAGTTTCCCACCACAATCCTACCATTAATATTTTTGGTATGGTGGCATCTCTTGCATAATGTCCACCTAAACTTCCTCCATGTGCTTCCTTTATGATGGCAAAGCACTCATGCTCTAGTACACACCTGTGCAAAACTTCATCACACCCTAGTTTGTATAAGTCCCCATTAATCAACATGTAGGGAATGACGTGTATGGCTAGTTGTTTTTTCTCTAATGTCTTCATCCCTTCCAATGCCATACCAATTTTAATGAACACAATAATATTCTCTAATTTTGAGGGCACGTGCCGTAATTAAAATCACTATGCATCTACCATGGTATCTTCAATGCTTTGTACGTCCTCCCCTGAATCAATCCTAGACAAATGGTCGGTCTGGAATTACTCTTGCTTGGTTTGACAACTACGGTGAACTCGAACTCTTAGAACAATAGTACCCATTGACATATGTGCCCTTGTAATATGGGATTATTCACCAAGTATTTGAATGCCATAAGGGCAAGTGTAAAATATAAAAGGGATTCCAACAAATATTATCTCGAATTTATGAAGCACGTAGATCATTGACAATGCCTCGCACTCGGTTGTAGTATAATTCTACTCTGCTGGTGTCAATTTCCTACTTGCAAAGCATAAGGGGTGATCAAAAATTATCTCACCATGCTATGCAAGAAGCTGTTCTAATGGATTTCCTTGAGGCATCCACATTAACAAGGAAAGCCTCATCCTAATAAGTGAAATATAGGATGGGCATGGTGATAAGCTAATCCTTTAAAGTTACAAATTCCTTCTATTGTGCCTCTCCCCAATAAAAGGAATTCTTATGTCTAAGTAAATATTCTAAGGGCCCGAAAATCTTGGCATATCCTTTCTTGAACTTCCTGTAGTACCGCGTTCCCAAGAAACCCACGTACTACACTTTGACTACTAGGTTCCTTCAACCCCACAATTCTGCGACTTTTCAGGGTCTACTAGTAGGCCCTCCTTACATATTATGTGCCCAAATAATGTTCCAAATGAGGTAGTGAAGACATATTTCTTAATGTTGAGGGATATCCTCAACTACTAAAACCTTTCAAACATCAATCTCAAATTGTCACAATGGTCCTTGACCAGTCCATACATGGTCCAATCATCAAGGTACACCTAGAGAAACTTGTGGATGAATTCCTGGAAGGCCTACACTACAATGCATGAGAACACAACAGACACATTCTTTAACCCAAAAGGCATGACCGTATAGGAAAAAATTCCCCACTCGGTGGTAAAGGTTTTCTTTCTCTAGTCTTCCTTTACAATCCTCACTTGGTGATAGCCTTAGAACCCATCCATGAAAGAGTAGACTTCGCGCTCTACCACTCCTTCCAATATTTCTTCAGTGAATGGGGTTGGGAAGGGATCAAAGACACACACTATATTCAGATCCCTATAATCAAAACATATCCTTATCCTTCAGTCCTTTTTTATACTAATCACCATTGGACTTATCCGCTCTAACTCCTCCACATCCTCTATGATTCCTGACACTATCATCTTCTCTATTTCCTCCTAGATCTTCATGCATAGATTGGGGTTCATCGAGTATGGCCTCTTCTTGAATGGGCATGCACTTTCCTTCAACTTTATCCTCATTTCCCACAAGGAATGGTGGATGCCTTTAATTTCATGATACCTGTGTGGGAATAAATCCTCAAACTCACGTAAAATATTAATGATCTTGGAGACTTCCTTCTCCAACTAATAGTCACCAATAATAGCCTCTTTAGGCTCTTCTTTTGTGCGATTGTTAACCTTCTTTTTCTTTAAAGGTTCATGGTAGGAACACATTCTTTCATTAGTATTATCCATCACTTCATAAAAGCCTAGAGAATGGTCAACCTCCAAATTTTCCATCTCTTCACCATCTATGACATATACCATCTTTCCTTTTTCTTTTTCTATGCACACACGCTCAAATTGCACCTCATCAGAATCATCTTCACCAAATTGTTCCTCCAAGCATGGCTCTCCTAGCAATTCTACAAGCCTATCCTCTGCCTTTGCACTATCCCCCATTATAAGGTGCTTGACCTCCTACAATGCCTTATCCACCAATGGTTTGGTGCTTCGATATTCAAATACTTGGATGAGATCAAACGCTAGTTCTTGCCAATTCCATGTTTGATGGCATGTCTCAGAGTGGATGTACCATGCACACGCATAATCCTGTAGTGTAGAATATAGTTTGTGTACCTTAACGGATGGTGGCAAAGCTTCCATGCCTTCCCTCCAAGATCTCTCACAGGCTTGGATGTAGAAAGAGGTGGGCTCCTTACCATGGTATTATTTGATGGTGGTGGGTGCGTTTCTTCTAGAGAACCAAATAGAGAAGGCAATTGTCACTTCGCGCCATTCCAAGATATTATCCTGATGCATTTCCCACCAGTGCACAGTAGTTCCAAGTAGGATGTAACTTAGCATCTCTCTTCTTTCATTCTCGTTTCTCCACTGGGCCTCCATTTCCTGTAAGAAGGTCTCAGTGTAAGCCCCTCCAGAATACTTAGGTAACTTCCTTCCTCCTAGGCACCTAAGTGAGCACGCCTTAGGTGCTCTAGTTACAAGCCCCTTTAGTTGTCTCCCAACCAACTCATAAGTTCAGGCACCCAATTGTCACATGCTAGACTAGTGGTGTCACTTACCGACTGAGCATCCTCAAACTGGATAACTTTGTTAGTAGGATGGATTATCTCTGGGTCTCAAATAGAATGCACATAAATCTAATCAAGGACCTCTTCTCCTAAGGGCTCTGTGTATGGAGTGACTTCCCATATGCAAGGGGAATGATAACCCTTTCTTCCTCATTCTCAAATATTATGTACCCCTTATTGAATTGAAGATCCGCATTGTTCTTATAACACCATGGGTGCCCAAGTAGTGCGAGAAAATTTTCTACCTCGGTCAGTGCCAAGACTTCAAAGTCCCCACTAAACTTATCCCCTTAAATGGTGATAGCTACATCCTTTAAGACACTAATGGGCATTTCCTTCATTTTGTTTTCCATATACAACACATTTTAAGAAGGTTGTAATGTAAGTCTTCCCATTTGATTCCATGCATCCAAGGTGAGAACATTGAATTCCACACTTGTGTCAATGAGGATATTACTAAGGATCCATCCATCTACGAATGTATTTAACATGATCTCCCTATCATAGTTAATTTGTGAGGAGGAAGGTTTACATACATGACCTACCTCTTGTGCTCTTCTCCAAAGTGTGTGTTACTTTCTCCCGAAGCCATTATCGTAACATGGGAATGATACTCTCCTACCTTAGCATTTTACATAATTCCTTGACCTCATCCAGTCATCCTTTAGCACATCGACCTTCCTTCTTCTCTCCTCCCCTGGACTTTGCTCCTTTAGACATTGGATTTATACTTGTAAACTTTTAATGATTTCCATGGTTTCTTGATATACCTCCTTTTGATGTGCGGGGTCTAGGTACTTCCCATTTACCACTTCTTCCCCTAAAACCAGGTTCTTCTACCTTGGTACCTCTTAGGCTCGTTCATTCTCTGCTTGAGTAATGACCATGATAGGTTCTAATCCGAGTCACAAGCCACTCAAAGCATCCAATGTGTATAAGCCTTGTTAATGGTTACCATTACATCTCCCTTGTCTTTCGAGTGATGTTGATTCATGTACTCAAACAACTCATGGAACTCCTCATACTTTTACTTCTTCCCGCACCATGAGTGTTGGTCTAATTTACGGGTTTTTGCACACTTTGCTTTAATTTTCCATGTTTTATTTTTACTCCAAAATGTCCTTTTAGCTCGAGTGGTGATTTGTAACTCATTTTATCTAGTTGAATGATTTCAAACTTCCCTCAACGTTGTTATTCTACCCCATTTTGGAACAAAATCCATGTTTCCCCCTTGTTGTGCCCCTAATTTTTCATTTATATGGGTTGTGTCATTTTTTCCACTACCAAATCGTGAAAGAACTCAAAATTGATCAAATCCTGAATTTGTGCAAGTATTTCCCCAATCCCAAGGTCACAAGTGATGTCAAAAATGATTCAGTTGGTTTGAGATGAAGAAATCTGCCCTCCTTGTCAAAATTTTTGATTTCTAGGGCATTTATTGCATTTTTGACATATTGATGGTCATACGGGCGTGTTCTACAAATCAAATTTATCATTGTAATGTTTATGCTTACATGGTAGGCTCCTATTTGGCCGGGGATGGTCGGAAAAAATGTTATGACTTGTCATTTTTGAGTTTTTTGCAAAAAGGAAAATTTTTGACCGCAGCCCCGTAGTGCTACAATGATGTGCCTACGTGGCATGATTTGATTGGTTGATGGACCGGTGGGTGGTAGGGGTCACTTAAAATTTTTCTTCAATTTTTGAAAAAATTTCAATGTCAATTTTTGGCCCGTGAGCCTACACCCAATGGGAAGGCGACACATGTCTAAGAAGGTCGTGCAGATGGCGAAGGACTTGGAAAATTTTTGTTGTTTTTTGGCTCAAGGCGTCAGGAAAAAATTTGGCCCGTGAGCCCACATCTAATAGGAAGAGGACACATGTCCAAGGGAGCAAAGGAGAAGTGGGGTGGTGCATGTTTTTGGATTTTTTGCCTTTGGAGGAAAAATTTCAAAGTAAAAATTTGAGCCAGATCTCCACGCGAATCACAGTGTGACACATATGCACAAGGATGAAATGGAGGGGTGGAGGCTTGGAGGAATTTGAAGTTTTTAACTTCAAAAAGTAAAAAGGAAAATTTTGGCTTGAGGTCCCACCACCAATGAACAATGGACACGTGTCCAACATTTGATGGAATTTTGGAGCGCGGAGGAAAGATGGAAAATCTTCCAAACTTTGACAAAAATCTCAAGGTGAAAAGTGAACCTGTGGAAAATTTGAAGGTGTCTCCCCATAGCCAATCAGGGGGAGACACGTGGCATGGTTCAAAATGGAAAAAGGAAGAGCGTAGGGCCTGCAAAGGATTTTGTGCTCACAGAGGATTGAAAGAAAATTGGATGGGTCGGCTCCGCATCCAATGGGACAACGACACATGGCAGAGAAGCAGCGGGTGTTCGGGGGTGTGGAGAATTTTGAGAAAATTTTCCTTTTCTCAAAAAAGGAGCAAAAGTCATCATTTTGGCCCGCGGTTTTCAGTAGGGCCCATAGGAGGACACGTGGCACGTCCAGGGGGCAAGCGGGGAAAATTTTCACAATTTTCCCAAAGTCCAAAAAGGTTACAAATGAAAATTTTAAAGGGAAGGGTCATGTGCCAATGGTTTTTGGACATGTGTGCACCTTATCCAAAGGTAAAAAGGGGAAAATTCATGAATCTCATCCTCCACATGGAGGGCTGGCATTTAAAGTTGATTTTAATCGACGGTCACTGTGGAATTCTATTTTTTAGGTGCCATAGAAGCTCTAAAGAACTTGGAATCATCATTTTTACACCAAATCACCTAAAACTTTATACGGTTCTACATCCCTTCGGCCTTCGAACATAATGGAATCATTCAATTGAGCTAATTCAAGTGCCCTATGATGTCTTTTGATGAAAATTTTCCCTTGACCCGTGAAAAACGTGAAAGGTGAAAATAAAAAGTTGCGAGTTAAAAATGATGAAGTAAAAGGTGAAAAAAAATTACAAATGCATCATGGCCTATCTAAATTCCAAAAACATGACCTTGGGATGGTTAACGATCTGAATCCATGTAATATTTTAAAATATTTGTGCATATCTTGCATTTTACAAGTTGTTTTATAGTTTTATATCATTTTTAATTAAATGGATAAGAGTTGTGTAATGATTTGATCCCTTTGGCATATTATTTTCTTGAGATGTAAGGATCCAAGTTGGTAGAGGGTATATGATGTAATTTGGAGGCATTTTGTAAAAGGTGTTGTGAATTTTGGGAGAAGGAGAGAAGAATTTTCATAACGAAAACTGGAAGAAGTCCATTTTCTCTTAGAGAAACAACTTGAGAGCCATTTTTAATTCTTGTTTGCATCAAATGTTCATCATGTTGAGTTGGTTTCAGCTATAAAGCCATCAACAAACTTTGAGATTGTCTAAATAACATTCCCTTGCTAATATATTTTTCATAATTTTTTTGGATTAACTTGTTTTTCTCTTGGGAAAGCTTGCACACACTTGTATTTCAGTATTTTCAATTTGTGTTTCATGCTCATGTTGCAATCTTGTGTTTGGGATCTTTATTGGTCATACATGGTCTCATTTATTGTAGAGGGTTTGAAGGTATCTGTAATCTTCCATTGAGAAGAGCATTCATTTGATTGAAGATAAATAAAATTAAATTCATCTTACTTTCCTTGTAAATTGAGGGTGTTTGTAAAACTTTGGGCATACCTTAGGTCATGATCTAACAGGGGTTTCTGAATGCTTCATTGATATTTTTCTTCAAGCCTTTGTCACTGGTTATCAAAGTTTATATGGAATAGTGTAGATTTGGACATCCATGTGTGCACACATCCTGGTTGTAAGAGCACTTCAAATTCATTGAAACATCTCTATTGTTTAGGTGTTGTAATTCATTTATAAAGCTTCCCAAATAAGGTGATGATTTCTAGCTACTCTTGTCTCAACATATCTCATCAAAATTTCATTCTATACTAACTCATCCTACCTATAATACCCCCTGCATCTGCATTATGTGTCCACAAAAGAATTCAATCCTTTCACTAAAATGCACAAAGTTCATCGGGGTTTGATCATGTCTTTAGCAGCTCTAGCTTTGTTCTAAGAACATTTCCATCATTTATTAGTGATAACTCCTTTGAGTTTGGATAATGGATACTTGATCATGTTTTCACAAAGCCTCTTACATATCATATGTAAAAACACAAAGATATTTCAATATCCTTACCATATAGGGGCTGCAATATAGGTTCTCTTGCCTTGGTTGATAGGCACAACCTAAAATAGTGAGGGTTAGATCAAAACCCTCTTGAAGGTGTTATCCACTCCCTCAATTATTGAATGCAAACAAACAGATAGATGTGCTTCCCTGCTACAAATGACATAGAAAATATCTATATATCCTTGAGTGTCTTGTGCAAATTCATGATGTTGTTCAAGTTGTGAAGGAGAGTAAAACTAGATACCAACACCCAAGTGGTGCCGTTGCCGGGGACTTCTTGCAATTTCTTTGTGGTTTTGAAGTGTTTGAAAGGTTTGAGCATTTGTGTGATCAATTACTTTAGCATTACATTCTTGAGATATCATTTCATATTTCATATCTGCATGTTTTGGGTAATAAGGATTTCAAACTCAGCCTACTCTTCTCATTTACCAGCAGTTTGTATGATTTAGATGCATTGATTTTGGTTCAATCAAGAAGAAGAAGATCTGATTTGTAAATCCTTGCAAAGTTTTCAGTCATGGCATACATTTTCTTTGGATATTTTAGTGCTTTCTTGCATAACTAAGGTGAAATCCTTGGTGGCAACTCTATGTTGTTTGGATCTTGAAATACCAGTTGTCTTACACATTTCTGTCATTGAAAACTTGTTTAAATCTATCAAGTGGAGGGAAGGAGATCCCTCTTCATCAAGGAATCTTCTAATAAATTTCTCACCAAATCAAGGAGATCAGAAATAGAAGGAAGAAGAGTGTGGAAAGTGGTTGGTGATTTGGTTCCAAGGAAAGAGATCCCCATAGTTGAATTTGAAGGAGAGTAGTCTCTTATTGAAGATTATAATTCCTCTTGAAGTAAATCTGATTCGGGAAATATTCTTGCTGATTTTCATTCTACATCGGTGAGGGACCTTCTTATGTAATTAAAAAGCTTACTCCTAGATCTACTCATGTGGTTTCTAAGTTTACTAAATTTTATCAAGAGAGAGAACCTTTGGGGGGTTTTCATTTTAGAGATCATTCATCTATTCCAATCAAATGCATTACTACTCCTCATCAGCTTGTGTCACCTCCAAGATAACCCCCACCAAACAATATTTCTCAGCCTAGACCTCCATTTGTTGTTAACACCTTTTGTCCTATAAATTTTGGAGGAATGGATAGTTATCCAAATGCTGTCCCACGAGGATGTGAGAAATAGGTTACCGAAATTCCAAGGTAACAATGTCATTACCGGTGATCGGCATCTCAAACTATTTGATAATATGATGGAAGATTTTCAGATAGATTTTGAGGATGTGTATATCAAGTTGTTTATCCATACAATTGAGGAAGATCCTAGGGATTAGTACAATTCCCTACCCGATAACTCTATTGATTTATGGGTGAGATGAGAAATGCATTTAGATTGCGGTTTGGTGACAGGAATGATCCTAGATTTCTTTTGTCCGAATTTGAAAATATCAAGAATAACCTGAGTGAGATAGTCCATGACTTCAATAAAATATTCAATAAAACATTGAGAAGGCTTCCTGTCATTTTAAGGCCTTGTGATGAATCTTGTTTGATCAAATATGTAGATGCATTTGATAAAAAGGCGATCTATTACTTGAGAGACAAAAATCCTACAAACTTGAGGCAAGCTTTCACCATGGCACTTCAAATTGAAAATAATATTAAAGCTATTGGTAAACCACTTAAGAGGGATGGTGTGAAGTGATAAACCCCGAGAAGCCTCAAGCTTGCAAGGGTGCTTATTTGGAAGATGTTATCAAGACTTTGGTAGGGGCTGTCAAAGAAATTTCTTACAAATTAGCCTAAGCTGAGAAGGGAATTAGGAAAAGTTCACAAGGACAAAAAAGAACTCAAAATCACGATATATTTGGAAATCATCCTAGGGGTGATAAAAAACAAGATGATAGAGCTAAAGGGATTATTTGATTTACAAATAGACAACCCCAAATACGTGAAAATAGAGTGGTGCTCGACCCTCCGATTGCAAGAGTTGTTGTTGTTCAAGAATTTGCTGATATGGATTGGTGTGATAGATGTTTTCTTCCTCATCCTCCATGTGAAATGGACTAGCAAGATATTGATGATGATAATGAGAATGAAATGGATGATGATATTTGTATGATGGGCAGCTCTTCGGGCTCACAACAAGCAGCAACATCAACGAGATGTGATAAGTGCAAGGACTTCGCAACCTTTTGGGATTGCATAAAGAGGGCACCATTTCTTTCTCTTCCTCAAACTCATGATGTAGATGTAGTTCAGGACTTTGAAATTCCTAATAATGACTTCAAATATCTAGGGGCTTTAATGATCAAGAAGTATGATGGTGGTATTCGATTCGAAGGAAGATATACCATTGTTAATGAATGTTTTGGTTGGTCAAGAGAAAAGTAAAATACTAGGAGTAAAGTTGTTAGAGGAGCTGGACCTCAAACCAAGCCAAAGACACCCTTTCTCACAAGCATTCCCAAAGAAAATCCTAGAAAAGAAACAATTTCCAAGAACCCCGCTATCCCATGCAAAAATATTAGTCCTCTTCATGCCCAGCTGCCAAGAATACTTCTCGGTGATGAACCTTCTTGTCTCCCTTCCAATTTTGTCTTACCAAAGAACGTTCCATATGATATAGCCCAAGTATTAAGCCAAATTAAAGTGAGTGTTCCCATCATTGAGTTGCTTAGAATACTGAACATAAGAAGAGAGAATTTGAGTACTTGGGATTGAAAGAAGTAAAGGTTACCCCAAACAGAAATACAAATGTTGTTGAGAATCCTCTTCAAAGCATTGCTGGCCTTGAAACACCACCACTAATGGATTATTTTGGAGAGGCACCTGAAGTATATTTTGGAAAATCCTTGGTTGATTCCCAATTGAATTTTGATCCATTCTTCACAACTTTTCTCATAAAATATAGGTCGCTTCACAATTGTATGTTTGATTCCGGTGCATCATGTAATGTAATGCCTCTAGAAGTCATGAATGAGTTGGATATCAAAGTGACAAAGCATATGGGAAGTGTACGACCATGGATTCAAGGGAAGTGCCGGTTGTTAGATGTGTGAAGGGTTTAGTAGTGTAACTTGTAGCCTATTTGGGTAAGAATTTAAAACTTGATGTTGTAATTGTTGATTGCCCTTCTAAATGGGGTATGCTTTTGTTAAGAAAATGGGATGCAAGTGTTGGTGGTAGTGTTCAAATGAACATGTCTTTCACCACCATTCCCATTGAGGGAAGCCTTGTCAAACTCTATGGTGAAAATAAGATGTTACACTTGATTGGAGATCCCAACAATGCTTCTTATGAAGTGTTGTTTGCCAATGTAGATGTTGACAACTTCGGTGGTTTTGCTGATGGAAAAGAGAATAAGATGGAAAAATCAGAGTGCCTTGGTATGGTAGGTTCTCTATGGACATTAATTTTTGATGGATCTTGCTCCAAATTTGGCAATGGTGCTGGTATAGTGCTGGTTTCTCCTAGTTTGGAAGAGTTTCCTTTCTCCTTCAAGCTCAATTTTGAATGCACTAACAACATTGCTAAGTATGAGGCATTATTATTGGGATTAAGGATTGCATGGAAGTATGGAGTAAAGGATATTGTTTCTAAAGGAGATTCAGAGCTGGTTGTCAAGCAAGTAAGAAAGTTATATGCCACAAAAAATCAGCATATGAAACAATATAAGCATGTTGTTTGGGACTTGATTGAAATGTTTGATTCCTTTAACATTGTTTACCATGATAGAAGTCTTAATGTTGCTACTGATAAGCTAGCTGTCCTTGGTTCTAAATTTGATAATTTCACCATTTCACCTTTTTGTGAATATGATATTGAAGTGCTAACAAGGCCAGCTGTCCCGGATAATGTGAAGCATTGTCATATTTTTGATGATGATGCACAAGTGTTGAGATTATTACAATGCCAAGGTGATTTTTATGGTCATAATATTGATTGGGAACCAATGGTATGCATGAATGAAGGTAGAGAAACTTTGTTTGATAAGGATATTATACAATTGAAAACAAATACCATTCCTAAAGGTCTTGTTGCACTTGAATCCAATTTTAACAATGTTGATTGCATCATAAATAGAAAGATGTCTACTTCAAGGGATGTGGAAGAGCACAACTTGGGAACCTAGGACAAACCAAGGAAGATCTGGCTGGGTAGCCATCTCAGCAAAGAGGAAAAATAATCCTATGCCCAACTTTTAAAGAAGTATCAAGATCGCCTTGCTGGTCTTATTCGAGCTAAAGGAATATAGAGAAGATTTATTTCAGCATGAGATCCCTCTTGAGACAAAAACCAAGCGATTTAGACAAAAACAAAATCCTATTAACCCACTTCTTTGCATGAAAATGTAGGAAGAGTTGAAGAAATTGAGAGATGGTGGCATCATTCAGCCTACTAGATATTCATCTTGGGTGGCAAACCTTGTCCCGATTAGAAATAAGAATGGAGATATCAGACTTTGTGTGGATTTTAGGAATCTAGAAAAAGCATCTATGAAGGACAAATATCCTTTTCCAAACATGGAGAATATGTTTCTGCTTATAACAGGGTGAGAAATGCTTTCTACTTTGGATGGTTTCTCCAGACACAATCAAGTAGTTGTCAAAGAATCGAGAAAGACTTAAGACAACCTTCAAGATTACTCCTTGGGGAATTATGTTTTTATAAGGATGCCTTTTGGATTGATGAATGTTGGTGCTACTTTTCAAAGGGTGATGGATGTTGCCTTTGCTGGTTATATCAATGGATTTATTGCGGTTTACCAAGATGATGTGATTGGTTTTTCAAGGCAGCGAGCGGCAGACCATTTGCAACACCTACGAAGATGCTAATTGGATGTAGAGAGTATGAAATTTCACTTAATCCAAAGAAATGTCATTTTGGCATGCAAAAATCCAAGCTATTCGGGCATATTGTGTCCAAAGAAGGTGTTATGATAGACCCTGAGAGAGTGGAAGCAATCAATAAATTTCCCATTCCAAGAACCAAGAAAGGTATCCAATCTTTCTTTGGCCAAATAAATTTCATTAGAAGGTTTATTTCTAATTTTGTTGAGCTAACTCTTCCAATCACAAGCCTGCTAAGAAAGGATCAAGTTATTAAGGGAAGAGACTGCCATTCAAGATTTTAAAGGATTAAAGGATGCACTTAAGCATGGACCTGTTTTGGCAGCTCCAAACTACAAGAGACCTTTCCAAATCTTCTTTTGCATATGAATTTACTATTGCTTCAGTTTTGTTACAAAAGGATGAGAATGGAGTTGAGAAGCATATTTCCTTCTATAGAAAGGCTTTACAAGCGGTTGAACTGAAATACACAATTACGGAGAAACAAGTGTTTGCTTTGATAAAGGAAACAAAGATTTTTAGGCCTTACATTTTTAGTTCAAAATTGTTGCTTATGTTCCTCATACAATGGTTAAAGACATATTATCAGACATGGAGATATCAAGAAAGAGATGTAGATGGGTCAAAAATTACAAGAGTATGATATGGATATCCAAACAATAAAGATGGTAAGAGGTTTGGGTCTTGCCAAGCTCATGGCTGAGAGTAATTTGCAAAATGTAGAAGTGAATCAACTAGAGGAAGAAAGGGTAGATCTTCTTGACAAATTGATGAATTTTGAATGGTACAAGGATGTGGTATTCTACCTCAAGCACCTATGCTGTCCTAGTCACTTGAATAAAAATCAGAAAAGATCCCTCAAGCTAGCTTCTTAGAAATATATCATAACAGACCTTGGGCTGGCTTGGAAGAACCCTGAAGTTGTCCTCTTGAAATGCATAACTGAAGATGAAGCTCCCAAGTTGATTGTTGATTTTCATGGGGAGTTTTGGAGGAAATTTTTATGGGAGAGTGATATCACATAAGATTTTAAGAGTTGGTTATTGGTGGTCTACTCTTTTTAAAGATGCAACCAAGCTAGTTAGAAGATGTGATAGTTGCCAATGTTTTTAGGAAGATTGAAAGCTTCAGGCTCCCTTCCTTTACAACCTGTATGAATTGAAGCTCCTTTCAAACAATGGGGAATGGATTTCATTGGTGAGATTTCAGATCCTTCTAGTGCTAGTCACAAATGGATCCTTACATCAACTAATTATTTTACAAAATGGGTTGAGGCAATTCCGTCTAGAAAGGAAACACACCAAGTGGTAATGGATTTCTTATTGAATCATATCATATGCAGATTTGGGGTTCCAGTAAAGATTGTATCTGATAATTCCATGTGTTTTAGAGCTAAGACTTTGATAGCAATGTGTAATGAATATGGGATAAATATGACTTATTCTTCAAACTACAATCCACAAGGTAATGGGTAAGCTGATTCTAGTATAAGAACTTGCTCAAGATTATTAGAAGGACTTTGTAAATCAACAAGAAGAAGTGGGTAGAGTAATTGAAATTTGTAGTATGGGCTGATATAATAACTCCAAAAAGAGAAACTGGTAAAAGTCCATTTGAATTGGTGTATGGAACTCAGGCTTTGCTGCTATTACACCTGCAATTATCCACTTTTCAGTTTTCCCAATAGTTGGAAGATCAAGCACATGGCCCATATGAATCAAGAGTCAATAATATCATTGAGTTAGATGAAGAAAGGAGAGCCACTCATCAAAGGAATGTCAGATTTAGGGAGAAATTGAAGAATTTGTTTGATAAAAAGGTCACCCCTAGAGCTTTCAGTGTTGGAGATCTGGTTTTGCTATGGGATAGTAGGCATGAAGAAAAGGGAAAGCATGACAAGTTTTATGCTCTATGGATGGGACCTTATGCCAATGATATCGGATTGAGAAAAAATACATTTTTTCTCAAGGATTTGGATGGGGATTTGCTGGAGCTACCTGTTAATGGAAAACATTTAAAACATTTCTTGGATTAAATCCCCATGTGAGGTATGCACAAGTTGTACATTTTGTATAGTCCTTTTTTTGTTTTGTCATTCTGCTGTTGTTGGCTCATGGTTTTCCCTTTTGTCCTTGGCAACCATGGTTGGTCTAGTTTTCTCAGTCCTTTTTTGGTGAAAATTCTAGTTTTTGGGTTGCTCTACATGTTTTGAATCCTTGCCCAATGGATTTTGGCACTTGGTCTACATTGTGATCTTGTGGCACTCGCTAGGAGTGCCCATCCCTAAGCAGGAGCCAATGTTGGTGCAATTTCTAGGTTTGCACACTTTGCTCTAATTTTCCATGTTCCATTTTTACTCCAAAATGTCCTTTTGGCTCGAGCTGGTGATCTGCAACTCATTTTATCTAGTTGAATGCTTTCAAACTACCCTCAACATTGTTATTCTACCCCATTTTGGAACAAAATCCATGTTTCCCCCTTGTTGTGCCCCTAATTTTTCATTTATATGGGTTGTGTCATTTTTTCCATTGCCAAATCATGAAAGAACTCAAAATTGATCAAATCCTAAATTCGTGCAAGTATTTCCCAATCCCAAGGTCGCAAGTGATGTCAAAAATGATTTAGTTGGTTTGAGATGAAGAAATCTACCCTCCTTGTCAAAATTTTCAATTTCTAGGGCATCTTTTGCATTTTTGACGATTACCGATCGTACGGCCATGTTCTACCCATCATATTTATCATTGAAACATTTATGCTTACGTGGAAGGCTCCTATTTGGCTGAGGATGGTAAAAAAAAAAATGTTATGACTTGTCATTTTTGAATTTTTTGTAAAATTGAAAAGTTTTGACCGTGGCCCCATGATTCTACAAAGTGATGTGCCTATGTGGCTGATAATAATGGTATAGCTTAGATACCAAATGATAGAATAGAATAAGATTGCAATGACCAAAGAGGGACGGAAGCCTCACAAATATTATTGATCATGAAATCAGATTACATTACAATGCAAGAGCTGTAATATTTATAGATATTAGATAGCCTCATATGGATAGACATGACACCCTAGCAGACACCAACTACGAGATGATAAGACCCATCTCACATGCACATGTAATTATTACTAATACCAATATTGAATGTTATCCAACATAACAATATTGAATGCAAGTCACTAGACTAGAGTGCACATGTTGCACATTATTAAATAAAAGACAATGCAATAAAATGCAATAAATATGCCTATGCTAAATTATGCTAACATTCCCCCCCTTAATTTTGCATAGTTTCCAATGAAGTGGAGAGGAACTCTCAACAAAGGTGAATTTGTCACGTGCAAGTGACTTAGTGAAAACATCTCGCTCTGTTGGTGTAGGATGAATCGGAGTCGTGTATGTTGTGCTTCAAGACATGCTCGCGTATGAAATGAACCTGTACTTCAATATGCTTGGTTCTCTCATGAAATACTGGATTGCGAACAAGCTTTAGAACTCCTTCATTATCAACATATACTGGAGTAGATTTCTGTTGTGGTAGACCAATTCCTTCCAGTATTCGGCGTAGCCATATTGCTTCACAAACAAGCTTCACTGCAGCTCTATATTCTTCTTCGTCAGAAGAGCGAGAAACAAAGTTTTGTTTCTTGCTTCCACATGATATCGATCCAGATCCCATAAAGAAGACGAAGCTCGATGTTGACTTCCTATCATCCATGTTTCTGCATGATCGAATGAATATCCTGTCAAGAAGAAATTGTTGTTCTTCTTGTACATTTGTAGACCAAGGTCAACTGTGCCCTTTAGATATCTTAGTATTCTCTTTCACTGCTTTCCAGGTGACATATTTTCAGTTCTTGCATGAAGAGTGATAAATAGCTGACTGCAAAGCTGATATCTGGTCTAGTATATGTCAGGTAAATGAGACTCCCGATCAACTACCGATAGAGAGTTGCATTCACCGGTGGTGATGGATCGGAACGAGATAACTGAAGTCTCGCTTCCATAGGTGTAGCAATAGGAGTGCATTCCATCATCCTAAATTTCTCGAGCATTGTCTTGGTGTATTTCAATTGCGACACAAAGATATGATTCTCTTTTTGCCATACTTCCAACCCAAGACAATAGTGCATGAGCCCAAGATCTGTCATGTCGAACGATCGATTAAAATCCTTCTTTGTTGCATCGATCATCTTCACATAACTGCCTGTAATGACTAGATTGTCGACATAAACAACCACAATGACAATCTCCCCCCCTTGCTTTTTGAGGTAGAGATTGGGGTCATAAGGATTCCTTTTGAATCCATGACTTATGAGATGCTCATCAATTTTGATGTACCATGCCCGGGGTGCCTATTTTAGGCCATATAGAGATTTTATGAGTCTGCATACCATCATCTCTTTTCCTGGTATTACATAACCCTCTGGCTGAGTCATATAGACTTCTTCTTGCAAATATCCATTAAGAAAAGCACTTTTCACATCCATTTGGTGGACTTTCCAACCAAATTGTGCAGCTAGAGCAAAGATCATCCTAATTGTCTTGATCTTGGCTGTGGGAGCAAATGTCTCCTCATAATCAATGCCTTCTTGTTGTGCATACCCCTTTGCTACAAGCCTTGCTTTATACTTGTCAATAGTCCCATCTGATTTGTACTTAGTCTTGAATATCCATCTGCATCCAATGGGTTTCTTCCCTGGTGGAAGGTCGACAAGTTGCCATGTGTTGTTCTTCATCACTGACTGATACTCTGAATCCATGGCATCTTTCCAAGCTTTTGATTGTAGGGATTCCTGAATTGTAGATGGCTCAATTGTTTCAACAACTCTACTCATTAGGGCATAATTGACCTCTTCACGAGCTTGACTGCGAGTTCTAGGTCCAGGATTGGATGATGTGCTAGGTGCTTCATCCAAATTTGCATCTCTTATTAATTGAGTATACCATTTAGGTAACTTCTTAGCTGTTCCATTGGCTTGTGGTGGATCCAAATTTTCACCATCATCCAATTCATCACTATCATCTTCAGTGGGAACATCAAATTCTGTCTTCACAAGAGGTGTATTCTGCATGTTTGTTGAGTCGTTGAGTGGAGCATCTGCTTGTTTCTTCTCAAAGAACTCAACATCCCTACTTGTGTATACTTTCTTTGCTTTCAGATCCCATAATCTGTACCCAAGTGCTTCTTCACTGTATCTAATGAATATCAGTTTCTCAGCTTTCATATCCAACTTGTTCCTGTTCTTCTTGGGTATGTGCATGCTAGCTTTACACCCAAATACTCTTAGGTGTGCAATTGATGGTTTCCAATTTGACCATGCTTCTTGAGGTGTCACTCCTTCAAGAGCTACTGTGGGCACTCTGTTCAACAAATAGACTGCAGTTCTTGCAGCTTCTACCCAAAATGTCTTTGTTAAACCTGAGTCGTCAATCATACATCACACCATTTCCATGATAGTACGATTCCTTCTCTCAACTATACCATTCTGCTGTGGTGTGTGAGTAGGAGGCATTTGTCGACGAATCCCATGAGCTTCCAGGTAAGTCTTGAACTCATTGCTTGTGAATTCCCCCCCTCGATCTGAGCGGAGAGTTTTGATCTTGCGACCAACTTCATTCTCAACAAGTGCTTTGAACTTCTGAAATGTCTCAAAGGCTTGACTCTTGTTTCTTAGAAAATATATCCACATCTTTCTTGAGTAGTCATCAACACAAAGCATGAAGTATTGACATCCAGAATGACTTGGTTGCATGGGCCCGCAAAGATCGGTGTGCACCAAATCAAGCTTTCCCTTAGCTCTATATGTGTTCTTCGGAAGGGTACTGTGTTGCTTTCTAGCTAGGCAATTGTGACACTTGTCGTTGTTGTGCTTGAGTGTAGGCAATCCTTTCACCATGTTGCCCTTTTGAAGTGTTTGGAGATAGCCAAAACGATGTGACCATATCTCTGCGATGCCATAGTTCTCAGCAGATTGTGTGTCTTTGGCAACTAGAGCTTGATCATCCTTGTGGACAAAATCAAGTTGGAACATGCGTCCCCCATTGGAGGCTCTTGCTACAATCTTGGAACCTCTTGACTTATCTCTTATCAAGCACACTTTTTCTCCATTATTATCTTGTCAAAATCCAACTTCAAGTTGTGATCAAGGAGTTGACTAACCGATAGCAAATTCTTGGTCAACCTGTACATACAATACATTTGTGATTTTGCAATCATGCTTTCCAAGAGGTAGTGAAATGTTTCCAATCCCTTGACATCGTATGATGAGTCATCACCTAATGACACATGGTTCTTGTTAGGTGAGTCACGCAGTGTGTAGAGCCAATCCTTGCATCTAGTCATGTGTCGAGTTGCACCCGAGTCAACATACCGAGATATCTTGCGTGGACTTAGTTTCTTCATCAAATTGAGCAGAATACATGTGGTGTCCTTCATCTGAATCATCCTCATGTTCGGCAATGTACCCTTGTTGTTTGGGTTTTCTTTACTAATTACCATTTTTCTGCCTTTGATTGTTGTTGTTGTTGGACTTCCCTTTATTTGAATTATTGTTACCCTATTGGTTATTGAGTTTTGAATTGCTTGATGAACCCTTTTTGTAGGAATTGTACCAACAATCTTTGATGTCATGTCCCCCTCTATTGCAAATGGGACACTTCTTGGTGTTGTCTCATTGACTTTGATTTTGTTGGGACTTCTTGTGATTGGACTGAAATTTCCCCTTTCCTTTATGATTGGAAGATAGTGCTTGCTCATCTTCATGATCTTTGTTGTTCATTGCCTCTTCTTGTTGAAGTAGATTGACCAACTTCTCAAAGGTGACTGTGTGTTCACTCATATTGATAGTTGTCACAAAGATTTCGTAGGAAGGAGGAAGTGCTCGCAACACAATGGTAGTGAGGTCTTCATCACTTATCTCTTTTCCCAATGCCAATAGAGATGCCCTCAAAGTAGCAACTCGTCTCCAAAAAAAACTTCAACCTTCTCATTGTGCTTGAACTTGAGAGTATGCGGTTGTGATAGTAGGTTGAGGATGGCATTCTTGTTTTTTCCTCATCAGATCGTGCTCAACTTATCCCATGCATCCTTGGCCGATGTGGCATCTCTAATGTGGGGTTACACATCGTCTCTGCATTACGCTAAACAAGATGATCAACTTGGCCTTTTGATTGGCCTGTCAAATTGAACTTGTTGTCTTCCATCATCAAGTGTGATCTTGTTATTGTTCCATCTACAACCTGTCCATAGGTCTTCAAACTCAAGTAACATCTTGATCTTTGGTTTCCATGCAGCATAGTTGTCTCCTCTAAGTAGTTGTGAATCTGGAAAGAAGAACTTTGGTGCTTGTGCACCCATTTCTGCAATCTGAATTTCTGAAACTCTGAATTTCTGACAAAGGGTATGGCTCTTATCACTGTGTTTATGGTCTCCTCTCAATATACCGTCAAAGGTGATATACCAAACCTTTCTATATATGCTCCTTCCGATATACCCGTCAGTACGTGGAAGAAGATCACCCTTTCAATATACCCGTCAGTACGGAAAGAGGTGTTAACGCACGTGAAAGAATTTAGTACGTGGTACTTAGACAGTACGGAGAGGGGTTTGTGCAAGCACAAACGGATGGGAGGGCTCAAATGTGTGTGTATTGTGTCCTTATTACTCCCCATCGATTTTATAGGGTCGATGCCTAGACGACATTTAGGCAGTTGTGTTAGGCATTAAGTGCAGTAGTAGTCGCGACGGCATCACCCGTAAGCGCTTCCCAGAGGCACCGTATATACCGAACGCTGCTATGAGATCAAAGATCTCGTGTGATAGAACCAAACATAAAATGAAAATTTTGCACTTTTTTTTTTTTTTCACTTTATGCACCAAGATTACTACAACATGCTCCAAAAGTACATAAAAATGAAGTTTTTGTGTCCCCCCTCTTTACAAAAAAGGGTCTAGAATCACAAAATACACAATTTAGGCCAAAAATATTTTTTACCCACCAATAGGTGTTTTTCCGCTAAATTTAGCGGTGGCTCTAAATGTGTTTGGTGAGCTTCTAAATTTAGAAATCTCCCAAAATTATTAATTTCTCCAAATTTTCCAAAAAAAATAATTTAATAAAAAATATGGAGAGAGTGGGAATCGAACCGCTGACCTGTTTGTTCCCAAGATCCAAACAAACAATCTGAATATTGTTTTCAGCTTTTCTCACAAACCGTGATCTGGGTTTTTCTAAAATTTTGACAGCAGCATCATACAATATTTATCTTGAAACCCACAAAATTTTAGAAGAATCAGAATCTTGGTTTTTGAGATCTTACCAATTTACCAGCAAGATCTGATTTTTTTCGAAAAAAAATGATCCGACTTGTACAGACTTTTCGTCACATGTAGAGGCCGAATCTGAAGATGATGTAAACTGTAAAGTTGTGCGTCTCCTTCTTATCTTTCCAGAAAAAAATAGCACATCAATCTGACATTTTATGAAAAAGTTACGTCCTTTTTTCTAAGAGCTATCTGCTGGAATTTTGTTGACGGGACTGCTTCAACCTTTGCTCCCGAATTCTTCACACCTCCACTTTCAGATCTAATTTTTTTTTTTTTTTTTTTTTTAGATCTGATCTTTTTTTTTCTTTAGATCTGCAAAAAAAATTTCAAGATCTCTCTCTTTTTTTTTTTTTTTTAAGATCTCTTTTTTTTCCAAGATCTTTTTTTTTTTTTTTTTAAAGATCTCCAAATCTGAAATATTCCGCCAATATGTTAGATCAATTGGCTATGCCAATGACTAATTAAAAAAAATTTACCTTCCAAATAAGTGGATAGGTCAAATTTTAGTTGATGGATGCTTGGGAGGAATGGAGGCTGCGGGATGCTTCAATGGCTCTCCTTTGATGCAGATCTTCTTCTCCAATGGATCCTCTCCAATAGTGCTCCTCTTCAACCTTGCTTGGATAGAACCTGCTCTGATACCAAATGATAATAATGGTATAGCTCGATACCAAATGATAATAATGGTATAGCTCTGATACCAAATGATAATAATGGTATAGCTTAGATACCAAATGATAGAATAGAATAAGATTGCAATGACCAAAGAGGGACGGAAGCCTCACAAATATTATTGATCATGAAATCAGATTACATTACAATGCAAGAGCTGTAATATTTATAGATATTAGACAGCCTCATATGGATAGACATGACACCCTAGCAGACACCAACTACGAGATGATAAGACCCATCTCACATGCACATGTAATTACTACTAATACCAATATTGAATGTTATCCAACATAACAATATTGAATGCAAGTCACTAGACTAGAGTGCACATGTTGCACATTATTAAATAAAAGACAATGCAATAAAATGCAATAAATATGCCTATGCTAAATTATGCTAACAAAGATGGCACGACTTGATTGGTTGATGGACCGGCGGGTGGCGGGGGTCACTTAAAATTTTTCTTCAATTTTGAAAAATTTCAATGTCAATTTTTGGCTTACGAGCACTGTGCCTAATGGGAAGGAAACACGTGTCTAGGAAGGTCGTGGATGGCAAAGGACTTGGAAATTTTTTTATTGTTTTTCGCTCAGGGCATCATGAAAAAATTTGGCCCGCAAGCCCACATCCAATAGGAAGAGGACACGTGTCCAGGGGAGCAAAGGAGAAGTAGGGTGGTGCGTGTTTTTTGGATTTTTTTCCTTTGGAGGAAAAATTTCAAAGTAAAAATTTGAGCTAGATCTCTACGCAAATCACAGTGTGACACGTATGCACAGGGATGAAATGGAGGGGCAGAGGCTTGGAGGGATTTGAAGTTTTTTTAACTTCAAAAAGTAAAAAGGAAAATTTTGGCTCAAGGCCCTGCAACCAATGAACAATGGACACGTGTCCAACATTTGATGGAATTTTAGAGCGCGGAGGAAAGATGGAAAATCTTCCAAACTTTGGTGAAAAATCTTAAGGTGAAAAGTGAACCCGTGGAAAATTTGAAGGTGTCTCCCCACAGCCAATCAAGGGGAGACATGTGGCATGGTTCAAAATGGCAAAAGGAAGAGCATGGGCCTGCAAAGGATTTTGTGCTCACGGAGGATTGAAAACAAATTGGATAGGTTGCCTCTGCAGCCAATGGAACAATGACATGTGGTAGAGAAGCAGCGGGTGTTCGGGGGTACGGAACATTTTGAGAAAAATTTCCTTATCTCAAAAAAGGAGAAAAATTCATCATTTTGGCCCATGGTTTTTAGTAGGGCCCAAAGGAGGACACGTGGTGCATCCAAGGGGCAAGCGGGGAAAATTTTCACAATTTTCCTGAAGTCCAAAAAGGTTACAAATGCAAATTTTAAAGGGAAGGGTCATGTGCCAATGGTTTTTGGACACGTGTGCACCTTATCCAAAGGCAAAAAGGGGAAAATTCATGAATCTCATCCTCCACATGGAGAGTGGCATTTAAAGTTGATTTTAATCGACAGATCCTTTGTGTATTTTTATTTTTGGGTGCCATGGAAGCTCCAAAGAACTTGGAATCATCATTTTTACACCAAATCACATGAAATTTTATACGATTATGCATCCCTTCGGCCTTCTGAACATGATGGCATAATTTATTTGAGCTAATTCAGTGCCCTATGATGTTTTTTGATGAAATTTTTCCCTAGACCTGTGAAAAAATGTGAAAGGTGAAAAGAAAACATTGCAGAGTTAAAAATGATGAAGTAAAAGGTGAAAAATGATTGCAAATGCATGTTGGCATGTCTGAATGCCAAAAACATGACCTGGGATGGATAAGGATCTAAATCCATGCAATATTTTAAAATATTTGTGCATCTCTAGAATTTTGCAAGATGTTTTACAGTTTTATATCATTTTTCATCAAATGGATAAGAGTTGTGTAACAGATTTGATCCCTTTGGTATATTATTTTCTTGGGATGCAAGTTCGTAGAGGGTAGATGATATAATTTGGAGGCATTTTGTAAATTCTTTTGACAATTTTGGGAGAAGGAGAAAAGAATTTTCGTAAGGAAAAGCTGGAAGAAGTCCATTTTCTCTTAGAGAAACCGCCCGAGAGCCATTTTTAATTCTTGTTTGCATCAAATGTTCATCATGTTGAGTTGGTTTCACTGTAAAGCCATCAACAAGCTTTGATATTTTCTAAATAACATTCCCTTACTGATATATATTTGATTATTTTTTTGGATTAACTGGTTTTTTCTCTTGGAGAAGCTTGCACACACCTATATTTTAGTATATTTTCAATTTGTGTTTCATGCTCATGTTGCAATATTGTGTTTGGGATATTTATTGGTCATACATGGTCTCATTTCTTGTATAGGGTTTGAAGGTATCTACAATCTTCCATTCAAGAGCATTCATTTGAGTGAAGATAAACATATTTAAATTCATCCTACTTTCCTTATAAATTGAGGGTGTTTTTAAACCTTTGGGCATACCTTAGGTCATGATCTAACAGGGGTTTCGAATGCTTCATTTATATTTTGCTTCAAGCCTTTTAAGGAACACAACCCATGAGACAAATCTAGGGTTTGCCAAGTATCATGTTATACCTGTAATTCCCCTCTAAGAGATAGAATAATTCAGAATGGTATGGGGGCCCACGTGAATGTAGAGAATGATAGTTTTGAGGGTGGAATTCATCGCATCATTGAATGAATGCACCATAAATAGGTTATTATACATGAAATTGGAAGGGATGTGCATTTTTTTGTATGCATGGGAAGAAATGATGTTAATACTGGCACTAAAATTGATCATAATAGGTCAAACATGTTTATCATCAAGATAGATGAAAATAAATAGGCAATATTAGGATCATCCGATTAAAGATGTACAATCTTGTCATGAGAAACCGAGATCGAATACTTGATGAGTGGTAGTGGGAATAGAGGAAGGGGGAAAAGTTGTGGGAGAGGCCACATGGTGAGGAGTGATAATAGATGTAATAGGAATAGGGTCATTAGGTAGAACCTCAATGAGGGCTTATCTATGAGACTCAATGTTTTGGACAAGGTCATTCAAAGACATTTTGAGAGGATATGGTGCAATTGTTTAAGCACTATATGATGGGAAATCTCATCAAAAATAGGGTATGTGGGTCCATGAATGGTGATTTTGGGTGCAGGTGCAGATGGAATACTAGGTGAAAGAGTAGCAAATGAGCTGGTTTTTTTCTCCTTTCTTATGTCCTTCGGGATCGAGTGGAAATTTGAACCATATTAATTTGTTGTAAAGGAGAAATTGATCTAGAATAGGTGTAGTGACAAGAAGGAAAAAATATGATGAGGGCATATACTAGTTATGTGAAAACAATGCAAAGCACATTGGCATTTTGGTGGAGGTTTGGCTAGCTCTCTTATGTGGACCATATTGATCTTAAATGTTGGATGGGATAAAATGGTTATGGAGGTGGAGATGAAGGTTGTTGAATAGGTGTAGTGATAGGTGAAGGTGGAAAAGATTCCTTGTCTAAAATATCATCATCATGAAATTTTTCTTCTAGAGGACATAATTGGACAAAAAAAGTCTTAAGAGCCTTACATTTTTCCACATCATGCCCTGACACACAATGGTAAGTGCAATTTTCTGTATTGTCAAACCCTTCAAGTTTAGGTTTGGATGGTTCATAATGTCTAAGTGGTGGAAATTTAATGACATACGTTTCCAAAAGGTTAGCTAAGATGTTGGTGTAAGACCCTGATAATGGATCACAATGTGAATTAAGTGTGGGTCTGGATGGAAGTGTGGGTGAATTTGCTAAGAGAGGCACCACCGAAGGTGGAATCAAAGGTTGAGTAAGTTTGACCACCTGTTTGGTATATAATATAGTTTTAGGTTTGGATTGCACCTTCTTGGGTAAAGATGTAGCGGGTGAACTAGTTTTTGAAGGTGGTGTAGGTTTAATTACCTCTTTAGAGGGTAGTGGGTTCTTGGACTTTAGTTGCACCTTCTTGGGTAAAGGTGAAGAAGAAGTGCATGATGTAGAAGGGAAGGAAAATGGTGGAAGGGGTCAGGTTATCCAAGGTGATAATGGAGGTGTGGTGAAGGTTTTAATAAGATCAAATGTTAAAGGTACTAGTTGAAGAGAAGGTAATAACATAGGTAATGATGAGAATAATTGAAGTGGTGTACATATAGGAGGTAGAAAGGATGTAGGTGATGGTGAAGGAATAAGTGTGTGGGTAATTTGGGTGTAACAAAGGATCATGATGAGGTACATTGTTATGTTTTTAGTTTACTCTAGGTAGGAGGCTACTTGGTCAAGGTTAATGGGTGGGGACCTAGGATAGATGGAAGTAGTGAAGGTGGTAGAGGGGCACTGGACGAATCCGGGTGTATACGGCCTAAGAGGTTGGGTATTCCTCTTAGATAGGGGAATAGTCTTTGTGATAGCTTATGAGGATGAGGCTAAATCCAATTTGATAGGAGGATGGACTGGGCTTGATGTCAACATGACTCCCAATGTGGTAATGGGTCTGGATGCAGAGGAAGATATAGGAACAGGTAATGTTTTAGGAAAAGGAAAAATTTCTTTTGATGGAAAATATTTAGGTGTGGGTGAGGGTGATGAATAAGGTGTCGCTACGATTTCCATCGGTGTGGTGGGTTTGTTTATTTGAAACACCTATGGATATATCATAGAAGTATCGACAGACAACATTTGCATTTGAGTTGAGATAGGTAGTCAAAGGCATCCTCAAAGCATGGAATTGTCAACATGATCGAAGTGGTTGGACAAATGTGAAAATAACACCATTGTAAGGGGGTGATGTTGATTTAGTGGTTATTCCTATAAATAATGTTTATGAGATAGGGAAATGGTTGGATTTAGACTATGTGTGTAAAAGAGACATGAGAAAATCAATACGATCCTTGAAAGCTAATGGAGAATTGTCACAAATATGAAGGGAAGATGCTAATGGATCCCCTATATGTGGGGAGATGACAAGTTGGATGAGGTAAGTTCATATTTTTTTTAATATGAAGGTAAGAATGACTCTCCCATGGTTAGAAGCGTAAGTACTATGGATTGTTCATGAGGTTGAGAGGTGAGTGGGGAAATTACATCAACGGATATGGTTGACTCCTCTATGGGTGAAAAAGGAGATAAGGGAGAATCCTATATGGGTAAAGGAGTAGTCGAAATAATTATCTCCATGCATGAAGTAGCCTATGCAAGAATCACCTCGATATGTGGAGTAGGAGGAAATTGAGCAGAAGAGCTGGTATAATGTTGAAAACAACATACACGTCACAAATTTTATTTTCACTACTCGATGTTTCACCAATTTGGTTAGATGATGGGGTTTGATTTGGGAATGAATTATTCAAGATGAGATATCCATTATCTAACATTTCTAGGATGCTGTTTTTGAATGTTATACAATTACCATCGCTATGACCTCTAACGTGATGATAGTTATAGTAATCATTTTATTTGTACCATGTAGGCATAGGAAGAGAGGGGTCAAAATCAGTATGTGGTTTGATGGGTGGAAGAGTGATTTCTTTGGATTTTAGAAGTTTTTCTAAAACTGAAGACTAGGGTTCTCTTATGGGAGTATATTTTGTTGCTCCCACTTGAACTGGAAATCCTGAATAGGAGAAAGATTGGAAGAAGGATTTGATTGATTGGATGGGTGAGATGGGTCGACTTTAAAAACTACTACATTGGCAGATCCTTTTTCTTTAGAGTAATTATTTTGTAGTTTGGAAAAATAAGAAGTATTGTTTGATTTAAACACAACGTTCTTGTTACACAATTTTATCTCGCTTCACTTTAATGGAACAAATTTCACATTTCCAAACCATGGTGAATGCGTCATCAAATGTGTGGAAATTTTGAACTTGGAGAGTTGGTTAGATGTGTCTAACACAAGCTCTAGTGAATAACTCTATTAACTAGGTTTGAGGTAGTTAGAATGTGAGATGGTTGATCAGGCTCCGCCAACGAGTGACAAAATTTGTGATAGATTCATCTTCATATTTGCGTGTTAGGTACAAGTCAATCATGGTGACCTTCTTGACAATGTTGATAGAAAAGTGTTCTAGGAAGGATTGAGATACTTGGTTGAATGTGAAAATGGAGTTCCTAGGTAGAGCACTATACCAATCCAAAGTAGGTCATGTCAATGACTTTAGAAATGTTCGTAGGAGCAAAGTGTCATCATGAATGATCAGATAACAAACATGTTTAAAATACCACAAGTGCTATTACGAGTCTCCTTTGCTATTTAATCGGTTCAATTTAGGCATTTCCCAATGGGGAGTTTATGGATGAATTGGAATGGATGGGTGAATGCGCTCATTAAAAATATCATTTTATGTCGAGAGTTACATGAGCTAGAGACAAATGCTTCTAATATTTATATCTTATCCATCATAATTTTGATAATATCATTTGTAGGTTGTGATTACCGGGAACTTCCGCAGTATAAGGGGTAGATGAGGAGGGTATGATATGCGCGGCATCCCAATATGTGGTAGTGCCAAGTACAAAAATTGTGAGGGAGGAATGTAGGTCGGAATAGATGTAGATGGAAAGTATCCTGAATAAGTAATAGATGAAATAAGGAGCTATTGGTGATAAGTGTAGGTAGGTGGAGTTGATGTGAAGGCTCTTATAGAAATCAAAGGAATATACTACGGGATGGAGAGGACATTGTTTTGGAATGGAGTATGGGCTACCATCACCATTGGTGGATAAGATGCAATAAGTATATGAGATGTGGTAGATGCAGATAGACATACACTTAAGGTGGTTGATAAAGGCATGGTGACATCTTAGGAGTGACAGAATTCAAAGGTGCGATAGATTTCATAGCTACATCCATTATCGATTATGTCAAGCTAGGAAATCACGGGTGGTAAGGTGGAAGAGGGTAAGAATAATCTACTAGTAGTTGATGCGAAGTGGGTGTGAGGGTAGGAGAAATGGACACATGCATGCCCTATATAAGATTCCCGATGATTTGCAGCGAGATGAATGAGCGAGATAGTACTACGAGATAGGCAAGTGTTGTTATCAATAAGTCTCACGAACTCCTCATCACCAATGGGTAGGGAAAGAGCCTCATCTGGGTCCATGGGTGATGATATTGAAGGGGTGATGGGATAGGTGGGAGAAGCTTACATCTAGCATGAAACATGAGATTGTTAGCTTGTTTATGATTCAAAACCATGTGAGTGATGATAAAAAAGGTATTGTGAGATTTGTTTATGATGAATAAACACAAAATTAATAGGGAAAAATCAGTCTAGAATGAGTGATTATATCACTCTTCTGATTGGAAATTCATAATGAGAGATGAACATCAATTAGGGTAACCAATGTCAGTATGAGGGTAACCACTTGCCCGGTGGCTAAGACCGATGTCGACTACTGTGAAAAATAAGAGACTCAAATATTTGGAAATGAAAGGTGAAAATGGGTCAACCTGGATCCTAAAAATGATATCAGAGATTCAAGAGTGGGATAAAAATGGTAGAAAAAGCCATGAAAAGAACAAGAAGGTGGAGAATACTATTCTGGCAAAAATAGCCAAAAAAGTATATAAACCGACGTTGGTTAGTTAACCAATGCTAGTAAGATGATATAACCAATTCTAGTCACTGGACCGATATCGGTTGTTGTGAAATATGGGAAGAGAAGAAAAAATGAATTTTGGTGATTTAGATCAAATAAAAGGGCCAACCCAGAGACTGAGTATGGCTATGAGGAGTCCTAATAAACCTAGAATAAAACTAGAATACACCAGTCGTGATGTGGGGCATAAAAGGATAAGAAAGAATGAAGAAACGTAACTCACACCTCAAAATCCAAGAAGACAAAAATCTAACAAACAAAAAATCCTAGGTTATAGATTTTATGTTGTGGTTTACGCCATTTAGGACCAACTATTAGCATAATAGAATTTTCGGTTCATAAGGGTGCCCTATAAAATTTGACAACTATGGCTGGTTTTAGGTAAGTTTCGGTGTGGGAGATACTTCTCTAAGATGACGACTGGACATAGAAACCAACAAGAAACCAATGTCAATCCTCGAGCATGTGATCATTGACAACTTCTTCCAGGAAATGTGTTGTTTAAGAAATGTGTAGTTTGTTTTTAGTGATTTTATATAGAGAGTGTGCAAAATGTGAGCTACGGTTCAATTTTTCAACCATCAGCTAGACATGACTTCCATTATATAGGTTTCCCACAATTTAGATTATCTATAATTCAACAAACTCAATAATGCAAGTACACAAGTTTTAAAACCCAAATCAAAAAATTATATTTGATAAGAACAAATTATGAAGAGGTGAAGGGTAGGAATTTCATTAAGTGTAATGCAAGAAAAAGAAAGGAGAGTTCTTTTTAATCTTGAAAAACAAGTGTCACCGAGATAATCGGGACAAAAGAATATTTCCAAAAAAAAATTTTAATGTGAACTTGTTTGAAATGAAAATAGACATTAAAATTTTTCCCTAGGAATGAACAATGCAAAGAACCATTGATCAGTCCCACAGAGCATGCCAATATGTTTCACCTAATTTGTTTCTTTTGGTTAAACTAAATAGGAAATAGGTTAGGAGGAATAATTTTGATATGTAGGTTGAAGGTTGAATACATGCGTTAATGAATTTTGATCTAAGATGATCGTGAAGATATTCCCTTTGGCTAAAAGAAACAACCTATATAAGAAACAAAACAAGACCACCAAATAGTATTATTTATGTAGGTTAGTGGTCGCCTAGTGAGTGCTAGATTCGGGAAGTGACGTACTTCCTAGAAGGTCACTGTCAATCCACTTTAAAATAAAATCTAATGCAAATATCATGAAGTAAGGAAATCCTACTATAGTTATATGATTTAGGTATCTCATGAAAATACAATAAGTAAATATAATATAACAAAGTAAAGGTTATGATTAAATCGGGAGGATTGGTAGGTTATTTTGAGTTTTACAAAGTTCGACAAGGTCCGTGATTGATCGATTAAGGTATGGGTTATTTTTTAGTTGATCAATAGGCTTGCTAGTTAAAAGAAATGAAATGACATAGAGACCAATATTGGTTAGGTGACCGATGTCGGTATGGAGGTGAAACCGACGAAGTTAGGTAACCTTCATTGATAGGGGAAATTGATAATAATTTAATAAAAATGGTTTTTGGGCTTCTTTGTGATTACACAAAGAGTGAGAAGGGTGTGGTTAGGTTCGTAATATTACTTGAGAAGACTCAGGGATATAGAGGTGGAAGTCAAAAAATGTAAAAAGGCTATAGGTGTTTGGGTTGGTACATCGGTGAGAATTTGGCTATATGTGGTTGGGTTGGTAAATTGGTGAGAAGTTGGAGATAAAGGAATATAGGAAGAAATAAAGTATAATTAAGGATGTAAATAATCTATAGTCTAAGAAAACACAATATGATTAAAATCATGTATACTTACTTGAATTTACATATATGGTAGGTGAAGGTAGAGGGTAGTTGATATTTGAATAGATTCTTGATTCGGTGTTGCAATAGTACTTGCGTAGTGTCCCCGTGAGTATTTGAATTCACTAGAATGAGGACCATATGATTTCTTGGGCTGTGGTTAAGTATTTTGTGTCATCCGATTCTTTGAGAGGCTTTGGATTCATGCTTGAATGCAATAGTTCTCCCAAAACTAAAAATGACCAACATGGGTAAAAGGTTGTAAAATTGTATATAAAGTAACTAATGACGGTCAGGTGAGTGACACGATTGAGGAATAAAAGGAATCAGTTAAGGTGGATAAGTCTAGGTTTTCCAAAAATGGCTTGATCTTTGCTATTTTTGGCATGATTGATATCCTTAATCTGGGTCTTAAGTGATATAGCCCTCTTAGATAAGTATGAGTTCTTCTAGGAGAGGTAGTGGGAGTTAATGCTAGGTTTAGACTAAGTCTTAGTTGGTTAGGATTGGTATAGAATTAGTCTTAATTAATTAATAGGTTGTGAATGGGTCTTTGAGTGAGGTGGATAGGTGAGTTGGCTATAGGTGAGGTGGATGGGTGAGGTAATTAATTAATTTGATTATTGCAATGAAATTAATTAACATGTGTGCACTAGGGACATGAGTGGGTATAGTATGAATTTATTTAATTGATGGGGGTTAAGGGAATGTTTCCTAATTTTCAGTGTCTACAAGATAAGTTAGGGTTTTAAAACAATATTGGATAAAAAATAAATCAATGGAACCTTCTTATTAATTTTCTCGATTTTGCTAACATGTTTAGGATTTTTTTAAAAATTGATTAAATTATCCACACACACACACACACATCTAGAATAGAAGTTTTTAAACCTTTAGAAGACCCTAACAATTTAAAATACTCCAATAACTACCAAGGAAGTGTTAGGTTGTGGAGCTTGTTTTCATGTGTGAAAGTGTTGAAGACTGTACACTAAGAGTATTGTACACTTTTCATGTATCCCAAAAAAAAATTTAGGCGTACATTTTTTTGGCCTCAAAAAATGCACCCAACATATCGGGAAATGTGCTCTTCTCATATGGGCAAGTTTTTGACCCATATGTTTATGGGATGAGTTTTGCCCATGGTTTTGACACTCCACGGTTTTGTAAAACTACTTAAGTAGTTTTCTATTTATATGGTCTTATGTATATGATAGATGCACGAGGTAAATGTATTATGCAGATGTGTTTTGAATTCGGCTTTGAATCTCAGAGAGTTTGTTGAGCATATCTCCAAACGGGTCTAGGTATTGTATTGAGAGAGCGGTGGCTTGTAATAAAATTTGAGCAAGTGATTCTTGGTAGACGTATCCCAAATTGGGTGAACCACATTAAATATCGTTGTTAGTGCAAAATCACAGCACCCCTGGACGCACATCAGGCTTCTAGGTTGATGTTCAGGCATCCAGTGTGATTGTACAACATGGAAACCTCTCTCCAAGCGTGGGACTTGTGAAACCGAGAGAGGAATCTCCAGAGAAGGCTGGTTCCTGCTCCTAAACTACCTTCCATAAGCTATTCCAGTGCAGGCAAGCTAATCTAATCCTAATCTAACCATGCCAAGGAGACAGAGAGAGAGAGAGAAGGGAAAAATAGCAAAAGCCTACACTAAAACGGTGATACACCAGAGAAGGAGAATGTTGAACATCTATCAAAACTGCCATGGGACAAAGAGAGGTGAGTAATGGGAAGGATGGACAGATGCATCACAGGCCCAAGGATAGATTTCACACAGAAAGTGTCCCAAAACTCCATGAACACAGCTCCAGATCTGCAGTGAACGTTCAAACATGCACAGATACCTGCAATGAAGAGAGGCAAGAAGAAAACAAGCAAAAACGAGAAAGGATGGACAGATGCATCACAAAACACATTTTGTTGCTTCAGAAGTTTACACAGAACATCATTCCATTAGTAAAAGGCAAAAAACGCCATTACAGAGCAGGGAGGAGGCTCGAACTCCATTTTCAACCCTAGAGAAGAAAAGAAGGGAGGGCAGAGCAGAAAGAATGAACCACCTTTTGGAAAGAAGCCCCTCCTTACAATTTATAGGAAGAATGAGAGAGAAAAGAGAGAGGAATTCGAAATCTGCCCCAACCACCTCCAGACTGCATTTAAAACATATCATAATGGTGGTAGGTGAGAACCCCAGCGAACCCAAAAGTGGCTAACTGTATTTTTCATTTTTTAGAATTTGTTCTCACCCAATTAAAGATATCCAGTCGTAGTTGGATAGAGGACCTCGTAAGCTTTCCAGAAAGTCCAACCTTGCATGAATCCGAGCTCCCAGTCAAAAGTTATGGCCATTTGAATATCTGCGCCAGGGTCTGCTTCCTGTCAGCGCTCAGAATGTTGCGCCTCCTGAAGGTGCGCCTTGGCGCATCCATATGTGTGTCGACATCCCTTTATGTGCGCCAAGGGCGCAACTTTTCCTGTGTCGACAGTCTGTGTTGTGCGCCATTTCTGTGCGCCAAGGGCGCAACTTTTCCTGTGTCGACAGTCTGTGTTGTGCGCCATTTCTGTGCGCCAAGGGCGCAACTTTTCCTGTGTCGACAGTCTGTGTTGTGCGCCATTTCTGTGCGCCAAGGGTGCAACTTTTCCTGTGTCGACAGTCTGTGTTGTGCGCCACTTCTGTGCGCCAAGGGCGCAACTTTTCCGTGTCGGCGGCTGTGTGTCGTGCGCGCCTTACATGCGCAAGGGCGCAACTTTTCTGTGTCGACATCCCTGTGTCGTGCGCCACTTACGTGCGCCAAGGGCACAAATTTTCTCGTGTCGGCGGCTGTGTGTCGCGGCGCCACTTCGTGCGCCTAAGGGCGCAACTTTTCCCGTGTCGGCGATGCGTGTTGTGCGTCATTTCATGCGCCAAGGGCACAACTTTTCTGTGTCGGCACCTGTGTCGTGCGCCGCGCACATGCGCAAGGCGCAAGGGCGCAACTTTTCCTGTGTCGACAGCCTATGTCGTGCGCCACTTCTATGCGCCAAGGGCGCAACTTTTCCCCTGTCGACATCCATTGTCGTGCGCCACTTCTGTGTGCCTTGGGAATGTCAGGGATTTGATCTTCTTTGATTTCTATATTCTTCATTGTATCAGTATTTACCTGTGGGGAAATATATACAACAACCTGTCTCTTTGTGTTGTGTTATTTTATTCTACAATTTTATTTGAGATCTGCAATAATTTCTACATATTAGTTTCTCTACTGTTGTGATTCTGTGAGGGATTATTCCGCATATTTTATCTCTTATTTCCTAACAATTGGTATCAGAGCTGGTTTGGTTTGCTGAAGTGTTGAATCGCAGGGAAAGTTTTTAGCTTGAGTGGGAGCTATGGTAGATGATGGAAGATCTAGGGTTGATAAATTCAATGGGAAAAATTTCAGTCTTTGGAAGATGCAGATGGAAGATTACCTTTATCAAAAGGATCTTTATACTCCATTATCTGAGAAGGTGAACAAACCCTCGAGTATGATAGATGTGGAATGGGATTTGTTGGATCGGAAGGCACTTGGAATGATCTGGCTGTGTCTTGCATCTTCGGTATTATTTAATGTTTCAAAGGAAAAGACTACAAAAGATCTAATGGATGCATTAGGGAAGTTGTATGAAAACCCTCTGCCTCTAATAAGATATTTTTAATGAAAAAGTTGTTTAATATGAAGATGTCTGAGAATAGTTCAGTAGCAAATCATTTAAATGATTTCAATACGGTTGTGAATATGCTAGCTTTGGTTACAATAGAATTTGATGAAGAAGTTAGGGCTTTATTAATTATGTGCTCTTTACCCGAGACTTGGAATAGCACTGGTAATAGCGGTAAGTAACTCGGTTCCGGCTAACTTGAAGTTGAAGTTTGAGGATGTTGTAGGGGTGATTCTAAGGGAGGAAATGTGAAGAAAAATCTTTGGGAATCTTCTACTTGAGTGGAATGCTTTTGACAATGGAAACTAGAGGGAGATAGAAGAATAGAGGAAACCATGGAAAATCAAAAGATCGAGGCAAGGTCAAAATCCAAGAACAAGATTGTATGCTAGAATTGTGGAAAGCTTGGACATGTAAAGAAGGACTGTTGGGAGCTTTGGGATAAGAAGAAACAATTGGAAGAAAAAAAGGAGGAAAATGTGGCAATGGGTAATGTATGTCAGGATGCTTTGATTCTTTCTTTACACAATATTATTGAATCTTGGGTTTTAGATTCAGGGCTACATTCCATGCTTCTCCATAGGCATTATTTTGTTGATTATGTTCAAGGAGATTTTGGGCATGTTTTTCTTGGTGATGATGAGCCTTGCAAAGATAGTTGGAAAATGTTCATTCATGTTAAGATGCAGAATGGGAATACTTGGCTATTGAATGATGTCAGACATGAGCCTACATTAAGATGAAATTTGATGTTAGTAGGGTAGTTGGGAAGTGATGGTTATACTGTGATATTTATAGTGGACTCTTGGAAGGTTACCAAGGGTGTTCTTGTGGTGGCAAGAGGTAAGAATGTTGGAACCTTGTATTTAACCACTGATAGTACTAATGATTGTAATCTTGTGGCTTCAGATGCAGATACAACATTATGGCACTATAGGCTCGGTCATATGAGCCATAAGGGCATGAACATCATAAAGAAGAATTTTCTTGGATATACAGGAACATGTTTGGATTTCTGTGAGAACTGTGTATATGGGAAATAGAAGCGAGTAATGTTTCTCAAGGTTTGACCTACAAAGAAAGAGAGTAAGTTAGAGTTGGTGCATTCTGATGTGTGGGTGCTAACTCATGTATCATCTCTTGGGGTTCAAGTTATTATGTTACTTTTATTGATGATGCAACAAGGAAAGTTTGGGTTTATTGTATTAGAAACAAATCTGATGTATTTGACACTTTTGTTAAATGGAAAGCCTTGGTAGAGAATGAAACAGGTCTTAAGCTAAAATGTCTCAGGTCAGATAATGGAGGGGAGTATTGCAACAATGAATTTGATGATTATTGTTCTAAGAATGGAATCCACAGGAAAAAGATGGTTCTAGGAACTCCGCAACAGAATGGGGTATCAGAAAGGATGAACAGAACAATAATGGAATGTGCTAGGAGCATGAGGTTACATGCAGGACTACCTCTTTCTTTTTGGGCAGAAGCGGTGAGCACAGTTGTGTACTTGATAAACAGAGGACGCTCAACTGCCTTAGATGGAGGCATACCGAGGATGCTTGGTATGGTAAGAAATTTGATTATTCATTTCTTAGAGTCTTTGGATGTGAGGTGTTTGTTCACATAGACAAGGATGATAGGACTAAGCTAGAGGCTAAATTAGAAAAATGTACTTTCATTGGTTATGGTGGTGATGACTTTGGATATAAATGTTGGAGTATTAAGGACAAGAAAATTATTTGATCTAGGGATGTGGTATTTAATGAGAAAGTCATGTATAAGCAGCAGTTGTAGGAAAAAAAGGAAGAATCCAAGAAATAATATGCAGTGGTAGAGGATCTTATGGATGGGAAAGTGACACATGAATCAATTCAAGAACCTCCTCAACATGAACCCCAAACTCCTATATTGAGGAGGTATTCTAGGGTAAGAAGAGAACCTGATTTTTTTCTCCTTCTCTTTATTATTTATTACTCACTGATAGTGGAGAACCAGAGGGCTTTGATGAAGCAATGCAAGTAGATTCCAGGAAGAAGTGGGAGCAAGCCATGGATGAGGAGCATCAGGATCTCATGGAGAACCAGACATGGGATTTGGTAAAGCTACTGCGAAGGAAAAAAGCATTGCAGAACAAGTGGGTGTACAGAGTTAAAGATGAAGAAGTAGGAAAGAAAAGATATAAGGCCCGGTTGGTGGTCAAGGGGTTTGCACAGAAACAAGGTATATATTTTGATGAGATATTTTCTCCTATAGTAAAAATGACTTCTATTAGAACTGTTCTAGAATAGTTACTGACTAAAGACTTGCACTTAGAACAACTTGATGTAAAGGCGCATTTCTCCATGGTGATTTAGAGGAGGAACTATATATGTAGCAACCGAGAGGGCTATGAGGTCAAAGGTAAAGAGGAGATGGTGTAAACCGAAGAAGAGCTTGTATGGCACGAAACAAGCTCCACATCAATGGTATAAGAAGTTTGATAGCTTCATGATGGAGAAAGGTTATATTAGATGTCATTCGACCATTGTGTGTATACAAAGAAATTTTAGGATGGAAGTTATATTATCCTATGTTTGTATGTTGATGACATGTTGGTTGTAGGTAAAAACATGTAGGAAATAAAAGTACTTAAGCAGACTAAACAAATCCTTTGATATGAAGGACTTGGGGGCAGCAGGAAAAATCCTTGGAATGAGGATAACTTGGCATAAGAAGGAACGGAAGCTAACTTTATCTCAGGAAGAGTACATTAATAAGGTATTGGATAGGTTTAAAACGTAGGATGCTAAACCGGTTGGGACTCCTTTGGTAGGCCATTTTAAGTTATCAAAGGAGAAGTGTCCCAAGACAGAGTAGGAAAGAAACCAGATGTCCAAAGTACCTTACTCTTCGGTTGGTAGTTTGATGTATGCTATGGTGTGCACTAGGCCTGATATTGCCCATGTAGTGGGAGCTGTGAGTAGATTTATGAGTGATCTAGGTAAAGAGCATTGACAAGCAAGTAAAGTGGATCCTTCGGTATTTGAGAGGGACCATGGGGATAGTTTTGTGCTATAGTGGATCAAACACCACTTTACGTGGTTATGTAGATTCAGACATGGCTGGAGATGTAGACAGTAGGAGGAGCATGACAGGTTATATTTACACTGTAGGTGGGACAAAGTGAGCTGGATTTCACGACTACAGAAGTTGGTGGCTTTGTCAACCATGGAGGCTAAGTATGTTGCTGCCACAGAGGCAAGCAAAGAGATGATTTGGTTACAACAATTTCTTGAGGAGTTGGGGCATAAGTAGGAGGAATGTAAGCTACATAGTGATAGTCAGAGTGCTATACACCTAGCTAAGAACTCTGCTTTCCACTCTAGGAAAAAGCATATACATTTAAGGTACCATTTCATCAGGACAACTTTGGAGGAAGAGAAGTTGAAGTTGGAGAAGATTCATACCAGTCAGAATCATGTAGACATGATGACCAAGGTGGTCACAAGGGAAAAACTGAAGTTGTGTTCAGCTTTGGTTGGTCTTCACAGAAACTAGTGAAGGGTTGAGAAGCTTGCTCAGAGGAAAACTAGTCTCCAAGTGGGAGATTGTTAGGTTGTGGAGCCTATTTTCATGTGTGAAATTGTTGAAGACTATACACTAAGAGTATTGTACACTTTTCATGTACACTTATTCATTTAATGTACCCAACATATCGGGAAATGTGCTCTTCTCATATGGGCGAGTTTTTTGACCCACAGGTTTATGGGACGGGTTTTGCCCATGGTTTTGATACCCACAGTTTTGTAAAAATGCTTAAGTAGTTGTATATTTATATGGTCTTATGCATATGATAGATGCACAAGTAAATGTATTGCAAATGCGTTTTCAATTCAGCTATGAATGTCAGAGAGTTTGTTAGGCATATCTCCAAATGGATCTAGGTATTGTATTAAGAGAGTAGTGGTTATAATAAAATCTGAGAAAGTGATTCTTGTTGGACGTAGCCCAAATTTGGTGAACCGCGTTAAATACTGTCTCTTTGTGTTGTGTTATTTTATTCTACAATTTTATTTGAGATCTGTAATAATTTCTGCATATTGGTTTTCTCTTTATTGCGATTTTGTGAGGATTATTTCACATATTTTATCTCTTATTTCCTAACGGGAAGATGATAAAACTTTTGATAAGCCTCAATGCATGAGGAGCGGCTAAGTGTCACTCATTTTCAGGAATGTGGGTGTGAAGGTATGCAAAAGAATCCCCTAATGCCCATAATTTAATATCAGGTAGACATATGGCTGGATTCTAGGTATAATGAAGGAATACTAATTCCATGGACTCCAAGCCCATGAAACCAAAAAAATTAATAAATCTTAAAGTCTACGATAGAGGCAAGCGAGTTATAGTAAGGGGAACACGTGATGATCTCCATTCGAGACTTAAAATGCATTTTGTATAATAAATACCCTTCATGAAAATGAATTAACCTTCATTCACCACTCCATCTAAAGTTTACTTCAAAAAATATATTATATTTCACTAATTCGCAAATGTAAATTTTAGATAATTTGCCAACCCAGTGAATCTAGTTCCAACCATTCTATAGGTTTTTTTCATATCCATTCCTTAAAATTTTCCTTGTTTGAGAAATGGTTATGAAAACTTACTACATGACCAAAGTGATATGGTGGGGCTCATGGTTTATTTTGTTGAAGATGTTTGAGGACTAAATCACTAGAACTACTCTATGTTTCTAGTAAATATGATCGTGTCCGAGTGGAACTTGTGGATTTTTCTTCACAACCCCTGTTCACAAGTAGTTGGATATGGTGTAGAAATCTTATTTAAGATGTTGATGGAATTGACTGATCGTATGGATGAATTCATGTTAGTGGGATCCTCCAAGTCAAGAATATCTATGATGCCTTAAGAACCATCACACAAAGTCCAAAAAATGCTTAATTCTCATGATCATAATCCTCAAAATAGCGTTTACATTTAGTATGGTGGGTTTACTAAGGAAAGGAGATTATCATAAAAGAGTATTAGAATTTACTGAGAAAAATGTTTAACTAGTACATCACCTCATTATTTAGAACTCGTTATTGATGCTCATGAGTATTCTTGTAACAATACCATTTTAAGACTTTAAAAACAAGGAATTTTTTTGTAATAATATAATGTTCTCTGTTCTAACTAAAGAATTATTTAGAGAAAATATTCCATGCCAATTGATTTCAAATAGATAACCATATGCAGCTGTAAATGACTTGGTGATCCATTGATCTATTCATTTCATAACTCAGTAATCTACCGATCTATTTATGTTATCTTTAAGTATTGAATACATATTGTATACTTGGTTTTTATACCCCTACAATGGGTACCAAGCGATCTGTTTAAAGAACATATTTGAATATTTGTTACCAATATTCATCTGATATCGTTTTGCTTTAAACTTGGTGACATAGAAACGATGCAACCACGAGCTTGCGATACTTTGGCAAAAGTTTTACAACATATTATTTATGTCTCTATTCCTAGATGACATACTTGTCATTTTGGAATACGTCCTTTACCTTACTCCTCTATTATCATGATTGGTCTTTACTGACTATCGTCAGTCCACTTGTCCCAGGTTTAACCCTAGCCCTAGTTAGAAACATAAATTATTATAGGAAGACACTCACAATGACTTAGGTTAAATGGGCATAATCAGTTGACCTAAGTCAACTGGATGTGCCAAGGTACCCTAAGCCATTGGAAGATACTTCCTATCCTAAATATTCCACTAACTTGAACTAGAGAGAAACTAAGTTCAAGTCCAAGTTTTTGTGTAGATCTAGATGATCAATGCAGAAGGGTGTTGCCACATGTCAACTACAATGTTGTATTCTCGAGAAGACCCAATTCCTCTCAAAATTATAGCCCCGTAGTTTGTGTGTGCAAAAATCCTACGAAACTTCCTCATAGAGATGTACATACCCCAAGGAGATCATTAATACAATTTTAATTTGGATTAAATCTTGATTACAACAAACTTTCTAAACCCTAATCCAACACACCATAAGTTCTTTCCTAAATTTGTTTCATTGAGTCCATGAAGAACTTTCTTAACTTATGATTGCTTTTTAATGTTTTTTTTTCTCTTTTTAACTAGTAGTTAACCAAAACAGGATAGCGATATCATAAGTTTCATTTAAAATGTACTTTAACTTTCAGAAAGGTTTAACAACCGTATATATCCAGCTAAAGTCGACTTCATACAAAATGAAGTCTAATAATTGATAATAATATCTCCAAACTTTTTTGTTTTACATTCAATTGAAAGAGAAAGAGTCTTCCTCTACATGATTAAGTGTTAGGGTATATCATTCACAATACCCATATTTCTTACTACATGTTCATTACGCATCACATTATTATGTTAAATTGTTTAGGTAAAACACATCATATTATACAACTTAACAAGTAGCATCATTATAATGGAAATTGAACTAATTCCCTTTATCCATCTTATCAAAGATAACAAGATAAGCATAATATAATATAAAGAATATCAACAAGATAGAACTTTCATCTTCCTTATAAAAGTACGAGATAATTTACACAACCAATGCAAACAAATAACAACTCATAATTCCTCATTACAAATTATAAAATTTACAAGACCATGAAATTTAGGAATCTTGCATAACAACTTCCTTCATTCTATAAAGTATACAACTTTTCTTTTACAATACAACAAAAGAATGAATCAGAATTCTTTACTAAGAATTAGACATATATCAGCCAATGCATCATATAAGTTTTTGCCTTCTTCTATCACTTACGTCATCCATCTGCAAAAATTTCTAGCATGGGTTATTTCAATGAACTGAGCATGATAAGCACTAAGCATTAAAATAAAGCGGATTTCTCTAATTGTTTCATTAAAGAAACATTGCTTTAATGAGATAATTAAAACATCATACAATAAGCATAAGTGATATCAAACAGAAAGGAAGTACATTAATAAATCGAGATCAACTTTTAAGAGAAGATCATAATATAATAAACAATATCTACCTAAGAACATAAAGTTATATTGATCCTATTAATGGCTTGTAAACAAATAATAGATCTTGACATCTCATTATCTCATAATTCTATCCTAATAGAATACCACATTTATCTTCTCTATGAGAAAAAATAATTATAAACAACATGAATCATTCTAGGATTATTCATCTAAATAAGAAACAAATAATAAAAGAATGATTACGTACCATGCCCAAACCTATAACACGAAAAGCGACACTGGTTCATATCATGAATTACTTGTTCCTTTCGGGATAAAAATCTTGTAAATTCAACATTAAGATATACATCCAAACAGAATTTCATAACCATACAAGAAGGTATAGAAAACTAGAACAGTCTAACTGTAATTCAAATTCCAATTCTACATGTTAGAAGTTATCAATCAAAGATCTGAAACCAATGTTCACAAACAAAGTAGCCCCAAAGAGGAGTTAATCTCTACTCAAGTTCATCCCAAAAGATAAAGAGTACAAGAGACAAACCTACTCCTATCCATTTAAACTAGGCAAGGCTAATCAACAACAGTCAAACCCATAAGTATGCATTCACTTATCAGCAAAACCCTCTTGGCTACTAACTTTCTACATTATTGTAATAATAATTCAAACAAATTAGACCAACATGTCACAAGAAATCACCATCTCAAAAGAGAATCGAGTACAGACAAGTTCAAATAATGAGCCTATCGAAGAAAGAGAAAAGGTAACTCTAATAAGAAAAGGTCCATTTAATCAATCATTTTATACAAATGAACTAAAGAGGTTATAGTTTCAAATAAAATTAGGATGAAAGCATATTACGGACCAAAACAACATTCTGACCCCAAGAGAATACTTATATATATATTCTTTTTAAAAAAGAAACCAAGGTCTTATTCACTGTATCAGTCAAGAATAACCTCCGTAAATAGTAAACTATAAAGTTCATAATTACCCCTGAACCCAAGACTAAAGACTAAAAAGGCTTCACCACTTAATACAAAGAGTAAATAGTTTGTGATTCAAAGAACTAAGCACAAAACAATAGAACAGAGAAAGTATCTTTCCCGTATAGATCCAGTGTCCACGGTAATAACTCAACCACCCACTGAGACCCAAAATTGTTTTAAAGAATCGAAGAGAGATTAAGAACCAAAAAAATTTAAGTCAGAAGAGGTCTTAATCTTAACTCCAAGCAACAGGAGTAGAATTCAAAATAGAAATTTCACATCCATAAAATCATGACAGAGGTGACTTAGCTTCGACAAAGCAGTCAACCCAGAACACGGGATTCCTCAAAACAAAGGGAAATAACACCCCCTTCTATTCTCACACCAATACCATCTCAAAGGATTCATTACAGTCATAAAATAGAAGTTCCACATTCCTTTAAGCAAGACGTTTCTAGTTCCAAATCTCAAAGAGATTTTAAATGACTCAAACAAGCTTTCACCTAGTTCCCGATGATTAGTCACTCAATAAAATAATTGTAAGCTTAATAATTTTACTACAAGAGAAACCCAACACTAACATGCCATAACATAATCGAATACATCGACCCAACTTCAAACTCATAACACACAAGTGTTACATATGAGTACAGTGTCAAACCCGAGCTTCACACACAAGCATTTATAACTTCACAAGTAAAATAATGCAAGTACAGTGCTAAATACGAACTCCAAGAAACAATTCAGCAATTCATAAATTTTCCAAACACTAGTTCCAATAAAAATGAAGCTCTAACACAAGTTTAATCAAAACACAAAGTTCCAACACAAGTCTACATCCAAAACACAACCTAGAAGAAAATCAAACAGAACTCAAGTTTCCCCTAAGTTCAGATCCTTATATTTCCATGAAGATCAGTTCAAAGAACAAAAAATTGATAACAAGATCTAGAGTGCAAAAAAATAGTTACAGAGACAAGTTTCGCATACCATTATCACTTGCATGTTGTCATAAAACTTACACAGAGAGATAGTTTTCAAAACAACACTATTTTAGCCATGGTTTCATATCAAACACCACAAGGATTCGTAAAACCCAACAAGAAAAAAACCAGATAGACATGAAAACATGAATCTCATGAGAGTAGAGTTGTTCTAATGAATTATTTAAAAGATAGAAAATATTTTTAATAGTTAGAGCCTATCATTCCTAATAGTGCTTCCACCAAATCAAATGAGACTTCCAGCCAAGCTTCCAACTCTTTTTCTCCTCCACAAAAGATCAACAATCAAAATTATTTTCCTCCTACACCTCATATACTTTCCTTCGATCAAAAATAGGCTGAAGAAACCAAAAATAGCTTTGAAGTGAAGGTTGAACTGCTGGTTTGAAGAACCAGTTAGCTCCATGTAGAGAAAAATCCACCATGCATGAAAAACCAAATAACCTCCTACAAACTTGCCTTCTAAGTTTCCAAGACAGTTTACACACAAATACCGAGGCTCATTAATGCCATAAATTCCATTAATTCAAAAATTCCCACTTATCTTTCCTTGCCATCGCCTCCTAAATCTAGCGAATGCCAATTCCATACAAAAATACAATTCCATATTTTAGTGGGGCTTCCACATATGCCTCCACCAAGTCAACTAGCCCCTGCCAAATTTGGCAGTACTTCCATCATTTAAACCCTATCAACTCATTTAAATTCCATTGGAACCATCACCCTTGAGACATGCGACCCCTTAGGTTCCCTTTAATAGTTTAGGATGGATTCAAATAGAACTTAGGTTAGTTTAGCAATTACCAACATAGGTCTTAAAACATTTGCCAATAGAATTCCCACCTTAGGTTAGGTTCAATTCATAACCCTTTAGTATTAGGTATTAGTTAAAATAGCCTAGTATTACTTTAGTAACCCCTTCCCTTATTCATTTAGCACAATGCTTAGGTTAGGATGCCAACCCAACAAATAGAATAAGAGGCTTAGGTTAGAACAGAATTCAAATAAGTAAACATAGCTAGAACATAGGTGTTCTTACCTAGCTTAGGCTACCGTTAGGATAATCCTTAGGTTTTAGGACTTCGAACTCCTCCTCCATGGATTGAATTTTTCTTAAGTCCTTAATGTCTGCCAAGATCAATCACCAAAGACCCGAACACAACATACAGTTGAACGAAAACATGTTCACATGAGACCACAAAATTTGTAACATACTAAGTTCAATCTTCTATGTCCCTTAAACTATTGAATGTCAATTTATCATTCAGTCTAAGAAGAGGATTTGAAAAATTCCTTAGATCAGTGAAATTGATCCAAGGATGAGTCAGAAGAAGGAAAAAGTCTATAACTCTTAAAGCTAGATTGTAGTTCCTCCATTCAAAGTAAAAATGAATTCTTGATAAACATATAATTTTAGTCTAATGATTTTTAATAACAAAAAGATTTATCCTTATCAAGCATGATCTTCAAAAGTCAATGAACACATCTTTATCCAAAAATCACATATCAACACTTGAATGCAAAAAGGAATATATCAGTTGTCAAGGGTGTTACATGCTTCCCTCCTAAAAAGAATCATCATCCCGATGATTATCTCATTTTTAACAAATTGCATCAAGGAAAATCATCTTATTCACTTTTCTTACCATATGTCAAAAACATATTAGCATTATTAAGTTCCAGAAATCAGCATTACATAGCTGTTTATTCAAAACAAATAAATATCTGCCCAAAAATGGCATACTTATTATATTATAAAGATAAAATCACAAGTTTTTATCAGTCAACAGAATCAATTCTGTTTAAATAAATATGGAAAGGCAGTTTTCATATCATCTAGGTTTTCCTAGGTTGCACTTTCTTCATTAAACTGGTCCCATTAGACCTTGCATTGACTTATCTCATGATTTCTCAAATGCAATTGGCAAGTTTTAAGCACTCGTATGGGTTTAACCACGATTATTCCTAGGTCTTTGACTTGCAAGGAATTCCAATGTAACAGTGATAAATATGAAACGTATTTCTTAAGCAAAGAAATATGGAAAACATCATGTATTCATGACAAAGCAAAAGGTAATGCTAAATGATAAGATATAGGGTTGATTACTTCAACTATCTAAAAAGGTCCCACATAATGAGGTGATAACTTGGCAGCCTTGCCAAAAGTTATAGAACTCTTTTTCGGTTTAACCCAAAGAAAGACTTTCTCACCAAGTTCAAATTTCCTATCAACCCTCTTTAAGTCAGTATAACTCTTTTGCCTATCTGCTACTTCTTTCAAGCATTCACAAATCAATTTAACTCATTGTTCCATTTTTGTAAGAATTTCAGGTCCAATTGACTCTCTATCCTCCACGTTGTCCCAACTAATAGGCGTTCTATATTTTCTTCCTTATAACACCTCGAAAGGTGTAATTTTAAAAGAGGCATGATATGTATTATTGTATGCAAATTCAACTAATGGAAGATACTCTTCCCACTTATACTGATCCATACAATACATCCATAACATATCAAGTATAACTCTTTTGCCTATCTCGCTACTTCTTTCAAGCATTCACAAATCAATTTAACTCATTGTTCCATTTTTGTAAGAATTTTGAGGTCCAATTGACTCTCTATCCTCCACGTTGTCCCAACTAATAGGCGTTCTATATTTTCTTCCTTATAACACCTCGAAAGGTGTAATTTTAAAAGAAGCATGATATGTATTATTGTATGCAAATTCAACTAATGGAAGATACTCTTCCCACTTATACTACTGATCCATACAATACATCCATAACATATCTTCTAAAACTTGGTTTACTCTTTTTATGTCCATCTATTTTTGGATGATACGTAGAACTAAAATTCAGTTTAGTCCCTAGAGCTGTATTAAGTGTTTACAAAATCTTGACGTCATTCTAGGATCTCTATCCAAAATGATTAATTCAGGTACTCCATGTAATCTGAAAATTTCATGTACAAATCTTTTAGCCAAAATAGGAGAATCATCCTTCAGATTTCCAGCAATAAAATGTGCTACCTTTGTTATTTTATCCACAACTACTAAAATAACATCATGTTTATTTCTTGACATAGGCAACCCTTGTACAAAATCCATGCTTATTACTTTCCACTTGTACTGTGGTATGCTATGAGGATACAACAAACCGGCTAGGTGCATATGTTTCGCTTTAACACATTGACATTCAAGGCAATGTGTCAAAAAGTCTATAACATCCTTTTTCATTCCTTTATGGAAATATTGCTATTTTATATCAACAAGCATTTTTGTAATGCTAAGGTGTCCAGAAAAAGGTGAATTGTGAAATTATGCTAACAATTTCTTTCTCAAATCATTTAACGAAGGTACATAGACTCTATTTTCAAATCATAAGATTCCTTTGTTATCAAAGCGAAAACCTTTATACCTCAAATCATTCGAATCTGCAGCAAGTGCTACTTTTACTTGTTGAAAGTAAGATTCAGATTCCATAACACTTTTTACTTCATCCTTAAACTGAGTTCTTAATGTTATAAGAGAAGAAATGTGCTTCCTACGACTTAGAGCATTAGCCACTCTATTTTCTTTACCCTTGATATAATTGATGTCAAAATCATATTGAGACAAAAACTCTAACCACCTTCGTTTTCTTGCATTAAGATTTGGCTGAGTGAAAATATACTTAAGTCCAAAGTGATCAGTTTTCAATTCAAAAGGTTTACCAAATAGGTAATATCTCCAAACTTGTAGTGCATGAACAATGGCAACAAGCTCTAAATCATGTGGAGCATAATTCAACTCATGTAACTTTATTTTTCTACTTTCATAAGCTATGACATGACCATTTTGTAACAAAATACCTCCTAGACCTTCACCAGATGCATCAGTTACCACCATAAAATATCCATTAGGATCTGGTACTGCAAGAATAGGTGCTAAAGTTAACTATTCCTTCAAGGTTTTGAATGTAATTTCACATTTTTCACTCCAAAAAAACTTTTTATCTTTCTTTTGTAAGGAAGTTATTGGGGCAGCTATCTTAGAAAAATATTTTACAAATTTCCTATAATAGCCAGCAAGTCCCATGAAGCTTCTAACTTCATGTACATTCTTAGGTGCAGGCCACTTTGTTATAGCTACAATTTTTGAAGGATCTATAGCAATTCCATTCTTACTTATTACATGTCCCAAATAGTGTACTTATATGTCATAGAAATAACATTTAGACAACTTACCAAATAACTGTCTCTTTCTTAATATTCCCAAAACTATCTTCAAATGCTCATGATGTTCCTCAATACTTTTTGAATATATGAGAATATTGTCCAAGAATACGAGAAAAAATTTGTACAAGTATTCTTGAAATATATTGTTCATTAAATTCATAAATTGTGTAGTTGCATTAGTTAATCCAAAAGGTAAAACCGTGAACTCATAATGTCCATACCTTGTTCCGAAAACTATTTTATGAATATCCTTATCCTTAATTCACAATTGATGATATCCGATCAAAGATCTATCTTAGAATATACCAATTCTCCATGCATCTAAACAAATAAATCGTCAATCCTGGGAGTGCGTATCTATTCATGATTGTTGTCTTGTTTAACATTCTATAATCAATGCACAATCTAAGGGTTCCATCTTTCTTTTTCACAAAAATTATAGGTGCTCCCCAAGGTGAAACACTTAGTCTAATCAAACCTTTAGAAAAAAATTCATGCAATTGAGCCTTAATCTCTACTAATTTTGTAGTAGTCATTCAATACAGTGCTTTAGAAATAGGTTCAGTTCTAGGCTTGATCTCAATCATGAAATCAAACTCCCTTTTAGGTGGAAGACCTAGAAATTATTCAGGAAATACATAACTGAAGTCTCATAACAACAGATATTGTTCCATAACATCACTTCTCTTCTGTTTATTTAGTAGTTTTTATTGCATATAAGGTACATCCTTTATTTTTGGCCTTTTTATGTTGTGTAGCTGAAAATTTTCTAATAGAAATCTCATGTTTCACACCTAGAATCTCTATTGTTTTCTACAGTCGTCTAAACAAATAATTTGTTTTTCAAAATAGTCCACTTTAGCCTTATGTTATGCTAACCAATTAACACCTATGATTAAATCATAAGACCCCAAAGGTGCAACATAAATATCAACTTCAGTGGAAAAGTTAGGTAAATCAAGGACTGCTCCAAAAAGACACATACTAACCGTATGAACAACATTGTTCCCATACTATATAGTCCATGTTTTATCCATGTTTCCAGCTTTTCTTTTTATTTTTGATGCTAATTTACTAGAAATAAAACATTCAATAGCTCCGGTATCAAAAAGAATAGTTATAGGTAAGCCAAATAACTTACTTGGAACTTCTATGGGCATGGCCTATTTCTCAACTTGCTTGTCAGCTATTGCAACATGTATCTTGTGTTGTTGATTGCAATCATCCTTATTCAAAGGACATTGATTCACATAATGATCTTTTCTATGGTTATAATAGCCTCCTATAGGTTTAGGCTCAGGTTTATTTCCAGCCTTAGAGTTATCTTTCTGACCCCCATAGGACTTCTGCCTATTATTATTGTTCTTAGCAAAGTTGTTTTGTGCATTACCAAAAACTTGTTTTTTTGCTTTCTTATTAGTATCAGATGAAAACTTACTTTTCATTCCAAATTTCTTCCATGGTCCTTTCTTAGGTGTAAGAGATGATGAAGAGGAGTTGGGATTTTTCTTCCTTACTTCCTCCTTGTGAGCAGAAATTGCCTTTAATTTCTTTTCCTACCTTATGGATTTTCAACGGTCCCTTCCATCGTGGTTGGGATGTGAACATCCACCTCTCCCCTAGAATGGGATTCAATCCCATGATGAATTTATATATCTGAACTTCTCATCGGTTTGTACTTGAGGTACATACTTAAGGAGTTTTGTAAATTGTTGCCGTACTCGGTCATAGTTAGCTTCTCTGAGCTAAGCTCTAAAACTCAGTCATTTTCTAATCATAGTAAAGTTGTGGCAGCCATCATTTCCTAAAGTATCCTTTAAATTTATCCCATGTGATATTAGCTTCATCAATATTCAACTCAGCCTTACTACTGTCACACCATGAAGATGTTTCATGAGAAAGCTAATATGCTCCCCATATCACCTTTGTTTTTTCGAGAAATTCCTTATTGCAAAGTTTTTCTCCATTTCACCGAGCAGTTCTTAGCTCCACCTCCTAATGTGGTGCCATCAAACTTAGCGGGACTTATCATTTTTATATCATTAGTGAGTTCAATCGCTAGCGTATCCTTTTGTTTTTAGGCTGAATAGGTATGTTCACATTGTTATTATCAACACCAACATTGGTGTTGTCCCCCGAGGTGGTTGATTGTTGTTGTTAGCATCTTCTTCCTCTTCATTTCCCATTACTTTTTGTTCAAGTACAGTCAAACGATCTCTTGTATCCAATAGGGAAGCAAGGATCTCATCAACTTTTGGGCAGTTGCTTACTCCTTCCTCATGTGGAGGATTGTTTGCAACATTTCCTCTTGTTCTAACCATTTTCTATTATAATAAAATTTAAGTTTCATCAAATTATGGACACAATAGGTCCAAGGGCTACAACCTTCAGATCTAATACCAAGATGTAACAATCCCATTTTAAGACTTTAGAAACAAGGGATTTTTTTATAATATAATGTTCTCTCTGTTCTAAATAAAGCATTATTTAGAGAAAACATTCCATGCCAATCAATTTCAAATAGAAAACCATATGCAATTGTAAATGACTCATTGATCTACCAATCTATTTATATTATCTTTAAGTATTGAATACATATTATATACTTTATATACTTGGTTTTTCTACCCTACACCAACTCTTGAGTGATCAATTTAAAGAACATATATGAATATCTATTACCAATATTCATCTGATATCGTGTTGCTTTAAACTTGGTGACATAGGACAACGCAACTAGCAGCTTGTGATACTTTGGCCAAAGTTTTACAACATACTATGTATGTCTCTATTCCTAGACGACATACTCGTCATTTTGGAATACGTCCTTCACCTCACTCCTCTATTATCATGATTGGTATTTACTAACTACCGTCAGTCCACTTGTCCCAGGTTTAACCCTAGCCCTAGTTAGAAACATAAATTATTATAGGAAGACACTCACAATGACTTAGGGTAAATGGGCATACTCGGTTGACCTAAGTCAACCAGATGTGCCAAGGTACCCTGAGCCATTGGAAGCTACTTCCTATCCTAAATATGCCACTAACTTGACCTAGAGAGAAACTAAGTTCAAGTCCAAGTTTGTGTGTAGATCTAGATGATCAATGTGGAAGGGTGTTGCCACATGTCAACTACAACACTTTGTATTCTCGAGAAGACCCAATTCATCTCAAAAGTAAATCACTGTGGTTGGCATGTGCCAACATCCTATAGAAACTGCCTCATTGAGATGTACATACCCCAAGGAGATCATTAATACATTGTTAATTTGGATTAAGTCTTGATTACAGCAACCCTGCTAAACCCTAATCCAACACTCCATAAGTTCTTTCCTAAATTTGTTTCATTTAGTCCATGAAGAACTTCCTTAACTTATGATTGCTTTTTAATGTTCATTTTCTTAGTTTAACTAGCAGTTAACCAAAACAAGACAGCGATATCATAAGTTTCATTTAAAATGTACTTTAACTTTCAGGAAGGTTTAACAACCACATATATCCAACTAAAGTGGACTTCATACAAAATGAAGTCTAATAATTAATAATCATATCTCCAAACCTTTTTGGTTTACATTCAATTGAGAGAGAAAGAGTCTTCCTCTACATGATTAAGTGTTAGGGTATATCATTCACAATACCCATATTTCTTACTACATGTTCATTACGCATCACATTACTATGTTAAATTGTTTAGGTAAAACACATCATATTATACAACTTAACAAGTTGCATCATTATAAGGGAAATTGAACTAATTCCCTTTATCCATCTTATCAAAGATAACAAGATAAGCATAATATAATATAAATAATATCAAAAAGATAGAACTTTCATCTTCTTTATAAAAGTACGAGATAATTTACACAACCAATGTGAAAAAAAATAACTCATAATTCCTCATTACAACTTTTAAAATTTACAAGACTATGCACTTTAGGCATACTGCATAACAACAACCTTCATTCTATAAAGTATACAACTTTTCTTTTACAATACAACCAAAGAATGAATCAAAATTCTTTACTAAGAATTAGACATATATCAACCAATGCATCATATAAGTTTTTGCCTTCTTCTATCACTTACATCGTCCATCTACAAAAATTGCTAGCACGGGTCAGTTCAATGAACTGAGCATGATAAGCACTAAGCATTAAAACGAAGTGCATTCCACTAATTGTTTCATTAAAGAAACACTGCTTTAATGAGATAATTAAAACATCATACAATAAGCATAAGTGATATCAAACAGAAAGGAAGTACATTAATAAATCTAGATCAACTTTTAAGAGAAGAGCATAATATAATAAACAATATTTGCCTAAGAACTTAAAGTTCTATTGATCCTATCAATGGCTTGTAAACAAACAATAGATCTTACCATCCCATTATCTCATAATTCTATCCTAATAGAATACCACATTTATCTTCTCTATGAGACAAAATAAGTGTAAACAGCATGGTTCATTCTAGGATTATTCATCTATATCCTAAGAAAGAATAAGAAGAACCATTACGTACCATGCCCAAACCTATAACATCTGAAAAATAGACCAGGTTCATAACATGAATTACTTGTTCCTTTATGGGATAAAAATATTGTAAATTCAACATTAATATATACATCCAAACAAGATTTCATAACCATACAAGAAGGTATAGAAAACCAGAATAGTCTACCTATAATTCAAATTCCAATTTTGCATGTTATAAGTTATCAATCAAAGATCTAAAACCAATGTTCACAAACAAAGTAGCCCTAAAGAGGAGTTAATCTCTAATCAAGTTCATCCCAAAAGATAAATATTACAAGAGACAAACCTACTCCTATACATTTAAAATAGGCAAGGATAATCGATAACAGTTGATCCCATAAGTATGCATTCACTTATCAGCAGAACCCTCTTGGCTACTAACTTTCTACATTATTAAAATAATAATTCAAACAAAGTAGACCAATAGGTCACAAGAAATCACCATCTCGAAAGAGAATCAAGTACAGAGAAGTTCAAACAATGAGCCTATCCAAAGATAGAGAAAAGGTAACTCTAATAAGGAAAGTTCCATTTAATCAATCATTTTGTACAACTAAACTAGAGGGGTTCAATTTCAAATCAAATCGGGTTAAAAGTATATTGCAGACCCAAAACAATATTTTGACGCCAAGAGAATACTTATATATATATATATATATATATATATATATATATATATATATATATATATATAATTTTCCAAAAAGAAACCAAGGTCTTATTCACTATATTAGTTATATTAGTCGAGAATAACCTCCTAAACAAGTAAACTATGAAGTTCGAATTACCCCGAACCCAAGACGAAGAATAACAAGGCTTCACCACTTAATACAAAGAGTAAATAGTTCGTGATTCAAAGAACTAAGCACAAAATAGTAGCAAGGAGAAAGTATCTTTCCCGTATAGATCCAATGTCCATGGTAATAACTCAACCACCCACTGAGACCCAAAATTGTTTTAAAGAATCAAAACAAAGAGTAAGAACCCAAAAAAAAATTAAGTCAGAAGAGGTCTCAATCTTAACTCCAAGCAATAGGAGTAGAATTCAAAACAAAACTTTCACATCCACAAAATCATAACAGAGGTGACTTAACTTTGACAAAATAGTCAACCCAGAATGTGGGATTCCTCAAAATAGAGGGGAAAGAACACCCCTTATATTCTCGACACCAATACCATCTCAAAGAAGTCGTTACATTCATAAAATAGAAGTTCCACATTCCTTTAAGAAAGATGCTTCTAGTTCCAAATCACAAAGATATTTTAAACAACTCAAACTAGCTTTCACCCAGTTCCTTGGTGAGTAGTCACTCAATAAAAGAATTGTAAGCTTAATACTTTTACTACAATATAAACCCAACACTAACATACCAAAAAAAAATCAAATACATCGACCCAACTTCAAACTCGTAACACATAAGTTTTACATACGAGTACAGTGTCGAACATGAGCTTCACACACAAACATTCAGAACTTCACAAGTAGAATAATGCGAGTACAGTGCCAAATACAAAGTCCAAGAAATAATTCAACAATGAATAAATATTCCAAACACTAGTTCTAATCAAAATGAAGCTCAGAGAATTTTTTTCTCCCACTATAAAAGGAAGGAATCCCATGCACGCCGTCCTATCACCCAGCATAATTTGAGCACTCACCCGAGGCATGCACGGGTGCCAAGTCTCTCTTTTATGTGAGTTTTAGTGGGAAGCATTCATCTATAATTAGTATAAGAGTATTCAGGAAATAAGTTTAGACATACAAGAATCATAGGGCTCAGAATGGCCTCCAGATCCTTGTAGTTTCTTCAGACCAAGTGTTTTAATAGACTCCATAACATATATTGTAACAAAAGGAAAGATACAATCATTCATTCATAGCATGAAAGGAAAGAGAACTTCTATGAACAAAATATACATAAAACCCACTGATATTCATATCTAATTGTAATAGGTAACCTCATTGTATTCATCATTTCATTACAAAGAGCCATAAAGGACAGACCACAGTCATGCACATTACTAGGCCTGTATAACTAAGCCTAAAAGAAAAAGAAATTACAATGCTAAGCTTAATACATTACTTTCTGCACCAAACTTCCACTCGCATTAATCCTATATAGCTTCACCCATGTTATCTCTCTCTGTGTGTATCCCTCCTATCTTCTCCTCTCATGTCTATATTCCTATGTGTATGTTATCTCGGTCTCCTTATCTTTGTCTCTCTTTTCCTACTATAGGCACTTTTATTTATCACCTTCCGCACTACCAACTCACCTTGCCATGCCTTCAGATATGTCGCCAAGTGTTGAATGTGGTCCTTCAATGAACATGTTTCCTCGGGCTGAGCTCTCCACTCCATCTCATGATGGTCTTCTAGAAGACTCCTTTTCCGGCATGTTCTTTCTTGGGCCACCTATTGCCAGGTTGGCATCTTATCTCGCATGAAACCGATCACAATTTTCATGTGTTCTTCCTTTGTTTCTTAAATCAGCTAAGTCCCAAATCTTCTTTCATGTGTCGTGCGAACCATATGCCTCCTTAACTCTTCCTCCTGTGCACTTTTTCCTTGCACGCCCTTCTATAACTGGGGTCTTGTGCGCCCATGTGCCTTCACACTTAGTCAATATTTTAGGGGCCCAACATAACCCCACATTATGCTTGTTCTACACCCTTGAAACATATTACTTGACCAAGGTGCAAGTTGGTTCAATGGAACCAAGATGTAGACAAATATTACAAAAATGAATAAGGAATGAAAGAATAGGGGAAAGAATGAAGAATGGGGGACATTAAATCAAAAGGCTAGGGAAGTCCTTCCATAAGTCTTCCTCCAACTTACTCCATGTATCGACCTCATTTCTGTGCCTTCTAACAGAGGTCACCCACCAAGGTGCTTACTTCATCAAAGCTTAGACCAGCTCCCTAGGTGCCCAAGGTGTCCACAATTTGTTCCATTTCCTTACCCAGGTCTGCGAGCTTGTCCATTCTCCTTGTAATCTAGGGTACAGTTCCTTCAACCTGGGCCTTAGTTGAGCTTCTTAAAGCCTCAATCACCTCTGATTTATTTTCTACCTTAGCTAGAACCTTGTCCCTTTCTACCTTGTTCCCCTTGTTCTTTTCCTGGAACTCCTTTAGATCTGCTTCAAGTGTGACAACAAAAGAGCTTTCCTTCTTATCTCTATCCACGCATGTGTCATATATGGCTTCTATAAATTAGTCAGTGACCTTGATCTCCGTGAGTACTTGACTATACTTAGCAACAAGTGCTATCACTTTTAACCGGTCCTCCTCCTTCAGGTGCATGACCACTTCCTCCATAGATTCCAATGCCAAGGGTTGCCTCTCCATGGTGAGGATGCATGTTAAGTCTTCTAGGCATTCCAGCATTGATGCATACCTCGAGGGATAGGTGTTAGATCTAGGTGTTTCAAAATGATGGCACTTTTTATTGAGTCTACTTTCTTGTAGACCTCCTGCACCTTTGCCTTTTCCTCCTTGAGCTCACACTTTAGCTGTGCGCTGATTAATTCCTCCTATTTTAAGCTTCTGGCCACCTTAGCCAACTCTTCCTCCTTCTTAGCTAGCTTTCCCTCTAAAGCCCTTATGTTATCATTCCACACGAATAGTCTTGCCTTTGTTTCCACTGCGACCTTGTTTAGAGCATTGCAGAATTTCTCGTCCGAGAGATCCGGGAATTCACCAAGGGTTGTCTCCTTAGAATTTGGCAGTGTTTTAAGAACATTTTGGTTGACTTCAAATTTTGGCTCATCGATGTGGGATTCAAATGCCCAAGAAAGCATATTCTTTGTCTTTGGGTATGCACCCTCCTTTTCAAATGATCCCATGGTGATAAGTCTCTTAGTGGGTATTGTGCTCTAGAATCATGTATGTAGCACCTTCCTTGAATCATCCACGTAGCCCATTATCTACCTCTATTCTACATACAGAGGTCTTCTACCCGAGCGTGCACCTTTGAGGAAGCTGACTGTCAGAGTGGGGCTCCCTCGGTTGTCATGTCCCTTTTCACTGCTCTCTTTGTTCCTTCCTTTAGCACTATGTCTGCACTCCACTCTAACTCCTAGTCTACAAGGATCTCGAGCATCTTCTTCACTTCTCGCTCTGCCACTTCGGTTATCTACTCCTTGGTAAAACCCATGGCTCTCTGCCCCTTGGCATCCCTCTCATCTGCCTTTGTATCTTCAGTGCCTTCATCACCTTATGCACCTTTTGTCGTGTGAATACAAACTCTTTCTTTTCTTCTCCACTCTCCTCCTCCGAGTCATAGACACTAACTATGCAAGGTTCCAAAGGTTCCTTGTCTTTCTCTGGCTCTTCCTCCTCATTGTTACCTCCTTCACTCTCATTTTCTCCTTCTCCCAAGTATCTCTCCAAGTTTTTGGTCACCACCGAGTTAGCTTCATCATCTACCTTCTGCTTCTTCCTGAGAGGTGTCTTTTGGTCAGGATATTCTACCTTCTCCTCTTCCTCTTATGACTCCTCCATGGTGGTGGGTTGTTTGGGTGCCTCTACTTCTAGTGTCTTCTCCTTTACTGGAGACTTCTTCCTCTGAACATAGGTGCTTGGCTTGGCACTCATAGAAGGCATGGTCACTATCTGAGTAGTTGGTACACTTGGTGCTCCTTCCTCTCCTCTGCCCCTCTTGTTAGACACTGGGTCCTTCTTTCCCAAGGGGTCTTTAGGTATGGAGATCTCATCCACCAAGTATACACCATTTTCAAACTTTGGCCTTATGCGCATGTATACGCGTGTCATGGATCCTCCAATGATAGGAAGTGTTATTGGCCTAGTCATATGGATCTCATGCGACATGTACTTCTCCACGTATGTGTGCTTACCTCCGGGATAGTTTAATTTCTTCCTCATATCCCTATGCTCCTGGTCCAACTTTCCTAGCTCTAGCCTTATCTTTTTGATTCTTTAAATCTGTTCACTCCCGCTTGGAAGTACTTGGGTAGTGGACACAAAGGAGCTTGCACCAAGGGCTCCATGATTCATCAACAATTTTAAACTTGCCCAAGCAGTAGTGCTGGTATACCGTGAACTCATCTTCTCCTTGTGTGGCTACTGGGAGTTGTTCAAGGATCCTCCACTCTACCCCAAATGCATTTCTCAAGTATGTATACCATTTTTCGAGCCATGCTTTGTGGGGAGCCATCATTGTATCACATGCATACTTTTCAAACCTCTTCATGGGTGAAGGGTCTTCGGCTGGGTACTCCCACACAAACTTGTCTAGTGCATCCGACACTCCAATTTCTACAAATACTATGGTGAGCAGGACATTGCCAAAGAGGATCATGTCCCCTTCCTTTGCGCACTTTACAATTTCCTTGACAATGTATGTGGACAAGTTGTAAATAGTCCCCTTTGCAATCTTCTTGTAGACATGTAGCCATGGCTTGTTAACTTGCGTCCACCTTTCTTGGCCATTTAGCTTCATTACTAGGTGTGCAGCCATCTTCATAACTAGGTCCTTGATGTTTGAGATGTCATAATACCGTGACCCTTTCTTACAGGAATACTTTGTGACGGTATCCTGAATAGCTTCCCTATCTCTAAGGTCATCTTCCAGGCTATCTCCCTCACATATGAGGCCCGTGGTGTGAAATCAACTCGGGAGTTACATGCATATTATGTCTAAAAATTAGAAGAAGTCCTCATGTACACGAGACTTTAACCACCGGTACAAGAGATATGGCATCCCAAAATAAGTCAACTCATAATGTTACAGCAATCTCGCCTTTGTTAGCTTGACCTTCACGTCATCATTGTAGATAGGTAACCCTTCAAGTGTTCGCTTGTTGGTTGGGCATACCAATTATAATGTCATCTCTTTTTCTATAGTGCTAGTGTGGTGATTATAATCACTGACTGGTATGCTTCTCAAATGGGATTCCCATTCCTTTCCCATCATCACTCCATCAGGGTACTACATTTCTACATACCATTCTTCATTTGTATCTACCTCGGGTTCTGGTTGTTTAGGCCTCAATTTTCCCTTCCCTTTCTTTGGTACCATGGTCAAGGTAATTTCTTCACTCCAATCCTCTCCTTGTTACTCTTCTTTCCTTCTCCCAACCTTTGATCTCAAATCCGTGATACAATTCTCCTAAACCCATGCCCTAGTTTTTGAACCCTAACTTCGATAAATTCTTCACAAGATAGCATCTTTTCACTTTGTTCCACGCCCATGTAGTTTCTTCTTCCCGGTTCACAATCTCAAATTGGCTCTTTATGTTTTTAATCACACAGATCTTCTCCTTGATTGAATCTAAAAAATCCCTAGCTTATATCTTTTGCTTATATCTCCAACTCTTTGTTTTCACAAAGTAAAATGAGAGTTCCCCGAACCTCTATTTATAGTTTTTCCCTTTTCTGGTCATTAAATGCTACTTTACCTACCCCGTACTTTATTCATTTAATGTGGCTTTTTAAAAAAATCCCATCTTTAGCACCTTCACTCACACACCCTTCCTACGTGATAACTCCTCCAACTTTCGGCGCGCAACCAAACCAACTCGATGGGGAGACTCTTACGCGTGCTCAACTTTGCCAAGGCACTTCTTCTATCTAGAATATTTCTTTACCGACCTCATGGTTCTTTAAATGCACTTATTTTTCGTTTGTATATGGAATCTACAAGTAGCTTTACCCTAGCACCAACCATTCTATCTTTTCTATTCATCTCTTTTAACCGGGCTACTCAAAAGGGCTCTTCAACACAACTTTCTTAGTACTTTTAATCATGTACTTCTTCACTTTTATCTACCCCACACTTAAATGATGCTTGGTCCTCTATGCACTCATAAATTCTCAAAAAATAGCAATAAGGTTACTAGCACCCAAGGCGCAAAACAAAACAACAACGTGAAAGGGAAACACAAGGAAAGGAAAATGCATAAGGGAAAATTCTAAACTAACTGGAAAAACTACCTTATTTACAAACACCAAGAAGACTTATTTATAGTAGGGATTCAGCCTACTACCATTGAAGTGTCCAGGTAGCTTCATCCCATCCAGTGCTTATAACTGGCATGCACTGAATCAAGGATGTATGAGATTGTGTAGGGAGCTAACCAATGGACTTTCAACTTCCTCGAATGGCACAAATATTTAGAATGATATAGTAACACCATCTGCCCAACCTCAAACTTATTGTTTCTAATATGGCAATCATGCCAAGCATTTTTCTTTTCCTTTTCCACTGTTTGGCACCAATGGGCAAGAAATCATCTTTCATCCAATTTCATTAGTTCATTAATTATTTCTTCTAGCACTTGTTCATTGGCTAATCCTCCTATGCATGCTATTCACAGAGAAGGTAACATAAACTCAACTGGAAAAACAAATTATGTGCAAAACACCAATTGAAAAGGTGTGGCTTTATTTATTATTTTATACGTAGTCCTGTAAGCCCATAAAATTGCTGATACCTTGTCATCCCAATCTGTCTTCCAACATCATAGATTTTGGTCAAGGTATGACTTAGTATTTTGTTGAATGCTTCCATAGTTCCATTTTCTTGTGGGTGATAGGGCATAGTCTTATGATGAGCCACCATGAACTCAGATAGTAGGATCCTCACGGTCTCATTTAGAAAATGCGTACCCCTATCACTGGTCAAACTCAAAGGGCATCCATACCTTGTGATAATGTTCTCCCATAGGAACCTTGCTGCTATTACTACTATGTAATCTTTAGTTGGGGTTGCTTCCACCCACCTCATGAGATAATCCATGCAAGTGATGACATAATGTGACCCAGTCCTATGCGCTTCCGGTGCAATAGGTCCTACAAAGTCTATCACCCACTTTTCAAAAGGCTCCATGCTAGGAATAGGACGTAAAGGCATTTCATCTCTCCTGCCTGGTTTTCCAATGCATTAACAGTGTTAACATGCTTTACAATAATATCTACAATCCTTATATAAGGTTTCCCACAATAAACCTGTCATTAAAATCTTGCACATGGTGGCATCACCTGCATAATGCCCGCATGCACTTCCTCTATGTGCTTCCTCCATGATGGCTAGGCATTCATGTTCTAACCCACATCTACGCAAAAATATCTCACATCCCAATTTTTATAAGTCTCCACTAATCAACATGTAGGGCATGGTGTGTATGGCCAACTAATTTTTTTCTAATGCCCTCATTCAATCTAGCACCACACCTTATTTTAAAAATATAACAATCTCTTCCAGATCTCGAGGGTGCATGCCACAATCTAAATAGTTACGCGTCGACATTACTTCCTCAATAATTTTCACGTCCTCTCCTAGATCAATTCTGACAGATGATCATGTCCACAATTCATTTTTCCGGGCTTCACTATAACGGTGAACTCAAACTCTTGAAACAATAACACCCTCAACATATGCACCCTTGAAGAATGGGCTTGTTCACTAAATAATTTAATGCCATGTGGTTTGTGTAGAGTACAAAGGGTGTTGTAAGTAGATACTATCATAATTTTAAAAGTGTATAGATCATTTACAATGCCTCATGCTTACTTGTGGTATAAGTCTACTCTACTGGTATTAACTTGTAACACCCTGAACTATTGTTACTTCCTCCTAGGCATTCAAGTGTTGATATATGATTTCTTCTGTAAAAGGATGTGTTCCTTTGATTGTGAAGTCATGCTTGATATAGATTGTATCTTCTTTGCATTTGAAGATCTTTGACTGAGCCAGGATATGCTTGGACTCTTTTATTTCTTTCATTTTTACACCTGAGTTTAATCTGATTTCAGAATGAATTATGGATTTAACCGTCTATATGACTCATCCTTGGATCAGTGGCATTGATCCAAGAGATGTTTTAAGTTTATTCAGGAAGGTATATCACATGTTGGTTCTTTTTCTTGAATGATTCTATTTGTTAGACCTAGACTGGTTCTATTAAGTTAATAACCTAAACCTAAACTATAATCTAACCTAGCCCTAAACTATAAGCTAAATGTTCTAAGGTTAGTGACCTAGCGCTAAGCTAAGGAGGTTAGACTAAGTATCACCTTAAAGTCTAACCTATGTTTCTAACCTAACTAATGATCATGGATGAAAGGGACCTATGAAGGGGTGCGAGCCATGGGGGCACTATGGCATTAAATGAGATGGATAAGTATGAAGGACGAGGGATTTGGTGGAAGTTTCAAACGGCTAGTGAAATCCGACGTGGCAGAGTCACCAAATCTGGAAATGGTCTTTGGTTTGTTTTTGTCCATCGCCAACTATGGCGGTCGGTGGTAATGGAGATTGAGTGGGAACTTCAGAGTTAATGTAATTAAGGAACTCGATTTCCGAGCACGGATCGCTCGGGAAGGCATGCAAAATGGAAAACTGGTTGTTTGTTTGGTTTTCCATGCGCTCGGTTTTCTCTGTTTGATCACTGGTTCTTCGAACCAGTCTACTTGGTGTTGCATGGAAACTATGAGAATAACTAGCTCTTTTCTCTGTCGAGGAAAGTTTATAAGGCATGGAAATAACAAATTATTGTTGTTGAATCTAACGTGGAAAAAGAGGAGAAGGCTCGAGCTCTTTCAGAGGTCTTCTTCGGATTTTTAAGCGACATTACCAGGCATGTTAGGCCCTAACTTTTAAAAATCTTGCTTTCCTTCAAATGATTTCATTAGAACAACTCTGTTCAGATGATTTTTGGTCCAGTTGGTTTTTATGGTAGCATTGTATGAATTAGTTTGCTGTATCTTCATGCTGGTTCAATTATTCAGTCGAACCCTTACTGGGTGTACATTTTGTTTCGTATGGTTGAATTATCTTGCTATGTTTTGCATTTCGGTTAGATTTCGTAGAAATGCTTGCAAGGATAATGTACGAATTTGACTCTGTTGGAGTCCATAAAAATGCTTTCTTGCTTGGTATAGACTTTTGTTGAAGCCTTGTTGTTAACACTGTGGAGATTGATACAGTTGGAATTCTTGGAAATAGATAGTATCTTTCTACTTCAGTAGAAGTTTATTTGAGAATACTAAATGGGTACGACTCCTTTTGAGTCCTTGAAAAGTAACATACATTTCTACTTCTGTAGGAGTTCAGTCGTGAATTCTGTATGTTATTGATATAGTTGGAATTCTTGAATTTAATATGAATCTTGTATCTTTCTACTCCGGTAGAATTTTATTTGTGAATACTACATGGGTTTGCCTCTTTTGAATCCTTGAAGTGTATATTATGTTTTTCTCTTGTTTAAAGCTCAGTTGTGAATACTATGGTTATTGACTCAGTTAGAATCCTGGATATGTAACCAGTGTTTCGACTTCTGTATAAGCTTGGTTGCGAATACTTATTGATATTGGCTCTGTTGGAGTCCTTAATATGTATCTTGTATTTAGACTTCTGTAGAAGTTTAGTTGTGAAGACTATTGGTGTTGAATTAGTTGGAAACCTTGAATGTTTTCGTATGAATTCGACCCGATCTAGTCCACATTTGTGTTTACTTTTAAAACTCGACTCTGTATGAGTCCTTGTTGTATTCATATTATCTTAGCTTGGATGAAACTTTGTTGAAAATGATGATATGATGATGACTTTTATGAAGATCTTGTTGAGTTATTATTTTTGATTTCGGCTTCTGATTTAAGATCTTGCTGTATAATCATAGGGATTTGCTTTGTTGAAGGAAGCTCTGCATATTGTGTTTTAAATTTATGTGAATGTCACTGTATTTCATATGGAAACGTTAATTGTTTTAATGTGATCTTGTTTCAAGTTTGACTGAAACAAAGAGCTCTTAGTTGTGCCATGACAGGCGATGGCATTGGATATTTTGCATGTTGTTGAATAATATGGAAAGATTTGTTGATCCTTTTTAGGGTTAGATATTTTATTATTTCTTGTCGCGTGAACTCTTGTATTGCTTAATAATCTACAGGTGAATTTTATATTGGAATTATGGTGAAGCTATAGTATCTTCTTGTGGCCTCGGCTGATTTAGTCATATGCGTATAGTGTAAATGCATTACTCTTGAGAGGACGGTACAGTCATGAACATGATTGGAATGGAATATGAATGTCTCTATTTCTTTCTCCTCTGCTGTTAAGTTATGTTGATATCTATAACTGTATGAATAATAAATTATTCTCTCCTTGTCTAGAAACTATGAATGTTTTCTTCTCTTGTATCCTTATGTGATCTCTACGGTAAGGGTAAAACAAGAATAGACAGTAGTACTGTATGGAGAGCCTGGCATAAATTGTGTGTTGCTGTATAAGTGGCTATGCTTGTCTGTACCATTAACATAGTGTATGATTGAAAAGGAATTATGTCAGTGAGCTTGCTGGTTATTTTAAACTGCCTTGTGAACATGGTTGAATCATACTTGTTGAAATATGAGTTGATAGTATATTTTTTTAGAATGGAATAAATTGATGGATTGATGTTGTCTTGGAGATATAGATGGATGGATGTTTTGGAATTATTTTTTATTCTTAATCTCTAAAATGTACGTTGAGTCATCTAAAAATATTTAGGACTAATTGTGCACTATAATAGAGGTTATGCATTATAGTCATGTTAAAATTGTAGAAATATATTTGCTTTGATTTCATTTAAACAGGTTGTTCAATGAGAGCAATTGGTGGATTGCATTTGTTTTAAGAATTAGTGCTTATCATGCTCAGTTCACCGAACTGACCCGTGTTGACAATTTTTGCAGATGATTGTCGTAAGTGGTAAAGGCACGCAGATCTGATATGATGTTCAGATTGTTTAATTTGGTTTTATGATGAATTATAGCTTGATTCTCTAAATGTACTACTTGAAGAAAGATGTTCTTTTGCTGTTGAGTATTGTATCAAATATGCTGAATGCATAAAATGTATTTGATTAGCTTTGAAATGAATAAACTGAGGTATTTGTTACTTATGTGTTTGCATTCGTATCTGGATGGTTTGATCTTCTTCGGTTCGAATGATTTTAAGACCATTGTTATTATTGTATAACTTGGAGACGTTTGTGATTATCTAAGTAAGCATTGCAAGGTTATGTGACTGAATGCTTATGATTGTTTAGTAGTTCTATTACGATCTAATTAAAGCTAATTGTAATTTAGATCACTGATTTTTGAGAAGCTAAGGTTAAAATAAACCCTTTCAGGAAGCTGAACGGGAAGAGTAATCTGTTACTCTCTAACCTTGATCTAAGTCAAGACAACGTACTGAATGTTTTTAAAATCACTATATCTTAACACTAATAAGTAAGATATATTTCAGTTTTAAAGATCTGGAATAAACCCAAAAAGGGATAAGTTTGCAATCTTATGAGAAGACTTGGGGTTACTACCCAATTTCGTAGATCAGGATTATTGTGAAACAATGATCTCCTTGTTGAGACCTCAATCTTATTAAACTTCTCTTTGTGGAATGGGTCTTAATACGAAAGGAAATTTTAAGATGAGGAACCTATGGGTTGGGAAAAGACTACCCTAAAAAGGAGTGTCTTGGAGTATAATTTAAACTCCACGTATGTAACACCTTAAAGTTTAGTAGATCTTATCGAGGCGGATTTGAAGGTTGATGGCACAAGTCGATTGTAAGGTTGTACCTTTGAGAAGATTAGGATCTTCTTGAAGACACAAAATGCGGGTGACTTATGTCGACACCCTTTGCATTGATCATCAAGATTTACTCCTTAAACTCGAACAAGTTTTGACTTCGGGACTGGTTACCGACATGGTCATGTTATGAGGTTGCCCCTGGAGACTCGGGGTACCTTGACACACAGGGTTAACTAGGGTTGACCCAGTATGTCAGAGTATCCCTAGTTCTCAAGAGCATCCTTATAACGTTGCCATATTATTAATCCGTTTCTGAGTGAATAACTTGGGGTAGGAGAGACTGACAGAAGTCAGTATAAGACATTCTACATAACAAAGGAATGGGGTGATGGACGTATTCTAGATTGATGAGTATGCCGTCAAGGAATACGAGACATAAGCATTATGTTTCAAATCTTTGGCCAAAGTATTGCAATCTGGTGATTGCATAGTCCTATGTCACCTAGTCTAAGGGACGAGATGCGAGATGAATAATGGTAACAATTATTCGAGATAGGTTCCTTTGAGAGCATTCATTCTTAATCCCAGATTAGGGAAGAGAACCGTAAGAGTGATGTGTTAAAATAAAAACGCCAACTCTTGATACTCATGAATAGATCGGTAGATTACCGAGTCATGGAATGAATAGATCGGAGGTACTCCGAGTCATTACAGTTGCATATGGTTATCTGTTATAAGAATGGTTGTTTTGATTTGTGAGTTCTAAATTATGTATTTAGAACCAGGAAGCATTTATCAAAAAAAAAAATTACTTGTTCTAATGTATAAAAATGAGGATGTTACATCTTGGTATCAGAGCTGAAGGTTGCAGCTCTTAGACCTATTGTGTCCATAATCTGATAAAAACCTGAATTTTCTTGTAACAGAAAATGGTTAGAACAAGGGGGAACGTTGTGAATAATGATCCACCTGAAGGAGGGGCAGCAACAACCCAAAAGCTTGATGAGATCCTTGCTGCCTGTTGGACACAAGAGATCATTTTAGCTGCACTTGAACAGCAAGTAATGGGAAATGAGGAGGAAGATGAAGCTGGTAATAACAATCAGCAACCTCCAGAGGAAAACCCTAATATGGGTGTTGATATTAATGCTGGAAATGCACCTGTTCAACCAGAAAACAAAAAGGCCAGGTTTGCAGTAGAACTCACTAATGATATAAAAATGATAAGCCCACCTAAATATGATGGCACCACATTAGGTGATGGAGTGAGAGCGGCTCAGTGAAATGGAGAAGTACTTTGCAATAAGAAACTTCTCGGAGGAAACTAAAGCTATTTGGGAGCCTATCGGCTTTCCCATGAAGCATCTTCGTGGTGGAATAGTCATAAAGCCGAGCTAAATATTGATGAGACCAATATTACTTGGGATCAATTTAAGGGCTATTTCAGGCAACGTTGGCTGCCACAACTTTTCTATGATCAGAAAATGATAGAATTCCAGAACTTAGCTCAAGGGAAGCTAACGGTAACTGAATACTGGGAGCGGTTTACAAAACTCCTCAAGTATGTACCGCAGTATCAAACTGACGAGAAGTTCAGAATAAGGAAATTCATCATGGGATTGAATCCCGTGATAGGGGGAGAGGTCGATGTTCATAGTCCAACCACTATGGAAGGAGTTGTTGAAAAGGCCATAAGACAAGAACAGAAATTAAAGGCTATTTCTACTCATAAAGAGGAAGTGTGGAAGAAGATTGCAAACCCTTCTTCAACTTCACTTGCACCCAAAAAGGGACCATGGAAAAAGTTTGGAAATAGAAGTAAGTTTCCAGGGGATAATAGTAAGAAAGCAGTAGCAAATAAGCCTGCTGGAAATGTAAGGGATAATTTTGCCAAAAATTATAACAATGGGCAGAAGCCCTATGGAGGACAACGTGATAATTACAAGGCTGGAGGCAATTTTGAGCCTAAAAAGGGACCTATAGGAGGCTGCTACAATTGTGGAAAAGACCACTACGCAAATCAGTGCCCTTTGAAGAAGGATGATCGTAATCAGCAGCATAAGATACATGCTGCAGTAGCAGACAAGCAAGCTGAAAAGCAGGTGACACCTATAGAAGTTCCGGGTAAGTTATTTGGCATACCTGTCACTATTCTTTTGATACGAGAAGCTCTTCGAATGTTTTATTTCTAGTAAACTTGCTTCTAAAATTAAAAGAAAAGCTGGAAAAATGGATAAATATTGGACTTTATAGTATGGTAATAACTCTATTCATACAGTGAGTATGTGTCTTTTTGGGGCAGTCCTTGACTTACCTAACTTTTCCACGGAAGTTGACCTCTATGTTACACCTTTGGGGTCTTACGACATTGTCATTGGTGTTAATTGGTTAGCTGAACATAAAGCAAAAGTAGACTGTTATGAAAAGAATATAAAATGTTTAGATGATCGAAATTGGAAACAATAGAGAGATTCAAGGGGTGAAACTAGAAATTTCAGTTAGAAAACTATCAGCTATGCAGCTTAAAAAGGCTAAAAACAAAGGATGTACCCTTTATGTAGTAAAGATATCTGAATTTTTAGAAGAAGATGGTGATTCCATGAAACAATTTCCTCTACTACAAAGTTTCAGGGATGTTTTTCCGGAGGAATTACCAGGTTTACCACCCAAGAGGGAATTTGACTTCACCATCGAAATCAAACCAGGAACGGAACCTATTTCCAAAGAACCTTATCGGATGACTACTACAGAGTTAGTCAAGCTTAAGGCACAATTGCAAGAACTTTTGTCTAAAGGTTTGATTAGACCAAGTGTTTCGCCTTGGGGAGCACCAGTAATATTTGTGAAAAAGAAGGATGGAACACTTAGGCTGTGTATTGATTATCGGATGTTGAACAAAGCAACAATCAAGAACAGATACCCACTTCCAAGGATCGACGATCTATTTGATCAGATGCGTGGGGCAGTAGTTTATTCTAAGATAGATCTTCAATCTGGTTATCATCAATTAAGGATTAGAGAAGAAGATATTCATAAAACAGCTTTCCGAACAAGGTACGGACATTATGAATTCACGGTTCTACCCTTTGGATTAACTAATGCACCCACAACTTTTATGAACTTAATGAATAATATCTTTCAAGAATATTTGGACAAGTTTGTACTTGTATTCTTGGATGATATTCTCATTTATTCTAAAAGTGTTGAGGAGCACAATGAGCATTTGAAGATAGTTTTGGGAATTTTGAGAAAAAGAAAGTTGTATGGTAAGTTATCCAAATGTTATTTCTTTGATATAGAAGTTCACTATTTGGGTCATGTCATTAGTAAAGAAGGAATTGCTGTAGATCCTTCAAAAATAGTGGCAATAACTGAGTGGCCTACACCAAAGAATGTGCATGAAGTAAGAAGCTTCATGGGTCTTGCTGGTTACTATAGAAAATTTGTTAAGGATTTTTCTAAAGTGATCTGCAGCGATAACTTCATTGCGAGAAGAAGGATAAGAAATTTATTTGGAATGATAAGTGCGAAAAAGCTTTCAAAAGTCTGAAAAGCCAGTTGACTTTTACACCTATATTAGTCATGTATGCACAGACCTAATGGGAACTTTACTATTGTAACGGATGCTTCTGGGGAAAGCCTTGGAGGTGTTTTGTTACAAAATGATCAAGTCATAGTATATGAAAGTAGAAAACTTAAGTTACATGAGCTGAATTATGCTCCTCATGATTTGGAGCTTGTTGCCATTGTTCATGCGCTTCAAGTCTGGAGACACTATTTACTTGGGAAACCTTTTGAGTTGAAAACTGATCACTTAGGACTGAAATATATTTTCACTTAGCCTAATCTAAATGCCAGACAGAGAAGGTGGTTAGAGTTTTTATCCCAATATGATTTTGATATTAGCTACATCAAAGGGAAAGAGAATAGAGTAGCAGATGCTCTAAGTCGTAGGAGGCACATTTCTTCTCTTATAACATTAAGAACTTAGTTTAAGGATGAGGTAAAAAGTGCCTTAGAATCTGATACATACTTTCAGCAAGTAAAAGTAGCACTTGCTGTAGAACCTAATGATGAAAGGTATAAGGGCTTTCATTTTGATAATGAAGGAATCTTATGTTATGAAAACAGGGTATACGTACCTATGCTGAATGATTTGAGAAAGAAGTTGTTAGTTGAATTTCATAATTCACCTTTCTCTAGACACCCGGGTATCACAAAAATGCTTGCTGATCTGAAATAGCAATAATTTTGGAAAGGTATGAAAAAGGATGTCATTGATTTTGTGACTCATTGTCTGGAATGTCAGTGGGTTAAGGCAGAACACATGCACCCTGCTGGACTGTTATATCCTCATAGCATACCATAGTACAAATGGCAAGTAATAAGCATGGACTTTGTACAAGGGTTACCTATGTCCAGGAATAAACATGATGTTATCCTGGTAGTTGTAGATAAACTAACTAAGGTAGCTCATTTCATCACTTTGGAAATCTAAAGGATGATTCACGATCTTTGGCCAAAAGATTCGTACATGAAATTTTCAGGTTACATGGTGTACCAGAATTGATTATATCTGATCAGAGATCCTAGAATGACGTCAAGATTTTGGCAAACACTTAATACAGCTCTTGGAACAAAACTAAACTTCAGTTCTGCATATCATCCGGAAACGGATGGACAAACTGAGAGAGTAAATCAAGTGTTGGAAGACATGTTGTGAATGTATTGCATGGATCAACAATATAAATGGGAAGAGTATCTTCCATTAGTTGAATTCGCATACAACAACACTTATCACTCATCTCTTAAAATGGCACCATTTGAAGCACTTTATGGAAGGAAGTGCAGAACCCCTGTTAGCTGGGATAGTGTTGAGGATAGAGTGGTAATTGGACCAGAGATCCTCACTGAAATGGAACAGCAAGTAAAGTTGATTCGTGAATGATTAAAGGAAGCAACAGATAGGAAGAAGAGCTATGCTGACCTTAAGCGGGTTGATCGAAGGTTTGATCTTGGTGAGAAGGTTTTTCTTCGTGTTAAACCTAGAAAGAGTTCTATAAATTTTGGCAAGGCTGCCAATTTGTCACCTCATTTCGTGGGACCTTTCAAAATTGTCGAAATAATCAATCCTGTAGCTTATTGATTAGCATTACCACCTGCTTTGTCTCGCATGCATGATGTTTTCCATATTTCTTTGCTTAAGAAATACGTTTCAGATTTGTCACATGTCTTAAATTGGAATTCCTTGTAGGTCCAAGACCCAGGAATAATCGTGGTTAAACCCACACGAGTGCTGGAAACTCGCCAATTGCATTTGAGAAATCGTGAAATACAAGCAATGTAAGGTCCAAAGTGGGACCATTTTAACGAAGAAAGTGCAACTTGGGAAAATCTAGAAGAGATGAAAATTGCTTTTCCTTTTCTTTGTCAACAAGATGAAATCTATTGACAAAACATTTTTATTTTATATGAACTTATCTTTTTCATGTTCATATGAAAGCTAGATTGAGGCAAACATTATTCAGGCTAAATAAAATGTATCATGACATTGATTTCTGAAACTATTCAAGTTGGAAATAGTCACATTGTATTGTGAACTAATAAATTGGTTGACCTGAAGGTAAATCAAATATGTAATCATCGAGATGATGAATCTTTTAGGAGGGAAGCATGTAACACCCTGAACTATTGTTACTTCCTCCTGGGTATTCAAGTGTTGATATATGATTTCTTCTGTAAAAGGATGTGTTCCTTTGATTGTGAAGTCATGCTTGATATAGATTGTATCTTCTTTGCATTTGAAGATCTTTGACTGAGCCAGGATATGCTTGGACTCTTTTATTTCTTTCATTTTTACACCTGAGTTTAATCTGATTTCGGAATGAATTGTGGATTTACCCGTCTATATGACTCATCCTTGGATCAGTGGCATTGATCCAAGAGATGTTTTAAGTTTATTCGGGAAGGTATATCTGTTGGTTCTTTTACTGAACGATTCTATTTGTTAGACCTAGACTGGTTCTATTAAGGTTAATAACCTAAACCTAAACTATAATCTAACCTAGCCCTAAACTATAAGCTAAATGTTCTAAGGTTAGTGACCTAACACTAAGGAGGTTAGACTAAGTATCACCTTAAAGTCTAACCTATGTTTCTAACCTAACTAATGATCGTGGATGAAAGGGACCTATGAAGGGGTGTAAGCCATGGGCGGTAGTTTCTATGGAATTAAATGAGATGGATAAGTATGAAGGATGAGGGATTGTGGAAGTTTCAAATGGCTAGTGAAATCCGACATGCGCGGAGTAATCGCCAAATCTGGAAATGGTCTTTGGTTTGTTTTTGTCCATTGCCAACTATGGCGGTCGGTGGTAATGGAGATTGAGCGGGAACTTTGAGTTAATGCAATTAAGGAACTCGATTTTTGAGCACAAATCGCTCGGGAAGGCATGCAAAATGGAAAACTGGTTGTTTGTTTGGTTTTCCATGCGCTCTGGTTTTCTGTCTATTTGATCACTGGTTCTTCGAACTAGTCTACTTGGTGTTGCATGGAAACTATGAGAATAACTAGCTCTTTTCTCTGTCGAGGAAAGTTTATAAGGCATGGAAATAACAAATTATTGTTGTTGAATCTAACGTGGAAAAAGAGGAGAAGGCTTGAGCTCTTTCATAGGCCTTCTTCGAGATATTTAAGCGACATTACCGGGCATGTTAGGTCCTAACTTTTAAAAATCTTGCTTTCCTTCAAATGATTTCATTAGAACAACTCTGTTCAGATGATTTTTGGTCCAGTTGGTTTTTATGGTAGCATTGTATGAATTAGTTTGCTATATCTTCATGATGGTTCAATTATTGATCGAACCCTTCTTTGGGTGTACATTTTGTTTCGTATGGTTGAATTATATTGTTGTGTTTTGCATTATGGTTAGATTTCGTAGAAATGCTTGCAAGGATAATCTACGAATTTGACTCTGTTGGAGTCCATAAAAATGCTTTCTTGCTTGGTATAGACTTTTCTTGAAGCCTTGCTGTTAACACTGTGGAGATTGATACATTGCAATTCTTGGAAATAGATAGTATCTTTCTACTTCAAAGAGAAGTTTACTTGTGAATACTAAATGGGTACAACTCCTTTTAAGTCCTTGAAAAGTAACATACGTTTCTACGTAGGAGTTGGTCGTGAATTCGTATGTTATTGATATAGTTGGATTTCTTGAATTTAATATGTATCTTGTATCTTTCTACTTCAGTAGAAGTTTATTTGTGAATACTACATGGGTTCGACTCCTTTTGAATCCTTGAAGCGTATATTATGTTTTTCTCTTCTGTTTAAAGCTCAGTTGTGAATACTATGGTTATTGACTCAGTTGGAGTCCTAGATATGTAACCAGTGTTTCGACTTCTGTATAAGCTTGGTTGCAAATACTTATTGATATTGGCTCTGTTGGAGTCCTTAATATGTATCTTGTATTTAGACTTCTGTAGAAGTTTAGTTGTGAAGACTATTGGTGTTGAATTAGTTGGAAACCTTGAATGTTTTCGTATGAATTCGACCACTGATCTAGTCCATGCTGTGTTTACTTTTAAAACTCGAATGTATGAGTCCTTGCTGTATTTGTATTATCTCGGCTTGGATGAAACTTTGTTGAAAATAATGATATGATGATGAATTTTATGAAGATCTTGTTGAGTTATTATTTTCGATTTCGGCTTCTAATTTAAGATCTTGCTGTATAATCGTAGGGATTTGCTTTGTTGAAGGAAGCTGTGCATATTGTGTTTCAACTCTGCATGAATTTCACTGTATTTCATATGGAAACGTTAATTGTTTTAATGTGATCTTGTTTCAAGTTTGACTGAAACAAAGAGCTCTTAGTTGTGCCATGACAGGCGATGGTGATGGATATTTTGCATGTTGTTGAATAATATGGAAAGATTTGTTGAGCCTTTTTGGGTCAGATATTTTATTATTGCTTGTCGCGTGAACTCTTGTATTGCATAATAATCTACAGGTGAATTTTATATTGGAATTCTGGTGAAGCTGTAGTATCTTCTTGTGGCCTCGCTGATTTAGTCATATGCGTATAGTGTAAATGCATTACTCTTGAGAGGACGGTACAATCATGAACATGATTGGAATGGAATATGAATGTCTCTATTTCTTTCTCCTCTGATGTTAAGTTATGTTGATATCTATAACTATATGAATAATAAGTTATTCTCTCCCCTGTCTAGAAACTATGAATGTTTTCTTCTCTTGTATCCTTATGTGATCTCTACGGTAAGGGTAAAACAAGAATAGATGTAGTACTGTATGGAGAGCCTGGCATAAATTGTGTGTTGCTGTATAAGTGGCTATGCTTGCTTGTACCATTAACATAGTGTATGATTGAAAAGGAATTATGTCAGTGAGCTTGCTGGTTATTTTAAACTGCCTTGTGAACTTGGTTGAATCATACTTGTTGAAATATGAGTTGATAGTATATTCTTTTTAGAATGGAATAAATTGATGGATTGATGTTGTCTTGGAGATATAGATGGATGGATGTTACGGAATTATTTTGTTCTTCTTAGTCTCTAAAATGTACGTTGAGTCATCTAAAAATATTTAGGACTAATTGACAACCTATAATAGAGGTTATGCATTATAGTCATGTTAAAATTGTAGAAAGATATTTAGCTTTGATTTCATTTAAATAGGTTGTTCAATGAGAGCAATTGGTGGATTGCATTTGTTTTAAGAATTAGTGCTTATCATGCGCATACAAGTGTTGATATGTGATTTCTTGTATAAGGATGTGTTCCTCGATTTAGAAATCATGCTTGATATGTACTGTAATTTCTTTGCAGATTGCAGATCTTGACTGAGTCAGAATATGATTAGACTCTTTTATCTATTTCATCTTGTATCTGAGTTTAATCTGATCTCGGAATAAATTATAGAGTTATCCATCTATAATACCTAGTCTTGGATCAGTGGAATTGATCCAAGTATTGCTTTAAATTTGTTCGTGATGAATTAAAATCACAGACCTTGAACAGGTTGCAAGGTATGGAAGCATTGATTTAGATAGTAGTCGAGTATGACTCGGCTGATCTTTTGAAATAAATTGGTTCCCGATATCGAAGTATATCCGGAAGGTCTCGATCGTGGACCGTAATAATTCGGTTACATACGATTCGAAAGCAGTAACAGAGCTAACCCCTGCTCAAGAAGGTATGATATAGGTCTTTTCTGAGTGTACAGAACGTAGACCTAACTGGAATTATTAATGGTTAGTAACCTAAAACTAAAACCTAACCTAGGGGTTAGATTAGTGTTAATCTAACCTAGACCTAGGCTATGTGTTAATGTCCTAAGTAACTACATGTAATGTGGTTAGAATATGTGTTATCCTAAATTCTAACCTAAGATACTAACCTAACTATGAACAAGATTGTAAAGGGGCCTATGGAGGGGTGCAAACCATGGGCGGTGTTTTCTATGACAATTAATGCATGGATAAGGATGAGGGACAGGTCATGGCGGAGGTTTAGGCAACGGCTAACCTGTTCAGACGTGGCAGGTCGCCAAAACTAGAAATGAACTTGAGTTTTCATTGATCTGCCGCCATCTCGCGGTCGGTGGAAGTGGAGTCTTAGCGGGAAAGTTGGTTTAACTACATTCAATATTCTCGGTAGTCGAGCTCGGAACTCGCGAGAAGGCATGCAAACGGGAAGTTTGTTGGTTTGTTTGGCTTGTCGCGATTTTCAGATTTCTCTCTGCCTGTTCACTGGTTCTTCGCACCAGTCTTCTTTGTGTTGCATGGCGAACATGAGGTTATCTAGCTCTTTTCTCTGGCAAGGAGAATATATATGCCATGGAGATAGCAAAATTTTGTTGATCGCTCTAACTTGGAAAAGGAAAAGGAAGCACGAGCTCTTCCAGTGGTCTGCCTCAGAAATTTGAGCAAAAATACAGGCATGTTAGGCCCTAACCTTTAAATATCTTGTTGTCTTTCAAGTGATTTCATTAGAACAACTCTGTTCAAATGATTTAAGAAATTAGATGTTTATCTATGGATATCTTGTGTGATTTTTCTTGGTACTGTATCTCTTCTGGTTCGAAATTTCATTTATCTTCTGATGGGTGTTTATTAATTTCGAACTGTGGCATTATTTCCTTGTGTTTGCATTTTGGATTGATTATGCGAAACATGTGAAATGTATGATTGCTCGGCCTGTTCGGCGTGAGCCCATGAATCGTTCCTGTGATGGGTATAGACCATTGATTGTTATGTTGTCGATTTTTGGTCGTCGATTCTTGTTTTGGAAACAGTCGGAAGAAATATTAATGGAACTGTTTGATTGTTCAGTTTGTTGAACCTTTGAAAGCCCTGTTGTGGTTTTTAGTGACAGTGGCTAATGATACTTTTTGGGTGTCGCTCTGTCTTTTAAAATGGTTTGGGAACAGGTAACTATTGTGTTACAGTTTTCCTTTCGACTCAGTGGTAGTTGTTTTTCCTTGTTATTTGGGTAACGGGATCTAAACCGTTGACAGTGTACAGTATGGATATATGTATTTTATTCGGACGACTCTGTTGAGTCCATTGAATGATTCGTATTGTGGACCACTGTTGAACTTCGTTTGAATATCTATTTGGATACTGGTAATTTGATTTTGTGCTCGAAGAGTAACGGGTAGCACGACCTCTGTTATTTTACCTTCGTGTTGCAAGAGTTTGTGGTTTATACTCTTTGGATGAAATTCTACGTTTCTTTCCTGTGCCATCTTGTGCGAAAATGTTGGTAAGGGTATCGTTGGATTCTTTGTTTTGGAAATTCAGTATTCTGGTTTGTTTTTGCCTGATTACAATGTTGCCATTGTTGGCACGGATGATTTATCATCTTACATTATTTTGGTTACTGATTGTTAGGACTCAGTTGAATTTTTGACAGATGGACAGTGTAACTGTTTCAATTAGGACTGTTGGGTTATCCTGTTGTTTGACCCTGTGGAGGGTATCTTGCTTCTTTTGGCTTCTGTATAAGCCTGAGATTGAACTCGTGATGTTTATTTTGGCCTTGATGGATTTCTGTGAATAGTTTGACATCTTGTATATTGGCTTAATGAGTTAGGTCATGGATATTAACCCGTAACAGTATGCAATGTAAATATAGAATTACATTCGTTTTTAAATTGAATGACTCTGTGGAGTCGATTGAATGATTTATTTGTTTAAATCACTGTTCATGGTTGATCATAGATGAATTTTAGAAATTGTTGTTCCAGCGACTTAAGGGAATAATTTGTATTTTGATCTCTGTTATTCGTAAGAATACCATTGTGTCGCATTGGCAAGGGTTCAATTGGATTCTTTGTTTGAAATCAGTGATTAAAATTTCTTGCCTGAGTTTTAATATGTACACCATTTACTTGTCCAGAAGGAAACATTGGCAATCATTTGTCATTCCACTGTTGTTCGGGTTCAGTAGAATTGTGGAAGTTAACCTGTATCTTCTTTTGCCTCAGTTGAGAACTTGACTTGATATACTGTTGTTTGATATTGGGAAATTTTGCCTGAGTAATGGTTTGTATCAAGTAACGTGACTCTGTATAAGTAAATCGTGAGTGCTATTTGACCAACTCCGATTACGTACAGATGTATGTACAGGATGATATGTTCCTTTCTGATTTACTAATTGGATGAGGCAGTGTGTGTTACGGTATTAGTAAGGTAATCTCTGCATGGTCTTATGGAAGCATCAGTATTAGTGTAATAAAGCCTGTTGTTGACCAGGATATACTAGAGGTTCTTTTGATTTCGAACTTGGTTCGAAAAAGCCTTACTGTGTAAAAGGAACTAGTATTGGGCTTAAGGTTGATATATGGATTGTTGATGTGTTAGTTGCTGTACAGGAGTTTTGTTGTGTTTTATTTCTTGATTTAAAACAGCGATCCTTCTGTGGCTTGTCTGACTTGTTCATATACATACTGGTTGAATGTTTTTCATATGTGAAGACGGTACAGTAATGAACTAATGTGAAAGGAAGTATGAATGATTTGGTTCTTCCTCTTCTTTTATTTAATATTTGTTGATATCTGTCTAACAGTGGGAATTGTTTTGTAACATATTGGTGGAATCCCGAATTGTTATGATAATTCCCTTTTTGGATGAATGAAACGATCTGTCCAATGTTGTGATTTTGGATTTAATGATTGTTTGTGTACATTCGTTCCTTGATTTTTAATATTTGATGAAATATTAGAAAGTGATCAAGACTATTTTGTAACAATGATAGAGTTACATATTTGTAATCATTTTGTATTACAAGGGCATAGTCTGAATATGTTTACTTATGTGGATATTTGATCTCATTTAAACAGGGTGTTTAATGAAAACAATTGATGGATTGCAATTGTTTTAAAAGTTAGTGCTTATCATGCTCAGTTCATCGAACTGACTCATGTTGACTATTTTTGCAGATGGTTGCCGTAAGTGGTAAAAGCAATGCAGATCTGACAGGATGATCAGATTATTTAATTGTTTAAAATGAATTACAGCTTGATTTTATAAATGTACTATATGCGAAAAGATGTTTCTTTTCCATTAAGCATTGTATCAAGTATGCTGCTTGCATAAAATGTAATTGTATAATTTTGAAAGGAATGGAAATAAGTGTTTGATACTTATGTGTTGTATTCTCATTCTGATAGTTGACCTTCTTCGGTTTATGTAACGAAGGGGCATTGTTACCATTGTATAATTTGGATGCTTTTGTGATTGACAATGAAAGCTTACAAGAAATGTGGTTGAATTCATATGAGTGTTTAGCAGATCTTATTGTTCTAGCGAAAGCAATATTGGATTTAAATAATTGTCTTTCTAGAAGATAGGTTAAAAAAATGAACCTAAGCAGAACGCTAAACAAGCTGGATTAAATTACTAATCCCTAGTCCTGAGTATGACAGGACAATATTAAATTGGATTCTTAATCATTTATATCTTTATACTAGTAAGTATGATATAAATTCAGTTAAGAGAACTGATATAAATCAAAAGGAGTTCAGATGGCAATCTCAAGTAAAGGTTATGAGATATTGTCCAACTCTGTTGCTTTAGAATCAGGTGTATTCTAATGACTCCTTGATGAGAACTTGACCTTAATACCTCTACCATGTAATGGGTTTAATAGAGGAGGGTCATCTTAAGACGAAGAATCCAGGGATCGGAAAAGGCTAACCTTAGGGAAAAGTCTTTAAAGTAATTTAAACTCAAGTGCGTAACGCATGTTATTAAGTAGATCTTTTCGAGGTGGATTTAAAGGTTGACGACACAAGTCAATCAGGTTGTTGTACCTCCGAGAAGATTAGGATCTTCTCGAAGTTACAACAATGCAGATGACTTATGGCGACACCCTTTGCATTGATCGCTAAGATTTACACTTGATTTCGCACAAGTTACCCAGGGTCCGATTAAGAATGTGGTCATGTTATAAGGCTGCCTAGGAGATTCGGGGTATCATGACACACTGGTTGAACTGCAAGGTTGAACCAGTATGTCACCATATCCCTAATCCTCGTGGGCATCCATATAACATTATCACCTTGTTAATCTGCCTCCGAGTGATTCAGTTGTGAAAGGAAGGACTGACAGTAGTCAGTGTAGGACATTCTATATAACATAAGAATGGGGTGAAGGACGTATTCCAGATTGACGAGTATGCCGTTAAGGAATACGAGACATAAACAGTATGTTTCAAATCTTTGGCCAAAGTATCGCAAGCTGCTGATTGCGTTGTCCTAATTCACCTAGTCTAAGGGATGAGATGCCGATGAATAATAGTAACAATTATTCAGTTAGATTCCTTGGACAGAGCATTCTGAATCCCAGATTAGGGAAGAGAACCGCAAGAGTAATGTGTTAAATAAAAACACCAACTCTTATTACTCATGAATAGATCGGTAGATTACCGAGTCATGGAATGAATAGATCGGAGGTACTCCGAGTCATTACAGCTGCATATGGTTGTCTGTTATATGAATGGTTATTGATTTGTGAGTTCTAAATTATGTATTTAGAACCAGGATGCAATTATCTAAAAAAAAAAAAAAAAAATTCACTTGTTCTAAAGTATAAAATGAGGATGTTACATCTTGGTATCAGAGCTGAAGGTTGCAGCTCTTGGACCTATTGAGTCCATAATCTGATAAAAACCTGAATTTTTCTTGTAACAGAAAATGGTTAGAACAAGAGGGAACGTTGCGGGTAATGCTCCACCTGAAGGAGGAGCGGCAACAACCCAGAAACTTGATGAGATCCTTGCTGCCTTGTTGGACACAAGAGATCGCTTAGCTGTATTGGAACAGCAGGTGATGGGAAATGAGGAGGATGAAGAAGCTGATAATAATAATCAGCCACCTCCTGAGGACAACCCCAATATGGGTGTTGATGTTAATGCTGTGAATGCACCTGTCCAACCAGAAAACAAAAAGGCCAGATTGGCAGCAGAACTCACTAATGATATAAAAAGGATAAGTCCACCTAAGTATGATGGCACCACATTAGGAGATGGAGCTGAGAACTGGCTCAACGAAATGGAGAAGTACTTTGCAATAAGGAACTTCTCAGAGGAAACCAAAGCTATTTGGGGAGCCTATCAGCTTTCTCACGAAGCATCTTCGTGGTGGGATAGCCGAAAATGAACTAAACATGATGAGACCAATGTTACTTGGGATCAATTCAAAGGCTATTTTAGGCAACGTTGGCTGCCACAACTTTTCTATGATCGAAAATGACAAATTTCAGAACTTAGCTCAAGGGAAGCTAACAGTAATCGAATACCGGGAGCGGTTTACAAAACTCCTCAAGTATGTACCGCAAAGATCAAACCGATTTAAAAGTTCAGGATACGGAAATTCATCATGGGATCAACTCCCGTGATAGGGGAGAGGTCGATGTTCACACCCAACCACTATGGAAGGAGTTGTTGAAAAGGCCATTAGGCAAGAACAGAAATTAAAGGCTATTTCGCTCATAAGGAGGAAGTGCGGAAGAAAATCGCAAACCCTTCTTCAACCTCTCTCTGCACCTTAAAAGGACCATGGAAAAAGTTTGGAAACAAGAGTAAGTTTCCAGGAGATAACAATAAGAAAGCAGCAGTAAATAAGCCTGCTGGAAATGTAAGGGATAATTTTGTTAAAAATTATAACAATGGGCAGAAGCCCTATGGAGGACAGCGTGACAATTACAAGGCTGGAGGTAATTCTGAGCCTAAGAAGGGACCTGTAGGAGGCTGCTACAATTGTGGCAAAGACCACTATGCTAATCAATGCCCTTTGAAGAAGGATGATCATAATCAGCAGCATAAGATACATGCCGCAAAGAGCGCATAAGCAAGCTGAAAAGCAAGTAACACCTATAGAAGTTCCGGGTAAGTTATTCGGCATACCTGTCACAATTCTTTTTGATACAGGAGCTACTGAATGTTTTATTTCTAATAAACTTGCTTCTAAACTTAAAAGAAAAGCTAGAAAAATGGATAAATCTTGGACTGTAGAGTATGGTAATAACTCTGTTCATACAGTGAGTGAGTGTCTTTTTGGGGCAGTCCTTGATTTACCTAACTTCTCCACGGAAGTTGATCTCTATGTTGCACCTTTGGGATCGTATGATATTATCATCGGTGTCAATTGGTTAGCTGACCATAAGGCAAAGGTAGATTGCTATGAAAAGAACATAAAATGTTTAGATGATCAGCTGGAATCAGCAGAGATTCAAGGTGTGAAACGGGAAATTTCAGTTAGAAAACTGTCAGCTATGCAGCTTAAAAAGGCTAAAAATAAAGGATGTACCCTTTATGCGGTAAAGATATCTGAATCTTCAGAAGAAGATGATGATTTCATGAAACGATTCCCTCTTTTACAAGGTTTCAGGGATGTTTTTCCTGAGGAATTACCAGGGTTACCACCCAAGAGAGAATTTGACTTTACCATTGAAATCAAGCCTGGAACGGAACCTATTTCCAAAGCGCCTTATCGGATGACTACTACAGAGTTAGTCGAGCTTAAGGCACAGTTGCAAGAACTTTTGTCTAAAGGATTGATTAGACCAAGTGTTTCACCTTGGGGTGCGCCTGTAATATTCGTGAAAAAGAAGGATGGAACACTAAGGCTGTGTATTGATTATCGGATGTTGAACAAAGCAACAATCAAGAACCGATATCCACTTCCAAGGATCGACGATCTGTTTGATCAGATGCGTGGAGCAGCAGTTTATTCTAAGATAGACCTTCGATCTGGTTATCATCAGCTAAGAATTAAAGAGGAAGATATTCATAAAACAGCTTTCCGAACAAGGTACGGACATTATGAATTCACAGTTCTACCCTTCGGGTTAACTAATGCACCTGCAGCCTTTATGAATTTAATGAACAATATTTTTCAAGAATACCTGGACAAGTTTGTACTTGTATTCTTGGACGATATTCTCATTTATTCTAAAAGTGTTGAGGAGCACAATGAGCATCTGAAGATAGTTTTGGAAATTTTGAGAAAGAGAAAGTTGTATGGTAAGTTATCCAAATGTTCTTTCTTTGATTCAGAAGTTCACTATTTGGGTCATGTCATAAGTAAAGAAGGAATTGCTGTAGATCCTTCAAAAATAGTGGCAATAACTGAGTGGCCTGCACCAAAGAATGTGCATGAAGTAAGAAGCTTCATGGGTCTTGCTGGTTACTATAGAAAATTTGTAAAGGATTTTTCTAAGGTAGCTGCACCAATAACTTCATTGCAAAAGAAGGATAAGAAATTCATATGGAATGACAAGTGCGAAGCGGCTTTCAAAAGTCTGAAAGACCAGTTGACTTCTGCACCTATATTAGCTGTACCAGACCCTAATGGGAATTTTACTGTTGTAACGGATGCTTCTGGGGAAGGCCTTGGAGGTGTTTTGCTACAAAATGATCAAGTCATTGCTTATGAAAGTAGAAAACTTAAGATACATGAGCTGAATTATGCCCCTCATGATTTGGAACTTGCTGCCATTGTTCATGCACTTCAAGTCTGGAGACACTACTTACTTGGGAAACCTTTTGAGTTGAAAACTGATCACTTGGGACTGAAATATATTTTTACTCAGCCCAATCTGAATGCCAGACAAAGAAGGTGGTTAGAATTTTTATCACAATATGACTTTGATATTAGCTATATCAAAGGGAAGGAGAATAGAGTAGCTGATGCTCTAAGTCGTAGGAGGCACATTTCTGCTCTTATAACATTAAGAACTCAGTTTAAAGACGAGGTAAAAAGTGCTTTAATCGATGCATACTTTCAAAGAAGTAAAAGCAGCACTTCACTGCGTAACCTAAGGATATAAGGTATAAAGGTTTTCATTTTGATAATGAAGGAATCTTGCGATATGAAAACAGGGTATATGTACCTATGCTGAACGATTTGAGAAAGAAGTTGTTAGTTGAATTTCACAATTCACCTTTCTCTGGACACCCAGGTATCACAAAAATGCTTGCTGATTTGAAACAACAATACTTCTGGAAAGGTATGAAAAAGGATGTGATTAATTTTGTGACTCATTGTTTGGAATGTCAGCGGGTGAAGGCAGAACATATGCACCCTGCTGGACTGTTATATCCTCATAGCATACCGCAGTACAAATGGCAAGTAATAACCATGGATTTTGTACAAGGACTACCTATGTCCAGGAATAAACATGATGTTATCCTGGTAGTTGTAGATAAACTGACCAAGGTAGCTCATTTCATCGCTGGAAATCTAAAGGATGATTCACCAGTGCTGGCCAAGAGATTCGTACACGAAATTTTCAGATTACATGGTGTACCAGAACTGATTATATCTGACAGGGATCCTAGAATGACGTCAAGGTTTTGGCAAACGCTTAACGCAGCTCTTGGAACGAAACTAAACTTCAGTTCTGCATATCATCCGGAAACGGATGGACAAACTGAGAGGGTAAATCAAGTGTTGGAGGACATGTTGCGAATGTATTGCATGGATCAACAGTATAAATGGGAAGAGTATCTTCCATTAGTTGAGTTCGCATACAACAACACTTATCATTCATCTCTTAAGATGGCACCATTTGAAGCACTTTACGGAAGAAAGTGCAGAACCCCTGTTAGTTGGGACAGTGTTGAGGATAGAGTGGTAATTGGACCAGAGATTCTCACGTAAATGGAACAAAGAAGTTAAGCTGATTCGTGAACGATTAAAGGAAGCAAAGCGGATGTATGTAAGAGCTATGCTGACCTTTTGGGTTGATGATAGAAGGTTTGAGCTTGGTGATAAGGTTTTCCTTCGTGTTAAACCCGTAAAGAGTTCTATAACTTTTGGCAAGGCTGCCAAGTTGTCACCTCGATTTGTGGGACCTTTCGAAATTGTCGAAATAATCAATCCCGTAGCTTATCGCTTAGCATTGCCACCGCTTTATCTCGCATGCATGATGTTTTCCATATTTCTTTGCTTAAGAAATACGTTTCAGATCTGTCACATGTTTTAAATTGAATTCCTGCAGGTCCAAGACCCGGTGAATAATCGTGGTTAAACCCACACGAGTGCTGGAAACTCGCCAATTGCATTTAAGAAATCGTGATATACAAAGAATGTAAGGTCCAAAGTGGGACCAGTTTAGCGAAGAAAGTGCAACTTGGGAAAATCTGGAAGAGATGAAAATTGCTTTTCCTTCTCTTTTTCAACAGAATGAATTCTGTTGACAAAACATACTTTTATGAACTTATTATTTATAAGTATTTATGAAAGCCAGATGAAGGCAGACTTTATTCAGGTTGAATAAAATGTGTTGTGACATTGATTTTTGGAACTATTTAATATGGAAGTAGTCACATTGTTTGTGTACTAATAAATTGATTGACCTGAAGGTTAATTTAATATGTAATTCATCGGGACGATGAATCTTTTTAGGAGGGAAGCATGTAACACCCTGAACTGTTGTTACTTTCTCCTGGGCATACAAGTGTTGATATGTGATTTCTTGTATAAGGATGTGTTCCTCGATTTAGAAATCATGCTTGATATGTACTGTAATTTCTTTGCAGATTGCAGATCTTGACTGAGTCAGAATATGATTAGACTCTTTTATCTATTTCATCTTGTATCTGAGTTTAATCTGATCTCGGAATAAATTATAGAGTTATCCATCTATAATACCTAGTCTTGGATCAGTGGAATTGATCCAAGTATTGCTTTAAATTTGTTCGTGATGAATTAAAATCACAGACCTTGAACAGGTTGCAAGGTATGGAAGCATTGATTTAGCTAGTCAGGAGTATGACTCAGGCTGATCTTTTGAAATAAATTGGTTCCCGATATCGAAGTATATCTGGAAGGTCTCGATCGTGGACCAGGTAATAATTCGGTTACATACGATTCTGCAGCAGAACAGGAGCTAACCCTGTTCAAGAAGGTATGATATAGGTCTTTTCTGAGTGTACAGAACGTAGACCTAACTGGAATTATTAATGGTTAGTAACCTAAAACTAAAACCTAACCTAGGGGTTAGATTAGTGTTAATCTAACCTAGACCTAGGCTATGTGTTAATGTCCTAAGTAACTACATGTAATGTGGTTAGAATATGTGTTATCCTAAATTCTAACCTAAGATACTAACCTAACTATGAACAAGATTGTAAAGGGGCCTATGGAGGGGTGCGAACCATGGGCGGCGTTTTCTATGACAATTAATGCATGGATAAGGATGAGGGACAGGTCATGGCGGAGGTTTAGGCAACGGCTAACCTGTTCAGACGTGGCAGGTCGCCAAAACTAGAAATGAACTTGAGTTTTCATTGGACTGTCGCCAATTCTGGCGGTCGGTGGAAGTGGAGTCTTAGCGGGAAAGTTGGTTTAATTGCATTCAATATTCTCGGTAGTCGAGCTCGGAACTCGCGAGAAGGCATGCAAACGGGAAGTTTGTTGGTTTGTTTGGCTTGTCGCGATTTTCAGATTTCTCTCTGCCTGTTCACTGGTTCTTCGCACCAGTCTTCTTTGTGTTGCATGGCGAACATGAGGTTATCTAGCTCTTTTCTCTGGCAAGGAGAATATATATGCCATGGAGATAGCAAAATTTTGTTGATCGCTCTAACTTGGAAAAGGAAAAGGAAGCACGAGCTCTTCCAGTGGTCTGCCTCAGAAATTTGAGCAAAAATACAGGCATGTTAGGCCCTAACCTTTAAATATCTTGCTGTCTTTCAAGTGATTTCATTAGAACAACTCTGTTCAAATGATTTAAGAAATTAGATGTTTATCTATGGATATCTTGTGTGATTTTTCTTGGTACTGTATCTCTTCTGGTTCGAAATTTCATTTATCTTCTGATGGGTGTTTATTAATTTCGAACTGTGGCATTATTTCCTTGTGTTTGCATTTTGGATTGATTATGCGAAACATGTGAAATGTATGATTGCTCGGCCTGTTCGGCGTGAGCCCATGAATCGTTCCTGTGATGGGTATAGACCATTGATTGTTATGTTGTCGATTTTTGGTCGTCGATTCTTGTTTTGGAAACAGTCGGAAGAAATATTAATGGAACTGTTTGATTGTTCAGTTTGTTGAACCTTTGAAAGCCCTGTTGTGGTTTTTAGTGACAGTGGCTAATGATACTTTTTGGGTGTCGCTCTGTCTTTTAAAATGGTTTGGGAACAGGTAACTATTGTGTTACAGTTTTCCTTTCGACTCAGTGGTAGTTGTTTTTCCTTGTTATTTGGGTAACGGGATCTAAACCCGCTGATAAAGTGTACAAAGATGGATATATGTATTTTATTCGACGACGACTGTTGAGTCCATTGAATGATTCGTATTGTGGACCACTGTTGAACTTCGTTTGAATATCTATTTGGATACTGGTAATTTGATTTTGTGCTCGAAGAGTAACGGGTAGCACGACCTCTGTTATTTTACCTTCGTGTTGCAAGAGTTTGTGGTTTATACTCTTTGGATGAAATTCTACGTTTCTTTCCCGTGCCATCTTGTAAAATGTTGGTAAGGGTATCGTGGATTCTTTGTTTTGGAAATTTAGTATTCTCGGGTTTGTTTTTGCCTCGATTACAATGTTGCCATTGTTGGCATGGATGATTTATCATCTTACATTATTTTGTTACCGATTGTTAGGACTCGGCTTGAATTTTTGATGATGGACAAGTGTAAATCGCTTTCAATTAGGACTGTTGGGTTATCCTGTTGTTTGACCCTGTGGAGGGTATCTTGCTTCTTTTGGCTTCTGTATAAGCCTGAGATTGAACTCGTGATGTTTATTTTGGCCTTGATGGATTTCTGTGAATAGTTTGACATCTTGTATATTGGCTTAATGAGTTAGGTCATGGATATTAACCCGTAACAGTATGCAATGTAAATATAGAATTACATTCGTTTTTAAATTGAATGACTCTGTGGAGTCGATTGAATGATTTATTTGTTTAAATCACTGTTCATGGTTGATCATAGATGAATTTTAGAAATTGTTGTTCCAAATGACTTAAGGGAATAATTTGTATTTTGATCTCTGTTATTCGTAAGAATACCATTGTGTCGCATTGGCAAGGGTTCAATTGGATTCTTTGTTTGAAATCAGTGATTAAAATTTCTTGCCTGAGTTTTAATATGTACACCATTTACTTGTCCAGAAGGAAACATTGGCAATCATTTGTCATTCCACCGTTGTTCGGGTTCGTGAGAATTGTGGAAGTTAACCCGTATCTTCTTTTCGCCTCGTTTGAGAACTTGACTTGATATACCGTTGTTTGATATTGGGAAATTTTGCCCGAGTAATGGTTTGTATCAAGTAACGTGACTGTATAAGTAAATCGTGAGTGCTATTTGACCAACTCCGATTACGCATGCATGTATGTACAGATGATATGTTCCTTTTCGATTTACTAATTGGATGAGGCAAAGGTGTGTTACAGTATTAGTAAGGTAATCTCTGCATGGTCTTATGGAAGCATCAGTATTAGTGTAATAAAGCCTGTTGTTGACCAGGATATACTAGAGGTTCTTTTGATTTCGAACTTGGTTCGAAAAAGCCTTACTGTGTAAAAGGAACTAGTATTGGGCTTAAGGTTGATATATGGATTGTTGATGTGTTAGTTGTCAGACAGAAGTTTTGCTGTGTTTTATTTCTTGATTTAAAACAGCGATCCTTCTGTGGCTTGTCTGACTTGTTCATATACATACTGGTTGAATGTTTTTCATATGTGAAGACGGTACAGTAATGAACTAATGTGAAAGGAAGTATGAATGATTTGGTTCTTCCTCTTCTTTTATTTAATATTTGTTGATATCTGTCTAACAGTGGGAATTGTTTTGTAACATATTGGTGGAATCCCGAATTGTTATGATAATTCCCTTTTTGGATGAATGAAACGATCTGTCCAATGTTGTGATTTTGGATTTAATGATTGTTTGTGTACATTCGTTCCTTGATTTTTAATATTTGATGAAATATTAGAAAGTGATCAAGACTATTTTGTAACAATGATAGAGTTACATATTTGTAATCATTTTGTATTACAAGGGCATAGTCTGAATATGTTTACTTATGTGGATATTTGATCTCATTTAAACAGGGTGTTTAATGAAAACAATTGATGGATTGCAATTGTTTTAAAAGTTAGTGCTTATCATGCTGGCCATCGAATCGACTCATGTTGACTATTTTTGCAGATGGTTGCCGTAAGTGGTAAAAGCAATGCAGATCTGACAGGATGATCAGATTATTTAATTGTTTAAAATAAATTACAGCTTGATTTTATAAATGTACTATATGCGAAAAGATGTTTCTTTTCCATTAAGCATATCAGATCAAGTATGTTGCTTGCATAAAATGTAATTGTATAATTTTGAAAGGAATGGAAATAAGTGTTTGATACTTATGTGTTGTATTCTCATTCTGATAGTTGACCTTCTTCGGTTTATGTAACGAAGGGGCATTGTTACCATTGTATAATTTGGATGCTTTTGTGATTGACAATGAAAGCTTACAAGAAATGTGGTGAATTCATATGAGTGTTTAGCAGATCTTATTGTTCTAGCGAAAGCAATATTGGATTTAAATAATTGTCTTTCTAGAAGATAGGTTAAAAAAATGAACCTAAGCAGAACGCTAAACAAGCTGGATTAAATTACTAATCCCTAGTCCTGAGTATGACAGGACAATATTAAATTGGATTCTTAATCATTTATATCTTTATACTAGTAAGTATGATATAAATTCAGTTAAGAGAACTGATATAAATCAAAAGGAGTTCAGATGGCAATCTCAAGTAAAGGTTATGAGATATTGTCCAACTCTGTTGCTTTAGAATCAGGTGTATTCTAATGACTCCTTGATGAGAACTTGACCTTAATACCTCTACCATGTAATGGGTTTAATAGAGGAGGGTCGTCTTAAGACGAAGAATCCAGGGATCGGAAAAGGCTAACCTTAGGGAAAAGTCTTTAAAGTAATTTAAACTCAAGTGCGTAACGCATGTTATTAAGTAGATCTTTTCGAGGCGGATTTAAAGGTTGACGACACAAGTCAACTGCAGGGTTGTACCTCCGAGAAGATTAGGATCTTCTCGAAGTTACAACAATGCAGATGACTTATGGTGACACCCTTTGCATTGATCGCTAAGATTTACACTTGATTTCGCACGAGTTACCCAGGGTCCGATTAAGAATGTGGTCATGTTATAAGGCTGCCTAGGAGATTTGGGGTATCATGACACAATCGGTTGAATTGCAAGGTTGAACCAGTATGTCACCATATCCCTAATCCTCGTGGGCATCCATATAACATTATCACCTTGTTAATCGCCTCCGAGTGATTCAGCCAGTAAAAGGAAGGACCGACAAGAGTCAAAGTGTAGGACATTCTATATAACATATGAATGGGGTGAAGGACGTATTCCAGATTGACGAGTATGCCATTAAGGAATACGAGACATAAACAGTATGTTTCAAATCTTTGGCCAAAGTATCGCAAGCTGCTGATTGCGTTGTCCTAATTCACCTAGTCTAAGGGATGAGATGCCGATGAATAATAGTAACAATTATTCAGTTAGATTCCTTGGACAGAGCATTCTGAATCCCAGATTAGGGAAGAGAACCGCAAGAGTAATGTGTTAAATAAAAACACCAACTCTTATTACTCATGAATAGATCGGTAGATTACCGAGTCATGGAATGAATAGATCGGAGGTACTCCGAGTCATTACAGCTGCATATGGTTGTCTGTTATATGAATGGTTATTGATTTGTGAGTTCTAAATTATGTATTTAGAACCAGGATGCAATTATCTAAAAAAAAAAAAAAATTCACTTGTGTTACAGATTTAATTTGGTTTTATGATGAATTATTTGGATTCTCTGATAAGGAACCCGGGGGGTTGGGAAAGGACTACCCTAAAAGGAGTGTCTTGGAGTATAATTTAAACTCCACGTATGTAACACCTTAAATTTTAGTAGATCTTATCGAGCGATTTGAAGGTTGATGGCACAAGTTGATTGCGGGGTTGTACCTTTGAGAAGATTAGGATCTTCTCAAAGACACAACAATGCAGTGACTTATGGTGACACCCTTTGCATTGATCGTCAATATTTACTCCTTAAACTTGAACAAGTTTTGACTTGGGATCAAGTTACCGACATGGTCATGTTATGAGGCTGCCCCGGAGACTCGGGGTACCTTGACACACAGGGCTAACTAGGGTTGACCCGGTATGTCAGAGTATCCCTAGTTCTCAAGATCATCCTTATAATGTTGCCATATTATTAATCCATTTCTGAGTGAATAACTTGGGGCAGGAGAGACTGACAAAAGTCGGTCTAAGACATTCTACATAACAAAGGAATGGGGTGATGGACGTATTCCAGATTGACGAGTATGCCGTCAAGGAATATGAGACATAAGCATTTTGTTTCAAATCTTTAGCCAAAGTATCACAAGCTGCTGGTTGCGTAGTCCTATGTCACCTAGTCTAAGGGACGAGATGCGGATGAATAATGGTAACAATTATTCGAGATAGGTTCCTGGACAAAGCATTCAATCCCAGATTAGGGAAGAGAACCGTAAGAGTGATGTGTTAAAATAAAAATGCCAACTCTTGATACTCATGAATAGATCGGTAGATTACCAAGTCATGGAATGAATAGATCGGAGGTACTTGAGTCATTACAGTGCATATGGTTATCTTTTATAAGAATGGTTGTTTTGATTTGTGAGTTCTAAATTATGTATTTAGAACCGGGAAGCATGTATCAAAAAAATGTACTTGTTCTAATGTATAAAAATGAGGGTGTTACATAACTTCTGCTCGAGAAAATAGAGAGGATGATCAACAATCCCCTCACTTGGAGTTGAAATTACTGCCCCAATGGTGGTTCCTGAGGCATCTACATGGACATGGAAGGGCATGTCCCAAGAGGGAAATCGTAAAATAGGCACGTAATAATTCTATCTTTTAAGGCGTCAAATACCCTCTATTGCACCTTTCCCCGATGGAAGGTACTTTTGTGTGTAAGCAGCTCCTTTAAAGGCATGGTGATCTTGGCATACCCCTTAATGAATTTTCTGTAATATCCCAATTGCCCAAGGAATCTACGCACTTTGTGCTATGGCTAGTAGGCTCCTTAATCTTATAATAACTACAACTTTAGTAGGATCTACCAACAAGCCCTCCTTACATATGATAAGCCCCAATAAATTCCCAAAGCGGTGTAGCAAACACATACTTATTGATGTTGAGGATATCCTCAACTACCTACACCATTTAAACATTAATCTCAAGTTATCACAATGGTCCTTAATTAGACCATATACTATCTAATCATCTAATTAAACCTAAAGAAACTTATGAATGAAGTCCTGGAATGCTTGCACTACTATGTGCGAAAAGATAGTAGGCACATTCTTCAACCCAAATGGCATGACCATATATGCAAAACTTCCCCACTTGGTGGTGAAAGTTATCTTCTCCTAGTCCTCCTTTGCAATCTGGACTTGGTGGCATCCTGAAAATCCATCCGTAAAGGAATATATTTCACGCCCAACGACTCCTTCCAAATTTTCTTCAATGAAGGGGGTCAAAAATGGATCAATGACACAAATTGCATTCGAGTTCCCTATAATCCACACCGATCCTAATCCTCACATCTTTCTTGATGTTGATTACCATTGAACTTATCCATTATGATTCTTCGCCTTAATGATCCCGAAGCTATCATATTGTCTATCTCCTCCTTAACCTTCACGTGTAAGCCGGGATTCATTTGGTAGGGCCTTATTCTAACCTCGACACACACCTTCCTTTAGTTTTATCTTCATCTCCCCCAAGGAATGGTGGAATACTTTTAGCTCATGGTACCCATGCAAGAATAAATCCTTGAATTCACACAATAGATCAATGATCTTAGATACTTCCTTCTCCATCCAATAATCCCCAATAATAGCTTCCTTAGTTTCTTCTCCTGAACTAATGTTAAATTTCTGTGTCTTTAATGGCTCATGGTAAGCCTGCACACAAGCATCTACACTATCCACTACTTCACACGTCCCTACAGAATGGCTAATATCTAAACTCTTCTACTCCTCTCCATCAATAAAATATACTAAGTTTCCCTTCTCCTTTTCCAAATATGCATGCTCAAGCTGTAACTCTTCTACTTCTTCAATCTCTTCGAAGCAGACCTCTAATCCTGGTTCACCTAGTAATTCTAATAGCCTATGTTCCATTCTGGCACTATCCCCCATGGTAAGGCACTTGATACCTTGCAAGGCCTTATCAACCAATGGTTTGGTACTCCAATACTCAAAGGTTTGAATAAGATCAGCTGCAATCTCTTGCAAATTCCTTATCTGGCATCATGTCTCTAAATGAATGTACCATGCACGCACACAACCCTACAATGTAGAATACAACTTGTGCACCTAGAGGGATGGTGGCAAGGCTTCCACACCTTCTCTCTAGACCCATTCACACTCATGGATATGGAAAGATGCGGGCTCCTTCCCATGGTACTCCTTGATAATGGTGGGTGTATTACTTGTAGAAAATCTGACAGAGAGAGTGATTCTTACCTCACACCATTCTAAAAGGATCTCTTAATGTGCAGCCCACAAACGAACTACTATGCCAAACAAGACATAATTAAGCATCTCCCTTCACTCCTCATTCTTCCACTAAGCTTCTATCTCCTATAGAAAGATCTCAGGGAAGGATCCTCCTGAGTACTTGGGTAGTTATTTTCCTCCAAGGCACCAAACCATGTGCGCCTTTGTTACCTTGGTCACCGATCCTCTCAACTGCCATCCCATTAATTCGTAAGTCCCATGTGCCCAATTGTCACATGCCAGGCTGGTGGTATCACTCACTAACTGAGCATCTTCAAATTGGATAACCTTGTTAATAGGGTGTACCATCTCAGGATCTTTGATTGAGCACACATAAATCTTATCCAAAACTTCTTCTCCCAACGGTTCAATGTAGGGTGCTAACTTCCCATCAACCAGGGGTATAATGACCTGCTCCTCTTTGTTCTCAAAACTGATGTACCCTTTGTTGAACTGGAGGTCTGCATTGTTCTTGTAACACCAAGGGCACCCAAGTAGTGCTAGGAAATTGTCCACCTTGGTGAGCACCAAGACTTCAAAGTCCCCAATAAACTTGGCTCCTAGATAGTAATAGTTACATCCTTCAAGACACCGATGGGCATTTCCTTAGTCTTGTTTTCCATATATAGAACATTTGAAGATGGCTGTAATACAGGTCTCCCCATCTGATGTCATGCATCCAAAGTCAAAACATTAACCTCTGCACTAGTGTCAATGAGTATATTGTTGAGGATCCATCCATCCACAACTGCATTCAATGTAATCTCTTTGTCATAGTCAAGGCTATGAGGGGGAAGGTTCACATGTAAGACCTGTCTCTCGCACTCTTCTCTAGATGCATGGTACCTTCTCTCTCAACCAGGATCCTAGAAAAGGGATGATGTTCTCCTACCTTAGCATTTTACACACCTCCTTAACCTCATCTAGGTCATCCTTTTGTGCCTCGACTCTCCTTCCTTGTTCCTCCTTTCTAGATTTCTCCTTTAGACACTGGATCTCCCCTTGTAAGCTTCAAATAACATCCATGGTGTCCTGATATATCTCCTTTTGATGCGTGGGGTCTAGGTACTTTCCATGAATGACCTCTTCCCTTGAAACCAGGCTCTTATGTCTTGGTATCTCCCTTGCACGTGTGGCTTCTGCCCTTGTTGTTACCAAGATAGGCTCCAAACCTTCATCCCATGTTACCCAAGGCATCCATTATATGTCTACCTTCTTGATGTTGACCATCACAGCGCCTTTGTCCTTTCGGTGTTGCTGATTCATATGCTCATATAACTCTAGGAACTCCTCATACTTATGCTTCTTTCCACACCATGAGCACTACAACAAGTCCGAGCACTCATGCTTGTAATGTTTTTAGATCCACATTTGAAACATGTTCCTCGCAGGAACTCACTCCTTCCTCCATGGTTACCTCATCCATGGAATCCTCCTCAAAAACCTCTTCCACACGTTCCTCCATCTGCATGCTCCTCATAATGAGGATCATCATTTTTAGAACCATTGGCAATGCTGTTTTGGTGCACCCCATGATCAATGGCCTCATGTATTTGATCAATGAGCCTATAGTCTTTAGTATCATGGGTCGTGGAGGTGTAAATATTGCAATAACAAGATACATTCTTCCTGATCACACTGCGTTGAAGCAAGGGACATCTACTGGCATCATGGTCCCCATGATAGATTTCACTGGTGACGTCATAGTGCGTAATGTACTCTGGGTGTAATTATCCTAAATGTGTCCCTCTATCTCACAATCCATGCACCACAAACCACTACGAGTCTCATGGATTGAGTTCATTGATAGTTTTCCAAACTGTTTAGCCATAACAACAATCTGAGCCTCCAAGAATGGGCTAACTCCAGTATCAATACTACCAACAACTTCGGTGTGCAAGGTAGCCTCCAATGCTTTACACGGATCTGTAAAATTATTATGAGATAGGGCCCTTCTAAAAGGGGTGATCAATCCTCCAACAAACCACTATGCATGCTGAGAAGGATGTATATCATATGACAACTTGGATAAGAGAGTTTTAAAGTGCACATCATACTCCTGCACACTCTCTACCATTCCTTGTTGTATCTCCTTCAAAGCACTAATGATTTTTGTTCAAACTCAGGAATGTGGAACTCTGTCAGGAATGCATTCTTTAAGGCAGTATAATCTACCACTATTTGATGAGGATCATACTTTCTATACCAGCTATGCATGCTCCCTTACAACGTGGTTACACTTTCTATACCAGCTATGCATGCTCCCTTACAACATGGTTACAAATTGACTAGCCTTTCATTCTGGGGTTGTGATACCTTTCGCGTGCCATAGTAGTTCACACTTGTGAACATGTTCCACAACATCCTTAATGCCCCTATAGTCTGGTAAATGTAGAGACATTTCAAAGAAAACTTGAGGTGGTAGTTGGGGTCCTTGTCCTGAACTAGAGCCTTGGTTGCCTCTAGTGTTTCATCAACTACCTGTTCCACCGGGTAAATCAGGTCATGTACCTCTATAGCCACTAGATCCACAGAACCAAGTGGGCCCAGTAGAGTCTATAGGAGTTGTGCCAAAATCCCCATGGTCCCACTAAACTATGTGTCGATGTTCTAGGATGGCGCCCGCTACCGCTACTTTGTCCCACGCCACTCCCTAATACAAGAATGAAATCTTGTACACTTGCTCCTTGTCTAAAAAATCCTCCAAATACTAGAATATGTGCATCCATAGAAGAAGGAACTGAAAAATTATACCTAGGCACGGATCTATCTCTTCTCTTGGTTTTGATTGGATCAATACTTCTTCTGGATCGGGAAAACCAAGCACCGAGGCTCGGTCCTTTGGGTGGGTTCGAGATATGTTCCAATGACTCTCCTTTCTCCATGTGAAAAAATCTCACTAGAAGTGAAGGGTCTCCCTCATGTGCTTTCCAAGATGAGGTAGCAAGACTTCTCAAGTTCCACATCCTTCGTGTGAACCTTAACTCCTTCCCTCAATGTCTATCTCCATAGATCCATCACACTAGCAGCTTCATGTCATCTAGTAATCTCCCTTTCACGTGCTTCACCATACTTGAGCCATCTTTCTTCCCTCTCCTTTTTGTCATCTCATATGCTATCTTCCTCCACCCAAGCTTCCTTACCCAGTGCTCAGAATGGTTTAGCTGGACATGGGGAGTTCTTCTAATCTCATGGTAACCATCAATATCTTCATAGCTAGAGGAATATCACGTAGAAATGATCCTCTAGGTTTTCGTAGAAACTCGAACTCAACAATCTCTGGGCAAGAATACATGGAAATGGCATATTCCAGAGTGTAGCTAGTTATTCCTCCTCCCCACCAGTGATATACAGCATGGTTCCATGTCAGATCTACATCTTGCAGCCTTTGGTAGTTTTCTTTGGTCCATATCCATGATCCATAATGCCAACTTGATCTAGATGCATAGGCTAAAAGCCACCCAAATAACTCTACTGGGAAGCAGTAGAAAAAAGTCTCATACAGATCATGGTAGAGATTCTCCTCTACCCATCTACGTGTATCAAACTCAGGTCCAGTGTTGAATCTCTAGGAAAATTCATCCTCCGTGCTCTTGAACCACGATTCAACATTTTCCAATGTTAACCAATCTGTCATTACTCTTTACACAGATCATGATGCATGTTATATCCTACTATAACTTCGAAAAGAGGTCCCACAACACAACCAAGATGTAGTCAATTTTATTCCCACTATAAAAGGAAGGAATCCCATGTGCACTAGCCTATCACCCAGTAGAAGTTGAGCGCTCACCGAGGCACGCACGAGTGCTAAGTCTATCTTTTATGTGATTTTTAGTGGGAAGTATTCATCTATACTTAGTATAAGATTTTTCAGAAAGAATTTTAGACTTACAAGAATCATAGGGCTCATAACGACTTCCATATCCTTGTAGTTTCTTCAAACCGAGTGTTTTAATAGACTCCATAACATATATTGTAACAGAAGGAAAGATACAATCATTCATTCATAGCATGAAAGGAAAGAGAACTTCTATGAACAAAATATAAATAAAAACCACTGATATTCATATCTAATTATAATAGGTAACCTCATTGTATTCATCGTTTCATTACAAAGGGCCATAGAGGGCGGACGCAGTCATTCACATTACTAGCCTGTATAACTAAGCCAAAAAGAAAAAAAATTACAATGTTAATCTTAGTACATTCCTTTCTGCACCAAAGTTCCACTCACATTAATCTACAGAGCGCCACGCATGTTATCTCTCTCTGTGTGTATCCTTCCTATCTTCTTCTCTCATGTCTACATTCCCATGTGTATGTTATCCTGGTCTCCTTATCTCGATCTATTTTTTCCTATTACAGGCACTTGTATTTATCACCTTCCTGCACTGCCAACTCACCTTTCCATGCCCTCAGATCTATCGCCAAGTGTCGAATGTGGTCCTTCAGTGAGCATGTTTCCTCGGGCATGATTTCTCCACTCCATCTCATGATGGTCTTCTAGAAGACTCCTTCACTAGCATGCTCTTTCCTGGGCCACCTGTTGCCAGGCTGACATCTTATCTGTGCACAACCGATCATGATTTTCATGTGTTCTACCTTTTTTTCTTAAATTGGCTAAGTCCCAAATCTCCTTTCACGTGCCATGCAAACCATACACCTCCTTAACTATTCCTCCTATGCATTTTATCCTTATGTGCCCTTCTATAACTGGGGTCCTGCGTGCCCACGTGCCTTCACACTTAGTCAATATTTCAGGGGCCCAACAAGCTCCAACACAAGTTTAATCAAAACACAAAGTTCCAACACAAGTCTACATTCAAAACACAACCCAAAAGCACACCAAATAGAACTCAAGATTCCCCTAAGTTCAGATACTTATATTACCATGAAGATTAGTTCAAAGCACAAAAACTTCGATAAAAAGACCTAGAGTGCAAAAAAAAAGTTACAGAGACAAGTTTCGCATACCATTATCACTTGTATGTTGTCATAAAACTTGCATAGAGAGACAATTTTCAAAACAATACTATTTTAGCCATGGTTTCATATCAAACACCACAAGGATTTGTAAAACCCAGCAAGAAAAATAACAGACAGACATGAAAACATGAATCTCATGAGAGCAGAGTTGTTCTAATGAATCATTTAGAAGAAAGCAAATAATTTTAATAGTTAGAGCCTATCATGCCTGATAGTGCTTCCACCAAATCGAAGGAGACTTCTAGCCGAGCTTCCAACTCTTTTTCTCCTCCACGAAAGATCAAAAATCAAACTTATTTTCCTCCTATGCCTCATATACTTTCCTTCGATCAAAAATAGGCCGAAGAAACCAAAAATAGCTTTGAAGTGAAGGTTGAACTGCTGGTTCAAAGAACCAGTTAGCTCCATGCAGAGAAAAATCCACCATGCATGAAAAACCAAATAACCTCCTACAAACCCACCTTCTAAGTTTCCAAGATGGTTTACACACAAAGATCGAGGCTCATTAATGCCATAAATTCCATTAATTCTAAAATTCCCACTTATCTTTCCTTGCCACCACCTCCTAAATCTAGCGAATGCCAATTCCATACAAAAATACAATTCCATCTTTTAGTGGGGCTTCCACGTATGCCTCCACCAAGTCAACTAGCCCCTACCAAATTTGGTAGTACTTCCATCATTTAAACCCTATCAATTCATTTAAATGCCATTGGAACCGTCACCCTTGAGACATGTGACCCCTTAGGTTCCCTTTAATAGTTTAGGATGGATTTAAATAGAACTTAGGTTAGTTTAGGAATTACCAACAGAGGTGTTAAAACATTTTCCAATAGAATTCCCATCTTAGGTTAGGTTCAATTCATAACCCTTTATTATTAGGTATTAGTTAAAATATCCTAGTATTACTTTAGTAACCCCTACCCTTATTCATTTACCACAATGCTTAGGTTAGGATGCCAACCCAACAAATAGAATAAGAGGCTTAGGTTAGAACAAAATTCAAATAAGTAAATGTAGCTAGAACATAGGTGTTATTACCTAGCTTAGGCTACCGTTAGGATAATCCTTAGGTTTTAGGAATCCGAAATCCTCCTCTGTGGATTGAATTTTTCTTAAGTCCTTAATGTCCTACCAAGATCAATCACCAAAGACCCAAACACAACATACAGTTGAACAAAAACATGTTCACATGAGACCACAAAATTTGTAACATACTAAGTTTAGTCTTCTATGTCCCTTAAACTACTGAATGTCAATTTATCATTCAGTCTAAGAAGAGGATTTGAAACATTCCTTGGATCAATGAAATTGATCCAAGGATGAGTCAGAAGAAGGAATAAGTATGGAACTTTTAAAGCTAGATTGCAGCTCTTAAATCCAAATTGTAGCTCCTCCTTCCAAAGTGAAAATGAATTCTTGATAACCATATTATTTTAGTCTAATGATTTTAAGAACATAAAGATTTATCCTTATCAAGCGTGATCTTCAAAAGTCAAAGAACACATATTTATCCAGAAAATCACATGTCAACACTTGAATGCAAAAATGAATATATCGGTTGTCGAGGGTGTTCAATTCTTGTGTGTGTCTTGAAGATCATAATAAATGGGTCTATTTTCAATGAAATCAAAAAAATTTTAACCTGTAGAGTTTCAAAACTTCCATATAATCCTTAAAATGTTCTGTTATCCAAAATTCACCCCTCAAGGTAATTTTGATAACATGCATCAAATTATTCAGTCCCGAGCAAGTAGATTGATTCAAGGCAAAAATCATGTTTTTTGGGGTCCTCGGCTTCTCTCTAACTCTCCCATCCAAGAAGAAATCCCAACGAGTTAGAGAAAATGGAAAAAATGCAAAAATAAGGTTGCAGGACTGTTTTAAAGCATTTCGGGTCATATTGAGGTTCGTCGTACCAAGCTTGGGGCCGAAAAAAGTAAGAAAATCAGCTAAGTCGAACATTTTTGTCCCAGGCGGTCCGCGGGATAGTTGGGACGTCGGGACGCGAGGGACGCGAAAAGATGAAATGGCTGAAAACAAAGAAAAATCATCTAATTCTTTTGTTTCACATGGTTTGGGACAGCTAGGACAAAAGTACGTGAGGTACGCGTGGGGCGCGAATCGGCTGGTTTACCGAAAGACAGTTCATTTCGGGCGGTTGAGAGATATTTGTCCTAGGTAGTCCGTGAAAATTGGGACAAAAAGTACGTGAGGGACGCATAGGACACGAAAAGGTGAAAAAGCCATAGGCAGGGACAAGGAAGTGAGAATCGACTGGTTTGCCGAAAGACAGTTCATTTCGGGCAGTTCAGAGATATTTGTCCCAGGCAGTCCGGGACAGTTGGGACAAAAGTACGCGAGGGATGCGTGAGACACGAAAAGGTGAAAAGACCACAAAAGAGACAAGGAGGCACGTGGACCAATTAGAATGTGCCACGTGTCAGAAGAGGAAAAGTTGGAAATTTGGCTAAGTGTTTCACCAAAAATCCAAAATCGAGTGTTTCAGCCCGCCCCCTTATTGCATGAGCCAATAGAATCTCGCCATGTGTCTAGATGGTGGTAGAAATTGGAAAATCCCGTAAGGAAATTTTGGAGGGTCAAACCCACATCCAATGGGGTTTTGACACATGTCCAAGTCAAAATGTTGAAGCGACCCGCAGAAAATTTAGGAAAGACAGGCCCACATCTAATCAGCACCCGCCACGTGTCTTCACCTCATCGGCCCGGTGGGAAAATTTTGAAAAAGTTTCCAAAGGCAAAAACAAAGGGAAATGGTCAGGAAGGGCCCGCGTCCAATGAAATCATGCCACGTGGCACTTTAGTGGTGGAGAGCGGGGAAAATTCAAAAAAATTCCAAAGACCAAAATGGGTCAAAATTTCAAATTTTTGCCCACCGATCCGATTTTGGCCTATTTTTGCCCTAAATCTTCAAATGGCCATAACTTTTGATCCAGAGCTCGAGATGTTCATGATCTTTATATCAATGGAAAGATGGTGAAATTATATACATGATTTTGGGTTCAATATTGCATTTTAGTTTAGTTTGAGAGAGAAAATTGAAAATGCCTCGGCACATGGTAATGGCGAAATGACGTTTCAACAACTAGTTTTAATGCAAAATACAGTTCGCCACTTTTAAGTTTGCTAGGGTTCTCACCTACCACCATAATGAGATGAATTAAATGTAACCTAGAGGTGGTTGGGGTAGATTTTGATTTCCTCTCTCTTCCCTCTCTCATTCTACCTATAAATTGTAAGGAGGGGCTTCTTTCTAAGCGTTGGACATTCTTGTTTTGCCCCTCCCTTCTTTTTGGGAGGTGAATTTGTGGAGTTCAAACCTCTCATTTAAAAATGTAAAGCAACTTTTCCTCTTGGAATTTTGTAGTGTATTATATCAATCTTTGGAGCAAGTAATGCATGTCTCGTGGATGATTCTCAACCCTCTCTGTGTTCATTTGCATCCTCCCGATCTTTCTTTGTAAATTTTGTTATCTCGCGCATGAAATTGCATCACATTTTAATGGTTTTGTTTATTGGCAAGATAGGTGTTCTTCATTCCTTGGTGCATCACCTTTGTTAGTTTGGGTTTATTTTATGCATCTTCTTACCCCGTCTCCTTGGCAAGTTAGATTAGATTTTGAGTAAACCTCTCGCACTTTTTTTTCGTGTGCATCTCGAACAGAGGAATAGGAACCGGCCTTCATCCGAAGAGGTTTTCTAATTTCGCAAGGTCCCACACTTGGGAAAAGCTCCATGTTATGCAATCGCACTGAGAGTCTCAACCCATCGAGTTACGAGACACTCGAGGTGCTGTGATTCTGCACTAACAGTTTTGGCATGCCCGGTGGGACCTTAGAGGTCTTCATTTTTATTGCAAAAAGATCGATGTGCACTTGTTGTAAGTTCTAGCTTTGAATGAGCTTAAAATCACACATCTGGCGACTCCAAAAGAAGCATAATCTGTTGGTTTCAGTAGTTTAAGGCTGGTAAATTTATGAGAAGAATATAGACCAGGTCAAGAACTAGGGAGGAAGGATTGTTTGTTCATCTACACCTATCTTCAAGAAGAGAGAGGAGGGGAAGAAGAGCTCAAAGATCTCCATCTACACCTAATAGAACCTTGTCAACACCTCCACCTGGTAGGCCTTTCATCCAATCAACAAGGGTTCTCAGGCCAATCAGAATGGTGCAACCACCCAATCCGTATGTCAATTTCACTGGCAGCAGCCCACTTTCTCTCAATGCACAACATCCAATCCCAGTTGCAGCATTGAAGAACATTCCATACTTCACTGGAGAGAACCAGACTACTCCTGGTGATCATGTTAAAGACATTGCCAACCTTTGCGCAATTCATGAAATCAATGAGATGCAAGTTGTTGTCAAATTGCTATCATCCTCATTCAAGGGGAAATCTTTACAATGGTTCAGGAGCCTTGCCTCAGGTTCTGTTCAAAATTGGAATCAGCTATGTAAATCCCTCCATGAGTAGTTTGGGGAAAAGGGAGACAACTTGTCCCTTTTGGAGCAGCTAACAACTATCAAAAGAGCTCCCAATGAGCGGTGATGATTTTAATTTCAGATTTCAAATTACTTAGGAGAGAATTCTAGTGGCATTCACGCCAACAACAGAAGGTGCTTTTCTTTACTATCTCAAAGCTCTAAATTCTGATATTTCTATGTTGATTCAGTCCATGGGAGGCATAACTATCCCTATGGCTTATAGCATTGCCATTAGGGCTGAAAATTATTTGATTCAAGCTAGAAAGCTAGCTCCTAGGCCTCCAATGCCATTATATCCAAGTTTAGAGAGCCCAAGTACTAGCCAAGTGCCTAATTTAGCTTCTATTCCCACTCCTAGAAATCAGAGTTCAAATAAAGCTTCTACTTCATCTTCTAGTGCCTCAAATGAGCTTCAAGAAGTCATGAAGCAATTACAAAATCTAGGTAATGAGCTGGTTACACTTAAAAGGCAGCAAGCTCAAGGTTTTAGACCTTCCTTCTAGCCTCGAGCTCAGCCTAATAGGTAGCCATATCAGCCTCAAAGACCACCCAATCTAGCTATAAATCAGAATCAAGCAAGGCCTCCTGCCAATAGACCATTTCAGCCTGATAACCTCAATGTTGCATCCACATCCAGAGCTTTGGTACTGGTGCAAAATAACATGGCCCAAGAATATGATTGGTGTTTCCCATGCGGTCATCCACATAACCAATCAATGTGCTTTAACGGTGCATTAAATCAGGCTCTTATGGTGCAAACCATTGGTGGGTCGCAAGAGTCCAGCCATGAAGAGGATCAGCAGCAAGAAGCACCTCAGCAAGGAACATCTTCAAATGAAACTACTCTTGTCAATTGGCAGGCTGAATATTTCTGTGGTATGAATCAAATACCCTCTCAAGGTGTTGCAGCCAACACAAGGTCAAAAAGGAGAAATTTGGGTGAAGGACAGCCATTGGCTCCAAGTAATCCACAACCTTCTACCACTCCACAAGCTTTTGGCAAACAAAATGTAGTCCCAAACATGCAAGGAGCACCCAAACCAGCTCCTAAACCAACTCAAATACTAGTTCTTTTTGCCCACATGCAAGGGATGAATATGCAAACCAAGGGACAATAAAGAGATCCTTCATCACCATTTAGTATCATTGATCAGATGAAGAAGACAAATGTAAATATATCAATGTGGGAATCCCTATCTATCCCAGGCCAGAGAGATTTGCTACAAGCAACCATGAAGGATTGGCCAACTTCGAATTAGCAAGTCCAAATGCAAGAGAAGGTGCTCACAAATGCTGCCCAACTGAAGGGAATCATGGAGGATAGCAAGGTAAAATGTTGAAGCCCCCTCCTTTTTATGTCTCATTAATCATTGGAAACCAATTGGTGCACAATTACATGATTGATTCCGGGGCAAGTAGCTCAGTGATGCCCAAGCAAATAGCTGATCAGCTAGGACTTCAATATGAAACCATATCCAAAGGGGTAGTGTAGTTGGATGGGACAGCAGTAACAATAGTTGGGGTGATTAGAAACTTGAGTCTTACCTTGCATGCATGTCCAAATGTTGTTGTTTTACAAGATGTATCAGTTATAGACCTTCCACCACTCTTTGCCCTATGTTTGTCAAGAGATTTCACAACCAAGATTGGAGGATATTTGTTTGCTAATTGGTCACACATGCTATTCAGAATAAGGTATGGAACCAAAGCTACAATTAGGTCTGAACCTATTACAAACTTCCACATTGAGCCCTACACTCCAAGTCAAATCAATGTGAATTGTTCGGCATTTGATCAAGAAGATCACCCAAGCACTGATGAAGCTGACACCAAGGTTAGAAGCATCCCAGATCTAACTCTTGATGAATGGGCAAACAAGGTGCATGCTTTTGATCCTTATCAAGAAGTAGAAGAATCTAAGCTAGGAGTCTATTGCATACATGAAAAATATTAGCCCATTCCTAGCATCACCAAGCCAGACCACAAGGATGACAATGAGGTATGGCAAGCTGTTTTTTGATGGATCAAGGAGTAGACAAGGTGCCGGAGGGGGAGCCATGCTGGTTTCACCTCAAGAAGTAAGGTACTATTCAGCTTTTAGATTTCAGTTTGCATGCTCCAATAACACTACTAAATATGAAGCCTTGGTGCAAGGGATGCATTAGGCAATAAAGAGAGGAATAAAGAACTTGCAAGTCTTTGGTGACAGTGAATTGATTATAAATCAGGTCAAAGGGTAGCATGCTGCCAAGAATGATCTACTCAAGTGCTACAAGAATAGGGTGTGGGACCTCATTGAAGATTTTGAGGGCTTTGGCATCAAATCAGTTCCTAGGAAAGAGAACCAAGCTGCTGACAGGCTTGCAGCAGTTGGGGCAGCCTTTGACGTTGTGGAGAGCATTCAAAAAGACAAGGTATAACCAAACATCCATGTGATTGTGAGGCCTTCAGTGCCAGATAACAATGTAAGTTGGTAAGTGTTTGAAAATGATCAGCAAATCATCCATTTCTTGCAAGAAGAGGCTGATTTCTCAACAAAAATCAGGAAAAGTTAGAGCAGTAGTATGGTGACCAAGTGGTACAGCTGAGAACTAACAAGCTTCCCAAGGGACTTATCACTTTGGAGTCCATTTTCAATCCCAATGATCAGTTTAGGAAAGAGAAAGCAAACATTCAGGTCAAGAGAGAAGATTCAGTATCCATCTTGGTGGAAGAGAACAAACCATTGCAAATTGGAAAGATGACAACTGAACAAGAAAAGTATGAGTTCATACAGCTATGTCAAGAGTTCCCTGATGTGTTTGCTTGGAGCTACGAAGAATTGAAAGGTTTCAATCTCGAGTTAGCTCAACACACCATTGAGTTGGATCCAAATACTAAGCCCATCAGGCAGAAACAAAGGCCAGTCAATCCACACATGGAACCTCTCATGAGGAAGGAATTAAACAAGTTGATTGAGTCAAGAATCATATTCCTAATCAAGCATTCTAGTTGGGTTGCCAACTTAGTTCTAGTCAGAAAGAAGAGTGGAGAGATCAGATTATGTGTTGACTTCAGAGACTTGAATAGAGCATCTCTCAAGGACCATTACCCACTCCCTTCTATGGAGAAAATTTTGCAAGTGGTGGCTGGCTTCGAGAGGTTTTCACTACTTGATGGCTACTCGGGCTACAATCAGATTATGGTGAAGGAAGAAGATCAGTTCAAGACAGCCTTCACAACCAAATGGGGAACTTATGCATATAGGAAAATGCCATTTGGGCTGTCCAACACTAGAGCTACCTTCCAAAGAGCAATGGACATGGCGTTCAAAGGTTTGATCAATAACGTGGTGCTGATATACCTTGATGATATCACTGTTTTTTCAAAAAATGTAGCAGACCACCTCCTTCATTTGAGACAAGTCTTCCAAATGTGCAGGAGATTTGAAGTGTCTTTGAATCCTAAGAAGTGTATCTTCCTAGCATATGAAGGAAAGATCCTTGGCCATATTGTCTCCAAACAAGGATTAGCAATTGATCCAGAGAGGGTTGAAGCCATAAAAGCACTACCATTGCAAGCCACAAGAAGGCCCTTCAGAGTTTCTTGGGGAGAATAAACTTTGTTCGAGAGGTTTGTCCCAGATTTTACGAGCTTGTCAAACCTATCACCAAAATGTTGAAGAAAATCATGGCTTTCAAGTGGACAGTGAGAAGGCAAGGAGGGTTTTGAAGCAATCAAAGAAGCCATCTCCTAAGCAGCAACTCTCATCAACCTGGATTTCTCCAAGGATTTCATCCTCTATGCATTTGGAGGTAATGATACTATTTCTACCATTTTGGTGCAACAAAACAAGGACAATGATGAGCAACCGATTGCTTTCTTCATCCAAATCCTGGAGGACTATGAGGTGAGGTATTCTTTTATTGAGAAGCATGTTCTTGCAGTAATTAGAAGCTTGATGAAATTCAAGCATTTAGTCACAAACAACAAGGTCTAGTTGTTGGTTTCTCATGCGGGAGTTAAATACTTCCTCCTCAACAAGGATTCGAATGAGAAAAGAGTAGGTTGGATCACTCGTGTCATGGAGTATGACATAGAGGTCAAGGTCACCAAGATGGTAAGAGGAAAAGGATTGTGTGAGCAGCTAATTGCAGGCAAGCAAAAGGGAGTATGTAATGAAGAAGAGACTGTTTTGACAGTTCAAGATAGCCATGTTCAAGGTAGCACTCAAGAAGAGGATAATGATGTCCCCACATCTTGCTGGATCCAAGGTATAATGCACTTCCTAAGCATGGGCCTATGCCCTCCAGAGATGAACAAGACCCAAAGAAGACACTTCAGATTGTAGGTTGTCCCATATGCCATAGTAGACGGTGTTTTGTTCAAGAAAGATGTGAATGGAGTACTGCTGAGATGCATTGGTACAAATCAGATTCATAGGGTGTTGGAAGAGTTCCATGGTGGACCAGCTGGTGGTCATTTTACACCAAGAGTGACAGCCCTAAAAATCATGAAGGTTGGTTATTATTGGCCCAAGATTTTCAGTGATTTCTTCGCATGGATCAAAAGGTGCAAGAATTGTGCATTCTTCATAGGTAAAGAGAGGCTTGCTGCCCTCCCATTGCATCCAATTTCAGTTGACCAGCCATTCATGCAATGGGGTTTATACTTCATTGGAGTCATTAATCCCAATTCAAGCCAAGGGCATAAGTGGATTTTGACAGCCATAGACTACTTCACCAAATGGACCAAAGTAGTAGCACTCAAGGAAGCAAATGAGTCTAGCATCTTAGACTTCTATGAGGGGATAGTAACCAGATTTGGCATACCTGCTACAATAATCTCAGATAATGCGTTAGCATTCATGGGATCAAGGTGATCGAGTGGGCTGTCAAAGCAGGATCTACCTAAGTACTTCATCAAACTACTACCCTCAGGGTAATGGTCAGGCTGAATCTACAAACAAGAACTTGTTGAGGATCATTAAGAGGACTCTTGATGAGAATCAGAGGTCTTGGCATACCAAACTGAAATCAGCCTTATTGGCTGATAGGATAACTCCCAAGAGATCCATAGGTAACTCTCCATTTAGGCTTGTTTATAGAAGAGAGGCAATCTTTCCCATGTCACTTGAGTTGCCAACATTGGAACTCATGAAGCGATTAGAGTTCTTAGAGTTTGGGCCCATGGAGGTGAGATATGCGAGAGTTGATGGAGCTCAAGAGATCAAAGATCGGGCATCTCAAGCAATGGAGAAGGATCAAGCTTTGATCAAGAATACCTTTGATAGGAAGGCCAAGAGTAGATCTTTCCAAGTTGGAGATCTAATGTTAAAATGGGATGCGAGATAGAGAAAACCAGGAAGGCATTCAAAATTTGATGCCATTTGGAGTGGCCCATACATGGTCACAAAGTGTAAGGACAGCAATGCCTTACAATTATCTTTGTTGGATAGCGAAGAACTGCATATTCTAGTCAATGGAATCTATTTAAAGCATTGCTACTAAAGGGAAATTCTCCACCTTGTAAATATTAGCTTAGGTTTTCATTCCCCAAGTGCTTGTGCACATTGTTTTCTTTGTAAGTTGTTTTGCTTTCCCTAAGTGCTTTGGCACAAGCTTTACATTCCTAGGAATGTGTTTGCAGGCCTTGCTCCATCGGTGATATTCCATGTTCCTCCTTGCAACGTTCTAGTCGATTCACGGTATCGGATAGAAAATCGGGTGACTCCATGCCCAATGGATGCTTGAGTAACTAGTAACTTCATCCGCCAGCCAGATGACCCCGCTGAGTCACCAAAATTGTTATCCAAAATTCACCCCTCAAGGTAATTTTGATAACATGCATCAAATTATTCAGTCCCGAGCAAGTAGATTGATTCAAGGCAAAAATCATGTTTTTGGGGTCCCTCGGCTTCTCTCTAGCTCTCTCATCCAAGAAGAAATCCCAACGAGTTAGAGAAAATGGAAAAAATGCAAAAATAAGGTTGCAAGACTGTTTTAAAGAATTTCGGGTTGTATTGAGGTTCATCGTACCAAGCTTGGAGCCGAAAAAAGCAAGAAAATTGGCTAAGTCAGACATTTTTGTCCCAGGTGGTTCTCGGGATAGTTGGGACATTGGGACACGAGGGACGTAAAAAGCTGAAATGGCGAAAACAAAGAAAAATCGTCTAAGTATTTTGTTTCGCGCGGTTTGGGACAATCGGGACAAAAGTACGAGAGGTACGCGTGGGGTGCGAATCGACCAGGTTCAGAGATATTTGTCCAGGTAGTGCAGGGACAGTTGGGACAAAAGTACATGGGGGACACGTGGGACTTGAAAAGGTGAAAAAGCCATAGGTAGGAACAAGGAAGCGCGAATCGCCGGTTTGGAGATATTTGTCCCGGGTAGTTCGGGATAGTTGGAACAAAAGTACATGAGGGATGTGTGAGATGTGAAAAGGTGAAAAGGCTGCAAAAGAGACAAGGAGGCCTACGGACCAATCGAGAACATGCCACGTGTCGGAAGGGGAAAAGTTGGAAAGTTGTTTAAGTGTTTCACCAAAAATCCAAAAGGAGTGTTTTAGCCCCCCCTTATTGCGAGCCAATAGAATCTCTCCACGTGTCCAGGTGGCGCCAGAAATTGGAAAATCCCGCAACGAAATTTTGGAGGGTCAAACCCACATCCAATGGGGTTTTGACATGTGTCCAAGTTAAAATGTCAAAGTGAGCCGCGGAAAATTTAGGAAAGACAGCCCCCGCCACGTGGCTTCACCTCATCGGCTCGGTGGGAAAATTTTGAAAAAGTTTCCAAAGGAAAAAACAAAGGGAAATGGTCGGGGAAGGGCCCACGTCCAATGAAATCATGCCATGTGTCACTTGGGTGGTGGAGCACGGGAAAATTCAAAAAAATTCTAAAGACCAAAACAGTCAAAATTTTAAATTTTTGCTGCCGATCCAATTTTGGCCTGTTTTTGCCCTAAATCTTCAAATGGCCATAACTTTCGATCCAGAGCTCAGATTTTCACGCTCTTTATATCAATGGAAATCTGATGAAATTATATACATGATTCCGGGGTCAATATTGCATTTGGTTCAGTTTTGAGAGAGAAAATCAAAAATACCTATAGCATGTGGTAATGGCCAGAAATGACGTTTTAACAACCAGTTTTAATGTAAAATACATTTCACCACTTTTAAGTTTGCTAGGGTTCTCACCTACCACCATAATGAGATGAATTAAATGTAACCTAGAGGTGGTTGGGGTAGATTTGGATTTCCTCTCTCTTCCCTCTCTCATTCTTCCTATAAATTGTAAGGAGGGGCTTCTTTCTAAGTGTTGGACATTCTTGTTTTGCCCCTCCCTTCTTCTCTTTGGCAGGTGAATTTGTGGAGTTCAAACCTCCCATTTAAAACTATAATGCAAATTTTCCTCTTGGCATTTTGTAGTGTATTGTATCAATCTTTGGAGCAAGTAATGCATGTCTGTGGATGATTCTCAACCCTCTCTATGTTCATTTGCATCCTCCGATCTTTTTCACCGCAAATTTTGTTATCTCGCGCATGATCTTGCATCACATTTTAATGGTTTGTGTTTATTGGCAAGATAGGTGTTATGCATTCCTCGGTGCATCACCTTTGTTAGTTTGGGTTTATTTTTATGCATCTTCTTACCCCTGTCTCCTTGGCAAGTTAGATTATATTTTGAGTAAACCTTCGCACTTTTTTTTTTTCGTGTGCATCGAAGCAGAGGAATAGGAACCAGCCTTCATCTAGAGAGATTTTTCGATTTCGCAAGGTCCCACACTTGGGAAAAGCTCCAAGTTATGCAATTGCACTGAGAGTCTCAACCCATCGAGTTGTATACACTCGGGGGTGCTATGATTCTGCACTAATAGTTCCTTTCAACCCTTGAGTAACATTGTGATAGTGAGTGGATTTTTAGATACTTGAAAGTGTAACTATGTGCATTTAAGACCACATCTATCCTTTCTCACTTGCATGCTCAATGAAGTGAATAAGTTTTATTTTCCTCATCTTGAAAATAAAGGGAAAATACAAACCTTTAATAGCATGTTTAAGCTATGATAATTTTTTTGAGACCTCTTCTTATGGCTACACATGCTCCTCCATGACTTGTATGCAGTTCTCTATGATTGTGTGTTGAATGCTTTCAAGGAAATTTGAATAGATGGATTTATGCAAGCTACTTAGACAAGCCTCAAGCTCTTGTTATTGTTTTTTACATCTCGTCTATCTAATGATCTTATTTTATAACCTGAAATCAGCTCGTAAGTCTCTTCTTCTTCAAGGTTTAAGAATATGATGATTAAATCTAGCACTTTATATGCTCCTATGTGCTCAAATAGAGTGTGTAAGATAAATGATGAAGAATGGAATATGATATGAGGTTTTAAAACATATTATAAGTGTTTGTAATGTTCCTTCATGATGTAAACATTTAGTACATCCTTGAGTTAGCTACAAGAAAAGATTCTTTGAATGAAGAATATGAAAAATTCAATATAAATGTTATAGGTTTGAGTGAATTGGTATGAAAATAATATTTTCAAGTGAAGAAAGAGAGATATGGAGTTTAGAGGTATTCCTCAGTCATCATTTGCATCAGAAAATTAGAACAAGGGACATGAAAATTTAAAACCTAAACCTGCCATCAAAGTCGATTCAATTAGTGTATAATGGTAGTTTTCCATGAAGTCCTTTTGCTCTCCTTGTATGAATTGAAAAGTGAGATATGTGAAGATACATTGGTGTGGAAGTGAAAAATTCATGTGAGGGAGTCTCTATTGTTTCTAAATTATCAATTGTTTCTATGAAAGAGTTGTTGAAAAAGGAGTTAACAATGTAATAATACTAGGTGAGAGTGGATGCAAGAATGTGAATAAGACTTTTGTTGGTGGCCATGTTTTGAAGGAGCAAAAGGATATTTAAAGAATAGAAAAATAAATGATGTATGAAATGCTTTCATGACTATATATTGACAACATGTTGAATAATCAAGAGAGTGAGTAATTGAAAATAAAATTCAAGGAGAGAATCATGTTAGAGTGTGTGTTTGAGAGAATCTTTGTGCAATAGTGTTTGCAGCAGATTGAAAGAGATAATCTTGAAAATAATTACTCTGTGGGATGAGAATTATATGACATATTTTCTATTGATTAGGTGATGAAAATGAAGGTGAAAATATAATAAAAATGAAATGAATAAGTGATCATAATAAGTTGTAGTAGACAATACAAGAGAAGTGATCAAAACAAGAGAATAATTCTAAATGGATGCTTAACACACTAGGAGTTGAAGCTTCCTTGTAAGTGGCATCTTACAAAATATCAATTTGTAGCTTCTAAGAAAGTAGTAGCTTGCAAAAAATCATGTGGAAGCTTTACTAAATTTTGGAGTTATAGCTCCATGTTGAGTGGATGCTCAATGGTGAAACCAATTGTAACATTCATAGGACATTCCTTTCAAAGTCAGTTTTTTTGTTTCAGTAGGGTTTTCTCCCTTAAATGGTTTCCCACATTGCAAAGTGTGTTCATTTTTTTATTCTCTCTTTATCATGTTTGAATGTTCATGCTTAATCATGAATAACATTGTTTAATTTTGGATGGTTGAATAGTTGTAAATTTGTTCAAAAGTATGTAAAACAACAAATGCAACCCCCTTCATTGTCTACAATTTCCAAAAATTGGTATCAGATCTTGGTTCTCTTGAATCAAGTTTAACATCTTGTAGGATATCTTTGGAACAAAATAATGGGGGCACTATTTGAATCATTTCTGAAAAGGAAGTATGAGATTGCTCAGTCACTCATAGATGGATTAAATAAATAAATCAAGCTTGTGGAAGCTAACCATGGCACATCCCTGAAGGAGATGGAATATATAGATTAAAGTGTGTCAAAAACATTAAAGGACAAAGAAGATGATTTCATTTAGAATGAAGAAGAATTGAGAACCCTGAAGGTTGAATTAGAGGATGCAAACAATAGACTGAATATGTATGGAAAGATGGAGAAAAATACTAAGGTTCTTGATGACCTTATGGAATGTCAAAGAAAAATATGTTATAAAATAGGTCTAGGATTCAAAGGAGAACCTATGAAAAGAGAGTGGGTTACAAGTTTGGTACAAACATGTAAAGAAACATGAAGATGGCTAAGGAGATGAAAACAAGAAGTCCTAAGTTAGTTAGGAAACCAAATGAACCTAGGTATGAAAGGAAATTCAATGGATATTTTTTTCTTGTCATAACTTTGGACATAGATTAATAATGTAGGAAGCATGTCATATATGACCACCCATGGAGGGATAACATAAGTGAGAAAGAAAATAATATAGTTTGCTTCACTTTCCAAGAGAAAGGTAACATTGTCAAGTATTACTTAGAAGACCCATCAAGTCAATTTTGGTAAGAAGAATATCTCAAGGGAAAGAAGAGAAAGGATTGACTCATCATGTTGATTTGATAACTATTTACTATTCTAAAATGATTCTACATGTATGGTGTGTCTTCTCTAGGCTTCAAGAAGGTATATGTCACCTAAAGGGAGCTTGATGAGTTTTGGAAGTACACTATCATCCTAAAGTTCAAGGTATGTATGTTGAAACCTTCATAAATTTAATGTACTTGTTTAGTCAGTATAAGGCCTCATTTTATTGTTCAAACAGAGAAATGTGTTAAGAGTCATGGCCTTTTACTAGTTGCTCCTAATTATATTGTCAAGTGTATCATAGAAATATATGGTGATTTCTATCTAAATCTGAATCATGAAATAAATTATTTAAGTTTGTATAGGTTTTTCATGAACTCAACCAAGTTTTTTGAGTCTTAAATGTTATCCCGAGTTTTGATGAGGTTGTGTACTTGACAATAACATGGTGTCGGTGTTGTTATGAAAAATAAAGGTGGTTCACCAAATTAGTAAGCAAAATATTTCATGATCTAAGTTTGATTTGTCATTTCTTTTCATAAAAATGTGGGTAAACCTCTCGTAAACATACTAAGATGTGATAAATCACAAGAAAATCATGTGGTGATTGATGAGGTCCAAGAATCATCAAGTCTTGTGATGAAGAAGGAGAGTACAATGTTATACCTATTATGTTAGAAAAATTAGGTATAGATATTATCCCAAGTACTTTACATTCATCAAATTATGAAGAAGATAGCCAAGGGTGGAAAAGGAGAAGTATACATCATGTTACAAAAATCATGATAAGATGTTTTGTGTCTCTATTCAGTCCAGTAATCTTTGGTCAAGTATTGTTTTTTGCGTCAACTATTGATTCATAAATAAAGTGGGCTTCAAAAAAACTATTAAGATGTGTCATGAACTCAATATGTGTGATTGATTCATCTTTTTCTCAAAACAGTCATCCTTAATGTTTACCAAGTCTATCAATATACTTCACAAGGTGTAAGTAAAAACTACTTTTATAGGCCCTATATAGGTTGATCAAGTATGTCTTAAGTGATTAGGTTTCATAGCTTAGTGTTCCAACATATATTATTGAAGTAAATGAACCCTAATAAGTTTGAATCAAGTATTTTAATCTTATTTGAGCATCACAACCATGAAAATAATATGTCCAAGGTTGAAATTATCATCAAATAATTAGTTAACAAAGATAAAAGTCTACCCAAGGAAGTTAGTGTGATCCTCAAGCCATAATAGTCTATCATGAATAGTGAAGAATATATTTACAGAGGGCTCAATGGATATTTGAATAAAATTCATCCATCTCATGCAATGGAAAAGGAGTATGTGCATCTCAATCCATCAATATGAGATTCAAATAAGGGTATAAGTGTGAATCGGGGAACCCAAGTGAATAGAAAAGGTTTTACAATTATTGAATGAATATTTCATCATAATGAAAGCCAAATAGAATACTATTGGCTGTGTAAAATATTTAATGTTAAATTAGGACAATAAAGAATGAAAAAGTATCTTGATTAAAATAAGTAAAGATTGATATAGAGACAAAAACTTCCATTTTATAGGGCGGAAGCGAGTGCATTGTTTTTGTCAAACTTAGAGCATGGACGTAATCCTAACCTACTGGTAGTAAATTCATGAGGATAAGATCATAAAAACCTCAGGTACAATTTTCATATCTTGAAATGAATTTATATTTATTTTATGGTGATTTGTCTTCTCTCGGGCTCACTCATAAACCCTTTTAGTGTTTGACAAGGATTTGCATTTTGAAAGCCTTAATGATGGAATTGAGTGATGAAAATTTTAACAAATCATATGAGAAAATTCTATTCCAACATTTTAGATGTTTCAAGATTTAATAAATGTTAAAATTCCCCAATACATGACAAATCTGAAAATACGGTGAAGACATAGTTTGGAAGTACTAATTTGAACCCTAGAAGAGTGAAATTTGACCAAACTCGAGAATGAAACCTATCTTGAAACTATACTGAGAGGATATTGGCCTAAATGGGTAGTTAAAAATGTAAAATTTTATTTGATAAATCATCCATTACAAACTTATGCTTAGAAGTAACATTGGTCGGGGCTAGGAGTTAGACTACGAGCTATAAAAGATAAAAAGAGGATTGTGATAAAAGCTTAAAGATAGTGGGTATTAAATTTGAGGAAAACCATAAGAATGTAAAATGGTGTTATAAAATGTCATATTTCTATTCTAGAAATGCACAATTTTTCTATTCATGAAATTAGCAAACTCTTGGTTTGAGAACACATGTAATTTTTTAAAGGAATATGAAGTAAGTGTGAAGTATTTAATATTTTGGTCATATCTTAGTGATGAATTTTCAAATTCATGATATTAGGAAATAGATAATATAATATGAGAAGAAGACACAAGGTCATATAAACAAATTATTTCTTGTTTTGGGATAAGTGTTAAGAAATAAAGTTGTATCTCCTCATCCTACTTTGTACAATCATGAAATGACAAGGCTTGTAACTTTTGAAGATCCCTTATGATGTTTGGTATATTTAAATACTTCCTAAGAATCATTTGTAAGATTATGGTAATGATAAAAGAGTGTACATATGATGACTAAATTTTTTAAGTTGCAACAAAACATTGATATCCTTCGAAAAATCTATGTTTACACAATAAGTAGCATGTCGATTTCATTAGGATGAAAAAACTATCACGATGAGTTGGTGATCAATTTCTTCAAAATTTTCAAAATCTAGTATGTGTTAAAAAAGAGCTAGTAGTCTATGCATGTTTGTGGAATATATTTGGAAATTTTTGCTAAATGTTTGTAAGAACACTACAAAAACTCTTTAGCATCTTGCTTGGTAAAACTTGGGACTATTATTTTGATATGATGATCATAATTTGTAGCTGAAAATTTTGGTTCTCAAGTAGATGGAGATGACTTACATCTAGGGGGATTTGGAATAATGTTCCATGAGATGGTGATGCTCCTAGAGGATGTAGAGGCTTAGTCTAAATGCATTGAAATAGAGCTACATGGATCTAGGTATTATTTTAAGGCCAATGTGAATATAATGAGAAGCTAAGGGTTTATCCAAGGTGTTGGTACCCAAATTTGTTCTCCTTTTTAGTCGAGTAGCATTAGAGATATGGCATGAATCTTGAACTTAGATAGATCTTCATGTGTGTCGTTTTGTAACCGGGGATGTGATCTAACCGAAACTCAGATGTGTGGAGAGACAAATAGGACCTTGAATGGATCTAATCTAACCCTCACTATTTTAGGTTGTTCCTTTCAACCAAGGTAAGAGAACCTATATTGTAACCCCCAAATGGTGAAGGATATGAATATATCCCTCAATTTATGTAAGTAGTATAAAAAGACCTTGGGAAAATATGATCAATACTCTAAATCTGACTTTCACAAGTTGTCACTCCCAGATTATGGAGATATTTTCAATGCAAGGAAAGGGTTACTGAAGACATTGTATAATCCTAATTTTCCTTGTGCATTTTTGTAGATGGGTTAGATCCTTTTGTTGACACAAAATGAAATGCAAGGGTAGTATGGGTAGGATTAGTTTTTTTGAATGAATTTTTGGTGGGGTGTTGACAAGAAAAACTGGGATATATCAGATCTTTGACAACCTCTACAATACTTGAACAACTATCGATAAAATGCTTTAAATAATCGGGATATTTTTCAACTAGAATAGGCATAAATGGAAGCCCAGAGTTGCACTCTTCACATAATATTTGAAAACTCACCACAAAATATTGAAGTAAAGAACTCAATTAAACACAAAAGTCCTTGATCAAACCATGCCTAAGTTACCCCCAAACGCTTACATGCAATCTCTGCGATCGAGGAAGGTAAAGTGATTTTAAATTTGTTTATCTCTTTATCGGATGAAGGCTCTTTTGAGCATGAGATAGAAAATGATACTAAACTATCAACAAGAAATAGATATTTTGTGTGATTTCTAGAGACTTTTAATGAAAGATTGTAACAAGAAGAATGAAAACTATTTGTAGGGATTTAAAAAAAGATAAAAAACATCATATTTCCAAGAAAAACATAGATTAACTCAAAATCTTGTTAGATTCATCAGCAAGGAGAGTTTCATGAACAATCTCAGAGAAGTGTGTGATGGCTATACAGATTCTAATCAACTCACATACATGAAGATCCAAAATAGAAGAAATTATTCTAGTCCTTTGGTGGGTTTCTCAGAAAATGAGCTTTCTCTCATAATTTTCTCGTGATTTTTAACTTCCCCCCCTTTGCATTTCTCAAAAATGCATTATATATCTCTTACCACATTAAAGCCTTATTTTCCAAGAAAAGAATATGCCAAGGGATCAATTATGTTACAAAAATTTCTCATGATTCACTGAAAATGACATTTAACAAATTTGCAACGAGAGTTTCCAAGTGTATTTAAAATGTTGTATCATTACAAATTTTTAGATCATTATCCATCCCTGGAGGCATGTTTTTCATCATCAAGGCATGCAGATGCCTTTCCACTCATCATTTCACCTTTTTACCCTTTAAAATTACCTCTACAACTTTTAATTTGACACTTCACGTATTTGCTTGGGCTGGGAAAAAGTTACTTCAAAAACATCTCAAATCAAAATATTGAGTCATGAAACCGATTCCAATGTTCCTAGAAGGCAAAAATGACCTGAATTCACCAAGACTTTGATGAAAAAAGATGCAAAATTTACATCTCCAAGCTTCCTGGAGCAAAAATGGCGGCCAAAAATGAAAGTGTACAGATTGCCCTTGATTTTCTCTTTGTCCTTCAATCTAGGCCCTCCACATGTCAAAGTATGATTGGAAATAAATTTGGGCTTACTTTTTGTCTTTTTGACATTTTTGAAAAAATGGAAAAATTTGACATTTTTTCTCTGCCCCTCCACCTTTGAATTTTGGAGCTGACATGTGGCATATGGTGGGTCCCATTGAAATTGTGCTTTAATTCTACACATTATGACCCCTTTAGGAAATTGGGAAATTTTTCATTTTTATCCCGTGGGACCGTACACCTAATTTCTCCCTCGCCACGTGTCACTTCCTCTATCACTAAAATCCAGGCCCAATTCTCATTTTAACTCCCCTTTTTGCTAAGGGAAAATTTTCAATTTTCCTTTTCACGCCATCAACCCGCTTTTCCTTCACCACGTGTCTTTCATTGATTCGCTACAAGGCCATGCTCCAAAATTTTACCCTAGGTCTTTTTAACCAGAAGGGAAAAATTTCCCTTTTCCTTCTATGGCCTGCACTTCCCTATCACTCTATTGGACACATGTCCACCTTTGATTAGCCATGGGGCCGCACTTCAAACTTTCACTTTAACTAATTTTACCTCCAAAGGGAAAAACTTCGAAAACCTACACCATCCATATTCCCTTTGCCCAAAATTGATGCCATGGGTCCTCCTCTTATTGGAGCGGGGGAAAAACTGATTTTGAAACTTTAGAAAAATAGAGCTAAAAACTCTAAGTCCCCCATCGGCCCGCTCCTCCTTTTTTGATCTTTAGGACACGTGTCCACTCTAGATTGGTTGCGGGGCTTCGGACCATTTTTTGACTTTAAAATTTTTGTAAAATAAAGTCTCAAAATTCTAAGGGAATCGATCACCCACCATCCCCCTGCCAATCAGAACATGCCACATAGGCAATTTTTTTAAAAATGGGTCCTTAGGCCCGAAAATGTCCCATTTGTCAAAAAGGAAAAAAATGAAAAGTTACAACACTTCCCCACTTTTCCTCAACCAATTAGAACCTACCACATACCCTCTGATATCTCAACAATAATTTGACATCTAAAATATGCCCATATGACCGTCAAAAACACAAAAATTTTCTAGTTGTGCCCAAATTTGATTTTTTCTTCATGGGTGAAGGATTTTTTTATCAAAGGGAAAATGGAAGGAGTTTTTAAACATTTTACAACCATGGGGAGGGGTTTTCGATGGTAGATATGTATGAATTGATCATTTTTAAGCTTTCATGATTGGAGGAGTGGAAAAACACGGCATAGCCCATAGATTTGGAAAAATTAGGCCATAGAACATGTCAAACTTGGGGATTTCTTTCAAATGGGGCATGTCAAATGATTTTCAGATGGACTAAGGCATGGGAATAGAGGAAAAAACTTCATTTTACCCATTCAAACTATAGAAAACATTTCAGGCAATGCAGAGTGAAAGGAAAATTAGGGAAAAATAATGGAGGATCAAAATGGACACCAACATCGGCTCCTTCTCGGGGATGGGCACTCCCGGTGAGTGCCACAAGAACAATAAGTAGACCAAGTGCCAAACAATCCATTGGGAAAGTAGTCATGATCCAAAATCATGAAAAACTAGCTGAGAACCCGATAAAAAATGGCTGCCACATAGCAAGGCAAACCACAAACCGACAAAACACCAAAAATAGAGTGAAAAAAAAACAATATACACTGTACAAGCTATGCATACCTCAAATTTGGGGATTAATCCAATAAATTATTTAGATGCCTACCATTAATATGTAGTTCAAGCAATTCCCCATCGAATCCTTGAGAAAAAGGTATTCTCACCAATTCTAATATCAATGGAGTAAGGACCCATCCATAATGCATCAAATTTTCCATGTTTTCCCTTATCTTCATTTTTGTTGTCCCACAACAAAACCAGATCTCCAATATTGAAGGCCCTAGGAGTGACCTTCTTATCAAACAATCTTTTCAACTTCTCTCTAAATCGACATGCCTTTGGAGAGACCTCTTGATCTTTAAGTTATTGAACAAACTAAAATGAAGATAATTGCATATGTAAGGGCGAGAAAAGCCTAAGTTCCATACACTAACTCAAATGGGCTCTTACTAGTAGCTCTCTTGGCAGTAATTCTATTAACCCAAACTAAAAATTTCAGTTGTTAACCCCATTTTATCTTGTTCAATTCCAAGCTCCTCGAATGATCTTTAACAAACTATTATTACTAGACTCATCTTGCCCATTCCCTTGGGGGTTATAATTTGAAGAATAAGTCGGATTGGCTCCATATTCCTTGCACATTGCCATCAAAGGTTTAGCTCTAAAACACCTAGCATTATCAACCACAATCTTGACTAGTACACCAATTCTACATATGATATTATTCAACAAGAAGTCCATAACAACTTGGTGTGTTGCTTTCCTAGTAGAGATTTCCTCTACCCACTTTGTAAAATAATCAATGGCTACAAGAATCCACTTATGGCCAGCACTAGAAGGATCTAAAATATCACCAATGAAGTCCATTCCCCATTGTTTGAAAGGAGCTTCAATTGATACAGGTTGCAAAGGAAGGGAGCCTAAAGCTTTCATTCTTCCATAGAAACGCTAATAGCTTTCACATTTTCTAATCTGCATGGTTGCATCTTTGAAAAGACTAGGCCACCAATAACCACCTCTTAAAACCTTGTGTTCTATAACCCTTCCAGGAAATTTCCCCACTAAACTCCCCATGGAAATCAGCAATTACTTTGGGAGCTTCATCTTGATTACACACTTTAAGAGGACACCTTTTGGATTCTTCCAAGCCTGCCCAAAGTCAGTGATGATGTATTTTTGAGAAGCCACCTTGAGGCCTCTTTTCTTATTTTTATTTTAATGATCAGGACAAAAAAGGTGTCTGAGGAAAATGATTATATGGACTTGTACCACTCAGAACTTACCAATTTCCAAAGAACATATGCCCTTTCTTCTTCTACTTCATTCAATTCCACAGTCTACAGGTTTCTCTCAACCATGAGCTTACAAGACCCAAACCTCTTACTAGCTTTGTGGTTTGGATATCTATATCATACTCTTATAGTTTGTTCACCCATCTACATCTTTTACTTGAGATCTCCATCTCTGATAATATGTCTTTTACCATGGTGTGGGGAACATAAGCAACAACTTTTGAACTTAAAATATAAGGCCTGAAAACCTTTGTTGCTTTCACCAAGGAAAATGCTTGTTTTTCCATGATTGTATACTTTAACTCAGTAGCTTGTAAAGCCTTACTAAAGAAGGAAATAGGCCTCTCAGCCCCATCTTCATCCTTTTGGATAAAAACAAATGCAATAGTATTTTCAGAAGCAAAGGAGAAGATTTGGAAAGGCTTCTTGTAATTTGGAGCTGCCAAGACAGGTGCCTTCAAAAGTCCGAATAGCGAGGCTCTTCCCATTTGATAACCTGATCTTTCTTTAACATGCATGTGATAGGAAGATTCAACTCAGAAAAATTAGACACAAACCTTCTAATGAAATTGATTTTCCCAAAGAAATATTGGATGCCCTTCTTTGTTCTTGGAATTGGCACCTTGTTGATTGCTTCTATTCTCTCAAGGTCAATCATGACACCAGAATTTGAAACAATATGACTAAGAAACTTGGCCTTTTGCACCCCAAAGTGACACTTCTTTGGATTGAGAGAGATCCCAAACTCTCTACATCTGATCAACATCCTTTCCAAATGCTGCAAGTGATCTTTTCTACTCTTTGAAAATACAGTCACATCATCCTGATAAACTGCAATGAAGTCATTTATATAACTAGAAAAAGCAACATCCATTGCTCTTTAGAAGGTAGCCCAGAATTCATGAGACCAAAAGGCATTCTCACATAAACATATGTTCCCTAAGGAGTGGTAAAGGTAGTTTTAAATCTTTCGACTTCTTAACAACAACCCGATTATAGCCAGAGAAACCATCCAAGGTGGAGAGCAATTCAAATCTAGTTACCAAATGTAGCATGTTCTCCATGTTTGGTAAAGGATAATTGTCTTTCAATGAAGCTCTATTCATATTTCTGAATTCTACACAAAGTTTGATATCTCTATTCTTATTTCTCGATCGACACAAGGTTTGCAACCTAAGATGAATACCTTGTGGGTTGAATGATCCCTCCCTCCTTTACTTTCTTCAATTCACCTTGCATTTTCATGGTGAGGAGTGGATTGATTGGCCTTTGCTTCTCTCTAAATGGTTTGGAATTTGTTTCAAGAATAATCTCATGTTGAAACAAGTCTTCTCTATATGTTTTCATCTCTCGAATATGACCAGGCAAGGCGATCTTAATATTGTTTCAACAATAGGAGGTAGGACTATTTTTCTTCCTTGTTTAAACCGCTGCCCAATCAAACTTTTCTTGGTTTTGTTGTAAATATCTCCCCCGGTAGATATAGACAAACAGAAGAATATGGAAATCAAAGAAAATCAGAGCCTGATTTTTTTAGTGTCACCAATAGCCCTAGGTGCAGGTAAGAGGCGCACGACAGAAGGTGTCGACACAAAAATGGATGCGCCCTTGGCGCAGGTAAGAGGCACACGACAGAAGGTGTTGACACAAAAATGGATGTGCCCTTGGCATAGGTAAGAGGTGCATGACAGAAGGTGTCGACACAAAAATGGATGCACCCTTGGCGCAGGTAAGAGGCGCATGACAGAAGGTGTCGACACGAAAATGGATGCACCCTTGGCGCAGGTAAGAGGCGCATGATGAAGGTGTTAACACAAAAATGGATGCACCCTTAGCACAGGTAAGAGACGCATGATAGAATATGTTGACATGAAAATGGATGTGCCCTTGGCACAGGTAAGAGGCGCACAACAGAAGGTGTCGACACGAAAATGGACGCGCCCTTGGCGCAGGTAGGAGAGTGTCGACATGGCAGAAGTTGTGCCTTGGCGCACATAAAGAGCGCATGACACAGAATGTCGACATGAAAGAATTCATGCCTTGGCACACGTAAGGGTATGTCGACATGAATATGGATGTGCCTATGGTGCACCTTCAGGAGGTGCAACATCACGAAACCGCAGGAAGAAGACCACACCCGAGATATTCAGATGGCTATAACTTTTCACAGGGAGCTCGGATTCACGCAAGGTTGGAATTTTTGGAAAGCTTACTAGGTCCTCTATCCAACTACAACTGAATATCTTTAATTGGGTAGAAAAGTCTCTTAAAAATTCAAAATACAGTTTGCCACTTTTTAAGTTTGCTAGGGTTCTCACCTACCACCATAATGAGATGAATTAAATGCAACCTAGAGGTGGTTGGGGTAGTTTTTGATTTCCTCTCTCTTTTCTCTCTCATTCTTCCTATAAATTGTAAGGAGGGGCTTCTTTCTAAAGGTTGGAAATTTCTTTTTGCCCTCCCTTCTTCTCTTTGGCAGGTGAACTTGTGGAGTTAAAACCTCCCATTTGAAACTATAATGCAACCTTGCCTCTTGGCATTTTGCAGTGTGTTGTATCAATATTTGGAGAAAATTAATGCATGTCTGTGGATGATTCTCAACCCTCTCTGTGTTCATTTGCATCCTCCTGATATTTCACTGTGAATCTAGCTATCTGTGCATGATCTTGCATTGCATTTTAATGGTCTGTGTTTATTGGCAAGACAGTGTTCTTCATTCCTCGGTGCATCACCTTTGTAGTTTAGGTTTTATTTTATGCATTTTCTTACCCTATCTCCTTGGCAAGTTAGATTAGGTTTTTAGTAAACCCTCTACATTTTATTTGTGCATCTAAACAGAGGAATAGGAACCTGCCTTCATCCAGGAGAGCTTTTCCGATTTTGCAAGGTCCCACACTTGGGAAAAGCTCCATGTTATGCAATCGCACTGAGAGTCTCAACCCATCGAGTTGCAGACACTTTAGGGGTGTTGTGATTCACCATCAATATTTTTGGCATGCCCGGTGGGACCAAGAGGTCATTCCACAAGATTTGAAGGAATTTTCAAGAAATTTGGACTTAGAAATTACAGGTTTTACAATTTCATATTTTCACCTTCCGGGCTGAACTTTGAAATCAATTTTCAAGGACTTAACTTGCTCAAAACAAGTCAAAATTTCACCAGTTGATAGATCGGGGGATAATATTCAAAAGGGTATTCTTAGTTTTTTGAGATTTTGACTTTCAAAATTTCATGGTTTTGGTATTTTGGGTTTTCCTAGTTGCCTTGCATGACACGAGTTTTCACCGTACCTTTCGAGAAATTAGTAGCTGCAAAACAATACCCCCATAACCAAATTGAAGAGTTTGTATCTACGGGTCCTTCAAGTTTTAAATTCTATTTTTAATATTGTCGGAGTTTAGTGTGTAACTTGGCATAAGCTAGCCTTTTGAGGCTCATTATCTAACACATCCTGGCGACTTGAAGGGGTAGAATTCGGTGGTCTAATAGCAAAATTTGCCCTGCATATGAGAATAATTTGAACTAGGTTTGATACTCGAGAAGAGGGGATATTTTTCACTTGCAGCTATCACCAGGCAGAGGAAGGAGAGGAAGAAGACCACAAAGGTCACCATCTCCACCTAACCAGACTTTGTTTACACCTCCACCTGGTAGACATTTTCTCCAATCAACAAGGGTTCTTAGGCCAATCAGAATGGTGCAACCACCAAATCCCTTTGTCAACTTAAGTAGCAGTAGCCCACTTGCCCTCAATGCACGTAATCCGGCCCAATTGTAGCATTGAAGAACATTCCATTTTTCACTAGAGAAAATCATACCACTCGGTGATCATGTCAAAGACATTGCTAACATTTGTGCAATCCACGAGATAAATGAAATGGATGTTCTTTGTCAAATTGCTAGAATCTTTGTTCAAAGGGAAGGCTTTGCAGTGGTTTAGAAGCCTTGAGGAGTGGTTCTATCCAAAATTGGAATCGATTATGCATTGTTCTCCATGAGCAGTTTGGGGAAAAGGGAGACAATTTGTCTCTACTAGAACAATTGGCAACTATCAAGAGAGCTCCCAATGAGCAAATGTTGGACTCGACTTAAACTTCAAACTTCAAAGGTCTTGGGATAGAATTCCGGTGGTAGTAGTTAACAACATTGAAGGTGCTTTTCTATATTATCTTAAATATTTGAATTCCGATATTTCTATGTTAATTCAATCTATGGGAGCCACAACCTTACCTGCTGCTTATAGCATTGCCATTAGGGCTGAAAAATATCTTATTCAAGCTGGTAAGCTGGCTCCTAGGCCTCCCATGCCCTTGTATCCAAACTTAGAAAATCCAAGCACTAGTTAAGTACCCACTTTGGCTCCTATTCCCACTCCTAGAAATCAAAGTTCAAATTAAACTTCTACTTCATCCTCTAGTGCTTCAAATGAACTCCAGGAGGTTATGAAACAATTGCGAGAACCTTGAAAATGAGTGGTGACTATCAAAAGATAGCAAGCTCAAAGTGCTAGACTATATCAGCCCTCAAGCGCACTTGATACCAAAGCTAGGCCCCATACCAACAAAATAGGTCACACCTCGGGTAGCCGCAAAACAAAATCAAAGCCAAGTAAGGCCTCCCGCTAATAGACCATTTCAGCCCTATAACCCCAATGTTGCATCTACTTCTAAAGCATTAGTGCAGTCCAAAACAACATAGTTCAAGAGTATGATTGGTGTTTCCCTATGCAATGAACCGTTATCCAAAATGGTGCCCCACTCATTTTTGTGGCTAACTCCTTGTTTTCTTGCCTCTCTTGTGCCTCGTCTACATTTTTGCTTTTAGGAACTCAAGACTTTCTAGAAATGACACCATTAGATAGAGCTCTCTCTCAGCTTTCCAGAAAGGTAAAGTTTACCTCCTAACTCCTTATATTTTTCAAGTTATGGCTCGACGGAGTTTTTGTGGAAAATTTTCCCATTTGAGGCCCGCAGCCAATAGGAAGCTGCCACATGGCAGAGGAGTTTAGGGGTCGGAGGAAAATTTGAAATTTTTCCAAGTATTTTGGTCGAAGGTTCAAATGGAAAATTTTTCCCATGGGGCCCGCGGACCAATCACAGTGTGACACGTGTCACAAGGGGAAGGCACAATGAAAAATTGGCTAAGTGTAAGAAAAGTCAAAATTTTCAAAGGAAAACCCGCGGAAAGGGAAGGAGAGAGAATTGCATGGCCAATCAGTGCCCGACACATGGCATCTAACCAGTAGAGTGCGGAGAATTTTTGAAAAATTTTCCAAAGACAAAAAAGAGGTAAAATTTGAAATTTTTTCCCGCCGATCCGTTTTTGGCCTAAATCTTCAAACGATCATATCTTTTGATCCAGAGCTCATATTTTCATGTTCTTTATATCATTGGAAATATGTTAAAATTATATACATGATTCCATGGTCAATTTCTAATTTTAGTTCAGTTTGGAGAGAGAAAATTCAAAAACGGTTCTGGTACGTGTCCATGGCCAGAAATGACATTTCAACAACCAAATTTAATACAGAATGGGTCACATTCTTCTCCAATATGATCAAAAATGATAGGGTATGGGTTTATAAGGTCCTCCATGTTGTTTTAATGCATTTTCCATCAATGAGGAATGGGCTCCCATGTTTTTTACATTTTCTCTCTCCTGGGCTCGACCCATGCATTGTAAAAGCCAGATTTGGCTCATTTCTTGATGGTTGAACACTTTTTGGCATTGCAAACTTCTTCTTTCACCTCCAGCAAGTGATAGTTGTAAGAATCAAACCTTTTTCATAGTTTGTAACAGGTTTATACCTCTTTTATGGTGGAATGGAAGAGATTTTTACATGGAATTGACAGTGCAAACTCTGTGAATGCTTTCAGTCCTTTGTTTGTATTGTTTTACTTCATTTTAAGACCTCTAATTACATCTATCAGCTTGTGTATGTTTTCCCTTGTTGCATTTCATGAATTTTTGTCTATTTACATGGCAAAAATGTTTCACCACTCCTTTTGGTGCATCACCATCTTTAGTTTAGTTTCATTTTTGCATTTTTATCCCTATCTCCTTGCAATCTAGGGTAGAATTAGGATTAGAACCTCTGTAGTTGTGCAAAATATAGATCTAAATCAGAGGAGTTTGAGGAACCAGCCTCTATTCTGGAGATTCCTCTCTCATTTTCACAAGTCCCACACTTGGAGAGAGGTTTCCATGTTGTGCAATCACACTTTGGATGCTCTAAACATTATTTAGAACCTTGATTTGCATCTAGGGGTGTTGCTGATTTACAACAACAGTTTTAGCATGCCCGGTGGGACATACAGGTCTAATTTTTATTGCAGCAAAGTTGATGTGCATCTGCTGCAATTTTCTTGCTTGAAAAGAGCTATAATTTTCACATCTGGCGACTCCAAGGGGAAGAATCAATTGGTTTCAGCAGTGCAGGCCTGAAAACTCATGAGAAGAATCACTACAAGGTCAAGAGTTGGAGAAGAAGAAGTGTTGTTTGAATACTTGCAGTTATCTCCAAGAGTAAGGAAAAGTGGGAGGAGAATCCAAAGGTCTCCATCTCCACCAAACAGAACTCTCTCAACTCCTCCACCTGGTAGGCCTTTCATTTAATCAACAAGGGTTCTAAGACCAATTAGAATGGTGTAACCACCGAATCCGTATGTCAATTTCACAGGCAGCAGCCTTCTTGCCCTCAATGCACAACATCCAATTCTAATTGCAGCCTTGAAGAACATTCCATACGTCTTTGGAGAGAATCAGAATACTCCAGGTGATCATGTTAAAGACATTGCCAACCTTTGTGTAATTCATTAAATCAATGAGATGCAAGTGGCTGTCAAATTGCTAGAATCTTCATTCAAGGGGAAAGCATTGCAATGGTTTAGAATCCTTGGAGCTGGTTCTATCACAAATTGAAATCAGTTGTGTATAGCACTTCATGAGCAATTTGGAGAGAAAGGAGACAACTTGTCTCTTTTGGAGCAGTGACAACCCTCAAGAGAGCTCCCAATGAACAGCTGACCAATTTCAACTTCAGATTTCAAAAGACTTGGGAGAGAATTCCAGTGGCAGTCAAACCAACAGTAGAAGGTGCTTTTCTCTATTATCTCAAAGCTCTAAATTCTGATATTTCTATGTTGATTCAATCCATGGGAGGCATAATTATCCCTATGGCTTATAGCATTGCCATTAGGGCTGAAAATTGTTTGATCCAAGCTGACAAACTAGCCCCTAGACCTCCCATGCCATTGTTTCCAAGTTTAGAGAGTCCAAATACCAATCAAGCACCTAATTTGGCTCCTTCTCCCACTCCTAGAAATCAGAGTTCAAATGAAGCTTCTACTTCATCTCCAAGTGCCCCAAATGAGCTTCAAGAAGTCATGAAGCAACTGCAAAACCTAGGCAATGAGCTGGTTACTCTCAAGAGGCAACAAGCCCAAGGTTTTAGACCTTCTTACCAGCCCCAAGCTCAGCCTAATAGGCAGCCATACCAACCACAAAGACCACCTAATCCAGCTGCAAATATGAATCAAACAAGGCCTCCTGCCAATAGACCATTTCAGCCCTACAATCCAAATGCCATATCTGCCTCTAAGGCATTGGTGCCAACACAAAACAACATTGCTCAGGAGTATGACTGGTGTTTTCCATGCAATGAACCTCATAACCAATCCATGTGCTTCAATGGTGCTTTGAATCAAGCATTAATGGTGACAACTACTGGTGTGGAGGGTGAGGGCAGTCAAGGAAATAGCCAACAACAAGAAACATTCCAACAGCAATCAGCCCCAAATGACACCACATTGGTAAATTGGCAAGCAGAGGATTTTTGTGGCATGAATCAGGCAGTTTCCCAAGGTGTTGCAGCCAACACAAGGTCAAAAAGAAGGAATTTGGGTGAAGAACAACCATTAGCTCCAACCAATCCACAACCTTCCATGGCTCCACAAATGATTGGCAAGCAAAATCCAATTTCAAATGCACAAGGGCAGCCAAGAACAGCTCCTAGACCAACTCAAATACCAGTTATTGCTGCCCACGTGCAAGGAGTGAATGTACAAGCAAAGGGACAGCAAAGAGATCCTTCATCACCATTCAGTATCATTGATCAGATGAAGAAGACAAATGTTAATATATCAATGTGGGAATCCCTATCTATCCCAGGCCAAAGAGACTTGTTACAAGCTGCCATGAAGGACTGGCCAACTTCGAATCAGCAAGTTCAGATGCAAGAGAAAGTGCTCACAAATGCTGCCCAGCCTGAGGGAAATCATGGAGGATAGCAAGGTAAAATGTTGAAGCCCCCTCCTTTCTATGTTTCATTAATCATTGGAAATCAGTTAGTGCACAATTGCATGATAGATTCGGGGTAAGTAGCTCAGTGATGCCTAAACAAATAGCTGATCAGCTAGGGCTCTAGTATGAAACCATATCCAAAGGGGTAGTGCAGCTAGATGGGACAGCAGTAACAACAGTTGGGGTGATTAGAAACTTGAGTCTTACCTTGCATGCATGTCCAAATGTTGTTGTTTCACAAGATGTATCAGTCATAGACCTTCCACCACTCTTTGCCCTATGCTTGTCAAGGGACTTCACAGCCAAGATTGGGGGATATTTGTCTACTGATTGGTCACACATCTTTGTTCGAACGAGGTATGGAACTAAGGCTACAATCAGTTCTTAACCTATTGCAAACTTCCACATTGATCCTTACACTCAAAGTCAGATCAATGCCAATTGTTCAGCATTTGATCAAGAAGACGACCCAAGCACCAATGAAGCTGACACCAAGGTTGGGAGCATCCCAGATCTAACTCTTGATGAATGGGCAAACAAGGTACATGCTTTTGATCCTTATCAAGAAGTAGAAGAATCTGAGCTAGGGGTCTATTGTATACATGAAGAAAATCAGCCTATTCCTAACATCACCAAGCCAAACCACAAGGATGACAATGAGGTATGGCAGCTGTTTTTTGATGGATCAAGAAGTGGACAAGGTGTAGGAGGTGGAGCCATGCTTATTTCACCTCAAGGAGTAAGGTACTATTTACATTTTAGATTTCAGTTTGCATGCTCCAATAACACTGCTGAATACGAAGCCTTGGTGCAAGGGATGCATTGGGCAATCAAGAAGAAAATAAAGAACTTGTAAGTCTTTGGTAACAGTGAATTGATTGTAAATCAGGTTAAGGGACAACATGTTTCCAAGAATGATCTCCTCAGGTGCTACAAGAATAGGGTGTGGGACCTTATGGAAGATTTTGAGGGTTTTGGTATCAAATCCATTCCTAGGAAAGAGAATCAAGCTACTGACAGACTTGCAGCAGTAGGGGCAGCCTTTGACATTGTGGAAAGCATTTAAAAAGACAAGGTACAACCAAACATCCACATGATTGTGAGGCCTTCAGTTCCGGATAACAATGTCAATTGGCAAGTATTTGAGAATGACCATCAAATCATCTATTTCTTGCAAGAAGAAGCTGAGTTCTCAGCTAAGAATCAAGAAAAACTGGAACAACAGTATGGTGACCAAGTGGTACAGCTGAGAACTAACAAGCTGCCCAAGGGACTTATCACTTTGGAGTCCATTTTTAATCCCAATGATCAATTTAGGAAAGAGAAAGCAAACATTCAGGTCAAGAGAGAAGATTCAGTATCCATCTTGGTGGAAGAGAACAAACCATTGCAAATTGGAAAGATGACAACTGAACAAGAAAGGTATGAGTTCATACAGCTGTGTCAAGAGTTCCTGATGTGTTTTCTTGGAGCTATGAAGATTTGAAAGGTTTCAATCCCAACTTAGCTCAGCATACCATTGAATTGGATCCAAATACTAAGCCTGTCAGGCAGAAACAAAGACTAGTCAATCCACACATGGAGCCTCTCATGAGGAAAGAATTGGACAAGCTAATTGAGTCAAGAATCATATTCCCAATCAAGCATTCTAGTTGGGTTGCCAACTTGGTTCTAGTTAGAAAGAAGAGTGGAGAGATCAGATTGTGTGTTGATTTCAGAGACTTAAATAGAGCATCTCTCAAGGACCATTACCCACTCCCTTCCATGGAGCAAATCTTACAAGTTGTGGCTGGCTCGAGAGGTTTTCACTACTTGATGGCTACTCCGGCTACAATCAGATTATGGTGAAGGAAGAAGACTAGTTCAAGACAGCCTTCACAACCAAATGGAAGAATTTTGCATACAAGAAGATGCCATTTGGTACGTCCCAATCTGGTGCTACCTTCCAAAGAGCAATGGACATGGCGTTCAAAGGTTTGATTAACAACATGGTGCTAATTTACCTTGATGATATCACTATTTTTTCCAAAAATGTAGCAGACCACCTCTCTCATTTGAGACAAGTATTCACGAGGTACAGGAGATTTGGAGTGTCTTTAAATCCTATAAAGTGTATCTTTCTTGCACATGAAGGAAAGCTCCTTGGCCATATTGTCTCCAAAGAAGTATTAGCAATTGATCTAGAGAGAGTCGAAGCCATAAGAGCACTACCATTGCAAGCCATAAGAAGGCCCTTGAGTTTCTTGGGGAGAATAAACTTTGTCCATAGGTTTGTCCCAGATTTTGCAACCCTTGTCAAGCCCATCACCAAAATGTTAAAGAAGAGCATGGCTTTCAAGTGGACAGCAGAAGGCAAGGAGAGTTTTGAAGAAATCAAAGAAGCTATCTCTCAAGCACCAACTCTCATCAACCCGGACTTCTCCAAGGATTTCATCCTCTATGCATTTAGAGGTAATGACACTATTTATGCCATTTTGGTACAGCAGAACAAGGATAACGATGAGCAGCCCAGTTGATTTCTTGACTTGAGCCTAGATGACTATGAGGTGAGGTATTCTTTTATTGAGAAGCATGTGCTAGCGTGAATCGAAACTTGAAGAAATTCAAGCATTTAGTCTCAAACAACAAGGTCCAGTTGCTGGTCTCACATGCTGGGGTTAAGGACTTCCTCCTCAACAAAGATTTGAACGAGAAAAGGGTAGGTTGGATCACCCGTGTCATGGAGTATGACATTGAGATCAAAATCACCAAGTTGGTAAGAGGAAAAGGATTGTGTGAGCAACTAGTTTTGGGGAAGCAAAAAGAAGCATGCAATGAAGGAGAGGCTGTTTTGATAGTTCAAGACAGCCATGAGCCATGTGGCACTCAAGAAGAAAACAATGCTGCCCCCACTCCTTGCTGGACCCAAGGTATAATGCACTTCCTAAGCATAGGCCTATGCCCTCCGGAGATGAACAAGACCCAAAGAAGACACTTCAGATTGCAGGCTGTCCCATATGCCATTGTTGATGGAGTTTTGTTCAAGAAAGATGTGAATGAAGTGTTGCTGAGATGTATTAGCACAAATAAGATTCATAGGGTGTTGGAAGAATTCTATGGTGGACCAGATGGTGGTCATTTTGCACCAAGAGTGATAGCTCTAAAAATCATGAAGGCTGGTTATTATTGGCCTAAAATTTTCAGTGATTGCTATGCGTGGATTAAGAGGTGTAAAAATTGTGCATTCTTCACAGGAAAAGAGAGACTTGCTGCCCTTCCATTGCATCCAATCTCAATTGACCAGCCATTCATGCAATGGGGTTTGGACTTCATTGGATTCATCAATCCCAATTCAAGTCAAGGGCACAAATGGATTTTGACAGCCACAGACTACTTCACCAAGTGGAGTGAAGCAGTAGCACTCAAAGAAGCAAATGAGTCAACATCTTATACTTTTATGAGGGGGTAGCAACCAGATTTGGTATACCTGCTACAATAATCTCAGATAATGCATTGGCATTCATTGGATCCAAGGTGACTGAGTGGGCTGTCAAGAACGGGATCTACCTAAGCACTTCATCAAACTATTACCCTCAAGGTAATGGCCAGGCCAAGTCTACAAATAAGAACTTGTTGAGGATCATTAGGAGGACTCTTGATGAGAATCAGAGGTCTTGGCATACCAAACTAAAATCAGCCCTATGGGCTGATAGGATAACTCCCAAGAGATCCATAGGTAACTCTCCATATAAACTTGTCTATGGAAGAGAGGCAATCTTGCCCATGTCACTTGAGTTGCCAACATTGGAAATCATGAAGTAATTAGAGTTACTAGAGTTTGAGCCCATGGAGGTGAGATATGCAGAGTTGATGGAGTTGTAGGAGGTCAGAAATTAGGCATCCCAAGTAATGGAAAAGGATCAAGCTTTGATAAAAAAGACCTTTGATAGGAAGGCCAAGGATAGATCTTTTCAGGTTGGAGATCTAGTGTTGAAATGAGATGTGGATAGAGAAAAACCGGGAAGGAATTCAAAATTTGATGCCATTTGGAGTGGCCCATACATGGTCATGAAGTGTAAGAACAACAATGCTTTCCAATTGGCCTCCTTGGATGGTGAAGAAGCTGCAGATTCTAGTCAATGGAATCTATCTCAAGTGTTGTTTCTAAGGGAAATTTACCACCTTGTAAATATTAGATTATATTTTCATTCCTCCAAGTGCTTTGCACATTGTTTTTTTGTAGGTTAGTTTTGATTTCCCTAAGTGCTTTGGCACAGCTTATTGTCCTTGGAGATGTTTTGCAGTCCTTGCTTCCATCGTGTGATATTCCATCTTCCTCCTTGCACATTCTAAGTCATTTGTGGTTATAAATAGAATATTTGATGATTCCATGCCCAATGGACTACTTAAGGCAACTGGTATTTTCATCTAGCAGGCAGATGACCCCTTTGAGGTGCCAAAATTGTTATCCAAAATGGTGCCCCAGCTCATTTTTGTGGCTAACTCCTTGTGTTCTTGCCTCTCTTGTGCCTCAGTATAATTTTTTTGATTTTTAGGCACTCAAGGATTTCTAGAAATGGCACCATTAGATAGAGCTCTCTCTTAGCTTTCCAGAAAGGTAAAGTTTGCCTCCTAACTCCTTATATTTTTCAAGTTATGGCTCGACGGAGTTTTTGTGGAAAATTTTCCCATTTGAGGCCCGCAGCCAATAGGAAGCTGCCACGTGGCAGAGGAGTTCGGGGGTCATAGGAAAATTTGAAATTTTTCCAAGTATTTTGGTCGAAGGTTCAAATGGAAATTTTTTCCCGCGGGGCCCGCAGACAAATCACAGTGTGACACGTGTCACAAGGGGAAGGCACAATGAAAAATTGGCCAAGTGTAAGAAAAGTCAAAATTTTCAAAGGAAAACCTACGGAAAGGGAAGGAGAGAGAATTGCATAGCCAATCAGCTCCCGACACGTGGCATCTAACCAGTGGAGTGCGGAGAATTTTTGAAAATTTTTCCAAAGACAAAAAAGAGGTAAAATTTGAAAATTTTTCCCGCCGATCCGTTTTTGGGCCGTTTTTGCCCTAAATCTTCAAACGATCATATCTTTTGATCCAGAGCTCAGATTTTCATGTTCTTTATATCATTGGAAAGATGTTAAAATTATCTACATGATTCCATGGTAAATTTATAATTTTGGTTTAGTTTGGAGAGAGAAAATTCAAAAACAGTTCTGGTATGTGTCCATGGCCAGAAATGACATTTCAACAACCAAATTTAATACAGAATGGGTCGCATTCTTCTCCAATATGGTCAAAAATGATAGGGTATGGGTTTGTAAGGTCCTCCATGCTATTTTAATGCATTTTCCATCAATGAGGAATGGGCTCCCATGTTTTTACGTTTTCTCTCTCCGGGTTCGACCCATGCATTGTAAAAGCGATTTGGCTCATTTCTTGAGGGTTGAACACTTTTTGGCATTTGCAAACTTCTTCTTTCACCTCCAAAGCAAGTGATAGTTGTAAGAATCAGACCTTTTCATAGTTTTTAATAGGTTTATACCTCTTTGATGGTGGAATGCAAGAGATTTTACATGGAATTGACGGTCTGCAAACTCGTGAATGCTTTCGATTGCTCTGTTTGTATTGTTTTCCTTCATTTTAAGACCTCTAATTACATCTATCAGCTTGTGTATGTTTTCCCTTCTTGCATTTCATGAATTTGTGTCTATTTACATGGCAAAAATGTTTCACCACTCCTTTTCGTGCATCACCATCTTTATTTTAGTCTCATTTTTGCATTTTTATCCCTGTCTCCTTACGATCTAGGGTAGAATTAGGATTAGAACCTTTGTAGTTGTGAAAAATATAGATCTAAATCAGAGGAGTTTTAGGAACTAGCCTCTATTCTAGAGATTCCTCTCTCATTTTCACAAGTCCCACACTTGGAGAGAGGTTTCCATGTTGTGTAATCACACTTTGGATGCTCTAAACATCATTTAGAACATTGATTTACATCTAGGGGTCTTTGCTGATTTTGAACAATGAGAACCTCACAACCAATCTATGTGCTTTAATGGTGCTTTGAACCAAGCCTTGATGGTGACAAATATTGGTGTTGAGGGTGAAGTGAGTCGAGAAAAAATAAGCAATAAGGGACATCTCAAAGCAAAACACTGACTCTACAAATGATACCGCACTTTCGAATTGGCAAGTGAGGATTTTTGTGGCATCAATCAAACAATTTATCGAATGTAGCAGCTAACACAAGATCAAAAAGAGGAATATTGGTGAAGGGCGGTCATTGGCTCCAAGTGATCTACAACCTTCCATCACTCCACAAGTTGTCGTAAGCAAAATGCAGCTCTAAACATGCAAGGACAGCCCAAACCACCTTCTAAACCAACTCAAATTCCAGCTATTGCTGCCCATGCACAAGAAAGGAATGTCTTTGCCTAAAAGACAACAAAGAGATGTTTCATCCCCATCTAGCATCATTGATCAAATGAAGAAGACAAATGTGAATATATCAATATGGGAATCTTTATCCATCCTAAGCCAAAGAGATCTTCTACAAGCTGCCATGAAGAATTGGTCAACTTCGAACCAGTAGGTCCATATGCGAGAGAATGTCCTCACAAATGCTGCTCATCCTGAAGGGAATCATGGAGGACAAAAAGGTAAATTTTTGAAGCCCCCTCCATTCTATGTTTCATTAATCATTGAGGATAAACTAGTACACAATTGCATGATTGATTCCAGGGCAAGTAGTTCTGTCATCCCTAAGCAAATAGCTTATCAGTTGGGTCTCCAATATGAAGTAATATCAAAGGGGGTAGTGCAATTGGATGGGACAGCAGTAGCAATGGTGGGAGTGATTAAAAGTTTGAATCTTACCTTGCATGCATGCCCCAATGTTACCGTTTTATACTATGTGTCGGTGATAGATTTGCCACCGCTATTTGCCCTATGCTTATCAAGGGTTTTCACAACTAGAATTGGAGGCTACTTATCGCTGATTGGTCACACATGTTGTTCGAACAAGATATGGTACTAAGGTCACAATCAGATATGAACCAATTACAAACTTTCATATTGAGCCTCGTACTCCAAGCCAAATCAATGCCAACTATTCAAACATTTGATCAAGAAGATTATCAAAGCAAGATGAAGTTGAAACCAAATTTGGAAGCATCCCATTTAACTCTTGATGAATGGGAAAGCAAGGTACATGATTTTGATCCCTACCAAGAAGTAGAAGAATCTGAGCTAGGAGTCTATTGCATACATGAAGAAAACCACCTATTCCTAGCATCACCAAACAAAGCCATAAGGATGATAATGAGGTATGAAAGTTATTTTTCGATGGATCAAGGAGTAGGCGGGGTGTAGGAGGAGCTATGCTTGTTTCACCTCAAGGCATCAAATATTATTTAGCTTTTCGTTTCCAGTTTTCTTGTTCAGACAACACAGCTGAATATGAGGCCTTGATTCATGGACTTCATTTGGCTAGGAAAAAGGGCATAAAGAACTTGCAGGTGTTCGGGGATAGCAAGTTGATCATCAATCAAGTCAGGGGACAACATGCTACAAAGAATGAACCGCTAAAGAACTACAAGAACAGGGTATGGGACTTCATTGAGGATTTCGAAGCTTTCAAAATCATGTCCATACCTAGGAAGAAAAATGAAGCCGCGGATAGGCTCGCAGCTGTTGGAGCAATGTTTGATGTGGTTGACAACATCAAAAGGGAAAAAATATAGCCACATATCCATGTGATTGTGAGGCCAGCAGTTCTAGATAATAACACAAGCTGGCAGGTGTTTGAGAATGATCAACAGATCGTCAATTTCTTACAAGAAGAGGCTGAATTCTTAGCTAGGAATCAGGACAGATTAGAGCAGCAGTATGGGGATCAAGTAGTACAGTTGCGGATAAACAAGCTTCCCAAGGGTTTAGTAACATTGGAGTCTATGTTCAACCCTAACGACCAGTTCCGTAAGGAAAAGGCTAACATACAAGTCAAGAGAGAAGATTCAGAGCCAATTCTGGTTGGGGAAGGCAAAACACTTCAAATTGGCAAAGTGGCCACTGAGCAGGAGAAATCAGATTTCATACAGCTTTGCCAAGAATTTCAAGATGTCTTCACTTGGAGCTATGAAGACTTAAGAGGATTCAATCCAAAGTTGGCACAACATACCATAGAATTGGATCCAGATGCTAAACCCATCAGGCAGAAGCAAAGACCAGTCAACCTTCACATTGAGCCTCTAATGAAGAAAGATTTAAGCAAGCTAATAGAGGCGAGAATTATATTTCTGATCAAGCATTCAAGCTAGGTTGCAAACTTGGTTCCAATCAGAAAGAAGAGTGGAGAAATTAGGTTGTGTGTGGACTTTCGAGACCTTAACAGGGCATCTCTCAAAGACCATTATCCGCTTCCTTCAATGGAACAAATATTGCAAGTGGTATCTGGTTCGGAGAGATTCTCCCTCCTAGATGGCTACTCAGGGTATAATCAGGTAATGGTGAAAGAAGATGACCAGTTCAAGATGGATTTCACCACCAAATGGGGCACTTATGCCTACAAGAAGATGCCATTTGGGCTATCAAATGCTGGAGCCACTTTCCAAAGGGAAATGGATATGGCATTCAAGGGGTTGATCAATAAAATAGTTTTGATATATCTTGACGACATCACTGTATTCTCCAAAAATGCAGCAGATCACCTCTTTCATTTGAGGCAGGTATTTCAGAGGTGTAGAAGATTTGGGGTATCTTTGAATCCCAAAAAATGCATATTCTTGGCTCACAAGGGAAAACTTCTAGGCCATATTATTTCAAAGGAGGGATTGACAATTGACCCAGAAAGAGTTGAAGTAATTCGAGCGTTACCATTACCAAGTCACAAGAAGGCTCTTCAAATCTTCTTAGGAAGGATCAATTTTGTCCACATGTTTGTTCCAAACTTTACAGCTTTCGTAAAGCCAATAACGTTGATGTTAAAAAAGAGAATGACATTTAAGTGGACATCTGAAGGCAAGGAAAGTTTTGAGGCAATAAACAAGGCTATATCTCAAGCTCCAACTCTCATCAATCTAGACTTCTCCAAGGATTTCATGCTATATGCCTTTGGTGGTGGAGACACAATTTCTGCAATCTTGGTACAAAAAAACAAAGAAGGATTAGAACAACCAATTGCTTTCTTCAGTCAAGGCTTGGAAGAATACAAAACTAGGTACTCTTTCGTTGAAAAGCATGTCCTTGCAGTGATCAGGAGCTTAAAGAAATTCAAGCACCTAGTCTCAAACAATAAGATCCAATTATTGGTTTCTCATGCGGGAGTCAAGGAATTCCTTCTAAACAAGGATCTGAATGAGAAACGTGCAAGATGGATCACTCGTGTCATGGAATATGACATTGAAATTAAGGTCACTAAGCTAGTACATGGAAAAGAGCGTGTGAACAACTAGCTTTGAGTCGGAAAGTCGAAGAAAGTGATGAAAAAGAGACTGTCTTGGTACTATAGGATGGTCAAGAACATGAAAATGATGATGTGCCCACTCCTTATTGGGCTCAGAATATGATACACTTCCTACAGGCAGGCTTATGCCCTCCAGAAATGAGTAAAGCAAAAAGGAGATACTTCAGATTACAAGCCATTCCATATGTGCTTATTGATGGTGTTTTGTTTAAAAAAGACATCAATGGAGTTCTATTGAGGTGTATTGAGACAGGTCAAATTGAGAGGGTGTTACAAGATTTTCACGATGGATATTTTGGAGGACATTTCACCCCACGAGTAACAACTCTCAAGATAATGAAGGTAGGATATTATTGGCCGCTAGTCTTGATGGATTGTTATACATGGATAAGAAAGCATAAGAAATGTGCACTCTTCACTGGCAAAGAAAGACTAGCAAAGCACTTCCATTGCACCTAATTTTGGTTGATTAACCATTTATGCAATGGGGATTGGACTTCATGGGTCATCAACCCAAACTCAAGCCAAGGCCACAAGTGGATTTTCACGGCAACGGACTATTTCACCAAGTGGACCAAAACAATAGCGCTCAAAGAGGCAAATGAGTCTAACATACTAGACTTTTATGAAGGAATAGTGACCAGGTTCGAGTGTGCGGCCACTATCATATCGAGACAATGCATTGGCATTCATAGGTTCCAAGATTACGAGAATAGGTGTCAAGAATGGAATCTATTTGAGCACCTCTTCAAATTATTACCCACAGAGTAATGGGTAGGCAGAGTCCACAAACAAGAATTTGCTAAGAATCATTAGAAGGACTCTTGATGAAAACCAAAGGACATGGCATACCAAGCTAAAATCTACATTGTGGGCTGACAGAATAATGCCAAAGAGGTCTACTGGTAATTCTCCCTACAAGTTGGTCTATGGGAAAGAGGCAATATTTCCTATATCATTATAATTGCCGGCATTGGAGCTCATGAAGCGATTGGAGTTATGCGAGTTCAAACCAATGGAGGCCAGGTATGCAAAGTTGATGGAATTGGAGGAAATCAGAGAGCATGCAGTTCAGATGATTGAGAAGGATCAAGCCTTAGTAAAAAGATGGTTTGATAAGAAGGCAAGAGCAAGGACCTTCCAGGAAGGGGACCTAGTCCTGAAATGGGATGCAGATCGGGCAAAACCAGGAAAGCATTCCAAGTTTGATGCCATTTGGAGTGGCCCCTATATGGTCACGGAATGCAAAAGTAGTAATGCCTTCCAATTGTCTACATTGGATGGAGAAGAACTCCTAATTCCGGTTAACGGAATCTATCTTAAACATTGCTACTAAAAGGAAAAGGTTTACCCTTGTAAATATTAGCCTAGGTTTAAAATTCCTCTAAGTGCGTATGCACATCGTCTTGTTGTAGTTAGGTTTCAATTTCCCTAAGTGCTTCGGCACAAGTTTTGTTGCTCTCAGGTTGAATTTCTACAGTTCAGCATGCTCTCAAAGGAGTTGTGATACCAGGCTCGGGATCAGAGATCAAGTTGGTTTCAGGTTATTACTTATGACTCCATGCCCAATGGATTGCTAAAAGGCCACTGATCTTCTACCTAGCAGGCAGGTGATCCCGTTGAGTCACCAAATTGTTGTAAATATCTCCCCGAGGTAGATATAGACAAATAGAAGAATATGGAAATCAAAGAAACTCAGAGCCTAATTTTTTATTACATCACCAACAGCCCTAGGTGCAGGTAAGAGGCACACGATAGAAGGTGTCGACATGAAAATGGATGCGCCCTTGGTGCGGTAAGAAGTGCACGATAGAAGGTGTCGAAAGCGAAAATGGATGTGCCCTTGGCACAGTAAGAGGTGCATGACAGAAGGTGTCGACATGAAAATGGATGTGCCCTTGGCGCAGGTAAGAGGCACATGATAGAAGGTGTCGACATGAAAATGGATGTGCCCTTGGCATAGGTAAGAGGCGCATGACAGAAGGTGTCGACACGAAAATGGATGCGCCCTTGGCGTAGGTAAGAGGCACACGATAGAAGGTGTCAACATGAAAATGGATGTGCCCTTGGCGCAGGTAAGAGGCACATGATAGAAGGTGTTGACATGAAAATGGATGCGCCCTTGGTGCAGGTAAGAGGCACACAATGAAAAGGTGTCGACACAAAAATGGATGCGCCCTTGGCGCAGGTAGGAGAGTGTCGACATGGTAGAAGTTGCGCCTTGGCGCACGTAAAGGGCACATGACACAAAATGTTGACATGAAATAATTCACACCTTGGTGCATGTAAGGGTATGTCGACATGAATATGGATGCACCTATGGCGCACCTTCAGGAGGCGCAACATTACGGCCCGACAGAAGCAAACCCCGACCCAGTTATTCAGATGACAGCCATAACTTTTACAGGAGCTCGGATTCACGAAAGGTTGGACTTTTTGGAAAGCTTACTAGGTCCTCTATCCAACTACAAGAATATCTTTAATTGGGTTGTAAAAAGTTCTTAAAAATGAAAAATACTGTTCGCCACTTTTTAAGTTTGCTAGGGTTCTCACCTACCACCATAATGAGATGAATTAAATGCAACCTAGAGGTGGTTGGGGTAGTTTTGGATTTCTCTCTCTTTTCTCTCTCATTATTCCTATAAATTGTAAGGAGGGGATTATTTCTAAAGGTTGGACATTTTTGTTTTTCCCCTCCCTTCTTCTCTTTGGCAGGTGAAATTGTGGAGTTAAAACCTCTCATTTGAAACTATAATGCAACCTTGCCTCTTGGCATTTGCAGTGTGTTGTATCAATATTTGGAGAAAATTAATGCATGTCCGTGGAAGATTCTCAACCCTCTCTGTGTTTATTTACATCCTCCCGATCTTTCACTTTGTGAATCGCATCTCTGTGAATGATCTTGCATTGCATTTTAATGGTCTACGTGTTTATTGGAAAGACAGTGTTCTTCATTCCTTGGTGCATCACATTTGTAGTTTAGGTATTATTTTATGCATTTTCTTACCCCGACTCCTTGGAAAGTTAGATTAGGTTTTTAGTAAACCCTCTGCATTTTATTTATGCATCTCGAATAGAGGAATAGGAACCGGCCTTCATCCGGAGAGCTTTTCCGATTTCGCAAGGTCCACACTTGGGAAAAGCTCCATGTTATGCAATCACATTGAGAGTCTCAACCCATCGATTTACGAGACACTCGGGGGTTACGTGATTTGCCATCAATAGGTTTTTCCATTGTTCCCAAGTAATTCTCTTCCACATCCCTTGAGGAAGACATATTTCTATTTGATGATGTAATCAACATTTCTAAAATTTGACTTAAGAGTAACTAGGCCTCTAGGAATGGTGTTAGTTTTCAATTGGATAATATTTTTTCCAAACAAAGTCTCTCTTCCTTTAGTCATACACACCATTGGTTCCCAATCAATATGCTGATCTACAAACTCACCTTGATTTTGTAATAACCTTTGCACTTGAGAATCATCATCAAACACTTGCCAATGGTTGATGTCGTTCAGAATAAACTGGCCTAGTCAACACTTCAACATTGTAATCACAATTAGATTACATGATGCAAACTCCAAATATTAACCCCAACACTACCGGTTTATTAGCAATAGCATTCAAAATTCTGTCATGGTGCATAATATTGAAGGAATCAAACATCTCAACTAGATCCCAAACTGCATGTTTATACTACTTCATCCGCTGATTTTTTGTAGCATATAATTTTCTTATTTGTTTGACAACTAGCTCTGAATCTCCCTTTGTAATGATGTCCTTGACACCATACTTCCATGCAATTCTCAGACCCAACAATAAGGCTTCATACTCAAGTAATGTTGTTAGTACATTCAAAATTAAGCTTAAAGGAAAAAACAAATTCTTCCAAGCTAGGAGAAATCATAATTACACCAGCACCATTTCCAAATTTGGAGCAAGCTCCATCAAATAAAAAGGTCCAAGGAGAACATACTTGTTCAAGGCACTTTTACTGATCCATTTTTTGTTCTTTTCCATCAGCAAAACCAATAATATTATCAGCATCAACATCAGTAAATAATACTTCATAAGTAGCATTGTTTAGGTCCTCAATTAGATGCAACATTTTCTTTTCTCTATAGAGCTTGACTAGGCTGCCCTCAATGGGAATGGTGGCAAAAGAAATATAAATTTGGACACTCCCTCCAACACTTGCAGCCCACTTTCTTGACAAAAGCATACCCCATTTGGTAGGGAAATCAACAATCACAACATCTAATTTTAAATTCCTCCCGAGATAAGATGCAAGTTGCAAAACCAAACCTTTTACACAACCAACTACCGACACTTCTCTTGAGTCCATGGTAGTACATTTTCCATAGGCTTCTATCACTTTGATATCCAACTCATTCATGAATTCTAGAGGCATGACATTACATGATGCACCGAAATCAAACATACAATTGTGAAGTAGCTTATCCTTTATGATCAAAGTTGTGAAGAATGTATCAAAATTCAATTGGAAATCAACCAATGATGTCCCCAAATATACCTCAGGTGTTTCTCCAAGATCTTCTACTACTGATTATGTTTCAAGGTCAGTAATGATTTGAGGGGGAGTCTCAACAACATTTACATTTCTTCCTAGAGTATTTTCTCTTCTTTCAATCCCAAGTACTCAAATGCTCTATTCTTATGCTCGGGAATTCTAAGCAACTCAATGATTAGAACACTCACTTTGATTTGGCTCAATACATATGCTATGTCATAGGGGACACTCTTTGGCAAACCAACATTGGAAGGGAGACAAGAAGTTTCATTATATGGCAATGGATTCTTGCAACTTGGGCATGAGGAGGATCTGTAATTTTTCTCGGGATAGTAGAGCTTTTGGCGAGTGCTTCTCTCCTAAGAGATTCTTTTGGAATGTTTGTGACAAAGGGTTTTTATATTTGGCTTGAGGCCCAAATCCATTAACAAATTTTCTTCTAGTGTTATAGTCTTTCTCTTGAGCTACAACAACATTCATTAACAATTTTCTATCTTCCTCTGAAGGGATACCACCATCATACTTCTTAATCATCAAAGCTCTTAAGTATTCAAATTTATTGTTAGGAATTTCAAAATATTACACTACATCAACTTCAAGAGTATGAGGGGGAAGCAAGACTTGTACCCATTTGATGTAATCCCAAAAGGTTGCAGTAGTCCTAGAACTTATTACTTCAGTAAATGTTGCTCCTCCTTGTGAGCTTGAAAACCCACCATGCAAATATCATCATCAGTACCATCATCATTATTAACTTCACCGTCTTATTGGTCTTATTCACATGGAGGATGGGGTAGAAAACACCTATCACACCAATCGATATCAGCAACTTCTTCAACAACAACAACCCTAGCAGTTAAGGGATCAGGTAACACTCTTCGTTCACGTGCCTGAGGATGTCTATTTATAGACCCCATGGGTTCTTTACCTTTGTCATCAAACCTCTACTCATTCCTATAGTGATTTCCAAATCTATCTTGTGCTTAGTGCCTAGGTTGACCTTGTGAAGTCTTCCCAATTTATTTCTCATCTCTTGCCAACTTGTATTAGATTTATTTGACAACCCCTGCCAAATTTTTCACAACCTCTTCTAAATCAGCACCCTTGCTAGCTTGAGGTTTTTCATGGTTTATCAATTTTACACCATCTCTCTTGAGAGGTTTCCCAATAGCCTTGATATTATTCTCAATTTGAAGTGACATGGTGAAGGCTTGTCTTAGAGTGGTAGGGTTCTTGTCTCTTAGGCAATAGGCTACCTTTTTATCAAATGCATCTGCATATTTGATTAAACAAGATTCATCACAAGGCCTCAAACCAATAGGAAGCCTTCTCAAATTTTTGTTAAACCTTGTGTTGAATTCATGGACTAATTCATTAGGGTTATTATTGATATTCTCAAACTCGGAAAAAAGAAATATAGAATCAGTTTTGTCACCATATTGCAACCTAAATGCATTTTTCATTTCATTCCATGAATCAATAGAATTATCAGGTAGATACTTTTAACAATCCCTATCATCTTCTTCTAGTGTATGAATGAACAACTTAATATACACATCTTCAAAATCTATCTCAAAATATTCCATCATATTAACAAAGAGTTTGAGATGTTGATCACTAGTTATTGCATTCTTGCCTTGAAATTTTGGCAATCTATTTCTGACATCTTGTGGAACAACATTCAGGTAACCATCCATTCCTCTAAAATCTGTAGGACCAAAGGTGTTAACAATAAATGGAGGTCTAGGCTGAGCCATATTGTTTTGTGGAGATGATCTTGGAGGTGAAACAAGCTGATGAGGAGTGCAAGATCTTTGGGGCTCAAGAATTTGATCCATAAGATTGGTATTCTCTAAATGCTGATTTTCTTGGAAATTTTTACTTGAATTAAAACACACAGTGTAGATTAGAGAAGGAACTTACAAGGTACAGCAAAGGACATTCACTAGATGAGGCAAACAAGTTTATGAGAGGATTTCTTGAATCGAATCACTTGAAGAAGAAGGATAATGCTCTACCAAAGGCTGACCTCTCTCACCAATGGATATATCTTTGCTTGATGTTTAACGTTTAACAACTTTCCAAACTCTTCTTCCTTCCAAATCTGAGTTTCTTGAATCTGAGAACAATTTATTAGCAGAGTCTCTAAGGAAGAGAGATCTTCTTCCTTCCAGTTTTGCAGAGATTGGAAATACAAAAATAAATAATAGAAAGCCAAGGCACTAGTATTTATCAAGATTTAAAATCAGCATGGAGTCGCCACTAAGGACTTTCACCCTAGTTGTGCAAATGCACTAAAATACTCTGTCAAATATTTACTAGCACTGAAAATATTGCCAAACTTTACAAATCAGACCTTCCTTCTTCTTGAATTTATCAATCACAAATGCAAATGAAGTGCAACAACTGCTGGAAACTGGTAAAATTGTAGGAAGAACTTATATCTTCACTCAATCCTTACAAATCTGATTATAAAATGATGCTTCAACAATATATTTGCATGCAGAATTTACAAAGGACTTTACCAAGGTTTGATATGCATTCAAATATCTCAAATATGCATGCACATGGATTAGATTGAACTAAGAGAATATCAAACTCAAAGCTCTACTTTTTATTCCAATCTTATAAATCTGATCAGAAGATGATACTCAGATTTGTAATTGCACATAAATCACACAAGAAGTATTACTAGGGATCTGAAATACTGAAATACTAAAGAATCTCCCCAGTAATGGTGCCAGAAAGGTGTTGGTACCCAAATTTTTCTCCTTTTCAGTCTGAGCAGCATCAGAGATATGACATGAAGCTTGAAGTCAGATAGATCTTGATGTGTGTCATTTTGTAGCTAGGGATGTGATCTAACTGACACTCATATTTGTGGAGAGATGGATAGCACCTTGAAAGGATCTAATCTGACCCTCACTATTTTAGGTTGTGCTTTTCAACCAAGGTAAGAGAACCTATATTGTAACCCCTAAATGGTGAAGGAGGTGAGGATATCCCTCAATTTATGCAAGTAGTATGAAAAGGCCTTGGGAAAGTATGAACAATACTCCAAATCTAACTTTCACAAGTTGTCACTCCCAGATTATGGAGATATTTTCAATGCAAGGAAAGGGTTACGGAAGACATTGTATAATCTTGATTTGCCTTGTGCATTTTTATAGAGGGGTTAGATCCTTTTGTTGACACACAATTAAATGCATGGGTAGTATGGGTAGGATTAGTTTGTTTGAATGAATTTTTTTGGTGGGGTGTTGACAAGACAAACTAGGATATATTGAATCTTTGACAACCTCCACAATACTTGAACAACTATCGGATAAAATGCTTTAAATAATCGGGATATTCTTTCAACCGAGAATAGGCATAAATGGAAGCCTAGGTTACACTCTTCACATAATATTTGAGAAATCACCACAAAAGATTGAAGTAAAGAACTCAATTAAAAACAAAATCCTTGATCAAACCATGCCTAAGGTACCCACAAAGGCTTACATGCAATCTCTGTAGTCAAGGAAGGTAAAGTGATTTTAAATTTATTTATCTCTTTATCGGATGAAGGCTCTTCGAACATGAGATAACAAATGCCACTAAACTATCAACTAGAAATAGAGATTTCGTGTGATTTCTAGAGACTTTCAATGAAAGATTGCAACAAGAACAATGCAAACTATTTGTAGGGATTTATAAAATGATAATAGACATCATATTTCCAAGAAAAACATAGATTAACTCAAAATATTGTTAGATTCATCGGTAAGAGGGAGAGTTTCATGAAAATCCTCAGAGCTGTGTGATGGCTATACACTTCTAATCAACTCACATACATGAAGATCCAACATAGAAGAATTATTCTGGTCCTTTGGTGGGTTTCTTAGAAAATGAGATTTCTCTCGAGAATTTTCTAGTGATTTTCAACTTTCCCCCTCGCATTTCTAAAAATTCATTATATATCTATTGCCACATTGGAGCCTTGTTTTCCAAGAAAGGAATATGCAAGGATCAATCCTGCTACAACAATTTCTCATAATTCATTTAAAATGACATTTAAAAAATTTGCAACGAGAGTTTCCAGTGTTTTAAAAATGTCGAATCATTACAAATATTCAAATCATTATCCATCCTGGAGGCATGTTTTTCATCATCAAGGCATGCAGATGCCTTTCCACTCATCATTTCACCTTTTCACCCTTTAAAACTACCTCTATAACTTTTAATTTGACACTTCACGTGTTTGCTCGGGATGGGGCAAAAATTACTTCAAAAACATCTCAAATCAAAATATTGAGTCATGAAACCGATTCCAATGTTCCTAGAAGGCAAAAACAACTGAATTCACAAAAAATTTGATGAAAAAAGATGCAAAATTCACATCTCCAAGCTTCCTAAAGCAAAAATGGTGGCCAAAAATGAAAGTGCACAGTTACCCTTGATCTACTCTTTATTTGTCAATCTGGGCCCTCCATGTGTCAAAGTATGATTAGAAATCAATTCGGGCTTACTTTTTGTCTTTTTGACATTTTTGAAAAAATGGAAAATTTTGACTTTTTCTCCACCCCTCTGCCTTTGAATTTTGGAGCTGACACGTGGCATATGGTGGGTCCCATTGAAATTACGCTTCAATTCTACACATTTTGACCCCTTTTGGAAATTGTAAAAAAATCTCTTTTTGCCCCACAGGCCCACACACCCGATTTCTCCCTCGCCACATCTCGCTTGCTCTATCGCTAAAATCTGTGGGCCCAATTCTCATTTTAACTCCCTTTTTTGCTAAGGGAAAATTTTCAATTTTCCTTCCGGTGGGTCACCGACCCACTTTGCCTTCGCCACGTGTCTATCATTGATTCGCTGTAGGGCCACGCTCCAAAATTTTACCCTAGGTCTTTTTGACCAAAAGGGAAAATTTTCCCTTTTCCTTCCACGGCCCACACTTCCCTCTAACTCTGTTGGACACGTGTCCACCTGTGATTGGCCATGGGGCCGCGCTCCAAAATTTCACTTTAACCTATTTCTCCTATAAAGGTAAAAATTAAAAACCTCGCCATCTGCATTTCTGTACCCACAATTTATGCCATGTGTCCTCCTCTGATTGGAGTGGGGCAAAACTGATTTTGAAACTTTAGAAAAATAGAGCTAAAAAACTCTAAGTCCCCCATCGGCCCGCTCCTCCCTTTTTGATCTTTAGGACATGTGTCCACTCTGGATTGGTTGTGGGGCTTCGGACCATTTTTTTACTTTAAAATTTTTGTAAAATAAAGTCTAAAAATTCTAAGGGAATCTGATCACCTACCATCCCCTTACCAATCAAAACATGCCACATAGGAAAATTTTGAAAAAATGGGTCCCTGCGCCTGAAAATGCCCCATTTGTCAAAAAGGTGAAAAATGAAAAGTTACAACACTTCCTGCTTTCCCTCAACCAATTAGAACCCTCCACATACCGTCTAATATCTTAGCAATAATTTGATGGCTAAAATATGTAATCTGTTCGATGTAAAAAAACACATAATTTTTCCATTTGTGCATGTTGGTGCAATTTATGGGTTTACACACTTTACTCTAGTTCTCCATGTTCCATTTTACTCCAAAACATCCTTGTGGCTCGAGATGAAGATCTGTAACTCATTTTATCTAGTTAAATGTTTTCAAACTACCCTCAATGTTGTTATTCTACCCTTTTTGAAACAAAATCCAAGTTTCCCCTTTATTGTGCCCTAATTTTTCATTTGCACGGGTTGTATTATTTTTCCTTGGCCAAAACGTAAAATAAACCCGTGTTTACTCAAATTCCATTTTTTTGAACATGAAAATTCACTCCCCAGGCCTAAATCATTGTCAAATCATGTTTCATTGGATTCAAAACCAAAAAATCCACCTTCCTTGTGAGAAAATTTGGTGTCAGAGGCCTCCCCTGTGTTTTTGCATTTTGACGGGTGTACGGGCATGTTCTACTTGTCAAATTTATCATTGCAATGATTATGCTGACTTAGCGGTGTCATTGGTTGGGATATGTGGGAAAAAAATTGCTAACTTGTCACTTTTTGAAGTTTTGCAAAAGGAAAATTTTTTGTCCGTGACCCCGCAGTGTTACAATGGTGTGCTTACGTGGTGCGATATAATTGGTTGGAGGATCATCAGGTGGTGGGTCGCACTTAGATTTCTTGCTTTCATTTTGCAAAAATTCTCAAAATAATTTTTTTCTGAAGGCCTGTAGTGAATGGCATGATGACACGTGGCACATGAGGTCTAGGTAGATGGCAAAGGACTTGGGAAAATTTTGGTGTTTTTGGCTCGGTGTGTGTCGGGAAACATTTGGCGCAAGCCCGTGCCCATTGGAAAGGTGACATGTGTTTAGGGATATCAATCGGAAGAGTGGGAACTTAGAAGAATTTTGAATTTTTGGTTTCAAAATGCAAAGGAAAATATTTTCGGGGGTCCGCATCTAATAGGAAGAGGACACGTGTCCAGCGGAGCAAAGGAGAAGCGGGATGGTGCGTGTTTTTTTGGATTTTTGCCTTTGGAGGAAAAATTTCAAAGTAACATTTTGAACCAGATCTCGTGTGAATCACAGTGTGACATGTATGCATAGGGATGAAATGGAGGGGCAGAGACTTGGAGGAGTTTGAAGTATTTGGCTTTAAGATGCTAAAATCAAGTTTTTTCCCGAAGGCCCGCGACGAGTAGGAAGGCGACACGTGTCCGGGAGGAGAAATGGGAATGGGGGCCGAAGAAAACTTTTGGGAATTTTACCCTTGGTGTAAAAGTTAAAAATGAAGAATAGGCCCACGTCCAATGAAAACAAGACACGTGTCCTAAATTTGGCGGAGGTTTGGAGCATGGAGAGGAAGTTGAAAATTTTGTAAAAATTTGGTGAAAATCTCAAGGTGAAAAATAAACCCACGGAAACTCTATAGGGTCAGCTCTGCATCCAATAGGATAGACACATGGCACATTTCAAAAGGTAAAAAGAAAAGCTCGGGCCCGCATGAAGTTTTGATGCTTGCGGAGGTTTGAAGGAAGAATTTGGAGGGTTGGCCCCGACAGTGAATGAGATGGAGACATGTGGCAGAAGAGGCAGTGGGTGTTCGGGCCTGTGGGGAACTTTGAGAAAATTTTCCTTTTTAAAAAATGTGGTAAAATTCATCAAATTATTTGGTGGTTTTGGTGGGGACCCATAGGAGGACACGTGGCATGTTCAGGGGGCTCGCTGGGAAAAATTTTAGAATTTTCCCGAAATCAAAAAGGGGTTTAAAATGCATTTTTAGGATTGGGGCCAGCTCCAATCGTATTTGGACACGTTTCCCACCCCATCCAAAGACAAAGAGGAATAATATTAAAGATATCATCTGACACATGGAGGGTAGGATTTTAAAGTTGATTTTAATCAACGGTAGCTGTGCATTTTCAAAAAAATTTACGCCATTGGAGCTCCAAGAAGTGTGGAATCATCTTTTTTGCACCAAAACACATGAAAATTTATATGAATCTGCATCCCTTCAGCCTTCTAAACAAAATGGCACTATTATTTTGAGCTGATTCGGTGCCCTATAATGTTTTTCATGAAATATTTTCGTCACTGTGAAAAACATGTGAAAGGTGAAATTAAAAAGTTGCAGAGTTAAAAATAGTGAGGGAAAAAGGTGAAAAATGATTGCAAATGCATGCTGGCATGGTGGAATGCCAAAAATGTGACCCTAGGATGGATAAGGATCTGAGTTCATGCAATATTTTAAAATATTTGTGCATCTCTTCCACTTGGCGAAAGTGTTTCACAGTTTTATATCATTTTTCATCAAATGGATAGGGTTTTGTAACAAATTTGATCCCTTTGGCATATTATTTGCTTGGGATGCAAGGATCCAAGTTGGCATAGGGTATATCATGTAGTTTGGAAACATTTTGTAAGTCTTTTGAGAATTTTGGAAAAGAGAGAAGAATTTTCACAGGGAAAACTGGAAGAAGTCCATTTCATTTTTCGAGAAACTACCTGAGAGCTATTTTTATTCTGTTTGCATCAAATGTTCATCATGTTGAGTTGGTTTCAGATATAAAGCCATCAAAAAGCTTTGTGATTTTTTAAATAACATTCCCTTACTGATATATTTGAACAAATTCTTGGATTAACTGGTTTTATCTCTTGGCAAAGTGGCACACACTTGTATTTCAAGTATGTTTTCAATTTGTGTCTCATGCTCATGTTGCAATCTTGTGTTCAAGATCTTTATTGGTCATGCATGGTCTCATTTCTTGTAGAGAGTTTGAAGGTATCTATAATCTTCCATTCAGAAGATCATTAATTTGAGTGGAGATAAACAGACTTAAATTCATCTTACCTTCCTTGTAAATTGAGGGTGTACCTTAGGTCATGATATAACAAGGGGTTATGATTGCTTTATTGATATTTTGCTTCAAGTCTTTGTGGTAGGTTATCAAATTTTGTATGGAATAGTGCAGATTTGGGCATCCATATGTGCACACATCCTGGTTGAAAGAGCACTTCAAATTCATTGAAATATCTCTGTTGTTTAGGTGTTGTAATTCTTTTGCAAGGTTTCCCAAAGAAGGTGATGACTCCTAAATACTCTTGTCCCAACATCTCTCATCAAAATTTCACTTTAAACTAACTCATCCTACCTACAATACCCTTGCATCTACATTGTATGTCTACAAAAGAATTCAATCCTTTCACAAAAATGCACAAAGTTGATCAGGGTTCTATCATGTCTTTAGCGACTCTAGCTTTGTTTTGAAAACATTTCCATCATTTAGTAGTGACAGTTCCTTTGTGTTTGGATAATGGATACTTGATCATGTTTTCATAAGGCCTCCTCCACATCATACGCAAAAGATAAGGATATCTCCATCTCCTTACTACATAGGGGCTGCAATATAGGTTCTCTTACCTTGTTTGATAGGCACAACCTGAAATAGTGAGGGTTAGATGAAAACCCTTATAAAGGTCCTATCCACTCCCTCAATTATTGAATGCAAATAAGCAAATAGGTGTGATCCCTAGCTACAAACAACATATAAAACATCTATCTATCCTTGAGTGTCTTGTGTAGATTCATGATCTTTGTTCAACTTGTGAAGGATATTAAATCTTTATACCAACACCCGAGTGGCGTTGTTTCAGGGACTTCTTGAAATTTCTTGGTGGTTTTGAAGTGCTTGAAAGGTTTGATCATTTATGTGATCAAGTATTTGAGTGTTACATTCTTGAGATATCATTTCATTCTTCATATCTAGATGTTTTGGGTAAGAAAGACTTCAAACTCAGCCTGCTCTCCTCATCTACCAGTAGTTTATATGATTTGGATGCACTATTTTTGGTTGAATTAAGAAGAAGAAAATCTGATTTGTAAATCCTGCAAGTTTTCAAGATAGCATGCATTTGAAAAAAACAAAAATTCTTTCTTACACAACTAAGGTGAAAATCCTTGGTGGTGACTCCATGCTATTGGGATCTTGAAATACCAGTTGTCTAACACATTTTTATCATTTGAAACTTGTTGTTTAAATCTATCAAACTGGAGGGAAGGAGATCCCTCTTCATCAAGGACTCTTCTAAGAAGTTGCTCACCAAATCAAGAAGCTCAGAACTAGAAGGAAGAAGAGTGTGGAAAGTGGTTGGTGATTTGGTTGCAAGGAAAGGAATCCCCATAGTTGAATTTGAAGGAGAGCATCCTGTCATTGAAGATTATAATTCCTCTTCAAGTAGATCTGATTTAGGAAATCTTCTTGCTGATTTTCATTCTCCATCAGGTGAGGGACCTTCTTGTGTATTTAAAAAACTTTCTCCTAAATCTGCTCCTATGGTTTCTAAGTTTGCTAAAGTCTATCAAGAGAGAGAGCCTTTGGGGGGTTTTCATTTTAAATATCATTCATCTATTCCAATCAGACCCATTATTACTCCTCATCAGCTTGTTTCACCTCCAAGATCACCCCCACCAAACAATATGGCTCAACCTAGACCTCCATTTGTTGTAAACACCTTTGGTCCTATAAATTTTGGATGAATCGATGGTTATCCAAATGCTATCCCACAGGATGTGAGAAATAGGTTACTAAAATTCCAAGGTAACAATGCCATAAGCGGAGATCAACATCTCAAACTCTTTGGAAGACTTTGAAATAGAATTTGAGGATGTGTATATCAAGTTTTTTATCCATACACTTGAGGAAGATGTAAGAGATTGGTATAAAGCTCTGCCTGATAACTCTATTGATTCATAGACCGAGATGAGTAATGCATTTAGATTACAATATGGGGAAAACAGATCCAAGGTTCCTTCTATCTGAGTTTGAGAACATCAAGAAGAACCCGAATGAGACCATTCATGATTTCAATACAAGGTTTAATAAGACATTGAGAAGGTTTCCTGTAATTTTGAGGCCTTGTGATGAATCTTGCTTGATCAAATATGCGAGATGCATTTGATAAAAAGCTGACCTATTACTTGAGAGACAAAAATCCTACAAACTTGAGGAAAGCTTTCACCATGGCACTTCAAATTGAAAATAATATTAAAGTTGTTGGTAAACCACTTAAGAGGGACGGTGTGAAGCTAATAAACCTTGAGAAGCCTCAAACTAGCAAGGGTGCTGATTTGGAAGATGTTGTTAAGACTTTGGTAAATTTGTCAAAGAAATTTCCTACAAATTAGTCCAGTGAGAAAGGAATTGGGCAAATTTCACAAGGACAGAAAATAAATCAAAACCATGATAGATTTGGCAATCTTCCTAGGGGTGATCATTGACAAGATGATAGAGGTAAAGGTTCTACTAGATCTGCAAATAGACAACCCCAAACACATGAAAATAGAGTGGTGCGACCCTCGAGTGCAAGAGTTGTTTTTGTTCAAGAAATTACCGATATGGATTGGTGTGACAGATGTTTTCTTCCTCATCCACCATGTGATATGGACCAACAAGATATTAATGATGATAATGAGAATGAAATGGATGATGAAATTTGTATGATGGGAAGCTCTTTAGGCTCACAACAAACAACAACATCACCGGATGTGATAAGTGCAAGGACCGCTGCAACCTTTTGGGATTGTATAAAGAGGGTACCATTTCTTTCTCTTCCTCAAACTCATGATGTAGATGTAGTTCAAGCCTTTGAAATTCCTAATAATGAATTTGAATATCTAAGGGCTTTAATGATCAAGAAGTATGATGGTGGTATTCCTTCAAGGAAGATAGACAATTGTTAATGAATGTTGTGGTTGGTCAAGAAAAAGAGTACAATACTAGAAGTAAAGTTGTTAGAGGAGCTGGTCCTCAAGCCAAGACAAAGACACCCTTGCTCACAAGAATTCCCAAAGATAATCCTAGAAGAGAAATAATTGCTAAGAACCATGTTGTCCCATGTAAAAATATTAGTCCTTTTCATGCCCAGCTGCCAAGAATGCTTCTCCATCCGGTGAACTCGCTTGTTTCTTGTCCAATGTTGTTTTTCTAAAGAATGTTCCATATGATATAGCCTAGGTATTGAGCCAAATTAAAGTGAGTGTTCCCATTATTGAATTTCTTAGAATTCCTGAACACAAGAAAAGAGCTTTTGAATACTTGGGATTGAAGGAAGAAAAGAGTTTACCCAGCAGAAATGTAAATGTTGTTGAGAATCCTCTTCAAAGCATTGCTGGCCCTGAAACACCACCACCAATGGAAGATCTTGGAGAGGCACCTGAAGTGTATTTGGGGACATCCTTGGTTGATTCCCAATTGAATGTTGATCCATTCTTCACAACTTTTCTCATAAAAGGTAGGTTGCTTCACAATTGCATGTTTGATTCTCGGTGCATCATGTAATGTTATGCCTCTAGAAGTTATGAATGAGTTGGATATCAAGGTGACAGCAGCATATGGGAAGTGTACAGCCATGGATTCAAGGGAAGTTCCGGTTGTTGGATGTGTAAAGGGTTTAATAGTGTAACTTACAGCCTATCCGGGTAAGAATTTTAAACTTGATGTTGTAATTGTTGACCGCTTACTGCCAAATGGGGTATGCTTTTGTCAAGGAAGTGGGCTGCAAGTGTTGGTGGTAGTGTTCAAATGGACATGTCCTATGCGACCATTCCCATTGAAGGCAGCCTTGCCAAACTCTATCTTTGAAAAGAAGATGCTACACTTAATTGAAGATCCCAACAATGCTTCTTATGAAGTGTTGTTTGCTGATTTAGATGTTGAAAATTTCATTGGTTTTGCTGATGAAAAAGAGAATAAGATGGATAAATTAGAGTGCCTTGGTATGGTAGGTTATCCATGGACATTACTAATTGATGGAGCTTGCTCTAAAGTTGGAAATGGTGCTGGTATAGTGTTGGTTTCCCTAGTTCGAAGAGTTTCCTTTTTCCTTCAAGCTCAATTTTGAATGCACTAACAACATTGATGAGCATGAGGCATTATTATTGGGATTAAGGATTGCATGGTAGTATGGAGTGAAGGATATTGTTGGTAAAGGAGATTCGAGAGATAGTTTTCAAGCAAGTAAGAAAGTTGTATGCTACAAAAAATCAGCGTATGAGACAATATAAGCATGTTGTTTGGGACTTGATTGAAATGTTTGATTCCTTTAACATTGTTTACCATGATAGAAGTCTTAATGTTGCTGCTGATAAGCTGGCTGTTCTTGGTTCTAAATTTGATAATTGCACCGTTTCACCTTTTTGTGAATATGATGTTGAAGTGCTAACAAGGCCATCTGTCCCGGATAATGTGAAACATTGGTAGATTTTTGATGATGATGCCCAAGTGTTGATATTTTTACTATGCCAAGGAGAGTTTTATGGTCAAAATATTGATTGGGAACCAATGGTGTGCATGAATGAAGGTAGAGAAATGTTGTTTGACAATGATATTATACAATTAAAAACAAATACCATTCCTAAAGGTCTTGTTGCACTTGAATCCAATTTTAGCAATGTTGATTGCATCATTAATAGAAAGATGTCTGCTTCAAGGGATGTGGAAGAGCACAACTTGGGAACTAAAGAAAAACTAGGGAGGGTCTAGTTGGACAGTCATCTCAATAAAGAGGAAAAATAGTCCTATGCCCAACTTTTAAAGAAATATCAAGACTACCTTGCTTGGTCTTATTCAGAGTTGAAGGCATATAGAGAAGATTTATTTCAGCATGAGATCCCTCTTGAGGCTAAAACCAAACCATTTAGACAAAAGAAAAGGCCTATTAACCCACTGCTTTCCATGAAAATGCAAGAAGAATTGAAGAAATTGAGAGATGGTGGCATCATTCAGCCTACTAGATACTCTTCTTAGGTTGCCAACCTTGTGCCAGTTAGAAAGAAGAACGGAGATATCAAACTTTGTGTGGATTTTAGGAATATAAACAAAGCATCTATGAAGGAAAACTATCCTTTGCCAAACATGGAGAATATGTTGCAGCTTGTAACAGGGTCAAAAATGCTTTCTACTTTGGATGGTTTCTCCAGGATACAATCAAGTAGTTGTCAAAGAATCGAGAAAGACTTAAGACAACCTTAACTACCCCTTGGGGACTTATGTTTTGTAAGGATTCCTTTTGGATTGATGAATCTTTGGTGCTAATTTTTAGAGGGCAATGGATGTTTCTTTTTCTGGTTGTATCAATGAATTTATTGTAGTTTATCAAGATGATGTGACTATTTTTTCAAGACAATGAGAAGACCATCTGCAACACCTAGAGAAGATGCTGATCAGATATAGGGAGTCTGGCATTTCACTTAATCCAAAGAAGTGTCATTTTGGCGTACAAAATGCCAAGTTACCAAGACATATTGTATCCAAAGAAGGTGTTATGATAGACCCTGAGAGAGTGGAAGTAATCAGCAAGGTGCCTATGCCAAGAACTAAGAAGGGTATTCAATCTTTCTTTGGCCAAATCAATTTCATTAGAAGGTTATTCTCCAATTTTGTTGAGTTAACTCTTCCAATCACAAGCATGCTAAGAAAGGATCAAGTTATTAAGTGGAAAAAGGCTGCCATCCAAGATTTTGAAGGAATAAAGGATGCACTCAAACATGCACCTATTTTGGCAGCTCCAAACTATAAGATGCCTTTCCAAATCTTCTCTTTTGCATCTGAATTTACTATTGCTTCAGTTTTGCTACAAAAGGATGAAAATGGAGCTGAGAGGCCTATTGATTTATTTAGCAAGGATTTACAAGTAGCTGAATTGAGGTACACAATTATGGAGAAACAAGCATTTGCATTAGTAAAAGCAACAAAGATTTTCAGGCCCTACATTTTGAGTTCAAAGGTTGTTGCTTATGTTCCCCACACCATGGTTAAAGACATCTTATCTGACATGGAGATATCAAGCAAGAGATGTAGATGGGTTAACAAATTACAATAGTATGACATGGATATTCAAACAACAAAGCTGGTAAGAGGTTTGGGTCTTGCCAAGCTCATGGCTGAGAGTAATTTGCAAAATGTAGAAGTGAATCAGCTAGGGGAAGAAAGGGAAGATCTCCTTGAAAAATTGATGAATTTTGAGTGGTACAAGGATGTGGTCTATTATCTCAAGCACTTATGTTGTCCCAGTCACTTAAATAAAAATTAGAAAAGAGCCCTTAAGCTGGCTTCTCAGAAATATATCATAATAGAGCTTGGGATGGCTTAGAAGAATCCTAAAGGTGTCCTCTTGAAATGCATAACTGAAGATGAAGCTCCCAAGTTGATTGCTGATTTCCATGGGGGAGTTTGTGGAGGACATTTTCTGGGAGAGTGACAACACATAAGATTTTAAGAGCTGGTTATTGGTGGCCAACTCTTTTCAAAGATGCAAACCGGCTAGTTAGAAGGTGTGATAGTTGCCAACGTTTTTCAGGAAGATTGAAAGCTTTAGGCTCCCTTCCTTTGTAGCCTGTATCAGTTGAAGCTCCTTTCAAACAATGGGGAATGGATTTTATTGGTGAGATTTTAGATCCTTCTAGTGCTGGTTACAAATGGATCCTTGTAGCAACTGATTATTTTACAAAATGGGTTGAGGAAATTCCATCTAGAAAGGCAACACACCAAGTGGTAATGGATTTCTTGCTAAATCATATAATATGCATATTTGGGGTTCCAGTTAAGATTGTGTCGATAATGTTGTGTTTTAGAGCCAAGCCTTTGATGGAAATGTGCAATGAATATGGGATAAATTTGACGTATTCTTCAAATTACAACCCACAAGCTAATGGGAAAGCTGAATAAAGTAACAAAAATTGCTCAAGATCATTAGAATAACCTTGGAAATCAATAAGAAGTGGGGACAACAGTTGAAATTTACAGTTTGGGCTGATAGGATAAATCTAAAAAGAGCAACTGGTAAAAGTCCATTTGAACTGGTGTATGGAACTCGGGATTTTTGCCATTACACCTACAATTATCCACTTTTCAGTTTTCTTAGCAGTTGGAAGATCAAGAGCATGGCCCATATGAATCAAGAATCAATCAGATCATTGAGTTAGATGAAGAAAGGAGAGCTTCTCATCAAAGGCATGTTAGGTTTAGGGAGAAATTGAAGTTGTTTGATAAGAAGGTCACCCCTAGAGCTTTCAGTTTTGAATATTTTTTTTTGCTATGGGATAGTAGGCATGAAGACAAGGGCAAGCATGGCAAGTTTGATGCTCTATGGATGGGCCCTTATGCCATTGATATTAGGATTGGAGAAAATACATTTTTTCTCAATGATTTGGATGGGGATTTGCTAGAGCTGCCTGTTAATGACAGACATTTAAAACATTTCTTGGATTAAATCCCCATGTGAGGTATGCACAATTTGTACAATTTATATAGCCCTTGTTTTTGTTTTGTCTTTTCCTTTTTATTTTTGTTGTTGGCTCATGGTTTTCCCTTTTGTCCTTGGAAACCATTGTTGGTGTGGTTTTCTTGGTACTGTTTTTGGTGAAAATTCTAGTTTTGGGTTGTTAGACATGTTTTGATTCCTTTCCCAATGGGTTTTGGAACTTGGTCTACGTTGTGATCTTGTGGCATTCGTTAAGAGTGCCCATCCCCAAGCAAGAGCCAATGTTGGTGCAATTTATGGGTTTACACACTTTATTGTAATTCTCCATGTTCCATTTTTATTGCAAAATGTCGTTATGGCTCAAGCTAAATATACGTAACTCATTTTATCCACTTGAATGTTTTCAAACTGCCCTCAATGTTGTTATTCTTCCCTTTTTTGAAAAAAATCCAAGTTTCCCCTTTATTGTGCCCTAATTTTTCATTTGCATGGGCTGTATTATTTTTCCTTGGCCAAAACATAAAAGAAACCTGTGTTTAATCAAATTCCATTTTTGTGAAGGTGAAATTTCACTCCCAGGCCTAAATCATTGTCAAATCATGTTTCATTGGATTCAAAACCAAAAATCCACCTTCCTTGTGAAAAATTTTGATTTCAGAGGCCTCCCCTACATTTTGCATTTTGACGGGCGTACGGGCATGTTCTACCTGTCAAATTTATCATTGCAACATTTATGCTGACGTGGCAGGCTCTCATTGGTCGGGATATGTGGGAAAAACATTGCTAACTTGTCACTTTTTGAAGTTTTGCAAAAGGAAAAAAATTTGTCTATGGCCCCGCAGTGTTACAATGGTGTGCTTACGTGGCATGATATAATTGGTTGGAGGATCATCAGGTGGTGGGTCACACTTAGATTTCTTGCTTTCATTTTGCAAAAATTCTCAAAATCAATTTTTTTCCCAAAGGCCCACAATGAATGGCATGATGACACGTGGCACAGGAGGTCTAGGTGGATGGTAAAGGACTTGGGAAAATTTTGGTGTTTTTTAGCTCGGGGTGTTAGGGGATACATTTGGCTCGTGAGCCGTGCCCATTGGAAAGGTGACACGTGTTCAGGGAGATCGACTGGAAGAGTGGGAACTTAGAAGAATTTGAAAGTTTTTGGTTTCAAAATGTAAAGGAAAATATTTTCCTAGGGGTCCGCATCCAATAGGAAGAGGACACGTGTCCAGCAGAGCAAAGGAGAAGTGGGATGGTGCGTGTTTTTGGATTTTTGCCTTTGGAGGCAAAATTTCAAAGTAACATTTTGAACCAGATCTCGGGTGAATCATAGTGTGACACATATGCATAGGGATGAAATGGAGGGGCAGAGACTTGGAGGAGTTTGAATTATTTGGCTTTAAGATGCTAAAATCAAGTTTTTTCCCAAAGGCCCGCGACGAGTAGGAAGGTGACACGTGTCTGGGAGGAGAAGTGGGAATGGGGGCTGAAGGAAACTTTTGGGACTTTTTACCCTTGGTGTAAAAGGTAAAAATGAAGAATAGGCCCGCGTCCAATGAAAATAAGACACGTGTCCTAAATTTGGTGGAGGTTTGGAGCGCGGAGAGGAAGTTGAAAATTTTGCAAAATTTTGGTGAAAATCTCAAGGTGAAAAATAAACCCGTGGAAACTCTGGAGGGTCGGCTCTCGCATCCAATAGGATAGAGACACATGGCACATTTCAAAAGGTAAAAAGGAAAGCTCGGGCCCGCATGAAGTTTTGATGCTTGTGGAGGTTTGAAGGAAGAATTTGGAGGGTCGGCCCTGACAGTGAATGAGACGGAGACACATGGCAGAAGAGGCAGTGGGTGTTCGGGCCCGTGGGGAATTTTGAGAAAATTTTCCTTTTTGTGAAAAAGTGGTAAAATTCATCAAATTATCTAGTGGTTTTGGTGGGGACCCACAGGAGGACACATGGTGCGTCGGGGGGCTTGCAGGGGAAAATTTTTAGAATTTTCCCGAAATCAAAAAGGGGTTTAAAATGCATTTTTAGGATTGGGGGCCCACCCCAATCGTATTTGGACACATGTCCCACCCCATCCAAAGACAAAGAGGAAGAATATTCAAGATATCATCTGACACATGGAGGGTAGAATTTTAAAGTTGATTTTAATCAACGGCAGCTGTGCATTTTCATTTTTTGGGTGCCATTGGAGCTCCAAGAAGTGTGGAATCGTCATTTTTGCACCAAAACACATGAAATTTTATATGAATCTGCATCCCTTCAGCCTTCTGAACACAATGGCACTATTATTTTGAGCTGATTCAGTGCCCTATAGTGTTTTTCATGAAATATTTTCCTCAGCCTGTGAAAAACATGTGAAAGGTGAAAGTAAAAAGTTGCAGAGTTAAAAATGGTGAGGGAAAAAGGTGAAAAATGATTGCAAATGCATGTTGGCATGGTGGAATGCCAAAAACGTGACCCTAGGATGGATAAGGATATGAGTTCATGCAATATTTTAAAATATTTGTGCATCTCTAGCATTTGGTGAGCTGTTTCACAGTTTTATATCATTTTTCATCAAATGAATAGGGTTTTATAACAAATTTGATCCCTTTGGCATATTCTTTTCTTGGGATGCAAGGATCCAAGTTGGCATAGGGTATATCATGTAGTTTAAAAAAATTGTTAAGTCTGTTGAGAATTTTGGAAAAAGAGAGAAGAATTTTCATAGGGAAAACTGGAAGAAGTCCATTTCCTTTTTTGAGAAACTACCTGAGAGCTATTTTTATTCTAGTTTGCATCAAATATTCATCATGTTGAGTTGGTTTCAGCTGTAAAGCCATCAAAAAGCTTTGAGATTGTTTAAATAACATTCCCTTGCTGATATATTTGATCAAATTCTTGGATTAACTTGTTTTATCTCTTGGCAAATCTTGCACATACAGTTGTATTTCAAGTATGTTTTCAATTTGTGTCTCATGCTCATGTTGTAATCTTTTGTTCAAGATCTTTATTGGTCATGCATGGTCTCATTTCTTGTAGATAGTTTGAAGGTATCTATAATCTTCCATTCAGAAGATCATTCATTTGAGTGGAGATAAACAGACTTAAATTCATCTTACCTTCCTTGTAAATTGAGGGTGTACCTTAGGTCATGATATAACAAGGGGTTCGAATGCTTTATTGATATTTTGCTTTAAGTCTTTGTGGTCGGTTATCAAATTTTGTATGGAATAGTGCAGATTTGGGCATCCGTATGTGCACACATCCTCGTTGAAAGAGCACTTCAAATTCATTGAAATATCTCTGTTGTTTAGGTGTTGTAATTCTTTTGCAAGGTTTCCCAAAGAAGGTGATGACTCCTAACTACTCTTGTCCCAACATCTCTCATCAGAATTTCACTTTAAACTAACTCATAATACCTAAAATACCCCAACATCTACATTGTGTGTCCACAAAATAATTCAATCCTTTCAAAAAATGCACAAAGTTGATCGGGGTTCTATCATGTCTTTAGTCAGCTCTAGCTTTGTTTTGAAAACATTTCCATCATTTAGTAGTGATAGCTCCTTTGTGTTTGGATAATGGATACTTGATCATGTTTTCACAAGGCCTTCTCCACATCATATGCAAAACACAAGGATATCTCCATCTCCTTACTACATAGGGGCTGCAATATAGGTTTTCTTACCTTGGTTGATAGGTGAAACCATAAATAGTGAGGGTTAGATAAAAACCCTTATGAAGGTGTTATCCACTCCCTCAATTCTTGAATGCAAAAAAGTAGATAGGTGTGATCCCCAGCTATAAACGATATACAAAACATCTAACTATCCTTGAGTGTCTTGTGCGAGATTCATGATGCTATTCAAGTTGTGAAGGAAATTAAATCTGGATACCAACAGTGCCCAAATTTAATTTTTTCTTCGTGGGTGAAGGATTTTTTGATCAAAGGGAAAATGGAAGGAGTTTTTAAACATTTTACAACCATGGAGAGGGGTTCTTGAGGGCAGATATGTACAAATTGATCATTTTTAATCTTTCACAGTTGGAGGAATGGAAAAACACGGCATAGCCCTGAGACTTGGTAAAATTAGGGCGTAGAACATTACAAACTTGGGGATTTCTTTCAAATGGGTCATGTCAAATGATTTTTAGATGGAATAATGCATGGGAATAGAGGAAGCAACTTCATTTTACCCATTCAAACTGTAGAAAACATTTCAGGCAATGCAGAGTGAAAGGAAAATTAGGGAAAAATAATGGAGGATCAAAATGGACACCAACACAAGGTAATCTAGTCAAACATTATAACTACCCTGAAGGGAGGTTGTTCAAGTCTAGGGGGATATTTATACATTCTAGAAGTTATTTTCTAAAATCGGGACTAGAATGTGATGTATGGAAAAAATGAAGATGAATTAAAGAGAATATCAAGTCGGGAGGAGCCATTTGAATGATCAATATACGTCCTTAAATCTCATCTGCTACTAGTTGGAGTCAATAAGGGAGAGTACAATACTAGGGGAGATTTCAAACAAGTAATTATACCTACACTCATTGTTTTCATTGGTTTTCATTATGTTCACATCAAGTAGTCAAGTTTCCTTTGTCATAGATGTCAAAGGGTGAGAGTGAACCAATAGACAAGAGAAAGAGGTCTTGTAGGTGTTGGTCTTGTTGGTGGTAGTTTTCATCAATGAAAAAGAGGGATATTGTTGGACTAAGTGTCATACTGATGTATTTTCATTGATGTAAATATTTCAAAGGATGTCAAAGTTGTCTAGGTGCCTCCTTGGGGTATCAAGTAATGATGTCATGGTGGTCATGTGCATGGTCTAGACCTAATTATAGTCCTAGGTCAATAAGATTGGAATTAAAACATAATAAATGGATCAAGGTAAAGCATGGAAATCATAGTTGGAGCAGTACGATCGACACAACATGTATAAGAGGGGTATCGAGTTAATAATAAGACTTATAGGGTATAAATATGGTCTTTGAAGCTTCTTAATGAATACAAGACTAGTAAGCAAGTGAGGATGATGAGCCAAGGTATGATGATGTAAACCAAGCATGGCATGAACACAAAATGATGATAGATGTTGTGTATAAGGAATAAAAATTATCTAAATAGGTAATAATTAACATGACCTTGTGAGCCCTATACCCTTAAAAACTCAATGCAAGATTTGGTAAGTTTTGCAAGTTCCAATGTGGAGGTGAAGTTGTGTGTAAATATGAGTTAGGATTTTTTTCACCTGATTATTGATAAATTAATGAAACAGATAGAGGGTAATAGGCCAAGGAGGAATACATGTTTATGATTTTGGTTGAAGGTCACTTGCATTTTTAATTTCTGATCCAATGGTGATTGTGAATAATCCCTTTTGGATAGGAGAAACTACATGTAAAATTCAAAACAATACCACTAGATAGAGTTAAATAAAACAACAAGTGGACTACCTAGCAGAAGCTAGATCCGGGAAGTATGATGCTTCCTAAACAGGATGTCAATCCACTTTCTAAATAACAATATTAATGTTATCCAAAATAAACATCAAATAACAATCTTATTGGAATTCAATGATTTAAGTATCTCAATCAAAACAAATAAGAAATTTAAGATAAAACGTGATTGAGGTCAAAACGGGTTAGGTGATGGGTAGATATTGGGTTACGGGTTTGATACAACATCCGGGGTAAGGTATGGTAAAGATTAGGAATGATTTTGGGTTGTTAGGGAATGGGTATGAGCTTCCTAGTCTGAGGTATGTTGCCAGACATAGTAACCGATGTCAGATGTGTGACCAATGCTTGCTTTGTAGAATGACTTGACATCATTTGGCTAACTGGCATTGGTAGGGTTAGTTGATAAAAATCTTCTTATAAATGGTCTTTAGACTCTGTGATTGCACAGAGGCTAGAAATGGTGGGGGTGAGGTCGTGGAATGGTCTAAAAGGTTCAGAGATGATTAGGATAAGGGGAAGATAGGTGGAAGGTCTAGGTATGGTAGGGTGATATGTTGGTGGGAGGAAGGGAGGTGTATAGGTGTACAAAAGGATAAATTACTGAGATGAATAATAAATCCTACTGAAAGAAAACAAAGATAAATGAAGAGGTATTAGATACTTACTGAAGAGTAGATCCGGAGAGTGTAAGTGATGAAAACAATGATGGTAGAGATCCGGAAAGAATGGATGTCATGTACATGTTGCGCAGTTTGATTCTCCATGTGAATCCATGATCACGAAGAAGGTAATGGATGATAGTGGTTGTTGTTAGTGTTCCCGTGTGTTTTCCTTTTCTGAGTGCTTTAGAAAATATGAGTACTCCAAGTCTCTATTCATATGAGATCCTGAATGAAATGACCAGCCTTAGCAAAGGATTTTGGAAATTTATTTAACATAACCAACAATAGTTAGGGGACTAACGTTGGTTGAGGTATAACCAACATTAGTTTAGGTGGGAATATCTAGGTTGGCCAAAAATACCCTGATTGTTGTTATTTTTGGCATGGTCTTTAATATTCGTCCAAGTATCGAGTGATATACCATGGTGGAATGAGTAAAATTCCTCTTAGGTTTGTGAATAGGAGTTAATTATAGGTTTATAGTGAGCCCTAGTTGGTTAGGATAAGCTTAGACTTGGTCTTAGGTCATTAATAGGGTTTCGGTGGGTCATGGGGTGAAGTGGCTAGGTGAGTTGGCTAGTTGAATAGGTGGTCAAGTGAAGATGTTAATTAAATTAAATAAAGTAATTAATTTAATTAAGCATGTCCACTATGGGATATGAATAAGTAAGGTATGGTTAATTTAATTAACGTGGTTATAAGGGTAATATGACATAATTTTCGTCTCTACTTTTTCCCCTTTTTATCACGTAGCTTGTATTGGTAAGGGACATTGACAAAAAAAAAGAATTGATTTCTCCATATATGGGTAAGATCATGGTTACCACGAGTTTGGGTTAAGGTGATCCACCTAAAATAAGAAATTGGTGAGGTGTTATATGGAGTCGGTGAGTGGTTTGATAAATGTGTAGTTGGTGCAAGTTAAGGTAGGTGGGGAAGAGTATGGGTATTGTGGGAAAAGGGTAATGGTTAAATCAGGTAATAAGTAATAGGCCAGGGTCAAATTGGGTAATGAGTAATGGTCAAATTTGGTAATAGGTAATGGGTCGTGGTCAAATTGGGTAATGGTTAATGGCAATCTAACACACACACACACACATAGACTATGCAACACTATACCGGGTTAAAGAGATTGAAAAATCTAATTCATCTAAGGTCAAAAGGTTTATCCAAACAAGCTTGAAGTGATTTAAGTATCCAGTGGTATAGGATATGGTCCAAAAGAAAAACCTAGGTCGGTGCGAAACATTGAGGTATGATCCGGTACACCACAGGTCTAGTCGGGATAAACGGCATGACAATATGCAAGGGTATGGTTTTAGGCTAAAACAACATAGGTAACAGTAATCGCAAGGTATAACGCGTACACAAGTTCAATGGTCACAAAAAGTAGGCCAGTGTCTAGGTAAATAGGTCGTGGCATAGGTAAGACCAAGGTGCGATTAAAAGAACAAATCCTTAAACACAATTAAGGAATGGTATGGGTAGTTTAGGATTATGGGTAGGGTACAATGGGTGTTAGTACTAGAAAAAATGGTAGGTGGAAGTAATGAGGTTAGGTTCAAATAGGAAAAACATGGAGGAAATGCTATTGAAAAATTACCGATGTCGGTTATCATCAAGACGAAGTTAGGGTTATAAAGTTAAAATTCCATATTTTATAGAATCATTATTATCGTTGACTTTGAGAAAATGACAGAGCTGGGTGATGTGTTCCTTTTCTGGGGAGGAAAAATACAAGTTATTCTACCAAGCTGAGGTGGAGGTGACTAAGTCTTTGAGAGGATCCGGGTAGATGGGTCCACTAGTGCAAGTGGAGATTTATGATTGGTGGAGGGGTGCAAGGTAGATTTTGGTATGGAAGAGGCAAGAGAGGGGTTGGTTGGACAACCGATGCAATTGTCGAGATGTGTCAAATCGTAGATGCCATCAAGATGAGGTAGGCATCATTTTCTATCTTGTTTTTATTTTTCTCTAATTGTGTTTTTACAATGAAGAATTTTTGGGTGGGAATGTTAATTTTGAAATATGGGTGAAAAATAGATGAAATCCAGGGGAGGAGGTCAAATATAGGCTAAGTAGGGGAGAAATAAATGTGGGGTGTAAGTGGTTGGGATTAAGTAGGATTGTAGGTGGTTTTGGTTAATTTTTAAGAAATAGAGGGGGCTTTGGTTTTGGGGGCTGCAATAGAGACCAACCTCGGTAAATGTTTTTCCAACGTCGGTCATTTATAAGTGACATCAGTCAAGACTTAGGTGACTAACATTGGTTGATTAGAACTGATGTCTATCAAGGAGAATCGGTGATGATTCAATAGACCGACACTGGTGAGGGTGAAAAAGGGATAAGGATAATAAGGGTTATGAATCAAATGAAAAGAGGTAAACTAGGGGCAAGTAATGAATAGTTGTAGAGACGTAAGGGTAAAATATGGTCTTTGGATAGATGGGATAGGTGAGTAGGTGAAATAATGTGAAGGTAATGAGTCATGAGTGTAAAGGGTAGGAGGTTTGGATTTGAATTAGGTAAATGGGGTAAGCAAGATTGGTGTGATTTGGTATGGTGTTGGGGTTAAGATGTAATTGGAGGTAGTGAGGTCTTAACAATATTGTGGTTAGTTGGATGCAAGATAGGGACTAACTATGTAAGTAAGATAGAGTACCACATTTTTAGTAGAGATGCATTTGAGTGTGATTACGGAGGAGTGGGAGCTAATGAATGATGTTGCATTGATTGGGATTTGACGCTACGATTTTGTTTCTTGAGATCTTATTTTAATGGTCACACTCATTGATAGATGGAATTCAAAGTGAACAAACCTTTCCATTTACCGATGGGTGAGATTACCGTCACCCTAGAAGATGTATACAAGATCCTGCGACTACCGATTCTCAGGTGTATTCTATTTCTTCGAGGCCTCGTGGAGCCTATAGTGGCTATTTTTAGGGAGGTGATGGGTGAACCGAAGTACCATATTGTGATTCTTAGCTACGGAGAGATGTATGCAACACATCCTTAAGAGACAAGGTTGATTATTTTGATGATGGAGAAAGTATGTTGTTTCACCCTACCGGATGTTGAGGGTGGTAAATTCCTACCCATTTTGATGGGAGTGCTCTAGGATATGGTGGAGGAGTGTATTTATTTTGCATGGGTACCGGCATTTCCGGTGCAGTGTATAGAGATTTATGGGCCTGTGGGAGGTTGTGGAGACTCAGTGTGTGTTACACTTTTAGTTTTCATTGTTGGGCATATGATCCCATCGTATGTGTGCATCTAGTTGGTTTCCTCGACTTGATTTGTTCGGGGTGGCATGGTCATAGTTAGTTATAGATGGTGGATGCCGGTTGGTGGGGAGCATAGGGTAGCTAGGACAATGCATGATGTTTCCTATTACAGATGGTTTCTTGGATGGATTGTATTTTATGGATATTATTTGGAGGCCCTATGTTGGCTATCCCTCATACCAGACGTGGCGAGAGGATTTAAAGGAGTTACAACTACTTAGGTGGATACAAGGGTGTCATTCCGGAGATCATGAGATGATACCGTAGATAGGGTAAGATGGTAGTTTGGGTATCCAAAAGATGTGTTGCCACCCTTTCCTCAATATAGAAGAGATGATCCGGAGAGACCTACGTCTCCACCAAACCGTGTGTGCCAACAAGGCGAAGGAGTAGGTAGTATACAAGTGGATTAATGATCTTTGGGGTCACTGATAGATATAGGAAATGGTGGGTGGCCCAGCTACGAGAGGCCCTCCTAAGGCTAGGGAAGCAAGACTTAGCCACCATCACAAGTGCAGAGGGAGGGCTTGCGGGGTTAGGTGGCTACCTTGTAAGTACATATTACAATTTTACAGCCATAACTCATAGGGTTAGAGGCACATGTTTCCATTTTACAAGCTCAAGTGTTAGCACTACAGGCTCTGAGTTACAAATTGATAGTTTCATGCACAGGATGGAGATGGAGATGGGGGATAGGTTGCCACCTTACATACATAGGTAGTAGCTTTGTAGGGTAAGTTGGCCACTTCACTGAGTAAAGGTTATTTCCCTACATGCCCAGTGTTATAGCGTAAAGCACTACTACTAGCTCAAAGATAGGGTCCCACACCACAAGAAGTGATGATATGATAGGGTTCCCAAGTATAGGGAGGAGTAAAGGGAGTAGTGGTATAGGGTTTGAGGCTAGCCCTAATAGGATAGAGTGCATAGGTTGTGTAAGACCCATGGCACCACCTCGATGGTATCGATGGTAATGTTTAGGATTCCCTGAATGAGTCAAGTTTTACCAGACCATATAACAACTGCATGGATAGATGTCCCATCCTATCTTGAGTATAGGGAACAACAGTAATGAGTAAGAGGACTAGATCCCACACTCATATCTCATAGAGAACAGAGGGCCAGTGAGCCCAGATACAAGGTTAGGGTAGGGTGATGAATTCATGGAGGAAAGACCGAGATGTAGGATAGGTGGAGACTAGACCTAGACCCATGGTAGATGGAGAGATTCTTGTAAGTCATTGGTCTATAGGTGAGGAGGAGGAGATAGATGAGATAGGAATGAATAAACGATGGAGTGATGACTAGTCACTAAATATGATTTGTTAATTATCTTGTTTTGATATATACTTGATCAGCGCATCGATGATAGTGAGGTTGCACATGAGAAATTTAAGATTTTTATCTTATACCGCCTACATGTAAAATATGGTAAGGATGTATCTAATCATTTAGAGATAATTGTATGTATTTGTATCATTGTATATTTATAATTATATACAAAATTTCATTTTTATAGATGATGAGATTTACGTTATGGATGATGTACTTGTGTTTTAATTTCCATCATTATTTATGTATAGATGGAAACAAGGAGAATTAGGCATGGTAGAGTTGAGGTCGTGTAGGCATGATGGAGTCTAGATCAATTAGGCATGGTGGATTCTTGGTCAATTAGGAATGGTGGAGTCTAGGTAATGTAGGCATAGTGGAATATAGGTCATGTACGCATGGTGGAGTCTAGGTCATATAGGCATGGTGGAGTCTAGGTCATGTAGGCATGGTGGAGTCTAGGTCATGTAGTCATGGTTGAGATAATGTTTGTTGGTTTTGATTTAATTTCCAAGTTATTGGTAATATGGGAAATAAATGATGATGTATATGTATGTGATGGTGTAGATTTCCAAAATATTTGATATCATGGAAAGGTGAAATAATGGATGTATGATATGATGATGTAAGAAATAGGTAGATATACATGTTTGTATATTTGTATTTTCGTTTAATTTCCAAGTAGTGTATAAGATGGAAACTAACTAAGGTAGAATGTGAAAATTGGTTAGGGTAGAGAGTGGCCAATAAAACATCCAAGGGCCCAATGCCCTCGAGTGCTTCCTATATAGCCTCGACAAAAAGGAACCTCATGCCAATGTAGTTCCCCCATAAGCTAGGAAGAATAAGATGAGGATAGATGAATGGGTTGGTAGGTTTTAGGCATGTTTTGAGTCTAGGTCATTTAGGCATGGTTGTGTTTAGGTGATTGTAGGCATGGTTGAGTTTGTAGGCATGGTTGATTTTAGGTTAGTTAGGCATGGTGATGTTGGTGAAAGAGGAATTCTTAAAGTGTAGGTGTCAATGGTCTAATCATGTATAGGAGAATCAACAAGTAATGAAGAAGGTGAATGGTATGAGATGGCCAAAATATCCACCTAATTGGAAGAACAACTAACATGCATACCATACCAAAGGTAGGCTTATGAACATAAGACCCTAAATACATTACATGATTGGCTATGCTAAGGGTGAAGAAAGTCACATGATCACGAAATGTCATTTTTGCACCGTTTCCATTGAGAAGGTAGGAAACTAGAGTAAAAAAATGAATGAGGTGAATATGGTTGGTGTTTAGCATCACCTACTATAAGACATCATGCCTACTTGTGGAGATATTTAAGATCAAAATAGAAAATTCCATGAGAAATTTTTTTATCATTTTCATCTTTTTGTTGTTGTTTTGATAGATTGATTGATGCGGGAAGTATTTGAGTGATAAGTATATTATCTCCTTGAGTTCTTCAATAATCTAATCGCGTAGTAGACTTCTGAATATTTTATTTTATTTTACAAGAATATTCCTCTTTTGATGAGAGACTAAGTACAATATAGATAGCCTTGTATAGATGCCCTTTGAGGAGCAGTCTATGGTCATTGGCTAGATGGGATAGGTGAGGAGGTGAAATAATATGAAGGTAATAAGTCATGAGTGTAAATGGTAGGAGGTTGGGATTTGAATTAGGTAAATGGGGTAAGAAAGATTGGTGTGATTTGATATGGTGTTGGGGATAAGCCTTAATTGGAGGTAGTGAGATCTTAACAATATTGTGGTTGGTTAGATGCAGCTAGGGACAAACTACGTAAGTAAGATAGAGTACCACCTTTGTTGGTAGAGATTTGGTTGAGTTTTACCATGGAGGAGTAGGAGCACATCAATAATGTTGGATTGATTGTGATATAATGCTACAAGTGTGTTGCTTTAGATCCTAGTTTAATGGTCACACTCATCAATAAATGGAATTCAACAACCAAAACTTTCCATTTATTGATGGGTGAGATTATCGTCACCCTAGAAGATGTATACAGGATCCTATACCTACTAATTCTAGTGGTATTTTATTTCTTTGGAGGCCTCTGTGGAGCCTATAGTGGATATTTTTTGGGAGGTGATGGGCGAGATGAGGTACCATATTATGATCCTCATCTATGGAGAGATGTATGCAACCCATCCTCAGGAGAAAGGGTTGGTTGTTTTGATGATGGAGGCAGTATGTTGTTTCACCCTACCAGATGTTGAGGGTGGTAAATTCATGCGCGTATTGATGGGAGTCCTCTAGGACAAGGTGGAGGAGTAGATTTGTTTTGCATGGGCACCGACATTCCTGGTGCAGTAGTATAGAGAGCTATGGGCCTATGGGAGCTTGTGGAGGTTCAATGTGTGTTGTACTTTTAGTTTTTGCATTATTGGGCATATGATCACATCATATGTGTGCATCTAGTTAGTTTCCTCTGACTTGATTTGTTCAAGGGTGGCTTGGTCAGTGTCAATTATAGATGGTGGGTGCCAGTTAATGGGGAGCATAGGGTAGTTAGGACCATGCATGAATTTTCCTATTACAAGTTGTTCTTTGGAGAGATTGTCTTTTATGGATATTGTTTAGAGGCTCTATGTTAGCTATCCCTCATACTGGGACATGGCAGAGGATTTAAAGGGGTTACAAGTACTTAGGTGGATATAGGGGTGCCGTGCGAGAGAGCATGAGATGATACCTGTAGATAGGGTCAAACGGTAGTTTGGGTTGCCACAAGATGTGTCTCCATACTTTCGTCAAGATATCAAGAGATGATGTGGAGAGACCTATGTCTCCACCACCACGAAGTGTGCCAATAGGGTAGAAGGAGCAGGTGGTAAATAGGTAGATTAATGATGTTGGGGTCACTGATAGATATAGGAAATGGTGGGCGGCCCACTACAAGTGGCCCTCCCGAGGCCAAGGAAGCAAGACTTAGCCACCATCATCATAGTGCATAGGATACCTTACAGGTCGGTGACCACCTTGCAAGTACAAATTATAGTTTTACGGGAACATCTCATAGGGTTAGAGGCACAGGTTGCCATTTTATAGGCTCAAGTGTTACCACTTGTAGGCTCATGTTACATAAGGACAGGTTCATACACAAATTGGAGATGGAGATGGGGGACATGTTTCCACCTTACATGTGCATGTAGTAGGTTTGCAGGCTAGTTGGCCACTGCACACATTCTCAAGTTATTTCCATACATGTGTAGGTTATAGCACGTGCAGCCTTGCTACGAGCTCAAAGATAGGGTCCCACACCACAAAAAGTGATGACATGATAGGGTTCCTAGGTACATGGAGGAGGAAAGAGAGTAGTTGTATAGGGTCTGAGGCTATCCCTAGCAAGAAAAAGTGCAGAGGTTTTTTTGAGACCCATGGCACCACCTAAGACGGTGTGGATGGTGAGGTTTATGGATGCCCTGAATGAGGTATGGTGTTACCAGGACCATCCGCGACCACATGGATAGATGTCCCCTCCTATGCTGAGTATAGGGAATAACAAGAAATGAGTAAGAGGACTAAATCCCGCACTCCTAAGCTTAGGGTAAGGTGATGAGTTCATGGAGGCTAGATCGAAGTGTAAGCTAGGCGAAAACTAGACTAGGACCCATGTTAGGTGGAGAGATTATGAAAGGTCGTATGGATATATGATGGAGTGATGACTAGTCACCAAATATGATTTATTAGTTGTCTTGTTTTTATATATACCGCCTGCGCATTCCGATGATAGTGAGTTTGCACATGAGAAATTGGATATTTTGATCTTATATGAGCATTGAGAGATACTTGTAAGTATTTATATCGGTGTAAATTTATAATTATATACAAAATTTCATTATTATAAATGATGAGATTTATTGTATGGATGATGTACTTGTATTTTAATTTCTATTGTTATTTATGTATAGATGGAAACTAGGTGAATTAGGCATGTCAAAGATGAGGTCGTGTAGGCATGATGGAGTCTAGGTCAATTAGGCATGGTGGATTCTTAGTCATGTAGGCATGGTGGAGTCTAGGTCATGTAGGCATGGTGGAGTATAGGTCATGTAGTCATGGTTGAGTTAATGTTTGTATGTTTTGATTTAATTTCCAAGTTATTGATAAAATGGGAAATAAATGATAATTTATATGTATGTGACGGTAAAGATTTCCAAAATATTTGATATCACGGAAAGGTGAAAATAATGGATGTATGATCGATGATGTAATAAATAAGTAGATATGCATGTTTCTACATTTGTATTTTCATTTAATTTCCAAGTAGTGTCTAAGATGGAAACTAACTAAGGTAGTATGTGAAAATTGGTTAGGTAGAGCGTGGCAAGAAAACCTCCAAGAGCCCCATGCCCTTGGAGTGCTTCCTATATGGCCTCGAAAAAAATCAGTCTCATGCCAATGTAGTTCTCTCGTAAGCCGGGAAGAATAAGATGAGGATAGATGAATGGGTTGGTGGGTATTAGGCATTTTTTAGTCTATTTCATTTTGGTATGGTTGTATTTTGGTGATTGTAGGCATGGTGATGTTGGTGAAATAGGAATTCTTAAAGTGTAGGTGTCAATGGTCTAATCATGTATAGGAGAATCAAAAAGTAATGAAGAAGGTGAAGGGTAAGAGGTGACCAAAATATACATCTAATTGGAAGAACCATAACAATTCTACCATACCAAAGGTAGGATTATGAACATAATACCCTAAAGACATTGCATGATTGGGTATGCTAAGGGTGAAGAAAGTCACATGATCATGAAATGTCATTTTTGCACCATTTCCTTGAGAAGGTAGGAAATTAGGGTAAAAAAGGCAATGAGGTGAATATGGTTGGTGTTTAGCATGATGACCTGCTATAAGATAGCATGCCTACTTGGGGAGATATCTAAGATCAAAATAGATAATTCCATGACAAAAAAGTTATCATTTTCTTCTTTTTGTTGTTGTTTTGATAGATTGATTGATGTTGGAAGTATTTGAGGGATAAATATATTATCTCCTTAACGTCTTCATGAAGATGATCGATGTAGGAACTTCTCAATATTTTATTTTATTTTGCAAGAATAGTCCTCTTTTGATGAGAAACTAAGTACAATATGGCTAGCTTTGTATAGTTGTCCTTGAGCGCGTAGTCTATGTATAACATCGAGATAGAGAGAATAGATTTATGTTTTTAGGGAATAATATTTATTTTATTAATTTCTTTTTCTGGAATGTTGACTCAAGGAGTTGAATCCCATTGTATTTTTGACATTTCTTTGCTTTTTGACTTTTAAGTCATGGACAAGACTATAGAGAAAAATAGGCTCCTAGTTTGAAGGTAAAACCAAAGCAGATAGAAGCTGACTATGGAAGAGATATTTTACATTATGAATGACCATGGGATTCCATCTTGAAAAATATGAAAAGTATCCATGAGAATCATGCCATGAGTAGGGCCTTGGTACTCATATTGAAGACAGGGCTGCAAAAGTGATGGGTAATCACATGATCCTGGTTTAGTCATTGATCCTTAAGATAGGTAAAACAAAAGGTGAAAAATGCTGAAAGGACGAGTGTTTAATAGAAAAGAGGAGATATAGGATTTAATTCAATAGTAGAAGGGTCTAAGATGCAAGGTGTTGATGGGCTTAGGTTTGAGTTGTCCTTCAAGTGAGGACAAATGATAAACACGATCCATTGGTATGGGTAACGATATAATGTCCAAGCCAATTATGAGCGAATTTTCCCCATTTACTTTTCTCCTCTTTGGTTATATGTTTATTTTCCTTTAGGAAAATGTCACCAACCTGAAAGGTTTATTCGTGGACACACTTTTCATATGCAATTTCCATACATTTTTTTGTAGATTTGGATATGATCAAGAGAATTAAGATGAAGTTCATCTAATAACTCAATTTGTGCCAAAAGGTCCTAGCAAAAATCCTCGTCATTAATCATATCTTTGATTGAAATATGAAGAGATGGAATCTAGAATTTGAGAGGTAGGACAACCTTTGTACCATAGACAAGAGAAAAAGGTGTGGCCACAGTTGAGGTACAAATACTAGTATAGTAAGCCCATAAAGCAAAAGGAATGTGCATGTTCCAATCCTTTACTATATCATCAACCACCTTCATAAGAATTTTGTTCAAGGTATTTTTGGTTGATTCATCTTGTCCATTTTTTTGTGGGTAGTAAGGTGAAGAAAAACTAAGTTGAATGCCAAAGGCATCACAAAGTTTCTGTAGGGTTTTATTTTTGAATTGTTTACCATTATCAGTGATGAGGCGGTGAGGGACACCAAAGTGATAAATAATGTGATGGCTGATGAATTCAAAATATTTTAGAGATTTTTTAGATATGAGGGGATGGATTCTACCCATTTAGTGTAGTATTCGGTTATAGTAATAATCCATTAATTTCATTATGAATAATGGGGATTGATCTATTAGACAAGATCCAAACCCCATTGAGAGAAAAACCAAAGATCCCGTGTGACCTGCAAGGTGTGAATAGGTATGTGATGAATATTAGCATGTTGTTAGAATTTCACACAACATTTTACATAGTCACAAAAATCATGGTTGAGGGTGGGCCAATAATATCCCAGGAGAAGAATGTGTTTGGCAACAACCAAGCCACTGAAATGACCTCCAAAAATTCCATCGTGAACCTCCTTGATGGTGTAAGGAATTTCAAAACTTGTAAGGAATTGTAAGAGGATTTCATTAAAGCCACATTTATAAAGAAGGACACCCATGATGACATAGCGAGAGAAACTTTTAAGAATAGTACATTTCCCATTACGAGTAAGGTCGGGAGGTAGAATAGACAAGGAAAGGTATTTTGTAAAATGCTTATACCAAAGGTCACAGGGTCAGGTGTAATGGTTCTAACTAGGTTGACATCTCGAAATAGATAGGAAGGTTATTATAGCCTTTATCTTTGTGAAAAAAAAATCAAGTCGTCGAAGGTGAGGTGGGAATCGAGAAGTAAGGCGGGACATGGTATATATAAATTTGTTAGTGGAACATGGAGTGGTTTGAAGCTCATAACGGTCAAAAGTAGTCAAAAGTATGTCTACATTATGTTTGTAATTTTGAATTATTTAATTGTGACACTAATATATACCATTAAATTGATTTATAACCAGTTGAGAGTCACCAAAGATATTAATTGATTTGATGTCTAAGGAAATGGTGGTTTGAAGGCCTCGATACGAGTGCTTCATATTGAGTGATATTTTTAGTACAATCAATATCTAGTTGAAAGATAAAGGCATAGGTTCACCATCAAGAGGAATGAGGATGATGCCTTCACCACCCCTACATTGACATTTGGAGCCATTGAAGAATAATTTCATTTGGTAAATGGTATCATCCAAAGAGAGGGTAGCGATGGATTCATTCAGGAAATTGAAGTTAGAGGATTGATTTTCAGAGAAGGGTGCGTTTGAAAGTTGGTCAGCGATAATTTGACCTTTGATAGAATTTTGATGGATGAATTCAAGGTCAAGATCTATGAGAAGCATTATCCAACAAGCAACAAGTTGATATTAGTAGGGATTTGCGTACATGTAATGTAAGGGGTTGGTATTGGTGATGATAAATGGTTTATGATTGAGTAGGTAATGATGAAGTTTAGTGGTAACAAAAAATAAGACTAAGAAAAAAATTTAGCGTGGGTGTATCTTGTTTCATAGTTCAAAAGGGTATGGATTATGTAATAAACCACTTGTTCCTTGTGTTGATTTTCGCGATGGGCTAGTATGGCCCCAAAGGAATGATCCATAGCATAAATGTAAAGGTAAAATGGTTGATTATCCTTATAAGGAATGAGTATAGGTGGTTGGAGAAGATACTATTTTAAGACGTCAAAGGATTTGTGGAATTCATTATCCCCTTTGAAATATATGTCCTTTTGAGGAGATGATGAAATGGGTGGCAATGGTCGTAAAGCTATGAAATAAACCGATGAATAGATTACAACTTTTCTAGCAAACTACGAAGTTAGCAAAGGTTAGTAAGTGCAAGAATTTTAAGAATAGTCTTTATTTTAGCAAGAACAATTTCTATACCACGCAAAGAAATGATAAAACCAAGGATATTTCCTAAGAGAATAGAAAAGACACACTTCTTTGGTTAAAGGCGAACACAATATTTGATGAGATGGTCAAAAATGACCTTTAGGACTATAAGGTGTTTAGCCCGATGTTTTTATTTGGCAAGAATGTCATCTACATAATCTTCCAATACATGATTCATGATGTCATGAAAGATATAGGTCATATCCCGTTGATATATAACACCAAATATTTTAAGGCCAAAAGGCATATCACAATAGGGTAGTTTTGTGTTGATCTTCTAGGGTGAGTAATATTTGGTTATAACCCGAGAAACCATCCATGAGTGATAACATCTCATGGCTAGCGAGTAAGATCAACTAGTTGGTCAATACTAGGTAGAGGAAAGTCATATTTAGGGCAAGATAAGTTTAGGTTGTGGAAATCTATGAAAATATAGAGTCCTCCTGTTGCTTTTGTGATAGGAATGGTGTTAGAGATCCATTAGAGATAATCAATGGGTAGGATGAAGGAAACCGAGAGAAGGCGTTGAATTTCTTCTTTGACAAGAAGGGCAATGTGAGGATGCATTTTTGCAACTTTTGTTATATAGGTTTGGCTTCAGGAATAGTTACGATATTGTAGATCACAATGTTTGGGTAAATACCAGGCATATCAACATAGGACCAAGAAAATGCATTGTTATATTTCTTGAGGAAAAAAGTGAAAGCTTCTTGTTCAATAACATCTAAAGATTGACCAATATTTAGAATGTGTGGGTCATGCTAAGTGTTAATATTCATTTCAATGGTTGATTCATTTAACATGGTTTGCATCTCAGAAGGTAAAGACCGAAGAATATAAGAATCTTCCACACCAAGGTAGGTGAGGATAGAATCACCGTAATGACATTAAATAATGATAATGGATGGTGTATCATCATTGATCATGTCAGGATATAGGAAGGGAAGAGAAGAGGGAGCCTCACCATTGCGTTGATAAGTTAGAGGTCCCAGGGAAATGGTGTTCACAAATTTTTTTAGGAGGAATAGATTTGGGATCTATAGACTCCATGGGTGAAGGTGGTGACATTGCTAAACGTGGTGTAGAAGGTTTTCATCCTTGATGAGGTCAATGCGAGATTTCTTGGAAGATGGTTTGGAAAATACAGTACCACTACAATCTTTGTGTTTACATGTGGTAAATGGGATGACAGTATGATGGCCCTATTTATAGAACCCAAAGACAAATCCTTTCCATACACAACAATCAAGGAAAGTGTGGGTAAAACATCGGTTAGTGAGAGATTGGAGATTAGATGAAAATGGTCATGTTTAGGAAGGTTGCTTGGGTGAATAGGTGGAAGTGTCAAGTCCCCCATACATTAAATTGGTGCAAAGGTGGGGAGGACCATAAGGGAATACCTCACCTATGCAATGGTCATAATGAGGATGTTGTCATAGGTTACCATACTCTTGTGGAGTAAGGAATGTGTTTATGTTGTACAAGTGGTATTCCCCAGTGAGGCATTGAAAAACACCTTCTAAGGGATCAGTAGTGGATATGTGTGTAGCTGGAATAGATGAATTAATAGGTGATTGGGAAGAAGAAGGATTAGTTAGTTGGGAACTAGATGGGTTAGTAGACATGTCAATTTGCACATGAGTTGTGGTAACAATGGGAATAAAATAGGTAGGCACCGGTGAGGTAACAACAACATTTGTGGAGAAGGCTATGGGTGAAGGAGAAGTGGCAACAATGGTAGATGCCTTAACTAGTATAAGGACATCATTAGGTTAGTACAACATGTTACAGGTTTTGAATGGAAAAGGGTCAAGTGCGGATGGTGTAGTTATGTCCTTCATGTTCAAATTTTACACAATGATGTAAAGTTGAAGGAACACAACCCATGACATAGATCCAAGGTCAGCCAAGCAACATGTTATACTGGAATTCCCCTTCTAAAATATAGAATAACTCTGATATAGTACAGGGGCCCACAAGAACATTAAGAATAATGGTGCTAAGGGTGCAAGTGATGATGTCATTAAAGAAGTGCATCATAACTAGGTTATTATGAATGTAATTTGAAGGTATGCACATTTGATTGTACATGTGGGAGGATATGATGTTGATGCTAGCACCATCATTGATCATAATGCATCAAACATGAATATTATCGATATAGATGGAGATGAAAAGAGTGGGATTAGGGTCATCTGATTGGAGAGGTATGATCTCCTCATTAGGAAAGCTAAGGACAACCACTTTGGATGAGTGGGAGAAGGGGTATAAGAAGTATATTATTTGGTAAGAGATGCCATGTGGTGAGGGGTGATAATATAGGCTACTTTGGTGTGGGGTCATTTGGTAAAACCTCAATGGATTACAAAACCTCCATTATGGCTTGTCAAATATATTTAGAGGTTTGGGACGAGATGGTAACAATACATTTTTAGAGGGGATTAGTGTAATTATTTTATCATCGTATGATGGGTGACCCAATTATAAATAGGGTATGTGGGTCCTTAAATGGTAATTTTGGGTGCGGGTGAAGATGGTATGTTAGGCACATGATTAGTGGATGGGTTGGTTGCTTTTTATTTTCCTTTTTCTTTTTGGGCATGAGTGACAACTTGGATCATGTTAATCAAAGAGAAAGAGGTGGATGGAGAAGGTATGTCAAGATTAGTATAATGGCATGATGGAAAAGATCCTAATGCATTGTAAGAACCTTACATTTCCATTTAGGTGGTGGTTTGGCCAACTCTCACATACAAACCATGTTGATCTCGAATGTTGGAGGTGGATAAAAAGTTTGTGGGGATGGATATGCGGGTGGTTGAATAGGTAGTGGATGAAGACATGTGGTAATTGGTGAAGGTGGAATAGAGTCCTCATCTAGAATGTCATCTTAGTAGAAATTTACTTGAGGGGCATAATTCGAGGATAGAGGTTTTGAAATCCTTATAACCCTTTACATAATGTTCTGTCACATGATGGTAGGCACAAATTTTAGTTTCATTAAACCCTTTTGGTTTGGGTTTGAGGGGTCATAAGATCTAAGAGGAATTAATATGATGACCGAGGTATCTAAGATGTTGGCTACAATGTTGGCATAGAACCTGCCCATGGATCACTATGGGAAGTGAATGTGGGTTTGGGTAAAGGTGTGGATGATTGTGGTGGAAGAGGTGTTATAGGAGGTGGAATAGGTTTGACCACCAATTTCGTAGATGGTATTATCTTATGTTTTGATGATACCTACATGGGTAAAGGTACGGTAGATGAAATAACAATGGAAGGTGTTGTTGGTTTATCTACCGTGTTGGAGGGTAGTGGGTTTTATCCTTGGATTGCACCTTCTTGGGTAAAGGTGAGGTGGAAATATGTGATGTAGAAGGGAATGAGGATGGTGTCGAGAGGATGGGTTAGCCATGGTGATAACAGAGGCATGGTAAAGGTATCCGGTAGATGTTGGGTGGAAGGTATGGGTTGAGGAGAAGAAATTTAGATAGATAGTGATGGGGTTATGGTAGTTGGTGGGGTATAGGTTATAAGGAAGCTGTGGGTAACAACGAAGGTTGTGCATGTCAATTGGATGTAATAAATTATTGTGATGAGGATGTGAACTACTACGTTTTTGTTTTTCTTTGGGTAGGAGGTTTCTTGACTAGGGTAGATGGGTGAGGTCCGAGGATAGACAAAAGGGGTGAAGGTGACAGAGGCGTGGTGGGTGAAACTAGTGTATGCATCCTAGAAGGTTACGTCTTCCTTTTAGGTGGAGGAATGGTTTTTGTACGAGCTTGGGAAGATGTGGCTAAGTCAAATTTGACGAGTGGATGGACAAGGCTTGATGTTGGCATGACACCCAGGGTAGTGATAGGTCTAGATGTGGGAGGATATGTAGGTGCAGGTAAGTTCTTAGGAAGAGGAATGGATTTGGCTATGGGTAAAGATTTAGATTTAGGTAAAGGTGATGAAAAATAAGCCATTTCAATAGGCATGGTCATGGTTGATTTGGTCACTTGAAATACCTTTAGATAGATCGTGGAGGTATCTGTAGGTGACATTAGTATTTGGATTGAAAAGGGGAGATGAAGACATCCCCAAAGAATGTAACTATCAACATAATCCAATCAATCAACCATTCTTGAAAATGGAACTTTGCTAAGTAAGAGGAGATGCGAGTTGGTTTAGATGCAATACCTATAAAATATGTCCATGAGATAGGGAATTGGTTAGCCTCGGACTATGTGCATAAAAGAGCTGAGATTAGATCAATGGGATCCTATAATGATAATGGGGAATTTTCCCCAATAGCCGATGGTTTGAATAAATGATCTCCCATGGGTAGGAAAGATTGTAGGTTGGGCAAGGTAGATTCCTCTTTCGGTGGATGAGAAAATGATGATGATTATCCTATTGGTAGGAGAGTTAATCCCATTGATTTTTGGTAGGTTGTGAGGTAGATGGTGAAACGACATCAAATGAAAGTGTAGAATCCTTTGTGGGTGAAGGGCGAGATGAATGAGGATACTCTTTGGGTGAAGGAGTAGATGAGGCATGCTCTTCCATGGGTAGAGGATCTCATGCTAGAATTTCCTCAATAGATGAAATAAGTTGAAATTAAGGAATGACCGATATGATATTGAAAATAACATGGAATTCTGAGACATTTATTTCATTGGTTGAAGATTCACCATGCTAATTAGATGATGATGTATGATTTGAAAACAAATTCTTAAAGATATGCAAGTTTTGATTTTCTGGTCCGTTTGGGTTGTCTGGATGAGATCTATGTTATCTAACATTTCCCAGAAAATGTTCTTACAAGTTATGTAATTACCATTGCTATGGCCTTTGACACAATGATAATTACAATAGTCATGTTCCTTATACCATGCAAACATAGGAAGATCAAGATAAAAAATAGTATGAGGTTTTATAGGGGAATTGCAATGGCTCGGCCTTAAGAAGCTTTTCCGTCTTGAAGAATAGGGCTCTCCAGTTGGAGTGTACTTTCATTGTTCCCATCGGAACTGAAAAGTTTGAATGGGAGAAATATTGGAGGAAGGTTTGGCTTGATTAGATGGATGAGATAGAAAAAATTTGAGAACTACCTCGTTGGCATATCCTTTGGATTTTGAATAATTGTTTTGGGGCTTTGAAGATGAAGAAGCATCATTTGATTTGAACATGGTGATTTTTTTTTTGCAATTGGATTTTCTTTTCTTCAATGGCACAAATTTCTAGTTTTCACACCATGGTAAATGCATTATCAAAGGTATGGAAGGTTTGTACCTGTATATTTGGTGATATGTGCCTATCACATGATCTAGTAAACAACTCTTTAATATCATCTTGGCGTAGCCGAGAATGTTAATTGGTTGATAAGGCTTCTCCAATGAGCAAAAAAATCTGTGATAGATTAGTCATTATACTATTGTGTTGAGTATCGGTTAGTCATGGTGATGTTTTTTATGAAATTTATGGAGAAATGGTCAATAATTCTTGAGCCACTTCGTTAGATGAGTAAATGGAATGTCTCGGTAAACCACTATACCAATCTAGGGTGGGTCTTGTTAAGGACATGGGGAATGTCCGTAGGATTAAAGCATCATCATGGGTAATTAGATAACACCCATGTTTGAATGACCATAAATGTTATTGGTGGTATTATTTATTGTTAAAATGGTTGAACCTGGGAATTTCCCAATGTATATAGTATGGGAAAATTCTGGTAGTTGGATGAATAGGCTCATTACATATTTCGTTGTAAGTTAAGGAGTTACGAATGCTAGAAACCGATGCTTCTAATGTTTGCATATTTTCTATCATCATCCTAATGAGGTCATTTGTGGGTTGTTAGGAATGGGTGCCTCCTACACGGAGAAAAGGTATGTTGATGATGGATGTATGATGTCAACAACATCCCAATATATATGGGTGTTGAGTATGAGAAGTGTGAAGGGGAAATAAATGCAAGAGGAAGATATCACGAATAAGAAATATATGATATTGGGGGTTACTTGGTGATGCATGTAAGAAGGTGGGCTAATCGTAACGAATGTAGAGAATGTAGAATAGAAAGGATGAGGTTTTGGAATGGGGTGTGATTTTTGACACCATGTGTGGTTATGTTACAATGGGTATATATGGGGTTAAAGATACCAATGAGGTTATGTCAAGGAAGCTAGTGAAGGGATGGTCAACACCACGGGTGCGATAGATCTTGTAATTATAGTGGATGGGGGTCTAGTTAAGATACCACATGTGGTAAGGTAGATGAAGGTAATTTTGATCTAGTGCTAGCTGACGTGGAAGTGGGGGCAAGTGGCGAGAAGGGATAAACAAGGGAATACCATATACCAAATTTCATGAGGAGTATTGCTTGGATGAGTGGGTGAGATAATATTGTAGGGCAGTGGGATTTTGGTCAAGGATTCTTGTGAACTCCTCATCACTAGTACTAATGGTGATGGGTTGAGTTAGATCCATAGGCGATAAGATAGAAGGTAGTGATGGGCTAGGTGGAAGTGGCTAAAGGCTAGTGTGAAACACAAGGGCATTGGTTTGAATGTGAGTCAGAACCATGTGAATTAGCATAGACTTGGTAAAATGTACTCTGCAAATGACATAGAAAACAACAGAATGGAGAAGGATAGATTCGGGAGGTGAAATTGGTTGATGTTCTAATTAAAAATCATAATAGAGGAACTTACAATAGATTAAATAACTGATGATGGTTAAAGGGTGGTGATGATGGTTACTGATAATCGATACTAATTACTGATGGCGATACCAGTTACTTTGGGAAATCAATAGTTTTAACAAATGAGGAAAAATCTGATGAAGATGGAATAAGGAAACTGTATGTGACAAATATTTTAAAATTATGGGAGTATGATGATGTCCTAAAAATTTCAAAAAGAACAGAAAATGTGATGAATGTTATTTTTGGGTGAAATGAACAAAAGAGATGGAAACCAAAACAGGTTAGGTAAACTAATGACAATCAGATGGGAACTAGTGAAAATCGTTGGACCGATGCGGTGACTATGAAATTTGGAGAAGTGAATAAAAATCATTTTTTTAAATTAATTGGATAGAATATCCGTAAAAAACGAGTACGATGAAAATGGGTCTGACACACTCGAAATAGTCAGAATACACCAACTATGATGGTGGAGTGTGAAAGGAAGAATAAAATGAAGCACATTGTTAGGAATACAACTTAGCTTAATTCATCATTAGTTGATATTTGAGTAAATATAATAAGTTAAAGTATTTAATTTAATTACTTTAAAATTATGTCAATAGGTATTAGTTATCATTAGTTGTTAGTTAACTAAGTGATAGTGTTCTCATCCCAATATTTGTGGGATCATGTTCTATGTTGCATATTCTTTTCCCAGATTATTTCCATGGGGAAAATATGGGCAATATGTTATTTCTACATATTTTCTCAGATTAGTTTATTTGCTTCCATATATTGTGGATGAGATAGAAGTTGTTCAATATCTATAAATATTGCAGCTCTCTCATTTGTTTGTAATGCTTGATTTCATATTAATAAAATTATGCAAGCACCATCTTGTTTTCTATAATTAAATCTAGGTTGCAGACAAGATTTGGTATCAGAGTAGTATTCTGATCTAGAGAGGAGTGTAGGAAGTTTTAGGGAAGTTTAGGGAGATCTGGAGAAATTATAGAGCTAGGAGGATCCATAGATTCCCCCAGCCATTTCACATCCCCTACCCAAATCCACACCCCGATTCAATAGATTGATTTGCAATTGAAGAACAACCTGGAGTGCAATCACATGTCCTATTACAACAGGTGATATTGTTTCTCTATTTTTCTTGTTTTAAATTCACTGTATGTGCAATATTTTTTTAAATTGGAAGCATTTTAAATATATATATACAATATTTTTGTATTGTGGGGACCCAATATTTTCAATCTCCCCACATAACTTCTACTTCCTCTTCTTTGTGCTTTGTCTTTTCATATATATGGCAAGAAAATTCTACATTCTGTGAGAATATCTATGTCCAAAGTGACATCCCAAAGTCTCCAATCAACTTGGAGATTGCATTCACAGTTGAAGAGCATTCAAGAGAAGAAGAAGACGTGCCTGCAAAGAAAAAGAAAAGAAATCCAATGTAAAAAGGAAGAAATAAATTCAACACTACTTGCAAAAGATCGAACTTCCAAAATTGTATCCCAGTAATACTGCGTGAAGGGAAAGGAAGGAGGAAATCAATAATTAAAAAGGTGGCCAAGGGTTATTATAATGCTTAGGCAAAGTGGTTGAACTGCAGTTGTGCCCTAAAATGCACTACACATGCACATAATTTTTACCTACATTCGATTTTTAAAAATAGCTTTTAAAAAAATTCCATTTTGGAAAGAAAATCCAATTTTGGAAAGGGGCCTGAAAAGATATTGAAATCGCAATTTAAAAAAGTCATAACTTTCAACTGGTACCTCGAATTGAGGTGTCATTTTTTTAAAGTGTGTATTTTTGCAAGCTCTACATCTTGTTCCATCTTTTAATAAGATTTGTTTTGTAAAAATGAACAAATTAGAGATTTACTTATATTTAAAAAGAGGCCAAAGAGTTCAAAAATTTATTTTTTTTCAATTCGGCCAAGAGACCAATTTTATTTTTACAAATCGACCACGAGCCAAATTTTAAATAGGGCCAATAGTGCTAAAAATTCATTGTACATGGCTGAAAAGGAGCCCAAAATAAATAAAATAATATTTTTGGGGGTGTGCATGCTTTAAGGGGGAAAAGTGTTAAATTTTTTTCTTCTAATGTTTACCACTTTTCACAATAGTTGCAATTACGGCACCAAATTTTATGTGTTCCACATTCTCAACTTTTCCATTCGATAATTATGCAACATGGAAAAAAATAATCATTCACACAACTTGATTTTGAAAATCTATGGTCCGTTGTTTTTGGTACATTAACAAGATCTACAATAGATGTTACACAACAAGCTACATTTGATCGTGCAAATCAAAAATCAAATTTAATAATATTTTTAGTGTTTCAGATGAGGTACAACCTCATATTCGTGAGACCACAATAGCAAAAGAATCTTGGGACAAGTTGAAAATAGTATATGAGTCAAAAATAAGAACACAATACTTCATCTCCAAAGTCAACTATTGAACTTGAAAATGTAACCAAATGAAAAATTTGAAATGTTTTTGAGAAGAGTATCAACTTTGCGTGCATCACTTCAAGATTTGGAAGAAGAAGTAATTGACACATCACTCGTGCCTATAGTATTGAGAGCTCTTCCTCCTTCTTATAGGATTTTTGTGACCATGTTAAACATAACTAGTCAAATAACAACTTTTGAAGAGTTAGTGAATATGCTACAACAAGAGGAAGCTATTCACTCAACTACTAAAACATAAGAGCAGGAACTTTCTTCTAATCAAAAAGGAAAAAAATAGGCTAAGTATAGTAAATAGCCTTAGAAGCAAGGTAATACTCAACAAGGCCAAAAGGACCAACAAAAATGTCTTATTTGTGGTCGAAAAGGACATGATTTAAAAAAAAAAATTGATACAACACATTCCAACTAGGATCAAGTGGTAAAAATTTAAATTACCAACAAACAAAATCTGGTCAACAACAGAGTAAACAAGGACAAAATAATAACAAGTGGAAGAAGAAACCAACTCAACAAGGAAATGTAGCCAAATAGGAAGATCAATTTGATGATGATGACTTCCTATATTCTACATAGTCAAATGAAGTATCCAATTCTACAAATCAAATTTGGTATGTCGACTCGGGTGTAACTCGACACATGATAGGAAAGAAAGATTGGTTCTTCATAACGAGTAAAAAAACCCACAAAAAATCACATCTCTTTGGGTGATGATACATCATACAATGTTGAAGGAATTGGTTCCATTTTACTACCACTTGGGCATCATCATTGTAACATTACATATGTTATTTATGTTCCTAGTTTAAGAAAAAATCTTTTATCCGTGAGTCAATTATTAGATCAATCAATTTTGATTGTAAAGGATAGAAAATATGTGCCTAATTTGAGATAAGGCACGAAGCTCCAAAATTGTTTGCAAAACCTTTGAATGTGGGAAGAATGTTTCAGTTGGATTTTGTTCAACAAAATGATCACAAACTTGTAGCCAAGGATATATCATCAACTCAACTATGGCATAAAATAATTAGACATTTGATTTTTGTCTATCTCGACACACTTAAATCGATATGACATGGTTAGGGGTTTACCACCTCTAAAAAGGGTACATATAAATTTCAGCATTGTTTGGCGGGAAAAAAAAATAGAGCACCATTCAAACATAGTACATTTCGGGATAAGGAAAAACTTGACTTGGTGCATACTAATTTGTGCGGAACAATGAGACCAATGAGACGATCTAATCCACAAAGTTAAATTCTTGGAATCAAAGGGAATTCCATGAAGAATGTCAACTCATTTCTATACAATTAAGTGATTTGATGATGATGATAAGATAAATAATGATAATGACAGGATTGGAGCTAGAACTTGAGGTGAAAAAGAAGTTAATATTTTTATTTATAGGTGGCCCAGGCTAGAGTTGTAGCAATCTAGAGGTCTTCAAAGTAGTCATACCAGTAATACATAGTTTCCTTTTAGATTTGATGGAGAAATTAGATCTTATCGTCAATGTATTTTCTGATTAGTATGAATCGATAGTGCATAGAGTAATCTTTTGAATTACGTCTAAATGCTCCCACATAAAGGTTTATTGGAAAATTGGGAGATATTTTATGCTCATGATCAGATGAGACTAACCTAGAATAATCATCTACAATAGAAACATGCTAGCAACAAATAGGTTAAGTTTGGAGATAATGATAGTAAGCTTGATAAGATGTAATGATTTGACAAAGGAAGCTGATATGACATAAATTACATGAGATTTAAAGGAGTCACTAGAAATTGAAGAGAATCATGGGAAATTCCCATGTAATTTTTTTTTTTCCTTACTAAATGATAAATTGATTGAAAAAAAGATTAAAATTATTATGCTATGTTTGTTTTTATGTATAACTATACTATATATGACAATAGAGAGAATAGATGACCTTGTAATGTGGAGATAGTTGTAAGTATGTCCACAAAAGTTGGTTAAATTGATAATATTGATTTTCTGATCATCCGGAGAGGTTTATGAAGGCTTGGATGTAGAAATTGATATGTTATAGTTCTTTGGAGTGGTACAATCTTGTTATTGGGCTTAATGATAGCTGAAATTATAGAGCTTTGTTGTTGAATCAATAATTTTTGAGAGTGAAGATGCACAATCATCAAAAGATCCCTGAAGTATTAGTTTGAGATGTTATTTATAATCCTAGATGATTTATTCAAATCATCGACAATCTAGGAATTCAAAGGAAGCCATTTGGAAGTGGTTCTAACCACTTCCCAAATGGGATATTTGAGTATGGAGAGAAGGGAAATTTTTTAAGGAAGAGGTTAGGCAAGGTTGGGATGTTAGGAGATTAGGATGAAAAAGGTTAGGATTGGTTAGAGATGGTTAGGAGGTTTGGATAGGTAAGTACAGTTTATGGGAGGCTGGTAATAAGTGGTCTTACAAGATGAGTAAGATGATTTAGATAATGTTTAAAGTTATCAATTTTAGTAAATTAATGTTCTTATGCAGGGAGTAGGTAGGTGATGAAAACCGAGTTTACGGGTAGGGAAAGATGTAAATGAGTGAAATGGGTTGGTATAGATGATGCCAACACATTTAGTGCTTCATCATCCATAAGATAATGTACATCGTAGTCAAAAACAAATATATAATCCTCTTCCTTTAAAGGAAATATGTTAGATGATATTGAAGTATCACAAGAAGAGGATAAGGTTGGTAGAACTACTTAAGGATTAGGTGTTGGTATGTTAGGAGGAGGCTTGGCCGAATGTGAGGAGTCTTCTTACCCAAGAATAACATTCAAATTACAAAGTGAGTGTGCTCTGGAGGAGCTTTGGTAGCGTTGGACCTCTCTATCCTAAATTTTGGAATAGCTAGATAAATAAGGATCATCCAAAGTGTAACCATCATCAAAATATAATGGCCAATAATGATGAAAATAAATTTTGTTGGTGGCATGCCATTTGGGGTCATTTTCATTAGAATTTTCGTGCCCTTTCTGATTGAAATCTATTTCTTTTACACCCTCAATTTGAACATGAGGCTATCTCTAGAGATTACTTGACTAAATTAGTCGAGGATCATGAAACTCTAAGACAAAAGGATCGTCATAATTTTCTTAAGTTCTAATCAAGATAATGAAGAGATTAAAGTTTTCTTCGACCATATGCCAATTCACAGTTCAAGTGAATGTTCTAAGAAGCTAGAAAACACCAAAACAAACATGGTTGATCATGACTATAATTTTGAGAACATAGTGGCTATGAATAATGTGATATGTGTCATTGAATATATAGATCCTAAATACCCTCCATCATTCTAAACTAAGAATCATAAATTCATTTATCTTTATGTGTTATTTAATTAGATTCCCAAAGCCAAAACTCTACCTTTTATAGATGCCATCGCCCTTATAACAAAGCTGCTATAGGAATAAAGGCATGTGAAACTAGTTTTCCAACCACAAATTCCTTTGGATGGGATGATGGAATCGAGAATAATAAAACAACCATTTTTAGGTGTCTCTAATCACTCCTTATTTTCAGCATGTTTGGGGATTCCAAACACTCTCATCCTACTACTCATTTTGGCCACAATGAGTGTAATCCTTTAGAATAACTCTCTCTAATTCTTGGTCAAATTCCTTTTCTCGATCTCATGTACACATAACCTTAAAATTGTGATCATATCATGATTGTGATGTTTTAAATGGATATACCTTTCACTCCTACTTTAGGAAGTATCCTATGCTACACAAATCAAAATAAAGTATCTTGAATCAAAGTGTGAGGAACTCTGCATTTGTATGGATCAAACCATCAATTTCCAAACCTACATCTATTTTCCCATAGCATCTATGATTCTAGACAAACTCTTTTCATGGATAGAGGATCATCCACTTTTTATCTCTGTGTAAATTGTTCAAAACACAGTCAAGACCTCTCTCATTGACAATAGTAAAAACACTTGTGTGGCTTATTTAGAATTCATCAAGGCTCTAGGATATTCAATATACAATACAAAAACCATGCATATTATTTTTGAAGGATATGACCCTTGATAAATTCCTCCCATGGGTTGTATTTGGTTTCCTATCACTATCTCCCCAAGGAAAATGTGTGTGAAGGTCTTGGTCCTCAAGTTTCATTATCTTACAACATCCTCCTTAGTCGACCTTGGACCCACCATATGCATGTAGTTGACTTTTTCATATCAATGTGTTAAGTTTTCAAACCAAGGTGAAGTCTATAAAATCCAAGGAAACCCACATCTCTAGAATTATGATACTCTCCAACAAAAGGGGATGTATAAATTCCCCACTCTTCAAGATTTGTCACCTATCTTATTCCATGAATATAAACACTTTAACTACCTTGTTAAGTCTCTTCACGGTAATTAGAGTTGGTTGGGCATATGCCTCCCAAACTATTAGATTCGATAATGATGAATGTGATGAAATTACAATTATGATAAAAACTTGTAACCTACTAGATCTTGTCATCTCACAACTCCCTCTTAACTTGTGACCTCACTAAAAGGATTCATTTACTCCCTCTACTATTTCATGAACACCTCAACCTCCACCCAAACAAAAATTTTAACCTAAAAGCAAAGTTGATTCTTATATGATAGATACCTCTACCCCTCACTATGATGATTCTTATGATTTGGATGATCCCCATTTGGCTAGTTACACACAAATTCGAGATAGAGAGGTCCAGTGATACCAAATCTCCCTCTTGCACACACTCACTTATGATGTGAATGTTATTCTTGTTTAATAATAAGCTTCAAATTTTTCTAAGCCTCCTCTAAACAGGCTAGCAATCTGAGCCTCAAGTACCTCTACTAATCTCATCCTCTTCTCATGATACTACTAGATCATGTAACATACCTCATTTAAAGGAAGATAACCGTATATCTAGTTTCGACTATGAAGATAATGACCTTATGGATGATGAATCACTAGATATGTTGATATCATCCATACCAACCCATATCACTCATTTTCATCTTTCCTACTTGTAGACATCAGATTTTCATCACCCTCCTACTCCCGCATACACACATTATTTTATTAAAACCTATGACTTTAAAAATTATATAAATCATCTACTTATCCCATAAGATATCTTTTTACCCCCATAAACTATATTTACCTACCCAAACCTACTTACCATCTCTAACCTCTCCTAACCCTTTTCATACCAACCCCCCAACCTCACCTAACCTCTTCCCTAACCATGTTCCCTCATACCCACACTAAAAATCTATTTTGGGAATAGGTTAGAACCACTTCCAAATGGATTCCTCTACATTACTTGGATCACTAAAAATTCCAACAAACCACATGTTATTATAAATAGGAACTCAAACTTATTATTTAGGTACCTTTAGATAATTGAGCATATTTAGTCTTGAGATTTCTTGAGCCAACAATGAATCTTTATTATTTAAGTTATCATCAAGCCCAACAACAATATTGTACCACTCTAAAAACTATAACACATCAGTTTGTGCACCCAATTCTTCACTAACCTCTCCAGGATGATCATAAAATAAATATTATCAATTAACTAAAATTTACTAAAAATGGGGGAAATGAAATAATAGATAATCTAATATAAGAGGACATAAATGCTGTAAATAAATGCACTAAAGTAATATAAATTAAATAAAATGATTAAAATGATTGAACTATTAGAAATAAAACCCTAATATGCAAGAGGAAGGTAAGGAATGAACTCAACTAATTATGGATGACTACCGTAGGATGTCGTAAGTCTAACCATAAAAAAGAAGCTAGAATGACTACGAGAGGTTCTAAAAAGAGTGAATATTGAAGACCCGAGTAGAATGTAGTGCCCAAGAGGGTACCAGGGAACCTCGGGGTGCCCTAGTATGGAAGAATAGGCACCTGGTCTTTGAAAAAGATCAAAACTTTGTTTTATGTAGGTGAGAATATTCTCAAAGAACCTTTGTTACCTATTGCATTGGATTCTTTGAACTACACCGAATGTACCAAATATAGCAGGATGAAGTTGAATACCTACAAGAGACAAGAGAAGTATCAAAACCCTAAAAAATATTAAAAGATGTAAATGAATGGTTCAGACTAACCTCGGTTGCCACAATAGTGAGCTTACTAAACTAGGCATTGCACTATAATTCAAACCCAAATTTAGTTCTAGTGTGTGTGTGCATGTTGTTCCCTAGGTACTCTTGCACTTGATCACACTTTGTGAAGTAGTGAACAATAACTAAATGTAGAAAATGTAATAGTATGTGTGCATGGAATAGAATAAAATTCCCCCTATGAAGTGTGTGTTGATGTAGATCTCTTAGCCTTGATGCATGGAAGTATGTGGATGCAAGTGATGGAATGGATGTAAATATAGATGAAGTGATAGTAGTAAGTGATGCTAGTACCTCATTATGGTCTTATAACTTTATATTTATAGGGTTATCTTTTTCTAATTTTGTAATTAATCTTGGCATGGTTGACTAAGAAAAGATAAGGACAAAAATAACTAGAAAGAACCCCAAAAAAAGGTGCGAAAGTAAAACAAGGATCGAGGCACCATGGCTAGGACCAGAGCACCTGGGGTGCCTAAGTATAGCCATGGGCACCCGGTTTAAGCTAAAATGATAGGAAAGTTCTGAAATAACTAGGCATGTATGTAAAAATGTGTGTGAATGATGAAATAAAAATTAAAACAAGATTGCCAAAAGGTATGATTAATTAGTACTTTATTCACTTAAGAACCTTATAAATAGTAGTATAAGAATGGGCTAAATAATTCGAAAAGAGCATCATTTTGTGAATTTAGTTTTCCCCCACATTATGTTGGTGAGTGAAAATCTCAGTAACATAAAGTAAATAAAGATGTGTACCTGATGTCCATGTAGATTGTAGTAGAAAACATGATGAAGGACTAGACAAAAGCATGGAATGATAAAAAGATGGAGGAGTGTGGAAACTATAGATGAAAAATACATACGAGAAAAAGTGATGAGAGTGAAACTAGGGTGAAACACTTGTGTAGCTACTATGGTGTATAATGTACCTATATGGTTAGTAAGGCATTTGCCATCACATAATGTTGTTCTTATCGTTGTTGTTGCCCCTAATTTGATTTCGCTTATTTCTCATATGACCGTATCTGCAAGGAGAAAATGGTCAAGTAGTCAAATATGTATATATGTAAAATTGCTATGTAAAATACACATGTGTATAGAAATGTGTAAAATACACAAATGTAAACTACATGAAAAATAAAGTGTAAAAGGAACATGTGCACTTGTTCCATATTGAGAAAAAGGGTGTAGAAGGATATCATGTACTATTGTGATTTTTTGGGCGATATCAATGCAACTTAGTGAAGAAGTGTAGGGAGGAAATTATCTATGTCCTCTAACCTTTGACAGCTTCTACTAAAATGTGTGTGAAGAGATATCTATAATATCCTAGTTTTTAGGTGATCCGATGCCACTAGCCAAAGTAGTGTAGCGAGGCACAACCAATGTAACCTCCAAGTATGTTACTTCTTCCCAGAAATTCTAAGGACACCATTTCCTATAAAATTTGTTATGTATGGGGTTCATAGACTAGTTTGAACCCACTCAGTGTATGTAAACCAAAAATTCCAGGGGCAGAAAGTGCACTATATTGAACCAGTGTAAATATGTTGTGTTAGTATGTAAACCCTCAACGATGCCCCCCTCTTTGGGGGCACATACGATGTTGTTGATAGCAGAATGCATCCCCAAAAGAGAACCTACCACACTCTATACTTTGTAACTCTTCCATGTAGGGGGAAAGGGGATGCATTTTGTATAAACAAAGGTGTGCACAAAAAGGATGGCTAACCAAAACAAGTTTTAGTACAAAAACACATGCATGTAATAAGACAAGTGTAAAAGACACAAAAATGTAATAACTACCAAGAAAAGTAGTGTAAAAACATAAGCAACAAGTAATCCACACAAAGTGGGATATAAAAAGGGACATCACTCACAATGTCGCAGGACATGCAAGGTCGTCATGGCCACAAACAATGAACAAGTGTGCACACAAACATAGAGTAAATCCCATATACAATGGAAAACAATGGAAGACAAGTAGAGACAAACAAACAAGTAGTCATGGAAACATGTAATCCTGTAAAACAAGTGTTATACATGGAACAACCATTAGCATGTTAGATAAATAACCAATATGTCAAAGTGTGTATGATCAAGTAATATAATATATTCTAGGTAAAAATGAAACAATAACACCTGGATGAGACAAATGTGGATGACCCGGTGACCGATACGGGAAGGGTAGAAGGTTATCATTCATGCCATGTGTAGGAGTCCTTTATCTCGTGATCACACTAAAAATGCGTGAATGTGCATGTGTGGATGAAATAGATAATTACATTTAATAAATAACTCTAACATGTGTAGTAAAGTGATCATGCAAAAACTAGCAAATAAGAGTAAATGCCCCCAAGATAATGCAACAAGTTATGGATAGATGGAATGGAATGCATGATGGAATGATAGGATAAATGTCCCCCTTGAGTGTATGGAAGTATATGCAATGAAATTTATTTTTTCTCCCTCAAAAATTCATAGTGAATGTAAACGAGAGTGCGTTATCAGAAAATGGTTGAGTTATCTTTGGTTGTGTTTAGTGTTCGTGATGAATGTGTATATGTAATAGTGATGATATGTGACATGTGGAGAGATGTGTGTAAACCCTATAGCGAAGCATATATCATGACTTGTTGAATGGTTTAGTGATGATTTAGCACTAAATGTATACCACTACATGATGATAGAGATAGGTGACTATTTATCCTAAAGTGTATGTCACTACAAGATGAAAAGAGGGATTGGTGATGTAATCTAAGGTGTATAGCACTACAAAAAGATAGAATAGGTGAAAATTTATTCAAAAGTGTATATCACTAGTTTATAAATGTCACATGGTGAGTATAAGGGTAATTTTTTTACAAAACCCTAGGCATTCGAGTATGGAATGAGGAACTAAAGTGCATCATAGGGTGGTCGATTCAGCACATGGAAAACAATGTATTAGGTGTAATTATGGAATGATCATGTGGTAAATAGAATATGTAAAAATTCAAAGTGTACATAATGTGCCATGTGGCATGTGTGTTTTGCACGGAATGTCTCGGACCGAGGAATAGAGTTGCTTCTATCCTTTCATTCCTTTGAGAAACAGATAAGGGTTAGGGCTAGGAGGAATACCTGTTGAATGTTGAGATGGTGTGCGCATACCATAGAGAAAGATCAGATCGATTGTGAAGAACTCCTTTTTGTCTTGGAAGGACTACCTGCAAGTAAGAATACAAGACCACCAGATTTTAATTAGACAATAAATGAGGGAACTTCCTTAGGCCCAGGAAATATTAGAATTCCTTTCAAAGGTGGTCAGTTCCCCTTTTAATACGAATTAACACAAATGATAACAAGGAAAGATATTGCAAAATCACGATTTAGGTATCTCGTTACAAAGAAATAGAAACTAAACTATCAATAATAAAGCGTCACGTTTTTTTTGGTTATTGGTCGTTGATACATTCGAGTTGAGTTATAGGGATAAACCAGATCGGATCTCGAGGTTGTTAGGTGACAAATAGGTGAGAAAAGGGTTTTGGGGTGTAAGTCGCATGATCGACGCGGTCATCCTGGATAACCGACCGCGGTTAAAGAACCGCCTTGATGGGGATAAACGACACCGGTAGGGTCAGCAATCTAAGTGCTTACGGATAGAGGTTGGTTGCAAGGTAATCGTGGGGTTATTAAGATTGGTGGATGGCTGAGGGGAATAATGGGAGGACAGGGAAGGCTCAAAGTGTGATAAAATGGTCTTCTGGACAATACAAAGATGTAGGGATGAAGGTTAAGTGCAGGGTGCTAGTAGGTGGTAGATCTAGGAATGAGCTTATAATTACAATCAATCCACAAGCTCAAGAAATGGTGCTTAGAATCATATAAGACATTACTTACTCGTTCGATGAAGATGCGAGTTCCAGGACTGTGACGACGAAGACAGGGCTCAAATAGGATGATCTGACAATCCAAGATGAGCAGTCTCCTCTTCTGATGCTCGGATGAGTGTCACTGGGGGCCTGGTTATTCCGTTGCAGTCTTGGGCTTGATGTTGTTGTCTCAGTAAACTCTTCTCGTTTCTTCACTTGTCTCTGCTCGGCCAAGCAAATCCTGATCCTTTCAATGATTTCTCCTCTTTTTGATCAAATGAAAATCCGATCCCTTGTTTTTGGTTGGAAGTGGTCATTTCTGAGGAACCAATGGCGGTTACAAACCGGACGGCGGCGGTCGAGTAGGAACCGGTATCGGTCGAGTCAAAGTGGGCTATTTTGGGTAAAATAGCCAACTTTCCCTCCTTTTCTCCCAGGGATTAGTTGTGGGCTTGGTCAAGTCATTATGAGCTCGATTTTGGGTGCGGGTGAGGAGTAATTAATCATAGGTGTGGATATGGACCAAGTTATAGGTCTTAATTAGGTTAGTTTAGGGTTAAGACTCGGTCATGATGAGGTGGCGAAATGAGGTGGTAGGTATGGTGATGTGGATTTATTAATTATAAGGTAATTAATAAATAATTGTGTAAGGTTTAGGTGATGAAGTTAGGTTACGAAATGAGATGCGGGGGCACGAGGGGGTCATAAGACACAAATTTGGTGTCTACATTAGACCCTTGTTGTCGTGTAGCTTGTCTTTGTTAAAGTTACACGATGACAATAATAAGAAGTGGTTACCCTGTTAAGGGTATAGGTAATCCCCCTCAAATCTATCACGAGATTGAGGCAAAAGCGTGAAATCGGAGGATAGGGTTGATAAAGGGTAAATGGTGTTTATATGATGGTAAGATGGTGGGGTAGGTCCAAGGAAGCGAGACGCATGTTGAAATGCGTAGTGTGACCAGGGTACATGATTTGAAGAGAAAACAAGCAATTTGTAGGCAAAGGTCGATAGTTTATCCAAACAAGGGTGATATAATCCTGTATCCAAGGCATAGGAAGTATCTCCAGGGGATATAACAGGTAAGGTACATGAACGTTTAGGCATGTTTGGCGTACAAATGGTTGGTTTGGTTGAGATAAACGTCACGGTCTTGGTCAGGCAAAGTTGGTTGGACCGATCAAGTCAAGGACCCTAATCATGCTAAAACATGAACAGTGAGCTCGATTGAACCAAAAGTGACATGATGGGTGGATAAAAGTGTATTGTGTTGATGTTGGGAGAGGTATTTGGTGAGTGCGGCCTTAGGTCGAGGCCAAATGATTGGGTGTGGTCTTGGTTCGGGCCAAATGGTGGGTACGGCCTTGGGTCGGGCCAAATGGTTGGTTATGGCCTTGAGTCGGGCCAAATGGTAGGTTAGGGCCTTGGGTCGAGCCAAATGGTAGGTTTGGGCCTTAGGTCGGGCCAAATTGGTTGGTTACTGGCCTTGGGTCGAGCCAAATTGGTTGGTTACTGACCTTGGGTCGAGCCAAATAGTAGGTAACAAAGGGTTTTCAGCCAAGGTGGATATAAGCGAGGTTGTGAGAAAGGGTGATTAGTAAAGAAGGGTAGAAATTGGGGAAGAGGTGGGATAAAACTGATATCGATTGTCCATGATCGATATCGGTTACCTGACCGATACCGGTTCCTTAGGGCACAATATAACCGGTATCGGTTATAGTCGAAAACCTATAAAAAGAAAAAATACAGCCGGTCATTGTCATATTGTCAATTTGAAACCCAATTTGAGTTGTCTGAGGTGTATTGTTGAGATTAGAGCATTTGTTAGTTGAGGTGGCGCTATTGGAGTGGAGAAGTGAGTGGTTAGTGGGCCCGAGTGAGTAGGAGGCAGCAGTTGATTGGTGGAGGACCCAGCAGAGGAGAGGTGGAGCTATGGCACAGCCAAGAGGAATAGGAGGTGCTGGACCAGCTGGACCACCACCACCCATCCCACCGCGATGACATGTCATCGTACCAGTAGGTTCGAAACCATTCATTGTGTGAATTTGATTGTGTTAAGTTTGGATTTGGGTTTTGGGTAGGAATGTAAGGTTTTAGAAAATAATTAATAAATGGAAATTATTTGAAAAAAAGGAGAGTGTAGATAGGTGAAATAGGCAAGGCGGCGGGGTGGGTAGGTTTTAGGGTGTTTGGGTGGGTATAGAGGTAGAAATAGGAAAAAAATTGAATGGGGTAGCCGCGTCGGGTTCGGCTCGGGTATTTTTCAATGACCGATGCCGGTCACTAATCGACCGGCATCGGTCAAGAAATTTTCCAGTAGGGTGGGTTTATGCACGTAACCGGTGTCGGTCGTACGTCGACCTGGCATCGGTGGAGAGGGGACCGGTTGCGGTCATGGGTGACCAAGATCACCCTACTTAGGAATATTTATTTTGTTGGTTGGTTTTGCTATAGTTTGGGATGTTTGGTGGTTGTTGGGCTGTGGTTTGGGTGTTGTATTAGTGGTTTGGGTGTTGTGTTTGTGGGGGTGACGAGGAAGGGGTAGAGGTTAATAGGAAGGGTGATTGGTGAGTGTGGGGAAAAATGGGGTGATTGTGTGGTTTGTGTGGTTCGGATAGATTAGGTGTTGGGCATGAATGGGGAGGTGTTAAATTGGTAGGGGCATAGGTAAATGGCGAGAATAGAGTGAGTGATTGGTAGGGTGCGAGATAGGGCAAGAGGATATCGAAAGTTTTAGGGTAAAATAGGTGATTTGTAGGTGTGTGTTATAGAGTCGGGTTGTGGTCGGGTGGGTAAAAAGGGGGTATAGAAGGTTAAAGTAGTTGTTGTTTGAAAGGGTAGGTCTAATGAAGTGGGTGATTTGTGCAGGCATGTCAGCAGTTGACTATGTGGGATAGGATGCCCTCGCTGTTGGGACGGATGCAGCCACATGTGTCGGCAGCGCAGTGGGGCATTATGCGCGAGGTGGGACTCGGCGGAGTCCACTTATGCAGGGGTGATCGATAGGGATCACAGTTTGATGGTCACCCTCATCGAGAGATGGGATTCGGTGACCAATGTGTTCCATCTCCCGACTGGAGAGATGACCATTACATTGGAGGATGTGTATCACACCTTAGATTACCGATTGATGGAGAGGCGATCTTCCGAGTGGATGCAGAGACAGCCCATAGACAGCATCTTACATGTATTCAGGATGTAGCCGTCTTATTGACATATCACAGCACGAGCATCCCATATGGGGATATGTACCATGCCCACCGACATGAGACATGGCTTGCCATGTTGATGATGATTGGGATTACATGCTTCGCCCTCCCGGACTCAAAGGAGGCTTCTTTCCACGGGCGTTGATGGGGGTGTTACACGAGATGGTCAAGGAGCATACATGTTATGCTTGGGCACCAGTATACCTGGTGCAGTTATACCGAGAGCTGTGGGGCTATCGCCGGATGAGGTGATTCGGGATTTGCTCTACGTTTTTATTACACTGTTGGGCATATGAGCATATCATATGCATTAGACCAGTAGGGCTGCCCCAACAGCCAGGGCCACAGGTGATCTACAGATATGGCTTTCAGAGGTGGTTGGGGGTCGTGGGCCAGCCACGAGCCATTCTCGCCGGACGAGATGTGGCATATTACCGGCATGTATTAGAGGGCTTGACAGCGTTAGATATTGTATGGAGACCTTATAGAGGTCATCACCCCTATGGAGGAGCCCGAGAAACACGATTGCGAAGTGGATCCAGATATACATTACGGATAGCGGGACGGAGGTCGGGAGAGTACAAGCGAATACTCCTAGAGAGGGTACGACGATAGCTGGGGCTATGACAGGATGAGCCACCTCCCTTCCCTCAGTACCGGAGGGATGATGTAGAGGCTCCACTGCCTGCACCATAGCCTATGGACCCAGATTGGGTAGCCGAGCAGCAGAGATGATCTGATGGATGACGCCGAAGTACTGCACAAGATCATTTTTAGTATGGTGGGCAGGAGAGAGAGCCGTGAGGAGAGCACAGCCCGCACAGCCAGACTTAGCGGCTGTTAGAGCAGAGAGGGACCAGCTCAGGGGCCAGGTACAGTTATTACAGGGGCAGCTTGCTACTGCACAGGCATAGATAGGTGTCTTACAGGCAGCTAGCCGAGGTGCATAGGTACAGTAGCACCACGTATGCAGTACCGCCACAGGCACCACCAGCGGCACCAGCACAGGCACAGGTACAGCACCACCACCGGTGTAGCCACAGGAACCACCAGCGGCACCAAGATAGGGGCACTATTATTAGGAGTCAGGGGACCAGCCCCAGCAACGATAGTGGCATGGGCCCGCTATATGGAGGTGAGAGCGGAGGCTCAGTATTATCAGGATATTCTTGATGGTACCGGGGTTGACTATCAGCCATATGCGGTGCATAGAGCGAGACCTCGCGTAGCCAGAGATCCCAGGGTGGTGCAGCCACAGCCGGTGGGTCTGTTACAGGGAGGAGATGAGAGGCACAGGGACCCGCATGGAGACAGGCAGAGGGCGGTGGGGAGAGCTGAGGGATCTCGAGGTCAGAGAGAGATGTTTTGTTTATAGATGGATATTAGATAGAGGCACCAGTCTGCGAACCGGCTATGTATAGAGAGGCCTGCGTGCCCACATATGATTCTTGCATTTATTTATTCATTTATTGTATATACTGCCTCTGCGAACCGAGTACAGGTTATGCAGGTTGATAACTGCGAGCTGTAGTATATTTTTGTTATGAGAGACCAGCTTGCGAGCCGAGTCAATATTTTGACGATTCTTTGCAGCTCGCATGCCGGCTTTGTATTAGTATGAGCTCATAGAGGCCCCTTTGCAGGCACATTGTATATTTGAAATTGTTGATGTATAGATATGATGATTTTGACCCCACATTTGTGTTTTAAAAATGTGTTAAGTGTTTTGTCGATGGTTTTGATATTTAATGTATGATGAGTTTGATCCACATGGTTTATATATTGATGGTGTTGATGTCTTTTGTTGATGGGATGTATGTATATATAGATGATGAGTTTAATTGACATGTTGTGTTTATGAAATGTTTGATGTGTTGTCGCATTTGGTTTGTGAAATTAAACGTATGTAGCTGCTGAATTGGATCCAAATGGTGTATAGATTGATGGTTTTTGATATCATTTGTTGATGGCTTGGTTGTTTTTATAATATGGATAGATGATGTTGATGAAATTGTGATGAGATATGGATTTGATGAAAAATTATAGATAATGGTGTTGTTTATGCAGGAAAAAGGGACGGGTGCCACAAAAATTTGCAAAAACAAAGAAACGACTTAGGTTTAAGCAACAAGGGGTACATGACCGACATCGGTTGTGTAACCGATGTCGGTATCTATATGACCAATATCGGTTACGTAACCGATATCGGTTACTGGAAGAATTATTTCCATAAAAATAGAAGCTGGGTGGCAACTTAAGTTCTTATTTTTAGCATTCTTATTTTTAGAGTCATGCAACAAGTTAAATATGTGAATGTGACGTTGTTTGACGACTGCTACAGGTAATTGCATGGAAGAATTGAGTGATAAGGAGAAAAGAGACAGGTGAAGTGAGTGTGGGCTGAGATTAAGAAGTTAGAAAGGCAAATTATATTGGAAGAGGGTGGTGAACATGGCTGAATGAGGAGAAGCATCCAGCAGGCAGGGACGAGGGGGAAGATATGTTCCACCCCAAGCTGCTACATCCCGAGAGGTAAACTGTTTGGTTGTAATTCGATTCTTGCATGTTTTGTGAATAGGATGAAAGAAGTGTAAGTGGGGAAAGATGAGAAAGAAAAGGTGATAGGCAAGGGTTGGGGATGGGGTGAGTGCTATTGGGGTAGGTAAACAGGGTGGTCACGTATGTTTTTAGGTAAAAATAGGAGTAAACGGGCAAAAATAATTATCGTAGGTATATGTTTTTATGCAGGGTAGGTATATTTTTGACAGTGACCGGTATCGTTTAGAAGGAACCGGTATCGGTTAGCATACCAGTATCGGTTATTCATAACCGATATCGGTCACTATAAGAGTTTCCAGAACTTGAGAAAAAACCCGTAGAGATTTGTTCTTTCGAATAATTATGTGTCATTTTGATGTATGCAGGCAGAAGCAGGGTTAAGGATGAATGATACTGTGCCAGTGTTGTTGGCACGAATCCGAGCGGATGTAACACCAACTGAATGGGCATTGATAAATCATTTGGGGTTAAGTGGAATCCACTATTATTCAAGAATCGTGTGTAACCATGCTATGTGCAGGCGTTGATTGAGAGATGGAATCCAAAAAGAATACCTTCTACCGCCAACAGGGGAGATGACAGTGACTTTGGAAGATGTGTTCCGTATTTTGAGACTCCCAATGATAGGAAAAACAGTGTATCAGGCATTGCCTAGCATGGGACGGAAGTAGCGATAATAGCGAGATTTGGGTCAGCTGCACGAGATTTGACACAGCGAGGTTTATCATTTACGTATGGTACAATTTATGCAACACACCCTGAGGAAACAAGGTTGGCCGTGCTATTAATGATAGTGGTGGGGTATTATGCATTACCGAGGGTGGAGGGTGGAAGATTTCCCAAAGCATTGATGAGTGTTATTTGGGAAATGATAGAAATGAGCATGACTTTCGCATGGTCACCCACATATCTGGCAGAGTTATATAGGGGTTTATGGGCCTGCAAGCGAAAACACAGGACGACACTAGATTGTTTGTACTTATTACATTGTTGGGCCTATGAGCATATTTTTTGTGTGTGTCCAATAGGCTGACCCATTGAGTCGGGAGAGGTAGGAGTGTAAAGGTTGGGATTCGAGTGATGGGTCCAGACATATCAAGAAAGCGAGATCCCGAGGCCGTAATAGATGACATCGAGTATTATAGACGGTATGGGAGATGGTGACGATTGCGGATATTTTTGGAGGCCTTACGGGAACTATATGGTGACGGAGCACATAGCCGAGGAGTTGAGGGTGTAGAGCAATTAATATGGATCGCAGGCACAGTAGCCGGGTGAGTACAAGAGGATTCCTCTAGATCGCGTGCGGTGACAATTTGGGTTCGTTCAGGATATACCGATGACATATAGACCATACATGAGGATCGACGCCGAGGCAGCATTCTCACCTCCCCGGCCTACACCTCCAGAAGGGCCAGAAGAGATAGCAGCCGATCGTAGGGTAATGGATGCGGGAATGACAGAGGCCTATAGAGTATGGTGGGTAGCAGAGCTGCGAGGTGCACGTGAGCGCCCAGACATAGCTGTGATTACAGCGGAGAGAGATCATCTGCAGGATTTGGCTCACCAGCTTCAAACACAGGTGAATGAGACAATGGGATTGTTAGAGGTTTCACAGTTACGAGTGGAGAGACTGGAGGCAAGATTTCTCCACGTGAAAGGACGTATTTGTATGTTACAGGAGATGTTGGCAGATCAATGGGAGGAACCAATGGCAGTGGCACCTTTGAGGATGGAGAGGCCAACTGAGGGGCATCGACGATCACGATCACCACCTGATTCGGGAGGAGGTGCAAGGGTCTAAGTGAATTTCCTAGGAATATAAGAATAAATAAGGATGCCGACCTGCGAGTCGATGATAGAGAAGATGCATTTGTTTAACATCTAAAATAAAACTAAAGATGTATGTGGTTTTGAGTGATGATAATAATAAGAATTGTTGTGTTTTGAATGTTGTTTTTGTTTTGTTTGAAAAAGGATAAAGATGAATGTTGGCAAATAGAAATACACAAAAAATATTTATATTTACAATGCATGATAGGGTATGGTAGGGAATGGTCGAGCTAACCTTGGGAGACTCCATGTCTCCTAAGTGTTGTCTACATAGCCCATTGCACAAAACAAGGAGGGGCCTCAGACCGATGTAGTTCTCCCTTAGAACTAGGGAGAGGTGAATTCAGGCAATTTAGGTATGGTTAGGCAATTTGTTGGTTGGTAAAAATATTGATATTAGTAGGGTAATGTTGTTGGTGTTGGTAAGGAATTAGCGATGTTGGTATAGGTATAGTTGAAGTGAAAGTTAGCCTACCCAAGTGGTAGGGAACCCTATCCTGATTAAGGTCAACACATAATCCTAGAGTCGAGCAAAAGAGGCAAAAGTGTCCCGTAGTTGAGAAGAGCCAAACAAACTACATAATAACGTAGAATAAAGTTGAACCCCTAGGTACCTTGCATAGATGAGAAGTCGATAGGTGAAAAGAGTGGTATAATCACAATATATCGGATATACGTCATGTCCCTTGAGTTTTGTTGCTTTGACAAATGGTGCGGTGAGGTGGTTGATGTGGGCGAGGATGCAGAGAACTTATTATAAGATGATTATTCGACAAAAGAGAACAGACCTAAATAGACAAGTCCATGACTCAAAAGTGTTCAAACACTGCTTTTATTTTTATTTTATTTTTCCGGATATAGACCGATCGATGCGGGAAGTCTACATGGGATATGTATTTTGTTTTTCTTGAGGTCTTCACGAAGCTGATCAATGCGAGATGCTTCGATAAAAAGGACTGTGTATAGCTGTCCTTCAAGGGAGTAGTCTATTTATAGTAGAGATACGGTATTTATGTATAGCTTTCCTTTGGGGGGAGCAGTCTATTGTATAATTTAGAGGTCTAGATGTCCGTTGGGCATAAAGCATCTAGTTATTTGTAGGAAGTTTGACTCAAGAAAATCCCATAAGTGTTTTAATTAAGAATGTGTTATTTTGATACTTTGAAGTCATGGACTAGACTAAAAGGGGAGGTGATAATCAAACCATGTGAGCTTGATTTAATTTTGCGATGTAAGAAACAAAGTGTATGTGGTGGTAAATGAGCTCAAGGGATGAGCGTAAGGTAGATGAGAAGTGATATAACACTAATTTCAACAAGTAGAATGGTCGAAGACGCAAGGCATTAAGGGGCTCGTGCTCAGTTTACCATTAAGCTTAAGCTAAACGATAAGTGCCTCGATCCATAAGTGTGAGTGATAATGTAAGGCCCAATCCAATTAGGAGAAAATTTTCCACGTTTGCTCTTTTCTAGTTTGGTTACATGTTGATTCTCTTTGAGGAAAAGATCACCAACCTTAAAGGTACGCTCATGAAGTCGTTTATCATAAGCACGTTTGATGCATTTTTGGTAGATTTGAAGGTGATCAAGAGCCGTAAGACGACGCTCGTCAAGAAGCTCTAATTGGGCTAACCACTCTTGGCTGAAATCATCATTAGTGAGAATATCCTGAAGAGATATTCTGAGGGAGGGTATTTGTATTTCGAGAGGCAAGACCGCCTCGGTACCATATACCAAAGAAAATGGTGTGGCATTAGTGGAGTACGAATGCTAGTATGATAATCCCAAAGGGAAAAGGGAATGTGATCATGCCAATTTCTTCCGGACTCATTGACAACTTTCATGAGGATTTTGGTTAGGGTTTTATTAGAAGATTCAGCTTGACCATTGCCTTGTGGATAGTAAGGTGATGAGAAACTAAGTTTGATACCAAAGTTGTCACAAAGGTCTTGTAACAACTTATTTTAAAAAGATTTACCATTATCTGTTATTAGGCAATGAGGAATACCAAAACGACAGATAATATGATGGTTAATGAATTCGACAATTTTTTCTTTTTTGATTGAAATGAGTGGAATGGCCTCCACCCATTTTGTGTAATATTCAGTTGCTGTGATTATCCAACGGTGACGTTGCAAAGAGGGTGGGTGGATCTCACCAATAAGGTCTAAACCCCATTGTGAGAAAGGCCAAAGATCTCGTGCGACTGTAGTGGATGGCTAGGAGTATATTGAAGGTTGGCATGTTGTTGACACATAACACAACGCTTAACATATTCGTAGCAGTCGTTATTAAGAGTAGGCCAATAATAACCTAGGCGAAGGATTCGTTTAGCCACAGCAAGGCCATTAAAATTTCTGCCACAAATACCATCATGGATTTCTTTGGATGGTATAGGTGACCTCCGCACCGATTAGACATCGAGGAGGATGCCATCAAAGCCACGTTTATAAAGGAGTCCCCCCATGATGACATAATGAGAAACATGTTTAAGAAAAGCACGTTTTCCGGTACTAGTTAGGTCAGGTGGGAGAACAGAGGTTGTAAGGTAGTCGTGAAATTGGTGGTACCAGGTATCCTGTGAATTAGCAGACACATTATTTATCATACAAACAATCGGTGCTGAGTAAGATGGGGCAAAGAGTTGTTGGACCAAGATGAATATGTCAGAGTCAGTTGGTGAGGTAGGAATTTGTGAGGCTAAGCAAGCCATAGTATCTGTAAATTTGTTAGTGGAGCGGGGAATGGTCTGGATAGAATAACGAGTAAATGAGGTCAAAAGTGAATCCACGTAATGTTTGTACTTTTGAAGTTCCTCATTCTTACATTGGTAGATGCCCATAACTTGATTGACTACCAATTGAGAGTCACCGAAAATATTAATAGATTTGACACCTAAGTGTAACGCAACCTAGAGACCCAAAACAAGGGCCTCGTATTCCACTGTATTATTAGTGCAGGGGAAATCGAGCCGGAACAAAAGAGGCATAGGCTCAAGCATCAAGAGGAATGAGAACAATGCCGGCCCCTCCGCCACGCTGGCATTTGGATCCATTGAAGAATAGGGTCATTAGATACGAATCTTCCCCGAGTGAAAGAGTGGCGATGAGTTCGTTGGGAAATAAAAGCGGTAAATTGTTCCCCAGGTAAAGGGGCCTCCGCAAGTTGGTCCGCAATAGTTTGTCCTTTGATTGACTTCTGTTGTATAAACTCAAGGTCGAGGTCAGCGAGAAGCATAAGCCATCGGGCGATGCGTTGGTTTAGATGTGGTTTGGCATACATATAATGAATGGGGTCCATGTTGGTGATGACAAAAGTTTTGTGATTCAGGAGGTAATGTCGGAGTTTGGTGGCTATGAATGATAGGGCTAGGCATAATTTTTCTACATGTGTATACCTAGTCTCGTAATCGACGAGAGTATGACTTATATAATAAATTGCTTGTTCTCGACGTGCCGAGTCCCGATGTGCGAGCATGGCTCCTATAGCATGGTCAGTGGCAGAAAGGTAAAGGTAGAAAGGGTGATCATCCTGAGGTGGAATAAGCACGGGTGGCTGCAAGAGATAGGATATAAGACCTTCAAAGGCTTGGTGACACTCTTCACTCCATTGAAAGGCAATGTCCTTTTAAGAAGGTGATGGAAAGGTTGACATCGATCCGAGAGTTGGGAGATGAAACGCCGGATGGATTGAAGTTTACCCCGCAAACTACGCAATTGTTTGAGGTTTTTGGGTGGGGAATTTCTAGGATAGCTTTGACTTTAGATGGATCGACCTCAATGCCATGTAAAGAGACGATAAAGCCAAGAAGTTTTCTGAAAGAACACCAAAGACACATTTCTTTGGTTGAAGCCAGATGAATATTGCAACAAAGCGATCGAAAATAATGGTTAAAACATCGAGATGTTCACTGCGATGTTTATATTTGCCAAGAAGATCATAAGACACAAATTTGGTGTCTACAATGTGTAAATAAACAAGTAGTGTAGTATGTAGGATTAAATGTAAAGCTAGAATCATATGTGATGTAAAATTGTGTTGGATATAGAATATAGGTGATGTATAAATGTACATTGTATGATGTGACTAGGTGTAGTTAAGGTAATGATGTATGTAGAAATGTGCAAAGTGTATGATGTGACTAGGTGTAGTTAAGGTAATGATGTATGTAGAAATGTGCACGGTGTATGATGTGACTAGGTGTAGTTAGGGTAATGATGTATGTAGTGTGTAATAGGAATAATGTATGATCCTAAACATGTAGATGATATCAAGATCAGAAAAGTAGTAAAAATGTGTGATGTATGAATCTGTAAATGTTAAAATGTTATAGACTATAGATTGTATGATATATGATGTGCAATGTGTGATAAAATGAAAATGTGTAATTCCTATGGTACAGTGTGTGGGGTTCAGTGTAAGAGTAATCCCTCAACAATTAAGTGGGAATCGATGCACAAGAGTGTTTCATCAGGTAATGACTATAATATGACATGTGATAGGATATGCCTATAGGAAAGGAATATAGATGATAAGTACAAAATGTGTGATGTGATACTATTTGACTAAGCTAAAACATAGGGGGTGTGTAATTGACGACACCCCCTTATCATGTATGACATGAGGGTAATTAAGAGACATTATCAAGGAGGTAATCATTTTCATGATCAAAACTTGTGGGAGCTACATCAAAAACCTGATAAGCTATAAAATGGGGAGGATCATATAGGGACCCATTGCAGTAAAGTGTGTAGATAGTCATCACGTATTCTTCGTCAGTAAAGGCAATGGGTGGAAAACCAAGGGCACGCCAATGAGAGATGTTTGGAGCATGAGTAGGGGAAGAATCATTAGAAATAGAGATAGTACTGAAGGGCATAGGAAACATGAGTGATGAGTGGAGGGGATATCTTCTAATATAAATGTAGTTGAACCAATACTTCCGTAGTGTGAGTGGGGAAGCATGAGGGGTACGTGCAACAAATATTGTTAAGTGAAACACTCTGAGCCACAAGATGTTATAATGTAAAAATAGTCATGATAAAGATGCGGTGAATGAAGAGGAGGTAAGATGTCATTAAGTGTCATGCCAAACCTAGAAAAATTGTCACATGTACAAATAGTATCTAAATAAGTGGAATCAATAGGGATGTGTTGCCAAAAGGACTTGTTGATAAATAATGTGCATGTAAAAGGAGGTCATGGAGTTGCTAGAGGAGTAGATGAAATAACGTCAACACTGTGGATTGATTCTTTATACAATACCATGGCATTAGTTGAACGAGGAGTTTTGAACCGATATTCTCCTAGACCATCAGCCACAATATTTCTTCAAAATAAGTATCATCGAAACCAAGAGGAGTAAAATCAAGTTTTTGCAATGATTCATCGTGAGCTCGATAATATCTACCCCATTTTTAGTTTATTCGAAGTTTGAGTACGAGTGTTAATGTGTTGTGTGGCACTATCAAGTATGTTAGTAAGTGGTTCTGTAGTTGGCAGAGTAGAAGGCACCACAACCAAAGTGGATAAGAGACAATAGTAGGGAAAAATACTGCAAGTGAAATAATGACGAGTGTGCGTAAAAATAGTTAGAGCATTGATGGTTGTAGTAGGTGATTGTGAGACACTAGATTTCTTGATGTCATATGTGTCAAGACTAGCATATGGAATACATTGTGGAGGTGGTATGGGCATAACCGTGATAGGGTCTATATGATAGTACTTAAATAGCTCGGGATTAGTAACCATAGTGTGTTTGTATCCCTCCTATAAAAATATGAGAAACTCGGTGGATAATAGAAGAAATTAATTACACTACGTTAATCTATGGTCCGCTAACAAGATATTGAATTGAAATGAGGTATCAATGATGTAAAATTCAGTGAGAACAATTTTAGGTCCAACCCAAACATGTAATGAAATGGTTCCTAAGCATGTGCAGGTAGTAGAATCGAAACTATGAATGAGAGTAGAATTCTGGGAAATAAGGGTATCTCTTATACCTAATTATTTTAAGAGTGAATAAGCACAAAGATTAAAAATAGATCCATTTTCAATTAGAAATCGTTCGATACAAGTAGTGCGAATGAAAGTGATAATGAGAAAATGATCACACTTATTGATTTTAACAAAGGGTGGCATATCCTCATTAGAGAAAGAGATAGCACATGGTAGATTACAAAGAGATTGGATTAGGTGTGCAAAAGTCTCAGAGAGTTAACAAATTTGACATGAATAGAATGAAGGGTGACCTCTAATGTGTTACAAAAATCAGATGCATTACAAAATGAATCATAGAGAGATATCTTAGTGGGAATATTTTTAAGTTGTTCAAAAATTTCATAAGCCTTAGAGGTGGTAATAGTAGAAAATAGTGTAATGGGTGGTGGAATAAAGGCAGGTGGAGCCATTGGTGTAGTAGGATGACTGGAAAAAAACATTAATGATTCGATAAGCCTTAGGTGTGATAAAGCAAGGAGGATGTGTGGTGGGTACACGCATGAAATTAGTGACAATGGTGACTATACCTGAGACCTTAGTGGGTGTGTAAGTAGGATAAGAAGATTGAGCCATTACTTGATAAGGGGATGCCATGAGTGAAAAGGAGGTGTTAAAGCATTGGGTTCACCAAAATGATTAATAAAAATTATTAAAAAGAGGGAAATGTAATAATAGTTAATATAATCTAGGAGGACATAAACAATGTAAAAAAATGCAATAAAGTAATATAAAGTGACTAAAATGATTGAACTAGTAGAAATAAAACCCTAATATGTAAGAGGAATGTAAAGAATGAACTCAACTCGATTATCGATGATTCTCTCAGTGTGACAGAATGACCGTAAAATACATAAGCTTGAATGGTTGTACATAGATCTTGAAAAGAGTGTATCTGTAAGATCCGAGAAGACAAGAGCACCCAATTAGGTACTGGGGTTCCTTGAGCCACCCTAGTATGGTGTAATATGCACCCTGGTCTATGAAAAATATCAAAACCTAGTTCTTTCTGGGTTGGAAGATGCTCTGTAACCTTCACACTGTCCGCACTAGATTCACTGAACTACACCAAATATACCGAATATAGCATGATGAAGTTCAATACCTGTAAGAGACAAGTGAAGTATCAAAACCCTAAAAAATAATAATCAAATAAATGGGTCGACCGATCTTAGCCGCTAAAATATTGGGATTACTAAACCGATCGTTGCACTACATTTTCAACCCAAATGTATTTCTAGTGTGTTTGTGTGTGTGTGAGTGTGTGTGTGAGTGTGTGTGTGTGTGTGTGTGTGTGTGTGTGTGTGTGTGTGTGAGTGTGTGAGTGTGTGTGTGTGTGTGTGTGTGTGTGTGTGTGTGTGTGTGTGTGTGTGTGTGTGTGTGTGTGTGTGTGCGTGTGTGTGCGCATGTGTATGTGCATGTAGTGCCCTAGGTGTTTTGTGTCAATTGCACTTTGTGAATTAGAGAGTAATAACTAAATGTAGAAAATGTAATAGTATGTGTGCATGGAAAAAAATAGAATCCCACACCCTATGAAGTGTGTGTTGATGCATATCTCCTAGCCTTAATGCATGGAGGTCTCTGTGGATGCAAGTGATGTAATGGATACAACTCTAGATGGAGTGATAGTATTAAGTTATACTAGGACCCTCATTATGGTCTCATAAATTTATATTTATAGGGTTCTCTTTCTCTAATTTTGTAATTGATCCGACATGGTCGAATAGGAAAATGATAAGTATGAAAAATAACTAGAAAGATCCCAAAAAGAGGTGGGAAAGTAATAAAAATATTGGGGCACCCCAAGACAATCCTTGACACCATGGTTTAGGCAAAATGATAGGAAAGTTCCAAAACAACTAGAAATGTATGTAAAAAAGTGCAGGAATGACGAAATAAAAAGTACAATAAGATGGCTAAAAGGTGGGATTAATTAGTACTTTCTTCACTTAAGAACGTTTTAAATAGTAGTATGATACCAGGATAAATAATGCCTAAAGTGTATGATTTTGTGACTACAATTTTCAATTTAACAACCTTTTTTGAAACTCTTGCAACCATCTCCACATTACAAGGTCATATGTTCTATTTATTGTCATTAATATTTTATTTATACATCAAAACAATAATAACATAATCAATAAAACAGCTTAATGGTTGATAATGGGCACGTTGAATCTTATTTTTATTAGTTTTTTTGTCAATAGAAAAGACATTTCTGTATGTAGAACCCATGAGAGGAAGGGTATATGAGACCGTGTCATCTCTAGAATTATTTTTCTTTGATTTTTGTAGAATTTGTATCTATATAGCTACTTGGTTCCTAGGAGCATCCTTCTCAAACTCCCTTATGAAATAATCTTGTCTTTTGGATTATTTAAAAGCCTCATCCAAGGAAGTAGGAGAAAAGGCCTAACTTTATACTAAAGGTGAGGTTCTAAGGCTTGAATAAAGAGTTGGAAGAGGTTATCATTTGCATAGTGTTCTACATTACTAGATAGAGATTTCCAATGCTTGATGAAAATTTGAACTGATTAATTTTTTTGTTTGTAATTGATAAAAGTGTTGATATTATTTTCATGTCATTCTCGATATAGAAACTCATCAAATTAAGTTGTTATTAGATATTTTAACTCCACTATAGAGTTAGGGGTAGAGTATGATACCAATCCAAAGCATCTCTAGTAAGATTCTTGGATAAGAGCTTAGTGGTGGCATAAAAACTAATTTTTATCCACTCTTTATAAATATTTCCAAAGTCCTTAATGTGTAAACAATGATTAGTTGATCCATCATATGAGATAGAGTGGTAAATGCCTTGAATATCCATACTAGCAATGTAAGGTATTAACAGATCTTATTGTTCTACCCTCAATACTTTGTTGTGAATGGAAGGTTGTGAAAAACGTACCCCATTACTTCCATTGGGTGAGGGTGGGGAAATTTAACACCATGATCCTGAATGAGGACAGTTGACCATTTCTAGCATATTGGTTTGCATTTTTAGTAGTTGGGTTATAGTGGTAGTTTATTGCTGACTTATCTTATCTATGAGTTGTAGAAAGATTAGTGGGATGAGAGCTAGAGGTAGTCTTAGATGATCTTGCCATAGTATTCTTTCCCTTATCTACCCTATCGTCAATTTTCGAAAGACAAAGTTTCCATTTAGGGGAGTGTGCATGAAAATGACACTTCTTTAAGGATGTTGAAAAATTCCAATACTTTCATCGGTTTTGTAGTAAGTAGACAATCACATTTATATGCGAGTTTACTAGTAAATCCCGGTGAAGCAATGCCTTAGATTATTAAAGGATCCATAATTTTATATAAGTCTTGATATGTAAAGAACTTGTCATAAGAATTTTTGTATGGGAATATATGTATGATTACCCTTCTTTGCATGCTATCCAAAGTCACTTTTTTATTGTTAGATCTATAAATCCTTTTGTAGAAAAAGTTAAATTTGTCATGTATTGTTTTTTTTTCCCACTTAACATTAAAGGGGAGTGTTGGGGTTGATAATTTCAAGTGGGGATACCATTTGGTGGACCAAAACTTATGACCCTTTTATTGATTTGGGGTATTTATACCGATGCCATCACCTATGGAAAAAGGCATCGTAAGGATTTTAAAATTTCACCGACACAATCGATCGCATGTGATGGTGTTTGCAAGGGAGAGAAAATAAAGGGAATATGTGCAAGGAGACATGAGAATCGAGGATGATGAAAAAATAAATAAATAGGGTGATAAGTGTTAGTACCTAAATAATTTCTCCTTTGAAGCTAAACATCATCAATAAGCTAAGAAGGATGTTTAGAGATGGTTAGATCAAGATGTTATTCATCTTGTAGCTGAGGAAGGATCTAACTGATTCTTTGTCACTTGAGCTTGGAGAAGTTAGATAACATTATGCTAAGGGTTTGACCTACCCTACTACTTTAGGTTATTCCTTCAACTAGGGTGAGAGGACCCATTTTGTAACTTGTATTTACAAGGGAAATGAATGGATCAATAATATTTGACTCTCCCTTTTAAGACATTGAGAAATAATCCTTGAGAAGACATGGTCAATGCAACATAATCTAACTCTCACGAGTTGTCACCCTAGAAAATGTAGATGCCTTCTAGAAAATGTTCAAGTTACTAAAGAAAACAATAAAACTAGCTTGCTCTTACATATTTTGAGTAAAAGATGGAAAAATTCAACAAATCTCCTTAGAATTTATGGATAAGCAGTGCAAACAGGGGTGATTCTTGTAGCATTTATTAGATTTGGATGTGTTTTATTGGGGAATTAAGAAGGATAAAATTGATTATAATAAATATTTGGGAACTATCATCAAATTTTGGAAGATCTACAAGATGAGATGATGAAAAAACCTTAAATAAATAACAATGAACATTCAACTACAAGATGTGCATCCATGGAAGCTCAAAGATACATGGTTTCACACATTTTTGAGAATTGAAATATAAAATATCATGTTAAAGACTCAATTAAACATCGAGTATCCCTGATCTATCATGCCTAAGATACACTCATAGGCTAACAAACAACCTGTATCAACAAAATGGAAGAAGAATGAATTTAAAATTGTTTATTACAAAATGAAATGAAATATCTTCTCACAACACAATTGCAATTACCACAATGTTACCAAAAGGATAAGATCTTGTGTGAGTTAGAGGAATTCTTAACATAAGATTGCAATGTGAACATGAATAGCTACTTGAAACATCTCAACTTAAAATTAGACACAATGCTCATGATTAACATAATTAACTTAGGGCTCATCAAATTGATTAGAAAGGGAAATTTTCATTTACAGTCACAATGTTTGTCAATGGTTGTACACTTGAAACCATATTGACATGATTTGATTTGATGGATAAGTAAATTAACAAGTTTCTCAGAAAAGTTCTTGGAAAAATCATTTCTCTTAGTTTATGCTTTCTCTAAAAAAATTTTAGAAAATTTTAACCCACCTATGCATAATTATTCTCATTGCATTTATAGAATTTCACTCACTCACTCATTCTTTATTTTCCCCAAAAACATGAATCTAAAAGAGAATATTCTTCTATTTTTTTCCAAGTGGAAAATTTGTGAGCCATTCACATTTTTTACTTCCATCAGATATGATTGGGGCACCATGTTGCTACCTTTTGACAGTTTTCTTAATCATTTATTTTCTTTTGGCATGTAAGAAATATTTTTTTAATAATTCCAAGGCAGTTTCATATGGCTTGATGTGACATGTAATCCTTTTCACCTTTTTAAAATCTACCTCGAGAAACACATACCTATGTTCGCGTCTTTCAGAAATAAATGTATTTTATTGGGTTACATCACATCAATAAAAGGCCTACTATTACACAATGAAAATATTTCTCAAATTGATTCCCTTCGTGTGACCTCGACAAAAATATCTTTCATCCGATGGCAATGATTTTACTCGACTTGACATGTCGGTGCCATCCTCATTATAAACTCAATTCTACTTTCTCACAAATATGAATCCATTTTCAATCCTTGAAAGTGGAGAATTTTTACAGATATTTTATCATAACATTGGAAAATGTTGTTGTAGAAAATATTTTGAAAGATATTTCTTCAAAATATTTAAACACGATTTTGACTCACATGGTCGAGATGAATCCTTTGGCAGGTATTTTTTTGCTATCGCACACCTAGGGGATACTAAAGGCCCCCGACCTATTGGAAATTTTGGATCTCACTTCTCCTCAAATTGATCAAGATCAATCTTGTCTTCTCAACCTTCCAATCCATGTATTACCATCTACTTTGGTAGAAACATTATAAAGCTCCAAAATATTTGAAGAAATTTTGGATCAAAATGATTCCTACTATGACAGGGGTGATTGAGTATAAGTTTCCCTTCCTGTGTGATGAAAAATTTGTGTTGATGGAGATTCCTAAGGATTCCTACGTGTTATATGGAAAATATTCCATTGATACCATGCCTGTCATTTCTCATAAAATGGATGAACTGGAGCGGAGATTAATTTCTCTAGAAAAGGATCAAGTAAGACCACATGTACCATCACAACCATCCACCACACCAACACCATCCTATAGAAAAATATGGGGGAATCAAACTCCTAACACTAAATTATAATATTAGATGATAAGGAATCAAAGCCTTCATCTCCACATCATTCCAAAACATCATTATCTGCCACCCAAGAGGCTAAGGGAAAGTCCAATTTTCAACCTTCCATTCATTCAATGTGATACACTTCTCTAATGGAGAAAACATTATCGGGACCTCGGCTTGTTCCTCTGCCAAGAGAGTGTCCTCCTTTCACGAGGAGTCACTAGGGTGAATCTAGCTCAAAATCCTTTTTCCACTCGATATCCAAGATGTAGTCCTCTCTCTTCCAAATAATCCATATGTTCTCCCTCGCCTACTCTGGTCAATTCTTCTCCTTGCAAGGGTAAACGGAATAACACATTTTTCATGGGTGGTTCAGATCTTCTCGGACTAGGTTGTAGACACTAAAATTAGGTCACACTCCCCTTTGGTCCCTCGACAAATAAACACCCTTCATCACATTAACCTAGCCATGGCCCCCTTCACTCCACTAATATTAATTTAATTAAATTAATTCATTATCCTCACCATATTTATTATTTAAATATCTTAATTAGGGATAATGTCCACATACATCTCACCTAGACACCTCATCAAGCCAACTCACCCTAAGACCTATTCTTAGTAAGTTGCCATAACTAATCGAGACTTACCCAAAACCCTAAAAATAAATTCCTACATCCCTATAACCACATTCCTACATGCTTACAAGAACCTTCTAGTGTAATCTATGGGTGAATGACATGAGATCCCAGAAAAATCAAGGGGATCTACCTAGTTTATTAAACCTAGGAAATCCTTCCTCGACCGATGTTGGTTACCCATAACCATCGCGGTTAACCTGGAACCACCATCGGTCATCTTTTAATCCCCAAAACAGCCTTATTTTGGAGGTTGTCAAACATTGGCACATTCTTGAGAGATATTACATCTTTTGAGAATGAATTTCAAGTGAGAACACACATGCAAGGAAGGAGATCAAGCATTTTCTCTTGCACAACCATCCAACATTCACCCCAACAAAGATTTGATCCAACCAAGCAAAAGAGAATGCACATGCAGCCCATGCAGGAGCTTTCCAACATTTGGTGATCCTCAGTAGCATTCAACCCCTTTCCAGTACCTTCATTCATCACTCACAGACACCCAGGACCAGATTTCAAGTAAGTGGAACAATTTACTTCTTTGGTTCATTGGTTTCATCATTATATTGTCATCCTTTATTTCCTTAGCCACCCATTGACCTCCATTCATACTCACCCCTCCACATACCCATTAAAACCTTGCCAAACCCCACCCAAACATCCTAATACCTCTTTCCAACCAATCAATTCCTTGTGCAATCACAAGGAGATCCAGAGCCCATTATGTGGCATTCCTAGTATTCCATAGTAATCGGCACCGGTTTTCCCCAACCGGCATCGATCACCCTTAACTAGTATTGGTCTCTGTATTTACCCATACAACCTAGAATAGTGACCTATCCACCTATTCCCACATCACCCTTATTTACCTATGATTTGCCTAAGACCTCTGCATCGACTGGAGAGAACCAGTAACCAACTACTTGACCTTCGAATCTTATTTTAACGTAGCCTTGTTAGATTAGATCTTTCTTATTCTATTTTGGATGAGATACCAAAATCATTTTAATTATGATAGGATTTACTATATTACCCACATTAATTTTTTTAAACAAAGTGGATGTGTGACCATCTAAGAAGTATCACACTTCCCGGATCTAGCACACGCTAGGCAGTTCATTACACATATTGTTTAATTCTTTCTGGTGGTCTTGCTTTCCATTACAGGTAGTTCCTCCTAGCTAAAAGGAAGTTCTCACGATCAGTGTGGATCAAGAATTCATATGTGTGCAACAACCCATCAAGAAAAATTTCAAAATGTATTCCTCCTATGCTCGTTACCCTATCTGTTTCATCAATATTTCAAAGAAACGTCTAAGAATAAGATGAAACAAGGGTATCTTATTATTATAAGAAGATTGAGTTGGGGAATATTATGGATAGTCCAAGAATGACCCTTGAGTCATTGATGGAGATGGGGATGCCATTGAATATAGAAGGTTCCATTATATTTGTTTGAGACAACACAAGGCTCGGATGAATTCATGTTTGGAAGAATAGAATATTGAACAAGCTTTCTCCGGTCATAGGAGATTGCAAAGTAAACGAGAGGATAGTTGGGCATTGTTTCTATTTTTATGTCCTTACTTCCAAATGTGTATAAAAATTTCTTCATCATGGGTTGGGACCCCTATAGAACCCTGATTTTGATTTATGTCTAAAATTGCTTCTTTATTTCTCACTATATGAGCCTCGTATGGTGCTTTGGAAATTTGAAGTATGCATGTTCATATCACCCCGCACCGGCTCATTATTTTTTTACGTTCCCGAGGATTTGATTGTAACTTTACAATTCCTCTAGTCTCATCAATGGTGCCCATGATTTTGTTAACCCACTACCTTTTTGTCTTCATTTAAGAGTCTCAACTCTAATTTTTAGCCACGCCTTCAACTGCATGCCTCGGGACCCAAAACCGCATTCAATTTTTCAAAACACCGAGTCCTCTTCCTATTCTTTTGGTTCTCTCATCGATGGTTGCTACTTTGCATGACACGTGGAGACCCCGTGTATATTTTAGTCTTCTCTCTCTCTCTCTCTCTCTCTCTCTTTCTAAATTTGTGCTTAAGAAACACTAAAATCATTTGACCCCCTTCTTTACTTCTACTTTTTTAGCTTGTCTAGGATTCCTTTCCACGCCATTAGCCACATGGTGGTTCCTATCTCCTTGACAACCTTTAATTATTAGTTCCTTTCCAAACATGTGTGAATGGGACATGTGGATACCTTCTATGTCTAATTCCATACTTAGGAAATATTAAGCCCTGTAAAAAAATAAGAACACCAAAAGGACATAGGGGCCAATTTTCACAGGTTTTTTAGGGGAAACATAACTATTATGTTCCTTGACCAAAAATGAGGATTCACACCCTAAACATAAGACTAGAATTTTCATCCAACACAGTCCCATCTTTTAGCCAATGTTTTTTCACATGATCCAACCAATCGCTGAATTTTTCAAAGACACTAGAAAAGAGGGTGAGACCAAAACGATCACTAACACTCGACTCAGGATGGGCACCCCGATGGGTGCCACATGTAGACACCAAATTTGTGTCTTACGACCCCTTGTGACCCACATCTCATCTCGCAACTTAACCTCATCACCTAAACCTTACACAATTATTTATTAATTACCTCAGAATTGATAAATCCACATCACCTTACCGCCACCTCATTTTGCCACCTCATCATGACCTAGCCCTAACCCTAAACTAACCTAATTAAGACCTATGACTTGGTCTAGACTCACATCCATAACTAATGCCTCCTTACTCGCACCCAAACCGACCTTCTAGCCACTTGACCAAGCCCGCAATCGATCTCTCGGGAGAAAAGTAGGAAGGTGGGCTATTTTACTAAAAATAGCCTACTTTTTCCTTACCGATGTCGGTTCCTACTGACTGACCGCCGTCGGTTAGCAACCGCCATCGGTTCCTCAGTAAATGGGCTCCCCAAACCAAAAACAAAGGATCGGAATTTCATTTTTGGATCAAGGTCGAATGATTTTTGAATCAACAGAGATCATTGGGAGTGAAAAACAGAGTCCAGATCTTCACTTGACCGAGCAGAGACGAGTGAAGAAACCAGAAGTGTTTACAGCAAAGGAGATCAACTTGCATCTTTGTCAAAACCAGTAAGTCACATCTTGCATGTCCTCTGTTATAACATTTCTTATGCTCTTTGAATCACAGTCCTCCTAAATCCATTCTTGGATCCACTACCCAACGTGTTATTACCTCTAACTATCATTCATCTACCTCTCATCACCTTATTTCCTAATACCACCTATATACAGCCTTACAAACAACACAACTACCCCACAAAGCAACTAACCTACAGATCCTAAACCCACCAAGATCGGTTATCAAGAACCGGCATCGGTTATATCGATCGCAAGAATCGCAGACGGTTCCTCCGATCAAAACCAAAATCAGCCTTTCCCTACCTAGTTCAACGAAGCAACTTAATTGATATTTTACAAGTATTTTGTGTTAATTCATATTAGCAGGAAACTCACCACCTTCAAAGGAAGTTTTATATTTCCGGGCCCAAGGCGCTTCCTCATTTATTGTCTAATCAAAATCTTATGGTCTTCTGTTCTTATTTGCAGTAGTCCTTCCAAGACAAAAAGGAGTTCTTCGCAATCAACCCGATCTTTCTCTATGGTACGCGCACACCATCTCGACATTCTACTGTGTATTCCTCCTAGCCCCTAACCTTATCTCTGCTTCTAAAAGGAACGAAACATTCCGAGTGAAACATTTTTGGCACGACTGTGGGACCCATTTTGGGTTTCTTTCTTTCTTACTTATTTTCATATAGGGAGCATACCTGCTGTTTTCTTCTTCTAAAGATATTCATAAGGTTTTGTATTATTTTGGTAAAAGAACTTGCTTTGTTTTTGCATCTTGCATTAGTGAAAGTCATCTCTTTTGCTTCATCGAATATCATTTTCGATTTGGGTTTAAAACACGTGCATTGCATTCCTGCTTGTTGTTTTTCAATTCTAGTGAACGTAGATTAAGTAACAGGTCATACACATGGGGGTGATATCCACGGTATTGACAGGAAATTAATCTTACATTCACTGCACAACACATACCGAATCACTTCACAATTAACACAACAGCTCAAACATCCCCCTTTTTTCCGCGGTATTCCTCCGCCCGATTGAGGTAACCTTATAAGCCAAAACAAACTTGACATTTCCCCTAGGTCTTGTTGTTTAGGATTCTGACAGCATTCTACGTCTAAAGGCATAAGCCCACAATAATTAAAATTAACCCTAGGGTTAGTCTCTGGATTTGAGTGTGCATCTTGCTTGTTTTCAGTTCTGTTTTCTTTGTCATATTTTGTCTTCTGTGATCAAAATTTGACAAATATACTAAACGTTGTTAAAAATCAAATTAGCAACCTTTTATATCTTGTTAACCATATTTTTACACCGACATCGGTTACCTCGACCGATGTCGGCTATAGTATAACCGACATCGGATACTAGACCGATATTTGCCATCGTCTTTCTACAACCCCGACAAACCAAAGAACTCCGCCAATTTCACCATTCTAAGGTCTGTTTTATTCTCGATAGATTGAAACCCTACCGTGAACACTGTCCATGGTTGTTATCACTCGAAAGCAAGCTGCCGCCATGGTTTCACATGCTTGCTCTATTTCTTTACCCGAATCACCCCTTCACATTCTCGTGGGGAATCCCTGCACACCAATGAGATCCCCAAATTCCCTGTAGGAGACAAGGACTTTGCCAAATTTCTGGATGCTAATCCTAGCGCTGTACAATACTATTTGTCTCATGCCCCTGACCGTACGCCTGATGGTCAGCTCTTTGTTGGCATGCCTATTAGTATAGCTGCTCATTTAGCCCCCACTCCGCCTGATAACACCGCCTTGCTTCCGGCACCTTTAGCCCCATCTCCCAATCCGACAGCTTCAGAGGTTCATACGACTCAGATTGGCTTTTCTTTGGCTAATCTTAGACCCCACATATCATTACCACCGATCGCCCCTACCTCATCTCTCTTGCAGACTACTCCATTCATGACTTGCTCTCTGCCACCTATCCACACGAGCTTTCCTTCTCAAGCTCCGCCTACCTTTTCATTCCCATACACGTATCCAGTAACCTCAACACCTTATATGGGACATCCCTATTCTGTCACCTCAACATATTCATCCTCCATACCTTATCAACACTTAACCCCACCATTGTCAAGCTGGAGGCCCTTGGCCCAATTTGCCTTCGCTTGCCACAACCGCATCATCATCTCATCCAACCACAGATTTCATCAAACAAATGATGGAAAAATGCAAAACTGAGGCTTCGTGTCGGGAAGTCGTAGCGCCTGACATATGAGCAAGTTTGTCGGGAGCCCATTCACCCTTCTCGTCCCCTTCATTCATATCCTCCTCAATGGGAGTTGCGAAATTTACTCGCGTTTTAATAGTAAAGAGGATCCTCAACAAAGCACTTGTGATCATTTAGACATGCTTGTTATTTGATTGCCCATGATGATGCCTCTACTCCAAGACATTTCCCATGTCCTTATCAGACCCGCCTGAGTGGTACAAAGTTGCTTTAACCCAACACTCAATCTTCTCTTTTAACCAACTAGCCCAATCTTTTTGGATCACTTCTCCATTAACATTGCTAAGAAAGTATCCATCACCGACATTTATGCCATCCGACAATTCGAAGACGAATCTATCGCAGATTTCGTTGGACGATGGCGTGGCCTTATCAACCAACTTACATATGCCTTGCCTCAGGCTGAACTTATCGAACTTTTCACACGGGCATGTGCTAAGCACATTTCTCCTACTCTTCAAATTCAAACTTTCCGCACATTTGATGAGGCCTTTACCATGGCTCGTAAACTAGAAATTCGAGCCTTAGAAGAAGAGAAAATTGCGGGTCACAGAACAAAACCCCAATTTCCGAACTCCTGATTCTACCAATAAACCAAATACCACCACTCCTCACGCGTCCACTTCTTCTAAATCAAAAGGAGCTGTCCACGTGGTGATGGTTAAATCTCAAACACCGTCTAATACCCCACCAAAAACCACCTATAAGTACAAAGCCGAGCCCATCAACTACACTCCTGGGAGAAACATATGGTGTGATATTGGAAAATTGCTCAAAGCAGAGCCATTACATTACCTCCCGTTAAACCTCATTCCGGGTTTGATTCCACTCGCGCCATACCTTCCTCGGTACAAAGAAAATGACTTCAGAATTTCCACCGTGTGAAGGGACACAAGCCATGAGAACTGCAAGATGTTGAAAAACATAGTGCAGAAATGGTTGACGCAGGGATATAACCTCGATAATCCTAATGCCCCCGCCAACCGAAATTTGAAAATCTTCAACAAACCATTCCCAAATCACTCTCCCAACAAGAAACACAAACCAGATATCTTAGCCGAGGAGAGTGTTCATGAGATCCATGCAGCTTTCGATACCTGCACCCAAAAGCCTCTATCGAGAAAATTTTGAATCAAGCCTCTTCACTAACACAGAGCCCGAACCTCCTTTACCACCATCGAACCAAAGCGAAATCATTCCTTTACCCATAAGGGAGTTAATCGCCTGCACTCTCTTCCCATCGATGAGTCTCGCTTATACCACATCCCTACAAGATCGCGAACGGATGTTATCTAATCTATCTATTTCCTGCATTTCCTTCTACCACTCTTTTGCACAAGAGGAAGGTATACGCCACTCCTTTTGACATCCTTAGACGAGAAATCTCTCGCACCGACATCACCAAATTCTTTAACCATGATGGATCCTCTCGAACACGCCCTCTTACCTATTAGTTCTTCATCGCCTAAATCTTTTCAACGACCGGTTGACCTCTTAACATCTATTGATACAAAGGCCTCATCTACTCACCGTATCACACCCACATGGACTCGGGAATCACAACCCACCTTTCTTCCGTACTCAAATTTACAATTCAAACTCGAAGACTTTCATTCTCCAGAGGATAGACAAATCCTATGGGAACGCTTGAGTACCCTTATTCTACTCAAATGCAAATGACCGATCCCGAGACCTCCACTATATACCCGAAGTGTTTACGTGCTTAAAATGCCCATGTTCTCACCTTCACCCCCTCACCTCTACCAAATGCCTCGTCCACTTCTATTAACTTAGCCAAATCTTCCCCTACGCTGGGACCTTACCCATACCTGGGCCTAACACACCCGCCTAAGCGACTAGATTTGTCCAAGAAAAAGCCGCCCGCCACCTAGAGACACACTCAACCCGTGCCTCTATCACAATCAAAACCATCATCGTCATACCTACCTTCCATATTGGGACCTCATCCTTCCACCTCGCACCAATATATCATACCTCCCGCATTTTCTTCAAAACGATCTACGCCTTCTGCACCTATACAGGATCAAAGGGTATATCAACATTATCACCCCATGTATCCTGTCCACCCATCAACCCTAAACAAACTCCATCATCAAAGGATTTATTTTTGTCACTCCCCTTTCTCCGTGGTTGTTTCCCGCTACCATGTCATCTGTAGCCTCATCATATAACCAGCCGAACGTAGCTCCTGCGCCAAAGAAACCACGTTTAGTGAAAACCACGTGTCAACACCCCTTGGCTAAACCACCACCCATACGAACCAGCCACGCCCAAACATTACCGAAACCCACACAACCAATACCCTCATCCTCCTCCGATTTTGACCCACTCAAAGGATCTTACGCTAAAATCCTTGCCATGTTGGTAGAGAATGCGACCATTTCCCTACCCCCACTTAGACCTTATGACCCATCTAAACCTCGGCCTGTAGGTTACGATGAGTCTAAAATCTGCGCTTATCACCGCACACCAGGACATGATGTGGAGGGATGCAAAGCTTTAAAAACCATCCTTCGTCAGTCACCTCTCCCAGATAGAAAGGTTAAGAAAGACAACTTATGAAGGGAGAGACCTTTAGCTTCAATTCCCTCTCCTATACCATCTATCCCCGCCTCACCACGATCTATCATTATTACAACCCCACCTCAAGACCATAATTTATCCCAACCATCTTCCTCATCTCAGGTTTATTTAGATTAATATGATTAGTGTTGCTACTCGAGCACGTAAAAACAACGAGAAAGCGAAAGAAAGCACACCGCGCCCTCTCTTTCTCCGTCTAAAGCATCCCGATTGCACCACCACCCAAAGTGGTTATTCGTGGACCCGCTTACCCCTTCTCTAATGGAGTTTCCCATCGAGCCATGATCAAACAGCCTTCACCAATCACCCATCAAAATGACACTATATGATCTCATTCGATTTCAATCTCATCGACAAGCTCTCGTTGAAATTCTTCAAGGGATCGAGGTCTTACCTAATGAAACCCTTCCTGTTGCCTCCATTCTAACACCCAATCACATTGCCTCTCTCACCAAACAACCCACCACCCCAACCACTTTCGCCTCTCGTACCACAACAAGCTCGCAGCTGGCTCAAGATGAAATTGTCGATTTTGGTACAGAAGATCCTGACCCTGCCCTGTTCATCTCAGCTTACGTCCGGGACATTCGTGTACGTCGTGTTATGATTGACGGGGGTGCTAGCCTAAACATCATCTCTTCAAAATCTTTTCAACAAATGAATATCCCTTCTAGCTACATGTGTGCCAACCCCATCATGTTGCGGTCATTCAATGACGCTATTACCTCTACCTTAGGCACCGTGATCCTCAACATTGGGTAGGACCACGTACTTTACCCGAACTCTTCTATGTCCTCGAGGGAGAGTTCCAATATAATATATCATTGGGTCGCCCTCGATCCGGGCCATGGGATGCGTTCCTCAACCTTACATAGATGCATAAAATTTGAGTACGAGGGGAAGTCCTACACCATAAAAGCTGATCCTCCCCTTTAAAACCTCGCAATATGTTATACCACCCAAATGATGTGCTTGGTACCAATCAAGACACCTGCTCATTCAACCCAACCATCTTCTTCAACTATGCCTCAACCATGTACCTCAACTCGCACCTACGCCTTCAATCGATGAAACCACCGCCGCAAAACCACTTCCTTCCCGCAGCCTAACATCCCAACCCGACCCCTTAGTAGATGTTTTCAGCGCCTTACGCTCGGGGAGTATCACCTATATAACGTTAGTTCTTTCCATACCCCACAGGAGTACGGATAGGTACATGGCCATCCTAACTATGACCGTCGTGTGGGGGAAGTAATCTCCTATGGACCACCTCACTGCCGCACTAACCTAACATATGGGGGTGTCGACGCATCTTCCGTTGCCCCTGAGCCTCCTCTTGGTGTGGTTCCTTTCCAGTCCGATTTTCAATACCTTACCAATCGTCGCTTTGCCCTCACCTTCTTGACTCGCTGTGCTTGGAAAGGCTTTGGTTTTGGTCTTTATGAACAAGGCCGACATACGCTCATCCCCATCACCACACGCAAACATAATGATCGCAGTGGTCTCGGTTTTCCTGAAACACCTACACAGGAGACACCTCGTGTCAGCTGTATTCTGGAAGAAGACGACGTCACCCCTACCAAACCATCATCACCCACTTTGCCATCATCACCCACAGAATCTATAGACCCTGAATCTATCCCTCCTAACTTTTTTTTTTCATAAATGCTATCTTCATAGGTCCTCTCACTTATCAACGCGATAATGAGGACCCATCTTCTCTTCCCCTTCTGTATCCAGACATGATCGAAGAGGATTCACCTTTGATTAATGTTGTTGAGTGTCAGGATGACGACTCCATCCTCACTTACCTTGGCGTGGATGATTCTTATATTCAACGAGCCTTACCATCGGAAACCCAAACCATGCTGAATGAATCTACTATAGAAATCAACATCCACACGGAGGAGGATCCTCACATTATGAAGATCGGACAATCTCTTAACGCATCAGAACAAGTCGCCTTTACTACTTTCCTCCATGCTCGCAACCAAGCTTTCGCTGTCCTACGCCGACATGCCAGAATTGATCCTACCATTGCGTCCATAACATCACTCTAAACCCCGATTCCAAACCATTCAAACAAAAATCGAGAAAATGCATCCACGCATTGCCCTCTTGGTCAAAGAAGAGCTTCAACGACTTCTTTCTGCTTTCCTTCATCTTGCCTATGACTATCCTCAATGGATTTCTAACATCGCACTATCACTAAAGCGACGGGGACTTTTGATATGCACGGATTTCCGGGATCTTAACCTCGCTTGCCCTAAGGATGACTTCCCCCTACCTAGCATTGACCAACTTGTTGATCTCACTGCAGGCCATGAGATGCTCTCTCTCATGGATGGCTTTTCAGGATACAACCAAATTTTGGTTGCCCCTGCCGATCAACACAAAACTGCCTTCATAACTCCTTGGGGAACCTTCTGTTACCGTGTAATGCCATTCGGCCTTAAGAATGCTGGTGCCACCTATCAACGGGCTATGACCTACATTTTTCATGACATTATGCACACTATCCTTGAAGATTACGTCGACGATCTTCTTGGCAAGTCTAAACATCGCAGTGAACATCTCGATGTTTTAACCATTATTTTTGACCGCCTACTACAATATTCTATCCGTCTTCAACCAAAAAAATGTGTCTTTGGTGTCCTTTCGGGAAAATTCTTGGCTTTATCATCTCTTTGCGTGGCATTGAGGTCGATCCATCTAAAGTCAAAGCTATTCTCGAAATGCCCCCACCTACCAATCTCAAACAATTGCGTAGTTTACAAGGTAAGCTCCAATCTATCCGACGTTTCATCTCCCAACTCTCGGATCGATGTCAACCTTTCCATCACCTCCTTAAGAAGGACATTGATTTTCAATGGAGCCAAGAGTGCCACCAAGCCTTTGAGGCTCTTAAAACTTATCTCTTACAGCCACCCGTGCTTATCCCACCTCAAGACGACCGCCCTTTCTACCTTTACCTTTCCGCCACTGACCACGCTGTAGGGGCCATGCTTGCACATCGTGACTCTGAGAATCGAGAACAAGCCGTTTATTATATAAGTCATACTTTGGTGGACTATGAGACTAGGTATACACATGTAGAAAAGTTGTGCCTAGCCCTATCATTCGTGGCTACCAAACTCCGACACTACCTTCTGAATCACAAAACTTTCGTCATCACCAACACGGACCCCATCCATTACATGTATGCCAAACCTCATCTAAACCAACGCATCGCCCGATGGCTCATGCTCCTCGCCGACCTCGACCTTGAGTTCGCCCACCGTAAATCAATCAAAGGACAAACCATCGCACCAACTTATGGAAGCCCTTTACCTCGAAGAACAATTTACCAATTTTACATTCCCCGACGAACTCATCGCCACTCTTTCACTCAAGGAGGAGTCGTATCCAATGACTCTCTTCTTCGATGGATCCAAATGCCAACGTGGTGGAGGAGCCGGCGTTGTTCTTATTCCTCTCGACGCCGAGCCTATGCCTCTTTCATTCCGACTCGATTTCCCTTGCACTAATAATACAGCGGAATACGAGGCCCTTGTTCTGGGTCTCCAGGTTGCGCTGCACTTAGGTATCAAATCTATCAATATTTTTGGTGACTCTCAATTGGTAGTCAATCAAGTTATGGGCATCTACCAATGCAAAAATGAGGAACTTCAAAAATACAAACACTACGTGGATTCGCTTCTAGCCTTATTTACTCACTATTCTATCCAAACCATTCCACGCTCTACTAACAAATTTGTGGATACTATGGCTTGCTTAGCCTCGCAAATTCCAGCCTCATCAACTGACTCTGACATTTTTGTCTTGGTCCAACAACTCTTTGCCCCATCTTATTCAGCCCCGGTTGTTTGTATGATAAATACTGTGTCTGCTAACTCGCAGGATACTTGGTATCACCAATTCCATGACTACCTTACAACCTCTGTTCTCCCTTCTGACCTTACTAGTACTGGTAAACGTGCTTTTCTTAAACACGTTTCTCGTTATGTAGTTATGGGGGGACTCCTTTATAAACGTGGCTTTGATGGCATCCTCCTTCGATGTCTCACCGGTGCGGAGATCACCCATACCATCCAACAAGTCCATGACGGTATTTGTGGTGGACATTTTAGTGGCCTTGCCGTGGCCAAACGAATCCTTCGCCTAGGTTATTATTGGCCTACTCAATAACGATTGCTATGAATATGTTAAGCGTTGTGTTATGTGTCAACAACATGCCAACCTTCAACATACTCCTAGCCACCGCCTGTGTCGCCGAGATCTTTGGCCCTTCTCACAATGGGGTTTAGACCTTATTGGTGAGATTCACCCATCCTCTTCACAACGTCACCAATGGATTATCACAAAGAATCGAATATTACACAAAATGGGTGGAGGCTATTCCACTCATTTCAACTAAAAAGAAAAAATTGTCGAATTCATTAACCATCACATTATCTCGCTTTGGTATTCCTCATCGCCTAATAACAGATAATGGTAAATCTTTTAAAAACAAGTTGTTACAAGACCTTTGTGACAACTTTGGTATCAAACTTAGTTTCTCATCGCCTTACTATCCGTAGGCCAATGGTCAGGCTGAATCTTCTAATAAAACCCTAACTAAAATCCTCACGAAAGTTGTCAATGAATCTGGAAGAAATTGGCACGATCACATCCCCTTTGCCCTTTGGGCTTATCGTACTAGCATCCGTACTCTACTAATGCCAAACCTTTTTCTTGGGTATATGGTACCGAGGCTGTTTTGCCTCTCAAAATACAAATACCCTCCCTTAGAATATCTCTTCAGGATATTCTCACCAATGATGATTTCCACCAAGAGCGGTTAGCCCAATTGGAGCTCCTTGACGAACGTCGTCTTACAGCTCTTGATCACCTTCAAATCTATCAAAAACGCATCAAGCATGGTTATGATAAGTGACTCCATGAGCGCATTTTAAGGTTGGTGATCTTGTCCTCAAAGAGAATCAACATGTCACCAAACTAGAAAAGAGAAAACGTGGAAAATTTTCTCCCAATCGATTGGGCCTTACATAATCACTCACACCTATGGATCGTGCACTTATCGTTTAGCTTCGCTTAATGGTAAGCCTGAGCTTGAACCCCTTAATGCCTTGCATCTTCGACCATTCTACTATTGAATTTAGTGTTATATCACTTCTTATCTACCTTTCGCTCATCCTCGAGCTCACATACCACCACATGCACTTCGCTTCCTACACCTCATAATAAAAATCAAGCTCACATAGTTTGATTCTCACCTCACCTAAACGATGCCTTCCCCTTTTTAGTCTAGTCCATGACTTCAAAATTTTAAAATAAGCCGTATTCTTATGGGATTTTCTTGAGTCAAACTTCCTACCAAACTAGATGCTTCACGCCAAAAGAACATCTAGCTATCTAAATTATATATAGACTGCTCCTCGAAGGAAAACTATATGCCAAATTATTATTGCTATTATATATAGATCGCTCCCCGAAGGATAGCTATGCACTAAAATCATATCTGCTACTATAAATAGATCGCTCCTCGAAGGACAGCTATACACCAGCTTTATCGAAGCTTCTCGCATTGATCAGCTTTGTGAAGACCTCAAGAATAACACAATCAATATCCTTGTAGACTCCCGCATCGATCGCCTATATTCAAGTAAAATAAAGGCCTCATTCAAAATAACTTTTTGGGTCATGGACTTGTCTATTTAGGGTAGGTTCTCTTTCGTCGTAACACTCACTTTGTAATAAATTCTCTCAGATTCTCCTATATCATCCACCTCACCTCACCATTTGTTTCAACTCAAGGGACGTAACGTACACCCGATATATTGTGATCATACAACTCTTTTCACCTATGGACTTCTCGCCTATGCACGGCACCTAGGGCTTTAAGCTCGTTTCTACGTTGTGTGGTTTGTTTAGCTCTTTTCACCTATGGAGCACTCTTTCCGCTTTGCCTCGGATCTAGGATTGTGTGTTGATCTTAATCGACAGTTCCCTACCACTTGGGTAGGCTAACTTTTCGCTTCCCTTATACCTTTTACAACATCACCAATTCATTCCCGACACCAACAACCTTACCTTACCAATATTAATATCAATATTCTTACCAATCAACCAATTGCCTAAACCGTACTAAATTGCTCTGAATTTGCCTCTCCCTAATCCTAAGGAGAACTACATCGGTCCGAGGCCCCTCCTTGCTTTGTGCAAAGGGCTATGTAGGCAGCACTGAGACATGGGGTCTCCCAAGGTTAGCTCGACCATCCCCTACCATAACCTATCATGTGTGGTAAATATAAATATTTTGTGTATTTCTATTTAATCACATTCCTCTTTATCCTTTTTCAAAACACCAAAAGTCAAAATGAAAACATTCTTATTATTATAACTCAAATCAACATACATATCTCGCTTTATTTAGATGTTAAACAAATACATCTTCTCTATCATCGACACGCAGGTCGGTATTTTATTTATTCTTATACCTTGCTAACATTTATTTAGACCTCACGCCTCATCCCGAACTAGGTGATGATCGTGATCGTTGACCCTCTCTCACCAGCCTCTCGTCCTCAATGGTACCACGGCTATTGGTACCGCCCACCGATCTTCCAATCTCTCCGTAACATATGAATACGCCTCTCGCATGGAGGACTCCAGCCTCTAGTCTCTCCGCCCGTGACTCCGCAACCACTAACAATCTTCTTGTCTCATTCACCTACGTTTGGAGCTACTGAACCAAACGCTGCAGATAATCCTCTCTCGCTATAATCACCGCTATGTCGACGATCACGTACACCTCGCAGCTTCGCTACCCACCATAATCTATAGGCCTCTCGCTGCTCTCGCATCCATTACCTCGCGATCGGCCGCTACTCTTTAGGCCCTTCTCGGAGGTGTTGGCTCGGGAGGTGAGAATACTGCCTCTGCATCGATCCTCATATAGGGTCTATAAGCCTGGGGTATATCATGCACAAATCCAAATTGTCGCCGCACGTGATCTAGAGGAATTCTCTCATACTCACCTGGCCTGTGCCCTGCGATCCACCTCAATCGCTCTACACCCCTCAACTCCTCGCCTATATTCTCTGTTACCATATAGTTCCCTGTAAGGCCGCCAACAGATATCCGTAATCGTCACCCTCTCCCATACCTACCTATAATACTCAATGTCACCCATCACAGCCTGGGATCTTGCCTCTTGTTCTGTTTGGACCCATCGTCTGAATCCTAACCTCTGTACTCCGGTCTCTCCTGACTGGATGGGTCGGCCTATTGGTCGCACACAAACAATGTGCTCATAGGCCCAACAAGTTGTAATAAGTATGAACAATCCAAAGTTGTCGCTCGTGATTTCACCTACAAGCCCATAAACCCCTCGTATAGCTCCACCAAATATGCAAGTGCCCATGCAAACGCCACGTTCCTTTCTATCATCTCCCAAATAACACACATCAATGCCTTTGGAAATCTTCCCCTTCCGCCTCTGTAACGCGTAATACCCTACCGCTATCATTAATATTACTGCTAACCTTGTCTCCTCAGGATGTGCTGCATACATTATCCCATACGTAAATGACAAACCTCGCTGTGTTAAATCTCATGCGTATGGACCAAATACTGCTGTTATCGCTCCCCATACCGCACTAGGTAATGCCTGATATACTAGTTTTCCTGTAATTGGGAGTCTCAAAATACGGAACACATCTTCCAATGTTACCGCATTTTCCTGTTGGCAGATAGAAGGTATTTGTCTCAGGATTCCATCTCTCAATCAACGCCTGTAACATAGCATGGTTACGTGCGATTCGTGAATAATAGCAGATTCCACTTAACCCCAAACGATTTATCAATGTCCATTCAAATTGGCGTTAGCATCCGCCGGATTCGTGATAACAACTACTGTACACTATCATTCATCCTCAACCCCGCCTCCGCCGCATACATCCAAATAACAAAAACCATTCAATTCCTCCAATCCCCGGGTTTTTTCAAATTTCGAAATTCCTACAAAGAACCGGTATCGCTTACATCTAACCAATACGGTTGAGTAACCGATAGCGGTTATCCCTAACCGATATCGGTCATCGTTATTTCATACACCTTGCCTAAACAACCACCTACGACAATAAATTGCTCGTTTATTCCTCTCTCGTATACACAGTACATACCGAAACCCTTGATTACCTACCATATCACACTCACCCCATTTATAACCCCTTGTTATCATCTTTTTCTTTCTCATATCTACCCACATACTCTCCCCTGCCTTATTCCCAAAACATACAAAGAGTCAAATTACAAACAAAACGTTACCTCTTGGGTTGCAGTAGCTTGAGGTGGCCCTTGTCTTCCCTCTTGTCCCTGCCTGCTGGATGTTTCTCCTCGTCCTGCCATTATCACCACCTTTTTCAAACCTACCTTTCTGTCTTCTGAATCTCAGATCACAATCACTTTCCCTGTCTCTTTACTCCTAATCACTCAAATCTCTCATGCAATTACATGTCTCAGTCGTCAAAAAGCGTCGCGTTCGCGTATTTAACTTCTTGCATGGCTCTCAAAATTAGAACTTAAGTTGCCACCCTAGCTTTTTTATTTTTAGAAAAGCTCATACCTAAATAACCGGTATCGGTTATGTAACCGATATCGGTCTACTGTCTACCGACGTCGGTTACCTAACCGATATCGGTTATAGACCTATCTTTTTACAACATGGTTCTTTTTCTTCATTTTCTACCTAATTTTTTGTCGCGCCCGCCCTTTTTCCTGCATAACAACACCATTATCCATATTTCTCCATCCACCACACATATCATTACAATGTCCAAAACATCATCTATTTTACAAAAACAAACAAACCATCAACTAAGTCACATCTACACAAAACCAAAAACTCATCATTTGGATCCAACTCATCAGATACATATATAACAATGTCACAAAACCAGCCCACAACATGCAACATTTCATCATATAACATGTCATCCATATATACGTGCAAAAACAAAAACATCAACATCATCCATATATCAACATGTCAACTAAACTCATCCTACATTCTATATCACAAACCATCGACAAAATACTTAAACACATTTTTGAACACTGCATGTGGATCAAAACATCATCTCTATATATATATACAAATTTTCAAATATACAATGTGCCCTGCATCGGGGCCTCTGTGATCTCATCATACAACTAAGCCGGCACGCAGGCCGCAATAACTATCCAAAATCTCGACTCGGCTCAGCAGCCGTCCTCATATCAAAATATACTCGCTCGTGCCGGTATCAAATATACAACCCGTACTCGACTCGCAGGCCGGTATATAATGAATAAATGAATCCATACATGAATAAATGATGGCACGCAGGCCTCTATCAACACAACCGGTTCGGGCAGACCGGTGCCCATGTCCCTATACAAAAACTATGTGGGGATCCTCGCTCTCCCCACCACCTCAAGCACCTCTCCTCGCTGGTCCTCGCGGTGCCTCTCACCTCCTACCTATAACGGACACATCGCCGTGGCTGCGCCTCCTCGCGACTCTCGACTATGCGAGGTCTCCGCGCGGTGTGCCTGCATATGGTCGATACTCGCCCAGATTTATCAAGACATCTTCATAGTACGGCCTCGCTCTCGCCTCCATGTATCTCTCCCGTGCCACCGCTGTGCAGACGGGGCTGGTCCCTCGACTCCTACTACCAAGCACTTCCCCCTTTGCTGGTGCTGCCGGTGGTGCCTGTGGCCGCGGTGGTGCTCTGCATTCAATGTTGCTGGCCGCTGTACTGCACTGCACTCTGGCCGTGCGTGGCTGGTGGTGGTGGTGCTGCTCGAGCTCGGCTAGCTGCCTCGTAAGACCCTTATCTATGCTTTCTAGCGCAGCAGCAGCAAGCCGCCTCGTAATAACCGCACTCGGCCCCCGAGTTGATCTCTCTCTCGCCGTCACCGCCGCTAAGTCTAGCTGCATGGCGGGTGTGCTACCTCGCCGCTCTCGACCAGCCCACCAAACCATGTATGCTCCTGCACCCAAGATCATCTACGCCATCATCTCGCTGGCCTCTCGCAACCCAACTGGATCCAAGGGTTGTGGTGGTGAAGGGTGGGGCCTCTACATCATCCCTCCGTACTAAGGGAAGGGAGGTGGTTTCGCCCTGCCGCAGCCCCATCTCGCTCGCGTGCACTTCTCTCTAGGGGTATCCTCTCGTACTCTCCCGGCCTCCGTCCTGCTATCCAGAAAGTGTACTGGATCCAGCGTAACTGTACTCGGCCTCCTCTGTGCGGGTGATGACCTCTGTAAGGTCTCCATATGATGTCTACCGCTGTCAGGCCCTCTAATAAATGTCTATAATACGCCACATCTCACCCTGCAAGAACTGCTCGTGGCTGCCCCACGACCCCCAACCACCTCTGAAAGCCATATCTGTATATGACCTGTGGCCCTGGCTGCTGGGGTAACCCTACTGGCCTGATGCATATGATGTGCTCATATGCCCAACAATGCAGCAAAAATGTCGAACAGATACCGAATCGCCTCATCCGGTGATAACCCCAGAGCTCTCTGTATAGCTGCACCAGATACACTGGTGCCCACGCATAGCAAGTATGCTCCTCAATCATCTCAAGCAACACCCCCATCAACGCCCGTGGAAAGCGGCCTCCTCTCGAGTCTAGGAGGGGGCGAAGGTGATCCTAATCATCATCAAGCAAACCCACGTGTCTCGTGTCGATGCGCACGGTACATGTCACCATACCCAATGCTCGCGCTGTGATAGGTAAGTAGCGCGGCTGCATCTCCAAAAACCTGTAATATGCTGTCCATGGCAATCTCTCGACCTACTCGAAGATCGCTCTCCTCGATAGGTAGTCGAAGGATGCGATACACATCCTCCAACGTGATAGTCATCTCCCCGCCTGGGAGATGGAACACATTGGTCGCCGGATCCCATCTCTCGATGAGGGCGACCATCGCCGTGATCTCTCTATCGCTCTGTACTCTCTGACTCCACCGAGTCCCACCTCGCGCATGATCGCCGGTGAGCTGAGTGCGGATACATGTGGTCTCATCCACACCAACAGCAGGGGCATCCTATCCGCATCGCCAACCGCCGACGTGCTCGCAAAACCAACCCACATCCTTAGACCTAATTTTTATCACAACATCTACTTTATCCTCTAAACCCCTTTTATCCCCCCGACCACACCCCGACTCTCTACCACCCCACCCAAAACCCAAACTCACCCCACCTACAAACCAAACTCACTCCACCTAAAAACCAAACCCACTCCACCTAAAAACCAAACCCACCCCACCCAAACCCCTACCCGACCCAAAGCCCAAAATCTACCCAAACCCCTACCCGACCCAAAGCCCAAAATCTACCCAAATCCAAACCCACCCAACCCCAAAACAAAACAAACCCAACCCAACCCACCCCAACCAACACCCCACCCCACCCAACACCCAAACCCACCCAACCCAAAACACAAAACACGCCCAACCCAAACCCAAACACGCCCAAACCCAACCCAACCCATACCCATACAAACCCAAACCGACGCCGGCCGACATACGACCGACGCCGGTCCAGCCCAAATCACCGTGTCCAGCAATTTGCGACCGATGCTTGGCCGCTAGAAGAACCAACATCATCCTGTAATTGCCGGGAGCCGAACCCCCGCGCGGCCCCCCGCCCATATTTTTGCATTTTTATACTTATCTACCCACCCAAACACCATAAAAACCTACCCACCCAGCCGACTTGCCCTATTTTACCCATCTATCCTCTTCATTTTTCAAATTACGTCAATTTACTCATTATTTCCTAAAAAATGTAAATTCCTACCCAAACCCCCAATTTCGCTTAATACCATTCAAATGCACAAAATAAAGAGTTCCGAGCCTACCCGTACGACGACACGTCATCGTGGTGGGATGGGTGGTGGTGGTCCAGCTGGTCCAGCCCCTCCTGCTCCTCCTGCCTATGCCATGGCTCCAATTCTGATCTGCTGGGTCCCCGGCCAATCAACTGCTGCCTCCTCCTCACTCGGGCCCGCAAACAACTCACTCCTCCAGCAAACTAGCTCCACCTCACTCAATAAAACCTCCAATCTCAACTCTCCACGTCAGACAACTCAATTTGGTTTTCAAATAACAAAAGTGACAATGACAAGCCGTATTTTTCTTTTTATAGGTTTTTCACCCTTAACCGATATCGGTTTCATTTTGCCCTAATTAACCTGCAGATCGGTCCCTTAACCGATATCGGTCATGTAGAATCGACATCGGTTTTTCTGCCAACTTTCCCCCAATTTCTTTCCCTTATTTACCATTTGCCCCTTTTTTAACCACATATCGCCTATATCCACCTTTGCTAAACACCATTTGTTTACAAACCGGCCCGACCCAAGGCCTCGCCCTAACAAACCGCCCGACCCAAGGCCTCGCCCTACCCTACCGGCGCGACCCAAGGCCTCACCCTAACAAACCGGCCCGACCCAAGGCCTCGCCCTACCCTACCGGCCCGACCCAAGGCCTCGCCCTACCCTACCGGCCCGACCCAAGGCCTCGCCCTACCCTACCGGCCCGACCCAAGGCCTCGCCCTAACCAAACCGGCCCGACCCAAGGCCTCGCCCTAACCAAACCGGCCCGACCCAAGGCCTCGCCCTACCCTACCGGCCCGACCCAAGGCCTCGCCCTACCCTACTGGCCCGACCCAAGGCCTCGCCCTAACAAACCGGCCCGACCCAAGGCCTCGCCCTACCCTACCGGCCCGACCCAAGGCCTCGCCCTAACAAACCGGCCCGACCCAAGGCCTCGCCCTACCCTACCGGCCCGACCCAAGGCCTCGCCCTAACCAACCCGCCCGCCCCAAGGCCTCGCCCTACCCATTTGGCCCGACCCAAGGCTGCAACCCAACAACTCGGCCCGACCCACGGCCGTATCACTCCAATACCTTACCCAAAATCAAAACCATCCACTTTTATCCACCCATCCTGTAGTTTTTTGTTCAATCGAGCTCACCTGTTCGTGTTTTAGCATGATTAGGGTCCTTGACTTGATCTGTCGACCAACTTTGCTCAGACCTAGACCGTGACGTTTATCTCAACCAAACCAACCATTTCGCATCGCCGGACATTCCTAAACGTTCTCGTACCTTACTTGTTCTATACCTTGGAGCTACTTCATATGCCTTGGATACCAGGATTATATCACCCTTGTTTGGATAAACTATCGACCTTTGCCTATGCACTACCGGGTTTGCTCACAAATAATGTACCCTAGTCACCCTATTCCATTTCAACATGCGTCTCGCTACCTGGACCTCGCCCACCACCTTACCATCCTCTCTACAACATGTACCCTTTATCAACCCTATCCCCGATTTCCCGCTCACTCAATCCGTGATAGATTTGAGGGGATTACCTATATCCTTAACAGAGAAACCACTTCATATTATTGTCCGTGCAGCTTTACAAAACAAGCTACACGACAATAAGGGGCTAATGTAGACACCAAATTTGTGTCTTACGACCCCTTGTGACCCACATCTCATCTCGCAACTTAACCTCATCACCTAAACCTTACACAATTATTTATTAATTACCTTGTAATTGATAAATCCACATCACCTTACCTGCCACCTCATTTTTCCACCTCATCATGACCTAGCCCTAACCCTAAACTAACCTAATTAAGACCTATGACTTGGTCTAGACTCACATCCATAACTAATGCCTCCTTACTCGCACCCAAAACCGACCTTCTAGCCACTTGACCAAGCCCGCAACTGATCTCTCGGGAGAAAAGCAGGGAAGGTGGGCTATTTTACTAAAAATAGCCTACTTTTTCCTTACCGATGCCGGTTTACTCGACTCGGCCGTTCGCGGTTAGCAACCGCCATCGGTTCCCTGTAAATGGGCTCCCCAAACCAAAAACAAGGGATCGGAATTTCATTTTTGGATCAAGGTCGAATGATTTTTGAATCAACAGAGATCATTGGGAGCGAAAAACAGAGTCCAGATCTTCACTTGACCGAGCAGAGACGAGTGAAGAAACCAGAAGCGTTTGCAGCAAAGGAGATCAACTTGCATCTTTGTCAAAACCAGTAAGTCACATCTTGCATGTCCTCTGTTATAACATTTCTTATGCTCTTTGAATCACAAATCCTCCTAAATCTGCATTTCGAATCCACTACCCAAGATGCGTATTACCTCTAACTATCATTCATCTACCTCTCATCACCTTATTTCCTAATACCACCTATATACAGCCTTACAAACAACACAACTACCCCACAAAGCAACTAACCTACAGATCCTAGAACCCACCAGTATCGGTTATCAAGAATCGCATCGGTTATCGCAGAATCAAAGATCGGTTCCTCCGATCAAAACTAGAAAATCAGCCTTTCCCTACCAGCTTCAATGAAGCAACTTAATTGATATTTTGCTTTTGTGTTAATTCATATTAGCAAGGAAACCACCACCTTCGAAAGGAAGTTTTATATTTCCCGGGCCCAAGGCAGCTTCTCATTTATTGTCTAATCAAAATCTTGTGGTCTTGTGTTCTTATTTGCAGTAGTCCTTCCAAGACAAAAAGGAGTTCTTCGCAATCAGCCCGATCTTTTCTACGGTGACGCGCACACCATCTCGACATTCTACTGTGTATTCCTCCTAGACCCTAACCTTATCTCTGTTTCTAAAAGGAATGAAACATTTCGAGTGAAACACCACATGAACCAAATAAACCAAAGACTAAAAATACCAAGTTCCTAAATCAATTGGGTTATAGAGTAAATTTGAAACATGTAGAAGGTAACCCATGAAAACACATTTCATACAAATACTTTGAAAAACTAAGGCAATCGGTCACTGTGAGACCAGAGAACAAAAAGTTAAACAAAAACAAAAACAAAAGGGATAAACAAAACAAAAATACTATACACTATACATGAATGCATACCTTGTTTGGATTAATCAAGAAAGTGTTTGATGTGCCTGCCATTAATAAGAAATTCAAGAAAATATCCATCCAAGTCCTTCAGGAAGAAAGTGTGCTCACCAATTCTTATGTCAATGGAATAAGGACCCATCCATAAAACATCAAATTTACCATGTTTTCCTTTATCCTCATGTCTGTTATCCCATAGTAAAACAATATCTCCAACATTGAAAGTCTTGGGAGTCACTTTTTTATCAAATAGATTCTTGAGTTTTTCTCTAAACCTTAAGTTTCTTTAGTGAGACTCCCTTATCTCTTCATCCAACTCAACTATTTGATTAATCCTAACTTTACAGGGATTCACTTATTCATCCTTAAGCTTCTGTATGAACTGATAAGAGGATAATTTCATATATAAGGGTAGAAGAGCATGTACTCCATAAACTAATTCAAATGGGATCTTTTAGTTGCTCTTTTGAGAGTGATTCGATATGCCCATAAATAAAACTTCAAGTTCTCACCCTAGTTCCTTTTGTTAACCTCAAATGTTTTCCTAATGATTTTAAGAAAAAATTTATTACTTGATTCAGCGTGACCATTCCCATGAGGATTGTAGTTTAATGAATATGTATTACTTATCCCATATTATTGGCACATGTGTACCAATGGATTAGCTCTAAAACTCATTACATTGTCAATAACTATCTTTTTAGGTACTTTGAACCTATAAATTATATGATCCAAAATAAAATCCATGATAATTTAATGTGTTTCTTTTTAGTAGGGATTGCTTCAACCCATTTGGTAGAATTATTAGGAGCCACCAATATCCATTTGTACCCTACACTTGAGGGATTTAAAATTTCTCCAATAAAATCCATGTCCCATTGTTTAAAAGGAGCTTTTATTGATAATGGTTGCAAAGGAAGGGAACCTGAAGCTTTCATTCTACTTGAGAACTTATGACAACTTTCACATTTTATAACCACCAAGGTTACACCTTTGAAAAGTGTAGGTGACTAATAACTTGTCCTTAAGATATTATGGGAAGTCACTCTTCTACAAAAATGGCCTCCACACACTCCCCCATGAAATTATAAAATGAATTTGGAAGCCTCTTCCTCGGTGATGCATATAAAAATAACCCCTTAGGATTCTTCTAAGACAACCCATAATCAATGATGATATATTTCACAGAGGCTAATTTTACCATCCTTCTCTAATTCTTATATAAATGTCCTAGACATTTCAAATTTGAGGTAGAATATGATGTCTTTATAGCATTTGGAATTAATTAAATTCTCATGTACATACATATTTCCCTCGTTGGTCTGAAAATATGTCGCTAGGGCAGATCTATGGATAAACGAGCCAACAGTGTGTAGGGCATAGCCCCTCTTTGAGTCAGCAAAGCGAAACTGGTTTATTGCTATTCTACCAGCAGGAATCTATGCAAGTCTCACAAATTTTGCCTTCGGGGTTTGGGATCTCATCCCAAGAGGGGTGTTTCCATCGCAAAAAGAAAGGAAAGGAAGAGGGGATGAAGAAAGAGCAGGTCCGAAGCGAGAAAAGAAATGAATTCCAAAGCAAAATGTCGGAAGGTTTATGTTTTGGGATTGGTAGTAAACAGAGCCAAACCTACTTACATAAACGAGCAAAGCAATACCGATGATGAATAAATGACAATAGAATAGAAGCAGATTTAACAGAACAAACACATAGATCATACATAAGAAAGATCTGATGCAAATAACACACGTATTCAGCACAAAGTCTAAATATTGTATTAATAATCCTTCTGTTACAAAAAGCTCAAAGTCTTTTCTCCTTACTCCTATTTTTCATCTGAAAGATATTCACCCATGCCCAATACAACAAGTATTGGGGTATTTATAGAAGAAGGAGAGAAAAGAAGGCAAAAAGGAGCCAACCACTTATTTACAAAGATATTTACAAAATATCTAAAAGTCATGTTGACTTTTGACAACTTGATGGATGACATCATCCCATGGTGCAACATGGATGATGTCATCATTTGCGCCAACGTACTTTAGATATTTAAAAGAAAGTCGAAGAAGAGAGAGAAGAAGAAGAAGAAGAAGAAGACACTATTCATCATCGTCATCCTATGGCCGAAAGGGAGTAGCCTACTTTTGCTACTGCTCAGGTGACGAGATGTGGAATTGAGAACAATATTCCATGAACTTACTGATCATGGGCCCAAGTTGATCCTAGGAAGGATCCTTGTGCCACTCACTGATCGCCTCACAAGTCTCCCGCTCATCTATGAGTTTCTGGGAGTTTGGAATAGTCCTTTTCTGCTTCAATGAGTAACCCAATGAAGTCCCGACAGGCCAGCAGGTTATTGATAGACTCTGCGTCAAAAGTGACCTCTGGCCCCATCCCTTGAGAAACGATCTCCTTGAAAAGTGTGGGAGGCGCACTACCCATTTTTTGTAAGGCTTGGAGAAGATATTTATTTTCTCTTTCAGCTTGCCTTTTCTCCTCTTTTATTTCCTGAAGATTCTTACAGAGGGCGTCAAATATAGAAAGGGCCTCCCCCGAAGGCTTTGTAAGACATCCCCATTGTGACTTGGGTCACAGATAACTGTCGGAGACAGATCCTTTTTCTCCGAGAGGATTGGGGTACATGATCTCCATAACCCTCTCTCCCGCAGCACTTTAAGAGAAGCATGTGACGGGCTTCTACTTCTTTACCCCCTTAGACAGATTACGTAAAAGTCCATCGGAGCGATGGGAACTTTCCTCTTTTGCTAACTTAATCGCTGGGAGATCCAGTGGACTTATGGGAGAAGGGCCGGAAGCAGAGAAGGGGGAGCCACGGTAGAGAAGAAGGGAAAATGTGGAGACACGTGGCGGCGGCATGGAGAGAACAATGAAGAAGTGCCCATGGGAGGAAGGGATACTGCAGCTGAGGAAGACATAGGAAGGGAAGGGAGCTCAGAGATGAGGGAAGAAATGGAGGGGGAAAGATCCGCGAGGGAAGAGAAGATAGACAAAGAAGTGGGGGAATAGTAGAAGAAGGGGCATAAGGGACCTCGATTGTTGTAGCAATGCCAACATCCTGAGTGGATGGGCCTATTAGAACATCCTCTTCTACTTCTTTCTCTGGCGTAACCAGAGTTATGACCTGTTCGGGTGCCGCAGAAAGAGGACTCTCAGGAGCTTCTTCTTGAGTGGTGCTGGATTCACCCTATATACCTTTGCCCTTTCCTTTAGGCTATTCATCCGGCACCAATTCTCTATAATGCGCAGAGTTTCCTTGACCCTCTCCTCAAACATCTCAGGTGCCTTAGTTCTATCAATGGCTGGAAAAGGCCAATTGTCCCCATCTTTGTTAGTATATACTTGGTCTACTTCATCCTCCATAGTTTGGAAGCCTCTGGGGACAATTTCTACCTCGTATTGGATGATTTCTGCCAAGGCTAAGTGAGAATGGTCCTTTCTCCCGAGCTCAACCTCATGAATGACGTCAATGTAGATGTCTTAGATCTTAGGGATGTGGATTGGATCTAGCTTAGCCCTTGGCAGACAACTTCCGGGGTCGAAGGTAGGCCTGGCCGAGAAATCATGTTTCAAATTAAGCAGCTCTAGCTCTGCAAACATGTCCTTTACCTTGTGATGGGTAAGGCATGTATATCTTCCCACTATGAGGGGGAAAGGAGTTCTACCCTTCTCTCTTTTGAGGCACTTCTCATGATAGGTGATCACCGCCTTGACACTCTAGCAAAATCAGCTTGGGTCCAGATACCTCGGCAGCCTAGTTGGCTCTCCTAAGAAGTTGGCTGCCCTCAGATAGGTGAACATGGGAAATTGGGTGAACAGGGCCCCCCATTTCTCAGTGGCTGCCACTATGCTCTTGGTCGTGTGACCGTAAGTCATATTTGGCCTCAACAGGCAGATGATGTGGTAGAAAAACACATCGTTGATCTTCGTGAATTGAGGGATGCTATTTCCAGCCTCAATTCTGGGTAGTACTCATATATTTTGACCTGAGGCCAAACCCCACTCCGCATCGGGCCGGGTAGTCTCTTTTCGATGTCAGTAGCATAAAAACATAGGAATTCATGTAGAATCTCCTGTTGTATTAAATTGTTAAAGCCGCTGTCGAGAGATTGTCGCTTGCTTATTATCTCCCAAAGAAAAGCGCTGATCGGGCACATTCTTGTTCATGGTCTCTAAGTACCGCAGCATCCATTTATGGAAAAAGTGGGCGTCAGGAAGCCCAAAGACCCTGCTCAAGAATGTGATGGTGTCACTAAGCTCCTCCAAAAAATCACTACGGTGAATGATTTGTGGCCATCGGGTCACTATCTTTTTGTTTTTCAAATAGACCTTGTTCATCAGCTGCATGCACTGATCTTCGTTGTCATCCTAGGCCTTAATACAATCCTCTCGGTGACAACCACAAAGTTCCAATGATGAGGAATGCCAAGTATTATTTCAAAGTGGTGGGCAGTGAGGTTAATGACGAACTCGCCCTTGTCATTTACGACACACCTTGTGTCCTTGTTGTAGCACCGGGCAACCACCATCATGAATTCATTATTGACGGTGCTAACTGGGATTCCTCCAGCGAAGTGTAAGGGACTGCCCATCAGTTTTCCATCCATGGACTTCTTGTTACCTTCTGTGTTCTAACCCAGAATTCCTCCATATCAATGTGACCCAACTCGAGTTTCGATGTCCAGTGTCGCATTCGGATTGGGAGTCGTGCATCTGACCCTCCGATACTTATATTTCATCTCTTCTTCGTAAGTTTGGCCTTGCCTTTGGATTTGGTAGGTCTCTTGCTTGATGTTGACATATGTTCTTCTGAGCTTAGTTGTTGATCTGCATGAAGAAGAAGCGAGACCCAACGCAAAAAGGTTGTATTAGTCATTTGATCTTCCATTGAAGTGTTAATGAGGAAGAAAGAGTTAGCTATTTTGAGGCTCAGGACGCAAGGCGCATGAAAGCTGCAGCTTACATGGCCAAATAGGTAAGGTGCACAGAAAAAAGGTGTTGCAAGGGTTAAATTAGTGCTAAGGGCGCATGGTGCATAGAGACTGCAGGGTGCATTTTTGTAAAGGGCGCATGGAAACACCATGTTACATAGAGACAGGATGCGCCAATGGCGCATATATGGTTGGTGTAGCATGTACCTTTTGTGTGCCAAAGGTTTATGGCATGGCACATAGAGGGTCTGCACAACATGATGTTGCTGTAATGGGGAATGCGCCCGCGCCTTTGATAGTTTTACACTTGGCGTAGATTTAAGCTGATGTTGCACAGGTGCAGGGTGCGCCCAAGAGGTGCATGTTTAAGTAATGCAACAAATAAGGTTGGTGCGCCAAAGAGGGTGCAAGGCTAGCGCTTGCAGCATGCGAAGGAGGCGCGCCTTGAGGGCGCAAATGTTCTTGATGTAACAGGCATAATGGGTGCGCCATTGGCGCAGGTTTTGATCATGTTGCAGGGGTGACAGATGCGCCAAGGGGAAAAGGAAACATACAGTCTCTCTTAGAGCTTTAATTATTCTCAGAGGGGTTTTTCATATGGTTTAGCTTCTCTTTTCTTTTTTGCAGGGTCATTTTTGTAATGAAACGGCTTAAACAAAAGCGGTTCAAACCATGAATTCAGAACAGCTTCCTCTACCAGCAGATCTGGAAAGAGGGGGAGGAATATGTGGAAAGACAGCAGGGGGGAGCTAGTTCAATATTTCATTCTTTCCAATCCAAAACCAGACCAACAAGCAAACAAAGAACCAAAAACGCAAAACACACGAAAGAGATAAGAACCTCTTACCCGGATAAATAGCGAAGAACGTGCAAACGGGTCCACTACGTGTTTGAAAATGACAGGGCAGGTGCGCTGACAGGCTCAGAGAATATAATAAGAAAAACGTGATTGCTCTAGTGATAATGACATTGCAGTGCGCCTATATATATATAGGTGAGTCAGTAATAAATGCGCCACCAACTTTTTCAAGTGGCGCATGGAAATCATTGTCGACATAGGAAAGCATGCGCCCTTTGGCGCACCAAAGCACCTAACAACACGAAGTTATGTGTGCCTTTGGCGCACCGAAAGTGATGTCGACACAAGAATATGTGTGCCCTTGGTGCACCAAAAAGTGGTGCAACAAAAGGGTTGCTAACACGAAGGTGCATGCGCCATGGCGCACGCAGGAAAGACTCAACATATCAAGGTGCACCAAAAGGTCTGTTGACACGAAGAACCATGCGCCAAAGGATTTAAAGGGGGCGCACCAAAATTTGATGTTACATAGTAATTCCATGCACCCAGCCAAAAGACCAAAAATGACTAAGTTCGGAAAACCAGATTTCCTGGAAAAGGGATTTTGCAACGTTCCGAATGCAAGGGATCCCTGACAAGGGATCGGAACAAAATTTTCGGTATGGTTATCGGTAAAATTTCCCTTGTCAATTTTACGGGATAACAGCTGGCTCTTTCTGGGGACTATCCCTGAGCAAACTTGGGGGTAGAGAATCCCAGATCTCATGTGCCTATCCATTGGGTAACAGAGTCAAAAATAAGGGCGACCGGAGGGAGAAAAAGGAGACACACAACAAACCGAAAGGAAACACATGACAAAAACAAACACACAACTAAAGTAAACTGTACAAAGAAGAGAGCAAGCTCTACTTCTTGAAAATTTTAGATGTTGCCCGCTATAAGGAAGCGGGAGCTCGGTTCCATCCAGATATGAGAGATAGAAACTATTCTCTACATTGAGATGATTGATCTTGAAGGGCCCTCTCCATAGGGAATCTAACTTTCCGTGCATGCCCTTTGGCTCTCTTCGCTTGTCCCACAGAAGGAGAAGGTCTCCCACTTGGAAATCCCTTTGCTTAGCTTTTTTATCGAATAATCTCTTGACTTGATTCTCGATGTTCGGTGATCCTATCAACCACTCTTACTCTCTTTTCTTCGAGCTTTTTCAGATACATGATCCTTTTTCAAGAGAATGTTGGAAAGTTTCATCTTCGATAACTCTCGTGCAAGCGCAGAGAGCAGAAGTTCAAGAGAAATGGGAAGCTCAAAGATCGGTGCCATATAACACTTGAAAAGGTGACATGTCGAGAGACCTCTTGGGAGTAATACAATCGCCCACAAAGTGTCGTATAAAGACTTGTGCCACATTAGTTGATTCTCATCCACTAACTTTCATATGATGGTCACCAAGTTCTTGTTACTGGATTCTGCCTGACCATTTCCCTGAGGGTAATAATCTGAGGCATGAGCCAAAGTTATCCCATATTCATAGCAAAACTAATAACTTCCCGTGAGGAGAAGTTAGAAGCATTATCAGCAACAATTTTGTTTGGAACGCCAAACCTGACAATGATATTTTATTTAATGAAATTGCAAACAACCTCAGAAGTGGCATGCTTGACAGGTATGGCTTCCACCCACTTGGTGAAGTAATCTATTGCTGTAAGGACATAACTATGTCCGGCACTTGATTGGGGATTGAGTGCACCAATAAAATCAATTCCCCATTACCTGAATGGTTCATTGACAATGACAGGCCTAAGGGGAAAAGCAGCCAACTTGGGCTTGCCGACGAACTGCTGGCAAGGTTCACACTTTGCCACCCAGGTGGCTGTATCTTGGAAGAGTGTCGGAAAATAGTACCGGATCGGATGATCTTATGTGTTGTCATGGAAGAAGAGAAATGAACTCCATAGGCTGAATTATGAAAACTTTTGAGTAACTTTACCTACTGTGGTTTGTCAACACATCACAAAAAGACGCCATCTATCCCGCGCTTGTATAAACTGTCATCCCAGATGACATATTTAGCTGCTCTGAGCTTTATAGTGCACTTCTCCTTTACAGTTAGGTGCACTGGGCATTCGCCGTAGGTGAGGAAGAAAGTGATATCGGAATACCATTCATCACTAGTAGCAACAAATAGGACCAGAGGCAGTGAATCGGGTTTTTCCACCCATCCCGTGCTTCATCAGTGTAGTCACCCTTTTCATCAGGGTTTTCTGAATCTTTGTTTTTAGCCATAAGCTGACATAGGCCCTTGCCTCTTACCAGTTTGGTTGGTTTAATATCCAGGTCATACTCCTGGACCTTTGCGATCTAATTTCTTCGCAAGATTCCTAACTCCTGTTGAGTTAGAATTGATTTGACCACCGTGTCAGGGACCAGCACCACCGTATGAGAGTTTAGAATGTAATACCTGAAATTTTTTACTGCTTTGACAACGGTGAAGGCATGCTTTTCTAGTTGAGACATTTTTAGTTCGTGAGGCTTGAGGGGAGAGCTCATGAACGCAATCAGAGATTCAACATCCTCTCGAATTCTTTTGCATCAAGATTGCGGACACAGTATGCTCAAATGTGTAACTATACATGATGAAGTCCTTGGAGAAATTGGGACATACCAGGACTGGTGCATGAGCAACGGAAGATTTTATTTCTTCAAACGACCTTTTCCCTTCCTCGCTCCATCTGAAAGTTGGTGACCCCTTCATCATATTCAATATGTGATGAGTCTTCTTAAGAAAGTCAGAACAAAACACTCGAGAAAGTTCACCTTTCCGAAGAAAGAATGAACACAGTCTTGCTTGTAGGTAGATTAATTCTTTGAATAGCCTTAACTCTTTTGGTATCTATCTTTGTTCCTTCTTTGCTAACCACATGCCCTAGCAACTTTCCTTCCATGACTCCAAAAATAGACTTTTTTGGGTTTAGGGAGATCCCATGTTCTCGGCACCTGGCCAATACTTGCTCCAAATGATCACAATGATCATTTCGTTGTTTAGAGAACACGGTTAAGTCATCTAGATAAACCACAATGACCTTCCCCATCATACCTTTGAATGCAAAGTCCATGGCCTGCTGAAAAGTGGTGCGCCAACATTAGTTAGGCCAAAAGGCATCCTGCTGTAGGCAAATGTACCCCAGGGAGTAGTGAATGCTGTTTTAAATTGATCTTCAGGTGAAACTTCAATCTGATTGTAGCCTGAAAAACCATCAAGCATGGACAACATCTCTGATCCAGTTACTGCTTGCAGAACTTGATCCATTATAGGAAGTGGGTAGTTGTCTTTCAAGGAAGCCTGATTCAAATTGCGAAAGTCTACGCATATGCGTATCTCACCATTTTTCTTGCGCACTGGCACAATATTTGCTACCCAAGTACTGTGATGGATAGGAAAGATGATTCTCGCATCCAAGCATTTTTGAATTTTGGCCTGGATGGTGCCTGAGATCTTAGGATTATAATGCCTCTGCTTCTGGCGAAAGGCTTTGACATCTTCTTTCAATGGGATGTCATGCTGGACGTCCTTTGGCTTAAAAGACTTTAGATTGGCGTAGGACCATGCCAATACATCCATGTATTTCTTCAGTAGTTTGACAAACTTTTGCTTTTCTTCAAAGCGTGCAACATTTTCCAATTTTCGTAAATCATGGGTGCTCTACCAAACCTATATTGACCGGTTCGGGCTGGGATGAGCTAGATCCCCTAGCCTTTTATTTTTCACAAACGGTCATGCCTGCCGAATGCTCGCCGCTCCAGAGAAACCAGGCCCATTGGAATTTTATTTCCTTTGAAGTGACATATGCCGTCGTTCCTTCGGATTCATCATCCCGATCTATGAATGATTCACAAAGCAAGTGGAAGTAGATCCTTCAAAGTGCAATTCTTTAAAATTTTCCACCTTCTCTAGAAAGGAAATGAGTTGATTATCATCGTTGAACACTTGCCAATGCTGAGAATTGTCTAGCACGCTCAGTAGAAAACCACCTCAATGGTGTATTTGTTTGTTTTTAAACTTGGGTGAGGGAGCATGAGGGATGATGAAACAGCCAATGAATCGGCCATATCATTTTGAACTCTTGCAATGGATTCAATTGAAAAAGCATCAAACTCTTCAATGCTGTCCCATACTGCATTATGGTAATGCCTGAGCCTTTCATTCTTCACTTGGTAAATCCTTTTGACTTGATTTACAACTAGCTCTACATCACCTTGCACTTTCAGATTTTTAATCCCTCTTTCCTTTGTGGCTTGCATGCCAAGTAGCAAAGATTCATACTCAGCAGTATTATTTGTGTTAAAAAACTACAACTTGAAAGGGAGAGGAATGACTTCTTCCTCGGGAGATATTAGCATGGCCCCGACACCACATCCGCTAGTTGCACAACTACCATTGAACTGCAAGGTCTAGATCTTATTAAGATCTCCTTCTTGAATGAGAACAACCATTTTGTCAGACTCGGTAGACAAGAAATAGTTCCCCATCCCTGATGATTCAAAAAGGATTTGAGCTTTGGGGTCCTCAGAGCTAGTAACCAAGTACTTCTTTTGTGATTCTGGCTCCAAAGTCTACATTACAGACCTTTGACGGGATTTCTAGCTTTAGACCAGTACCAATATAAATCTCTCCACCAACTTCCCTGCAAAAGCTTCTTCCCAGAAAATTCCGTAGAGCTGCCTGGAATGTCAGAACGAGGATGGTCATCTTTACTCTCTTCTCTGGGAATGCCGCAAATGCAAATTGCACGTCTTTGATTTGGCCAATCAACGGAACCTGCTTGGTTTCCAAGGAATAACATCTGCCAAAAGGCTTGGTAAGGGTGAGGCCCAAAGCATGGGTGACTTTTGCTGGCATGACGTTATCAGAAGCTCCAGAATCAATTATGCAGTTACTCAACTTGTGACCATTGATTAGGAGGGAGAGATAGAAAGGCTCTATCTTGCCTGATGCAGATGTTGAGGCAACATTTATGTGGGATTCAGAAGGAGTGGAAAGGATTCCTTTTGGGGAAACCTACTTAGATACAACAGCTTGACTTTGAATATACTTGGTCAATCTTACAAGTTGTTCGGGATTTGACTGAAGGTACTCAGCTTCAGACATTTGGATCTTGGTCTTTTTTGCATGATCTATGATATCAAATGCGGCCAAGGGTTGCGTTGGTGAAGGAATGAGTCCCTCACTTCGCGATGGTGGAATAGGATTACTGGTCTTGGTAGGAACATGAGAGGATTGATTTGGAGGAGAGATGGGGGGAAAATATTTCCTTGTAAAAGACTTGCCAGGGAGTTGAGTAGGAAGAGGATTACCTCTTTTAGCAATGATTGGAGGTGCGTTTGACACAACCTTCTCCTGCTGTACATGGGCAGCAACTTCTGCTTCTTTTCCTTGCGAGCGGGTAAAAACAGCGTATGACTGTCCACTTGCATATCCCTGGGTACCCTCTTCTTCATCATATTCTTCCTCATCAAATTCCATATACCCGATAGTAGAGTCGCCAGTCGGTTCACGAACATCTTGATCATCTTCACCTTGAGATGAAGGTTCTTCATAATACTACTCTTCTTCTTCAATTTCGGCCAGAGCGTTGACCGGAGGAGCCTCAAGCGCCAGCCGTGGAGCAGTTGCGGGTAAGCGCGGCCTTTGTGAAATATTGTTAGGAACGAAATTCCTCCACGAATATCCGTGGTATGAGGAACTGGGGGAAGCCTAAGCCAACTGCTTCTTTAATGCAAGCAAGTCATTCACCATCTTTTGGAAGGCCGGATCAGATGAAGTAGTGGGTGAAGGTCCCAAGATTTAGGCTTGGATGATTCCTTTTTCAATTCACCAGATATTATCAAATTATCTTCTATTCGAATGGCAGCAGCCTAGGTGAGAATCAAGGTAGCCACTCGCTCTTGAAGGAGCAAGAAACTAACTTTTGAGCTCATAGCGTTTATGAAGAAACACTTTTGATTTTTCGTGTTGGAAGCATGGCAACAGGGACATGATTGATTAATGCATTGAACCTGGCGATAAAATCATGCATGGTCTCATTTTCCTCCTTCTTTAGGTGAGTGATCCGTGATAATAATGCAAATGCATCTTCTGAAGGTTTGTACCTGTCTTCAAAAGCATCCCGCAAGGTGGCCCAACTCGTAATAGATCCGGCCGGCAAATGCTGAAACCATTCAGCTGCGGGCCCTTGTAGAGTTTCCAGAAAAAGGTGAACCGACACGTCCTCGTGAGTTACATCCAGGATACTGCATGACATAATGAATGCAGATATGTGGGAATCCGTGCTTTGATTTCCGCTCCCATCGAATTTGGGAAAATTCTTTCGGTTTTTCGTGAGGGAGTGCGTGAATTGGATGTGGTAAAGCCAAGGGACCCATAGCATTTCCCCATGGTACCGCCATTTGAAAATCCAGAAAAAGAACACGAGCTGGAAGTGTGGTTCCGCTGAGTAGCAAGGCACTACAAAGGGATGTGGATGCCCCTTGCGAAAGATTCTTCCTTCGTGGAGGTGAGACACTCCTGGATGACCGGTCAGCCAAGCTTAGCGTTGAAAAACATGCCAGTGTTACGCTGAAATTGTGCCTTTGAAGCAAATCGAAAGTAGGATCAGTTTCTCCATGAGCTCTCCTGCTACGCGTAAAGGGTTCACCTGCCAGCGTGTCTTCCGATCTCGTGGTTTTCAGTAGCGCTGATTCAAACTTTCTTTTGGCTATACTTGCTGATTTTTCGGCTTTTCTAAAAAAACCACCGCATGTATTTTTCTAAATATTTAAAAACTATCCTCTTCAGAAAACCGATTGTGGTTAATGACAAATAATAGTGAGGATAAAATGGCAGAGAAGATTAGTAAGCTGATTTTCGGATCTAATCTTGACTTTTTCAAAGAATTTCAAACTTTCAGAAAAAATAAAAACTCGATCTATGGCAAAATACCGATTTTTATAAAAACTCAGCGAACTAAAGGTCTCCAATTAGGCCAGATCTATGGATCTCAGAAGAAACTTTTCAATTTGGGTTACTTTTGCAAAATTTTGGATTTTTAACAAAAAGTTCAAGTTTTGCAAACAAGCATGATTTTTCTAATTTTTTTGGCTTTTAAGCGGCAAAACCATCATAGATCCGATAGATCATTCGATCCCAAGAGAGTCACCAAAACTGTTGGTTCGAAAATCTGTCGCTAGGGTAGATCTATGGATAAACGAGCCAACAGTGTGCGGTGGCATAGCCCCTCTTTAAGTCAACAAAGCGAAACTAGTTTATTACTATTCTACCAGCAGGAATCTGTGCAAGTCTCACAAATTCTACCTTCGGGGGTTTGGGATCTCATCCCAGTAGGGGTGTTTCCGACTGTGAAAAGAAAGGAAAGGAAGAGGGGATGAAGAAAGAGCAGGTCCGAAGGGAGAAAAGAAATGAATTCCAAAGTAGAAAGGTCAGAAGGTTTATGTTTTGGGATTGGTAGTAAACAGAGCCAAACCTACTTGCATAAACGAGCAAAGCAATACTGATGATGAATAAATGACAATAAAATAGAAGCAGATTTAACAGAATAAACACATAGATCAGACATAAGAAAGATCTGATGCAAATAACACACGTATTCAACACAAAGTCTAAATATTGTATTAATAATCCTTCTGTTACAAAAAGCTCAAAGTCTTTTCTCCTTACTCCTATTTTTCATCTGAAAGATATTCACCCATGCCCAATACAACAAGTATTGGGGTATTTATAGAAGAAGGAGAGAAAAGAAGGCAAAAAGGAGCCAACCACTTATTTACAAAATATCTAAAAGTCATGTTGACTTTTGACAACTTGATGGATGACATCATCCCATGGTGCAACATGGATGTTGTTGTCATTTGCGCCAACATACTTTAGATGTTTAAAAGAAATTCAAGAAGAGAGAGAAGAAGAAGAAGAAGAAGAAGACACTATTCATCATCGTCATCCTGCGGCCGAAAGGGAGTAGCCTGCTTTTGCTGCTGCTCAGGTGACGAGATGTGGAATTGAGAGCGGTATTCCATGAACTTGCTGATCATGGGCCCAAGTTGATCCTAGGAAGGATCCTTGTGCCACTCACTGATCGCCTCACAAGTCTCCCGCTCATCTATGAGTTTCTCAGGGAGTTTGGAATAGTCCTTTTCTGCTTCAATGAGTAACCCAATGAAGTCCCGACAGGCCAGCAGGTTGTTGATAGACTCTGCGTCAAAAGTGACCTCTGGCCCCATCCCTTGAGAAACGATCTCCTTGAAGATCTGGATGGTTTCATCAGCTTTTCTTAAAGTGAAGGAAGGAGTAAGCAACCCTGGCGTCATGTTGAGAATGATCCGTTCCATTTGGTGCATCGCGTCCAGGGCTTCTTCTTTCACTTTGTCGATCTTTTCAAGGACAAATTCCAACTGATCCACCCGGTAATCCAGAGTGGACGTGACTTTGTTGAGGGCCCTGGGATGGCCGAAGACACCGAACTTGACCAGATCTTTGACTGAACAGTCAAACATTTGTTGAAAGGTCTCGTGCTGTAGTCTAGCATGTTCCAGCTCTTCCGATATGGGTCCCGCTAACGCTTGGAGCTCTTTATTCACCTTGTTGATGTTCAAATACAAGTCAGAGAACTTGGCGATTACTTCTTCGCTGTCTTTGAGGATCTGGCTCCTCCAAGCGGAAACGGCCATACCCTGCTCACCGATCTTTACATATTCATTAATTTTCTCCTGGCTTAGAAGCTTAAAAGTCTCGGCGGTAGTTGTGGGAGGACCTTTGCCCATTTTCTGTAAGGCTTGGAGCAGATATTTATTTTCTCTTTAAGTTTCCTTTTCTCCTCTTTTGTTTCCTGAAGCTTCTTGCAGAGGGCGTCAACTGCAGAAAGGGCCTCCCCCTGAAGGCTTTCAGAAGACATCCCCATTGTGACTTGGGTCACAGTATAATCTGTCGGAGACAGATCCTTTTTCTCCTTGAGAGGATTGGGGTACGCGATCTCCATAACCCTCTCTCCCACAGCACTTTGAGAGAAGCGTGTGATGGGCTTCTACTTCTTTACCCCCTTAGACGGGATTACAGAAAAGTCCATCGGAGTGATGGGAAATTTCCTCTTTTGCTGACTTAACTGCTGGGAGATCCAGGCTGGACTTATGGGAGAAGGGCCGGAAATAGAGAAGGGGGCAGCTGCAGTAGAAGAAGGGAAAAACATGGAGACACGTGGCGGCGGCATGGAGAGAACAGCCGAAGAAGTGCCCATGGGAGGAAGGGATACTGCAGCTGAGGAAGACATAGGAAGGGAAGGGAGCTCAGAGATGAGGGAAGAAATGGAGGGGGAAAGATCCGCGAGGGAAGAGAAGATAGACGAAGAAGCAAGGGGAATAGTAGAAGAAGGGGCAGAAGCGACCTCAGTTTTTGTAGCAATGCCGACATCCCGAGTGGATGGGCCTATTATAACATCCTCTTCGCTTCTTTCTCTGGCGTAACCAGAGTTATGACCTACTCGGGTGCCGCGGAAAGAGGACTCTCAGGAGCTTCTTCTTGAGTGGTGCTGGATTCACCCTCTATGCCTTTGCCCTTGCCTTTAGGCTATTATTTAGATCGAGGAGGTGCGTTACCCAATGGGGAGGTTGTGAAATCAACCCCGAGGTAGATTAATCCATTCATCCGCACCAATGCTCTGTTCTGCGCAGAGTTTCCTTGACCCTCTCCTCAATTGTCTGAGGTGCCTTAGTTCTATCAATGGTGGAATGCAGCCAATTGTCCCCATCGTGTTAGTATACTTGGTCTACTTCATCCTCCGTAGTTTGGAAGCCTCTGGGGACAATTGCTACCCCGTATTGGATGATTTCTGCCAAGGCTAAGCGAGAATGGTCCTTTCTCCTAAGCTCAACCTCATGAATGACGTCGATGTAGATGTCTTCGATCTGAGGGATGTGGATTGGATCTAGCTTAGCCCTTGGCAGACAACTTCTGGGGTCGAAGGTAGGCCTGGCCGGGAAATCATGTTTCAAATTAAGCAGCTCCAGCTCTGCGAACATGTCCTTTGCCTTGTGATGGGTAAGGCATGTATATCTACCCACTATGAGGGGGAAAGGAGTTCCACCCTTCTTTCTTTTGAGGCACTTCTCATGATAGGTGATCAACTGCCTTGACAGCTCTAGCAAAATCAGCTTGGGTCCAGCATACCTCGGCAGTCTAGTTGGCTCTCCTAAGAAGTTGGCTGCCCTCAGATAGGTGAACATGGGAAATTGGGTGAACAGGGCCCCCCATTTCTTAGTGGCTGCCACTATGCTCTTGGTGGTGCGACCGTAAGTCATATTTGGCCTCAACAGGTAGATGATGTGGTAGAAAAACACATCGTTGATCTTCGTGAATTGAGGGATGCTATTTTCCAGCCTCAACTCTGGGTAGTATTCATATATTTTGACCTGAGGCCAAACCCCACTCCGCATCAGGCCTGGGTAGTCTCTTTCTGATGCTGTAGCGTAAACAACATAGGAATTCATGTAGAATCTCCCTGTTGTATTAAATTGTTGAAGCTGCTCAGAGATTGTGCTGCTTATTATCTCTCCCCAGCAAAAGCGCTGATCGGGCACATTCTTGTTCATGGTCTCTAAGTACCGCAACATCCATTTATGGAAAAAGTGGGCATCAGGAAGCCCAAAGACCCTGCTCAGGAATGTGATGGTGTCACTGAGCTCCTCCGAAAAATCACTGCGGTGAATGATTTGTGGCCATTGGGTCACTACCTTTTGTTTTGAAATAGACCTCGTTCATCGCTTCTTCATGCACCGATCTTCATTGTTATCCCAAGAATTAATACAATCCTCTGGCGGTGACGGCCACAAAGTTCGATGATGAGGAATGCCGAGTATTATTTCGAAGTGGCGGCGAAGGTTAATGATGACCTTGCCCTTGTCATTTACGACACACCTTGTGTCCTTGTTGTAGCACCGGGCAACCACCATCATGAATTCATTATTGACGGTGCTAACTGGGATTCCTCTAGGGAAGTTTAAGGCACTGCCCATCAGTTTGTCCATCCATGGACTTCTTGTTACCTTCTGAGTCCTGACCCAGAATTCCTCCATATCAATGTGACGCAACTCTAAGTCTCTGATGTCCAGGTCGCATTCGGCCTGGGAGTTAGGCATCCTGACCCTCTGATACTTATATTTCATCTCTTCTTCTGTAAGTTTGGCCTTGCCTTTGGATTTGGTAGGTCTCTTGCTTGATGTTGACATATGTTCTTCTAAGCTTAGTTGTTGATCTGCATGAAGAAGAAGCGAGACCCAACGCAAAAAGGTTGTATTAGTCATTTGATCTTCCATTGAAGTGTTAACAGAAGAAAGAGTTAGCGATTTTGAGGCTCAGGGCGCAGGGCGCATGAAAGCTGCAGCTTACAGGGCCAAATAGGTAAGGCGCACAGAAAAAAGGTGTTGCAAGGGTTAAATCAGCGCCAAGGGCGCATGGCGCATAGAGACTGCAGGGTGCATTTTTGTAAAGGGCGCATGGAAACACCATGTTACATAGAGACAGGATGCGCCAATGGCGCATATATGGTTGGTGTAGCATGTACCTTTTGTGTGCCAAAGGTTTATGGCGCGGCGCATAGAGGGTCTACACAACATGATGTTGCTGTAATGGGAATGCACCCGTGCCTTTGATAGTTTTGCACTTGGCACAGATTTAAGCTGATGTTGCACAAGTGCAGGGTGTGCCCAAGAGGCACATGTTTAAGTAATGCAACAAATAAGGTTGGTGCGCCAAAGAGGGCACAAGGCTAGCGCTTGCAGCATGCGAAGGAGGCGCGCCTTGAGGGTGCAAATGTTCTTGATGTAACAGGCATAATGGGTGCGCCATTGGCGCAGGTTTTGATCATGTTGCAGGGGTGATAGATGCACCAAGGGGAAAAGGAAACATACAGTCTCTCTTAGAGCTTTAATTATTCTCAGAGGGGTTTTTCATATGGTTTAGCTTCTTTTCTTTTTTTTTGCAGGGTCATTTTTGTAATGAAACGGCTTAAACAAAAGTGGTTCAAACCATGAATTGTAATCATGCCTTCCTCTACCAGTAGATCTGGAAAGAGGGGGAGGAATATGTTGAAAGATAGTAGGGGGAGCTAGTTCAATATTTCATTCTTTCCAATCCAAAACCAGACCAACAAGCAAACAAAGAACCAAAAACGCAAAACACACGAAAGAGATAAGAACCTCTTACCTGGATAAATAGTGAAGAACGTGCAAACGGGTCCACTACGTGTTTGAAAACGACAGGGCAGGTGCGCTGACAGGCTCAGAGAATATAATAAGAAAAATGTGATTGCTCTGGTGATAATGACATTGCAGGCACGCCTATATATATATAGGTGAGTCAGTAATAAATGCACCACCAACTTTTTCAAGTGGCACATGGAAATCATTGTCGACATAGGAAAGCATGCGCCCTTTAGCGCACCAAAGCACCTGACAACATGAAGTTATGTGCGCGCTTTGGCGCGCACCGAAAGTGATGTCGACGCAAGAATAAAGCGCCCTTGGCGCACCAAAAAGTGGCGCAACAAAAGGGTTGCTAACACGAAGGCGCATGCACCACGGTGCACGCAGGAAAGACTCAACATATCAAGGCACACCAAAAGGTCTGTTGACACGAAGAACCATGCACCAAAGGATTTAAAGGGGGCGCACCAAAAGTTGATGTTACATAGTAATTCCATGCGCCCAGCCAAAAGACCAAAAATGACTAAGTTCGGAAAACCAGATTTCCCGGAAAAGGGATTTTGCAACGTTCCGAATGCAAGGGATCCCTGATGAGGGATCGGAACAAAATTTTCGGTATGGTTATCGGTAAAATTTCCCTTGTCAATTTTACGGGATAACACCCTCCTCAATGTCATTAACGTCTGTTACTTGTAGTTTGTTATCTTCCATCAATCTTACAAGGTCTAGAACTCTAACTAGCTTGGTATTTTGTATGTCCATAACGTATTCCTATAACTTGTTCACCCAACAATATATTAACATCTTTGACATATTGTTATCTTTACTCTTTTGCATTGCAAGTGTTGATATCTGATTTTTCTAGATAAGGAGTGTTCCTTTGATTTTTAGAAATCATGCTTGCCATGGATGAGTCATTTCTGCTCTTGGATTCATTGGGATGAAATGATATTGCTTGTAAAGAATCCATTTTTACTTCTGATAGATAAGTTGTAATATGGAAATGAAGTTTGCAAACTTATCTCTTTTTATTAACAAATCCTTGGATCAATTCCATTGATCCAAGGTATGTTTTAAATCTTCTTACTTGATCTGAATGGTAAACTGACATTCAAAGGTTGGAGGACATAATGGACTGAACTCTTGTATGTTTACAAATTATTTTATTTTCTTGTAAGATCATGCCTGCATTCCATTGTATGTTATGTGCTTAGATCTTCTTGATTGATCTCTTCAGGATGTTAATTTCATCAAGTGGTATGAGGCCTACTTCAAGACTATGGAGGAAAAATAAAAACTAAGTCCTAGGCCTATGAGATCTATCCTAATGAGATTCTAAACTAAGGTAAATGTACCTATCTTTTATCTATGCCTATTTCATTCAGGATAGCATCCTAACCTAGGTTACATGTTCTAAATTGGGATGTGGGGGAATAACCTAAGGTGATGCTAGGATTATTTCTAACCTGATATCTAATACTAAATGGCTATGAGCTATGACCTAACCTAAGAGGGAAATTTACCTCTAGTAATGTTTATAACCTAAGGTAAATACTTCTAAACTATCCTATGGTCTTAACCGAAGCTAATGGTATCTATCCTAAACTAATGAAATGTGGAAAGGGGACCTAAGGGTCATATGGAAAGTGGTAAGCTTGGTGACAGTTCCTAAGCTATAAATGTGATTTGATTTTTGAATTAATTGGACAATGTACTACTAGTTTAGGTAGAAGCATGAAGTTTGGTGGGAGTCTACGTGGAGTCATCACTAAGGTTTAGTGATGCATGCAGAAGTTGAATTGGGCCTTGCCAATTTTGGATTGCAGTGTTAAAGAGAGAAAGGTGGAAATTTGAGAGTTAATGGCACTAATGAGCCTTATTCTTGGTGAGAAAACTACCTTGGAAACCATGCGGGTGGATTTGTTGGAGATTGTTTGGTCATTTAAGATTTCTAATTTTTTCTCTACATAGAGCTATCTAGTTCTTCAAACTAGCAATTCTATTTTTAGGTTATGGCTATTTTTGATCCCCTTGGTCTATTTTCGATTTAAGGAGAGTATATGATACATTGGGGAAAGGGGGTTTTTGTTTTTGATCTCGCTTGGAGAAGAAGAAGTGTTGGAAGCTCGGCTGGAAGTATTCTTCGAGTCGGTAGAAGAACTATTAGGCATGATAGGCACTATCCATTAAGATCTCTTGATTTTCTCAAAATGTTTCATTAAAATGACTCTTCTCTCATGAGATAATGGGTTTCTATTTTTGTTTTGGTTATTTTCTTTCTTGTTGAAATAATCTCTGTGCTTTTAGTTTTGGAACCCTTACATGATAATGTTGTTTTTGGGTGTTCTCTCTGAGTGAGGTAAAATAGTGAAATTCATTTACAAATATCTAGACTTTAGTGTTTTGAATGAATATATAATTTGTACTATCTTCTCGAAAAAGATTTTGAGTAAGTAGTTTTTTTCTTGAGCTTCAAACTGGAAATATCTTCTGAAGGCAGAAAATAAATGGATACTCTTCTATGATGTATCTTTGAGTTTTAAAGTTGTATTACTCCTTCTATGATCTATATGGGTATATGTTTCATCTCATTATATGAACATAAACTTACGTGAAAGCAAGGAATGGACATCTTGTTTGTATCTATATTAGTAAACTTGCATGCTTATATTGAATGCCTTTGCTTGTTTTGAAAGGTAGAAGAATACCCTTTTATATTGTATCATGTTCTGTTAAGTTTTTATACTCCTTGTTAGGGACTATATTTGTATACTTTGTTCTTCATTATGAACTCAAAATCGTTTAAAAACAAAGGTCAATGGGTGAATGTGGTTTATGGAATTGTCATTTTGTACTTAGACTTGTATAAAAATGGCGAAGGAATAACTTGTTCTTTTTCTTGTATTGAACTCCTCTGCTTCGAACTTTATATTTAATGGTGCTGAGTGAGTTATGGTATTTGAATTACTGTTACAATAAGTTCGTAAGGAGACGAGAAGGAAAGTATGACTTAAAACCATTTACTTTTCATCTTGTTCTCTTTTCTTTATATAAAACCTTTCATTGGTTTAATTGAATCATTTGTATTACTTTTATAAAGTAATTGATTAGTAGTTGTTACTAATTAATTACTTCTCTAATTAAATTATATTTAAGGAAATAAAAATTGTTTCATTACTTGAAATGAAACATTATTGTTGGGAAATACTTTTCTATTGTTAATAAGAGGCCTAATCTGAAAACTTAGGTTATATTTATTTGACCAAGAATTAGGTGTCACATGTGAATTGTAAATCTCTTATTCATTTAAGGTATTGGTTGATTCATCTTAAAAATGTTACGATGCTGAAATGAATTTGACTATGCATGTTTTCTAAAATCTTGGTAAAGATGACAAGAAGGTATTTGAATCTAAAAGTAACTCTTTTTTTTTATATAGTGAAGTTAATTATGTATTTCAAATTCAGAAAGAATTATAAAATCATTTAATGTTAGGAGCTATTATTAGATATAAATAAGTAATTGTTTGGGACAATACTTATCTAATATAATGCAGTTGTTGGCTGATCATGTTAAGATATTTTCTTAAAGATGAATTCAGATTGTTAATTACGTTTCTTTTATGGTTGTTATTACTTATGTTTTATTTGAATGATTACATTAATTGTTTCATTAAAGCAAAGTTGTTTTAATGGAACAATTAGTGGAATGCACTTTGTTTTAATGCTTAGTGCTTATCATGCTCAGTTCAATGAATTGACCCGTGCTAGCAATTTTGCGAGATAGACTTCATAAGTGATAAAGGAAGGCAATAATGTTTATTATGTCTTGGTTGATTTAAATTCTAGCTCTTTTTATAGAGAACTATGGTTCATTCATGAGTTGTATTGAAAAAGAAAAGTGTTATTCTTTAATGATCTTAATATTGATTGACATGGATTTTTCTAAGATGCATAGTCTTCTAAATTGTGTATTTTATCTTGATGAATTTAAAATGTTGGAGATTTACTTTGAATTGTTGTGTAATTTTTATTGTACATTTTATGAAGGAATTTGGAATACTATCTTATTGATATTTTGTATATCTTTTTGTATTCTTATTTCTATTAACATTTGATAAGTGGATGAAGAGAAATAGTTCAATCTATCTCTTACTTGAAAGAAATGTATTAAGTTGTATAAGATGACGTTCTTTATCTAAATAAATATATTATGATAATGGGATGTATATTAAATATAAAATTAAACTATAGAAAGTGTGAAATATATAAAGGGTATGATAAACCCTAACACTTAACCATGTAAGAGGAAGACTCTTCCTCTCTTAAAAGAATGTAAGGTAAAAGAATGGTGTTTACAATCCTTAATCATTTAGACTTCATTTTCTATGAATTCTTCTCTAGTTGAACTGTGTGGTTGCTACACCTTATTTGAATAGTTGAGTTACATTAAATTAACCTTATGATGTATGTTGTTCTATTTTTGGATAACTTCTCGACAAGTCAAAGTTAATAAACATAAAAGCAATCATGAGTTAATGAAGTTCTTTAATATTAATTAAATCAAATATGGATGAAGAACTTAAGGGGTGTTGGATTTAGGGTTTGAAAAGGTTTCTGTAATTTGAATCTTAATCCAAAATTAATTATGTTTTAATGACCTCCTAAAGGTATGTACATTGTGATGAATTAGTTTTGTCAGATGTTTGAACACACCAACTTTAGAACCGTACCTTTGAGAAATACTAAGGTCTTCTAAAGGATACAGTGTTGCAATTGACATGTTGTAACACCCTTCCACATTAGTTCATATAGATCTAGACACATCGAACTTGAACTTAGTTTCTCTCTAGGTTAAGCTAGTAGTATGAATTGGAATAGGAAGTATCTTTCTATGACTTGAGGTAATTAGAAACATTCGATCGACTTAGGTCGGTTGAGCATGCCCATATACCCTAAGTCATCATGAGTGTCTCCTATAATAAATTATGTCACTAACTCGGGTTAGGGTCAAAGCTTGGGAAAGTGTACTAGCATAAGTCAGTAAAGACCATTCTAGATAACATAAGAGTGAGGTGAATGATGTATTCCAATTTGACGAATATGCCGTCTAGGAATAGTAACATGAACAGTATGTTGGAAATATTTGGCCAAAGTATCACAAGCTGTTGGTTGCGTTGTCCTATATCACCTAGTATAAGGAACATTATTTTAGATGAATATTGGTAACAAATATCCAGATAGGTTCTTTAAACAGATCACTCAAGACTACCTAGATTAGGGTAAGAAAATCATGTATACGTAGTATACATAAAAGTATTTAGTACATAAAGACAAACATGACAGATCGATTAGAGACCGAGTCATACAATGAGAGCTTGGTAATTCACCAAGTCATTTACAACTACATATGCTTATCTATTATGAGATTGATTGGCATGGAATGTGTGCTCTAAATTATATTTTATTTAGAACAAAGAACATTGTGTAAAAACAATTTCCCTTGTTTCTAAAGTCTTAAAATGGGAATGCCACATCTTGGTATTAGAACTGAAGGTTACAGCTCTTGGGCCTATTTTGTCCATAATCTGATAAAACTTAAATTTTCTTGTTAACAGAAAATGGTTAGAACAAGAGGAAATGTTGCAAATAATCCACCCCCTCTTGAAGAAGCAATAACTTCCCAAAAACTTGATGAGATCCTTGTTTCCCTAGTGGAAATAAGAGATCATTTAGATTTACTTGAACAATAAGTAATGGGCAATGAGGAGGAAGAATATGCTGGTAATATTAATCGGCCACCTCCTGAGGACAATGCCAATTTGGGTGTTGATAATAACAATGTGAACATGATTGATCACCTGGAAAAAAAAGGCTAGGCTAGTAGCTGAACTCACTAATGATATAAAAATGATAAGTCCACCTAAATTTGATGGCACCACATTAGGAGATGGATTTGAGAATTGGCTCGATGAAATGGAGAAGTAATTTGTAATAAGGAACTTCTTGTAAGAAACAAAGGCAACTGGGAGCATATCAACTTTCCCATGACGCATCTTCATGGTGGGACAGCTGTAAGGCTGAGTTGAATATTGATGAAACTAATATCACTTGGGATCAATTTAAAAGTTACTTTAGGAAACATTGGCTGCCACAACTTTATTATGATTAGAAAATGACTGAATTTCAGAACTTAGCCTAAGGAAAGCTAACTATAATTGAGTATTGGGAGCAGTTTACTAAACTCCTTAAGTATGTACCTTAGTATCAAACTAACGAGAAGTTTAGGATACAGAAATTCATCATGGGATTTAATCCCATTATAGGAGGAGATGTGGATGTTCAAAACCCAACCACTATGGAAGGGGTTGTTGAAAAATCCATAAGGCAGAAATAGAAATTAAAGGAAATTTCTGCTCATAAGGAAGAAGTGAGGAAGAAAGTTCCCAAATCCTTTTCATCATCTCTTACACCTAAGAAGGGACCATGTAAGAATTTTGGTATGAAAAGTAAGTTTTCAGCTGATAACAGAAAGAAAATAACAACAAATAAGTCTACTGGAAATCTACGAAACAACTTTGTCAAGAATAATAATAACGGACAGAAGTCCTATGGAGGTCAAAATGATAACTTTAAGGCTGGAAATAAATCTAAGCCTAAAAAGGGACATGTAGGAGGTTTTTATAATTGTGGCAAGGATCATTATGCAAACCAATTTCCTTTGAAAAAGGATGATTGTAATCAGTAGCACAAGATACACGCTACAATAGCGATAAACAAAGTTAAAAACAAGTCACGCCCATAGAAGTTCGAGTAAGTTATTTGGCATACCCTTAACTATTATTTTTGATACATGAGCTACATAATGTTTTATTTCTAATAAATTAGCATCGAAACTAAAAATAAAATATGGAAAAATGGATAAAACATGGACTGTACATTATGGAAACAATGTTGTTCATACAATTAGTATGTTTCCTTTTGGGGCAGCGTCCTTGAATTACCTAGTTTTCCCACCAAAGTTGATCTTTATATTGCTCCTTTGGGGTCTTATGATGTAATTATAGGTGTTAATTGGTTAGCTGAGCATAAAGAAAAAGTGGACTATTTTGAAAAACATATTAGTTGTTTAGATGACCTATAAAAAACAATAGAGATTTAGGGTGTGAAACATGAGATTTTAGTTAGGAAACTGTCAGCTATGTAACTTAAAAAGGCCAAAAATAAAGGTTTTACCTTATATGTAGTAAAAATTTCAGACTCGTTAAGGAAAATAGTGATTTCATGGAATGATATTCGCTATTACAAAACTACAAATGATGTGTTTCCGTAAGAGTTACTAGGTCTTCCACCTAAAAGAGAATTTGATTTCATAATTGAAATCAATCCTGGAATCGAGCCTATTTCTAAGGCACCATACCAAATGACTACTATTGAATTGGTAGAGCTCAAGGCACAGCTTACAAGAACTTTTTCTAAAGGTTTGATTAGACCGAGTGTTTCACTTGGGAGCACCAATAATTTTTGTGAAAAATAAGGATGAAACACTTAGATTGTGCATTGATTATAGAATGTTAAAAAAGCAACAATCAAGAACAAATATCCACTCCCTAGAATTGATAATGTATTTGATCAAATGTGTGGAGCATCAATATATTCTAAGATAGATCTTTGATCAAGATACCATCGATTATGGATTAAGGATGAGGACATTCATAAAACAAATTTTAGAACAAGGTATGGACATTATGAGTTCACGCTTTACCTTTTAGACTAAAAATGCACCTACAAATTTTATGAATTTAATGAACAATATTTTTCAAGAATACTTGGAAAAATTTGTTCTTATATTCTTAGACGACATTCACATATATTCTAAAAGTATTGAGTAACACCATGAACATTTAAAGATAGTCTTGGAAATTTTGAGAAAGAGACGGTTATATGGTAAGCTATCTAAATGTTATTTCTATAACATAGAAGTGCACTATTTGGGTCATGTTGTAAGTAAGAATGGAATTACTGTAGATCATTCAAAAAATTTAGTTATAACCGAGTGGCCTACACTAAAGAATGTACATGAAGTTAGAAGCTTCATGGGTTTTGCTGGTTACTATAGAAATTTTGTAAGAGATTTTTCCAAAGTTGCTTTGCACCAATAACTTCATTGCAAAAAAAAGATAAGAAGTTTGTTTGGAATGAGAAATGTGAATATACATTAAGAACTTTGAAGGATCTGTTAACTTCAGCACCTATTTTAGTCGTACCATACCCTAATGGAGACTTTACTGTTCTAATGGATGCATCTAGGGAAGGCCTTGGAGGTATTTTGTTACAAAATGATCATGTCATAGCTTATGAAAGTAGAAAACTAAAGTTACATGAGTTGAATTATGCTCCACATGATTTAGAGCTTGTTGCCATTGTTCATGCACTTCAAGTTTGGAGGCATTATCTTCTTGGTAAACCTTTTGAATTAAAAATTGATCATCTTGGGCTAAAGTATATTTTCACTCAGCCAAATCTGAATGCAAGACAAAGTGAATATGGTTAGAATTTTTGTCTCAATATGATTTTGACATAAATTACATTAAAGGAAAGGAAAATAGAGTAGCCAATGCTCTAAGTCATAGGAAGCACATTTCTACTCTTATAACATTAAGAACTCAGTTTAAGGATGAAGTAAAAAGTGTTATGGAATCTGATTCTTATTTTCAACAAGTAAAAATAGCACTTGCTGCAGAACCAAATGATGTGAGATATAAAGGTTTTCACTTTGACAACAAAGGAATCTTACGATTTGAAAATAGAGTATACATACCTTCGCTAAATGATTTAAGAAAGAAATTGTTAGCATAATTTCACAACTCACCTTTTCTTGACATCATGGTATTACAAAGATGCTTCCCGATATCAAACAACAATATTTCGGAAAGGGATGAAAAAAGATGTTATTGATTTTGTGACACATTTCTTGGAATGTCAACATGTTAAAGTGAACATATGCACTAAAGCTAGTTTATTGTATCCTCAAAGCATATTGTAGTATAAATGAAAAGTAATAAGCATGGGTTTTTTACAAGGGTTGCATATGTCAAGAAATAAACATGATGTTATTTTGGTTGTTGTAGATAAACTAACAAAAGTAGCTCACTTTATTGTTGGTAATCTTAGGGATGATTCTCCTATTTTGGCAAAAAGGTTTGTACATGAGATTTTTAGATTACATGGAGTACCCGAATTAATCATATTTTATAGAGATCCTAGAGTGACTTTAAGGTTTTAGCAAACCCTTAATGCAACTCTAGTAACTAAGATGAATTTAAGTTCTGTGTATCATCCAAAAATGGATGGACAGATTGAAAGAGTTAATCAAATTTTAGAGGATATGTTATGGATGTATTATATGGACCATCAAGTATAAGTGGGAAGAGTACCTTCCATTAGTTGATTTTGCATATGATAACACATATCATGCCTCCCTTAAGATGGCACCTTTCGAAGCATTATATGGAAGAAAATGCAGAACCCTTGTTAATTGGGACATCATTGAGGATAGAGAGCTAATTCGACCTGAAATCCTTATAGAAATGGAAGAACAAGTTAAAATGATTTGTGAATGCTTGAAAGAAGCAGCATATAGGTAAAAGAGTTATGTTGACTTGAAGTAGGTTGATAGAAAATTTGAACTTGGTGAGAAGTTCTTTCTTCAAGTTAAACCAAAAAGAGTTATATAACTTTTAACATGGTTGCCAAGCTATCGCCATGTTTTGTGGGACCTTTTGAAATAGTTGAAGTAATCAACCCTGTAGCTTATTGTTTAGCATTACCTCCTACTTTTTTCAGGAATGCATAATGTTTTCCATATTTCTTTGCTTAAAAAATACATTTCAGATTTATCACATGTGTTAAATTAGAATTCCTTGTAGGTCCAAGACCAAGGAATAATCATGGTTAAACCCTTGTGAGTATTGGAAACTCGCTAGTTGTACTTAAGAAATCATGAAATAAGTCAATGTAAGGTCCAGTGGGACCAGTTTAAAGAAGAAAGTACAACATGAGAAAATTTGGAAGATATGAAAACTGCTTTTCCATACTTATTTGAACAAAATCAATTATATTGATCGGTATAATTTTTGATTTAAAACAATAAACCTACTAGTTTTGGGCAGATATTTCATTGTTTAAAATAAATAGCTAAGTAAATGTTAATTTTTTTGGGAATTTTAAAATTCTGTTATGTTTTGAACATATGAAAAGAAAGTTAATAAAAATGATAGTCCTTAATGTAAGTTGTTTTTAGGAAATAATCATCGAGACGATGATTCTTTTAGGAGGGAAGCATGTAACATCTTTGACAAACTGTTATCTTTCCTCTTTTTCATTGCAAGCGTTAACATGTGATTTTTCTAGATAAGGAGTGTTCCTTTGATTTTTAGAAATCATGCTTGCTATGGATGAATCATTTCTACTCTTGGTTTCATTGGGCTGAAATAATATTGCTTTGCAAAGATTCCATTTTTACTTCTAATAGATAAGTTGTAATCTACAATCGAAGTTTGCAAATGTATCTCTTTTTATTAACAAATCATTGGATAAATTCCATTGATCCAAGGTATGTTTTAAATATTCTTACTTGATCTGAATGGTAAATTGGCATTCAGAGGTTGGAGGACATAATGGACTGAACTTTTGTATGTTTACAAATTCTTTTATTTTCGTGTAAGATTGTACCTACATTCCGTTGTATATTATGAGCTTAGATCTTCTTGATTGATCTCTTTAGGACGATAATGTCGTAAGGTGGTATGAGACCTGCTTCAGGACTATGGAGGAAAAATAAAAACTAAGTCCTAGGCCTATGAGATCTATCCTAATGAGATTCTAAACTGAGGTAAATGTACCTATATTTTATGTATGCCTATGACATCCTAACCTAGGTTGCATGTTCTAAATTGGGATGTGGGGAGTAACCTAAGGTGATGTTAGGCTTATTTCTAACCCGATATCTAATACTAAATGGCTATGAGCTATGACCTAACCTAAGAGGGAAATTTACCTCTAGTAATGTTTATAACCTAAGGTAAATACTTCTAAACTATCCTATGGTCTTAACTAAAGCTAATGGTATCTATCCTAAACTAATGAAATATAGAAAGGGGACCTAAGGTTTACATGGTAGGTAAGCTTGGTGATGGTTCTTAAGATATAAATGTGATTTGATTTTTGAATTAATTGGACAGTGTACTACCATTTTAGGTAGAAGCATGAAGTTTGGTGGGAGTCTACGTGGAGTCATCACTAAGGTTTAGTGATGCATGCAGAAGTTGAATTGGGTCTCACCAATTTTGGATGGCGGTGGTGAAGAGAGATAGGTGGGAATTTGAGAGTTAATGACATTAATGAGCCTCATTTTTGGTGAGAAAACTACCTTGGAAACCATGTGGGTGGATTTGTTAGAGGTTGTTTGGTCATTCAAGCTTTTTGATTTTTTCTCTGCATGGAGCTATTTGGTTCTTCAAACCAGAAGTTCTATTTTTAATTTATGACTATTTTTATTCAATTAAAGTATATGAGACATTGGGCAAAGAGGTTTTTGGTTGTTGATCTTTCTTGGAGAAGAAGAAGTGTTGGAAGTTCGACTAGAAGTCTTCTTTGAATCGGCAGAATCACTATCATGCATGATAGGCTCTATCCATTAATATCTTTCTCTTTTCTCAAAATGTTTCATTAAAATGATTCTGCTCTCATGAGATAATGGGTTTCTATTTTTATTTTGGTGTTTACTTTCTTGTTTAAAGAATATCTATGCTTTTGGTTTTGGAACCCTTACATGATAATGTTATTTTTGGGTGTTATCTCTGAGTGATTTAAAATGGTGAAATGCATTTACAACTGTCGAGACTTTAGTGTTTTGATTGAAATATATACTGAATGTCTTCTCCAAAAATATTTTGAGTAAGTAGTTTTTGTCTTGAGCTTTGAACTGGAAATCTCTTCTAAAGGAAGAAAGTAAATGGATACTCTTCTTTGATGCATATTTGAGTTTTAAAGTTGTATTAATCCTTTTGCGATCTATATGGGTATATGTTTCATCTCATTGTATGAACACAAACTTGCATGAAAGAAAGGAATGGACATCTTGTTTGTATCTATACTGGTAAACTTGCATGCTTATACTGAATGCCTTTGCTTGTTTTGAAAGGTAGAAGAATACCCTTTTATAATGTATCCTTTTTCGTTAGGTTTTTATTCTCATTTTTTGGGACTATATTTGTATTTTTGTTCTTCAAGATGAAATTGAACTCGTTTGAAAAACAAAGGTCAACGGGTGAATGTGGTTTATGGAATTTTCTACATTTTTTACTTTAACTTGTATAAAAATGGTCAAGGAATAACTTGATCTTTTTTTCTGTATTGAAATCCTCTACTTCAAACTTTATATTTAATGGTGCTAAGTGAGTTATGGTATTTGAGTTTCTGTTATAGTGAGTTCGTAAGGATACAGGAAGGAAAGTATGACTTAAACTTTTGATGTTTGGTACTGGTATTCTCTTTCAAAACTTTGTAAAATGATTAATGGATTAATTGGAATTTGGAAGGTGAGATGGTTGTCTTGGATTGAAATTATGTTGTTTTAAAATACATTATTGGTCGACCCTCTCCAAGTCATTAAGGTGATTACCTTTTTAGGTTTGTTCGAATTTCTTAAGTTCAATTTTCTGTCCTTTTTGAACTTGGATGAGGTGATGGAAACCTACTCACTGAGCTAGGAAACTTCTGGGTAACTTGTTAATGAAACATGTTAAGGTCTGATTGTGAAATTTCAAGGGATTCATTGAATGTATAATCAACTTTTGGACTGCTATCTTTGTATATGGGACAAACCAAACCTTTCCTATTTGTGTGCTTTCTTGATCTTTGTTATTTGATTGGAATCAAATGTCTTGTCGATTCATGGCAGTGTGTCGTTGAGCCTATCTTGTAGAAAGGAAAAATTAACCATTTATTTGATTGATTGTTTTCAATGGCTGAGTCATGTTAACCTTTCAATGTACTGTTATGAAATTGTTTATGAATGGTTTTGGATTTAATGAAATCTTTAAGGATGTAGAATAAATTAGTTAGGTTGAAGTGAATTGATAACTGTTTAACTTATACTTGTTTAACATATCCTTCTTGAATGGATTAAGATTTCGTTAACGATTGTTATTATTGAAAGATGAATCTCTTTGTTGGTTTATTAGATTGATTCAGCTATTTATGTATTCGACATCGTATATTCGAACCTATTTTCTATTTCTTACAAGAATAGTGGGTTTGTGAATGGTCTGTATTGATTCTTCTTCTTACCTTATTTATTTTGAATGAGTAATAGAAATCCTTTCTAATGCATAACTCCTTCCTCTTCCATTTTCAGAGGTAAGTTTCTCCTTTTTCATTTTTGGAAACTGTAGGGTAGGAAGTTGACTCTTCGTTTCTGAAGATGTGTATGAGAATTAAGTTTAACCGAATGATAAAGGATATTGTAAACCATTTACTTTTTATCTCGTTATCTTTTCTTTATATAAAACATGTCATATGTTTAATTGAATCATTTGTATTACTTTTATTAAGTAATCGATTAGTATTTGTTACTAATTAATTCTCTACTTAAATTATATTTAAGGAAATAACATTTTTTTAGTTAATTGAAATGAAACATTATTGCTGGGAAATACTTTTATATTGTTAATAAGAGGCCTAGTCTAAGAACCTAGGTTATATTTATTTTACCGAGAATTAGGCTATCACATCGAATTGTGAGTCTCTTATTTATTTAAGTTGTTGGTTGATTCCTATTAAAAATGTTACGATGCTGAAATGAATTTGACTATGCATGTTTTTCGGAATCTTGGTAAAGATGATAGTAAAGTCTTTGAATCTAAAAGTAACTTTTTTTTATATAGTGAAGTTAATTTTTTATTTCAAATTCAGAAAGAATTATGAAAAATTTAATGTTAGGATCTGTTATTTGATATAAATAAGTAATTATTCAAAGCCAATTCTTATACGATATAATGCGATTGTTGGTTGATCATGGTATGATCTTATCTTAAAGGTGAATTCAGATTGTTAATTGTGTTTCATTTATGGTTGTAATAATACATATCTTTTATCTAAATGATTACATTAATTGTTTCATTAAATCAAGGTTGTTTTAATGGAAAAATTAGTGGAATGCACTTAGTTTTAATGATTAGTGTTTATCATGCTCGTTCAATAAACCGACCGTCTTGCTAGCAATTTTTATATATGGGCTTTGTAAGTGATAAAGGAAGACAATAAATTTTATGATGTCTTCGTTGATTTAAAGTCTAGATATTTTTATAGAGAACTCTTATTCATTCATAAGTTATATTGAAAAAGAAAAGTGCTATCTTTAATGATCTTAATCTTGATTGACATGTAATTTTTCTTAGATGCATAGTATTGTAAATTATGTATTTTATCAAGATGAATTTAAAAGGTTGGAGATTTAATTTGAATTGTTGTGTAATTTCTCTTGTACATTTTATGAAGGAAGTTGGAATAATAGCTTGTTGATATTTTGCATATCTGTTTGTATTCTTATTTCTATTTTCATTTGATAAGTTTGATGAAGAGGAATAGTTCAATCTATCTATTACTTGAAAGAAACGTATTAAGTTGCAAAGATGACATTCTTTATCTAAATAAATATATTATGATAATGGGATGTATATTGAATATACAATTAAACTATAGAAAGTGTGAAATATATAAAGGGTATGATAAACCCTAACACTTAACCATGTAGAGGAAGACTCTTCCTCTCTCAAAAGAATGTAAAGTAAAATAATGGTGTTTATGATCGTTAATCATTTAGACTTCATTTTCTATGAAGTCTGCTCTAGTTGAACCTATGTGGTTGCTACACCTTATTTGAATAGTTGAGTTACATTAAATTAACCTTATGATGTATGTTGTTCTATTTTTGGATAACTACTCGGTAAGTCAAAGTTAACAAACATAAAAGAAATCATGAGTTAATGAAGTTATTTAATATTAATTAAATCAAATATGGATGAAGAACTTAAGGGGTGTTGGATTTAGGGTTTGGAAAGGTTTCTATAATTTGAATCTTAATCCAAAATTAATTAAGTGTTAATGACCTCCTAGAGGTATGTACATCATGATGAAGTAGTTCTGTCGGATGTTGGCACACGCCAACTATAGAACTGTACCTTCAAGAAGACTAAGGTCTTCTCGAGGATACAAGTGTTGTAGTTGACATGTTATAACACCCTTCTACATTAGTTCATCTAGATCTACACACATCTAGACTTGAACTTAGTTTCTCTCTAGGTCAAGCTAGTAGTATGAATTGGAATAGGAAGTATCTTTCTATGACTCAGGGTACCTTGGAACATTTGATCGACTTAGGTCGGTTGACTATGCCCATATACCCTAAGTCATCGTGAGCATCTCCCTATAACAAATTATGTCAGTAACCTGGGTTAGGGTCAAACCTTGGGCAAGTGGAATGATAAAAATCAAGTAAAGACCATTCTAGATAATAGAATATTGAGGTGAAGTGTGTATTCGATTTGACAAATATGTCATCTTGGAATGGTAACATGAATAGTATGTTGGAAATCTTTGGCAAAAGCATATCAAGCTCTTGGTTGTGTTGTCCTATGTCACCTAGTTTAAGGAATGTGATTTGGATGAATACGTAACAAATATCCAAATAGGTTTTTTAAACAGATCACTCAATACCCAAATTAGGGTATGAAAACCAAGTATACGTATTATACATAAAATTATTCAATACTTAAAGACAAACATGAGAGAGTGGTTAGAGACCGAGTCATGCAATGAGAGATCGGTAATTCTCTGAGTCATTTATAGCTACATATGGTTATCTGTTATGAGATTGATTGCATGGAATGCGTGTTCAAAATTATGTTTTATTTAGAACAGAGAACATTGTGTAAAAAAATAAAAAATTCCTTTGTTTCTAAAGTCTTAAAATGGGAATGTTACATTTTTGATAAAATCTCCTTGACCATAGTGTGGGGAATATAGGTGAAAATATTACAGCTCAAGATATAAGGCTTGAAAAATTTAGTTGTTCTTACCAAAGCAATGGTCTACTACTCCATGATGGTATACTTAAATTCAGTCCCCTATGAGGCTTTAATAAAAAAGAAATGGGATTTTCATTTCCTTCTTCATCCTTTTACAATATTACAAATGTAATAGTGTTCTCATATGCAATGGACAATATCTAGAAATCCTTCTTATAATCAGGGTCTACCAATATTGGAGCATTTTCCAATGCTTATTTAATTCTAGTGAAATCTTGGAGAGCTCCTTCCTCCCATTTGATAATTTTTCCTTCTTTAACATGCTTGTAATAGGGATAGTCATTTCAGAAAAATTAGAAATGAATCTTGTAGTAAAATTTACCTAACCAAAGAAAGACTAATTCCCTTTCCCAATTTATGGGACATGAACTTTCTTGATTGCTTCCACTCTTTCAAGGTCAATTATGACCCCTTCTTTTGACACAATATGCCCAAGAAATTTTTCCTTATGAACCCCAAAATGACACTTTTTCATGTTTAATGAGATGCCATATTCCCTACATCTTATCAACATCTTTTCTATATGACTTAAGTGATCACTTATTTTATTAAATAATACTATCACATCATCTTGATAAACTGTAATGAATTCATTGATGCAACCTGAGAACGCAACATCCATTTCTATTTAAAACATGGAACAAAGTCATCACAAAGAAATGCCATTCTCACATATACATAGGTCCCCCATGGAGTGGTGAAAGTAGTTTTGATTCTTTTTGATTAATTTACAACCACCTGGTTATACCATGAGAATTCATCTAATGTGGACAACAACTTAGACCTAGTGACCAATTGTAGCATGTTATCCATATTAGGAAATGAATAATTATATTTAATTTAGTCCTTTCTCAAGTTCCTGAAATCAACACACAACTTTATGTCTCCATTTTTATTTCTAACTGTCACTAATTTTACCACCCATGAAGAATATCTTGTTAGTATGATCCCTCCATCCCTTAACTTTTTCAATTATTCTTGCATCTTGAGAGAGAAAGGAGTCAATTAATCAACCTTTTCTTTTTCCTAAATGGTTTTGCATTAGGTTCCAAAGGTATCTCATGTTGAAATAGATCTGCCCTATATGCTTTTAATTCTGACTAAGACCATGCCCAGAATTCTTGGCACTTTTTCAATAACTCAATGTAGGACTACTTTTCCTCCTTACTCAAATTATTGCCTAGCCATACTTTCCTAGGTTTTTCTTCAGTTCCTAGATTATGATATTCCACATCCCTTGAGGCTAAAATATGTCTATGAACCACCCTGTCTGCATTATCAAAGTTTTACTTTAAAGAAACCAATATTCTTGGAATGGTATTGGTTTATAACTGAATAATAACCTTTCCAAATAGAGTTTCTTACCATCACATACAAAAACCATTGGTTCCCAATAAATTTATTGATCATTAAATTCTACTTCATTCTACAAGAACCTCTGAACCTAGACATTATCATCGAATACTTGTCATTGTTTCACATTATCGGGGAAAAAGGTCTTGACAACACTTCTATATCATAATCACAGTAAGGAGACATAGTAAAATTTTTAAAGATGGATACAAGAACTCCCAACCTATCTATCGTAGCATTCTAGATTCTATCATGATATAATATGTTGAAGGAGTTGAACATTTCAATAAAATTCCAAAGTACGTGCTTATATTGTTTCATCCTTTGATTCTTAGTGGAATACAATATTCTAAATTATTTGAATACCAACTCCAAGTCTCCATTAGCAACTATTTCCTTTAAACCAGATATCCATATAATCCTTAAACCCAAGAGTAGTGCCTCATACTCTACAATATTATTCGTGTACTAAAATTTAAGCTTGAAGGAGAAATTAAAGATATCTTGACTTGGAGATAGAAGGACAACTCTTGTGTTGTTTCCCAAGTTGGAGACAACTCCATCAAACATTAAAGCCTAAGGAATACCCACTTGTTCAAGACACTCTTATAAATGCCATGCTCCTCAAAATCTGCATAGATGAAAAATTTATTAACATCTACATCTTCATATAATACTTCATAAGAAGCATTGCTAGGGTCTTCAACTAGATGCAACATATTTTTCTCACCATACAACTTAACAAGGTTTCCTTCCACTTGTATGGTGGCATATAACATATCCATCTAGACACTTCCACCCACACTAGCAGCCCACTTTCTTGATAATAACATACCTCATTTAGCAGGGTAATCCACAATTACTATATTTATGGTCAAGTACTTACCAGGATAGGCCGCTAATTACATAACTAAGCCCTTTAAGTACCCTATCATTGGCCCCTCTCTTGAATCCATAAAAATGCACTTTCGAAAGGTTTTCGTTACCTTGATGTTCAATTCATTCATTACTTCAAGAGGCATCACATTACATGAAGCCCCTGAATTGAACATATAATTATGCATGATTCTATCCTTAATGATTAAAGTGGTATAAAAAGGATCAACATCAAGCTGAGATTCAACAAGGGACGTACACAAATACACTTCAAGAGATTCACCCAAGTCTTCTAATGCTTCTAGCACCTCCAACTCTACAATCGCAGGGGGAAGATCCACACTATTTACATCCTTTCTTAGGGAACTCCTTCCTCCTTGAACCCTAAATAATCAAATTCCCTTTTCCTATGCTCAGGAATCCTAAGCAATTCAATAATACGTATAGTGACTTTAATTTGACTCAAAATCTAGGCAATATCACAGGGGACATATTTAGGTAATATTTGATTTGGAGAGGTGGTAGCTGACCCTTCTTATGGTATGAGAATCTTCATGGTTTAGGCATGGAAAAGGATACATGATTTATTGTGAACAACTAGACCTCTATTAGGCGCATCCTTCTTAGTAGGATCTTTTGGGATATTAGTGAGAAGGGGATTTTTTAGTTTGGGTTGTGGCCCTCCTCCTTTGACAGTTCTACTTCTAAGATTGTATTCCTTTTCTTGAGCTACTACCATGTTCATCAGAAGTTTCCAGTCCTCCTTAGAAGGAATTCCTCCATCATACTTCTTAATCATTAGAGCCCTTAAGTATTCAAAGTCATGATTAGGAAATTTGAAACCCTGAACCATATCAATCTCAACATCATCAATAGAAGGAAGAGGAGATACCTAGTGAATGTAGTCCCAAAAATCCTCAACAGTTCGAGCACTTATCAATTCATTTGAGGAAGCCCCATGTCGCGAATCGTCAAGAAAATCCATCATACTGACATTTCCAAAAGTAATGTCATCTTATGGATATTCACCCCTTCACTTGGAGTACACGAAGGATGGGGTAAGAAATACTTGTCACACCAGTCAATGAAATGTTCCTCTTCAACCATAAACACACTTTTAATCAATGGATTAGGGAAAATTTTACTTTCTCTCCGAGGTTTTGTTTACTTCGACCCTACATGTCCCTTTCCTCTATCTTCATTTCAAATATCACCTCTTATATGACCACAAAATATATTCATCCCTTCATGCTTATTATGACCCCCGAGAGCTCTTTCATATTCCCTTTGCCACCCTAGCAAGTTTCTATGAAATTTCTTTTACTACGCTAACCAGGGTTTTAACAACTTCTTCTAGATCCACTACCTTTATTACTTGAGGATTCTTAGGATTGATCAATGTAACACCATTTCTCTTAGGAGGATTTCCAGTAGTCTTGATATTATTCTCAATTTGCATTGTGATCACAAAGGATTACCTCATATTTTTATTGTCCTTATCCCTTAGATAATATGTTTCCTTCTTATCAAAGGCATCACAATATTTAATCAAGAAAGACTCATCACTTAGTCTCAATATTACAGGAAGTCTATTTAAAGTTTTATTGAATCATTGTTAAAGTATTGAACAAGATCATTAGAGTTTTTCTTAATATTCTCAAATTCAAATAAATGAAACCTTAGATTAGTTTTATCACCATATTGTGCCTTACAAGCATTTTTAGCGTGAGCCAAAAATTAATTAAATTATCCAAGAAATATTTTAAAAATCATGAGCATCTTATTCTAAATTATGGATAAACATTTTCACAATGATATCCTCATGTTCATTCTCAAAATATTCAATGATGTTAACAAACATCCTAAGATGCTCGCCATCACTTTGCTAATAGCATCATTTCCTTGAAAATTTTGTAAACTATTCCTTAGATTGTTCAAGATGCATTTGGATATCCCACCATCCCCTATAAATATATGGGTTCATGTATATTTTCAACAAAAGGGCGGTCTAGGTGGAGGTTGAGCCATGTTATTGATGGGGATACTGATAATAATGGGGTTGAAAATGTTGGTAGTAGTTTCGGCTTTTAGACTAATGGAGTGGGATCCCCCAAGGATAAATCCCTTAATAACTCTCTCTCATAGTGAACCTTACTATCTTGAAAAAACAAAAAGGGGATTGAAAAATACCTTGATGATTTATAGAGGAAGTACCCTCACCAACATGAGTATGTAAGTTACCTCTAGGGCTATGCGTTTCAAAATGATCAGATGTGCTAGAGTAATCTTCAACTAATGGTTGATCCAAATCAGGAGTAGGGATTTCTTTTCATGTTGTCTCATGAACGTGTAATGGTTTCTATATTTGTCTTCTCACTTTATTTTTTAACCTAATTATAAAAACAATTTTCTAGCTAGATCCAACTTGAAGAAATACCTTCTTCCTTCTAGTTCTACTAATGTTTCAACAAATTCTCAGAAATTGAGACTTTAGGTACTAGTATTTACTATATTTCTTTGGGATTAATAGAGTCACCACTAGGATCTCATATCTTAGATGTTTAAACCAATTGAGACAACTAGATAATTAAATCAAAACACTTATTTCAACAAATCTTAGCAAATTTCATCATCCTTTATAGATATTTACTCTTAGTGGGCAAGATTTAATGGAAAGCATCCTCAAACTAGGAAAACATCAAGAAATTGAATTCTGATTTATCTCTTTTTTTTGTGTATCTAGACAAAGGATTGCATATAAATCATACATTTGCATTCAAATGTACTTTACACACTATATGCAGTCAATATTTATCTATATTTACACATAATTCCTCAACAATGGTGCAAGAAAAGTGTTCATACCCAAATCAGTTCTCCCTTTGAATCCAACCAACATCAACAGACTGAGTAGGATGCTTAGAGACAGATAGATTAGGATGTTAGTTGTCTTGTAGCTGGGAAAAGGTCTAACTAACTCTTTGTAGATTAAGCTTGGAGAAGTTGGATAACACCATGCTATGGGTTTGACCTACCCTACTCCTTTAGGTTCCTCCTTCAACTAGGGTGAGAGGACCAATTTTATAACTTGTACTTGTAAAGGAAATGAATGGATCAATAATATTTGACTCTCCCTTTTAAGAAATTGATAAATAATCCTTAAGAAGACATGGTTAATGCAACATAATCTAACTCTCACAAGTTGTCACCCTAGAAAATGTAGATGCCTTCTAGAAAAGGTTCAGGTTACTAAAGATAACAATAAAACCAGCTTGCTCCTGCATATTTTGAGTAAAGGATAGAAAAATTCAACAAATATCCTTAGCATTTATGGATAAGCAATGCAAATAGGGGTGGTTATTATAGGATTTATCAGTTTAGGATGTGTTTTGTTGGGGAATTAAACAGGATAAATTTTATTATACTAAATCTTTGGGAACTTTTAACAAATGTTATAAGATCTGTTAGATGAGATGATGAAAACACTTCAAATAACAAACAATGAACCTTCAATTAGAAGATGTGCACCCATGGAAGCCCAAAGATACACAGTTTCACACATTCTTTGAGAATTTAAACATAAAATATCATGTTAAATACTCAATTAAACATCAAGGATCCCTGATCTATCACACCTAAGATACACTCACAGACTAACAAACAACTTGTATCAACAAAATGGTAGCAAATTTAATTTAAAATTGTTTATCTCATAAGGAAATCAAATCTCTTCTCATAGCACAATTTCTATTACCACAATGTTACCAAAATGATAAGATATTATGTGATTCATAGGAATTATTAACATAAGATTTCAAGGAGAACATGAATAGCTACTTGAAACATCTCAACTTAAAATCAAACACAACAATGTTCATGATTAACACAATTAACTCAAGGCTCATTAAATTTATTAGCAAGGGAAAGTTTCATTTACAATTTCAATGCTTGTCAATTGTTAAACACTCACAACTATCTTGACATGATTTGATTTCAAGGCTAAGGAAATTAATAGGTTTCTCAAACAAGTTCTTGGAAAAATGGTTTCTCTATGTTTACACCTTTCTCTAAAATAATGTCAAAAACAATTAACCCCTCCTATCCAAAAGTATTCTCATTGTATTTATACAATTTCATTTGCTCAATAATTCTTTGTTTTCCCCCAATAACATGAATCTAAAAGAGAATATTCTTCTCTATTTTTCTAGTTGGAAAAGTTGTGAGACATTCACGTTTTGAACTTTTATTAGATATGATTTGCACCATGTCATTGCCTTATAACAGTTTTATTAATCATTTATTTCCTTTTAGCATGCAAGAAACACTTTTAAATAATTCCCGAGGTCATTCCATATGGCTTGATGTGACATGAAATCCTTTTCACCTTTTGAAAATCTACCTTGAGCAACACAAACTTGTGTTCATGACTTTCATAACTAAGTGTCTTCCGTGGGTTACATCACGTCAATAAAATTACTTCTATTGCAAAATTTCAATCTTTTTCAAATGTATTCCCTTCATGTGAGCTGAAAAAAATATTCTTTCATCTAATGGTAGAGATTTTACTCAACTCGACTTGTATGTGTCATCCTCATTATAAACTCAATTCTAATTTCTCACCAATATGCATCCCTTTTACAACCTTAAAAGTGAAGAATTTTTATAGATCTTTTATCATCACAAAGGTGAATGTGGTTGTAGCGAAAAGTTTGAAAGAGATTTCTTTAGAAGATTTAAACCAAATCTTCAACCTGCATGATCCAAATGAAGCTTTTTTCAGGGCTTTGTTTGATATCATAGACCCAAAAATACTAAAGGGCCCCTAACCTATTGACATGTTTGGCTCTCACTCCTCCTGAGATTGATCAAGATCAATCCTGTCTTCTCAACCTTCCAATCCATGTACTACCATATTTTTTGGTGGGAACATCAGAAAGCTCTAGAAGATTTGAAGAAATTTTGAGAAAAAAGGAGGCTGCTATGACAGGGCGACCGAGTATAAGTGTCCCTTCCGTGTTGATGGATATTCCCAAGGAGTTCTACATTCGTTATGAAAAATATTCCATTGATATTGTGCCTAGAATTTCTTATAAAATGGATGAATTGGAGTGGAGAATCATTTTTCTAGAGAAATGTCAAGGAGAACCCATGCAATCAAAACCATCCACCACACGAACACAATCCTCAAGAAAAAATAGGGGAATCAAACTCCCAATGCCCAATTATCATCTTAGATAAGGAGGAAGAAAAGCCTTCATCTCCCAATCATTCCTATAGACACCTATAATTTAGCCCCAAAAATCTAAATACTTAAATTATGCTAATTATCCCCTTTCCCAAAAATTGATGACATATCGTTAATACAACACATTTTCTCTTCTATCATCATAAATTAACTACATTATGCTAGTTAATTGGCCCTTCTATCTAAGAGAGATGAAAATTAATGACCATCCATTAATTAAACCCCTTTCTACCCTAATTAATTAATTACTCTTAATTAATTAAGTTTCCTCCTTTATTAGATAAATAAACTTTCATTTATCTAATTTAATCCTTCTTATCTCCTAAATCATGTTAATTCTTTGTAGTCATTTTTACCCTTATCACAAAAGAAAGGTACCCCATGCACACTGGCCTATCACCCAGCGGATGCTGGGCACTCACCCGAGGCACACGCGGGTGCCGAGTCTCTCTTTTATGTGAGTTTAGTGGGAAATATCATCATCTATGATTTTTGCTTAAGAGATTTAAATGGAGTTAAGACATTCAAGAACCATAGAGCTCAAAACGACCTCTAGATCCTTGCAGTCATTACAGATAGAAAGCACTTAACAGATTATATAACTTGCACCATAATAGAAAGAAGTATACAAGCATCCATACTTAGCATAAACATAAATGAAAGAGAACCTATGAGAAATATGTATGCATTAGAATCATTGATATTCATATTCATATAACTGGTAACCTCATTACATCCATGGAGCCATTACAGAATGTCACAAAGAAATAAACCATAGTCATGCTTTTCAATTGGACTAATGTAGCTAGGATATCAAAGAAAAATTGCAATCCCCATACCTATTACACATTTTCTCCTAAATACCATTACCCACTAAAAAATTTCTTGTAGTATTTCTATAGAGCTTCAACCTCTTTTTTTTCTCTCCTCCTTTACTCTGTAGGTGCTAGTATTTATATCCTCTTTCGGCTACCAACTCATCCTCCAGCACCCTCAAATCTGATGCCAAGTGTATGAATGTGGTCCTCCATGTGAGAATGCTCTCCCAGGCTTGAGCTTTCCTCTTTTCACCATGATATGCTTCTAGAAGCTTCTACCGCAGGCATGCTCCTTCTAGGGACAACTTGTCACCAAGATAGCACCTTATCCACATAGCATGTGCAATCGGGTCATGCTTTTCACGTGTTCTATCCCAAACGCTAAATTTTTCTAAGTCTCAATTTCTTGGTTCTATCCACATGCACCGTACACACCACGAGCTTCCTTAAAACCTTTTCTTAAACCCTACCTTGCACGCTTTTTCCTTACGTGCCTCTCTTCAACTAGGATCTATGCGTATACATGCCTTTTATACTTAGCCAACATTCTAGGGGGCAACATCACCCCACAACACTTGTTCTCTCTATCGGGGGAACATTTCTCTAGTGAAAGAAAGAATACAACAGGCTTACGCCTTGGAACAAGAATAAGGGGATGAAAGAATGGGGGAAGAAGAAAGAATGGGAGAGTGAAGGAATCACTGCAACAAGCTAGGAAAATCCTTTTGCAAGTCGGCCTCCAACTTGTTACAGAATCGACTTCTTCCTGCACTCTCTCGAAAAAAGGTCACCAACCAGGGCACTCACCTCCCCAAAATTTAGTCCATCTCCTTGCACGCTCATGGTATCGGTGATTTTCTCTAACTCCTTGCCTATATCCTCTAGTGTGTCTATTCTTCATGTAATACATAGATATAGTTCCTTCAACCAGTTTTTGATTGAACCCCTTAAGGTTTCGATGGCTTCAGATTTCCTCTCGACCTTGGTAAGGATTTTATCCCTTTTCACCCTATTTCCCTTGTTATTCTCCTAGAACTCTTTGAGTTCTACTTCATGAGTGATGACTAAGGCACCTACTACTTTGTCTCTATCTGCACAATTGTCATATGCGGCCTCAGTAATCTAGGAAGTAGCCCTTACATCAATAAGAACCTTGTTGTATTCTACGATGAGTGCTACGATCTTTAACTTATCCTCTTTCTCTAGGAATGTGGCAACTTCTTCTGTAAAATCCAAGGCTAGTGGCTATCTTTCCATGGTAAGGATCCTTGTTAAATCCTCTAGGCATCCCAAATCCAATCCATACTTTTACGCAGGTGATGCTAGGTCTGGATGCTTCAATATTATAGCCTCATTGATGGATTCCACCTTCTTGTACACAACGCATACCTTAGCCTTTTCATCCTTCAATTCACATTGCCACTAGGTGCTGATCAACTTATCCTAGCTTAACTCCTTTGTCATAGCAACTAGATCTTCGTCTTTCTTATTTATCTCCCCTTCTAGATCTCTGACCCTATCATTCCACCCGAAGAGTCTAGCCTCGATCTCAACGGAGACTTTGTTGAGCATGTTACATAGTTGTTCATCCAAGAGCTGCTAGGTATCCACCACTATGTTGTCTTCTCTTGGTCGTGGAAATGATATTATAGCCCCATGGCTTACCTCAAACTCGGATCATCAAGGTGGGACTCTATAGCCCATGAGAGCATCTTCCTTGTCCTTGGATATGCAGCCTCCTTGTCAAAAGATGACATTGCTACAAGCTCCTCTACCGGAATGGTACTTTAGAACCACGCACGAAACACTTTCTTGGGGTCATCAATATAACCCATCTTCAGCCTCTCCCCCTCTGCGTACCTTCCTCCCATGTGCATACCCTTAGGTATACTTATAGTCAAAATGGGGCCTCTAGTGCTGTCGTGTTCCTCTTCTATGCTCTCCTTCTTCTCCTTGTTCAACACTGGCTCAACACTATGTTCCAATTTGTCCTCCACCATGGTCTCAATGTTCTTGGTCTCTTCTCCTTCTACCACCTTGGTTGTCTATTTATGCACAAAACTTGGAGACTCTTGCTTCTACACGCTAGCTTCCTCACCTTTTCCCATGTCTTGGGTGCCTTCTCCTACTTAGCTATCCTTCCATCGTATGAACTAGAACCCCTATTCTTCTTCTCTACCTTCCTCCTCTGAATCATGTATATTGAAGACAAGTGGTCCTCGATCCTTCCCGGGTCCTCTTCCCCACTTACTTCTTCTCCACTCTCATCCTCTTCACTCTCATATTTTTCTCTTATGTACTTGTCCAAACTCTTAGTCTCTTCCGAGATGGTCTCTTCTTCTACCCTTTTCTTCTTCCTAACTAGAGATTTCGGTGTAGGTGATTCCATTTCTTCCTCTCCTAATGACTCCTTATCTGATGGATTTTCTATCTCTGGAGTCTTCTCTTTTACTATGGACTTCTTACGTGCTTACATATTGAATCTGATGCTTGTCCCGGGGGAATCTATTGCTTGTGTCTCCACCAAACTTGGTATTTTATTTTTGGATCTTTTTCCTCCCATTTGGGTGTGGGTATCTTCCTACCAGTTGGATCCTGAGGTATAGATACCTCGTTCTCTAGATATGTGCCTTTCTCAGACTTGGGTCTTATGCGGATGTACACGTGTGTTGTGGATCCATCTGCAATGGGAAGAGCCATGGGACTTGTCATTTGAATCCTGTATGTGACATGTACCACTCCACGTATGCACACTTTTCGGGTACACCAACCCTTTGCACATTTTCCTATGGTCATAGTCCAAATTATCAAGGTCCATATTAAACTTCTTGGACTCCCTGAATTTGCTTACTCCCACTTGGAAGTATTGAGCTATGAAGGTAAAGGGAGCTTGCACCAAGGGCTCTAAGTCTCATCGGACAGTTTGAATCTACCCAAGAAGAAATGTTGGTACAAAGAAAAATTTTCATCTCCCCTTGTGGCTACTTAGCGCTTGTTGGGAATTTTCCATTCTTCCTCAAATGCATTCCTTAGGAACGTATGCCCATTTTCCAAGCGTGCCTTATTCACAGTTGTCATGGTGTTACAAGTGTATTTTTTAAACCTCTTTATAGGTGATGGGTCTTCAAAGTCTTGCTACACAAACTTATTTGATGTATCCGGTACCCTGATCTCCAAAAACATGATGGTTAATAGGACATTTCCAAAAAGGATCCTCTTTCCTTCACATAGCTGACAATATCATCCATGATGAATGCGAGACAAGTTGTAGATGGTGCCCTCTAAAATTTTCCTACAAACATTCAACCATGGCTTATTAACCTGGGTCCATCTCTCCTAGCCATTTAACTTTGACACCAGGTGTGTGCCATCTTCATTATCAGATCCTTAATGTCTGCGACATCATAATACCTTGACCCTTTCTTGTATGCATAAGCAGCAATAGTTTCCTTAATCACTTCTTTTTCAGTCAAGTCATCCTCCAAACCTTCTCCTTCATAGATGAGGCCTGTGAAATGTGAAATGAGTTGAGGGGTTATGTGCATCTTGCACCCTGTGAAGTGGAAGTAGTCCTCATGGACACACGACATCAACCATTGATATAAGTGCTTAGGTTTCCCAAAGTAGGGCAACTCAAAGAGTTGTAATAACTCTTTCTTCTCCAACATAACCTTCACATCATCATTATAAATGGGCAAACCCTCTAGTGTCCTTTTATTTGTTGGGCATAGTAACTCCAACGCCATCTCCTTCTCGATTGTGCTTGTTCAATGATTGTAGTCATTCACAGACATGTTCCTCAGATGGGACTTCCACTCCTTCCCCAACAACACTCCATCTGGGTAGTCTTTGCATTTCTACATACCACTCCTCATTTGTACATGCATCGAGTTTCTTGTTGCTTATCCTTTCCCTTTCCCTTGCCCTTCTTGGGTGTGCTGCTGGTTTCTTGGGTGCCATTCTCTAGGTCTACTTCAATCACTCCATGTTACTCTATTCTTCCACTCTCTCCAACCTTAGATCTCAAAATTGTGAAGAAAATTCCTTAACCTCATGCCCTAGTTATTCAAACCCTAACTAGGATACTCCTTTCATAAGACGACGCCTTCTCCCACTTTTCCGACACCCATGAAATTCTTTCCTCCGACTTGTAAATCCAAAGCGGTTACTCACGCTTCAATTTCTCCAAATGTTTCTTCACACGGATTAGTTTTTTGGAAGCCCTAGTTTGTAAAGGTGAAAAAAGTGATTCTTTCTCTTTATACAAAAAGCAAATAATAAATTGCCCCAACTCCTTTATTTATAGTTTTTCCCTTTTTAAGCATTTAGTTCTCCTTCACCTACCAATGTACTTTTAACATTTAATTCCACTTTTTCAAACAAAGCCTGACTTCAGTGATTTCCCTCACGTGCCCAAAGCTGCGTGAATAATCCTCCAAAATTTTGATCCGCAACCAATTCAATCATGATAAGAGACTCTTGTGCATGTGTAACCAACGCTGAAGGTACTTCTTCTATCCTAATTTTTTCTCTCGCCCACCTCGTGTTTCTTATGCGCTTTTCCCTTCTTTGTATATGGGATCTGAAAGTAGCTTTTATCTTGTCACCAACCATCGTTTTTCCATATTTTCTTTTCAAGAACCTCTTTCAACAGGGCCATTCAACTAGGTTTTTTAACACAAACTTCCTTGGCCTTTTAACCATGCTCTCTTTCATATTACTCGACCCCACACTAAAATGATGCACGGTCCTCTGCACACTTAGAAGTCTCAAAAAATAGTAATAAGGTTACTGGCACCCAAGGTGCAAAACAAAACAACAACGCGAAAGGGAAACCTAAGAAAAGAAATTCATAAAGGAAAATTCTAAACTAACTAGAAAAACTACCTTATTTACAAACACCAAGAAGACTTATTTAGAGTAGGGCTTCAGCCTACTCCCATTGAAGTGTCCAGGTAATTTCATTCCATCCAGTGTTATAGCTGGCACGCACCCAAATCAAGGATGTATGAGATTATGTAGGGACCTAACCAATGGACTTTCAACTTCCCAGGATGGCGCAGAAACTTAGAATCATATAGTAAGACCATTTACCCAACCTCAAACTTCTTGTTTCTGATGTGGTGATTGTGCCATGATTTTTGCTTTGCTTTCTCTATTGTCTGACTCCACCTGGCGAGTGATCGTCTCTCATCCAACTTCATTAACTCATCAATTCTCTCTTCCAACACTTGCTCATCACCCAACCCTCCTATGTGCACTATTCACGGAGAAGGTAACATGAATTCAGCTGGAAGAATGGCTTCTGTGCCAAACATCAATTGATATGGTGTGGCTTTACCCGGCCTTTTATAAGTTTTCTTGTAAGCCTATAATACGGCTGATACCTTGTCATCCCAATCTTCTCTTCTGACATCACAAAATTTGGTCAAGGTATGACTGAGTATTTTTTTAAATGCCTCTGCCATTCCATTTTCTTATGGGTGATAAGGGGTAGTCTTATGATGATCTACCATGAAATCTACTAATAGGATCCTCACGGTCTCATTTAAGAAATGTGTACCCCTATCACAGTAAAACTTAAAGGGCATCCATACCTTGTGATAATGTTCTCCCAAAAAATCCTTGTTGTTGTGGTTGTGAAATATTTAGTTGGAGTTTCCTCCGCCCACCTTGTCAAATAGTCTATGCAAGTGATGAAATAGCATGACCAGTCCTACACAATCTTTGGTGCAATAGGGCCTAAAAGTCTATTGCCCACTTCTCAAAAGGTTTTACACTAGGTATAGGGTGTAAAAGAATTTCATCTCTCTTTCTGGCTTGCCAATGTGCTGACAATGGTCACATGCTTTACAATAGTCTTTACAATCCTTGTACAGGGTTTCCCACCACAATCTTGCCATTAATATCTTATGCGCGGTGATATCACCTACATAATGCCCACCGACACTTCCTCCGTGTGCTTCCTCCATGGTGGTGAGGTGCTCATGCTCTAATAAACACCTGTGAAAAACTTCATCACATCCCAACTTGTATAAGTCTCCACTGATCAACATGTAGGGTGCGGTGCATATGGCGAGCTGCTTCTTCTCTAATTCCTTCATTCCTTCTAGTGCCACACCTTCCTTTAAAAATACTGCAATCTCCTCCATATCTAAGGGTGTGCGCCGTTACCTACACAGTTGTGCATTTGGCATTGTCTCCTCAATACTTTACACATCCTCCCTTGAATCAATTCTTGACAGATGATCATGCCCACAATTACTCTTCCCAAGTTTCACTACTACCGTGAACTCAAACTCTTGAAATAACAATACCCATCGACATATGTGCCCTTGTAGAACGGGCTTGTTTACTAAATACTTTAATGCCATGTGGTTGGTGTAAAATACAAAGGGTGTTGCCAGTAGATACTACCTGAATTTGAAAAGTGCGTAGATCATTGACAATGCTTCACACTCAGTCGTTGTGTAATTCTACTCTACTGGTGTCAACTTCCTACTTGTAAAACATAGAGGGTGATCAACAATACCTTCACCTAGCTATGCAAGCACTGCTCCAATGGTAGTTCCTGAGGCATCTACATGGACATGGAAGGGCTTGTCCCAAGAGGGAAAACATAATATAGGCATGGTGATAAGCCTATTTTTTAATGTGTCAAACACCTTTCTGCGCCTCTCCACAACGAAAGGCACTTTTATCGAGAAATTATTTTAGAGGCATGACTATCTTAACATATCCCTTGATGAATTTTCTGTAATAACCTGTATGCCCAAGTAATCCACACACTACACTTTGGCTAGTAGGTTCCCCCAATCCCACAATAACTACAACCTTGGCAGGATCCACTAGCAAGCCCTCCTTGCATATGATGTGCCCCAACAAAGTCCCAAAGGGTGTAGCAAATACACACTTCTTAATGTTAAGGATATCCTCAACTACCTACACCTCTCAAACATTAACCTCAAATTGTCATAATGGTCTTTTACTAGTCTATACATTGTCCAATCATCTAAATAGACGTAAATAAACTTATAGATGAAGTCCTGGGAACGCTTACACCACTATGCGTGAAAAGTAGCAGTGTATTCTTCAAACAAAGGGCACGACCATGTGTATGTAAAACTTCCCCACTCATTGGAAAAATTTGTCTTCTCCCGCTCTTCCTTTGAAATATCGACTTGGTGGTAGCCCAAAAATCCATCTGTAAAGGAATAGATTTCATGCCCAGTGACTCCTTCCAAAATCTCTTTAGTGAAGGGGGTTGGAAAAGGATCAATGACACAAACTACATTCAGCTCCCTATAATCCATGCAGATCCTAATCTACCCATCCTTCTTGATGTTGATTACCATCAGACTTATCCACTTTGATTCTTCCACTAATTCAATGATCCCAAAAGCTATCATTTTGTCTATCTCCTCCTTAACCCTTACATGTAAATTAAGATTCATTTGGTAGGGCCTCTTCCTGACCAGGCATGCACCATCCTTCAACTTTATCCTCATCTCCCCCAAGGAATGGTGGATGCCTTTTAGCTCATGGTACCCACGTGGGAATAAATCTACAAATTCACGCAATAGATCTATGACTTTAGATACTTCCTTATTCGACTAGTAATCTCCAGTGATAGCCTCCTTAGGTTCCTCTTCTGAGCTTATGTTAACCTTCTTTTTCTTTAAGGGCTCATAGTAGGCGCACATGTGAGTATAAATACTATCTACTACCTTGTGCATCCCTACAGAATGGATAACATCCAAACTTTTTACTTCCTCCCCATCAATCACATACACCAACTTCCCTTTCTCTTTTTCCAAACACACATGCTCAAGTCTGTAACTCTTCGGTTTCTTATACTTCTTCTTCAAATTGCACCTCAAACCTGGTTATCCTAGCAGTTCTAATAGCCTATCTTCTACCATGGCACTACCCCCCATGGTAAGGCACTTAACAACTTGCAATGTCTTATCAATGATGGCTTGGTACTTGATATTCAAATGTTTGAATGAGGTCGAGATCCTAGTTCTTTCCAATTTCTTATTTGGTTTCATGTCTCGAGAATGTATGTAGCATGCACGTGCACAACCCTGTAGTGTAGAATACAACTTTTGTACCCAAAAGTATGGCGGAAAAGATTCCACACCTTTTCTCCAAATCCTCTCATACTCTTGGATATGGAAAGAGGTGGGCTCCATACCATGGTAGTCCTTGATGATGGTGGGCATGTTACTTCTAGAAAATCTGAAAAGAGAGTAATTCTCACCTCACACCATTCTAATAGGCTCTCCCGATGTGTATCCCACAAAACTTAGAATCCCTCTCCATTCCTTCTCCTCCTTCCACTGAGCTTCCATCTCCTGTAAAAATATCTCAGGGAAGGCCCCTCTTGAATACTTAGGTAATTTTTTTCCCTCCTAGAGTCGACTTGTGTGCGCCTTTGTTACTTTTGTTATTGATCCTCACCAACAATCATCTCGATCAATTTTTTAAGTCTCATGTGCTCAATTATCACATGCTAGGCTAGTAGATTCACTCATGGACCGAGCATCCTCAAACTGGATAACTCTGTTGGTAGGATGTATTATCTCTGGGTCCTTAATTAAGCGCACATATATCCTATTCAAAACTTCTTCTCCCAAGGGTTTGGTATAGGGCGTCAACTTCCCATCAGCAAGGGGTATAATGACTCGATCCTTCTTATTTTCAAATTTAATGTACCCTTTGTTGAATCAAAGGTCCACATTTTTCTTGTAATGCCATGGGCACCCAAGGAGTGCTGGAAAATTCTCTACCTCGGCAAGCGCCAAGAATTCAAAGTCCCCAGTAAACTTAGCTCCCTGGATAGTGATAGCTACATCCTTTAAGACACCAATGGGCATTGCCTTAGTCTTGTTTTCCATATACAACACATTCAAAGATGGTTGTAATATGGGTCTTCCCATCCGATGCCATGCATCCAAAGTTAGAATATTGACCTCTATGTCTATGTCAATGTGGATATTACTAAGGAGCCATCCATCTATAACATTTGCATTCAATGTGATCTCCTTGTTATAGTCAAGGGTGTGAGGGGAATTATTTCTGTAAGACCTACCTCTCATGCTCTCCTCCATTGTGTGGTACCTTCTCTCTCAACCATGATCCTAGCAAGGGAATAATATTCTCTTCCCTTAGCATTTTACATACTTCCTTGACCTCATACAGTCATCCCTTGGTGCCTCGACTATCCTTTATTGTTCCTCCCTCCTGGAATGCTCCTTTAGACACTAGATCTCACCTTGTAAAATATGACTTACATCCATGGTGTCTTGGTATACCTTTGTTTAACCCGAAGGGTCCAGGTACTTCTATAAACTACTTCCTCCCTTGAAACCAAGTTCTTACGCATTGGTATCTCTTTACGTGTATAGCTTCTGCTCTTTTTGTTACCAAAACTAGTTCCAAATGTGCTTCCTATGTTACCCATGGCATCCACTACATGTCTTCCTTTTTAATGTTGACCATTACGGCGTCCTTGTCTTTTTGGTGCTACTAATTCATGTGCTCAAAAACTCAGGAACTCCTCATACTTGGGCTTCTTTTTGCACCATGAGCACTACAACATGTCTAGGCACTCTTGCTTGTAATGCTCTGAGACCCATAGTTGAAACAAGTTCCACATGGGAACTCGATCCTTCCTCCCCGTGGTTACAATGACCATGAAAACCACTTCCATGTGTACCTCCATCCGAGTGCTCCTCATAACGGTGATCATCACCCTTAGAACTACTGATAATGTTGGTCTGGTGCACCCCATGATCAATGGCCTCATCGATCTAATCAATGATCCTAAAATCCTTAGTATCATGGGTTATAGAGGTTTAGATATTATAGTAGCAAGACACATTCTTCTGGATTGCACATTGTAATAAGGGGCATCTACTTGCATCATGGTCCCCATGACAAATTTCACAATCTACTATCATGATGTGTACCATCCTTTGGGGGAAATTATCCTTGACATGCCCCTCTACTTCACAATCTATGCACCATAAACCATTGTGAGTCTCATGGGGTGAGTTTGCAGACAAATTTTCAGTTGCTTAGCCATAATAGCAATCTAAGCCTTTAGGAATAGGCTAACACCAGTATAAATACTACCAATAGCCTCGGCACGAATTGTAGCTTCCAACACTTCATGTGGGTCTATGAAAGTTTTATGAGATAAAGCCCTTGTAAAAGGTGAGATCAATCCGTCAACAAACCACTGAGCATGTTGTGAGGGGTGAATATCATATGATAATTTAGAAAAGAGAGTTTTAAATTGTGCGTCATAGTCTCACACACTCTCTACCATTCCTTGTTGAATCTCCTTCAAAGCACTGATGCTCTTCTGTTCAAACTCAGGGATGTGGAATTCTACCAAGAATTCATTCTTTAAATCAGTATAATCCACCACTGTTTGATGAGGGTCATATTTCCTATACCATCTATATGCACACCGTTACAACGTGATTATAAACTGACTAGCCTTTCTCTCTAGGGTTGTGATACCCTTTGCATGCCATAGCAGTTCACTCTTGTGAACATGTTCTGCAACATCCTCAATACCTTTGTAATCTAGAAAGTGTAATGATATCTCAAAGAAGACTTGAGGGAGTGGCTGCGACCCTTGTCCTCCTGAGCCAGAGCCTTGGTTCCCTCTCATGTTTACTTGCCTACTAGATCAATAGGTCCACCAGGTCTTGTGCCTCTTGAGCCACCAGATCCACCAGAACCACTAGGTCCACTAGTTCCTATTGTTTCGCTCGGAATGTTTCGGCCACGGGAATAGAGTTGCTTCTATCCTTTCATTCCTTTTAGAAAGATGAGGTTAGGGTTAGGAGGAATACTGTTGAATTTCGAGATGGTGTGCGCGCATCAGTAGAGAAAGATCGGCCGACTACAGAGAACTCCTTTTTGTCTTGGAAGGACTACCGTAAATAAGAACACAAGACCACAAGATTTTGATTAAACAATAAATGAGGAAAGCGCCTTGGGCCAGGAAATATAAAACTTCCTTTGAAGGTGGTCAGTTCCCCTGCTAATATGAATTAACACAAAAGACTGCAAAATATCAATTAAATTATTTCGTTAAACTGGGTAGGGGGAAAGGCTGGTTTTCTGGTTTTTGATCAGAGGAACCGATGCCGGTTACTGATAACCGATGCCGGTCACTGATAACCGATGGCGGTTACTGATAACCGATAGCGGTGGGTTCTACGATCTTCTTGGCAGCTATGGTGTTTGTAATGGCTGGTTTTTGGATGGTATTAGGAAATGGGATGATTAGAAGCAAAAGAATGACAGTTAGATGCAATGGCACGTTGGGTAGTGGATTCAGAAATGGATTTAGGAGCACTGAGATTCAAGAAGCATAAGAAATGTTATAACAAAGGACATGCAAGATGTGACTTACTGGTTTTGGCACAGATGCAAGTTGATCTCCTTGGTTGTAAACACTTCTGGTTTCTTTACTCGTCTCTGCTCTGTCAAGTGAAGATCTGGACTCTGTTCCTCGCTCGCAATGCTCTCTGTTTTTCCAGAAATCCTTTGACTGATCTACAAAATGAAATTCCGATCCGTTGTTTTGGTTTGGGGAGCCCATTTACAGGGAACCGATGGCGGTTGCGTAACCGACGGCGGTCGAGTAGGAACCGGCATCGGTAAGGAAAAAGTAGGCTATTTTTAGTAAAATAGCCCACCTTCCCTGCTTTTCTCCCGAGAGATCAGTTGCGGGATTGGTCAAGTGGCTAGAAGGTCGGCTTTGGGTGCGAGTAAGGAGGCATTAGTTATGGATGTGAGTCTAGACCAAGTCATGGGTCTTAATTAGGTTAGTTTAGGGTTAGGGCTAGGTCATGATGAGGTGGCAAAGTGAGGTGGCGGGTAAGGTGATGTGGATTTATCAATTACAAGGTAATTAATAAATAATTGTGTAAAGTTTAGGTAATGAGGTTAGGTTGCGAAATGGGATGCGGGTCACAAGGGGTCGTAAGACACGAATTTGGTGTCTACATTAGCCCCTTATTGTCGTGTAGCTTGTTCTGTAAAGCTGCGCGGACAATAATATGAAGTGGTTTCTCATGTTAAGGATATAGGTAATCCCCCTCAAATCTATCACAGATTGAGTGAGCGGGAAATCGGGGATAGGGTTGATAAAGGGTATATGTGGTAGAGAGGATGGTAAGGTGGTGGGGTAGGTCCAAGGAAGCGGATGCACGTTGAAATGCATGAAAGTACGACTAGGGTACATGATTTGACGAGAAAACCAAGAATGTATAGGCAAAAGTCGATAGTTTATCCAAACAAGGGTGATATAATCCTGGTATCCAAGGCATAGGAAGTAGCTCCGGGGTATATAACTTGGTGAGTGCAGTACAGAGCGTTTAGGCATGTTCGGCAAGTGCAAGTGGTTGGTTTGGTTGAGATAAACGTCACGGTCAGGTCAGGAAAAGTTGGTCGTGAGATCAAGTCAAGGACCCTAATCATGCTAAAACATGAACAGGTGAGCTCGATTGAACACAAGGTACATGATGGATGTATAAAATAAAACGTTGATTGTGGGTATGGTATGGAAGTGATACGGTCTTGGGTCAGGCCAAGTGGTTGGGCGGTGGCCCTGGGTCAGGTTAGATGGGTAGGTTGAGGCCTTGGGTCGTGCCTAATGGTTAGGGCGAGGCCTCGGGTCGGGCCAAATAGGTAGGTTGAGGCCTTGGGTCGGGCCAAATAGGTAGGGCGAGGCCTTGGGTCGGGCCAATTGGTAGGTTGAGGCCTTGGGTCGGGCCAAATAGGTAGGGCGAGGCCTTGGGTCGGGCCAATTGGTAGGTTGAGGCCTTGGGGTCGGGCCAAATAGGTAGGCGAGGCCTTCGGTCGGAGCCAATTGGTAGGTTGAGGCCTTGGGTCGGGCCAAATAGGTAGGGCGAGGCCTTGGGTCGGGCCAATTGGTAGGTTGAGGCCTTGGGTCGGGCCAAATAGGTAGGGCGAGGCCTTAGGTCGGGCCAATTGGTAGGTTGAGGCCTTGGGTCGGGCCAAATAGGTAGGGCGAGGCCTTAGGTCGGGCCAATTGGTAGGTTGAGGCCTTAGGTCGGGCCGAATGGTAGGTTGAGGCCTTGGGTCGGGCCAAATAGGTAGGTTGAGGCCTTGGGTCGGGCCAAATAGGTAGAGGCGAGGCCGTAGGTCGAGAGTGGACAAGTGAACAGATGTTGTGCAAGAAAGGTGGATGGAGGCGATATTGGTGAAAAGAAAGAAAGGAGTAAATAAGGGCAAAGAATGGGGTGAAAGTTGGGTAGAGAACCGATGTCGATTCTGCATGACCGATATCGGTTAAGGGACCGATACCGGTTTCTTAGGGCAAAATAAAACCGACATCGGTTAAGGTCGAAAAACCTATAAAAAGAAAAATACGGCCTGTCATTGTCACTTTTGTTATTTGCAATCCAAATTGACTTGTCTGACGTGGAGAGTTGATTTGGAGGGTTATTGAGTGAGGTGGAGCTATTTGATTGGCGGAGAGAGTTGATAGTGGGCCCGATTGAGGAGGAGGCAGCAGGTGATTGGCCGGGGACCCAGCAGATCAGGATTGGAGCCATGGCACAGGCAGGAGGAGCTGGAGGGGCTGGACCAGCTGGACCGCCACCACCCATCCCACCACGACGACGTGTCGTCGTACCGGTAGGTTCTAAACTCGTGATTTATGCATTGAAATGGTTATTAGGCTAAATGGGGGGTTTGGGTAGGAATTTGTATTTTGTAGGAAATAAGGAGTAAATGGAGGTAATTTGAAAAACGGAGAGGGTAGAGAGGTAAAATAGGGTAATGCGGCTAGGTGAGTAAAATTGGAGGGCTTTTGGGCGGGTAAATGGGTAGAAATAGGAAAAAATGGGTTTTGGGGGCCGCGCGGGGGTTCGGCTCCGAGAGAGGACAGTGACCGATGTCGGTCACTAGGCGACCGGCATCGGTCGCGCAATTTTAGGGGAAGGGAGGGTTGTTGGTGACCGGCGTCGGTCATGTATCGGCCGGCGTCGGTTGGGGGTTGGGTTGATTGTTTTTTGGGGTGTTGGGTTGGGTTGGGAGTGGGAGTGGTTGATTGTTTTTTGGGGTGTTGGGTTGGGTTGGGAGTGGGGGTTGGGTTAGGGGTGGAGAAGGGGTAGGTGTGGGAGTGGTGGTTGGGTTAGGGTTTTTTGGGTTGGGTTGCGGGTCGGTGTGGGGGTTGGTGTGGGGTGGTGGTTGGGTTAGGGGTTTTGGGTTGGGTTGCGGGTCGGTGTGGGGGTTGGTGTGGGGTGGTGGTTGGGTTAGGGGTTTTTGGGTTGGGTTGCGGGTTGGTGTGGGGGTTGGTTTAGGGGTGGAGAAGGGTTAGGTGTGGGGTTAGGTTTTGGGTGTTACAAAAGGGGGTTTAGATGGTAAAGTAGATGTTATAATAAAAGTAGGTCTAAGAATGTGGGTTGGTTTTGCAGGCACGTCGGCGATTGACGATGCGTGATAGGATGCCTCCACTATTGAGTCGGATGAGGCCACACGTATCGGCGGCGCATTGTGCCATCATGCGCGAGGTGGGACTCGGCGGGGTCCAGAGTACAGAGCGATAGAGAGGATCACATCTCGATGGTCGCCCTCATCGAGAGATGGGATCCGGCGGCCAATGTGTTCCATCTCGCCGCGGGAGATGACCGTCACATTAGAGGATGTGTATCGCATCCTATAGCTATCGATCGGGAGAGGCGGTCTTGGGTAGATTCGAGAGCTGCGATGGATAGCATCATCTGCGAGTTTTGGGGATGCACTGGCGCTCGACCTACCATAGCGCGAGTATCGGTTATGGTGACATGTACGCCGTGCGCATCGTCACGAGACACGGCTCAGCGGTGTTGATGATGGTTGGGATCACACCGCTTCGCCCTCCGGACTCAGAGGGAGGCCGCTTCCCACGAGCATTGATGGGGGTACTGCTGGAGATGGTGGAGGAGCACACCTGTTATGCCTGGGCACCAGTATATCTGGTGTAATTATACAGGGAGTTATGGGGCTATCGCGGAGGAGGTGATTTGGTATTTGTTCTACATTTTGTTGCCTTTGTTGGGCATACGAGCACATCGTATGCATCGAGCCGATAGGGCTACCTCGGCGAGCGGAGGCCACGGGTCGTATACCGATATGGCTTTCGAGAGGTGGTTGGGGGTCGTGGGCCACCCACGGCGATTGTTGCGAGGTCGGGATGTGGTCTATTATAGACACTTGCTAGAGAGGGCCTTACAGCGAAGTAGACATTGTATGGAGACCCTACGAGAGGTCACCGGCTGGCAGAGGAGCCGCGTATATAGCTGCTGCTCCGATCCAGTATACATTACGGATAGCGAGACGGAGGCCGGGAGAGAGTACGGCGGATACCCCTAGAGAGAGTGCACGCAGGCGAGATGGGGCTACACAGACAAGCCACCTCCCCTCCCTCGGTACAGGAGGGATGATGTAGAGGCCCCACCGCCAAAGCCACCACTGACCTTTGATCCAGGTAGGTAGCGGAGAGACCAGCAGGTGAGGGTGTGGATGATGCCGGGTGCATGGGAGCATACAGGGTGTGGTGGGCTGGGCAGAGAGTAGCGAGGATAGTACCGCTGCGCAGGACTTGCATTGGCTGCCGTTATAGAGAGAGAGGATCGGCTCGGAGGTCGAGTGCGGCTAGGCTGCAGGCTGCACAAGCACGAGATAGGGGCCTTACGAGGCAGCTAGCCAGTGAGCTCGAGCACGAGCACGGGTAGCACCACCACGGCACCACGGCCACACAGTGCAGTACGGCATAGCAAGCACCACCACCAGCACCACAGCCACAGTGAAAAGCACAGCGGACAGGCGGCACCACCGCGGCCACAGTGCGAGTACGAGCTCGGGGGTATTGTGTTGAGTGTAGTGAGACCAGCCCAGCTCCTTCAGTGGTGCGAGATCGCTATATGGAGGTTAGAGCAGAGGCCCGATATTATCAGGATATTCTTGATAGTACCGGAGTCGAGTATCAGGCGTATGCAGCGCATAGGGCAGAGACCTCGCACAGCCAGAGATCTCAGGGAGGGGCAGCCACAGCTGGCGTGTCCGTGACGGGTAGGAGGCGAGAGGCACCACAGGGACCAGCGGGGAGAGGTGCCGAGGGCGGTGGGGAGAGCTGATAGATCCCGACATGGTTTTGTATAGGGACACGGGCACCGGTCTGCGAACCAGTTGTATTGATAGAGGCCTGCGTGCCGACACTTATTCATTGCATTGATTCATTTATTTATTATATACCGGCCTGCGAGCCGAGTACAGGTTGTACATTTGATACCGGCCTGCGAGCCGAGTATATTTTTGATATGAGAGACCGGCCTGCGAGCCGAGTCGAGATTTTTGGTAGGTATTGCGGCCTGCGTGCCGGCTTTGGTATATTATGAGATCACAGAGGCCCCGATGTAGGGCACATTGTATTTTTGAAAACTGGTATATATATATAGAGACGATGTTTTGATCCTCGTGCAGTATTCAAAATGTGTTTAAATATTTTGTTAATGGTTGGTAATATGTAATGTATGATAAGTTTTAGTTGATATGTTGATAGATGGATGATGTTGATGTTTTTTGTTTTTGTTGTACGTATGTATGAATGATATGTGATGTGATGAATTGTTGGTTTTGTGACATTGTGATATATGTAACTGATGAGTTGGATCCAAATGATGTAGAGATTGATAGTTTCCTGATATTCGTAGTTGATGGTTGTGTATTTGTATAAAATAAATGATGTTTAATGAAATTATAATGCTATGTGTGGTGGATGAACAAATGTGGTAAATTGTGTTGTTTATGCAGGCAAAGAGGCGGGCGCGACAAAAATTTAGATGAGAAATGAAGAAAAGAACCCTGTTTCAAAAAGGTAGGTGTGTAACCGGTATCGGTTAGGTAACCGATGTCGGTAGCTATATGACCGATATCGGTTATTTAGGTATGAGCTTTTCTAAAAATAGAAAAGCTAGGGTGGCAACTTGAGTTTTAATTTTAGAGCCATACGCAAGAGGTTAAATACGTGAACGCGACGCTTTTTGACTGAGACAGGTATTTGCATGAGAGATTTGGGTGAGAAGGAGAAAAGAGACAAGGAAAGTGAATGTGATCCGAGGTTCAGAAGGCAGAAAGACAAAGTTGAAAAGGGTGGTGATCATGGCAGAACGAGGAGAAGCATCCAAGGCGAGGACATGAGGAAGACAAGGGCCACCTCAAGCTGCTGCTGACCCAAGAGGTATCATTTTGTTTGTGATTTAACTCTGCATGTTTCGTGAATAAGATGGGGAGAGTAGGTGGGTAGATATGAGAAAGAAAACATGATAACAAGGGTTGCGAGGTGAGGTAAGTGTTACTGGGGTAGGTAATCGGGGTTTGGTATGTTTGTATGTATAAAAAGGAATAAACGAGCAAATTATTGTCGTAGGTGGTTGTTTTTGGGAAGGTGTATATAATTGCGATGACCGGTATCGTGTAGGGAGAACCGGTATCGGTTACTCAACCGATATCGGTTATGTATAACTTGATTGCCGATTCTTGGAGAAAATTTCGAGAATATTTGAAAAAACCACGACGGATTGAATGGTTGTTTGTTGTTTTGGTGTATGCAGGCAGAGGCAGGATTGAGGATGAATGATAGTGTGCCAGCGCTGTTGTCACGAATCCGAGCGGATGTAACACCAGCGGAATGGACGTTGATAAATCGTTTGGGGTTAAGTGGAATCCGTTATTATTCACGAATTACACGTAACCATGGTATGTTACAGGCGTTGATTGAAAGATGGAATCCCGAGACAAATACCTTCTATCTGCCAACAGGTGAAATGACAGTAACATTGGAAGATGTGTTTCGGATTTTGAGACTCCCTATTACAGGAGAACCAGTATATCAGGCACTACCTAGCGCGGCACGGGGAGCGATAACAGCAGTATTTGGTCCATACGCACGAGATTTGACACAGCGAGGTTTATCGTTTACATATGGGGTAATGTATGCAGCACACCCTGAGGAGACAAGGTTAGCAGTGATATTAATGATAGCAGTAGGGTATTATGCGTTACCGAGGGCGGAAGGGGGAAGATTTCCAAAGGCATTGATGTGTGTTATCTGGGAGATGGTAGAAAGGAACGTTACGTTTGCATGGGCACCTGCATATTTGGCGGAGCTATACAGGGGTTTATGGGCTTGTAGGTGAAATCACAGGACGACACTGGATAGTTCATACTTATTACACTGTTGGGCCTATGAGCACATTGTTTGTGTGCGACCAATAGGCCGATCCATCCAGGCAGGAGAGACCGGAGTACAGAGGTTGGGATTCAGACGATGGGTCCAAACAGAACAAGAGGCCAGATCCCAGGCTGTGATGGGTGATATTGAGTATTACAGGCAGGTATGGGAGAGAGTGACGGTTGCGGATATCTGTTGGAGGCCATATGGAAACTATATGGTAACAGAGAACATAGCTGAGGAGTTGAGGGGTGTAGAGCGATTGAGGTGGATCGCAGGGCACAGGCCGGGTGAGTATGAGAGGATTCCTATAGATCGCGTGCGGCGAAAATTTGGATTTGTGCAGGATATACCCCTGGCTTATAGACCATATATGAGGATCGACGCCGAGGCAGCATTCTCACCTCCCCGGCCAACACACCTCGAAGGGCACGAAGAGGTAGCGGCCGATCGCGAGGGTAATGGATGCGAGGAGCGAGCAGAGGCCTATAGATTATGGTGGGTAGCGAAGCTGCGAGGTGTACGTGAGTGCCACGACATAGTGATGATTACAGCGAGAGAGGACGTCTGCAGCGTTTGGTTCAGCAGCTCCAAACGCAGGTGAATGAGACAAGAGGATTGTTAGTGGTTGCGGAGTCACGGGCGGGGAGACTAGAGGCTGAAGTCCTCCATGCGAGAGGGCGTATTCATATGTTACAGGAGAGATTGGCAGATCAGTGGGCGGTACCAATAGCCATGGTACCTTTGAGGATAGAGAGGCCCGGTGAGAGGGGTCGACAATCATGATCATCGCCTAGTTCGGGATGAGGCGTGAGGGTCTGAGTAAATGTTAGCAAGGTATAAGAATAAATAAGGATGCCGACCTGCGTGTCGATGATAGAGAAGATGTATTTGTTTAACATCTAAATAAAACTGAATATGTATGTTGATTTGAGTTACGATAATAATAAGATTGTTTGTGTTTTGATTTTCGGTGTTTTTGAAAAAGGATAAAGAGGACTGTGATTAAATAGAAATACACAAAAATATTTATATTCACCACACAGGATAGGTTATGGTAGGGGATGGTCGAGCTAACCTTGGGAGACCCCATGTCTCCAAAGTGCTGCCTACATAGCCCATTGCTCAAAGCAAGGAGGGGCCTCAGACCGATGTAGTTCTCCCTTAGGATCGGGAGAGGCGAATTCAGGCAATTTTAGGTATGGTTTAGGCAATTGGTTGGTTGGTAAGAATATTGATATTAATATTGGTAAGGTAAGGTTGTTGGTGTCGGTAATGAATTGGTGATGTTGTAAAAGGTATAAGGGAAGCGAAAGTTAGCCTACCCAAGTAGAAGGGAACCATGTCACGATTAAGATCAACACACAATCCTAGATGCGAGGCAAAGCGGAAAGAGTGCTCCGTAGGTGAAAAGAGCGAAACAAACCACAAAACGTAGAAACGAGCTTGAAGCCCTAGGTGCGTGCATAGGCGAGAAGTCCAAGTAGGTGAAAAGAGTTGTATGATCACAATATATCGGGTGTACATTACGTCCCTTGAGTTGAAACAAATGGTGAGGTGAGGTGGATGATATAGCGAGGTACTGAGAGAATTTATTACAAAGTGAGTGTTACGGCGAAAGAGAACCTACCCTAAATAGACAAGTCCATGACTCAAAAGTCCTTTTGAATGAGGCTTTTCTTTTATTGAATGTAGTGATCGATGCGGGAAGTCTACGGGGGATATTGATTGTATTATTCTTGAGGTCTTCACGAAGCTGATCAATGCGAGAAGCTTCGATAAAGGTTATTGTGTATAGCTATCCTTCGAGGGAGCATCTATTTATAGTAGCGAGATATGATTGTAATGCATAGCATTGTCCTTCGGGGAGCGATCTATATATAATAGCAGCAATAGTTCGGCATATATTTGTCCTTCGAGGAGTAGTCTATATTTAATTTAAATGACTAGATGTTCATTTGGCGTGAAGCATCTAGTTAGTAGGAAGTTTGACTCAAGAAAATCCCTAAGAATACGGCTTATTTTAATACTTTGAAGTCATGGACTAGACTAAAAGGGGAAGGCATCATCGAGGGAGGTGAGGATCAAACTATGTGATCTTGATTGTTATTATGAAGTGTAGGAAGCGAGTGTATGTAGTGGTAAGTGAGCTCAAGGGACGAGCGGCGGGTAGATAAGAAGTGATATAATACTAATTTCAACGGTAGAATGGACGAAGATGCAAGGCATTAAGGGGTTCGGGCTCGAGTTTACCATTAAGCGAAGCTAAACAATAAGTACCGAGATCCATAGGTATGAGTGATTATATAAGGCCCAATCCAATTGGGAGCAAATTTTCCACGTTTGCTCTTTTCTAGTTTGGTTACATGTTGATTTTCTTTGAGAACAAGATCACCAACCTTAAAGGTACGCTCATGAAGTCGCTTATCATAAGCACGTTTAATGCATTTTTGATAGATTTGAAGGTGATCAAGAGCTGTAAGACGGCGTTCGTCAAGAAGCTCCAATTGGGCTAACCGTTCTTGGCGGAAATCATCGTTGGTGAGAATATCCTGAAGAGATATTCTAAGGGAGGGTATTTGTATTTCGAGAGGCAAAACAGCCTCGGTACCGTATACCAAAGAAAAAGGTGTGGCATTAGTAGAGTACGAATGCTAGTACGATAAGCCCAAAGGGCAAAGGGAATGTGATCGTGCCAATTTCTTCCGGATTCATTGACAACTTTCATGAGGATTTTGGTTAGTGTTTTATTAGAGGACTCGGCTTGCCCATTGGCTTGTGGATAGTAAGGTGATGAGAAACTAAGTTTGATACCAAAGTTGTCACAAAGGTCTTGCAACAACTTGTTTTTGAAAGATTTTCCATTATCTCATTATCGGGGATGAGGAACACCAAAGCGGCGAGATAATGTGGTGGTTAATGAACTCGACAATTTTTTCTTTTTGATTGAAATGAGTGGAATAGCCTCCACCCATTTTGTGTAATATTCGGTCATTTGTGAGTATCCAACGGTGACGTTGTGAAGAGGTTGGGTGAATCTCACCAATAAGGTCTAAACCCCATTGTGAGAAGGGCCAAAGATCTCGAGCGATCTGGAGCGGGTGGCTAGGAGAATGTTGAAGGTTGGCATGTTGCGACACATAACACAATGCTTAACATATTCGTAGCGATCGTTATTGAGAGTAGGCCAATAATAACCAAGGCGAAGGATTCATTTGGCCACAGCGCAAGGCGCTAAAATGTCCACCACAAATACCGTCATGGACTGTTGGATGGTATGAGTGGCCTCGCGCGCCGATTAGGCAGCGAAGGAGGATACCATCAAGCCACGTTTATAGAGAGTCCCCCCATGACAACATAATGCGAAACACTTTTAAGAAAAGCACGTTTGCCGTTACTAGTAAGGTCAGGTGGGAGGACAGAGATTGTAAGGTAGTCGTGGAATTGGTGGTACCAGGTATCCTGTGAATTAGTGGACATAGTATTTATCATACAAACTACCGGGGTTGAATAGGATGGGGCAAAAAGTTGTTGGACCACGATGAATAATTCAGAGTCAGTTGGCGTGGCGGGAATTTGCGAGGCTAAGCAAGCCATAGTATCCGCAAATTTGTTAGTGGAGCGGGGAATGGTTTGTATAGAATAGTGGGTAAATAAAGCTAGAAGTGAATCCACGTAGTGTTTGTATTTTTGAAGTTCCTCGTTTTTGCATTGGTAGACGCCCATACTTGATTGACTACCAATTGAGAGTCACCAAAAATGTTGATAGATTTGATACCTAAGTGTAACGCAACTTGGGCAGACCTAGAACAAGGGCCTCATACTCCATTTGTATTATTAGTGCAAGGGAAATCAAGTCGAGAATGAAAGAGGCATAGGTTCAGCGTTGAGTGGAATAAGAACAACGCCGGCTCCTCCTTGTGGCGGCATTTAGATCCATCGAAGAAGAGGGTCATTGGGTACGACTCCTCTGTGAGGGAAAGAGTAGCGATGAGTTCGTCGGGAAATGTGAAATTGGTAAATTGTTCCCCCGGTAAAGGAGCGTCCGCAAGTTGGTCTGCGATGGTTTGTCCTTTGATTGATTTCTGGTGGATAAACTCAAGGTCGAGGTCGGCGAGAAGCATGAGCCATCTAGCAATGCGTTGGTTCAGATGAGGTTTGGCATACATGTAATGGATGGGGTCTGTATTGGTGATGACGAAAGTCTTGTGATTTAGAAGGTAGTGTCGGAGTTTTGTGGCCACGAATGATAGGGCAAGGCACAATTTTTCTACATGTGTGTACCTAGTCTCATAGTCCACCAAAGTACGACTTATATAATAAACGGCTTGTTCGTGATTCTCAGAGTCATGATGTGCAAGCATGGCTCCTACAGCGTGGTCGGTGGCGGAAAGGTAAAGGTAGAAAGGGCGGTTGTCTTGGGGTGGGATAAGCACGGGTGGCTGCAAGAGATAAGATTTGAGAGCTTTGAAGGCTTGGTGACATTCTTCGCTCCATTGGAATGCAATATCCTTTTTAAGGAGGTGATGGAAAGGTTGACATCGATCCGAGAGTTGGGAGATGAAACGTCGGATAGATTGGAGCTTACCTTGTAAACTACGCAATTGTTTGAGATTGTTGGGTGGGGGCATTTCTAGGATAGCTTTGACTTTAGATGGATCGACCTCAATGCCACGCAAAGAGACGATAAATCCAAGAAGTTTTCCCGAAAGAACACCAAAGACACATTTCTTCGGTTGAAGGCGGACAGAATATTGTAACAGGCGATCAAAAATAATGGTTAAAACATCGAGATGTTCACTACGATGTTTAGACTTGCCGAGAAGATCGTCGACATAGTCTTCAAGGATAGTGTGCATAATGTCATGAAAAATGTAGGTCATAGCCCGCTGATAGGTAGCACTAGCATTCTTAAGGCCAAATGGCATGACACGATAACAGAAGGTTCCCCAAGGAGTTATGAAGGTAGTTTTGTGTTGATCGGCAGGGGCAACCAAAATTTGGTTGTATCCTGAAAAGCCATCCATGAGAGAAAGCATTTCATGGCCGCGGTGAGATCAACAAGTTGATCAATACTTGAGGGGAAGTCATCCTTGGGGCAAGCGAGGCTAAGATCCGGAAATCTGTGCATATCCGAAGTCCCCCTGTCGCTTTAGTAGCGGAGTGCGATGTTAGAAATCCATTGAGGATAGTCAATAGGCAAGATGAAGGAAAGCGAGAAAGGAGTCGTTGGAGCTCCTCTTTGACCAAGAGAGAAATGCGTGGATGCATTTTCTCAATTTGTTTGTTGGTTTGGAATCGGGGTTTAGGGTGATGTTATGGACGGCGATAGTAGGATCAATTCTGGCATGTCGGCGTAAGACCATGCGAAAGCTTGGTTACGAGCATGGAGAAAGGTAGTAAAGGCGGCTTGTTTACGATGTGTTAAGGGATTGTCCAATCTTCATAATGTGAGGATCCTCCTCCGTGTGGATATTGATTTCTATGGTAGATTCGTTCGGCATAGTTTGGGTTTTAGATGGTAAGGCTCGTTGAATATAAGAATCATCTGCGCGAGGTAAGTGAGGATGGAGTCGTCATCTGGCATTTAACAACATTAATCAAAGGTGAATCCTCTTCGATCATGTGCGGATACGAAGGGAAAAGAAGATGGGTCCTCATTATCGCGTTGATAAGTGAGAGGACCTAGGAAGATAGCATTTATGAAAAAAAAAAAAAAAAAAGTTAGGGGGATGGATTCGGGTCTATAGATTACGTGGGTGATGATGGCAAAGTGGGTGATGATGGTTTGGTAGGGCGCGTCTTCTTCTTCCGGGATACGGTGTGACGAAGGTGTCTCCTGTGTAGGTGTTTCGGGAAAACCGAGACCACTGCGATCATTATGTTTACGGGTAGTCACGGGAATGAGTGTATGTCGGCCTTGTTCGTAAAGGCCAAAACCAAAGCCTTTCCACTTGCAGTAGTCAAGAAGGTGAGGGTGAAACGACGATTTGTCAAGTATTGAAAATCGGATTGGAAAGGAACCACACCAAGAGGAGGTTCAGGGGTAATGGAGGATGCGTCAACACCCCCATATGTTAGGTTAGTGCGGCAATAGGGTGGTCCGTAAGAGATTATCTCCCCCACGCGACGGTCGTAGGTGGGATGTGCATGTAATTGTCCGTACTCCTGCGGGGTAGGGAAAGAACTAACGTTATATAGGCGGTACTCCCCAGCGTAAAGGCCTTTGAAAAACATCTACTAAGGGGTCGGAGGTTGGAATGTTAGCTGCGGGAAGGGAAGTGGTTTTTGCGATGGTGGTTTCATCAATTGAAGGTGTAGGCGCGGTTGGGGTGGATGGTTGAGGTACATTTGAGGAGGACGGTTGAGTTGAATGTATGGGTGTCTTGATTGGTATAAGCACATCGTTAGGCGGTATAACATATTACGAGGTTTTAAAGGGGAGGGTCAGCTTTTATGGTGTAAGATTTCCCTCGTACTCAAATTTTATGCATCTATGTAATGTTGAGGAACGCATCCCATGGCTCGGATCAAGGGCGACCAATGATATATTATATTGGAACTCTCCCTCGAGGACATAGAAGAGTTCGGGTAAAGTACGTGGTCCTACGCGAATGTTGAGGATCACGGTGCGTAAGGTAGAAGTAATAAGCGTCATTGAATGACCGCAACATGATGGGGTTGGCACACATGCAACTAGAAGGGATGTTCATCTGTTGGAAGGATTTTGAAGAGATGATGTTTAAGCTGCGCCCCGTCAATCATAAACTGCGTACTCGAATGTCCGGACGTAAGCGGAGATGAAAAAGCGAGAGTCGGGATCTTCTCGTACCAAAGTCGACAATTTCATCTTGAGCGACCGTAGCAGACTTGTTGTACGAGAGGCGAAGTGGTTGGGGCGGTGGGTTGTTTGGTGAGAGAAGCAACATGATTGGGTGTTAGAATGGAGGTAAGGCGGGGTTTCATCGGAGTAAAACCTCTATCCCTTGAAGGATCTCAACGAGAGCTTGTCGATGAGATTCGAAGTCCGAATGAGATCATACGGTCTCATTTTACGGGTGATTGGTGAAGCTGTTTAATCATATTTTGGTGGGCAATGCCATTAGAGCGGGATAGGCGGGTCGCGAATGACCACTTTAGGTGGTGGTGCAATCGGGATGTTTGACGGAGAAAGAGATGCCGCAGTGTGTTTTCTTTTGCTTTCCCATTGTTTTTACGCCCTCAAGTAGCGACACTAATCATATTAATCTCGTAGACTGAGATGAGGAAGATGGTGGGGATAACTCATGGTCTTGAGGGGTGGGGTTGTAATAATGATAGATCTTGGTGAGGCGGGGACAGATGGTATAGGAGAGGGAATGGAAACTAAAGGTCTCTCCCTTCGTAAGTTGTCTTTCTTAATCTTTCTATCTCGGGAGAGGTGATTTGGCGAAGGATGGTTTTAGAGCTTTGCATCCCTCCACATCATGTCCTGGTGTGCGGTGATAAGCGCAGATTTTAGACTCATCGTAATCCATAGGTCGGGGCTTAGACGGGTCATAAGGTCTAAGTGGAGGTAGGGAAATGGTCGCATTCTCCACCAACATAGCAAGGATTTTGGTGTAAGATCCTTTGAGTGGGTCAAAATCGGAAGAGGATGAGGGTATTGATTGTGTGGGTTTTGGTAATGTTTGGGCGTGGTTAGTTTGTATGGGTGGCGGTTTAGCCGAGGGGTGTTGATACATGGTTTTTACTAAACGTGATTTCTTTGCTTACGAAGCTATGTTGGATGATGAGGCGCGAGATGCGTGGTATCGAAAACAACCACGGGAAATAGGAGTAACTAAAAACAAATCTTTTGATGATGGTATTTGTTTAGGGCTGATAGGTGGACAGGATACGCGGAGTGAGCGGTGTTCTTATATACTGGAATTTCTGTATAGGTGTGGAAGGCGTAAGTTGTTACGAAGAAAACGCAGGAGGTATGATATATTGATGTAAGGTAGAGGGATGGGGTCCCAATATGGAAGGTAGGTATGACGATGATGGTTTTGATTGTGATAGGGGTAGGGATTGAGTTTGTCTCTGGCGGTGGAGCGGATTTATTTTGGATAGATCGAGTCGCTTAGGCGGAGTACGTTAGGCTGGGCATTGGTGAGGTCCCAAGTGTATGGGAAGATCGGCTAAGTTGATAGAAGTGGATGGGGCATTTGGTAGAGGTGAGGGGGTGAAGGTGAGAACAGGGGCATTTTAAACACGTAAGCACTTCGGGTATATGGTGGAGACATCGGGATCAGTCATTTGCATTTGAGTAGAAAAGGGGTACTCAAGCGTTCCCAAAGGGCACTGTCTATCTTCTGCGGAATGACAGTCTCCAGGTGTAATTTGTAATTTTGGTACGGAAGAAAGGTGGGTTGTAATTCCAGTCCATTGCGGGTGTGACACAGGAGGTAGATGAGGCACTGTATCAATAGATGTTAAGAGGTCAACCGGTCGTTGAAAAGATTTAGGCGATGAGGGACTAATAGGTAGGAGGGCGTGTTCGAGGGGATCTATCACGTTTAAAGAATGTGGTGATGTTAGTGTAAGAGATTTCTCGTCTAAGGATGTCAAAAGGAGTGGCGAGCCTTCCTCTTGTGTAGCAAGAGTGGTAGAAGGGGACGTTTGGGAAATAGATAAATTAGATAGCATCCACTCACAGTCTTGTAGGGATGTGGTGTAAGAAGACTCGTTGATGAGAAGAGAAGTCCGGGCAGTTAACTCTTCTATGGGTAAAGGAATGATTTTACTTTGGCTTGATGGTGGTGAAGGAGGTTCAAACTCCTGTGTTGGTGGAGAGGCTTGATTTAAAAAAATTTCAATAGAGGCTTTTGGCTGAGAATCGAAGACTGCATGGATCTCATGAACACTCTCCTCGGCTAAGATATCTTGGTTCACGTTACTGTTGGACGAGTGATTCGGGAATGGCTTGTTGAAAATTTTCAGATTTCGGTTAGCGGGGCATTAGGATTATCGAGGTTATATCCCCTGCGTCAACCATTTCCTGCACTATGTTTTTCAACATCTTGCAGTTTTCATGACTATGTCCTTTTACGCGGTGAAAGTTACAAAAGTCATTTTCTTTGTACCAGGAAGGTATTGCGCGGGTGGAGTCAAACCCAGTGAGGTTTAACAGGGGCAAGGTGATAGCCCTGACTTTGAGCAATTTCTCAGGATGACGCCATAAGTTTCTCCCAAGGGAGTGTAATTGGTGGGCTCGGCTTTGTACTTATAAGTGGTTTTCGCGGAGTATTGGACGGTGTTTGAGATTTGACCATTACCGCGTGGACAACTCCTTTTGATTTAGAAGAAGTGGACGCGTGAGGAGTGGCGTTGTTTGGCTTGTTGGTAGAATCGGGAGTTCGAAATTGGGGTTTTGTTACGCAACCGCAATTTCTCTTCTTCTAAGGCTCGAATTTCTAGTTTAGAGCCATGGTAAAGGCCTCGTCGAATGTGCGGAAAGTTTGAATTTGGAGGGTAGGGGAGATGTGCTTAGCGCGAGGCCCGCGTAACTAGTTCGATGAGTTCGGTTTGAGGCAAGGCATACGTAAGTTGGTTGATAAGGCCCGCCATCGTCCAACGAAATCTGCGATAGATTCGTCTTCAAATTGTCGGATGGCATAGAGGTCGATGATAGATACTTTCTTGGCAATGTTAATGGAGAAATGATCCAAGAAAGATTGGGCTAGTTGGTTAAAATAGAAGATTGAGTCTTTGGGTTAAAAACCTTGTACCACTCCAAGGCAGAGTCCCGATAAGGACATGGGAAAGGTGCTTGAGTAACAAGGCATCATCATGGGCAATCAAATAACAAGCATGTCTAAATGATCGCAAGTGTTGTTGAGGATCCTCTTTCTTTGTTAAAACGAGTAAACTTTGGCAACTCCCATTGAGGAGGATATGAATGAAGGGGGACGAAGGGTGAATGGGCTCCCGACAAACTTGCTCGTATGTCAAGGCGCTACGACTTCTGAAAGCGGAAGCCTCCAGGTTTTGCATTTTGTCCATCATTTGTTTGATGAAATCTGTGGTTGGATGAGGTGATGGTGCCACAGAATAGGGATGTCCCATATAAGGTGTTGAGGTTACTGGATACGTGTATGGGAATGAAAAGGTAGGCGGAGCTTGAGAAAGAAAGCTCGTGTGAATAGGTGGCAGAGAGTAAGTCATGAATGGAGTGGTCTGAAAGAGAGATGAGATAGGGGCAGTTGGTGGTAACGATATGTGAGGTCCAAGGTTAACCAAAGGAAAGCTAATCGGGGTCGTATGAACCTCTGAAGCTGTCGGATTGGGAGACGGGGCTAGTGATGCAGGAAGTAAGGTATTGTTATCAGGAGGAGTGGGAGCTAAATGAGCAGCTATACTAATAGGCATGCCAATAAGGAGCTGACCATCAGGCGTACGGTCAGGGGTATGAGACAAATAGTATGCAGTATTTGTGATTAGCATCAGAAATTTGGCAAAGTCCTTGTCTCCTGCAGGAATTTGGGGGATCTCACTGGTGTCCGTAGGGTTCCCTATAGAATGTGAAGGGGGTGATTCAGGCAAAGACACAGAGCAGGCATGTGAAACCATGGCGGCGGCTTGCTTCCGAGTGATGACAACCATAGACCAGGACACACAGGAAAGTTTCAATCTATCAAGAACAAAAACAACCTCAGAATGGTGAATTTGGCAAGTTGCTGTTTTGTCAGGGGCTGATGAGGACAGTAACCGATATCGGTTTAGTAACCGGTGTCGGTCACAGAGAAAACGACGTCGGTCCCTTAACCGATGCCGGTGTCAAAAGTCTAGGATAAGAAGATATAAAAGGCTGCTAATTTGATTTTTAGCAACGTTGAGTATGTTTATCAACTTATTGATCACAGAAGACAAAGTATGACAGAGAAAACAGGATTTGAAAACAAGCAAGAGGCACACACAAATCTAGAGACTAACCCTAGGGTTAATTTTAGTTATCGTGGGCTTATGCCTTTAGACGTAAGATGATGTCAGAATCCTAAACAACAAGACCTAGGGGAAATGTCAAGTTTGTTTTGGCTTATAAGGTTACCTCAATCGGGCGGAGGAATACCGCGGAAAAGGGGGGATGTTTGAGCTGTTGTGTTAATTGTGAAGTGATTCGGTATGTGTTGTGCAGTGAAACTAAGGTTAATTTCCTGTCAATACCGTGGATATCACCCCCACGTGTACGACCTGTTACTTAATCTATGTTCACTAGAATTGGAGAACAACAAGCAGGAATGCAATGCACGTGTTTTAAACCCAAATCGAAAATTATATTCGATGAAGCAAGAGAGATGACTTTCACTAATGCGAAACCAGGAAAGCAAGACAAATTCTTTACTAAATATATAACAAAAACAGCAACAGCAAATATGCTTCCTAAAATGAAAATAAGCAAGAGAAAGAAACCCAAAATGGGTCCCACCGGGCGTGCCAAAATGTTTCGCTCAGAATGTTTCGGCTTCTGGGAATAGAGTTGCTTCTATCCTTTCATTCCTTTTAGAAACAGATGAGGTTAGGGTTAGGAGGAATACCTGTTGAATGTCGAGATGGTGTGCACGTACCGTAGAGAAAGATCAGGCTGACTGCGGAGAACTCCTTTTTGTCTTGGAAGGACTACCTGTAAATAAGAACACAAGACCACAAGATTTTGATTAAACAATAAATGAGGAAACTGCCTTGGGCCCAGGAAATATAAAACTTCCTTTCGAAGGTGGTCAGTTCCCCTGCTAATATGAATTAACACAAAAGACTGCAAAATATCAATTAAATTATTTCGTTAAACTGGGTAGGGGGAAAGGCTGGTTTTCTGGTTTTTGATCAGAGGAACCGATGCCGGTCACTGATAACCGATGGCGGTTACTGATAACCGATAGCGGTGGGTTCTACGATCTTCTTGGCAGCTATGGTGTTTGTAATGGCTGGTTTTTGGATGGTATTAGGAAATGGGATGATTAGAAGCAAAAGAATGACAGTTAGATGCAATGGCACGTTGGGTAGTGGATTCAGAAACGGATTTAGGAGCACTGAGATTCAAGAAGCATAAGAAATGTTATAACAAAGGACATGCAAGATGTGACTTACTGGTTTTGGCACAGATGCAAGTTGATCTCCTTGGTTGTAAACACTTCTGGTTTCTTTACTCGTCTCTGCTCTGTCAAGTGAAGATCTGGACTGCTGCCTCGCTCGCAATGCTCTCTCTTTTCCAGAAATCCTTTGGTGATCTACAAAATGAAATTCCGATCTGTTGGTTTGGTTTGGGGAGCCCATTTACAGGGAACCGATGGCGGTTGCGTAACCAACGGCGGTCGAGTAGGAACCGGCATCGGTAAGGAAAAAGTAGGCTATTTTTAGTAAAATATCCCACCTTCCCTGCTTTTCTCCGAGAGATCAGTTGCGGGATTGGTCAAGTGGCTAGAAGGTCGGCTTTGGGTGCGAGTAAGGAGGCATTAGTTATGGATGTGAGTCTAGACCAAGTCATGGGTCTTAATTAGGTTAGTTTAGGGTTAGGGCTAGGTCATGATGAGGTGGCAAAGTGAGGTGGCGGGTAAGGTGATGTGGATTTATCAATTACAAGGTAATTAATAAATAATTGTGTAAAGTTTAGGTAATGAGGTTAGGTTGCGAAATGGGATGCGGGTCACAAGGGGTCGTAAGACATGAATTTGGTGTCTACACCTATACCCCCGACCCACCAAGTCCTATAGTAGTTATGCCAAGTATCCCCATTATTCCACTAAACTATGTGCAGGTGGTCTGTGATAGTTCCCCACTACCTCTATTGTATCCCGTGCTACTCCCGGATGTGATACCAAAGGATTTTATACTATCTCCTTGTTCAAATACTCCTTCAAATACTAGAATATGTGCAGCCATAAAAGTGGGAACTGAAAAATTATACCTCCTAGGCACAGATCTATAACTTCCACTACTATCAACTGAGTCAATGATACTCCTTCCTATTTTTGGAAAACCAAACACTAGGGTTTGGTCACCGGGTGGGTTTAGAGACATGCCAATTACTCTTCTTTCTACGCACGACAAACTCTCACCGAAGCCAAAGGGGTCTCTCTTACATGCTTGCCAAGATGGGGTAGCACAGAATTCTTAGGTTCCACGTCCTCCACGTGAACCTCGACTCCTTCCCACAATGTCTGCCTCCATAGATCCATCACACTTGTATCATCACATTGTATATCAATATCCCTTTCACGCACTTCACTATACTTAAGCCATCTCTCCTCCTTTTTGCTCTCTGTCATAATATATGTCATCTTCCTCCACCCTAGCTCCCTTGCCCAAGTACTCATAATGGTCTAGCCAGCCATTAGAAATTCCTCTAAACCCAAAGTAACAACGGGATATTCATTGCTAGAGGGATAACACGTAGAAATTATCCTCTAGGCTCCCACGAAACTCAAACTCAGCAACCCTGGAAAATAATATGTGGAAATGGCATACTCCGTGAGTGTAGCTATCTAGTATTCCTTTCCACTAATGATCAACGCACTTTTCCACATCAAATCTACATCTTACTGACCTTTGGTAATCTTCTTACATCCACACACGTGATCCATAATGCCAACTTGATCTAGATGCATACGATGAGAACCATTCATACATCTCTACTGGAAAACAATAGAAAAATGTTTCATATAAATCATGGTAGAGGTTCTCTTCTACCTATTTATGTGCATCAAACTCGAGTTGATCTTTGAATCTCGTGAAAATTCATCCTTTGCGCTCTTGAACCATGATTCAAAACTTTCCAAAGTTAACTATTTTATCATTACTCACTACACAAGATCATGTTGTATGTTATTTCCCACTACAACTTCAAAAATAGGTCCCAGAAACGGAACCAATATGTAGTCATTTTCACCCTTATCACAAAAGGAAGGTACCCCATGCATTCTAGCCTATCACCTAGCAGATGTTGGACACTCACCTGAGGAATGCATGGGTGTCGAGTCTATATTTTATGTGAGTTTAGTGGGAAATATCATCATCTATGATTTGTGCTTAAGAGATTTAAATGGAGTTAAGACATTTGAGAATGATAGAGTTCAGAATGGCCTCTAGATCCTTGCAGTCATTAAAGATAGAAAGCACTTATGCATTATATAACTTGCACCATAACAGAAAGAAGTATGCAATAATCCATAATTATCATAAACATAAATGAAAGAGAACCTATGAGAAATACATATGCATTAGAATCATTGATATTCATATTCATATAAGCTGGTAACCTCGTTACATCCATGGAGCCATTACTGAGAATGTCGGAGAGAAACAAAGCTGTAGTCATGTTTTTCAACGGAATAATGTAACTAGGCTATCAAATAAAAATTTGCAATCCCTATACCCATTATACATTCTCTCATAAATACCATTACCCACTAACATAAATCTTGCAGTATTTCTATAGAGCTCCACCCTCTTTTTGTTCTCTCCTCCTTTAATCTACAGGTGCTCGTATTTATAGCCTCTCTAGGATGCCAACTCATCCTCCATCACCCCCATTCGATGCCAAGTGTATAAATGTGGTCTGCCATGCAAGCATGATCTCCCAGGAGTTTGAGCTTTCTACTTTTCACCGTGATGTGATTCTATAAGCTTCTACCATAGGCATGCTCCTTCCAGGGCCAACCTATCGTGAGGCTGGCACCTTATCCACACAGCATGCATAGTCAAGTCATGCTTTTCACATGTTCTATCCTAAATTCCCAATTTGGCTAAGTCACAAACCCTTGGTTCTATCCGCATGTGCCACTAGCTTCCTTAAACCCTTTTCTTATACCCTTCCCTGCACATTTTTTCCTTGCACACCTCTCTTCAACTAGGACCTATGCGCATATGCGCCTTTTGTACTTAGCCAAAATTATACAGGACCAACATTATTTTCTAAGCTAGCCTAGTAGTCTCATCTCCTCATTAATTAATCTCTTTTGATTAATTATATGCACCCCTAATTCCCATGGGCCACTAAAGGAAAAATTAAACTCTCGTAAGGTTGACTCAACCCTCCCTAAACCTTCCTTATCCACAAATAACCCAACCTCTCTATTATCTCACATGTAAAGGGATGTAGAGATTATTTTATCCATTGGGATATATAAGAATCCCTCCTCCTACCTTTCTACTTACACCTAAATGTGCATAGATCCTAAGCTATAGCCATTTTATCATCTTAGAGCATTCTTCACTAGAGTGAATCTAAGCCTCATCTATTTTCATTCAATCATGCAAGCTATTTTTGAAGATCAATGAAGTTAATAAAGAAAGGCCTTATTTCCATGACTTGATGAACCTCCATCCTCAATCCTCTTAGATCAATCAAAAAATATCAACCCTTTGATAGATAAAGGATCTACCTAGGTCCATTCCTTTGATTTATCTTTCTAAAGAGTAAAGCAATAAGTGTTAGCATATTAGCTTGAGGTTTATTTTTAAGGTTCTAATGACTAGTTTTTATATTTATTACTTGTTTATATTTTAGCATGATGGTGCATAGATTTTAGTTTAGCATTGTATTGTGACTATTAGGTGTTAGTCTTGATTTTATTTGCATAGCTAACTAATTCTTGAACACATTTGGCATGCCTGGGAGGGGTCCTTAGTATCGATGCGGTGTAGTTCATTTTTTTGTTATTTCAATATTTGGATGACACTTGATATGCACAAGTGTGAAATAATGTTAAATTTCTTATGATTTTGATAAATTTACATGTGTTGAGTGTTGTTTAGAGGTTTAATTTTGATGGGTAATTGTCAATTTTGAGCTAACATTGTAAAATTTTGATATTTTTGAGCTTCCTTACATCATTTTTCTATATTTTTATTTCATCACTAGGTATGTTTTTGTAGGAGGAGCACAGTACTCATTTCTCAATGAAGACATCATTCTACCAGACCTACATGCATACGTAGTATTGTACCTTGTTTTCTATGAAAACTGTCAAACCAACACAAGTACTCAAACCATAACACATGCATCCTTATGATGGTACACACACTCTGTGTCCTGCATAGTGGCACATATACCCATTTCCTAGAGCATATATAATTCTACCGACACGGATGTACTATCATATTTTTTTATTGTTTAATTTACTTCCCACATGCACATATATATTCGTTAGAGTAGTCACTCTAAAGTAGGCACATTCATGTCTCTAGTAGCGTAGGCACTTTGTAGCTCTACTAGTTCACACAGAGGTGCATATGCACCATAACCCACATGCATATACCCTGATCTGAGCGCTAGGTAACATAATCTGGTTTTGAATATTAGTTTAACATTTACAAAATATTGTGTCATTAAAATACTAAAATCTTCCAGGTTCATTCTAATTAATTTTTGTTTTACATGTTGTATTTACATTATTTTGTTTTAATTATATTAAATTTAGATAAGCATTGCATGCTTAATCATAAGAGTAAATTTGTGTATGTTGTTCCCTCAGGCATTTTTTGGTGATCTTGGGGATAAAAAATGATTCTTATCTCTTTATTTTGCTTTGTAAAACACTGGGAATATCAAGCTTGGTTGAAATAAACATGTATCATTTTTTATTTAAGTATTTTCCATTTGTTTATTTCTTAGGATGATCTAATGCATTGTGCATGACCAAAACATCTTGAAAAATAAGGAACAAATTGATAAAAAAAATACTAATATAGTTTTTGTGCGGAGTTACCAAAAAGTGTTCAAGAAAACCACATAAAGCTAAACAATATTAAAAACACACCACAAACATCACACTGTATTTTCAGGTTGCAAGAAAGGGTACATCCATATCAACTCAACTAGAAAATAACCCCTTTGGCATAACACGTTAAGCTACAACAATAGCGATGGTTCTAGGAACCCTAAAGTAGTCCACGTAAGAGGGATCCTTATGGATGAAACAGGAAGGGCTCCACACAACCTACTTGACTACTTTTACCATTTGTGATATTTAACATCAAATTTATCTATATCGTGACCCTAATGAGAGTACACGGTGGATGCATTTATTTCTAATGTACTTTAAAGGGGTAAAATAAGGTCGGGATAATCCTTGGGAAACTTTGACAAAACAAGCTCGCATCTACATAACTAGTGACACCTAGTTTAGTGAACCACCTAGGAAGATATATATAACCAAGAGCCAACTTTGACCCTATGAGAACAAATTTTATTTGAAATCCATCACAAAGGGAGAAAAATTTTGGATTCGTAACCTTGTTTGTTGAACAAGGAGATAGTCCATTAAATTTTGAGCGGTACATTATTCATCATGAGGATTATAAAGTGTTACTTTTACTTAGTTTCCACTTATCCTAAGGTGAGGTGAAAATCTTCCAAAGTGAAACCAAACTCTCTTCAAAACCAATTGATCTACTTCCTTCACTATCTTTTGACACTTTGTTGATCGAGAAGAAGAGTGACTTCCCTTGAGTTGATAATCGATTTGTAGTCACCACTTTTGTGTCTGTTTACCCTCATCCATGTTTGCTGTGAGTTTTCAACATCTAAAGTGTGTGAAAATGTTTTCATATCTTTGGTAGCCTTTTTGGTCTTAATACCCAAATCAAGATCATCATCATAGTTAGGATTGATTCATCACCTTTATTTTCCTTTGAACTCTGTTATTGTGTTTATATCGTTTCACTACAATTTCGTATTTACATGGTATTTCTCATAAACTTGGTCTAAATATCTATATTGTGACATTATGCTATACATACTCTAATAATCCCTTGGTATACTCTAGATTTAGTTTGATTTGAATTACTACCTTGATTTTGAAAAGTGTTGAGTCTTTCCATTTATGTGTGTTATATCAATATAATCTCAATATTCATATTAAATAATTGTTCTTAACATATCTTTGTGGAATTTTTGTGTTGCTTCTAATCATAGCTACCACTTTTTTTGGAATATAGGTTTTGATTGGATCTAGTATTGCTTTTAGTATACTTTATTTGGGGATCATGTTAACTCCTTTTTATTACTTACACCTTGCTCATTTCTTTGAACTCGACATAAGTAGTGAACGTTTTTAATCATTCTAAAACACCAACTACCATTTTGGAAACATACTTAGGAAGTATATCATTTGGTTGATTCGTTTTGGAACTAAACATCATGTGATTGTGTATTGTTTATCACTATTGATGTATTCATTTAGAACAATAACTTTTTCAAATTGATCCTTTAAAATTCATTAGACTTTGAGATATTGAAGTTATTTGACATTTGTAAAATATCACTTAGGCTTAATCAATACCTTTTGAAAAAATTCAAAACACCTTATTGAAACTCTCATACATTAGGCTCCCTAAAACAAGATTGTGAGCCAAAAAGTAAGCATTTGAAATAAAACAAGCAGAAACTTGGGAAAATTCAAAAAAACAAGGGTCAAATCACTTTATTGGCCATGATCTTGGGCCTCTATTTTCCATAGAGAAAGAAGTGGAGGAGATGGTAGATCATAGTGGTGATGAATTAGAGTCACCATGTGTAGAATTTGATTTTGACCACACCTTATTATATGAATTCCTTTTTAGGAAAAAATATCTTGTGTTAGCATGAATGGTGGAATAAGGAGCTATAATGCCTACAAAACATGAGACAATCCCACCCACGAATGAGGCTAATGAAAAGTACAACCTCTCATTAACATGAAATATATCCTAACACATGGGAACACTTCCACGTCTAATGTAGGAAACAATAATATGAAGGGTTATAAAACTCCCTTCATGAAAATGCCATGCATAGTTAGATTAGAACATGAAAATGTAGAACAACCTCTATGCAAATAAGAAGAAGAAGAAACTATTGAGGAAGAAGTCACTATTCAACAAAAAATCCAAAACCTTGGTTGAAAATTAGATTTAGTGACATATCATGTACAAAAGGAAACAAACAAAAATGTGCACAAGGTGAAGCCTAAGGTCAAAACTAGTGAACTTCACGTGGAAAACCAAGAAGGATAATATATGGAATAAAGTCACGTATATACTCTTTCTTCTCATACTAAAGAGAAATTACTTACACAAGAAATGCAATCCATGAAATGAATGCTTACAATCCTTTAATAAAGTAATGTTTGGCATAACAAAAAGTACCAATACAAAGAGTTATTCCTCCATGCATTTGATAAAACTATGATGCTTCAAACCTTTCCTAAGAATTTTGACATGCCAAAATTTGACAAATACATAGGGAAAAGTGACCCGCAAGGTAATGTGAAATATTTTTACATGGCATGCCAAGAAGTGGCATATAGTGACAATTACCTCATATGACTCTTTCCAAAGATTTCAGGGGGATAAGCCTTGGAGTGGATCACTTACTTACCTCATGGGTCTATCTTCACATGGCCTGAACTAGCTAAAATATTTGTTCAATGTTTCTCATACAACATATAAAGTGACATAACTATGGCATACTTGTGTAGTACTAAACAACTCCCTAATGAAACATTCACAAGTTTCTTACAAATATGGCGAGTGATATCCAAATGCTTCCCTTGTGCATTTCCTGAAAAATATCTTGTGAGCATCTTCATTCCTAATCTAAACATGGACATCAATTTTCATTTACAAATGCATTGTGTTAGTACATTTGAAGAGTTCATTGAAAAAGGCATACAAATAGAAAAATCCCTCATTACAAAAGGATCAATCAAATCACGTTCTAAAGATAATCAATATACCAAACCAATGGAAAATCCCAAGATATTTAAGGAAAATAAGAAAGTGTTGGGAGACAGAACCACATATTCCAAACGAGTACAAATAGTTCAAGTGTGTCAACCTTTTAAACTAACCAAAGGACCTATTCAAACACCACCTAAGCGTAGGACATTCACTCCTCTTAATGAGTCTTTGTATGCAATATTGAAGAAATTGGATGTATTACACATAGTGACTTATCCTATAATGCAAATTTTTGATGACAATGCTCCTAAACCATCATGGTATAAAGAGCATGAAAATTGTGATTTTTATTGTGTTAAGGGACACAAGATAGACGAGTTCCTATGACTTCGCCATTACACCCATGAACTCACTAGTAATGGAGAGATAAAAGTTGAAACCCCAAAGAGAAATCAAATTCCAAATGAAAATATGGGGATATTAAAAGAACCATCCCTAAACATGGAAAATCGAGAGGAGAAAATTCCAGATCAAGGAGATTCATCCCAAATCTACAAAGCTACAAACTATTTATACACTAAAAGTGATAATAATCGTTATGACTCACTCATTGTATCTATCCACTCTTCTAATGAACATATGAATACCATTAGGATCAAGGGAAAGGATTGTGTTATGGTAACAAGGAACACCAATCTCATGATCTCAAAACCATCTTTTCAACCCCATAGGATTGTTAGTACAACATCTTAGAACAACTTGAGAAGACATATACCAAGATTTTCATCTTAGATATTCTTAAGAAATCAAATGTACATAAGGACATCTTGTGCAAAACTCTCCAGGGGTTAGGAGTTCCAAAGGAAGTAGACCCCTCACATTTACAAGATGTGTTGGAAAACATCACATCGACCGATCAAATCTCCTTTAACCTCAAATAAATCCCCAACTAAGATCACACAAATAGTCTTCCTCACGTATATAGAGGTATTTGTTACCATCAGGAAGATAAAAGGGATATTTTTGGACAATGGGAAGGGATTGAATATATGCACATTGAAACCAATTAAACAACTAGGACATATAGAGGAAGATATAGAGTCTCGTATTATTACCATAAATTCTTACAAAAACGTAGAGCAAGAATCAACTAGAACAATCACATTTCTGATGGAGGTAGGACCAAATTGTCACAATACTAAGTTTCACGTCTTAGAATTGGAACTTCCCTATAATATGCTTCTTTTCTGGTTATAGATTCATGCCGTGTAAGCCATAGCATCAACATTACATCAATGCATCAAGTTAAAACATGAGGGACACACTATTACAATACAAGGAGATCCTAAACCTTTCATTCAATGCATATTTCTCAATATTTTTTCTCATAAGGGTACATATGCATGCCCTTCTACGATATAGCTATTCCACTTCAATTGAAAGATATGGAATCATGAGTTGATTCAAACTCCCTTAACACTTGTGCTCGAGAAGATTCTACATCTACTTCTCATTTTTATTCATGGGAGAAGAAAGTCTTAGAGTAATGTTATCGAGAATACAATGTGTAACAAGATCTCCTAGTTTTAGACATAGCTTTGTCACCTAAAACAAGAAGCTGACCCAAATATCATTTCAACATGCCTAAAAATGACCAAACTATTGGGACATTCTTACTTGGGGATTATTTGTAGAAGATAAATTATTGGAGCCACCTATAACTTAGGTCTTTAAGGACACTCATTTTACTTGATACCAAATCCCCTGAGTACAAAAAGGGTAGTGAATGATGTATTGTATGGGCTCAAGTGTCTAGGATGTGGAAAGAGCGAGAAAGGACCAAGAGAACTAGTTCCACTTCCACATTTTAAAATGGAAAGATATGGTATTGGCATTTGAGCCTATGGGTTGCACCCCAACATTAATATACTACCTATTATAAGTGCAAGGATAGCTCTAACTATTTAAGTACCGAAAAAAATTCCCACTAAAGCCAATATGAAGATATTTCCAATACAAAACTTTTCATAGATACGATGTCATTACCGTAACCCTCACATGAGCCTAAAATCAACCTCGTCTACCCTTCCCTTGTCGATTAGGACCAATAGCATAATGTTCCATAATAAAAATCAAGGGAAAAAGTTCAAAAGAGAAGCCTTAGAAAAATCAAAAGTCCAAGTCACACAGTGAAAACCTCTTTGAGGTGATGGCTAACAAACAAGTAAAAAAATTAATGGACAAAATAAGTGACCACGCAGAGGGTGAAAATCTCATAGAGACACCCTTAAAATAATATCTCAACCTTCCTCCCAATCCAACGCGTATGGAGGATATGTCAAAAATGTTGGTAGAAGAAACCATTGATGTAAATATTGGAATAGAAGAAAACCGAAAGATAGTAAAGTTGGTATCTTTGCTTTCAACACAATAACAAAAGACATTCACCTTGCTTGTCGAGATAATTTGTGGATATATTCACATGGTCCTATAAAGATATGTCGGGGTTAGATTCAACTTTGGTGGTGCATAACTTAGAGTAGATTAAGATGCAAATCCTATTGAACAAAAGCTAAGGAAAATCCATCCATGAGTATCCCTTCTAGTTCAAGAGGAGTTAGATAGACTGTTAGTAGTAGGGTTCATTAGACCCATTGACTACTTCAAGTGGATATCAAATATAGTTCTAGTACAAAATAAACTGATTGGTATCAAAATTTTCACAAAATTTTGGGACATCAACAAGGCATGTCCAAAAGATGATTCTCCTTTTCCCAATATCGACATGATTTTTATTCAATGTAGGCTATGAAATGTTATCTTTTACGGATGGATTTTCGAGGATACAACCAAATCAAGATAAAAAATAAGATTAGTATAAGATGGCCTTTACTGACCCCTTGGGAACATTTTTATTAAGTAATGCCCTTTAGCCTCAAAAATTCTAGTGCACGACCTATCAATGGGCCATGACGGTAATATTTGGTCATATGCTACATGACATCATGGAGGACTATGTAGATGATATCCTTAGAAATTACAAGATAAGAGAAGACCACCCTAAATTTTTCGATGTATCTTTAAATGTCTACGGGAATATAAATTTAGGTTGAACCCAAAGAAATGTGTTTTTGTAGTATTATTAGAGAAGATGTTAGGTTTCATTGTATCAAGGAGAGGGATTGAGGATGGCCCACCTAAATTCACCGCCATTACTAAAATTCCTCCTCAAAGAATATCAAACAATTACGTACTGTAAGGAAACATATAATCCATTTTCCATTTCATTTCGCATCTTGTTCATAAGTGCCATTCCCATCTTGATTTTCTTAAATATAATGTTGATTTTTCTAGGGACTAGAAAAATAATAGGCCTTTTCCTTTCTTAAAAATACCTAGCCAATCCATCTGTCAAAATGCTTCCAACCCTAGGTGAGCCACTTTTTAATACATATCAGCTACATAATTTTCTATTGGTGCTTTGCTTGCACAATATGACCTAAATCAAAAGGAAAAATTTGTGTACTACCTTAGCCGATCTTGATTTCCTATGAGATGAACTATCCCTAAATTGAAAAAAATTTCTATTTGTTATTTTAAATTTTCCAAAACTCCACCATTACTTATTGAACAATAAAACCAAACTTAAATATAAATTTGACCCACTTAAATAACTATTTTGAAACCCTCCCTTATAGGTAGAATGGCTAATTTAATCATTCCTCGGTGATTTTTACATTGAATACGTACACTACAAATTAGTTAAAGGAAAATTACTTTCTTACCAATTAGAAAAATAACATTTACCTAAAAGCGAGCCTATAAGTTTGGATCTGCTAGATTCATCACTAATGTATATTGAGGAATCTGTCACATGGCGATCAATTGATGATTCATTCACTTTCCACGGTTTAGGGGTTGGAGTAGTGCTAATCACTCCTTGAGGAGACCCCATACCACAAGATTTCCTTCTTGGTTTTCCTTACACAAATAACACTACCAAATATGAGGTTCTCATCACTAGGATTAAGGTGGCGATCAAGTGGAATATCCACCATTTCAAGTTTTTTGTGTCTCACAACTAATTATGAAACAAGTCAACGATGAGTACAAGGTCAAGGATGACAAGCTCATCCCATACAAAAATTGATGGAAACTATGAAAAAATACTTTATACGTATTACCTTTGATAAAATTCCAAAGGATCAAAGCGATCTGCAGATGTAGTAGCGACAGTGGGTTCTATGTTGTGGATTCCACTAGAAAACAATGATAAGCCATTTTTTGTTAAAAATCTATGTCAACCTACATATGATATACAAGAATCATGTACGGAATGTGAATTTGTTTCTCCCTACTCCCCATGGTATACACCTATTTATGACTACCTTAAAATTGGTACCTTTCCTACTAACATTTCTGATCTCAAAAATAAAGTCTTATTGACCAAATAGCCCATTACACCCTCCTAGGAGGTACACTCTATCATCGTGGCTATGATGGGAATTTTTCACATTGTCTATCTGTAGCAGAGTCGGCCCAAATAATCAATGAATTACATGAAGGGATGTGTGGTGCCCATATAAATGGAATGGTCCTAGTAAAGAATTTGTTATGGGTAGGCTACTACTAGCCTACTATGGAGACAAATTGTTGCAACTATGTCAGGAAATGTGTTCTATGTCATAAGTATGGAAATTTCATCCATACAAATTCACAACCATTACAACCAATTACAAAGCCATGGCCATTTTCCAAATGGGGATTGGATTTAAAAGGCATCTCACCCCTACCTCATATGATTGTCACACCCACATCATCACAACCACAAAATGTTTCACTAAGTGGGTGGAGGTTGTTCTATTAACATATGTTACGGGCACTCGGATATCAAATTTCATCATGAAGCACCTCATTTTCTGGTATAACTTTCCTATGGCCATAGTTAATGACAATGGAAAGTCATTCAAGAACAATATAGTAAAATATATTTGTCACCGATTTCAAATAATACTAAAGTGGTCCACACCATATTACACTCAAGGTAATTGGAAAGTTGAAGCCACTAACAAAAAAATAGTTTGAATCAAGGAAAAGATGGTGAGTCGGAAAAGTTACAACTAGCATTTGTATATTCACCCGACCCTCACGGGCTTATAGGACCTCCATTTGCACTCCTACTAGTGTGACACCCTACTCCCTAGCGTTTGGAGCGAAATATATCATCCCATTGGAAATAGAGCTTCCTTCTCTAATGATATCTCTTAGGGAATATACGGACAAATATGAGGATTACTGAGTGGCGGGGCTCATAGAATTGGAACTCTTGGATGAAAATCACATTTGCGTCCTTAACCATCTCAAATTATATCAAAAAAGAGTCTCCTGGAACTACAACAAAATAATCATACCTCATAAATTTGAGGTTAGAGATTTGGTTATGAAAGAGAATCAGTTTAACACAAGGGAAGAAAGAGAGAAGAAAGAAAAGTTTGAACCCACCTTTGGTTAGGACCTTATGTCATTATCACAAAATATATAAAAAGAGCATATAAACTTGCTCATCCTAATGGAGATGATCTCTCATGAGCCTATGAATTCCATGCACCTTTAGCGGTTCTATGCTTAAATATGGCATAGAAATTAAAAACAAAATAAAAAATAAAAAACTAAAAGGGTCAAAATACTAAAAAAAAAAGAGAAAAGAGAAAGCAGGTCATCCATATGTGAAAACCATGCAATTTTGGCGCTTTGGATGGATCCCTTGGTGAAAACGAACTTCCAAAGCACCTTAGGAAGATTCGTTATTCACAAGAATATCCCATCTTGGGGTAATTTTACTTAGCTCTAGGGATAGTTCGACACCTATGTCCATGATTCCTTGTGATCCCATCTTCTCAAGCCTTGATCCAACTATTTCTCCTCTTGTAAATAAATGAAGGGATTTCCTTTTTATATTCCCCTCTAAGCACTTTGGGTACACCTTCACGCTTTTAGCTTCTTTTATATAACACTTGGCACCAGCCCTTGTATATTCCTAGCTAATACTCGGGAATCCACATTTCTTAGTTTCTATACATAGCTTTAGAAAACCTTGGAAAATCATAAAAAATATTTAAATATGTTTAAAATCGTAAAACATTCAAATATGTTGAAAATCCAAAAACATTCAAATATGTTGAAAATCGTAAAAACATTCAAATATGTTGAAAATCTAAAAACATTCAAATATGCTGAAAATCCAAAAACATTCAAAATGTTCAAAATCCAAAACAATCAAAAAACACAAAACACAAAAACAATTGAAAATTGTTTCAAAAAATTTCCACAAATGCAAAACGCACTAAAAAAATATTACAAAAACATAGCTCTAGTCTACTTTCTTTATCTTGTTTCTTACTTTTTTGTTAGTTTGTGTACATTGATTGCTTGTATAGTTTCTGCTTGCTTGTACATTTTTATAGTTTTTCGCTTAAAAATACTTTGTTAGATTCATCTTTTCTTTCTTAGATTAGATTCATTCTTACTTTTATATATGAAGTGTGTTTTTGTATGCTTGTTAATAATTGTACATAGTTGTGTTAATTCATGTTTTTGGCAATGCATATTTGATAGGTCTGCTAACATTTGCTTGTGTTTGCTTGTGGCATTTTCATGGTTTTGTTATCACATCATCATAGCTCCATTTATATCATCACATCTAACATCATCTATACATCATATATAAAAATAAAGCTAAGTGTACATCATACATGAATGTTAAGCTAATCATTACATACCATATAATGGAATGGGGGCAAGAGGGATCACAAATATCAAAATATATCCCCCACACAAATATCATCACATCGTCTTGCACCCAACAAATAAAAATAAAGTATCTCATAAACCACAACATTTGATATCATCCAAGGATATATCATAAATTTAACACATCAGATACATCGTCATAGCCATCATCATGAAACACAAAAACATATGAAATAAAACCATACAACATCATTATATAATCAACATCCATAATAAATTATCATCATAAGATACATTAAAACATGAAATTACACAACATCAAGTGTCCATATATATGTGTGTGTTTGTGTGTGCACGTGCATGTGTGTGTATAAAATGTCTATGTCAATAGGATATACATCATTGGTACAAAATGGACCATTAAGGGAACATGTCATAATAAAGCCTCTATTAGAGGCATACATTAGAATGATACAATGTATACATCAGTCAAAAGTAATAAATCCTTCATAAGAGGAATTTATCAAAAAGTACATATGGATCTATAAGTGCATAAGAGTCACGTCTAATTCAAACCCTCATCACCACTATGTGTCCTGCGAGCTAGGGAGGACCCATAACCTCTACACCAGGATAACATGTCAGCTGCACCCATGGTTTCTCAACTAATTTAATAGATGGTAATGGCCTTTGTGACCTTGCTGATCCACTTGGCTACTAGCTATAGCTCGGTGCCCATTGACCCTCTGGAATGGCCTCATAGTACAAAAAGTAGTAGTAAGAGGATCTTCCCTCGGTTGTCACTAAATCCCTATGTGTGCATGGTGTCACCACAGCCCTAGATGTGTGTCGGAAGGATGATAACTCCACGAGATAACAACAACCTTAGCCTAACCCACTACTCGCTCGGCTTGGAGTTCATCCATCTCTGCAGTACATTGTTGCACCCATGCCTAAGACTGCTATAACAAACTCATAATATGATCCATTTGTGAGGAAATTTATCATACCTTCTAAAATTAGGAAGCACCATCCTCCCTAACTAACATGAGCTCTATCCTATTCCCACTCCACTATAAGCACTTATATCTAGGAATGGGCACTGGTCCCTCTCTGCTACACAGAAGCTAGATGATTGTGAAGCTGTTGAAGCTATTGCTAAAATGTAGCAAACTATCCCCTTTCATCTCCACCATCACCTCCTCTCGGGGACTATGAGGAGGATTATGCCTCATACCCTATGGTTTTGGTGGTACTTGTTGTATCGCTAGACCTACCTCTATCTCTATAGCCTTAGTATAGGACCCCTGTAGTGGACCTTTTCTGTCATCTCCACCATCATTCCTCTTTCCATCAATTAGATCATCATCATCACCTCCTTGCCACCACCATCGTATCATCACCCTCATCACTACTATAGGGAATATCTGGTGGCAGCCTTACAACTACAACCCATGCATCCTCTAGTATAGTCAATCATTACGGAAAAAATGTGGCATACCAAGCCGGTGTAACTGGTATCATCCTATGGTTCCTAATCTGTCTTGTTGGGGCCCAAACCCTGTGGTACCATCTACTCAAATTTGGCCCTGGCTCTAGCTATCTAAATACGGTGGCCCATGATCTACCTCTTAGCATCATGATGAGCATACCACATACCGGGATGAGAAACATCACGAATGATACCCAACTGTTGTTGGCATTGGTCAACCCTATAAAAATCTATAATATAACTATGGCTACCATGGAGAAAGTTCTCTACCATGCAAATGCTAAGCTCTACCCCATCCTCTAGCCACTGTATATGCCTATAGGGCCTCCGGATAATGTCTCTCTCTTGAAACTCATCATAATAGTGATGATAATAGTATGTACTTCCCAATTTGCCATTAGATATCATCCCTAACAAGAACCCATCCCATGAGTGTAGGCTAATCTCGAGCCCGCACACCCAAGGCACTAATGAGATGCCCAATAAATATGTGGTCCCACAACCAAATCTATAATAAACAAGTAGGTCCCACCATGATTTGACATTGGTATGTGATCAAATGAAGGTCTCAATATATATGTGCTAGTATGCACTAGCCCGAGTAGTATCTCTCGCCAATGTATAGACCATGAATAACGGTAATCAAGTCAAATTGAAATGAGGTCCCTATCTTATCAGCGAGTAAACACCTACCGATAAGAGCCATCGGATATAAGGGTCCCCTGGTGAATGGCGCGATCTGATATGCAACAAAGTAAATAAATTTTCATGCCCTAATGGGGTATGTCATCCTTGTAGAAGAAATCATTTATTTCTTCTCTAATCTCTCCAAAGTTATAGGTATAATCAAACAAGGAACCAATAATAGGGATGTGCAAAGTGCACGGACATCCTCCAAGGTAATATTAATCTCCCCTATAGGGAGGTGGAAGCACTAGCTCTTGTTATGCCATCACTCTATCAATGTTGTCGAGAAGGCCATGATCTAATGCAATAGACGACATTTGAGACACGTAATCTAAAATAACAACCTCCAATTGTACCTCCATGTCACGATGATCCTGCTAAGGTAGGTTTGCCTCTATCTCGAAAATACGACTATGTCACTCTCTAGTAAGTGCAATGTCGGAAATAATGTCTCTGCACAAACAAAACAAGTGTTAGGCACTAACATTTCCTATATTTTCTTCTATTTTATACCATATACTAATTTTCATTTTCCTCTATAAATCACTCTTCTCAATTTTCTAATTCTTCCTATCTTTTTCTTCTATGTTGGGACATTTTTACCTTTTTGGTGCTAGCGCACCCATTTGGGCATGTGTGTGCCTTGTTTGGTGTATGGGCACATGGTACATGTTTACGCCTCCTCTAGTTCCTATGTGCACATATTCATGTATGCATGTCCCACTCCTAGCTAACCCAACCCGTGCGTGTGTCTATGGGCCTTAGTGTGCTTGCATGGCAATTTTTCCATGTGTGTGTAGGTACATGCATCTAACAACTTATTGGTTCTTACATGCCCTTGTTGGTGCACAGGCGTATGCACTGGTCGAGATATGATATGTGTATGTGCACGCACACACTTTTATGGTGCATGCACAACCTGAAATAATCCTTCACCCCAAAGGGTGCGCACGTACACCTTTACTAGGGATAAAAACATTTAATAAATTAATAAATGCACACAATTACAAGGGCAAAGTTAAGCTACTCACGAGCGGGCCATTGTTTACATGACAAAAATACTCCCAAAATCATTCAAAGCATGTGTCCTGTAGGATCATGATATCACCATCATCTTCATCACTCTCGAGAGGTCTCACAATAACTTTCGGTGAGAGGTTCATAACAAATGAACAAATTTTAATGATTTACCCCCTCATGTGGGGTATATTTAGTATTTCCACGACCATGATGCCTTGGGAGTGTGTTTTGACCACCATTCTCATTCTAACCCTTCTTCTTCTCACCATGAATTATTATTTTTATTAAATAATTATTTTATTTAATTTTGTTATGCCAAGGCATTATTTTCTACCTAGCACTCACTTCTTCTCACTAGGACAATTTTATTTCTTCTAGCCAATATCACTCCTTCTACACACTCCAATGAATAATTATTTTTATTAAATAATTATTATACTATTTTTTAGCTACGCTAGGATAGTACCTACCACCTAGAAAATATTTCTCCATGATACATTTCTTTTGCTCTAGAAGACTCTTTCGATTCTTCTATGTTCAAAATCCCAAAATCTAAAAATTTAAAAAATGCAAAAATCAATAAAAATTAAAATAATATGTCAAAACTCAAAAAAATGAAAATCATTTTAAATCCTAAAAATTGTAAAAAAAAATAGGTAAATGGTCCAAAATGGCTGAAACTCGTGTCTTGTGCATGGTGCTTCTCCCATATCTTGTTGTAATATTCACATGTTTTTAAACCACATGACTCGTGGATCATTAGTTTTACAACCATTTCCAAATCTAGCCTACTTTCTTTGTTAGTATCTCAGGGCATATTCGGTTTCTGATATTGTTTCATTGTGCACAATGCTTTATCATTGGACTGCTTTGCGTCCTCCATCACTTTCCCTCACATATTTTCTTTCTTGGGGCATCATTTTAAAATCTTGTTCTCAATCATGAACATTTCATATTTTCATCTTGATAACAAATACATTTGTGCAACATTCTTGACCATTTTTGGTTTAAGTATGTGTGTTTGTACTTGTTTCAATGTTACATGAGCTTATTTACTTCTTGTATTGTATTGATTTGTGTATGTTGCATTGAGTTGGTGTTTTCAGCAATGGATAGTTATTTGTAGTATGGATTTTCATGTCATTCTACTTTTTCTTATGCTTATATTTTTAATAAAGACTGATGACATAGATCTTTGGCTATATGATGACAATACGGTTGTTCCAATGTAATGGATGAAGGCTAGTTATCCTCTCCCTTTCTTCATTTTTATTCTATATAATTATCCTCTTGACACCATTATTCCATTTTTTTGGGCATCCTACCCTTTCCCATTATTATCCTCCACTTGGGGCATCTTGTCCATCATTTTCTTTCATTTTAGATCGTCAATAGCCTTCTTTCATCACCCCATCGACACTCGAGGGGACATATCTCACTTCTACTAATTTTTCTTCTAGCCCTTCAAGGTTTTACTGTCTACTATCTTTCAAGTGGAGCCACTTATACCACCCCAAAGAGGGGAAAATGTAGACTCTTAATTTAGCTTGAGTAATTTAAATAATTAAATTGCGCTAATTGTCCCCTTTCCTAAAAATTAAAGACATATCGTCAATATAGCACATTTTCACTTTTATCATCATTAATTAACTACATTGTGCTAGTTAATTGGCCCTTCTATCTAGCAAAGATGACAATGAATGACCTTCCATTAATTAAACTGTTTCTACCTTAAGTTTGATTATTCTTAATTAATTAAGTTTCCTCCTCTATTAAATAAATAAACTTTCATTTATCTAATTTAATCCTTCCTATCCCCTAAATCATGTTAATTATCTTCTAACATAGCCTAATAGGCTCAACTCCTCATTAATTAATCACCTTTGATTAATTATACGCACCCTAACTCCCACAGTCACTAAAGGACAAATTAAACTCTCTAAGGTTGAATCAACCCTCCCTAAACCTTCCATATCCACAACTAACCCAACCTCTCTATTATCCCACATGTAAAGGGATGTAGAGATTCTTTTATCTGTTTCCCTATATAAGGATCCCTCCTCCTACATTTCTACTTATAGTTAAATGAGAATAGAGACTAAGCTATAGCCATTTTATCATCTTAGATAATCCTTCATTAGAGTGGAACTAAGCATCATCCATTTACATTCAATCATTCAAGCTATTTTTTGAAGATCAATGGAGTTAATCAAGAAAGGCCTTATTGCCATGACTTGATGACACTCCATCCTCAATCATCTTAGATCAATCAACAACTATGAACCCTTTGATAGCTAAAGGATCTACCGAGGTCCATTCCATTGATTTAGCTTTCTAAAGAGTAGAGAAATAAGTGTTAGCATGTTAGCTTGAGGTTTATTTTCAAGGTTCTAATGCATAATTTTGATGTTTATTACATTTTTAGATCTTATCATGATGGTGCATAGAATTTAGTTCAGCATTGTATTGCGACTATTAGGTGTTATTCTATATTTTATTTGCATAGCTAATTATCTCTTGCACATAGTTACAAAACATCATTATCTTCCACCAAGGATGGTAACGGTAAGTCCACTTTTTCAACCTTCTATTTGTTTAGTGTGATAGGATTCTCTAATAGGGAAAAAATTATCGGGACCTCGCCTATTCCTCTATGAAGAGAATGTCCTGCTTTCATGAGGAGTCATTGGTATGAATCTAGCTCAAAATCTCTTGTTTCACTTTGTACCAGAGATGCACGATACTTTCTCTTCCAACTACTCCAGATGTTCCCCATTAGTCTACTCCTAATTTTCTAGATTGGTTATCTTTTTATCGAAGTACCTTGAGCTTGGTAATATTATGGATGGTCCCTAAATTACCCTTGATTCATTGATGGAGATGGGGATGTCCTAGAATTCGGCGAGGGTCCGTTGTATTTTTTGGATAACACGGGTCTCAAATGATTTAATGTTGAGGAATATTAGGTTATTGAACAAGCTTCATCCACTTAGAGGATATTTGAAAGTAAGAGTACAGGATAATTGAGTGTTGTTTCTCTTTTTGTGTCGTTAATTCCAAAATTTATACAAATTTCTTCATCATGGGTTATCGCCCTATAGAACCCCAATTTTGATTTATGTCAAAGCGCTTCTTTATCTCCCATTATATGACCCTATATGGTGCTTTGTAAATTTCAAGAATGCATGTTCAAATCACCCCACACCTTTGGGTCATATTTTGTTTGTGTTCCCAGGATTTTGTTATAACTTTGCAATTCCTCTAGTCTCATTAATGGTCCCCATGATTTTGTTAACCCACCACCTTTTTGTCTTCACTGAACAATATCAACTCTAATTTTTAGCCATGAGTTCAACGACATGCCTCGGGACCCAAAACTACATTCAATTTTTCTAAAAATTGAGTCCTCTATCTATTTGTTTGGTTCTCTTGCTGGTGGTGGCTACTTCACATGACATGTGGAGACCACATGCATCTTTGGGGTATTCTCTCAGTCTATATTTTTTTGAATCTTTGCCTAAATGACACGTGGAACCCTATGAGCCCCCCTTATTAACTTTAACTTTTTAGCATGCCAGGATGCCTTTCCATGCCATTAGCCACGTGGTGTATCCTCACTCCTTGAGAGACTTTAATTATTTGCACCTTTCCAAAGATGTGCCAAAGGGACACATAGATACCTTCCACATCCAATTCTATACTTCGGAAAAATTAAGCCTCGTAAAACACAAAAGAGCACTAAAAGGACATAGGGGAAAATTTTCATAGGGTTTTTAGGGGTAACATAACTATCATGTTCCTCAACCAAAAAGAGGATTCACACCATAAACACAAGACTCATATTTTCATCTAACATTGTCCCATATTTTAGTAAATGTTTTATTCACATGAGCTAACCAATTAGAGTGAATTTTTGAAGGAAAACATTAGACAAGAAGGAAAGTCCAAAATGAGCACTATTAATGAGAAAGAAATATGTCGAATGAATGAGGAGGAAAACAAGAAGATAAGAGTAAAAATAAGAGGAATATGGTTAAAATAAATACATAAATAGGATTGAAATCTTTCTCTCTACATGTATGATCCCCAACCCGGTGGTTACATGAATACCCATCTGCTATCATAAAAAGATCCTTTTAAGGCACCAATTCTAGAGGTAGATGCATCAACGACCTCTAACCTACAAAGATAGTACTAGGTATGAAAATAGAAGTGTAAAAATTAGGTGTATAAATAAATTGTCTTATTTCGGTTGATTTTTGCTTCAATTTTTGGAACATGGAAATGAAGGAACGAATTTTAACTCCATTATTTTTACATTAGTAATGAAAATAACCTTTTCATACGGTATGTATATATTGAGGTTTATGATATATATGGAGGTTGGGAAATAGGTTCCCATTAGTTCCATTGGGTGAGGGTGGGGAATTTGACCCCAAAGCTTTGAATGAGGATGATTGACCATTTGGACCATATTGGTTTGCATTTATAGGAGGTAGGTTGTAGTGCTAGTTTGTTTCTTACTCATCTTGTCTATGATTTATAGAAATATTAGTCGGGTCAGAGTTAGAGGTAGTCTTGGATGATCCTTTCATAGTATTATTTCCCTTATCTATCTTATCACAAGTTTCTCAAAGCCATAGTTTCCTTTGAGGGGAGTGTGCTTGAAAATTCCACCTCTTAATGGATGTTGTAAACTTCAAATAATTCCTCATTTTTGTAATAAGTAAATAGTCATAGTTATATGTGAGTTTACTTGTAAATCCTAGTGAAGCAATAGTTATGGGTATGTTTTTGATTAAAAATGATCCATAATTTGATATAATTATTCATATATAAATCACTTGTCTTAAGAATTTTTGTATGGGAAGATATGTATGATCTCCCTTGTTTGCATGCTAGACATAGTCACTTTTGTTGATTCTTAGATTTGTAAATCCTTTTGTAAAAAATGGTAAATTTGGCATGTATTGATTTTTTTCCCACTTAACATTAAGCGGGAGTGTTGGGGTTGATCATGTTAAGTGGGGATACCATTTGGTGGACCACCAATTATGACCCTTTTATTGATTTGGGGTATTTCTATCGACGCCATCACCCGTGGGTGAAGGTGTCGATAATAATTTTAAAATTTCACTAACACAATCACTTGCATGTAATGGTGTCACAAGGAGGAAAAATCATGGGAAGATGTGCGCAGGAGACATGAGAAGCAAGGACGATGAAAAAATAAGAAATGGGGTGATGAGAAAGAAATATGTCAAAAGAATGAGGAGGAAAAATGAGAGGAATATGGGTAAAAGAAATACATAAATAGGATTGAAATCTACTCTCTCTACATGTATCATACGTAATCGAGTGGTTACATGAATACTCATACCCCTATCCTAGAGAAATCCCCTTAAGGCACTCGTTCTTGATGTAGATGCATCTACGACCTCTAACATGAAAATGGAGTTATTAGTAACAAGTATGAAAAGAAAGCGTAAAAATTTAGGTTTATACATAAATTGTCTTCATTTAGTTGATTCTTTCTTCAAATTTTGGAACATGGAAATGAAGGAACAACTTTTAACTCCATTATTTTTGCATTAGTAATGAAAACTTCCTTTTAATACACTATGTATATATTTAAGTTTAGGACAGTCTTAAATATATAGGTAGGTTGGGAAATAGGTTCCCCATTAGTTCCATTTTGTGAGGGTGGTGGAATTTCACCCCTAGAGCTCAAATGAAGACAATTGACCATTTGGACCATATTGGTTTTCATTTGTAGGAGTTGGGTTGTAGTGGTAGTTCATTGCTAACTCATATTTTATGAGTTATAGAAAGATTAGTGGGATCGGAACTAGAGGTACTCTTGGATGAGCCTGCCATAAAATTATTACCCTTATCTAGCCTATCCTCAAGTTTCTCAAAGACATAGCTTCCCTTGAGGGGGAGTGTGCATGAAAATTCCACCTCTTAAAAAATGTTGTAAATTTCCAATAATTCCTCAATTTTTAAAAAAGTAAATCATCACGATTGTATGTGAGTTTACTTGTAAATACAAATGAAGAATTAGTTATGGGTATACCTTAAATTATTAAAGGATCTATATTTTGATATATGTCTTCATATGTTAAGTACTTGTCTTAACAATTTATGTATGGGAAGATATATATGATTTCCCTTGTTTGCATACTATCGAGAGTCACTTTTGTTGATTCTTAGATCTGTAAAACCTTTTGTAGAAAAGGTAAATTTTACATGTATTGATTTGTTTCTGCCACTTAACATTAAGGGGTAGTGTTGGGGTGTTTCATGAATAAGTTGCATATGTATGAGAAAAATAGATAAGGTAAAGGTGAGTTGAAATACATGTGAAAATATGGTGGAAGGTAGACTGTGTGCACTCGATTTTCCGATCTAGTGTTGATTACGACAACTTCCTTTTTGCTAGGAGGAACTACCTATGAATGCAAAATAATACCACAAGAGGAATATTAAAAATATATGTGATCTGAACTTCCTAGCGTGTGCTAGATTTGGGAAACGTGATACTTCCTAAATAATTGTCAATCAATGATTAAATAAAATTCAATGCAAGAAATAATGTAAATAAATAACATCCTACTGTAGTTGATATGATTTAGGTATCTCATTCAAATATAATAAGCAAATATAATCTAACAGGTAAGGTTATGATCAGATCTAGAGATTGTACAAGTAGCCAAGGTGACTAGAACAAGTCAGGATCAAGTTTTGGATGGTTTGGGCTATTTGGGTGAAGGTTATTAGGTTGTTGTTATAGGAAGAATTACTAGATATAGAGAATGATGTTGGTCTAATATGACTGATGTCGGTTGAGAGGAAACCAATGATGGTTTAGGTTAACTAGCATTGATAGGGGAGAAATGATAGAAACTCAATGAAACTTAGTTTTGGATATTTTTTGTGATTACAAAGAGAATGGGAGAATGAGGGTTAGGTTTCCAAAGAAGCTGAGAATGCTCAGAGACATCTAGAGTTAGGTATGGGGAGATGGGAGGTTATAGGTGGTTAGGTGGATGGATTGACAGGAAGGTGGGAAATGATGGGATATAAAGGATGCTAGGAGTCTCAAACAGAGATAGAGGCAACGATGTAAATAAGTATGGAAAGTTTCAAATCCAAATTCACATACTTGTATTTACAGACCTTGTGTTTGGATGGAGGTGATGGTTAATCTTTGCAACTAGTGATAAGTTCCATGAAAGTGCTTCCCAATACATTACCATAAATACTTAACCTTTAGATAAGTCTGTGTGTTGATTTAGGATGTCTAGATGTGTGAGAGGGATCTGGTTTGTGCTTGCATACACATATATCTCTCTCCAAACTCGAATAATTTTTCCAAGCTCTAGAAAAAGGTTACCAAAGTGAATATATGGTAACTGATGATGGTTTAGGTTAACTGGTGTCATATTAGGATTAACCAACATCGAGTTAAGGTGGGAAATCCTAGGTTGCCAAAACAACAAATCTTGGTTATCTTTTTGGATAGTTACGTCTATTGTTTTAGGTCTAAAAGTGTAGTTTCCATGTAAGTGGGCATATTGTTAAAGAAAGAATAGGCATGTATTGTTAGGTTTAGACGAAGTCTCGATTACTTATGGTAAGTAGAGATTGAGTCCTAGTTAGAATGAACATGGTAACAATAGGTCCATGATGAGGTGTCTAGGTGAGGAGGTCAAGTGAGGACATTAATTAAATTAATTAAAGTAATTAACTCAATTAATCATGTGCACTATGGGATATGAATATGTAAGGTATGGTTTATTTAATTAATGGGGCTATGAGGGTGGTACGACCTAATTTTGGTGTCTACATTTTTCCCCTTTTTATCATGTAGCTTGTATTGGTAAGCGACCCATACAAAAATAGGAAGTGATTGACCCATGTGTGGGTGAAGGTGATCCCCCTCAAACTAGGAATCGATGATGTGTTATACGGAATTGGTGAGTGGTTTGATAAATGTGTAGTTAGTGTAAGGGAAGGTAGGTGGGGAAGGGTATGAGTACTTTGGGAAAGGATCAAATTGGGAATGGGTAATTGCCAAATTATATAATAAGTAATGAGCAAGGGTCAAATGGGGTAATGGGTAATGGTCAAATTGGGTAATAAGTAATGGGCCGGGTCAAATGGGATAATGGGTAATGGAAATAAAATGCGAGATACACATATAGACTACAACATGGTACCAAGTTAAAGAGCTTAAAAATTCTACATAGTCTAATTTAAATAGGTTTATCCAAACAAGGGTGAAGTGATTCAAGTAACCAAGACATAGGATATAGTCTGGATACATAATGTAGGTCGAGTGCAAGAACATTTAGGTATGTTCCAAAGTACACCAAAGGTTGGGTTGGGATAAATGACATGAAAAAATGGCAAGGTAAGCTTATTAGGCCAACTAACATGGGTAATGACATCACAAGGTATAAAGATTACATAATGTCAATGGTCACACCAAGTAGGTCATGTCCAAGTAAATAGGTGATGGCACGGGTAAGACCAAGGTATGGGTAAAATACCAAATCTCTAGACATAACTAAGGAAATGTTGGGGTAGTGTGGGATTGTGCGTAGGTTGCAATAAGTGCAAGTAAGGTCAAAGGGTATCGGGCAATAATGAGTTGAGGTCAAAAATGGGAAAATTAGGGTAAAAATGGTAATGGCAAGTGACCAATGCCGTTATAAAGGAACCGACATAAGTTTGGTATGACCGATGTCGGTCATGTCGGGTTATGGATAGTAAAAAAGAAAATCTATATTTTATAGATTCATTTTAATGTGTTGCTATTTGGAAAAAAATAGACCGGTGGGGTAAGAGAAGAAAGTGACGATACGAGGTATTTGATTTGATCTATCTAGTGACTAGTGCATGAGTGACATTCGGTAGGCGGGTCCATGAGACCGATTGGACCCATTTGATTGGTTGCGAGGTGAGGAGTGGATTTGGTGATGGAAAAGGTAGGAGAGGGTTCTGGTGGACCACCGGCACAATGGATAGACATACCACCATGTCGACGACACCAAGATGAGGTAGGATTCAATCACCTTCTATCTTTGGGTTAAAAATAATGTTTGAAATTGGTTTGAACTAAAGGGATTTACGGAAAACTTTATTTCACATTTGTAGGTAAAAAATAATGAAATGAGGGAGATAGAGTGCAATATAGTGTAAATAGGGGTGGGAGTGAAGTTAGGGTAGTTTTGGGTAGGGTAAAGTAGGATTCTTAGAGTGTTTTTTAGAAAATTTTGATAGGTAGGGGGGGTGTTTAAGATTTTTTTCATGACAGAGGCCGACGCCGGCCGGGGGTTGGCCAACATCGATTGGTTGTGGCGGTATCGTCAAGACCGAGGTGGACCGATACCGGTTGTTAGTGTAAATGAGTAGCACCCTCTAGATAGTCTATCAGATTTCTAGTTTGACATTTTAACATCCGGTGTGATTGCACAACATTGGATCTTTTCACACAAGTGTGGGAATTGCAGAAGTGGAAAATATCCTCTAGATTAGAGGTTGGTTCCTCAACTCCTCTATTCAAGTGTGCATAACATTATGAATAGGATTTACCTACAACTTAATAAAACTTTTCCAAAGAGGCAGGATTGAGAAAATGCAAAAATGAACCTAGTCTAATAAGGTGATGCACCAAAGGAATGAAGAAACACTTTTCTTGCCAATGAACACAAACTATTAAAATGCAATACAATATCATACACAGATGACCAAATTGCGGTGAAAGATTAGGAGTATGCACATTAACACAGAGAGGGTTGAGAATCAACCACGAGACATGCATTATTTGCTCCAAAATTGATACAATACACTACAAAGATGCCAAAAGACAAGCTTGCATTACAATTTTAAAAGGGAGGTTCTAACTCCAAGAAATCCACCTACACATAAGAGGAGAAAGGGAGGAGCAAAACAAGAATGTTCAACTCCAAAAAATGAGCTCCTTTTTGGATTTTACAATGAAAATTCAAGCTCGGGAGGAAGAAACGTGGTAAAACGTGAGAGGAGCTTTCAACCACTCGACCAAATTCATAAAAACATCATGGGCTTCCTTACAAATCCACTTCCTAATCTTTTAGACCATGCTAGGAGAGAATGCAAGCCATTCCTTATTAAAAATGGTGGTTGAAATGTCATTTCTATCTATTTCTACATGCCATAGGTGTTTTCAAATTTTCTCTCTCCAAACCCCACTAAAACACAAAATTGATCCCAGAATTATGTAGAGAATTTTACCAGCTTTCCAATGATATAAAGAACGTGAAAAACTGAGCTCTAGATCGAAAGTTATGCCCCTCTAAACATTTAGGGAAAAATAGGGACAAAAATAGGTTGGCGGGACAAAAATTTGAAATTTTCCCACCTTTTTGCATTTGGGAAAATTTCACAAAAAAACTTTGCACCTCACCATCCTGGTGCCACATGGCATGTTTTGATTGGTTGCAGGATCTCCCCACTTCATTTCCCATCATTTTCACCTTTGGAAAATTTTCCAAAAATTCTCCGCCGGCTGAAGCTCCAAGGCCACGTGGCATGATGTGATTCATCACGGGCCTCTGCTCTCAAATTTTCACCGCTTCGACTACCCTTACTGAACTAGACACATGGTGTGACACTATTGGATGCAGGCCTTCCATGCTTATTTTCTCTATTGGTTTGCCTTATATGTTTTACTGCCACATGGACACGTGGCATGATTTTACTGGCTTGGGATTTGGGGGGCGGGCCTTCCTTTCAGTATTTTCCTCTAATTTTGCTTTGGGAAAAAATTCTTAGCTTTCTCCCATGCTCCACTAGTGTGAGGACACGTGGCAGGTCTTCATTGGTCGGTGGGCCTGAAGGGCCAAAACATTTGTTTGTGCAAACCTTTGGGAAATTTTCCCAACTCCTTTCCACCACTCTGATCCCCGATGACCCTTGGGACATATGCCCTCCTCCTATTGGCTCGGAGTTTTGGGGCGGGTTCTCCTTTTAAAATTTTGAACTTGGGTGAAAAGGAAAAATACTTTCACACCTCCGACCACCGACGCCCGGTGACATGTGGCACAATCCTATTCTTTGGCGGGCCTACGGTCCAAAATTTATCCTTTACGCCCGCCAAACACTACGGAAAATTCTCCAAGTTTTCTCTAGCTTCCGCCATCCCTTTTTTGACGTGGTACTCTCTGATTGGCCAACGGGACTGTCTAGGGAAATTTTCCCACAAAAACTCCGTCGAGTCATAACTTCAAAAATACATGGAGTTAGGAGGAAAACTTTACCTTCTCGGAAAGTTGAAGGATCTCTATCCAATGGTGCCATTTCTAGAAGGTTTTGAGTGCCTAAAAGATAAAAAATTTTGACTGAGGCACAAGGAAGAAAGAATGAAGGAGTTAGCTAAAAAATAAGCAAGGGGCTTATTTTTTTATAACAATTTTTGACTCGGAGGGTCATCGCCTCTTTGGATTAAGTTACCGGTTTCCTAAATTAATCCATTGGGCATGGAGTCATCAAATTCTCTACTTGGTACCCTACGATTAGAACAAAGAAAGGAGGAAGAGGAGGGTAGAACACCATTTGATTTAGAGCAAGGCCTACAAAAAAACATTTCTGGGGATGACAAGCTGTGTGCAAAGGCACTTAGGGAAAGAAAATCTAAACTACAACAAAACAATGTGCATAAGCACTTGGAGGAATGAAAACCTAAGCTAATATGTACAAGGTGGAGAATTTCCCTCAGTAGCAATGCTTCAGATGGATTCCATTAACTGGAATCTACAATTCTTCATCATCTAATGTAGACAATTGGAAGGCATTGTTTTCTTTACACTTCGTAACCATGTAGGGGCCACTCCAAATGGCATCAAATTTTGAATGCCTCCCTAGTTTTCTCTATCTGCATCCCATTTTAACACTAGATCCCCAACTTGGAAAGATCTATCCTTGGCCTTTCTATCAAAGGTCTTCTTGATCAAAGCTTGATCATTCTCCATTTCTTGGGATGTTTGATTTCTGATTTCTTAGAGCTCCATCAATTATGCATACCTAACCTCCATGGGTTCAAACTCCAATAAATCCAACCTGCTTCATGAGTTCCAATGTTGGCAACTCAAGTGACATGGGAAAAATTGTCTCTCTTCCATAAACAAGCTTGAATGGAGAATTACCTATAGATCTCTTGGGGTTATCCTATCAGTCCACAAGGCTAATTTCAACTTAGTATGCCAAGACCTATGATTTTCATCAAGATTCCTCTTGATGATCCTTAACAAGTTCTTGTTTGTAGATTCAACTTGGCCATTACCCTGAGGATAATAATTTGATGAAGTGCTTAGGTAGATCCCATTCTTGACAACCCATTCGGGCTTGGACCTAATGAATGCCAATGCATTATCTAATATTATTGTAGCAGGTATGCCAAATCTGGTTGCTATCCCTTCATAGAATTCTAGGATGCTAGACTCATTTTCTTCCTTGAGTGCCACTACCTCAGTCCACTTGGTGAAATAATCTATTGCTGTTAGAATCCATATGTGTCCTTGGCTTGAATTTGGGTTAATGACTCCAATGAAGTCCAAGCCCCATTGCATGAATGGCTGGTCAACTGAAATTAGATGTAATGGAAGGGCGGATAGTCTCTCCTTACCTGTGAAGAATGCACAATTCTTGCACCTCTTGATCTATGCATAATAGTCACTAAAAATCTTGGGCCAATAATAGCTAGCCCTCATGATCTTGAGAGCTGTCACTCTTGGTGCAAAATGACCCCTAGCTGATCCACCATGGAATTATTCCAACACTCTGTGAATCTGATTTGTACAAACACATCTTAATAGCACTCCATTCACATCCCTTTTGAACAAAACATCATCAACAAGGGCATATGGGACAACTGTAATCTGAAATGTCTCCTTTTGGTTTTGTTCATCTCTCTTGTAGGGAATAGGCTTTGTGTGTAGAAAGTCCATTATGTCTTGGGTCTAGCAAGGAGTGAGGAAAATATCATTTTCTTCTTGAGTGCTTCCTTGTTCATGGCTGTCTTGCAATGCCAAAACAACCTCTTTCTAATTGTATGCTTCCATTTGTTTTTTCAAGACCATTTACTCACACAATCCTTTTCCTTTGACTAACTTGGTGACTTGATCTCAATGTCATATTCCATGACACGAGTAATCCACCTATTGGTGCAAATTCTGAGTTTGCACACTTTGCTATAATTTTCCATGCCCAATTTTTCTCCAAAATGTTCAATTGTTCTATCTGGTGGCCTACAATTCATGTTTCCCTAAATTGAAGCAAAATCCAATTTTCCCCTTTGTTGTGCCCTAATTTTTTCATTTACACATCTGTGTCATTTTTTTCATTGCTAAATTGTGAAAAACATGTGTTTGATCAAATTCAAGTTTCGGAAGTTGAAAATCCTAATCCCCAGGCCGAAATTAATGATAAAACATGATTTAATAAATTTAAAACAAAAAAATCTGCCCTCCTTATAAAAAAATTCAATTTCTTGGGTAGCCTTTATATTTTCACGTTTTGACGGGCTCTCGGGCCATCAAATTTATCATTGTAACCTTTATGCTAACGTGGCAGGCTCCTATTGGCGGGGATGGTTGAAAAAATGTTATAACTTGTCACTTTTTGAAATTTTGGCAAAAGGAAAAAAATTCTGCGGCCCCGTAGTGCTACAGTGGTGTGCCTACGTGGCACGATTTGATTGGTTGATGGATTGGTGGTTGGTGGGCCACACTTAGGAAATTTTCTTCCATTTTGGAAAATTTCTTAAAATCAAATTTTTACCCGAAGGCCCGTAGTGAATGGCATGATGACACGTGGCATAGGAAGGTCAAGCGGATGGCGAAGACTTGGGAAAATTTTGTTGTTTTTCGGCTCAGGTGTCAAAGGAAAAATTTGGCCCGTGAGCCCATACCCAATGCGAAGGTGACACGTATCCGGGATAGTCAACATGGAGAGTAAAATAGTTGGAATTTTGTTGAAGTTTTTGGCTTTAAAATGCCAAAGGAAAATTTTCAACCCTGGAGGCCCGCATCAAATATGAAAGTGACACATATACATGGGGATGAATTGGAGGGGTGGAGGTTTGGAGAAATTTGAAGTTTTTTAACTTTAAAGGGTAAAAATAAAATTTTGGCTTGAGAGTCCTACCTCCAATGAACAATGGACACGTGTCCCGGATTTGGCGGAAGAAATGTTGAAAAATTTACAAATTTTGGTGAAAAATCTCAAAACCAAAAACTTGTCCGTGGCCCCGATGGGAAAAGGTGAATGTGTCCCCCCACATCCAATTAGGGGGTGACACATGGCACATTTCAAAGAGTGGAGATGGAGAACATAGGCCCACAAAGGATTTTTGACCATGGAGGAATGAAGGAAATTTGAAGGGTCAACTTTACATCGAATGGGACATAGGCATGTGGTAGAAGAGGTTGTGGGTGTTCGGGCCGCATGAGAGGTTTTGAGAAAATTTTCCTTTTCTCAAAAAAGGGTCAAATGTCATCATTTTGGCCCACGGTTTTAGTAGGGACCACAGGAGGACACGTGGCGTGTCAAGGGGCTCATGGGAAGATTTTCAAATTTTCCCAATGCCCAAAAGGGTTTAAAAATGTGTTTTAAGGTTCGGTGGCCTACCCAATCATGTTTTGACACATGTCTCACCCTATCCTTATGGTAAAAAGGGTAATTTTGGAATTTTTGAAGGGGATTTGAATCTAACACATGGACGGTTGGTGTTTCTTTTATCCAAAATCGACGGCAACTGTGTAATTTCATTTTTTGGGCGCCATAAAAGATCCAGGGAGTTTGGATTCACCATTTCTACACTAATTCACATGAAATTTAATATGAAATCACAACCCCTCATCCTTCTAGGTGCAATGGCATCATTCATTTGAGTTATTTCGGTGCCCCATAGTGATTTTCATGAGATATTTTCCTCAGCCCGTGAAAACACATGAAAAGTGAAAGATTAAAGTTGTAGAGTCAAAAATAATGAGGGAAATGGGTGGAAAATGATTGCAAATGCATGCTAGCATGGTGGAATGACAAAAATGTGACCTTGGGATGGATAAGGATCCACATCCATGCAATATTCTAAAATATTTGTACATCTCGACATTTTGTGAGTTGTTTTATAGTTTTATATCATTTTTCATCAAATGGATAGAGTTTTGTAACAAATTTGATCCCTTGAGCATATTATTTGCTTGGGATGCAAGGATCCAAGTTGGTATAAGGTATGTTATGTAGTTTGGAGGCATTTTGTAGAATCATGTTGAGAATTGGAGAAAGAGAGAAGAATTTTCACGAGGAGAAGCTGGAAGAAGTCCATTTTCTTTTGGAGAAACTGCACGAGAGCCATTTTTTATTCTGTTTGCATCAAATGTTCATCATGTTGAGTTTGTTTTAGTTGTAAAGCCATCAAAAAGATTTTATATTGTCTAAATAACATTCCCTTGCTGATATGTTTGATAAAATTCTTGGATTAACTGGTTTTATCTTTTGGCAAAGCTTTCATACACTTGTAATTTAGTATGTTTTCAATTTGTGTTTCATGATCACGTTGCAATCTTGTGTTTAGGATCTTTATTGGTCATACATGGTCTCATTTCTTATAGAGGGTTTGAAGGCATCTGTAATCTTCCATTCGAGATGAGCATTCATTTGAGGGAGGATAAACAAATTTAAATTCATCTTACCTTCCTTGTAAATTGAGGGTTTTGTAAACCTTTGGGTGTACCTTAGGTCATGGATACTTGATCATGTTTTCACAAGGCCTCTTTCATGTCATAATGCAAAACACAAGGATATCTCTACCTCTTTACCATACAGGGGCTGCAATATAGGTTCTCTTACCTTGGTTGATAGGCACAACCTAAAATAGTGAGGGTTAGATCAAAACCCTTATGAAGGTGATATCCACTCCCTCAATTCTTGAATGCAAACAAGCAGATAGGGGTGATCCCTGGCTACAAACAACATACAAACCATCTATCTATCCTTGAGTTTCTTATGCAAGTTCTTGATGTTGTTCAAGTTGTGAAGGAGATTAAATCTATATATCAACACCCAAGTGGCGCTGTTGCCAAGAGGACTTCTTAGAGTTTCTTAGTGGTTTTGAAGTATTTGAGAGGTTTGAGAATTTGTGTGATTAAGTATTTGAGCTGTTACATTCTTGAGATATCATTTCATACTCCAGATCTACATGTTTTTGGGTAAAATATTTCAAGCTCAACCTGCTCTTCTCATTTACTAGTAGTTTATATGATTTGGATGCACTGTTTTTGGTTGAATTAAGAAGAAGAAGATCTAAATTGTAAACCCTTGCAAAGTTTTCATTCATAGCATACATTTGATAGAATATTTTAGTGCTTTCTTACACAACTAAGGTGGAAATCCTTAGTGGTGACTCCATGCTATTGGGATCTTGAAATACCAGTTGTCTAACACATTTCTATCATTTGAAATTTGTTGTTTAAATCTGTCAAGCTAGAGGGAAGGAGGTCCCTCTTCGTCAAGGAATCTTCTAATAAGTTGCTCACCGAATCAAGAAGTTCAGAACTAGAAGGAAGAAGAGTGTGGAAAGTGGTTGGTTATTTGGAAAGAAGAAAAGAAATCTCCATAGTTGAATTTGAAGGAGAGTAGCCTGTTATTGAAGATTATAATTCTTCTTCAAGTAGATCTAATTCAAGCAATCTTCTTGCTGATTTTCATCCTCCATCAGGTGAGGGACCTTCTTGTGTATTTAAAAAACTTGATCCTAGATCTGATCCTATGGTTTCTAAGTTTTCTAAAGTTTATTAAGAGATAGAACCTTTGGGGGTTTTCATTTTAGATATCATTCATATATTCCAATTAGACCCCTTACTACTCCTCATCAGCTCATTTCACCTCTAAGATCACCCCCACCAAATAATATGGCTCAGCCTAGACCTCCATTTTTTGTTAACACCTTTGGTCCTATAAATTTTAGAGGAATGGATGGTTATCCAAATGCTGTCCCACAAGATGTGAGAAATAGGTTACCAAAATTCCAAGGTAATAATGTTATTACTTGAGATCAGCATCTCAAACTCTTTGTTAACATGATGGAAGACTTTGAGATAGAATTTGAGGATGTGTATATCAATTTGTTTATCCATACACTTGAGGAAGATGATAGGGATTGGTACAAAGCTCTGCCTGATAACTCTATTGACTCATGGGTAGAGATGAGTAATGTGTTCAGATTACAATATGGAGACAAGACAGATCCAATGTTCCTTCTATCCGAGTTTGAGAACATCAAGAGGAACCCTAATGAGATAGTCCATGATTTTAATACAAGATTTAATAAAACATTGAGAAGGCTTCCTATCATTTTGAGGCCTTGTGATGAATCTTTCTTGATCAAATATGCAGATGCATTTGATAAAAATGAAGCCTATTACTTGAGAGACAAAAATCCTACAAACTTGAGGCAAGCTTTCACCATGGCACTTCAAATTGAAAATAATATTAAAGATGTTGGTAAACCACTTGAGAGGGATGGTGTGAAGCTGATAAACCCTGAGAAGCCTCAATCTAGCAAGGGTGCTGATTTAGAAGATGTTGTTAAGACTTTGGCAGGGGCTGTTAAAGAAATTTCTTACAAGTTAGCCTGGGCTAAGAAAGGAATTGCAAAGTTCACAAGGATAGAAAAAAACTCAAAACCATGATAGATTTGGCAATCATCCTTAGGGTGATCAAAGACAAGATTATAGAGGTAAAGGGCTTGTTGGATCTGCAAACAGACAGCCCCAAGCATGTGAAAATAGAGTGGTTCTTGACCCTCTGACTACAAGAGTTGCTGCTGTTCAAGAAATTGATGATATGGATTGGTGTGATAGATGTTTTCTTCCTCATCCTCCATGTGAAATGTACCAAAAATATATTGATGATGATAATGAGAATGAAATGGATGATGGCATCGTATGATGGGCAACTCTTCAGGATCACAACAAGTAGTAACATCAACAGATGTGATGAGTGCAAGGACTGCAACAACCTTTTGGGATTACATAAAGAGGGTACCATTTCTTTCTCTTCCCCAAACTCGGGATGTAGATGTAGTTCAATATTTTAAAATTCCTAATAATGACTTTGAATATCTAAGGGCTTTAATGATCAAGAAGTATGATGGTAGTATTCCTTAAGAGGAAGATAGATAATTGTTAATAAATGTTGTGGTTGGTCAAGAAAAGGAGTACAATACTAGAAGTAAATTTGTTAGGGGATTTGGTCCTCAATCCAAACCAAAGGCACCCTTGCTCACAATCATTCCCAAAGATAATCCTAGAAAAGAAACAATTTCCAAGAACCCTGTTGTCCCATGCAAGAATATTAGTCCTCTTTATGCCTAGGATGCCAAGAACACTTTTCCATCTGATGAACCTTCTTGTTTCTTTTCCAATGATGTCTTACTAAAGAATGTTCCATATGATATAGCCTATGTTTTGAGCCAAATTAAAGTGAGCATTACAATTATCGAATTTCTTATAATTCCTGAACATAAGAAGAGATCATTCAAGTACTTGGGATTGAAAGAAGAAAAGGTTACCCCAAGCAGAAATATAAATGTTGTTGAGAATCCTCTTCAAAGCATTGCTGGCCTTGAAACACCAACACCAATGGAATATTTTGGGACATCCTTGGTTGTTTCCCAATTGAATATTGATCCATTCTTCACAACTTTTCTCATAAAAGATAGGTTGCTTCACAATTACATGTTTGATTCCGGTGCATCATGTAATGTCATGCCTCTAGAAGTCATGAATGAGTTGGATATCAAAGTGACAGCAGCATATGGGAAATGTACAGCCATGGATTCAAGGGAAGTGCCGGTTGTTGGTTGTGTGAAGGGTTTAGTAGTGCAACTTGCAGCCTATCCGGGTAAGAATTTAAAACTTGATGTTGTAATTGTTGATTTCCTGCTAAATGGGGTATGCTTTTGTCAAGAAAGTGGGTTGTGAGTGTTGGTGGCAGTGTTCAAATGGACATGTCTTTTTCCACCATTCCCATTGAGGGCAGCCTTTTCAAACTTTATGGTGAATAGAATATGTTGCACTTGATTGAAGATCCCAACAATGCTTCTTATGAAGTGTTGTTTGCTGATGTAGATGTTGAAAAATTCATTGGTTTTGCTAATGGAAAAGAGAATAAGATGGATAAATCAGAGTGCCTTGGTATGGTAGGTTCTCCATGGACATTACTATTTGATGGAGCTTGCTCCAAGGTTGGAAATGGTGCTGGTATAGTGTTGGTTTCTCCTAGTTTGGAAGAATTTATTTTCTCCTTCAAGCTCAATTTTGAATGTACTAACAACATTGCTGAGTATGAGGCATTATTATTGGGATTAAGGATTGCATGGAAATATGGAGTGAAGGATATTGTTGCTAAAGGGGATTTAGAGCTAGTTTTCAAGCAAGTAAGAAAGTTGTATGCTACAAAAAATCAGCGTATGAAACAATATAAGCATGTTGTTTGGGACTTGATTGAAATGTTTGATTCCTTTAACATTGTTTATCATGATAGAAGTCTTAATGTTGCTGCTGATAAGCTAGCTGTCCTTGGTTCTAGATTTGACAATTGCACCATTTCACCTTTTGTGAATATAACATTGAATTGTTAACAAGGCCAACTGTCCGGATTATGTGAAACATTGGTAAATTTTCGATGATGATGCCCAAGTGTTGAGATTCTTACAATTCCAAGATGATTTTTCTGGTAAAAATATTGATTGGTAACCAATGGTATGCATGAATGAAGGTAGAGAAACTTTTTTGAAAAAGATATTATACAATTGAAAACAAATTCCATTCCCAAAGGTCTTTTTGTACTTGAATCCAATTTTAACAATGCTGATTACATCATAAATAGAAAGATGTATACTTCAAGGGATGTGGAAGAGCACAACTTGGGAACTAAAGACAAACCAAGGAAGATCTAGTTGGGTAGCCATCTCAGCAAAGAGGAAAAATAGTCCTATGCCCAACTTTTAAAGAAGTATCAAGACTGCCTTGCTTGGTCTTATTCAGAGTTGAAGGCATATAGAGAAGATTTATTTCAGCATGAGATTCCCCTTGAGGCCAAGACTAAGCCATTTAGACTAAAAAAAAGGCCCATTAATCCACTTCTATCTGTGAAAAAGTAAGAAGAGTTGAAGAAATTGAAAGATGGTGGCATCATTCACCTACTAGATACTCTTCTTGGGTTCCAACCTTGTGCGATCGGGAAAAAGAATGGAGATGTCAGAATTTGTGTGGATTTTAGGAATCTAAAAAAACATATATGAAGGAAAATTACCTCTTGCCAAACATTGAAAATATGTTGCAACTTGTAATAGGGTTAGAGATGCTTTCTACTTTGGATGGTTTCTTCGGATACAATCAAGTAGTTGTCAAAGAATCGAAAGACTTAAGAAAGCCTTCACTACTCCTTGGGGAATTATGTTTTTGTAAGGATGTCTTTTAGATTGATGAATGCTGGTGCTACTTTTCAAAGGGCAATGGATGTTGCTTTTGCTGGTTATATCAATGATTTTATTGTAGTTTATTAGGATGATGTGTTTGTTTTTCAAGGCGGTGAGAGGACCATTTGCAACACCTAGAGAAGATGCTAATCAGATGTAGAGAGTATGGAATTTCACTTAATCCAAAGAAGTGTCATTTTGGCATGGAAAAGGCCAAGTTTTTGGGACATATTGTATCTAAAGAAGGTGTTATGATAGACCTTGAGAGAGTGGAAGCAATCAACAAGGTGCCTATTCCAAGAACCAAGAAAGGTATTTAATCTTTTTTTGGCCAAATCAATTTTATTAGAAGGTTTGTTTTTAATTTTGCTGAGATGACTCTTCCAATCACAAGCATGCCAAGAAAGGATCAAGTCATAGAGTAGGAGGATGCTTCCATTCAAGATTTTGAAGGAATAAAGGATGCACTTAAGCATGCACCTGTTTTAGCAGACCCAAACTACAAGAGACCTTTCCAAATCTTTTCTTTTGCCTCTGAATTCACTATTGCTTTAGTTTTGTTACAAAAGGATGAGAATGGAGCTGAGAGGCCTATTGCCTTCTATAGTAAGGCTTTACAAGTAGCTGAGTTGAAGTATACAATCATGGAAAAATAGGTATTTGCATTAGTAAAAGCAACAAAAATTTCAGACCTTACATTTTGAGTTCAAAAGTTGTTACCTATGTTCCTCATGCAATGGTTAAAGACATCTTATCAGACATGGAGATATCAAGCAAGATATGTAGATGGGTCAAAAATTATGAGAATATGATATGGATGTCCAAACAACAAAGTTGGTAAGAGGTTTAGGTCTTGCCAAGCTCATGGCTGAGAGTAATTTGTGAAATGTAGAAGTGAATCAGCTAGAGGAAGAAAGGGCAAGTCTACTTGAAAAATTGATGAATTTTGATTAGTACAAGGATGTGATATTCTACCTCAAACATCTATGTTGTCCAAGTAACTTGAATAGAAATCAGAAAATATCCCTCAAGTGGCTTCTTAGAAATATATCATAAATGGACCTTGGGTGGCTTGGAAGAACCTCGAAGGTGTCCTCTTGAAATGCATAAGCGAAGATGAAGCTCCCAATTTGATTTCTGATTTCCATGGGGGTGTTTGTGGAGGAGATTTTTCTGGTAGAGTGACAAACACACAAGATTTTAAGGGCTGGTTATTGGTGGCCAACTCATTTTAAAGATACAATCCAACTAGTTAGAATATGTGATAGTTGCCAATGCTTCTCGGGAAGATTGAAAGCTTGAGGGCTCCCTTCCTTTGTAACCTATATCAGTTGAAGCTCCTTTCAAACAATGGGGAATGGACTTCATAGGTGAGATCTCATATCCTTGTAGTGCTAGTCATAAATGGATCCTTTTTAATCGATTATTTCACAAAATGGTTTGAGGCGATTCCATTTAGAAAGGAAACACACCAAGTGGTAATGGATTTCTTCTTGAATCATATCATATGCAGATTTGGAGTTCCGATTAAGATTGTATCGATAATGCTATGTGTTTAGAGAAAATCCTTTTATGGAAATGTGCAATGAATATGGGATAAATCTAACCTATGCTTCAAATTACAATCCACAAGGGAATGGGTAGGCTGAATCAAGTAACAAGAACTTGCTCAAGATTATTAGGAATTTGGAGATCAACAAGAAGAAGTGGGGAGAGTAATTGAAGTTTACAGTTTGGGTTAATAGAATAACTTCAAAAAGAGCAACTGGTAAGAGCCCATTTGAATTGGTTTATGGAATACAAGCATTATTTTCCTTACATTTGCAATTGTCCACATTTCAGTTTACCCAGTAGTTAGAAGATCAAGAACATGGCCCATATGAATCAAGGATCAATAAAATCATTGAGATGGATGAAGAAATGAGAGCTTCTCACCAAAGGCATGTCAGATTTAGGGATAAATTGAAGAAGTTGTTTGATAAGAAAGTCACCCCTAGAGCTTTCAAAGTGTTGGAGATATGGTTTTTTTGTGGGATAGTAGGCATGAAGACAAGGGTGAGAATGACAAGGTTGATGCTCTATGGATGGGCCCTTATGTCATTGATATCAAGATTGGAGAAAATACATTTCTTCTCAAGGATTTGGATGGGGATTTGCTAGAGCTTCCTATTAATGGTAGATATTTAAAACATTTGTTGGATTAAATCCCCATGTGAGGTATGCACAAGTTGTACATTTTGTATAGCCCTTGCTTTTTTGGTCTTTTCTTTGTTCTTGCTGTTGTTGGCTTGTGGTTTGCCCTTTTGTCCTTAGCAACCATTATTGGTCTAGTTTTCTCGGTCCTTTTGGTGAATTTTCTATTTTTTGGGCTACTCCACATTTTTATACTCCTTACCCAGTGGATTTCTTGCTCTTGGTCTATGTTTTGTTCTTGTGGCACTCACTTTGGGAGTGCCCATCCCAAGCAGGAGTGAATGTTGGTGCAAATTATGAGTTTGCACACTTTTCTCTAATTTTCCATTCCTAATTTTTCTCAAAATGTTCATTTGTTCTATCTGGTGGCCTATAATTTGTGTTTCCCATTTGAATGCATTGAAAGTGCCCTCATATTGCCCTAAATTGAAGCAAAATCCAAGTTTCCCCTTTGTTGTGCCCTAATTTTTCATTTACACAGTTGTGTCATTTTTTTCTTTGCCAAATCGTGAAAAACCCGTGTTTGATCGAATCCAAGTTTCTAGAAGTTGAAAATCCTAATCCCCAGGCCGAAATTGATGATAAAACGTGATTCAATCGATTCAAAACCAAAAAATCTGCCTTCCTTGTGAAAAAATTCAATTTTGGGGTAGCCTCTGTATTTTTCACATTTTGACGGGCTCTCGGGCCATCAAATTTATCATTGTAACCTTTATGCTAATGTGGCAGGCTCTTATTGGCTGGGAATGGTCAAAAAAATGTTATAACTTGTCACTTTTTGAAATTTTGGCGAAAGGAAAAATTTTGTCTACGGACCCCACAGTGCTACAGTGGTGTTCCTACATGGCAAGATTTGATTGGTTGATGGATCGACGGTTGGTAGGCCGCACTTAGGAAATTTTCTTCCATTTTGGAAAATTTCTTAAAATAAAATTCTTTCCGGAGGCCCACAACGAATGGCATGATGACATGTGGCATAGGAAGGTCAGGGGAATGGCGGAAGACTTGGGAAAATTTTGATGTTTTTGGGTTGAGGGTGTCAGAGGAAAAATTTGGCCCATGAGCCCGTGCCCAACGGGAAGGTGACACGTGTCATGAGAGTCTGCATGGAGACGCGAATAGTTGGAATTTTTTTGAAGTTTTTTGGCTTCAAAATGCCAAAGGAAAAATTTTTACATGGAGGCTCGCATCGAATAGGAAAGTGACACGTATGCATGGGGATTAATTAGAGGGGTGGAGGTTTGGAGAAATTTAAAGTTTTTTAACTTTAAAGGGTAAAAAAGAAAGTTTCATCTCAAGATTCCCACTTCCAATGAACAATGGACACGTGTCCTGGATTTGGCGGAAGAAAATGTTGAAAAATTTACAAATTTTGGCCAAAAATCTCAAAACCAAAAAATTGTTCGTGGCCCCGACAGGAAAAGGTGAATGTGTCACCCCACATCTAATCAAGGGGTGACACGTGGCACATTTCAAAGAGCGGAGATGGAGAGTGCGGGCCCACAAAGGATTTTGTGATCGTGGAGGAATGAAGGAAATTTGGAGGGTCGTCTCTCGCATCCAATGGCAGAGAGGCACGTGGTAGAAGAGGTGCGGGTGTTCAAGCCCACAGAGGTTTTGAGAAAATTTTCCTTTTCTCAAAAAAGGGGCAAAGGTCATCATTTTGTCCCACGGTTTCCAGTGGGGCCACAGGAGGACATGTGGCGTGTCCAGGGGCTCATGGGAATATTTTTAAAATTTCCCAAAGTCCAAAAGGGTTTTAAAATTTGTTTTAAGGTTCGATGGCTTGCCCTAATCATGTTTTGACATGTGTCTCACCCTATCCTTATGGTAAAAAGGGTAATTTTGGCATTTTTGGGGGGGAATTTGAATATAACACGTGGATGGTTAGTGTTTCGTCTATCCAAAATCGATGGCAAACTGTGTAATTTTGTTTTGGGCACCCTGAAAGCTCTAGGAACTTTGGATTCGCCATTTCTACCTTGATTCACATGAAACTTTATATGAAATCACATCCCCTCAACCTTCTGGGTGTAATGACATCATTCATTTTAGTTATTTCAAAGGTGCCCCACAATGATTTTCATGAGATATTTTCCTTAGCCTGTGAAAACACGTGAAAAGTCAAAGATTAAAGTTGCAGAGTCAAAAATAATGAGGGAAAAGGGTGGAAAATGATTGCAAATGCATCTTGGAATGGTGGAATGACAAAAACGTGACCTTGGAATGGATAAGGATCTGAATCCATGAAATATTTTAATATATTTATGCATTTATGGCATTTTGCGAGCTATTTTATAGTTTTATATCATTTTTCATCAGATGGATAGAGTTTTGTAACAAATTTGATCCCTTGAGCATATTATTTGCTTGGGATGCAAGGATCCAAGTTGGCATAGGGTATATTATTTAGTTTGGAGGCATTTTGTAGACTCTGTTGAGAATTCTAGAGAAAGAGAGAAGAATTTTCATGAGGAGAAGCTGGAAGAAGTCCATTTTCTTTTGGAGAAACTTCCGAGAGCCATTTTTGATTCTGTTTGCATCAAATGTTCATCATGTTGAGTTGGTTTCAGTTATAAAGCCATCACCAAGATTTGAGATTGTCTGAATAACATTCCCTTGCTAATATATTTGATAAAATTCTTGGATTAACTGGTTTTATCTTTTGGCAAAGCTTTCATACACTTGTAATTCAAGTATGTTTTCAATTTGTGTTTCATGCTCACATTGCAATCTTGTGTTCGGGATATTTATTGGTCATACATGGTCTCATTTCTTATAGAGGGTTTGAAGGCATCTGTAATATTCCATTCAAAAGAGCATTCATTTGAGGGAGGATAAACAGATTTAAATTCATCATACCTTCCTTGTAAATTGAGGGTGTTTGTAAACCTTTGGGTGTACCTTAGGTCATGATCTAACAAGGGTTTATAAATGCTTCATTGATATTTTCTTCAAGCCTTTGTGGTAGGTTATCAAAATTTGTATGGAATAGTGCAGATTTGGGCATCCATGTGTGCACACATCCTAGTTGAAAGAGCACTTCAAATTCATTGAAACATCTCTGTTGTTTAGGTGTTGTTATTCATTTGCAAAGTTTCCCAAAGAAGGTGATGATTTCTAGCTACTCTTGTCCCAACATCTCTCATCAGAATTTCATTTCAAACTAACTCATCCTACCTACTACCCCTGCATTTACATTGTGTGTCCACAAAAGAACTTAATCCTTTCACAAAAATGCACAAAGCATATCAGGGTTTTATCATGTCTTTAGTAGCCCTAGCCTTGTTTTGAGAACATTTCCATCATTTAGTAGTGACAACTCCTTTGAGTTTGGATAATGGATACTTGATCATGTTTTCACAAGGCCTCTTTCATGTCATAATGCAAAACACAAGGATATCTCTACCTCCTTTACCATACAAGGGCTGCAATATAGGTTCTCTTACCTTGGTTGATAGGCACAACCTAAAATAGTGAGGGTTAGATCAAAACCCTATGAAGGTTTTATCCACTCCCTCAATTATTGAATGCAAAAAAGTAGATAGATGTGATCCCTAGATACAAATGAAATACAAACCATCTATCTATCCTTGAGTGTCTTATGCAAGTTCTTGATGATGTTCAAGTTGTGAAGGAGATTAAATCTGGATAACAACACCAGCCTGCTCTCTTTTCATTTAGGTCTTTATTGAGGAGGAATTCTTTCACTCCCACATGAGAAACCAACAGTTGAACCTTGTTGTTTGAAACTAGATGCTTAAATTTCTTCAAGATCCTAATCACTGCAAGAACATGCTTCTCAATGAAGGAATATCTCACCTCATAGTCCTCCAAGCTTTGGCTAAAGAAAGCAATTGGCTGCTCATCATTGTCTTTGTTTTGCTATACCAAAATTGCAGAAATAGTATCATCACCTCCAAATGCATAGAGGATGAAATCCTTGGAGAAATATAGGTTAATGAGGGTTGGAACTTGTGAGATAACTTCTTTGATTGCTTCAAAAATTCCTTGCCCTCTACTATCCATTTGAAAGCTATGATTTTCTTTAACATCTTGGTGATAGGCTTAATTAGGGCTGCAAAATTTGGGACAAACCTCTAAACAAAATTTATCCTTCCCAAGAAACTTTGGAGGGCTTTCTTATGGCTTCAACTCTTTCTAGATCAATTCCTAACCCTTCTTTGGAGACAATGTCCCCAAGTAGCTTTCCTTCATGAGCTAGAAAAATACACTTTTGGTATTCAACGATACCCCAAATCTTGTGCACCTTTGGAACACTTGTCTCAAGTGAAAGAGATGGTCTGCTGCATTTTTGAAAAAAAAATATATCATCTAGATATATCAACACCATTTGGTTAATCAAATCCTTGAACACCATGTCCATTTCCCTTTGGAATGTAGCTCCAGTGTTGGAAAACCCAAATGTCATTTTTCTATATGCATAGGTCCCACATTTGGTTGTCAAGGTTGTCTTGAACTGATCCTCTTCCTTCACCATAATCTGATTGTACCACTCGAATAGCCATCGAGCAATGAAAACCTTTCAAAGCCAGCAACAACTTGTAAAATCTTCTCCATAGAAGGAAGTGGGTAATGATCCTTGAGAGATGCTCTATTCGCATCTCGAAGTCAACACACAATTTGATTTATGCACTCTTCTTTCTAATTGGAACCAAGTTGGCTACCTAACTAGATTACTTGATAGGGAATATGATACTTGACTCTATCAACTTATTCAATTATTTTCTCATGAGAGGCTCGTGTGTGGATTAGCGGCCTTTGTTTTTGCTCGATGGGTTTAGCACTTGGGTCTAATTCAATAGTGTGTTGAGCTAACTTGGGATTGGAGCCTTTCAAATCTTTATAGCTCCAAGAAAACACATCGGGAATTTTTGAAAAAGCTGTATGAACTCAAACCTTTCTTGCTCAGTTATCACAAAGTACCAATTTTGAGTGACTTGCCTTCTTCCACCAAGATGGGCACTGAATCTTCTCCCTTGACTTAGATGTTTGCTTTCTCCTTCCTAAACTGATCATTAGGATTGAAAATGGACTCCAAAGTGACAAGTCCCTTTGGTAGTTTGTTGGTTCTCAGCTGTACCACTTGATCACCATACTATTTTTCTAACTTTTCCTAATTTTTAGCTGAGAACTCAGCCTCTTCTTGAAAGAAATAGATGATTTGTTGATCATTTTCAAACACTTGCCAACTTACATTGTTGTCTAGCACTGAAGGCCTTATAATCACATGAATGTTTGGCTGTAATTTGTCTTTCTTGATGCTTTCAATGACATCAAAGGCTGCTCCAACTACTACAAGCCTGTCAGCTACTTGGTTCTCTTTTCTAGGGATGGACTTGATACTAAAGCCCTTAAAATATTCAATAAGGTCCCATACCCTATTTTTGTAGCACTTGAGCAGATCATTCTTGGAAGCATGTTGCCCTTTGACTTGGTTGACAATCAGCTCACTGTCACCAAAGACTTACAAGTTCTTTATTCCTCTCTTGATTGACCAATGCAATCCTTGTATCAAAGATTCATATTCAAAGCAGTGTTATTAGAACATGTAAACTGAAATCTAAAAGATGAATAGTACTTAGCTCCTTGAGGTGAAACAATCATAGCTCCCCCTCCGTACCTTTTCTACTTCTTGATCCATCAAAGAACAACTTCCATACCTCATTGTCATCCTTGTGGTCTTTCTTGGTGATGCTTAGGAATAGGCTGATTTTATTCATGCATGCAATAGACTCCTAGCTTTCAGATTCTTCTATTTCTTGATAAGGATCAAAAGCATGCACCTTGCTTGCCCATTCATCAAGAGTCAAATGCGGGATGCTTTCAACCTTGGTGTCAACTTCATCAGTGCTTGGATAATCTTCTTGATCAAATGTTGAAGCAGTTGGTATTGATTTGGCTTGGAGTGTGAGGCTCAATGTGAAAGTTTGCAATAGGATCAGATCTAATTCGGCTTTGGTTCCATATCTTGTTTTGAAAAAAATGTGTGACCAATCAGTAGATAAGTAACCTCCAATATTAGCTGTGAAATCCCTTGACAAACATATGGCAAAGAGTGGTGGAAGATCTATCACTGAGACATCTTGCAAAACAACAACGTTGGGGCATGCATGCAAAGTAAGACTCATGTTTTTAATCACTCCTACTATTTTCATTGTTGTCCCATCCAATTGCACTACCCCTTTGGATATGATTTCATATTGGAGCCCCAACTGATCAGTAATTTTCTTGGGCATTACTGAACTACTTGCCCCAGAATCAATCATGCAATTGTGTAATAATTGGTCCCCAATGATCAATGAAACATAGAATGGAGGGGGCTTCAACATTTTACCTTGCTATCCTCCATGATTCCCTTCAGGCTAGGTAGCATTTTTGAGTACCTTATCTTGCATTTAGACCTGTTGATTTGAAGTTGACCAGTCCTTCATGGCAGCTTGTAGAAAATCTCTTTGGCTTGGGATGGATAGTGATTCCCACATTGATATGTTTACATTTGTTTTCTTCATCGATCAATGATGTTGAAAGGAGATGACGCATCTATTTCGACATTTAGCCTACACATTCATTCCTTGCACATGGGCAGCAACAACTGACATCTAAGTTGGTCTAGGAGCTGGTTTGGGTGGTCCTTACATGTTTGAAACTACATTTTGTTTGCTACTGATCTGTGGAGTGATAGAAGGTTGTGGATTATTTGAAGCCAATGGCTGTCCTTCACCCAAATTTATCCTTTTTGACCTTGTGTTGGCTACAAAACTTTGAGAGATTGGTTGATTCATGCCACAAAAGTCTTCTTCTGCTAGTTTACAAGTGTGGTATCATTTGGAGCTGATTGTTGCTAGGATGTTTCTTGTTGTTGGTTATTTCCTTAACTCCCTTCACCCTCCACACCAGTTGTTGTTACCATTAAGGCTTGATTTAGAGCACCATTGAAGCACATAGACTGGTTGTGAGGTTCATTGCATGGGAAACACCAGTCATACTCTTGAGCTATGTTGTTTTGTACTAGCACTAGTGCTTTAGAGGTAGATGTAGCATTGGGATTATAGGGCTGAAATGGTCTGTTGGTAGGAGGCCTTGCTTGATTTTGATTTGCAGCTAGATTGGGTGGTCTTTGAGGCTGATATGGCTGCCTATTAGGCTAAGCTTGAGGCTGATAAGAAGGTCTAAAACTTTGGGCTTGTTGCCTCTTGAGTGTAACCAGCTCATTACCTAAATTTTACAATTGCTTCATGACTTCTTGAAGTTCATTTGAGGCACTAGAAGATGAAGTAGAAGCTTCATTTGAACTCTAATTTCTAGGAGTGGGAACAGGAGCTAAATTAATCACTTGATTAGTGCTTGGACTTTCTAAATTTGGATACAATGGCATTGGAGGCCTAGGAGCTAGCTTACCAGCTTGAATCAGACAATTTTCAGCCCTAATGGCAATGTTATAAGTAGTAGGGATAGTTGTGCCTCCCATGGATTTAATTAACATAGAAATATCATAATTTAAAGCTTTAAGGTAATATAGAAAATCACCTTCTACTATTGGCCTTCTTATGCCATTAGAATTCTCTCCCAAGTCCTTTGAAATCCGAAGTTGAAGTCAATTAGCTACTCATTTGGATCTCTCTTAATAGTTGTCAATTATTCCAAAAGGGACAACTTATCTCCTTTTCTCCAAAGCTGCTCATGGAGGGCTATACATAAGCTCGGTTCCAATTTTGGATAGAGCACGAAGCAAGGTTCCTAAAAATTGCAAGGCTTTCCCTTTGAATGAAGATGCCATGATTTGTGACAAGAAATTGTATCTCATCAATCTCATGGATTGCACAAATATTAGCAATATCCTTGACATAATCACCAGGAGTGGTCCGATTCTCTCCGAGTAAAGTATGGAATGTTCTTCAATGCTGCAACCTGGGATTGGATTTTTTGCATTGAGGTTAAGTGGGTTTCTACCAATGAAGTTGACATATGGATTGTGTTGTTCCATTCTGATTGGCCTTAGAACCCTTGTTGATTGGATGAAAGGTCTACTAGGTGGAGGAGTTTATAGAGTTTTGTTTGGTGGAGATGGAGACATTTGAATTCTCCTCCCTCTTTGTTTTCTTCTTGGAGATAATTGCGAGATACTCAAACAACACTTCTTCTCCAACTCTTGACCTTGTGGAGATTCTTCTCATGAGTTTTTCAGTTTTGGTGTTAAAACCAGTTGATTCTTTTTCTTTGGAGTCGCGGATGTGTAATTTGGGGTATTTCAGCAAGAAACTTACAACAATTGCACATCAATTTTGTTGCAATGAAGATGAAGACCTCTAAGGTCCCACCGGGCATGCCAAAACTATTAGTGCAAATCAACAGCACCCTCTGGATATTCTATCATATTTCTAGTTTGACATTTTAACATCCAGTGTGATTGCACAACATTGGATCTTTTCACACAAGTGTGGGAATTGCAGAGCTGGAAAAGATCCTCTAGATTAGAGGTTGGTTCCTCAACTCCTCTGTTCAAGTGTGCATAACATTTTGTAGAGGATTTACCTACAACTTAATCAAACTTTTCCAAGGAGGCAAGGTTGAGAAAATGCAAAAATGAACCTAGTCTAATAAGGTGATGCACCAAAGGAATGAAGAAACACTTGTCTTGCCAATGAACACAAACTATTAAAATGCAATACAATATCATACACAGATGACCAAATTGCAGTGAAATATTAGGAGGATGCGCATGAACACAGAGAGGGTTGAGAATCAACCACAAACATGCATTATTTGCTCCAAAATTGATACAATACACTACAAAGATGCCAAAAGACAAGGTTGGATTACAATTTTAAAAGGGAGGTTCTAACTCCAAAAAATCCACCTGCACACAAGAGGAGAAAGGGAGGAGCAAAACAAGAATGTTCAACTCCCAAAAATGAGCTCATTTTTGGCTTTTACAATTCAAATTCGAGCTCAGGAGGGAGAAATGCGTGAAAACGTGAGAGGACCTTTCAACCACTTACCAAATTCATAAAAACAACACGGGCTTCCTTAAAAATCCACTTCCCAATGTTTTAGACCATGGTGGGAGAGAATGCGAGCCATTCCTTATTAAAAATGATGGTTGAAAAGTCATTTCTGTCTATTTCCACATGCCAGAGGCATTTTCAAAATTTCTCTCTCGAAACCCCACCAAAACACAAAATTGATTCTAAAATCATGTAGAGAATTTCACCAGATTTCCCATGACATAAAGAACATGAAAAATTAAGCTTTGGATCAAAATTTATGCCCCTCTTAACATTTATGGTAAAACATGGCCAAAAACAGGTTGACAGGACAAAATTTTGAAATTTTCCCACCTTTTGCATTAGGGAAAATTTCCACAAAAATATCTCGCACCCTACCGTCTTGGTGCAACGTGGCACGTTCGATTGGTTGCAGCTATCCCCGCTTCATTATCCAAAGCATTTTGGCCTTTGGAAAATTTTCAACAAATTCTCGGCCGGCCAAAGCTCCGAGGCCACGTGGCATGATGTGATTCGTTGTGGACCTCTACTCTCAGATTTTCTTTGCTTTGACCACCCTTACGAACTAGACACATGATGTGACACTATTGGATGCGGGCCTTCCATGCTTATTTACTCTGTGGGCCTACCTATATTTTTACTTGCCAAGTGGATACATGGCATGATTTTACCTGGCTCGGGATTTGGGGGAGGGCCTTCCTTTCAAAAGTATTTTTCTCTAATTTTTCTTCTACTAATGTGAGGACACATGGAAGGTTTTCATTGGTCGGTGGGCCGAAGGGCCGAAACATTTTTTTGCGCCAACCTTTAGGAAATTTTCCCAACTCCTTCTCGCCTCTCCGATCCCCGATGGCTCCCGGGACACGCGGCCTCCTTCTATTGGTTCAGGTTTGGGGGAGTGGGTTCTCCTTTCAAAAAATTTTGAACTTGGGTGAAAAGGAAAAAAACTTTCACACCTCCGACCACCGACACCCCGGTGACACGTGGCACAATCCTATTCATTGGCAGGCCTACGAGCCAAAATTTCTCCTTTGCACCCCCACCAAGCACTACAGAAAATTCTCCAAGTTTTGTCTGCCTTCCACAATCCATTTTCCCGACGTGGCACTCTCTAATTGGCGTGGGACTATCTAGGAAAATTTCCCACAAAAATTTTGTCGAGTCATAACTTCAAAATACATGGAGTTAGGATGAAAAATTTACCTTCTCGGAAAGCTAAGAAGGAGCTTTATCCAATGGTGCCATTTCTATAAGGTTTTGAGTTCTTCAAAGATAAAAAATTTGGACCTGAGGCATAAGGGAGGAAAGAATGAAGGGAGTTAGCTGAAAAATAAGCAAGGGGCTTATTTTGGATAACACCAGTGATGAAATTGAATCGGCTTTAGTCAAGGAAAATTTGTGATGGTTAAGGTGACTAGTGCCAATTAGGGATGATGAGAAATAGGGGTATGAAATGGGTAGGGGGAAGGAAAAGCAAGCAAGGAAGGGCTAAGAGAAGGTGGATGTAGGGAAAACATAGTAAAAATTAGTATTTGGGCGATTGTGCGGGTGTGGTGAGTGGATAAAATGAACTAAGATTCGTAAGTATTATAAGGTAGAATAGGTGTAATAGTACACTAGAAAAATGGGGTAGTCGGTAGGGTGGTTGTTTGGGTATGGTGTGGTAGGAAATAGTTGTGTCATGTAATAGGTGTGTTGGGTAAATGATATGTTTGGTATGGTCAAGGTTGAACAATGTTGCGTTTGATTGGGGAAGGTGAGAGAGTAGTTATGGATGTAGGACATAGTACCACCTCTGTTGCTTGCCATATGGTCAAGTGTGACTATAGAGGAGTGACAACACATGACAGATGATGAGGCCATAAAATGACCATAAATTACCATTATTTTCTCCTTCCAAGTTGCCGTTGAAATTGTATTTAAATGTAATATAGGAACTTATAGTTTTATTAAGATAGAATACAAGATATATATCTTGTTCAATCTTTAGAAATATTTATTTATTTATTTTGTTGACTAATCCTATTGATTATTTGGGAAAAGATGCAAAGTCTTGTGTATGTAGGCCATAAAGGAAAGATAATGCTAGTATTGAGAAAAATGGAACTGATCATGAATAGTACATCTAAACTCAAATATGATTTCATATTTAGATTCCTCTCAAAAAATTATGCAAGTTCAAAAATAGAATCATCTCAAACCTGAGATTGGATGTAAAAGTTATAGCTACTTTAGTTAGCTCTGGAACCATTGGAGTTAGCTCGGAACCTAAAGAGTTAGATCTAGAACCTGTAAAGTTCACTTTCAAACCTACAATGTTATCTCTAGAACCATTAGAGTTAGCTCGAAACCTGTAACATTAGCTCTTGAACCATTGGATTTAGTTCGGAACATGCATCAACAAAGTAACGTTAGCTCCAGAATCATTAAAGTTAGCTCTAGAACCTGCAACATTAGCTCGAACCTATTCAAGTTAGGTCAGAACCTGTGCGTTACCTCTAGAACCATTAAATTTAGCTCCAAAACCTACACAAAAAAATCAATGTTAGCTCCACAACCATTGGAGTTAGCTTGAACCGAATCAATAGAGTAACGTTAGCCGTAACCCGCATCAATGATATGACATGTTTTGAGGAATTTTGAAAAATAAGAGAATCTAATGGGAAGTTTGAGAGAGATTTTTGTCATATAATTTTTTTACAAAAATATCTTGCATATTTTCTACAAGTTTTACCAATGAAGAGAAATCTAACTTTCAGTGAGCTGCAATCTAAGGAAAAAGTGTATCAAATGAGGACTAAACATTCCATAAATAGAAACAGAAAATTAAAATGGAAAATATGAGAGAGATTTTTATTCATATCAATGTGTTTAACAAAAACCTTATTCAAATTTTCTACAAGTTTTATCAATGAAAATAAATCTAACTTTGATTATAATGAGTCCGATGAAAAAGTGTATCGATGAGCACTAAAAGTTCCATAAACAAAAACATAAAAGTCAAACAGAAATTCGAGAAAGGGTTTTATTCATAGAAATGTCTTTAAGAAAAATCTCATTCATATTTTCTACAGGTTTTACCAATAAATAGAAATATAAATTAGAATGAAGCGTAGTCTGAGGAAAAAACGTATTAGAAAAGCATTAAAAGTTCCACAATCAAAAAAAAAAAATTCAAATGGAAAATCTAGGAAAGGTATTTGGTCAAAATCATCTTTTGAGGAAAAACATCCTTCCAATAATGTAGGAGAATAAAATCATTGTGATTCTTGTTACCAAAAATTAAGGAGAATATTTGGGAGTAAATCTTCTTAAAATAAGCAAGATAAGATTTGACTCCAATAATATATCTCTCTCCATATTTTTTGGAGACAGAGATCTTAGTTTTAGGATAGGAATAAAGATAAGATTAGATTGTATTTCCTAAAATAAGGAGTTGGTTGGATACATAAATTATAAATTCAATTTTCCACACCGAGATATGTAATTCTTTCTCCACGAAATAAAGATATATTATTTCATCTCAAATATTCTATAGTTTTAAAATCATGGAAGTATGATTTAAATCCTCTTGAAGGAATCAACGGCCACTCATTTCAAGGAAGATGGATTTGTGTATTCACTTTTATGTTTATTCATTTGTTTGTAATTCATTCTATTGTATTGTTTTTTTATTTTTGTATTGTGAAACTTGAGTATGTTATGAACCTACTGGTGTTTCCTTTAATTATGTTTATTTCAATTCAACGATTTCAATTTATGCAAGTGTGTTTTTATTTCCTATAATTTTGAATTCCTTCATGCAAGTGTGATTTATTTCATACAAAAATTATTTCTGCAAGAATGCTTTTAAATTTCGTAAGTGTGAGTTATTTTATGCAAGTTTGGTTTGTGTTTAAAGGAGTTATTTTCCAAAGATATTCTTATCTTAATGCATACAGACCATCGAACACCATCCTTGGATTGACATTATTAATTGTGAGGATTGACGACCCTCATCATTTTGGTTGTCGTTTCTAGGACACGGTGTTATTAGGAGATTTAAAGTTCTCTAAAAGAATATTCTAGTGATAGTAGAATACATTTTAGAAAATTCTATGATAGAAAGTATTTGGTAAGTAGTTTCTTTAAACTTTTATTTTGTGCAAGTAGATTAAAATTTTATTTTTGTAATTAGAAATATTAGATTGTAAATATTTATCTCCTCACAAACTAACTCTATGTATAAGAAAATGATTGTGATGTTTGATCAAGAAGGTATAATGGTATGAACAAAGAATTCAGATCTAGAAATGGTAGAATATGATATTGAATCTAGAATTAGATCCAATTGATAAGATATCATATGCCATTCTTGAGATTGCTGGCCAATTAAAGGAAATTTTTTTATCAAAAATATTTGATTGGAAAACCAACTTGTTGGTCAATCAACGGAAAAAAATCAAAAAAATCAAAAGGCTTTGATTGGAAAACCAGCTTTCTAGCTAATTAAAGACAAAATTTTTTAAAAAAATAAAAATAAAAACACTTTGATTTGAAAACCAGCTTGTTGGCCAATTAAAGGAAAAAAAAATTTGATTGGAAAACCGTCTTACCGCCAATCAAAGGAAACAAGGGGTGACTCTTCTTCAAAGGAAATCAACTGTTATCGATGGCTTTCTTCTTGGTAATATTTGAGTATTTTATTAATAGGATGAAAAAGACTAATAGAGGTATGATCAAGTTATTTTCTTCTACTCTTTTATTTTTAAGCTTTCTTGTAAGTATTTTATTACATCTAGATCCAATTTTAAGATCTCCAAGGAAGGCAAGATAAAATTCATATCTCCCCTACTTACAAATATGAAAATGTGTGCACCTCTTTGCAATCAAAAGTTTAGAGTCTAATTTATGGGCAGCCATGAATAAACAACATGCATGAGGACATGCATGAGCTTAAGTGTGGGAGATAAGGATAAACATGAGGTGTGTATTTAGATTTTAAATATGAGACACATCAGAAAGAGATCCACACAAGAACCTGCTGTAAAAGAAAGGAGATGAAAAGTAGCAGAAGAGATCCACATAATAACATGTAAAAGAAATAAAAAAAGTGAAAGGAGAGCAACACAAGAACCTATTGTAAAAGAAAAAGAGATAAATAGAAGTAGAAGGAGATTCACACAAGAAATTTCCATAAAATAAAGGAGATCAAAAGTAGCAGAAAGATATCCACACAAGAACCCTCTGTAAAAGAGAAAAAATAGTTGGAGATCCATTCAAGAACCTACTATAAAATAAAGTTGATAAAAAAAATAGTAGAAGGAGATCTAAAAGAAATTTTCGTCAATGTGGAGAAGAATCTAAGAAGATGAGATAATAATGTAATGGATGAGGACTTGCATAAGATTTAGTGTGGGGAAATGATGAGGCCATAAATTGACCATAAATTACCATTATTTTGTCCTTCCAAGTTACTTTTGAAAGTGGATTTCAATGTAATATAGGAAGTTATAGTTTTCTTAAGATAAAATATAGAATATATATATTGTTCGGTCTTTAGAAAATTTTTTTATCTATTTTGTTGACTAATCATATTTATTATTTGGGAAAAGATAAAAATTCGTGTATAAAGGCCATAAAGGAAAGATAATGCTAGTATTGGGAAAAATGGAACTGATCATGAACAGTACATCTAAACTAAAATATGATTTCATATTCAGATTCCTCTCGAAAAATTATGCAAGTTCAAAAAAATAATCATCTCAATTTGAGATTGCATGTAAAAGTTATAGTTGTTTTAGTTAGCTCTGGAACCATTGGAGTTAGCTCTGAAACTTGCAACATTAGCTTTGGAACCATTGGATTTAGCTTTATAAATTGTAACATTAGCTCCATAACCATTGAATTTAGTTCCAAAACCTGCATCAACAAAGTAACATTAGCTCCTCAGGAACCATTGAACTTAGCTCCTAAACCTGCGCAAAGTTATATCCGGAACCTACAACATTATCTCCAAACCTATTGGAGTTATCTTTTAACTTGTAAGGTTACCTCTAGAACCATTAAACTTAGCTCTGAAACCTACATCAACAAAGTAACGTTAGCTTCGAAACCTTCATCAATAAAGTAATGTTAGCTCTAGAAACTACATCAATGGAATGGTAGTTTTGAGGAATTTTGAAAAAAAAGAATCAATGGAAAACCCGAGAGATGTTTTTTTCATATAAATGTTTTAAAAAAACCTCATTCATATTTTCTATAGATTTTACCAATGAAGAGACATGTAACTTTCATCTGAGCTATAGTATGAGAAAAAGTGTATCAAATGAGCACTAAACATTCCATAAACGAAACAAAAAAATTCAAATGGAAAATCGAGAGATGGTTTTATTAATAGAAATATGTTTTAAAAAAACCTCATTTATATTCACTACATGTTTTATCAATGAAAATAAATCTAATTTTCAATGAGCTGGAGTTCAAGGAAAAAGTGTATTAGACGAGCACTAAAAGTTCGATAAACAAAAACAAAAAAGTCAAATGAAAAATTTGAGAGAGATTTTTATTCATAGAAATGTGTTTAAGAAAAATCTCATTCATATTTTCTACAGTTTTAATAATGAAGAGAAATATACCTTTTAGTGAATTGCGGTATGAGTAAAAACGTATCGAGACAAGCGTTAAAAGTTCAACAATCGAAAACATAAAAAGTCAAATGAAAAATATGGGAAAGGTATTTGGTCAAAATCATCTTTTGAGGAAAAACCTCCATCCAATAATGACGGAGAATAAAATCATTGTGATTATTGTGATAAAAAAGAAAGGAAAATATTTTGGAGCAAATGTTTCCTAAAATAAGCAAGATAAGATTTGACTCAATAATATATCTCTCTTCATATTTTGTGGAGATGGAGATCTTAGTTGTTAGGATTCGAATAAAGATAAGAACAAATTGTATTTCCTAAAATAAGGAGTTGGTTGGATGCATGAATTATAAATGCAATCTTCCAAACTGAGATATGTAATTCTTTCTCCCAAGAAATAAAGATTTGTTCTTTCCTCTCAAATATTATGTAGTTTTAAAATCACGGACGTATGATTTAAATCCTCTTCTAAGGAATCAACTAGCCACTCATTTCAAGGAAGATGGATCCATGTATTTATGTTTATGTTTATTCGTTTATTTATAATTCATTCTGTTGTATTGTTTTTTATCTTTGTATTGTGAAAATTTAGTTTGTTGTGAACCTACAGGTGTTTCGTTTAATTATGTTTATTTCCAATTCAACAATTTCAATTTATGTAAGTGTGTTTTTATTTCCTACAAGTTTGATTTCCTTCATGCAAGTGTGATTTATTTCATGCAAAATTTATTTCTGCAAGTGTGCCTTTAAATTTCTGCAAGTGTGATTTATTTTATGCAAGTTTGGTTTGTGTTTAAAGGAGTTATTTTCCAAAGATATTCTTCTATTAATTCATATCTAGCCATTGGACACCAGTCATGGATTGACATTATTAACAATGATGATTGATGACCCTCATCATTTTGGTGCCATTTTCAGGACACGGTGTTATTAGGATATTCAGAGTTCTCTAAAAGAATATTCTAGTGACAATAGAATACCTTTTAGCAAATTCTGTGACAGGAAGTATTTGGTAAGTAGTTTCTTTAGAATTTTATTTCCAGTAAGTATATTAAAATTTCATTTTTGTAATTAGAAATATTAGATTGTAAATATTTATCTCCCCACAAACTAACTCTTTGTATAAGAAAATGACTGTGATATTTGATCAAGAAGGTATAATGGTATGAACAAAGAATTCGAATCTAGAAATGGTAGAATATGATATTTAATCTACAAGTAGATCCAGTTGATAAGATATCATATGACATTATTGATAACCACCACCATTTCCTCTTGTATCAACTAACAGCTCAGTGATCTTATCACACATAACCTTAGTCAAAAAATGGCTTAGCCAGTTTTTAATAATGAAGTGACAGAATTTCTAATTACATCCATCCATATTCAGGGATTTCATTAGAGCTGAAATAAAAACTCACTCATAATAAATCCACCCATCCAAATTAATTTTTCATCCTATCATAAAATTCAATCCTTGAACCATATCCATTAGAAAAACTTGTTTCCATGTTTTTCAATTTTTTCATTTTTGTATATACTTGTATAACATTAAGAGGAAATTATTGTGAATATTAAGGAAAACACCTTTTTCATGCTAACATCCACAGGAATTTCTAGAGTTATTCTTACTACCATCATGCATATTTTTGAGCACCAATAGTATCAAACAAAGAGTAGTTTAGAGGGACCCACAAATATATAACACAATCCATCTCCTGAGATCACTAGTTTGGGATTTGAAGATTATTATGGTGATTCCGATTCAAGTTGGGCTTTGAAGACCTAGAAATTGTCTACACAATTTTTGGAAATCTTCTTGGAGTTACCAAGTATGCAAAAAGGTTTTTATGAGATCTCAAACATTGCTTCCTATTTTACAGAAGTTGTACTTTGATGAATATAGTCTGATGATGGATCAAATTTTTCTCTAATCCTTCTTATGCTATCATTTCAGTAAAAAAATAAAAAATCTTTGATTAGAAAACCAACTTGCTAACCAATCAAAGGAAAAACTTTTTATCAAAAATATTTGATTGGAACACCAACTTGTTGGCCAATCAAGGGAAATTTTTTTAAAAAATCGAAAATCTTTGATTGGAATATGAGCTTGTTGGCGAATCAAAGGAAAAAGAAAGAAAAAAAAATCAAAAATCAAAAAACACTTTGATTGGAAAACCATATTCAAAGGAAATCACCTGTTACCTCCTGGTTTTCTTCTCAAGTAATATTTGACCATGTTAACAATAAGATGATAAAGATAAGTAGAGGTATGAACAAGTTATTTTGTTCTACTATTTTATTTTAAATATTTCTTATAAGTTTTTACTACAGCTAGATCTAATTTTAAGATCTCCAAGGAAGGCAAGATAAAATTCATATCTCCCGAGTTATATGAAAATTATGTACACCTATTTGCAATCAAAAGTTTAGAGTCTAACTTATAGTCAGCCTTGAATAAAGAACATGCATGAGCTTAAGTGTGGGAGAGAAGGAGAAGCTCGAGGTATGCATTTTGATTTTAAATATGAGAGACAATGGAAGGGGATCCACATAAGAACCTGATATAAAAGAAAGGAGATTAAAAAGAACATAAATATATTCCCACAAGAACATGCTATAAGAGAAATAAAAAATATCAAAAGGAGATCCACACAAGAACCTATTGTAAAAGAAAGAAGATAAATGAAGGAGAAGGAGATTCACACAAGAACCTGCTATAAAATAAAGAAGATAAAAAAACAACAAAAAGATATCCACAAGAACCTATCCTCAATGCAGAGAAGACTCTAACAAGAGGAGATAATAATGTAATGCATGAGGATATTCATAATATTAAGTGTGGGACAATGATGAGGCCGTAAATTGACCATAAATTACCATTATTTTGTCCTTCTAAGTTACCTTTGAAAGTGGACTTAAATGTAATCTAGGAACTTATAATTTACTTAAGATAGAATATAAGATATATATTTTGTTCAGTCTTTAGAAATCTTTTGTTATCTATTTTGTTGACTAATCCTATTGATTATTTGGGAAAAGATGCAAAGTCTTGTATATGCAGGCCATAAAGGAAAGTTAATGCTAGTATTGGGAAAAATAGAACTGATCATGAACAATACATATAAACTAAAATATGATTTCATATTTAGATTCCTCTCGAAAAATTATGCAAATTAAAAAATATAATCATTTCAATCCGAGATAGCATGTATACGTTATAGTTGTTTTATTTAGCTCTTGAACATGAAGAATTAGCTCAGGAACCTACAAAGTTAGCTCTAGAACCTACAACATTAGCTTTGGAACCATTAAAGTTAGCTCTGGAACCATTGGATTTGCTTCTAGAACATGCATCAAGAAAGTAACATTATCTCCGAAATCATTGTAGTTAGCTTGAGAATGTACAAAGTTAGCTTTAAAACCTACAAAGTTAGCTCCGAACTCTGCATCAATAAAGTAATGTTAGCTCAGAACCATTGAGGTAGCTCGGAACTGCATTAATAGAGTAATGTTAGCTCTCGAAACTTGCATCAATGGAATGATAGTTTTGAGGAATTGTGAAAAATAAAAGAATCAAATGAGAAATCGAGAGATTTTTTGTTCATAGAATTTTTTTGATAAAAACCTCATTCAAATTTTCTATAGGTTTTATCGATGAAGAGAAATCTAAAGTTTAGTGAGTTGTAGTATGAGGAAAAAGTGTATCAAATTAGCACTAAATGTTCCATAAATAGAAAGTCAAAAAAATGAGAGAGGTTTTGGTTCATAGAAATGTGTTTAACAAAAACTCATTCAGATTTTCTACAAGTTTTATCAATGAAGAGAAATCAAACTTTCGGTGAGCTACTGATCCGAGGAAAAAGTGTATTAGACGAGCACTAAAAGTTTCATAAAAAGAAACAAAAAAGTCAAAAAGAAAATATGAGAGAGGTTTTTGTTCATAGAAATGTGTTTAACAAAAAAATCATTCAAATTTTCTATAATTTTTACCAATGAAGAAAAATATAACTTTTAGCGAGTTGCGGTAGCCGAGAAAAAAGCGTATCGGACAAGCATTAAAAGTTCTACAATAAAAACAGAAAACTTCAAATGGAAAATGGGAAAGGTATTTTTGCAAAATCATATTTTGAGGAAAAACCTCCTTCTAATAATGTAGGAGAATTAAATAATTGTGATTCTCGTTACAAAAATCAAGGAGAAGATTTGGGAGCAAATCTTCCTTAAATAATCAAGATAAGATTTGACTCAATAATATATCTCTCTCCATATTTTATGGAGATGAAGATATTTGTTGTTAGGATTGGAATAAAGATAAGATTAGATTGTATTTCTGAAATAAGGAGTTGGTTGGATGGATGAATTATAATTATAAATTCAATCTTCCACACCAAGATATGTAATTCTTTTCGCAAGAAATAAATATTTTTTCTTTCCTCTCAAATATTCTATAGTTTTAAAACCTCGGAAGTATGATTTAAATCCTCTTCCAATGAATGAGTGGCCACTCATTTCACGGAAGATGAATCTTTGTATTTATGTTTATGTTTATTCATTTGTCTATAATTCACTCTATCATATGGTTTTTTATCTTTGCATTGTGAAAATTTAGTTTGTTGTCATCCTGTAGGTGTTTTGTTTAATTATGTTTATTTGAATTCAACAATTTCAATTTATGCACGTGTGCTTTTATTTTCGGAAATAATGATTTCCTTCATATAAGTGTGATTTATTTCATGCAAACTTTATTTTTGCAAGTGTTCCTTTAAATTTAGGTAAGTGTGATTTATTTTATGAAAGTTTGGTTTGTGTTTAAAGGAGTTGTTTTCCTAAGATCTTCTTCTCTTAATGCATACATCCATCGACACTAGCCCCCGGATTCACATTATTAATGGCGAGGATTGAAGACCCTCATCAATAGATGTATGAATGATTGGGATCTAAAACTACAGGTGTGTATCTTGAGATCCAAGTTTGATGGTCACACTCATCGACATATGTGATTCAATGACCAACACTTTTTTTTTTTTGCTAACGAGTTTGATTATTATCACTCTAGAGGATGTATACAGGATCCTATGGCTACCGATAGTTGGGGAGTAGGTCTATTCTATTACCTTGGAGGCCTTAGAGGAGCTGATAGTGACTATATTTGGAGAGGTGATGAGGGATCTTAGATACCATAGCACGAGCTTGAGCTATGGAGACATGTACGCAGCCTATCCGCTAGAGATGAGGTTCATTGTCCGATTATGGAGGTATTGTGTTGCTTTGCATTTCCAGATGCGTAGGGTGGGAGATTCCCATGAGCACTGATGGGGGTTCTCTAAGACATGATGGAGGATAAGACCTATTTTACTTAGCCACCATCATTCTTGGTGTAATTATACAGAGAGTTGTGGGCCTATGGGAGGATAAAGAGGTTCAGTTTGTGTTATACCTTCCATCTTCACTATTGGGCATATGACCACATTATATGTGTGTGTCCAGGTTGGTTTACCCCAACTTGATGCATTCAATGTGATCTTTTCTCGAGTTGGTTATATGCATTGGGTACTGGTTAGAGGAGAGCAAAGGGATGTTAGGGCTACCCATTATGTTATATATTTAGGCATGTGTTAGAGGGATTATGAGGGTTTGAAATTATTTGGAGGCCATATGTTGGCTTCCCTTCCTATAAACACATGGAAGTGGAGTTGGATGAGCTATAACTTTTCGGTGGATATAGGGACACCATGTCAATGAGCATGAGATGATACATGTTGTGAGTGTCGAGACAATAGTTTGTGCTGCCCTAGGATGTGCCTCCACCATTCCCACAGTACAAGAGAGATGACGTGGAGAGGAATATACCTCTACCACAACCGACTATGCTGACATGGTAGGAGGAACAAGTAGTGGAAAGGAGGATTGATGATGCTAGGGTTCTTTGGAAGGTATAGCAAGTGGTGGGTGGCACAACTATGGGAAGCACTACCTGTGCTAGGAAGCCTAGCCTAGCCACTATGTAGTTCGAGAGGAACACATTATAGGGGGTGGTGGCCACATTTTGACACAACTTGGAGCATTATAGGGAATCGACAAGATCAATGGCACAAGTTGCCACTAAACACATGCATGTGGTATCCCTACGATCTAGGTTGCACATGGAGAGGTACCTGCATAGGGTGATGATGGTGATGGGGAGAGGTATCTTCCTTACAAGCACATAAAACATGTTTGTAGGGTCACTTGGCTACTACACAAGCTCATATTATGGCCCTAAAGGCCCAAGTCATAGCGTAGGCACCCTACCATGCCCAGGATGGGGTCCCATATTATAGGCGATGAGAGGATAAGTTCCCATGGTATAGGGAAGAGGGAAGGGTTCACATTAACAGGGGCTGAGGCCATCATTAGCAAGATAGAGCTCGTATGTTGCTATGAGACATATGGCACCACCATAGATAATGTCAATGGTGAGATTCAAGGATGCCTTGAATGAGGCAAGATATTACCAGGATTAGGTAACGACTGTAGGGAGAAATGTCCCCTCCTATGCTGAGTACAGGGAACAATAGCCCTCGAGTGAGAGGATGAGATATCGTACGCATAGTGAAGAGAGTATAGGGGTTTTGTGAGCCCTGAGACATGGTCAAGGTGAGGCAACTAGTTCATGGATGCTAAACCCAACTGTAGGCTAGGTGGAGACTAGACCGAGACCCATGGAGGGTGGAGAGATGCTAGCAGGTTGCTAAACAGGAAGAGAGGAGGAGATAGATGAGGCTGGCCTTGAGGGTCTCAGGTGGGGTGATGATTAGTAACTGGTATGGTTATTTATTTTTGATATTTTGATATATATATATATTTTTATATACATATATATATATCTTGGCCTACGAGCTGAAGATGGTGAGGTTGTACATGAGATTTTTGTGAGTTGATTATTATAATTTCCTGCGTATCAAATATTTTGAGGTGTACTTGAGATATTCTTGTATTATTTTGTATCAGTGTATATTTTATGGATACACATACTTTCATTTATAGATGGTGAGATCGATGGTATGGATGATGTACTTGTGTTTTGAAATTTCTATTGTTATTTGTGTATGGATGGAAACTAGGTGGATTAGGCATGGTGGAGTTAGGTCAGTTTAGGCATGGTGGAGTTAGGTTGGTTAGGCATGGTTGAGTTAGGTTGGTTAGGCATGGTTGAGTCAGGTATAAGCATGATTGAGTCTAGGTGAGATACACATGGTTGAGTTAAGGTTAGTTAGGCATGGTTGAGTCAAGGTTTCTTGGTTTTGATTTAATTTCCAAGTTTTGGTAACATGGGAAATAAATGATAAGTTATATGTATTTTATGGTGTAAATTTCCAACATTTGTGATATTATAGAAATGTGGAATTATTGATTACATGTTTTGATGGTGTGATAAAATGGTAAATATGTATGAATGCGAAATTTCCAAATGTTATGAGAAATGGAAACTAATTAAGGGTTAAGGTTCTTAGAAAACATGTGGGAAAAATGGCTTAGGGTAAAGAATGTCTGAGCTAACCTCCAAGGGTCCCATGCCCTTGAAGTACTTCCTACATAGCCCTAATGAAAAGGGACCTCAGGCCGATGTAGTTCTCCCATAACCTAGGGAAGAATATAACAAGGTATAGGAATGGGTTGGTAGGTTTCAGGCATGATTGAGTCTAAGTCACAGGCATGGTTGAGTCTTAGGAGAAAGTTGAAATTGGTGAAATGTAGATATTGATGGTCTGGTCCTATATAGGGTAATCAATAAGTAATGAAGAAGGTGAATAGTAAGAGGTGACAAAAAGAGCCACCTAATTAATAAGAACCATAATGATTCTACCATACCAAAGATTGGCTTATGAACATAAGACCCTAAAGGAGAGTGCATGATTGACTATGCTAAGGTTGAATAAAGTCACATGATCATGAAATTTCATGTTTGTGGCAAGTCCCTTGAGGAGATAGGAAATTAGGGTGAAAAGGAAATGAGGTGAAAATGGGTGGTTTTAGCGTAACTTAGTGTACAACGACATGTTTACTTGGAAAGAAACCCATGATCAAAAATAGGCAAGTCCATGACGAAAAAGTTATCATTTTTTAATTTTTGTTTTTGTTTTTGATAGACTGATTGATGTGGGAAGTCTATGTGGGATGAGTATATTATCTCCTTGAGGTCTTCATGAAGCTAATCAATGTGGGAAGCTTCTAAGTATTTTATTTTATTTTTGCAAGGATAGTCCATTTTTATGATAGACTATGTGTAGTATGGAGAGCTTTGTATAGATGTTATTCAAAGGAGTAGTCTATTTATTGTGGCAAGATAGAGAGAAGAGAATTCCCTTTTGAGGGAGTCATCTTTTTGCTAGAAGTTTGACTAAAGGAGTTAAATCTCATTGTGCTTTTGGAATTATTTTTCTTTTTGGACTTTTAATTCATGGACTAGACTATAAAGGAAGATTAGGCTCTTGTTTAGAAATAAAATTCTAGCAGCACATAGATTAACTATGAAAGAGATGGTTTCAAGTGATGAATTATCATGGGATTCCATCTCGAAAAAGATGAAAATTATCCATGAAAATCATGCCATGAGTAGAGACGTGGTACTTATTATCCCAAATTCACCCTTAAGGTAAATTTTGGTAACTTATGCAAATTCTTCAGCTCAAGTAGGTTGAAATGGTTCAAGGACACAAATTTGGATTTTCGGGGTACATTTCCTCTTTTCTCTAACTCCCCTTTCCAAGAAAAATCCAAGGACTTAGTAAAAAATTGAAAAAATTTGAAAAAATGAGGTTATAGGCCTATTTTAATGCAAATCAGGTTTGAGAGCTTCAGATAGAACCAAGGTAGATCATACCAAGGTTCATCGTACCATATTTAGGCATAAAATGCTAAAGAGAAAGTGAAATGCAGCAAACTTAGGTTTTTCGGCCCAAGCCGCACAAGTTCAATCGGGACAGTCATGACCCAAAAACACGATTTTCTTGAAATGGCAAAAATAGAAGGAATTGGTGAAGTTAGGTTGAAATCTCTGGGTGGTCCATAGGAAATTAGTATGTGCGGGACCAGTATCACCAATTTTTAAAGGAAATGGTTAAGTCATGTTTTTGGCCCGGCCCGCACAGTACATGCGAGATGTGAGTTCCCCGAAAATATGAATTATCTAATTTACGAAGCGGGTCAAGTGTGATGTGGATGAAGTGGAGATATTTGGCTCAATTCACAAGGGACATCTAGGAGACCAAGCCTAGAAATAGCCGAATGCAAAGGAAAAAGTCAACTTTAGACCCTTGAACTTCAAACGGCCATAGCTTTTGACCCCAAGCTCCATTTTTACAAAATTTGACTTTCTGGAATGAGCACAATGAATTTATTAATGTCGAGGAGGGTATATATATGAAAATAAAGGAAAATTCCTCATCCCTAGTCAATCAAACACTCATTCTTGTTAAATGACATATTTTCTGACAGACCCAAAATATTTGCTTTCGCACTCAAAAGGCCGTAACTTTTGCATTTCTCAATGAAAAACACACAAAATTGGTACCGTTGGAATCATGGCTTCAATCGATGCACAAAAATATAGAAACTCATGATTTAATGAAGCATTGATTATGTTTTGGTAAAAAAATTCCCGATTTAGAATAATGGTTTTATTTGGTAGTTGGGATGCATTCAATGAAGCATGGGATGACATTTCTCACACTGTTGTAAGTCATGGAACAGTATGGGGCCTTTGCAAGAAAAAAACCATTATTTCACTTCATTTATGACATCTTGGAAGTGGTGGGAAGTCAGATTTTGGGATTTTCATTTCTCCCTCTCTCTTTCTCTTCTTAGAATGCTATAAATTGGAGTGTTGGGCTCATTGTAAAGGGAGATCGTTTTTAGTAGAAAAAACTCTAATAAATTTTTTTATAAAGCCAATGTGTTGCATGCCCTTATAGTGGTCTCTTTACATAGTGATCCACCCCATTATTTTGTAATAGATTGAACTATGCATATCAATGAAGTAATAAATATAAGTTTGTGGATGTATCTTCCCCTACTATGTTTGTTTGCATTCTCTTTTCCCCTCCAATATCATTACAAATATATTGTGTCTATTTATGTTGTTATAGGGATTCATTATCATTATGTATCTATGAAATGTTGTTATGAATGCATTTTTCTAGACTGTGGAGAACTGTTATCACCCCTTCTAGTATGCACTTTGCTTATAATTTTCACACATTGGAAGACTATTCTCACACTCTCCTTTTTGGTGTATCACCACTTTAGTGTAGGATTTGTTTTCATGCACTCTCTCTCCCTGGTCCCTTAGAAAGATAGATTAGGACAAGATATTTTTCTTGCATTAAAGTAGATTGTGGTCGGTAGTTTAGGAGCAAGAACCAACTTTCCTTGGAGGTCTATCTCACGTAGCAAGTCTTGTAACTTGGAGGTAGTACTCATGTTATCCAATAACACTTTGTGAGCTCAAACATACACACTTATGAAAACCATAGGGTGGTGTGATTCGATGATAATAATACTCATGTTGAATATATGCCCGAAAGGTGACGGTTAACCACACGATTCTGGTTTAGTCATTGACCCCAAGAATAGGTAATATAAAAGGTGAAGGGTGCTTAAGGGATGAGTTAGAAATAGATAGAAGGTGACATTGGACTTAATTCAATAATAGAATGGTCGAAGATGTAAGAAGTCCAGGGTTCGAGTTTAGGTTTACCTTCAAGTGAAGATAAATGATAAGCACACGATCCATAGGTATGAGTAACGATATAGGGTCTAAGACCATTAGGAAAAAAATTTCCTCATTTACTTTTTTCTTCTTTGGTTACATGTTGATTTTCCTTCGAGGATGATGTCGCCAACCTATAAGGTTCATTCATGGACACATTTTTCATAGGAACATTTAATATGTTTTTGGTAGATTTAGAGATGATCAAGAACATTCAGATTACATTCATCCAACAACTAAAGTTGTGCTAAATGGTCCTTAAAAAATTCATCATCATTGAGCATGTCTTGTAGTGAGATGCAGAGAGATGGAATCTAGACTTGGAGAGGTAAGACATTCTTAGTACCATAAACTAGAGAGAAAGGCATGTCAAGTATTTGAAGTGTGAATACTAGTGTGGTAATCCCACAAGGTGAAAGGAATGTGTGTATGTCAATCCTTCCCAGTATTGTCAACTACTTTCATAAGAATTTTATTCAAGGTTTTATTGGTTGATTTTGTTTTTCCATTTGTTTTTGGGTAGTAAGGTGAACATAAATTAATTTTAATGCCAAAATCATTGCAAATATTTCGTAGGGTTTTGTTTTTAAATTGTGTTCCATTATTAGTGATTAGGCAATGAGGGACACCAAAGTGAAAAATAATGTGATGGTTGATGAATTCAAAAAAATCTCATCTTTTGTAGAAATGAGGGGAATGGCTTCTACCCATTTAGAGTAGAATTCATTTTTAGTTATAATCCATTGATGGCATTGTGAGGAATGAGGATTGATCTCTCTGAAAAGTTCTAAACCTCATTTAGAGAAAGGAAAAAGATCTCATGTGACCTGTAAGTCATGACTAGGTGTTTGATGAAGATTAGCATGTTGCTGGAATTTCACACAAAAATTTTCATAGTCAAAAAAGTTATGGTTTAGGGTTGGCTAATAATAACCTAAGTGAAGAATGTGTTTAGCGATAACTAGGCCACTAAAGTGACCTCCAAAAATTATGTCCTAAACCTCCTTGATAGTTTAGGGAATTTCTGAACTTGTAAGCCATCGTAAGAGAATACCATCAAAGCCACATTTATAAAGAAGACCACCCATGATCACATAGCGAGAGACACCTTTAAGAAAGGTGCATTTTCCATTATGAGTAAGATGAAGAGGCCGAATAGAATGGGAAAGGTAGTTAGAAAATTATTTATACCAAAGGTCATGTGGGTTAGGTGCAATAGTTCCAACAGAGTTGACATCTCAAGATAAATAAGAAGGTGATTGCAACCTTTGTATTGTGACAAATATTTTGGAGTTGGAAGGTGAAGTGGGTATCTGAGAATCTAGGTAGGCCATGGTATCCACAAATTTATTAGTATAACATGGGGTGGTTTGAATTTTGTAACAGTCAAAGGTAGTAGTGAAGTATGTCAACATGGTGTTTGTACTTTTGGAGTATTTCGTTATAACACTAGTATATACCATTGACTTGGTTTACAACCAATTGGGAATCACCAAATATATTAATAGATTTAACATATAGGGTGATAGAGGTTTGAAGGCCTAATACGAATGCTTCATATTCAATGATGTTGTTTGTACAATCAAAACCTAGTTTGAAAGATAAAGGCATAGGTTCACCATCAAGAGGAATGAGGATAACACCAGGCTGCCTCCATGCGACATTTAGAACCATCAAATAATAAGGTCACCTGGTAAGTGGTATCATCCAAGCGAGAGGGTAGCAATGTATTCATTTGAAAAATAAAAGTTTGAGGGTTGATCTCTATAAAGTGGTGCATCTTCTAGTTGGTCAAGGATGGTTTGGTCCTTGATAGATTCTTGGTGGATGAATCCAAGGTCAAGGTCCGCAAGCAACATGAGCCATTGTGTAGCACGTTAATGCTGGTAAGGTTTGGGCGTACATGTAAAGTAAAGGATTAGTGTTAGTGAAGAAAAAGGTTTTTGGTCAAGTAGGTAATGAAGAAGTTTAAAGGAAACAAACACTAAGGCTAAGCAAAGTTTTTCAAAATGGGTGTAACTAGTTTTGTAGTCCAAAATGGTACGACTTATGTTGTAAACCGCTTGCTCCCAGTGTTGCTTTTTGAAATGAGTGAGCATGGAACCTAAGGAATGACCAGTAGCAAAAATGTATAGGTAAAAGTGTTGGTCATCGTTAGGGGAATGAGCACCGAAAATTGAAGAAGGTATTGTTTTAAGGCATCAAAGGATTTGTGGCATTCATCATCCCATTTGAAGGAGAAGTCCTTTTTAGGATATGATGAAATGGTTTTACAGTGGTTGGGAAGTTGTGAAATAAACTAATGAATATATTTCAGGTTACCTTATAGAATTTGAAGTTAGCGGAGATTTTTCGGTAGAGGCATTTTGATAATAAACTTTACTATAGCAGGATCAACTATTATTCCATGCAAAGAAATGATGAAACCAAGGAGCTTTCCGGGAGAAAATAAAAGACACACTTCTTAGGTTAAAGGAAAACACAATAATTGATAAGGTGTTCAAAGATGAGCTTAAGGAATGTAAGGTGTTTGGGTTGATGTTTGGATTTGGAAAGAAGATCATCTACGTAATATTCTAATATGCGATGCATTATGTCATAGAAGATATAATTCATATCCGTTGATATGTAGTACCAGCGTTCTTAAGGCTAGAAGCCATAACTCAATAGAAAAAGGTCCCCAAGGAGTGATGAAGGTAGTTTTGTTTTGATCCTCCGAGTGAATAGTATTTGGTTATAACTCAAGAAACCATCAATCGGTGATAACATCTCATGACCAGAAATGAGATCAACTATCTAGTCAATGCACGGTAGAGGAAATTCGTCTTTAAGGAAAGCTAGGTTAACGTCATGGAAATTCATGCAAACATGAAGTCCATCTATCCCTTTTGTGACAGGAAAAATGTTAGAGATCCATTGGGGATAATCAATAGGACGGATGAAGGAAGCGAGAGAAGGGCTGAAGTTCTTCTTTGACAAGAACAACAATGCAAGGATGCATTTTCTACAACTTTTTTACGGGTTTGGCTTCAAGAATGGTTACAAGGATATTATGATATTGTGATATTGTAGACCACAATGTTTGGGTCAATACAAGGAATATCAGCATAGGACAAGGAAAAATCATTACTATGGTCTCGAAGGAAAGAAGTAAAAGCTTCATGTTCAGTAACATCTAAAGATTGGACTATCTTTAGAATGTGCACATCATCCTAAGTGTTAATGTTGATTTCAATGGTCGATTCATTCAACATGGTTTGCATCTCATAAGGTAACGACTGGTGAATATAAGAATATTTTTCTCCAAGATAGGTGAGGATAGACTCGACCTCTTGATATTGAACGAAGTTAATAGAAGGTATATCAAGAGTATCGATCATGTTAGGATACAAGAAGGGAAGAGAATAAGGAACCTTTCCATCACATTGATAAGTTAGAGGTCCTATAGAAATGGTGCGCACAAAAAAGTAGGAGGGATAGATTTGGGATCTATAGACTCTGTAGGTGAAGGTGGTGGCATTGGTGAATGGGGTGGAGAATTGTTTCTATCCTTAATGAGGTTGATGTAGGCCTTCTTTAAAGATGGTGTGGAAAATCCAATGCCATTGCGATCTTTGTGTTTACGGGTGGTACATGGGATGACGGTATGATATCCTTGTTTGTAAAAATTGATGCCAAAGCCTTTCCATGTGCAATGGTGAATGAAAGTGTGGGCGAAGTGATGGTTAGTGAGAGATTGGAGGTCAAATAAAAAGGGTCATGTTTGGGATGGAGGTTTAGGTGAATAGGTGGTAATATTAGGTCCCCTATACATTAAGTTGGTGTGAAGGTGGGGAGGACGATAAGGGTAGACCTCTCTTATGCAATATTCATAACGAGGATGTTGGCATAGGTTACCATACTCTTACGAAGTGAGGAATGTGTTGATATTGTAGAGACAAGTACTCCCAGAGTGAGGTCTTGAAAAACACATTCTAAGGGATCGGTAGTAGATATGTTGGTAGTGGGGATAGATGAATGACTAGGTGATTAGGCGGGAGGGGTATTGGTTGAGTGAGAAGTAGGTGGGCCAGCTACCAAGGCTACAACAAAAGTAGGAATAGGAAAGTTAAGTGTGGGAAAGGTGGTGCAACATTGGGTGGATGGGGTTGTAGGTGAAGGAGAAGTGGGGGTAGTGGTAGATGCCTTAACTGGTACAAGGACATCATTAGGTTGGTACAACATGTTATAGGTTTTGAATGGTGATGGGTTAGATGGGATGGTATAGTTATGCCCTTCATGATGAAATTTTACACAACAGTCTAAATTTGAAGGAACACAACCCATGACATGAATCTAAGGTCGGCCAAGCAATAGGTTATACTAGAACTCCCCTCTAAGACATCGAACAATTAGGGACTATGTGATGGGCTACATGAACATGAATAATAATAGTGCCAAGGGTGGAGATGATGACATCATTTAAGGAGAGCAACATAACTGGGTTTTAATGCATGCAAGTTGAAGGGATGCACATTTTACTATACACGTGGGAGGATATAATGTTGATGCTACCACCACCATCGATCATAACGTGTCGTATGTTTATATTATCAATATAGATAGAGATGAAAAGGGCAGAATCGGGGTCATCTAATTTGATAGGTACAATATCCTCATCAGAGAAACTAAGGGTAGCTACTTCTTTGAGTGGATGTGGGGGTAAAATAAGGAAATTATTTGGTAAGAAAGGCCACATGGTGAGGAGTGATAATGGAGGCCATTTGTGTGGGGTCGTTAGGTAAAATATTGATGGATTGGAAAACCTCCATAAGGGCTTGTCGACGAGATTCGAGAGGTTTAGATGAGATCGTACAAAGACATTTTAGAGGGGATTGATATAATTGTTTTATCATTGTATGGCACATGACTCCATCCTAAATAGCGTATGTAGGTCCTCAAATGGTGATTTTGGGTGTGGGTGTAGATGGTATATTGGGCACATGATTAGTTGATGGGATAATTGATTTTTATTTTACTTTTTCCTTTTGGGCACGGGTGGAAAATTGGACCATGTTAATATGAGGGAAGAAGGTAGATGGAGAAGGTGTGTCATGAGTAGTATAATGGCATGCTAGGAAAAAACCTAATGCGGGGTAAGAACCTTAAGAAATGAGTAGGGAACACTTGCATTTATGTGGTGGTTTTTCCAACTCTACGATACGAGACCATGTTGATCTCGAATTTTATAGGTGGATAAAAGGGTTTTGGGGGTGGATATGTAAGTCATTAAAGAAGAAAGGGATGATGGTGTGTGGTGATAGGTGAAGATGAAACAGGGGTCCTCATCATGAAGATCATCTTCGTCAAAATTTTATTTAGGAGGATATAATTAGAGGATAATTGTTTTGAGAGCCTTACAACCTTCTACATCATGTCCTAGCACATGATGGTAGGAAAAAAATTTAGTTTCATCAAACCCTTTTGGTTTGGGTTTGAGGGGACATAGGGCCTAAGTTGCGGTAAAGTGATGAACGAGGTCTATAAGAGGTTAGCTATAATGTTGGCATAGGACCCTACCAATGGATCACAATGGGAAGTGAGTGTGGGTTTGGGTAAAGGTGTAGATGATTTTGGGGAAGAGGCATTATAGGAGGGGGAATGGGTTAGACCACTAGTTTGGTAGGTGGTACTTTCTTAGGTTTGTATGGTATCTTCTTAGGTAAATATGTGGTAGAATAATTAGCAATGGAAGATGTTATTGGTTTAACTACCCTATTAGAGGGTAGTGGGTTCTTTTCTTTGGTTTGAACCTTCTTTGGTAAAGGTGATATGGGATTATGTAAGGCCGAAGGGAAAGAAGATGGTGGAAGAGGATGGGTTACACATAGGAGCAATAGAGTTGCATTGGAAGTGGTTGATAGAGGTTGGGTGGAAGTTATGGGTTGAACTCGTATAGGAAAAGTTGGGTTTATAGTATTTTGTGGGGGTATAGGTTGTAAGAAGTGTATGGGTGAGGGAAATGGTGTTTTTGTGTAGGTAAATGAGGTGTAACGAAGGATCATGATGCAGTAGTAGTTTTCTTAGCTTTTAATTTTCCTTAGGTAGGAATTTTTCTTTCCAAGGTTGATGGGTGAGGTCCTAGGATGGATGAAAGGGGTGAAGGTGACAAATGTGTGTTAGGTGAAACTGATGTATGTGGCCTAGAAGGTTGGGTCTTCCTTTTAGGCAGAGGAGTAATTTTAGTGTGGGTTTGAGAAGACATGGCTAAATCTAATTTGATGGGTGGATGGGTAAGGCTTGATGTCAGCATGAAACCTAAGGTAGTGATGGGTTTAGATATGAGAGAAGATCTAGGTGTGGGTGGGTTCTTATGCATAGGAATGGTTTTAGGTACGAGTAAAAGTTTGGATGTAGGTTAAGGTGACGAAGAAGAAGCTACTTCAATAAGAATGGTTAGGGTTGATATGGTTGTTGGAAATACCTTTGGATAGATCGTGGAGGTATCTTCAAGCAACATTTTTGTTTGAGTTTAAAATGGGAGCGGAAGATGTCCCCAAAGCATGGAATTATCCATGTAATCCAAGTGATCCGGTGAGTCTAAAAAATGGGACTTCTGTAAGAGGAAATGTAGTTGGTTTGGTGGCAATCCCTATAAAATATGTTTATGAGATAGGAAATTGGTTAGTGGCAGAATCTATGGGTAAAATATCCAAGATCAGGTCAATAGGATCTTGGAGTGCTGATGGAGAATTTTACCCAACAGGTAGTGGTGTGTTTGAAGAATCTCCCATGGGTAGTAGAGATGGTAGGTGGGGTAAGATAGATTTATGTTTTAGTGGAGGAGAAGGAAATAAAGATTCTCTTGTGGATGGGAGAGTTAATATTATTGATTGTTTGGTAGGTTGCGAGGTAGATGGTGAAATGACATCAGAAAAAATCATGGAATCCTTTGTGAGTGTAGGGGGAGATGAAGGGGACTCCTCTAAGGGTGAAGGAGTGGAAGAGGTATGCTCCTTTATGGGTAGAGGAGCTTGTGCAAGAATTTCCTCAATAGATGGAATAGGTGGAAATTGAGGAATGGTCAGTACGATATCAAAAATAGTGTGGACTTCATGGACATTGTTTTCATTGGTTGAAGGTTAACTATTTTGATTAGATGATGGTTTATGGTTAGGGAATAGATTCTTAAACATAGGCAAGTTTTGATTTTCTAGCGCATTTGGGTTTTCCACGATGAGGTCTCAATTATCTCTCATTTCCTAGACAATGTTCTTAAAAGTTATGTAATTACCATCACTATGGCCTTTGATGCGATGATAATTAAAATTGTCATGTTACTTAAACCATACAGGCATAGGATGAGAGGGATAAAAACCAAAAGTATGGAGTTTTATGGAGGTTAGTGTAATGGTTCCAACTTTAAAAATCTTTTCCAAGACTGAAGAATAGGGCTCTCCAATTGGAGTGTACTTTTATTGTTCCTTCAGAACTAAAAAATTCTTAGTAGGGAAAGATTGGAGGAAGGTTTTGCTTGATTAGATGGATGAGATGGACTAGATTTGAGAACTACCATGTTGGAAGATCCTTTGGATTTTAAATAATTGTTTTGGGGTTTTGAAGATGAAGAAGAATCATTTGATTTGAATAGGGCATTCTTGTTTTGTAATTAGATTTTATTTTCTTCAATGGCATGAATTTCCAGCTTTTGTGCCATGGTGAATGCTTCATCGAAGGTACGAAAGGTTTGTACCTACAAATTTGGTGAGATGTGTCTAGCACAAGCTCTAGTGAACAACTCAATAAGTTCAACTTGAGGTAACTAGAACATTAATTGGTTGATAATACTTCGCCAATGAGCAAAAAAATATGTGATAGATTCATCATCATATTGTCGTGTCAAATATAGGTTAGTCATGGTGACATTTTTACTACATTGATTGAGAAGTGGTCCAAGAATGCTTGAGCCACTTGGTTAAAGGAGTAGATGGAATGTTTAGGTAAAATATTGTACCAATCTAAGGCAGGTCTTGTTAGGGACATGGGGAATGTTTGTAGGAGTAAAGCATCATCATGGGAAATTAGATAGCACCCATGTTTGAATGACCGCAAGTGTTATTGTGGGTCTTCTTTACTATTGAAATGGTTGAACTTGGGAATTTCCCAATGCATGGGGTATGGGAAAATAGGAATAGATGGATGAATAGGATCATTACATATTTTGTCATAAGTTAAGGAGTTGCGAGAGCCAGAAACTGATGCTTCTAGTGTCTACATCTTTTCCATCATCATCCTAATGAGGTCATTGGTGGGTTGTGAGGAATGGGCACCTCCTATAGTAAAGGGAGGTTGATGATGGGTGTATGATGTGGATGACATCCCAGTACATGGGGGTGTTGAATATGAAAACTATGAAGGGGGATAGACATAGGTAGAAGATACCCTGAATAAGTAATAGATGAGATAAAGGGTTGCTTAGTGATGAGTGTAAACAAGTGGGTTAGTCATAACAAATCTCGTGGTAATTGATGGTAGAGACCGGGGATGGAAAGGACTAAGTTTTGAAATGGGGTGTGGGTTACCAACACTAAGGGTGGTTGTGATGCAATTGGTATACACAAGGAGAAGGGGGAAGATGGGGCCATGCTCAAGGTGGTTGGTGAAGGAATGGTCGATGCCATGGGTGTAATAGATGTCGTTGGCACAATAGTTATAGTGGATGTGGGGCCCAGTTGAGATACCAAAGGAGAGTAAGGTGGATGAAGACAATTCTAACCTAGTGGTAATGACGTGGAAGTGGAAGTAAGGGCGGGAGTAATAGATATGGGCATGCCGTATACTAGTTGTCTTGAGGAGTCTTAGGCAAATGAGTGGGAAAGATAGTATTGTAAGGATGTGGGATTTTGGTCAAGGAGTCTTGCAAACTCCTCATTGTCGGTAGAAATGGCAATAGGCTAAGTTGGATCCATAGGTGACACGATGGAAGGTGGTTATGGGCTAGGTTGGAGTGGCTGAATACTAGCGTGAAATATAAGGGCGTTGGCTTGGTTGCAAGTCAAACCATGTGAATTATAGTGTATCAAGTTAAGCGTATTACTCAAAGGACACAAAAATGACAGGAATGGAAAAGAATAGATCTTGGTAAGTCAACTTGGTATATGATTTAATTAAAAATCAATAAAGGGAAACTAAAATCGGTTAAGGTGACCAATGACAGTTAAAGGTGATGATGATGATTCTGATGGAATCGATACCGATTATTACTTAGGAAAACACTAGTTTGAGAAAATGAAGTAGAACTGATGAAAATGAAATGGGGAGACTGTACTTGACAGTGATATCAAAATGTTGGGAATATGATGATGTCTGAGGACTACAAATAGAAAAGAGAAGGTGATGAAAGTTTTTTTGGGTAAAATAACCAAAAGAGTTAGTAATTGACACTATTTAGGAAAATCGATTGATGGTCAGATGGGAACCGATGACGGTCATTGGACTAACACCGGTTACTATGAAATCTAAATAAGTGAATAAAAATGGATTTTGTAAATTAAATCAGATGAAGAATCAATCCAAAAATATGAGAATGATAATATGAGGCCTTGACACACTCAGAAACAATCATAATGCTCCAACTATGATGGTGGAGTGTGAAAGGAAGAAGAAAATGAAGAAACATAATCCTCACAACTCAAAACATAATTCAGGAAGAAAGCTAAGAAAAAAACATAATCCTACAAGTGAATTTTATGTTACTTTAGCTTATGCTATTTGAGACTGACTTGTGAATTTAGAACAAAGTTTTTTTGGTTGGGAAGGTCTCTATGAAGAGGAAATCTAAAGGGGAGGTTTTATGTTATGTTTTGGTAAGGGTGGTCCTTTCTCTAAGGTATGACGGACAAAGAAACCAGCTAGGTGCCCACTATTAATCCTCCGATCATTGATAACTTCTTCTAGGTAAGATGTTGTTTAAGAAGATGTATAAATTCAGATTTGTGTAGTTTGGAAAAGAGAGAGAAGAGAGAAAGTGCTTTTACAATTCAATTGTGTTAACTATTAGCTTGGCATGACTTCAGTGTATAGGTTTCCCTCACTTTAAATGTGAGCTAAGAATGCAACATACAAAGCATAAATGCAACAAATTTTATAACCCAAATTGACAATTATATTCGATGTAGCAAGTGATGAATAGGAGAGAGGATGATTTTCACTAATGCAGAAAGAAAGAAGAACGATTCTTTTTAAATGCAACAAAATAAATGTTTCATTTAGAGGAATTAGAAAGAAGGAGAAAATTACCAGAAAATAAGTTTTAGTGAATAATTATTTAGAAAGGAAACACACAAGATGTAACCTATATGAAAATAAAGGAAACCATAAACAAGGGTCCCACTAGGTGTGCCAAAATGTTTCACCAATATGCTGCGTACGTATGAGAAAAATAGGTAAGGTAAAGGTGAGGAGGAATACCTATGAAATGAGGGTGGAAGGTAAATTGTGCATGCTCTGATTTCCCAATCCAATGTTGATTACGAGAACTTCCTTTTTCGCTAGGAGGAGCTACTTGTGAATGTAAAACAAGACCTTAAGAGGAATATTAAACAATATATGTGAGTGGACTTTCAAAAGACGTGCTAGATCCTGGGAAGCGTGATACTTCATAGATGGCTATCAATCTAAGGTTTAATACAAGTCAATGAAAGAAATAACACAAAAAAATAAAATCCTACTGTATTTGATATGATTTAGGTATCTCATTCAAATACAATAAAAATATAATCTAACAGGTAAGGTTATGATCAGATCTAGAGATTGGGCAGGTAGCCAAGGTGACTGGAATAGGTCAGGATCAGGTTTTGGATGGTTTGGGATATTTGGGTGAAGGTTATTATTTTATTATAGGAAGAATTACAGAGATGTAGAGACCAACATTAGTCTAATATGACCAATGTCGTTTTGAGAGGAAACCGATGATGGTTTAGGTTAATTGGCATCGGTAGGGGCGAACTGATAAAAACTCAATGAAACTTGGTTTTAGAGATTCTCTATGATTGCAAAAAGAATGGGAGAATGAGGGTTAGGTTGCCAAAGAAGTTGATATTTCTTAGAGATGTCCTGGAGTCCAAGATGGGGAGCTGGGAGGTGAAGGTGGTTCTATGGATGGATTGATAGGAAGGTGGGAAATGATGGGATACAAAGGAGGCTAGGAGTCTCAAATAGAGATAAATGAAATGATCTAAATAAGTGTGGAAAGATGTAGATCCAACTGCACTTACTTTTATTTGTAGACTAGTTTGGTGGTGGTTGGATGGAGGTGATGGTTAATGCTGTGCAACTAGTGATTAGTGACGTAATAGTGTTTCCCAGATATTGTTTGTGATGCTTAACCTTCATATCTATCTTGGTGGTGATTCAGGATGTATGAATGTGCGAGAGGGCTTTGGTTTGTGCTTGCATGTAGATATCTCTCTCTCTAAACTTGAATATTTTTTTCACACCTTAAGTACAAGCGATGATGGTTTAGGCTAACCTACATTGGTTTATGGTTAACCGCGTCGGTTAATGCGGGAATATTAGGCTACCAAAACATCATATTTTGGCTATCTTTTTGGCTAGTTGTATCTATTGTTTCGGGTCTAAAATGGTATTTTCTGCGTAATTAAGTGGGCATGTTGTTAGGAAAGAATATGTAGGTAGTTTTAGGGTTATAGAAAGTCTCGATTAGTTATGGTAAGTAGAGATTGAGTCTAGTTAGAATGAACATGCTAAAAATAGGTCCATGATGAGGTAGGTGTCTAGGTGATGTGGCTTGAGGTAGTCAAGTGAGGACATTAATTAAATTAATTAAAGTAATTAATTCAATTAATCATGCACACCATAGCATATGCATATGTAAGGTATGTTTTTTAAATTAATGGGGCTATGAGGGGGAGTACGACCTAATTTTGGTTTCTACGTGGGGTTAATAATGTGAAGTGGGGATACCATTTATTGAACCACCACTTATGAGCCTTTTATTATTAAGTTTGGTTATTTATATTGATGACATCACCCATGGGTGAAGGTAGTGGTAAGGATTTTAAAGTTACACCGTATCTCACATGCGATGGTGTCAGAAAGGGAGGAAAAATCAATGGAAGATTTGCGAGGAGAAAGGAGATGCGAGGATGATGAAAAAAATTAAATCAAGTTATGAAAAAGAAATATTTAGGAAGAATAGGGAGGAAAAAAAGAAGATAAGAGGAAAAATAAGAGGAATATGGACAAAAGAAATACATAAATAGGACTAAAAGCTTATCTCTAGAGATGTATGACCTCAGCCCGGTGGTTATGTGAGTACACATAATGAACGATCCCCTTAAGGCACTAGGTATGATGGAAAAGTGACAAGCGAGCATGGGAATCTACAAGTAACTCTTCCTCGCACATGACCTCCTGACGAGTCGTGAGGTAGATAGCCAATGGGGATGGAATATATGTGGGGTATGGATAAACTAATTGGGAAATCTAATGTCTTGACACACTAATTATTAGGTAAAACTTAGTGTAAGTAATTTTACATTAATTGGTTGTGTTTACCATAGGTAAAATCTTATTTTGTTATATTGTTTATTTGTATGGTTTATTTTTGAAACTATATTTTGTATTTATTCATTCCCGTATGTATTTTTTATATTTACATTTAACAACTTGGTTGTATGGATATGGATGTTCGATACCTATATATATTGCAGTCATCCATTGCTATGTAATTTTGATGGTTTTGCAAATTAATAAAATTATAGGCTGCCTCCCTATTTCAGTCCTTTGGGTCCTATCATTTGGAATCAGAGCAGGAATTTTGAGAGACCTGTATAAAAGGAAGGTGCATAGTGATTGCAGAAGAGGTTGAGGAGCATTGGAGAAGCTTTTGCAAGCAAAGGAGAGCCAGAGTTGCCTCCTGCAACTTCCCAGCCCCATCCCTTGCAATACCACCATCAAATTCTTCAAAACCGCCATTAAATCTATGCAAAACCGTGTATAGTCTTTGCAATTCAAGCACGAGGAGGATAGAATCCGCCAAGGAAGAGATTGCAAGCTCAAAGGAGGGGAGAAAATTGATAGAAGTGCTATACACAGTCAAAACCACCTTCATTCACACAAAACCACCTTCAAAAACCGCTGATCGTTTTTCTCTTTGCTGGAAAATTCACTCAAAACCACGTTTGAGCAAACCGTGGGTTCATAGAGGTAAGGTTTTACAGTTTACAAGTGTTTAAATAAAATGTCTTCACTTTATGTTTAGTTTGACTAGCCGCCCAAGTGGCTAGCCTATTATTTTGTAAGACACTCTCACTAAAGGAGGTCAAGGGGTCAAATCCCCCCTCTCAAACCTTTTGGCGGGAATTTTAGCAGAACTGCTAAATTTAGCAGGAAATTCAAATTTAGTTATAACTAACTAAATTTAGCGGAGAAATCCCTAATTTAGGCTTTAAATTTTTTTTTTTCTCCCATTCGGCTGGTTTTCATTTTGGACATTTTTACAAAAGGAGACCCATCTAAAAATTGCATTTTTTCATTTATTTTTTTGCAATTTTCAGCATTTTGGGTCGTATTGGGCTCGAGGAGGCCACCAGGACCCGCGAAAGCAGAAATTTTTTCCTACCATTCAAATTGTCCAATTTTTTGAATGTAAATTGTATCTTGCTTACATATTATACTAATTTCCGAGGTTGCCGTAGTCATTGCAAACTTTGTAGCTGCTCAAAAATTAGCGAGAATTGTAATCAAAAATAATAAAAAAATTGGTTCTGTAACACTCACGAGATCCTAGATCTCATTCGCAGTGTTCGGTATATACGGTGCCTCTGGGAAGCGCTTATGGGTAAAGCCATCATGACTACTACTACACTTAACACCTAATATAGCTGCAATAACGTCATCTGGGCATCGTCCCTAAAAATGACGGGGAGTAATAAGGTCACAGTGCACACACTATGAACCATTCCATCCATCTGTGAATGATTACACGACATAAATCCGGGTGAGAAATTATCCAAGTATATAGCAAAGTTATGCGCGCGTATGAGGATATTTCTTTGAGCCGGTGTCAATAATCACACAAACCCCATCAGTACTGTCTTGGTACTACGTATTGAATTCTTTCACATACGTTAACGCCTCTTTCACGTACCGCCAGGTATATAGAAAGGGTGAGCTTCTTCCATGTCTTGACGGGTATATCGAAGGGTGTGTATATAAAGGTACGGTATATCAGAATGATGGTATATAGATTGGGATACCTAATACCTGGAGTGATAAGAGCCAAACCCTGTCAGTGATCTCTGCAAAATGGGCACCAATGCCCCCAATTTTTTTCTTCCAGATTCACAATTGCTCAGAGGAAGCAACTATGCTGCATGGAAGACAAAAATAAAGACACAACTTGAGTTTGAAGAAATCTGGCCTATTGTGACTGGTACTCTAACCAAATCAACAACTGATACAACACAACAATGACAGTTTGATAGAGTAGATCAGAAAGCAAAACTCATATTCTTGTTTGGAGTGTCCGACGATGTGCAAGCCCACATTCGAGATGCCACAACAGCAAAATAAGCCTAGGATAAGCTGAGCACAATATATGAGGCCAAGAACAAGAATGTCATCCTAAATTTGCAGAGTCAGTTACATACATTGATGTTCAAGCGGAATGAGAAAATTGAAGCTTTCTAAGAAGAGTTCTGATTTGAGGGCTTCATTTCTAGCCCTAGGAGAAGAGGTCAAAGATGAATCTCTCATTCCCATTGTTTTGAGAGCTCTCCCTTCTTCTTACCACATTTTTGTCACAACTCTAAACTTGTCAAATACGACAATTAGTTTTGACAAGCTAGTAAACCTACTGCAATAAGAGGAAGTAATGCACAATAAGGATGATGAAGAGGAGCAGGCACTGTCTTCACATCAAAAATGGAAAGGAAAAGGTAAAGGAAAACCTAAATCCTATCAGAAGTCCCAACATCAGAATTAGTATCATGGGGAAAATCAATAGAAGAAACAATGTCCAATTTGTAAAAGAGGACATGACTTAAAATATTGTTGGTATAACACTTATAAGAAAGGTTCATCAAGCAACTCTGGACCACAACAACAATAATCTTACAAGGGACATTCTAATAACTATCACGGGTAGAAAAAGGGGAACTGGAAAAGAAGAGCCCACCGTGAGGTAATATTGCGAAACAAGAACAATCGAGACAATGAAGACTTCTTGTTCACTTCTCGATCAAGTGAACCATCCATGTCATCTAGTGATGTCGGTATACGTTGATTCGGGAGCCACTCAACACATGACCAGCCCAGTGGTTTATCTCAATGAGGACACGCCATCGAAAAATCATGTTTCGTTGGGAGATGATTCTTCATATACAGTTCAGGGGATTGGGAACATCTCTCTACCCCTTGGTTCATGCAAATGTAGACTATCAGATGTCCTATATGTCCCTAGGTTGACAAAGAATCTTCTTTCAGTTAGTCAACTCCTAAATCACAACCTAAAAATTGACTTTGATAGTCAATCCGGCAAGAAAATGTGTTTGATTCGAGATAAATCAAGAGGCTTGAAAATAATTGCAAAAGCCTCCAATGTGGGACGCATGTTCCAACTTGATTTTGTGTATAGAGATGATCAAATACTTGTGGCTAAAAATTCCACCTCAAGTAGACTATGGCATTGGAGATTTGGTCATGTTAGTTTCAAATATCTCGAAACACTTTTAGCGTAATATGGTACATGGACTACCTTCTCTTCAGAAGGATACAAACAAGTGTCCTCACTGCCTAGCAGGAAAACAACACAGAGCTTCATTCCAAAAGAGTACTTTTCGAGCTCATGGTAAACTTGACCTGGTTCATACCGATCTTTTTGGTCTCGATGCATCCAAGACATTACGGGTTCAGTACTTCATGCTTTGTGTTGACGATTATTCGAGGAAAATGTGGATTTTTTGTCTTCGCAAGAAAAGTGAAGCGTTTGAAACCTTCAAAAAGTTCAAAGTAGCAGTTGAGAAAGAAATTGGTCGTCACATCAGAACTCTCTTCGAGATAGAGGGGGAATTCACCAGTGATGAGTTCAGAGACTACCTACAAACTCATGGGATTCATTGAAAATTCCTCCTCCACACACACCGCAGAAAAATGGTGTTGTTGAGAGAAGAAATCGTACTATCATGGAAATGGTGCGATGCATGATCGATGATTCTAGACTTGCAAAGACATTTTGGGTAGAAGTAGCAAAAAAAACAGTGTATTTGTTGAACAAAGTGCCCCAACTTGCTCTTGATGGAATTACACCACAAGAAGCATGGTCAAAAAGGAAACCATCCATTGCACACCTTAGAGTATTCATGTGCAAAGCAAGCATGCACATACCCAAATAGAATAGAAAGAAATTGGACATGAAGTCACAAAAACTCATCTTCATTGGGTACAGTGAAGATACTCTTGGGTATAGATTGATGGATCCTAAGACCAGAAAAGTCTACACCAGCAGAGATGTTGAGTTTTTCGAGAAGAAGGAAGTAGATTCTCCTCCTCTGGACTCACAAGATGTAGATTTTTCACCTATTGTAAAAATTGAAGCTAATGTTCCCTCAGAAGATGAAAGTGATGATGGGGATGATGGTGTTGATCAAATAGAACCATGACCCATGGGAACAGTTCAACATATGCCTAAATGGTGTACAAGTACATTACGAGATGCAAGATTGGATGCTCCACTGGATACATCCACCCCTGGACCATGGAATCGCAGTAAAGCAAGAGAAGAAGTTAAATTTTCTTTGATGAGTAGAGTTATTGAATCAGATGAGCCCTCTATAGTCCAGGAATCCCTACAGTCAAAATCTTGGAAAGATGTCATGGATTTTGAATATCAATCATTGATGAAGAATAACACTTGGTAGCTTGTTGATCTTCCACCAGGGAAGAAACCCATTGGATGCAGATGGATATTCAAAACTAAGTACAAATTAGATGGGACAGTGGACAAGTACAAAGTAAGACTTGCAGCAAAGGGGTACACACAAAAAGAAGGCATTGACTATGAGGAGACATTTGCTCCCACAACTAAGATCAAAACGATTAGGATGATCTTTGCTCTAGCTGCTTAGTTTGGATGGAAAGTTCACCAAATGGACGTAAAAAGTGCCTTCCTAAATGGAGATTTACAAGAAGAAGTCTACATGACTCAACCTGAGGGATATGTTGTACCTAGTCAAGAAAAAAAGGTATGCAAACTCAGGAAATCTCTGTATGGCCTCAAACAGGCACCCGGGCATGGTACATCAAGATTGATGAGCATCTCGTACAACATGGATTTGTTAGAAATCCATACGATCCCAATCTCTACCTCAAAAATCAAGGGGAGATGGTGATTATTGTTGTCTATGTTGACGATCTCGTCATCACTGGCAGTTCAGTGAGGATGATCGATGCAACGAAGAAAGATCTTAATCAATCGTTTGACATGACCGATCTCGGGCTGATGCACTATTGTCTTGGATTAGAAGTGTGGTAGAAAGAGAATCATATTTTTGTTTCTCAGATGAAATATACCAAGACTACACTCGAGAAGTTTAGGATGATGGATTGCACACCAATTGCTACACCTATGGAGAACAAATTACAGTTATCTCATTCAGATCCATCTCTTGAGGTAAGTGCCACTCTCTATCGGCAGCTGATTGGGAGTCTCATTTTACGACTTACACTAGACCAGATATTAGCTTTGCAGTAAGTTATCTATCCTAGGTTCATGCAAGAACCTAAAGTTTGTCATTGGAAAGCAACAAAGCACATTTTGAGATATCTCAAAGGATTAGTGGATCTTGGTCTAGAATACAAGAAGAATGAAAACTTCTTCTTGACTAGATATTGATTCAGATCATGCAGGTAACATTGATGATAGAAAATCCACTTCGATTTGTATTCTTTATGGGATCTGGACCAATATCATGGGGAAGTAAGAAACAACACTTTGTTTCTCGCTCTTCCACAGAAGCTGAGTATCGTTCTACAGGAGAAGCTGTCTGCGAAGCGATATGGCTACGTCGCATACTGGAAGGACTTGGAGTACCACAGGAGAAACCTACCACCATGTATGTTGACAATGAAGGTGTTCTCAAGCTTGTTCGAATCCAGTGTTTCATGAGAGAATGAAGCACATTGAGGTACAGGTTCATTTCATCCGAGAACATGTCTTGAAACACAATATACAGCTTCAGTTTTGCCCAACAGCTGAACAACGAGCAGATATCTTCACAAAGTCACTTGCACGTGAAAATTTTGAGTTGTTCAGAGAGTTCCTCTCCTCATCCCTTGAGGCAATGTAAAATTAAGGGGGGGAATGTTAGGTAAAACTTAGTGTAAGTAATTTTACATTAGTTGGTTGTGTTTACCATAGGTAAAATCTTATTTTGTTATATTGTTTATTCGTATGGTTTATTTGTTGAAACTATATTTTGTATTTATTAATTCCCGTATGTATTTTGTTATAGCTATTTAACAGCTTGGTTGTATGGATATGACTATGCAATACCTATATATATTGCATTCATCCATTCTTTATGTAATTTTGATGGTTTTGCGAGATTAATAAAATTATACGAGTTGCCTCCCTATTTTGGTCCTTCGGGTCTTGTCACTAATGGAATCTATGAATCTAAGGAAAAGAAGGCCCTCATAACCTGAAATGGTGTGATAGATTATTAGCAAGGATGGCTGCTTGAAGGCTCTAATCAATATCAAGCTCTGGTGTGATTCAATCTATAGGTTGTGGAATACGTGGAAGATAACTGCGGGTGCTTTGTATATGCCTCGATAGGGTCATGAAAATGAATGATGGTGATGGTGGATTCTATGGGTGATTCCTGGTCTAGTCCATAAATCATTGGCTTGATTAACTATTATATCTAACAAGGATAACTATGTGATAATATCTAGTGGAAGTGGAGAGGATTTGAATATAAATGTGTGTAAACTAGCATCAACGTCGATTTTCCCATGGGCCCATTGGGTTATGCGACCTATGGATCACAATAGTAGATTCTCGGTTGTTGTGGACCTCCTATGGTCATGTGCATAATCAATTCCTAACCCCTAGTATCTAGTAGTCGTATGCCTTTTCGGCCTCTATATTGAGAACTAACAGTTGTGTAATCTTCTCAGAGTATCTTATACGTGTTCTGGCAACTTGAATTCTTAAGCTAGAGTTTATGTCAGTTAGAATGTCTCATGTGTTTTTTGTGGAACCAAAGGATCACACCCGAACGTTTTCTCTTTTTCAAGCCCTTCTACAGTAATGTGGAAATTTATCTAGGGTAATCTGTAGTTTGGCTGGTTTGACCAAAACGTACGCACTTTGTCATCTTCTATGTTTAATCCTCTTAACTGTGAGCTAATTTCTTGTAGGTCTATTGTCGTTTGGAAGACCTAAATTCTGAGATTTTGGTCTATGTCAATTATTGCTGCAACAAAGTTGGGTTGAGGCATGATTGGCTTGAATACGTATTCTCTGGGCTCCCTAGGTCCCGTGATTGTCATACAAATGAAACAATGTAAATCTAATTGAAGCAAAGTAAAACTAACTATGTAAAGTATATCTATAACATATATAACTTCTCTATTTTTGTGTTTTTAACGAACTATTTGAGCGAAATTGAAAGAGAAATTATTTAAAATATCTAGCAATTAACAACTAAACTAATAACGAAATTTAAAACAAACAAGGCAAGCTAAGTATAACTACTTTTGTGCATTTGTAAGTCTATTCTAAACAATGAAATAATCGACCTAATCTATTTGAAAGACTCTCGATACTACCTCAGAAGTGAGGAATGAATCATAGTTTCTTAGAAACTATTAATCCCCATAGCTTCCTTGAAATATTGAAAGTGGGATTAACTAAAATGAAATGCTTTTACTATTATATTTGATATGTTTTAACTAGAACTTTGATAGCTTGAACTGTATTTTGTAAAAAAATGGTGAATCTGATTGTGTGTGGCTTTGTCCCCTCGGTGTGGTCTCCTCGTTCCTTCATACTCACGTGAATCCGAGAAGAGCATGTAATGTTAGCATCAATAGAAGCGGTATTGGAACAATGGCAGTTTTGGGTGTAGACTGAATACAATGTGAGTAGGAGAGGGATAGCACAAGAGAACAGAGCTTGGCTTATGCAATTCCTAGTATAATTTATTGTGAGTCATACGACACAAAACATCCAGAACCTGAAGCTATTATTTTTTATGAATAGAACCTGCAACTCTAATGGCTTTAGACTAAAAATAAAACTATCCTATCTCAATTGATTGTGTGAAATAATAACAACACTGGCACAAGAATATTATGTGGCTTCTAAATAACAAAACAACACTAACTATGCATGCAATAAATGGAAACTATGAATTCCTAAGAACTGAAAGACTACACTATGAAATGAGAAGATGAGAGGCAATTTTGAGGGGCCATTTGATTGAAGATCAACCAGCTATTTGTAGAATCCCCATTTACCCAAAGGTGAAAACCAATTTGAACTCTTTAACCATAAACAATGCAAAAACACTATTCCAGGGAACCAGAATCATAAATACGAGTAAAGGTGGTGAAAAAATCTGGTAAACTTTGAAATTTATGTGAGTCACAATAAAAGAAATGTTCTAGAAAAATGCATGAAGGACCGCCGCCCTGCTTGGGTGGCGGTCACGAGACCGCCGCCCAGGCAAGGCGATGGTTTCAGAATAGCGAAGATCAAAACAAAAAGAAAAGAGGGGAGAAGAGGAAAACAAAGAATGCAGGGGCTAAGTAGGACATACAGGATGTTAACGCATACTTGGAGAGATTTTCGGATCCTAAACACCTTGCGAGGAGACCTGTATCATCATTGGGGCATGTGTAATGTTGTTCCAGCAGTGTAGTACCCTACAATTTTGGGTACGTACATATTACCCCCGGAGAAGTGTTTTAGCCATGAAGAGGCGTAAAATGGTGGGTCCGAGTATGGTGGTCCCAAAATGGGAGGTTAGAAATTATACCTGACATGTCCGTGTGTCGAAATGATGCCATCCAAAATTCCCGCTACCTACAAAATGAAAAGAGGACTCAAGTGCAGATAGATAAAATAAATTGAAAAATAAATACTAAAATAATATGAAATGAGGACTTACCATTAAACAGGGGATAATAACTTACCATTGTCAATGCTCCAAACCTGTGAAAAGGGCATTCAAAATGAGTTAAGATGTTATATATGTAAAAATGGGCCCATTTTCCTATTCATTTGCGCATGTCGATTTGATTGATTTTGAGCTCTGGGACCCACGGTGACAGTTTTTGACGAGAGTATAGTCAAAACATTCGTGATGAGATAGTGATCATGTCTCTGCGAGTGAAACATCGACCCATGAGATCATAGGTTATTTTTTCTTAATTTAATGTTTTTACCCTCAAAATGTAAAAATGATGAAATCTTTATCATGGGGGTATTATTTTTGAAAGTGTTAGTGTTAATAGGGTCACTTAGGGGGACACATAATGGGTAGGCTTTGCTTTTGTTGAAAAATAGTCATTTGTCATGTTTTTACGCATTTTATAGGGCACGTGACCCGTTCGAAAATTCAGACATGACCGCTACCCTAAGCAAGGTGGCGTTCTGAGAACCGCCGCCTACGATCGTGGTGGTAGTTATAGGACCGTCACCTTTGAGGCGGTGGTTATGGAACCGCCACCCTGCTCAAGGTGGCGGTCCTTCACAGAATGCCAAAATAATACTTGTTTGAATTCATTTTTGCATTTCTAGCATTCATTTATGTTTTAATGATTTTTCCAATGTGATTTGAATACTAACTTACTCCTTTTTGCATGTTTTTTCGTGTATACAGGAAAAGGATGAATATATTAGATGGAGCAGAGAGAGAGTGTGTGATTGGATTCTAGTAGTGTTGGATGCACTTTCTCAGGATGAGTAGGACACTCTTCAGAGGACCGACATATTACATATATCACGGGTCCCACATGTTGCACCTTCTAGTCACATACTTTGTGACTTGTTTTCATATTGGGATGTTGATCGGAACACTTTCCAATTTCCAGGAGTCAGGGGTGAGTGGACTATCACCCTGGAGGATGTCTACCATATCTTGGGGGTCCCAATCATTGGGAGACGGCTTACACTTGAGACAGTAGGGTCGTGGGCTCAGATAGTATAGTGGGCTACATACATGGGAGACACAATTATCTCCTTTGGTTCGAAGAAAGGGGTGAGGGTTCGTTCTATTCTAGCTTTCCTATCCCTTGATTCGTCGAGGATATTATGGGGATCCTTGCCTTGAGATTAATCGAGGACAAGGAGGGGATACCTTACTCTCTTTGTTGGTCCCCTATTATTGCGCTGATTGAGGCACATGGCCAGATTTATGCCTGGGGGGACTGACATACTTGGGACCACTTATCATGATTTATCTTGGGTGGTTCACTTACTGGAGAGCAATCATTGAGCCATCCAACCCTAGTTATGAGTGGGTCTACAAACGTATCATCTCTTATAGGAGAGGTGTAGAGGTGGCGAGATCCCGGAGCCATGAGGGCAGCCAGATGGACAAATATGTCGGTGCTTAGAGCACCCCACCAGCCAGTCACTTCCTTGACTCGATGATATGGATGACACACCTTATCAAGCCATGGCGGAGGTTATGGGGGCGAGGAGACCCTCACTTTGATATCTTTCTCTACCATAGGAAGCTTGTGGATGGGATGGGGAAGGTGGAGACACACCCCTTTGATTGAGTGCCCCATCGTTTGGCCTTCCTTATGTCGGTATGCTTCCCCTTTTGGCGCCAGTGTTTAGATCGAGTTCGAGAGGCTAGGGGAGGTCCTAGAGGTCGGGGTTGGACTATTGTTACTCTTGGCATCCCTATTGTAGCTGGGCGGTAAGTACGTGCTTGAGGGAGAGCCAGTGCTCCTCAGGCACCCTTACTTCAGATTACCACCGGTCCTACCTGACCACGGCATGCAGCAATGAACCCACCGATATAGACTGCGAGTCCGAGGAGTTCATAGGAGAGAGATGGAGGAGGAGATTGAGGTGAGGAGGTCATTGAGTCGAGGTGGAGAGGAGGCTGAGAAATCTTGAGTGGCATGACACTCAAATATCTTATAGGTCGAGAGGGAAGAGCGGAGTGCGGAGAGGGTGAATCTAGTTTCAGAGGAGCCTCCTTCTCAGGACTTGGGTGGAGAGTATGAGTCCATAGTAGGACATTATGTGGCCCTAGGCATAGGAGGAGGACATCATTCAGTGGCAGCATCTATGGCAGGTGCTGACCCTAGGGATCCCTCTTAGAGGCCCGGAGATCCGAGTGAGTTATCATCCTTCTCTTAATATTTGTTTTTAGCTAGGATTTGTCTTAGTTGTTATCTCTCCTTTTGTTTATTTTTGTTTTTACCTTTTGACTATTTTTAATTCATTTTTCTCCTTTTCTTGCAGAGACTGCCGATGAGTGGCGAGACTTGATTCATCGGGTATTCATTGATAACCTGATGATCCCCATGGAGAGGACTTGTGCCAAGCTATCTATGGATTGGGGGATCCTTGATGGTGGTAGGCATACCAACATTTTGACCCTATCGGCATGTGGCCAAGATAGTTACTACCCTCCATACCAAGTTGGTTGGGTAGAGGATAGCAGAGCACCTGATGAGGAGTCACTCTCATAGTGAGGATGTAGCTACTCCTTGGGATCACGAGCCCTCCATGCACTCGAGCGATGGCATAGCTGAGTCCTAGACATGGTCGTGCACCTTTAGAGGGATCTCATAGGGGTTGAGAGGCTGATTGGCTCTCTTAGATTGTTTATATGATTTATTTTGTATTTCTCGGGCTCATTGAGCATTTTTACCATGCCTAGCGCATGATGGCATTATACGGGAAAATTGATTATATATATATATATATATATATATATCTTTTTGGATCGAGACTCTTGGTATCTCGGGATTTTGTGATTTGTTTTTGCATGTAAAATAGATGTTTGTTTTTATATGCTTTTCAAAATGTATGCGATGGAGAATAAATGATACAAATGCTTTCCTCCTTTTTGTATTTTGTGATGTTGATATATGATAATGCAGACATAATGTGATTTTGAACTTTTCGCTTCTACAAGAAATTTTCTGGTACTTCGTATAGTTTTGACAGAACATGATGACAAGCTGGTATGATGAGCAGATGCACTTGCCCCACTTCTAACTCCACGCAACTAGTAAGATGTGAGGGCTCGCCATCGAGAGCTAGAAAGGGCACAAGCTATGAAATTTGTTGAATGATAGTGATGAGAGATAGACAAAGATTTGATGGAACAAAATTAGGATGCTACAAACCTATTCTACTCGGGTGACTCCATAGTTTAGAATGTGACTTGATTTTGCGGTTTATCTAGACTTAGATCCATAGATGGCCACATGGTAGACAAAATCTAGTTTTCGGGGTTTTGAGCTCTCTTGGAATTTTGGACATCAGATTCACTTGGTTTTAATTTAATATTTCAATGGTTTATTTGAACTATTTGTTTATAACCTTCAATGTTTATTATCAAGAGAACTCCATGTGCCTTACCCCATGCTTCTAGTAGGAAGCATGGGCTTATCACCATGGACAAGGCATAGGTGAGTAAAGGCGTTCCCATCCTTTCCCAACCCAATGTCACTAGTAAGAGATGAAGAATCATCACCGAAGGTTGGTAGGGCAAGGAAATATGTAAAATTAAAATTTTGTATTTGATCTACATTTGAATTATTTATTTGAGAAAAATGTCGGCATGTTCTTATTTCCAAAGAGATATACATACGGGATAGATGTGAAAATATGAAGCTTCTAGAATAGATAATAGGCAAGAAACCTATTCTAGGAAGAAACCAAAAGTGAGAACAAGCATACGAGGCCTTGGTATGGTTACCGTTAAGAATTTGTCATATCTAGCTTTATATGGATGAAATGATTCTGAAACGTTTGATGATGTTATGAAAATGAAGAAGTATGATTCGAATGTTTCTGCCAATACCATCAGAATTTTATAATGAATTACTTTGAGAATAAGTTCCTTGATCGAAACTTTTATGAAATGAATGGAAAAAGGAACCTAACTACATGAAGATGCAATGTAGATATAATTATACAAGTAGTGTGGGTTGCTTATGCATAGAATCATTTAAGATGTAAGGAATTGATTGTTTCATTGAACTCCTCACCATCCAAAGTGTACATAAGAGATATACACCATTTCCATAGTCTTTCGTGACTCGGTATGGGCCTAACCATTTGGGCTAGAATTTCCTTCCTACACCGATATTCTTGTCAATTTGGTCATGCGGTCTTAGAACTACATCTCCTTCATATATATCTTGTTCATAGACTCTTTTGTTATATTACCGGGACATCCGGTCAGAAAAGACTCTATGTCATTGTTCAGCATCCAATCTGGCCTCATCTACGCTTTCTAGTTGGGAGATACATGCTTCTCTATAATCTTCTTCATCCAGAATCCCTTATAGTGAGATATGGAGACTGGGTATTTCAGCCTCAAGTGGGAGAACTACTTCAGCTCCGAATACCAGTGAGAAAGGAGTTGCTCCTGTTGGTGTTCTTATTGAGGTCCGATGGGCCCACAAGGCCGGATATAACTTTAAATGCCAATCTCATTTGTTTTCTTTTACTGTTTTGAGGAGAATAGCTTTCAATGTCTTGTTTGTTGCTTGACCTACTGTTGGCTTGAGGGTAATACAGGGAGGTGTATGATGGTTTATTTTAAATTTACTACATAGCTCACGCACTTCGTCATTCTTAAAGGAAGTACCATTATTTGAGATAATGATTTTTGGGACACCGTACCTGTAAATGATCTGGTTTAAAATGAACTTAGCGATCATGGAACCTGGTACAGTGGTGAGAGGCATAGCCTCTACCCATTTGGTAAAATACTTGGTGGCCGTGATTATGAAGTTATGGCCATTTATTGATGAGGGAGAGAATTTACCTATCAAATCTAGGCCCCATGTAGAAAAGGGCCATGGAGTCGTGATTGGTTGTAGAGCTTGTCTTTGGCATGTGAATCTCATGGGAAAATTCTTGGCATTTATGACACTTGCGTATAAACCCTATTGCGTCGTGTTCTAGAGTGGGCCAAAAATATCCCATTCGATGTATTTTGTGAGAGGTGGCATGACCTCAAAAATGGCTGCCAAATATTCCACTATGGGATTTGTATGGGATCTTCTTGGATTCTTTACGTGTCAACACACCTTAGAAGAATTCCATCGAAAGACTTACAATAGATCACTTGCTCTATAATAACGTATTTATCTATGATAATGTGTAGCTGCCTCTTTTTTTTGGTGTAGCACCTTTTGGATACGCATGGCCCATGATATAATTAACAATATCAGTATACCAAGGACACTCAGAGATAGGAGGTATGGCTTCGATGTAGTATATGCATTCATCAGGGAAATATAGATCTACTAGATCGCCTCTGTCTAACGGGTTGTCGGCTAACCAATCCACAATGATTTGTCCCTTAACGGACTTTTGGTTTACAAAAGTTAATTCAAATTCTCCCGTTAAGGTTATAAAGTGTCTAGCCTTTTTAGAAAAGGACCCTTATGTGAGGAAAATTCGTAAATGGTTTATTTTTATAATGACCCTTGTTTCTTGATTTAGCATGTAATGTCTTAGGCATTTGGTTGCAAAGACTATGGCAAGGCATTCTCATTCTGCCTGTGTATAATGCATTTCATAATCGAGTAATGTTTGGCTAATGAAATAGATCACGCGTTCTCTTTTGTCATCGTCTTCTTGAGCCAACATGCAGGCTAGCGAGACATTGGTAGCTTGCAAATATAAGATTAAAGGGCGGCTGAAATTAGGAGGCATTAGCGTAGGTGGTGACAACAAGAAACGCTTAACTACTTCAAAAGCCTCATTGCAGTCTTCAGTCCAATTGATACTATAATCTTTCTTGAGTAGATTGTTGATTGGATGAATGGAAAAGCTTAAATCTGGGATGAATCTTCGGATTGCACCGAGTTTCCTAAGAAATGATCGATTCAGATTGATCCGAAGGTTGGATCATTTCAAGAACAACCTAGATTTTGGCTAGGTCTATATCAATCCCTCATGATGATATAATGTAACCTAGAAGTTTCCCTCCTCTCACACCAAATACACATTTTTTGGATTTAGTGTGACTCGTATTCAACCAAACATGAAAGAATGATGCGGAGCACTTTTGGGTGATCACAACACTTCTTGGCCTTGGCCAACAAGTCATCTACATAGGATTCCATGATGTTATGAATAAGATCATGAAATATGTATGTCAGTGCCCATTGGTATGTAGCACCAGCGTTCTTAAGAATAAATGGCATAAGAGCATAGCAATAGGTTCCCCAAGGAGTTATAAATGTAGTTTTGGCTTGGTCTTGTTTAGATATTCTGATTTGATTATATCCCAAAAATCCATCCATGAGAGACAAAAGCTCAAATCTAGTTGTTGCGTCAACGATGACATCAATGGATGGTAATGGGAAATCGTCCTTGGGGCATGCTTTGTTAATGTCTTGGAAGTCTATGCAAATGTGTATTTTCCCATTCTTTTTTAGAATGGGGACGATATTAGATACCCACTGAGAGTAATCAACCGGTTTGATGAACCCTACCTGGAGAAGCTTCATTACCTCTTCCTTCACCATGAGAGCTACCTTGGGTTTCATTGGTCTCAATTTTTGTTTAATTGGCTTTGCATCTGGTTTGGTGATGAGGTTGTGTACCACGATGTGTGGTGCAATTCCTGTCATTTCTTTATAATTAAATGTAAAAGCCTTTTGATGTTCTCTGAGGATTTGAGTGTGTATTTCTATCTCCTCTGGAGTTAGCGAAGATCCTAGTTTTAAGATCTTCGGTTCTTCCTCCGTTCCGATGTTAATATCAATTGTTTCCTCGATTAAAGAAGTGTTACCTTCTTCAAACTCAGGTGGGGCTGGAGGTAGTTCTAGATCTTCTCCATTCTCTATTGCATATATGTCGAGCTCCTTTTGTGGGGGGAGCTCTACCATGGGGTTTCCAAAGTAAGAAGACGAATGTGGGATTAAGGACAAATCCACCACATGATGGGTGAGATGTAACTCTGCATAGGCATTTAGGTAATCAAGAGTGGCTCTATCACTATCAACGTGATCTAAGATAGTAGATGTATTCTCAGCTATGTTTAAAAGAGGGTTTGACATTTTCTTTATTAATGGTTCAGTACGAAGGGATACCATGAAATGGGTGTCTTCCAACTCATTGTTTGGAGTGAAATGTGAAGTTGAGGTTGCTATCAAATCTACAAGAAGGTTTTGTTCTTGTGGGATTACTTCAATTGATATGAAGTTAAATCCTTTTCTCATATATAATACCGTTGTTTTGTAGAGTTGCAAATGTTCATCTCTAGTCTCATACACCTCGAGACTTGGTTTCTACTAATTGAGAGTCTCCTAACACCCACGATGTCATTAACACTTGAGCCTCTTAGCTAAGATGAGGCCAAAGAGGAGGGCTTCGTACTTACTCGGTGCTATTATTTATACATTTGAAATTTAGCTTAAAGATGAATGATAAGATCTTCCCTCGAGTAAAGATCACACCGCCCGACCCCATAACAACATCTAGCTCCATCAAAATTGAGAGTCCAATATTTACTTGAGAAGATGTATCTTTGGGACATTTGCTAGGTCCACCTCTTCTACTACTTGGTTACCTCTACCATGCAGAGCTCTTACGCTAGAAGAGAACCAACACCTAGGGTATATCCCATACCTACTAGAATCAAATGGTAGGAAAATTGGTAGATCCTATTCTATAAATTTGAAAATATTTGCAATAGTTCCTAGTGATAGCATTTCTACAATGTTAGCCTCATCCTTGAGGGATGGGATATTCTTGATTGGGTTTGTACCTTCTAGTTTCATCGTAGGTACCAACTTTTCTTCTGGTTTTGAGTTGGTTGGCTTGTTAATTTGGTTTGTTGGGAGTTCAAACTCAGAGTGAACACTTGGTCTTTTCTTTAGGTCAGCTAGGTGTATATCAAATGGTTTCGGATCACCTTTTGCTATGAATACCCTTCCCAAGTGTAGGAATCTTATTTCTTGAAATAACGTAGAAGGGATTGCCTTCATACGGTGTATCCATGGTCGGCTGAGGATAATATTATAGCTGGTTTTCCGATCTATAATATAGAACTCACTGAGGATTGTTTTGGGTCCTAAGGTGATTTGGTAGTATTATAGTTCCAATTGAAGTGGCTTTAAGGATATCATAGCCTCTTAGCATATTCCAAGTCATGGAGCAATTCATTTCTCCATACACTAGCTTTTGAAGGAAAGAGAAGGGAACTATGTTAACTATTGCCCCATTGTCAACCATTGCATGTTTAACGTAATTGTTATAAACCCACACTTATAAATGTAAGGCTGGATCACCTCTTCGTGCAATTTCGACATCTATCAGCATTTTTTTTATGTCAAATATAAACTCAGTATCCGTATCTGGCTGCCCTAGAGGGTGAATATCAAAGTCTATATGGTTTACTTTTGTTTTGGGAGGTGGAGTGATGTTAATTAAATGACCTAAACGTAATGTGTCTAAAAGAGCAGCCCTATGGGAAAAAGAGTTCTTCAGTAAGTCCAAAAAGGAAATATGAGAGAAGGTCTTTGTTAGGTCATTAATTAAATCATAGGCACCTACGGGTTTTACTAATGGTTTTGAATGTTATTTTTCTCTAGTGGGTAACTTGGACTTGGCTGAGAGGAATACTCTCGTGTCCTTGTTACAGCTTCCACATGTAGTTCAGTGTCTAACTCCACTAAACTGACTATCTTAGGTCATAGCTGATTTCCTAATTATGGTGTGACAGGTGGATTTAGTGAAGTCGAGGCTTCATGATCATTGTTTCCTATCATTGCACCCTTGTTCATCCCTTTTGGATTTAATTTATTGTGATTTGCAAGCGGATCATTGAAGATCTTAAGGGGAGCATTTTGAGGGGAGATTGCTCCCACAAAAGTATTTAGCACAGGTGATGCTGGATTTGCTAAGAACATATCTATGAAAAGTTGTCTTTGTTCTTCTAGCAGACACTGCATGAACTTATTGTAATCGCAGCAAGTCCTAGTGTCATGTCCTCATATTTTGTGGAAACCACAATTCTAGTTGGGATTGTAATTCCTAGGTTGTTGGTTTGCAACGTATTGTGGTCCAAAACTCTGATTAAACTGTTGACTATTAAAGTTTTGCGTTTATTGTCTTTGGTTTTGGTTTTGATATCCAGTTGAATTTTGACTTGGACCATGTTTTCGGGTTTTTTTCTTTGTTGTTGTTGTGGATGATTAAAATCCATCGAGCTGATTGTCAAGGTAAATTTCTTGTTTTGTTGATTGTTATTCACCGGTGGAGCATTCACAACATTTTCTTTTTTTGTTTGGTCAGTTACTCCATCTATTGTTACGCCATGATTTTTGTTAAGGATTTTAGGTCCTTGATTGACATTTGTGGTAGTAGGATAAGTTGTAGTATTTTGGTTGGGGATGATTAACCTCCCATTTGTTCCATATGTCTCTGTGGATTTGTTATCTATTTCCGCTTGATCTATTCGAGAGAACACTCTCAATTACTTCATCGTAAGTCCTTAGTGGGAACTTCTAGACTTCTTCCTTTACCTCTCTGCTGAGAGAATGAAGGAATAAATCACATAGTTCCATCTGGTCCATGTTTGGAGCGCTTGTTGAAGAATAGAGGACTGTACGCCATCTCTGGATGAAATGAGTGACATATTCATTGTGTTCTTGCTTAATGTGCAAGAATTCCCTGATTCTTGTTCTCAACAGTTTGTTTATGTCAAACACCTTGATGAACTCTAAAACGAGTTGTTTAAATGAATGAATGGAAGCTTTAGGTATTCTGTAATACAAATCATGGGCGATGCCCTATAAAGTTTTGGGAAATATTTTGGCGATAACCCCATCCCAAGGGAGTAGTTCTTGAATGGTTGTGGCATAGGCCTTAATGTGTGCATTCGGGTCTCCCTCCCCTTTGTATTTGGGAAAATCGGGAAGAGGTCTTGGAAGCATGACACTTCGTATAGTGAAGTCTAAGGGCTCTTTCAAATATTCTGAATAAGTTCCTATCACATAGGTTTCGACCATCGATGGCGCTTTGTTGAGGGGGTAGAGGTGGAATGGGTTGTTGATATGGCATAGTGTATGCGTATGCGTTTACAGGGACATAAGGAAATCCTTTTGGTCAAGTGAACATGCCGGGAGAAGAGAACATATCTCCATGCGGTGATTTGGAATACATGTTTAAGTATGGACGAGCATTGCTTAGGAATGGATTGGTTTGTACTAAGCTAGAAGGTATCATATTTTCCTTTGGAATGGTGTTAGAAAACGTGGTCCTAGTTGGCATTTATTATGAATGCTGAGGAGGCATGCCCAATGTGCCTATTCCTATGAGGAGGTCTACTTGGCCAGGATGATGCGGAGGATTGGAATTTCCTACCTATATGAATTGAGAATTTTGACTTGCTTTAGCAAGTTATAACCCTCTAACTTTTTCTACTAAAGTGGAGATGACTTCATTTGGCGAAGTCACAGTATTTTGCCTTAGTGGCATTTTCTATATATGCTGAGGCTGCAAAGGGGTATGATACCCTACTATGAACTGATCATTTCCCTGCCAATTTTCACCAAGGGCATTTCCTATAGGTAGAGGTATGGAGGTGTTTTCTTGAGCAGAGACCTTGGGTCATGTTTGTAAACTTCCTCTAGGTTGGTACATACTCCAAGAGCATTGTTCACTCCTGGCATAACACACGGAATGTTCATCATCTAAAAATAGATATGGATCTGATTGTCTATTAATTTGTGGTCTAAGCAACACCTAAGGAGACAAACCAGATTCTCCCATAAATGTCATGTTGTTTAAGCCTGAAGGCTCTGGTTGTTGCGTTTGAGTGAGCTGGTCCAACTCCTCTATTTGGAAAGAAGAACTATATCTAGTCCTTGGAGGCGGAGTTTGTGTTGACAATTGGTTAGTTGAATAGTTGTCATCCCATGCTAAGAGCGAGGGTCATGGTTGTCTATTCAGTTGATCGTAGTACGCTTCAAGACATAGGAGAGGTCTCGCCATATGCATCGAATCTCGACATATTCGGGGTATATGAATAACCACAGAATAATGGGTAAGAGTGAAGGTGGGTGGAAGAAGTGAAAATAAAAGAGGAAGAAGCTGTTTGTTTCACGTCGGGTTCACCAATTTTGTATGATGGAAAAGTGACAAGCAAGCATGGGAATCTACAAGTAACTCTTCCTCACACCCGACCTCCCGAGGTCATGCCGAGATAGCCGGTGGGGATGGAATATACATGGGGTATGGATAAACTAATTGGGAAATCTTATGTCTTCAACACTCACTAATGGAATCAGCGAGTCTAAGGAAAAGAAGGCCCTCCTAACCTAAACTTGCATGATAGATCGGTCGGCGAGGATGACTACTCGAAGGCTCCAATCAATATTGAGCTGCAGTATGATTCGTTCTATAGGTTATGGAATACGTAGAAGATAACTGCGGGTGCTTCGTATATGCCTCCTCAGTGGTCATGAAAATGAGTGACGGATTGATGGTGGATTCTATAGGTGATTCCTCCTGGTGTAGTCCGAGAAATCCTTGGCTTGATTAGTTATTATATCTAACAAGGATAACTATGTGATAATATCTCGTGGAAGTGGAGAGGATATGAATATCAATGTGCATAAACTAGCATCAACGTCTGATTGTCTCATGGGCCCATTGGGTTATAGGACTGTGGAGCACAACCATAGATTCATGGTTGTTGTTGACCTCCTATGGTCATATGCGGAATCAATCCCTAACCCCTAGTATCCAATAGTTGTATGCCTTTTCGGCCTCTATATTGAGAACTAACAATTGTGCAATCTTCTCAGAGTATCTTATAGGCGTTATGGCAACTTGAATTCTTAAGCTAGTGTCTATGTCGGTTAGAATGTCTCCTACATCTGGCTGTGGAGAAAAGGATCACACCCGAACGTTTTCTCTTTTTCAATCCCTTCTATAGTCATGTGGACATTTATCTAGGGTAATATGTAGTTTGGCTGGTTTGACCAAAATGTATGTGCTCTATCGTCTTCTATGTTTAATCCTCTTAACTATGAAATAATTTCTTGTAGGTCTATTGTTGTTCGGAAGACCTAAATTCTAAGATTTTGGTCTATGTCAGTTATTGCTACAACAAAGTTGGGTTGAGGCACGATTGGTTCGAATACATATTCTATGGGCTCCCTAGGTCCCGTGATTGTCATACAAACGAAACAATGTAAATCTAATTGAAGAAAAGTAAAACTAACTATGTAAAGTATATCTAAAACATATATAACTTCTCTTTTTTTATGTTTTTAATGAACTATTTGAGTGAAATTGAAAGAGCAATTAACAACTAAACTAACAATGAAATTTAAAACAAACAAAGCAGCCGAGTATAGCTACTTGCCTGTGTAGTTGTAAGTCTATTCTAAACAATGAAATAATTGATCTAATCTATTTGAAAGACTCTCGATCCTACCTTAGAAGTGAGGAATGAATCATAGCTTCTCAGAAACTATCAATCCCCACTGACTTCCTGGAAATATCGAAAGTGAGATTAAGCTGAAATGAAATGCTTTTACTATTCTAGTTGATATGTTTTAACTAGAACTTTGATAGCTTGAACGGATTTCTGAGAATAGTGGTGAATCTGATTATGTGTGGCTTTGTCCCCTCGGTGTGGTCTCCTCGTTCCTTCGTGCTCATGTGAATCCGGAAGATCATGTAATGCTAGCATCAATAGAAGTAGGTATTGGAACAATGGTAGTTTTGGGTGTAGACTGAATACAATGTGAGTAGGAGAGGGATAGCGCAAGAGAATAGAGCTTGGCTTATGTAATTCCTAGCAGGATTTATTGCGAGTCATATGACACAAAATGTCCAGAACCTGAAGCTATTCTTTTTATGAACAAAACCTGTAACTCTAATGGCTTCAGACTGAAAATAAAACTATCCTATCTCAATTGATTGTGTGAAATAATAACAACACTAGCACAAGAAGATTATGTGGCTTCTAAACAACAAAACAACACTAACTATGCATGCAATAAATGGAAACTATGAATTCCTAAGAACTGAAAGACTAAACTATGAAATGAGAAGATGAGAGGTAATTTTTGAGGGGCCATTTTCTTGAAGATCAACCAACTATTTATAGAATCCCCATTTACCCAAAGGTGAAAACCAATTTGAACTCTTTAACCATAAACAATGCAAAAACACTATTCCAAGGAACCAGAATCATAAATATGAGCAAAGGTGGTGAAAAAAGCTGGTAAACATTGAAATTTACGTGAGTAGTGACAAAAGAAATGTTACGGAAAAATGTGTGAAGGACCGCCGCCACTGCCTGGCGGTGGTCACGAGAATGCTACCCGAGGCGGGCGGTTGTTTCATAATCGAAGATCAAAATGCAAAGAAAAAGAGGGGAGAAGAGGAAAACAAAGCATGTAGGGGATAAGCGGGGCATACGAGATGTTAACGCATACTTGGATAGATTTTCTAGATCCCGAACACCTTGCGAGGAGACATGTATCATTATTGGGGCACGTGTAACATTGTTCTAGTAGTGTAGTACCCTTACAATTTTTGGTATGTACAAGATTACCCGTTAAAGGTAGATGCTTCAACAACCTCTAACCTGAAAAGAGAATTGTTAGTAACATGTATGAAAATAGAAAGTGTAATAATTTAGGTGTATACATAAATTCTCTGTTTTTAGTTGATTATCGCTTCTATTTTTGGAACATGGAAAGGACAGAACAAATTTGAACTCCATTATTTTTCATTAGTAATGAAAATGACCTTTTCATATAGTATGCATATATTTAAGTTTGGGACAGTCTTTAGATTACCATTGTTAATATATATGCACAATGGCTTGATTATGTGAATAGCCAAGCATGAATGTTTTGAAGTTAGTTGGAAAATATTATGAGTTATTACATTTATAATTGTTGTTTGGTGATAAAATATATGTTCAATTATTTTCCAAATTTTTAAGTTATAATGGGATGGTTGTATACAGTAACAATGGACATAATGTTTTATATAATTATGAAGTCTCATTATGATATGTTATAAGTATATTTCATAATAGAAACTATGGAATTTACTGATTATAACTTATTGATTAAGAATAATCTTAGCCATCTATTATTATGTTATTTTATTATAATTACAACATAGAATAAGAGTATGTGAACTCATGCTAGTTCATATGAACTGACCCATATATATCTCTCCTACAATTTTACATGAAAGGCTTACATACTTGAAGTAGCATTTTATAATAGATTTTATTATTATTTTTATGTCATGAGTTTATTTTGAAGTAAATCTAACAAGATTATTTTTAATCATTTTGACTTTGTAATGTAAATATCATCACATCTTAAAAAGGGCATTATGGCCCAATGTATTATTCTTGCTGATTATTGTAAATCATTATTAATGAAGATTGGGATATTTATCCCTTATTTGTAATCTAGTCATATGACTTGTCTTACTTGAACTGAAAATGTAGATATTTAATTTATAAAGTTGATTTATGAATTAAACTGATAATTTCTTAAGTTATGTGATTATTTCTAATTTCATTAAATTATATAGAATGATCAAAGAATACTTAAAAATGACATATAAAAAGGATAACAATGAAAATAAAATAATTATGATTAGGTACTTTAGAGTAATAATGGATTGATCATGTTGATTAAATGAACTTAAATGACTCGGGATGAATAATATATATTTAACATACACCTAGAAAAAATTATTAAGTTGTTACTAAGTACGATAAGAGGAACTAATAATAGTTAGTAACTTGTGTTACTAAGACTTTATGGAAACCTATTAAAATTATGAGAATATACTTTACAAATGACTTGTTAAAATAATTATAGCTTCGTACAACTTAGGATATCTATAGAAATGTTAGTGAGGACATAATGATGGGTAATCATTACATGGTCACTATATTTCCCATAGGAATCCTAAGATGGTATGGATGAGATTATTTTCATTTAGGGAAATGAACCAGTAGTAGAATCTCCCTCTTCTTAACTAATTCACCTTCTTTAGAAATAAAAATTCTAGATAACTTTATTCGGATGGTTGTGTGGTGACATAAGAAAAGTTTCGTAGGTTAGTAATACGATCTCGGAACTAATCTTGTAAAGAAATGAATAAAAATTTGGCCAAAGTAATGTAATAGATTAATACATTTATTGTTTACTAATCCCCTAAATTAATAGTGTTAGATATCAAATGGAAGTTGCATGAATTTCTTCTAGGTAGGAACTTAGGAGATGCACATATTTCTCATAACTTGTAAAAGGATAAACCAAGTATACACACTCAGTTAGACTGATTTAAGGGAGATCATGGATATCTGGATATACCCTTACAATCTGCACATGGTTATTATATGTTATCAAATGGATTATGAATAATTTAATTATGTTGGATTATTTAACAGTAAGCTAAATAATTAATGTTAAACATTGGTATCATTAATTGTATATAAAGGGTATGATTTTAATAAAAATATCATTATATTGGATGATCATAACATGGGTGTTACAAATATCTCCTTTGGAGTAAATTTACTTTAAGTATACTATTATAATAAAAGGAGCCCAAATTTACAATTATGAGAAATGTTGATGGATTGAGCTCGGTCTATTAGATGTTATCCATATGATTGGTTGAGTTGGAAGACTACATTATGATTTTGATGGAGAAGGAATTATATTTCCTATAATATGATAATGGAAACGTATCCATTCTATTCATTCTCACATAATCATCTTACTCATTCATTATATATAATATTCTAGAATGAGAATAGACAGTTTACCATTTTATTCATTCTCATAGCATTATCTTTCTCATTCATTCTATATTAATTTACCTAAATGTTCAAAAATGGTGAATTCCCATTCTAATAATTACGTATAATATGAGAATAGACGTATTCCTATTCTATTCATTCTCATATAAAAATATTTTCATTCATTCTATATTCAATATTCATAGAGCACTATAAGCTAACAATATTCAATCTAAAGAAATAGACAATTTTTCTATATGTTACTTTAACAAGCATGTTTAAAATGGGAAGATTCCCATTCTTATTATCTTTCTTATTTATGAAATATAATATTATATCTCTTGACTATCGACATCTACTCATTCCATTCATTTTCATACAAGCATATTTCTCATTCATTCTATATAATATTCTTGAATGAAAATGGACATCTTCCCATTCTATTAATTCTCATAAGATCATCTTTCTCATTCATTCTATTTTCATTCACCTTAATGTTTAGAAATATTTAATATATATTTCATCATAGAGAATATTGAACCATTCTGAACATATGTGGGAATTTCTTCAACAAATGTAAACAATGGAGTAAATCAGTTCAAGGAAAATGGTATTCCTAAGAGGGACATTCACATTACCAACTAGCATGATGTTCCCGTAAATACATGTAATGGATGGTGGTGAATATAGAAGATATGTCAAACCCTACACCACCAATTACTACAACTGATTCACACACATGTATTAAATACTATTTATTCATTTTTAAAACATTCAAGTACTTTTCTATGTTAGTTGGAATCAAATTTTTAAACATTTATTAATTACAATTATTACATTCTATAAATACATCCAGATACAATATTAAAAAAAGGAAATATGTAAGGATATCAAGTAAAAATATACACTTAGTAAAATACTCTTATTGTATTCTAAATAAATATAATGTAATAATATATCTCAATATTATTTTTTTGCAGTCCCTCCAAAGAAACATTTATTTCTTCTCGAATTAGAATGATTATTAGTTCAAAAGAAAACATCTATAAATAAAAATACTTTACAATTGAACAATGACCACATTCAACCAAGAGGCTCTGTTGGTCAATTTCAATTAGCTACAACTACACAATTTCAAATATCATTTTTAGTGCATTTGATACAAATATCAATGTAGAACATTTTTCAATGAAACTACTACAAAAAGATAAAGTGGAGGATCCTCCATCATTTTTTTGGGGTTTAGAGCACTACGCAAAAATAAGAAGAAAAATATATGATTTTTTTTATATAATTTGGAGATAACGATATATTCAATACAATTGTCAAACAACTCTTCTACTCAATCTAATCAACAAAGGAGTACTGAGGAGATTTTTTTGGATTCTCCAAAGGTGTCTTCATATTGATAATTTAAGAGTCATAAATGTCTTATGGAAATATTTTTACACAACTAGAATTAAATTTAGGTCATACAAATGGTGTAAGACACGCCTTAAAGTAATGTAGTCGGTCTCGAAGAAAATAGTCGAACAAATCAATATATAAAATGGTGTTTGTAATAATTATATAGCTCCTCAAAATATAAAAAGGAATTTGTAATAACTATATAGCTCCTTTTACCATTTTCTATAAGATTTGATTACTATATAATGCTTAAAATGTTATTGATAGTTATATGTTATCATTTATATTGGATTAAAATTTGTATTTAAATCCATAAAATTTTGAAATTCATTCCTTGCAAGTTGCGAATATGTTGAAAGAGGAAACTACATATAAAGATGAATTTGTACTACTAATATAAAATGGACATGTACAAATATCTCAAAAATTAAATATTTTCTTATTAAAATTTGTTAGAGTTTAGCCACAAAATATCGCAACTATGGAAAATAAATGTATATAAATAACATATGTATACTATAGGCAATGATTTGATTTATTAAAAATTATTTTTTGTGTATTGGTTGATTTTTCATATGTCATTCCACATGGAAGGAATGTATTCATTTTGGGGGTAGAAGGACTACTATTTGTATTTAAATGGATTATTGAATTTAGATCACCGAACATATAACCATATTTTATATATACGTGTTATTGATACTTCTATTGAACATTAATCCCTACATTGTGAACAATAACACAAGAACATTTTCGTAATGGATTGTAATTTACATTAATGCACTCAAGAGAATAACATGTCTTGATAAGATAATTGATTTGGCTATAAAATATAGAGCTCATTTTTGTGGGGCATATTACAACATAAAATCAATAATGATTTTTAAGATAAAACAAGGGGAACATTGTGTCAGGTTTACATAAAAAACATACAAAATGTTCTATACAAGTGAATTGAGATGTATGGAGCGAGATAATAAATTGTTTGTAAGTGAAAAAAAAAGATTAATTCATGATAGAAAAGAATCCTTTTTCTTTAGATTTCTTTTAGGATGGAAATTTGATGGCAAAATGTATTACGATAGAAAACTATTTAAACACTTATGTAAATGGTTAAATCATGAGGGCTACACCAAAATATGTTTCATTCTTAGGAAACATATAAAATAATTAGTGAGCTTGATTGAGTTTACATGGTATTGCTATATTGTTTGGTAAACATAATTAAATTGGTTAACTTTATACTCATTTGAAATTCAATTTAAATTTCCATTTGTAGTTAGAAGATGATTATTTGAAAATTCAATTGAATTATTTCAATTAAATTGTAAAAATTCATAGTTTATGATGATAATTCATTTTTTTATGACTAAAAAGCTGATTATGTTACATTAGTACTATTCTTGGGCTCTGGGTGAGCTCCAGATCGTGTGTGTATTTTACCTTAAAGGCAACTTCAAACTAAGCTCTAGAATGAGAAAATTCTAAATACCTTATAGGAAGCTCCAGTTGAGATCTGAATTGATCCCCTGAATGTGTTTATTTTGTCTTGTGGTTAGCTCCAAAATTAGAAAACCATTTATATTCCTATCTCTTGATCATTCAATCTTTTAGTTCTAAACCATTAGAATTTTCAGCTCCATACTAGTCATACTTATAGTTCTAGACCATTTATACTTCGACTTGAGACCATTCATACTTTCATAGCCCAACAATAAATTCTATCTCTATACCATTTAATATTTCAACTCCCGATCATTAATACTTCTATCTCAAGGAACATAAAAATTTCATCTTCAAACAATTTAACTTTCTAACTCATCTGTACAATTCATACTTCTAGTGCTTGAACATTCATACTTATATTTGTGCACTATTCATACATCCATTATCTGCAAAGTTTTCAAACATCTAATTATAGAGGTTGTACATTTTATATGAGAATGAACATTTGTCCATTCTAAGAATATTGTTTGGGCCAGAATGGGCATCTGCCCATTCTAAGATATTTTGGAATAAGTAGATGAATATTATATGCAAAGTACTAATGTAACCTCTATTTTCCCTTTATATTAAATTTTTCATTATGCATAACTATTTTGTAGATGTAGGATAAATAGTAAATAAATAATATTTAATAAAAAAATTAAGATAACAAATATAAGTATTTACTTTTTCAAACTAAAAACTATAAACCCTATAATTTAAATCCAAAAATATGATACAATAATTGCAAAAATATCTAATTTAGAATCCAATAATAGTATATTTGATCTCCAATATTTCATACAAATAAAGCTGATATAGACAAATTCGGTTTTTAATATGGACTATAATATGTCCAAATTTTATGAAATTGTGGTTTTAACTTGAACACATGTTTCCAACTATGATGTTGACACAATATTTATATCTTATGATTTTAAACCTCCTTAATATACTAGTGATAGTGAAGATGAAAAAACTTCTCTATATGTTCTCGCTAGCTAATACCCTATCACTCAATGTGATTCCCGTTAAAACAACCCACTTGGGACCCAAGAAACAACATAGGGTTAGTTAGGAAAATTATGGAATAATTATTTTTTTGATTAGAAGTGTCCACAACTAGGTTGCAAGAAAATAGTTGACACTAATAGGTTCCAGAACAAGTTTAATCTCCTAGAACATACTTTTCTTTTATTAACAATTATCAGAGGTCACAAGGTCCAAATTTTAGGGTTAGAAGTTTTAGTTAGGTTTAAGGGGTAAATTAACACCATACCCACTCTCTAACAGGATCAAAATTTCAACTTGATTTTTCTCACACTTAATGCATTCAAAATTTCCCTAAATCATTACCATTCCATAGGAAATTTTCTCCCCTTTCCAACGATATAAATAAATCCTTCAAACTCCTTGTAAAACTCCAGTTATGGGCTGGCGGACCTTAGGGGTCAAATTTTTCCCCAAGGGGACATGTGTCGAGTGGGGAAGAAGACCCTTTGTTGGGTTGGTGGGTCGCGGGGTGGTATTTGGAATTTTCCCCATGCGGATGTAAAGTTCGCAATATTTTTGTGCCTCTGTTGTTCCTCTAAGGACACATGTTGGGCTCTAACCCAAGGTAAGGAGAGGACGAGGGAAGAACATTTAGGAAAATTTTCCAAAGGGAGAAAAGGGACCATTTAGCGCCCACGCACCCGTGGGTCCACCAGGGACATGTGGCACTCAACAAGTGAAGCGAGGTAAAGAGGGAGGTACAGGCACGGTAGCGAGAGGAAATTGGTGAAGTTTTCCAAAGGGGAGGGGAAAGGAGTAAATGGCGCAAGTGGGTCTCCATGCCCGCAAAGGGTCTCACCGGGAGAGGCGGAAGTGCGGGTCTGCATGGGAAAACACAAAAAATTTCCAACTTTTTTTTTTCAAAAGATAGAGTTGCGAGGGTTTCCCCACCCCCACTATCACCCCATGGTGCCATGTGGCATCCTCTAGTTGGTTGTGGCGAAATATTTTAAAAAAATTCCCCAAAATTTTTCAAAGGATTTTCAACGGGAAAATTTCAGGCTGCGGGCCTTCCAAGGAAAATTTTCCCAAATTTTCTTGCCAAGGAAGAAAAATTTCAAAAGGCCATAAATTCTTCTAGAAAGCTCAATTTTGGGAAAATGAGGACTTTCTGCAAAGCTCTCAATGCCCTCTTTGCACTTTGAAAACATAAATTGTACATTTTGATAAAGTTTAAGGGGTGAATTTTATGAAAATGTCTCGTAAGATTTTAAACAGAAGCTGGTGAATTTTAACTTATAAAAATTATTCAATTTGATCTCCTCCTTCACTCAACATGCCAAACAGACATGGAGGATTGTTCTAGTAAGGATTTAGGATGTTTTAGGAAGGTAATTTCACTTGTTTGATTTCCAATTTGCATTTTTCCAACAATTTGTGAAACGATTGTGAAAAGGTTTAGGCTTGATTTTGTTATGTTTTAAGTTGTTTTCTTAAGTGTTCTTTGTCAATTTTTGTTCATTGATGTCATAGCATTCTAAATTATAACATTTTCAAGATTATTATTATGTGCAAGCCAGAACTATACATTTTGATAGAATTTATTTTCCAGTTTTAAATTTACAACAGAGATCCATTTCTAGATAATTTTTTTATCAATTTCATGATTCAAGTGTGGAAATTAATTTATATTATAGCCCAAGGCATTTATTTGTTTATAAACAAATAATTTAAAAGCTAAATTGTAAAGTCTGGTTTCCAATTTAATATATTTCCAAAAGAGACAAAGTAATATAATTCCTTCATACGTATTTCTTCTTTTTCCATTTTTCTAAACATGGATTTCAATCACAATCTGATATTCCAATTTGAATCAACAATGCAAATGAGGAAAGGTATTGCAATCCTTTATTAATTCTAAAAGAAATACATCTTTACATTCTTCCATTCCTTGAATGCAATTAGCAGATTTCACTTTCTTTCTTTCAAATGTACAAAACAGAATATAAATATCTTTCACATTTCAAATATACAACTTTCATAACCAATTACATACATCTTTTCTTCACAAAATACATTACAATTTCATCCACTTCAAAGTGGGAAAGGTTAAAAATAAATAATATTTCACAAGGGACAGTCAAATGTCTTTCTCCTCTACTCCAGAATAGTAACATGCAAGTTTCCTTTTTCTTCCAATTCGATCACAAAAAAGTGGGGGAAAGGCAACGCTCTCCACCCAACCAAGACATCCAATGAAAGGAGAATCCATCCTTCATCATTGGCCCCCGAGCCCCAACCACAATGCAATAAGAAATGGATAGCAACCCATGGCAACAACAGGCTTCCATAACACACAACATTATTTCAACATGCATAATCAAATTAAAACATAGTTCAACACAAGACAACAATTTACAACTGCATTTGAAAACATTCAAAACAAAACTCAGGCTTGATCATGCAAGCCAAAAGAGAACGGACTATGGGGAAGTTTCTTATTCCTCCCAATGGGAATTGGGCATCCACCTATAACAAACTACCAATAAATTTCACCACACATATCCTTATGCCCCCCACAAAGTAAGAAATGCAAGCTATTTCTTTTCCATGGTGGATCCCAAACCCAAAATCCATCCACAAAATATGATGCCACTGGCATTCCCTTATGCCCCCCCCCCATAAATTCCCCATAGCCTTCTCTTACACCATTCTTATGGAAATCTACCCAACCATCCAAAAATTACACAAAAAACATACACCATTCATACATACACAAAAGAAATAACAACATAAGGAAGAGCTAAGCTCCTACCTCTCTATGGTAGATTTTTTTCCAAACAAAAAGCTTCAATTCCCAAAACACATTCCAAAAACAACAATGCCAAGTATGAAATTATCTCCAATCTCGACCAAAATCCACAAGAGCTCTAAACAAAAAAATACACCCCAAATAAGTATGCAAAATGATTCAACAACCCAAAACAAGCAAAGACTTTAAATTTTATAGAAATGGAAGAGAAGAAGATGATGTGGATCCATGTAGAATGCCACATCACACATCCTCAACTCCAAACACAAAAGACAAAATTTCATTCTCCCAAGCACAATAAAGAGGTGGGTGAAAGTATGACAATTTACTTGCACACTCCAAAAGCCCACACCCCCAAAGGTGAATTAAATAAAATGTAAGAAGAGTTCAATCAAAAATTGCAACATGATTAATAAAAATGCATTAAAAAGGGATAAAATCAACCCTCCAACCATAGGTAGGGTTGGTAAATAGCTTTAAGAGGCATGGGACAAGTTTTATTGTCCCACAAGCTCTCTAAAAATAGCCCCAAGGACAAATTTGAATTTCCAAGGAGGTGGAGTATTTAATACTCCAAAAAGCTGACTTATACATCTCTTACACAAACTTACACATCCCTTACATATTTAATAGAAAGATCCAACAACTTCCATTATTATTTTCCCATATCCCAATTTGATTTATTTTAAATTTTAACCATATGATTTCTCACATTACTCTACCACAATTTAATTAATTAAAAGAAAGGGACGCATTACAATTAAAATACATATAACAATAATAAAAAGAAACCACATTAATAAAATACACAAAACCCATGGTCACATATAAAGGTGATTCCCCCCCATGGGAATCCCTAACAACAAACAACACAACACAATAAACAGGTTGCCATGGTGATCATGTTGAATTCATCTAGAATTCCATTATGGTTGATCTCAATCCCCGATGTTTGTTGTGATATTTTAACCTGCAAAACAAAAATACCTCCTTCGGCCTCATTGCCATATCGAACATCCAACATGATATAAATCATATCACTAAATCATCTACATAATTGAATCTAAACAACATCAAAGTAACAACTATATCATTCGTAATTTAATCAACTATATCATCATCATATAATGTATGTTTCTAAGTCTACTCACAATATTCAATAATCACATGCCTAAATAATATTCTCTATTCATCCATGTCAAAATAGTATATCATCATCCACATATGAGGTGTCTCTAATAATCATCATGCATCATAACCAAATCAAGATCAACAATAATCCATGGTCCCACATCTAACATCATACTAAATCAAAGCATAATAATGTCCATAATGAAATCAACAATATCAAAATAAGTATCAAAAGGTATCAAAGGGAAGTGGGCACTACATCCCCCTCCCCTTAGACTCAAATTCCTCCTAGAAGTCATTGGAACAAATGTGGAAACTGAACTCGTAATGAAGTAGCATCCTCCCATGTAGCTGCAGTCTCATCATATATCGTCCCATCGCACCCAAACACGATCAACCTCTGCGTCTAAGGCCCGTGGTCTTGCGATTTAGGATGCGAACGGGCTCCACCATCACCTACCCTTGATCCTATAGATACAATGATGTCAAATCTAACACATGAGAAGGATCTACCACATATCTCCTAAGGACGAAACATGAAAAATATCATGTGTGTGAGACAAGTCGGGTGGCAATACTAGATGTTAGGCCAAAGGACCGATATGCTCTAAGATATAAAAAGGACCAATGAATCTAGGAGCTAACTTAGAACCTTTTCATTAATGGATAGGGATTTTGTGTGGCGACATGAAGGAACACCTCCATGCCGGTCGATCCTATGATGATCCACATACTTCTTCTTCCTATTATGTGCCTCCTACAATCTTTGCCTTATCAACACCACTGCTGCTCCATGTCCGTAAAAGAGCTAGTCCAAGAGATAATATATCCTCTAACCTATCCCATCTAAGAGGTGTCCTACACTCTCTACCATATAAATCCCGAAAATGAGCCATGCCTATGAAGTCTGAAAACTATTATCGTAGGTAAACTCAACTAAGTATAGGTACTCCTCCCATTTAGAACACGATCCATCACATAAATCCTAAGAATGTCCTCTAAAATATGATTCACCCACTCGGTCATCCATCTATCTCGGGGTGATATGTTGTGCTGAAGTTGATTCTCGTCCGAGGGCATCTTTGCATGGTAGTCCGAGAAATGGGAAGTGTACAAAGGATTGATCACAAATAATCTGCCATAGAATCTCGCAACCTGAAAAACTCATCCAAATATTCTCATGCCACTTCTCTACCAATAAAAATGGTCTTCACGGAGAAAAGTGAGCCAATTTTTTTAATTTATCAACCGTGAGCATAATGGCATCGTGGTGATATCTTGACATTAGTAGCCCAACAATGAAATCCATGGAAATGGTGTTCCACTTATATTATGGTATAGCATGAGGATAAAGAAGGCTTGTTGGATGTTGATGCTCAGCCTTAAATCTCGGCATTCTAAATGATGTGACACTGGCTGGGCCATGTCTCAACGAAGTCCTCTCCAATGATCTGATTGTCTCAAGGTGGCGTGCATCTTCTTCACCTTGGGATGGGTTGAGTAGGGTGCACAATGTGCCTCTACCAATATGTCCTACCTCAATCATCCATCTCTGGGAACATATATCCTCTCTTTGTGCCTGAGAAGACCATCTATCTCTAAGGAAAAACCATCAAACTTTCCCTCAAGGGGTCTACGAGACCTGATCTCTACTTGTAATGTAATGTAGAAGTTATTAAGAGGAAGCTACTGAAGAATCCTGCTCCACAAATCTGTGCTCACTAAGGTGGCCATAGCCACATGTCTCCATCTCCCGAGAGCATCATTACCACATTCTCCTTCCCCTTCACATGCTCAATCACCATATCATACTCACAAATCAAGTCCATCCAACGTTAATGATGAGTGTTGAGATTGGGCTATGTGAAGAGGTGGCAAAGACTCAAGTGATCTTACCACGAGTGTAAATCTCTAACCAAGAAGAAAGTGTCTCCATCTAACCAAAGAGTGAAAAATCTGCAACAAGCTCAAGATCATGAGTCGAGATAATTGAGCTCATAATCATTGAGTTTTGAGACTTAAAGGCCACTACTCTTCCCTCCCGCATCAACACACCTCCAAGGCCTACCAACGAAGCATCCGTGTAAAAAAATAACTCACCTTGTGGATCTAGTACTATAAGAATAGGTGCTCTAGTGAGACACTCCTTTAGTGTCCTGAAGGCCTACTCACATCTATCTAAAAAAACAAACTTCTTCCCTTTCCGCTGAAGGGAAGTGATAGGGTGTAAAATCTAAGAGAAGTCCTGAAAAAATCTCTGGTAGTAACCTGCTAATCCCATGAAGTTGTGTACCTTGGTCACTGTAGTGGGTGCTAGCCAATCCATAATGGCTCTAATCTTGGAAGGATTGACTATGATACCCTCCTGGAAATGATATGACTCAAATATTACACCTCTGCATCTGAAAGAATGCACACTTCTCCAAGTTCTCATAAAGTTACTACTCCCGAAGACAATGAAGAACCTGGAAAAGGTGCCCCTCATGCTCCTCACGTGTACGTGAGTATATCAATATTTCATCTAGGAAGATGAGCACAAAGTGATCTAAGAAGGTCATGAATACCCCATTCATCAAACTCGTGAACAATGTAGGGAATTCGTCAAACCGAAAGGCACCACCTTTGTGAACTCATAGTGCCCATATCTCATGTGTAATGTGGTCCTATGAATTTCCACCCTCGACATCCTCAGCTAATAGTACACTCGACTTAAGATCAATCCTAGAGAAAACTATGGCTCCCTTCATCTATTCAAACAAGTCGTCAATACGCGAAATGGGATAATGATTCTTGATCGTTACATTAATCAACTTGCGGTAATCAATACACAACCACAAGGATACATCCTTCTTCTTCACAAAGATCACTGGTGCACCCCAAGGAGATACACTAGGATGGATAAGGCCTTTCTCCAAAAGGATCTCAAGCTACAACTTGAGCTCACAGAGCTCTGGGGTGGTCATCTAATAAGGTTCCCGTGAGATAGGCTCTACTCCAGGAACAATATCTATATGAAAATCAATCTCACGTAGGGGGTGGTAACCCCGGTAGCTCCCCTAGAAGGAAATCTACAAACTCTCTCAAAATGGGATGATCATCTAGCGATGGTCAACTAGACCCATCCTCTGATCTGTCACTAATTGTAACAACATACATCTGATAACCCCATTGCATACACTGCTTAAGCTGCATCACGGAGATGGTGCGAATAGAGACGGGTCTCTTGACCCCTAAAATCACCAACTCTACTCCCAAATCATCTACAAAAGATACAGTCTTGTGGTAACAATCCATCCTAGCCATGTGTGCAGATAACCAATCCATACCCAAAATGACTCCATACGAACCCAAAAGAAAGGATGCAGAGATCTAAGGTAGTGGTGAAAGGCCCCAAATCCATTACACACTCCCTAACTAGGGAGTCTATAGAGATCTTGGCTTCGAGAAGACATCTCGACATCCCAACTAATACCCCGCCTAACCGCCACTAGGCTACATCACTCTACTAAAGATGGTGTAATGAAAGAATCATTTAAACGAGAATCAAACAATACAGGTATGACTACCACCAATGCTACCCGTAGTCTCTTGAATTTACTCGATGCTCTACGGTGGTTCTCAGTGATGTATAAATCTTGTGGCTGCGTCCCATGTCACCAACTATAGGATCTAAGATTTGTGTCTTACCCTTGTTGTTAGGGTTCTACATAAAATATCTCTAAAAGTGTCAAGTAACTCCACAACCAAAACACCCTCCTAATCCTCCCCAATGAGTAGCACCTCCATTAGGTTCCATAGAAGTTTGTGGTGTGGATCCCGATGATCTAGGCCTGGGTCTGCTAAGGTCTCTACTAGAAACCTCTCACCGATTGAGCTCTAGGTCCACCCGTGTCCCGATGGGACCCCTAAGAGGATGCCCCATACTCGACCTCTCTATGCATCAGCTCTCATGGAGTTACGTGAGGTGGGTAGGACTGCTAATGCTATTGCTACTACTATGGCTATGGCCTAAAGGATGATTGTGTTGAACCCTAGCCACCATGAGGAAGAGAGTGCGACCCCCTCGATCTACTATCCGCATCTATCAGATGCAACTCCGAACTCGATCTCTAGCCTGTTGGGTCTTCCCCGAGTTTCCTCTACTATATAGGCCTTCTCGATGGCCTCCGCTAATGTCTGTGGGAAGTGGATTCACACTGCACCTCCAGTATCTAAATTTAGGCCCCGGATGAACCTGTGAATCCACACCTACTCATCCTGCATGTAATCAATGTACTAGAGTAGATCCGTAAATATCTTTGTCATATACTGCTCTCTTGAAAGAGATGTCTTTCGTAGAGGTCATGGAACTCATTGATCCTCTGCTTTGTATGAACCTATGTGACAAATACCTACTCCTAAATCTATCTTCAAATAGATCCCATGTCACTATCTCAAAATCTACATGGAGCTTCTACTCCTCTATCCTCCACCATAATCCTTCTCCAGCTCTCAATAGATGGTTGCAACATAAGCTTTCATGTTGCTAGAACAAGGACAAATCTTGAAGAAACCACTCAAGCTCACTAGCTAGGCCTCTACATAAAATCCACCCATGTCACCCGAGTAATATAAGGTCTAAATCTTTGGGATCTCCCGATGTGATCTGGCCGTGGTCCTGGAAACCTCTAAGTCTCTCTGCATTCTCATCCCTAATCCTAGGGCTCGAGACCTCTCTCTACACTCGAAATTCAGTCACCATGTCCCCTCCGTGGTGACTCTACCCTAGATACCGACCCTCAATGGAAAGGTCTCGTCATGGTATTTATTTACATGTCCTCCTCCAAATCCTCTACGTAGAGTGGCATTGGCATCTGAAGAGTCTACAAAATCTGGGGTAGGATAGCTACTACACCCTGATCCGGTGGTGGTGGTGGTGGTGGTAAGTTTGAGTCTATGTGAAAATTCCCCCTGCCCCATATGTGCCTCCTACACAAACCAAAGTGAGAGTTAGTTCATTATTCTAGGTCTTACTCAGTTTCCATGTTTACTAAAATATACAATTTCTAAACTAAGTTGTTTTGTTCTAGATTTTTAAAAAAGTGCTAGGTTTAAGTTTCATGTCCCAAGTTTTCTAGTGTGCCCAATGGTCCAAGCTTTTGAACCACTACTCTGATACCAAGTGTGATGCCTGTTAAAAAAACCCACTTGAGACCCAAGAAACAACCTAGGGTTAGTTAGGAAAATTATGGAATAATTTTTTTATTAGAAGTGTCCACAACTAGGTTGCAAGACAATAGTTGACACTAACAAGTTCTGGAACAAGTTTAATCTACTAGAACATAATTTTATTTTATTAACAATTATCAAAGGTCACAAGGTCAAAATTTTAGGGTTAGAAGTTTCAGTTAGGTTCAGAGGGTAAATTAACACCATACCCACTCTCTAATAGGCTTAGAGTTTCAACTTGATTTTCTCACACTTAATGCATTCAAAATTTCCCTAAATCATTTCCATTAGATAGGAAATTTTCTCACCTTTCCAATGATATAAATAAGTCCTCCTAACTCCTTGTAAAACTCCAGTTATGGGTTGGCGGACCTTAGGGGTCAAATTTTCCCCCAAGGGGACACATGTCAAGTGGGGAAGAAGACCCTTTGTCGGGTTGGCGGGTCACGGGGTGGTATTTGGAATTTTTCCCCATGTGGGTGCAAAGTTCACAATTTTCCCATGCCTCCACGGGTCCTCCAAGGACATGTGTCGGGCTCTAAGCCAAGGCGAGGAGAGGATGAGGGAAGGGAAAGGTGGTAGTGGCGTTTAGGAAAAATTTCCAAAGGGAGAAAAAGGACCATTTAGCGCCTACATGCATATAGGTCCACCAAGGACACGTGGAGCTCAATGAGCCAAAGTGGGTAGAGAGGGAGGGATGGGTAGAGAAGTGGAGGAAATTGAAATTTTTTTACGAAGGGGAGGGGAAAGGAGTAAATGGTGCATGTGGGTGCGGCGCTGCGGAAGGGTCTCACTAGGGTGAGGGGAAGTGCGGGGCCACTGGGGAAAATGTAAAAAATTTCTAAAACAAAATTTCAAAAGATAGAGTTACGAGGGTTTCCCCACCCTGTTGTCACCCCATGGTGCCATGTGGTACCCTCTAGTTGGTTGCAGGGAATTTTTTTAAAAAAATCTCCAAAAATTTTTCCAAAAATTTTTCAAAGGGAAAATTTTCGGCCGTAGGCTCTGCAAGAGAATTTTTTTCCAAATTTTCCCGCCAAGGAAGGAAAAATTCAGAGGGCCATAACATTTGCTAGAAATATCAATTTTGGGAAAATTTGGACTTTCTAGAAATCTTTTCATTCCCTCTTTTCAAAGGAATCCTAAATTTTACATTTTGATAAAGTTTAAGGGGTTAATTTTATGAAAACGTCATGCAGGCTTTTAAACAGCCAACTGGTAAATTTTAACTTATAAAATTTATTCAATTTGGTCTCCTCCTTCACTCAACATGCCAAAAAGACATGGAGGATTGTTCTAGGAAGGATTTAGGATGTTTTAGGAAGGTAATTTCACTTGTTTGATTTCCAATTTGCATTTTTCCAACAATTGACAAAAATGACTGTGAAAAGGTTTAGGCTCAATTTTGCAATGTTTTAAATTTTTTTCTTAAGTGTTTCTGTCAATTTGAGTTCATTGATGTCATAGCATGCTAAATTTTAACATTTCCAAGTTGATTATTATGTGCAGGCCCAAACTGTACATTTTAATTAAATTTATTTGCCAATTTTAAATTTACAATCAGAGATCCATTTCTAGAAAATCTGTTTATCAATTTCATCATTCAAGTGTGGAAATTAATTTCTATTCTAGTTTAAGGAATTTAGTTGTTTATAATCAAATCATTTCAAAGCTAAATTGTAAAGTCTGGTTTCCAATTTAATATATTTCTAAAAGAGACAAAGTAATATAGTTCCTTCATACGTATTTGTTCTTTTCCATTTTTCTAAACAGGATTTCAATCACAATCTGATATTCCAATTTAAATCAACAATGCAAATAACAATGCAAATGAGGAAAGGTCTTGCAATCCTTTATTAATTGTAAAAGAAATACATTTTTCCATTCCTTGAATGTAATTAGCAGATTCCACATTCTTTCTTTCAAATGTATAGAACAAAATATAAATATCTTTCACATTCAAATATACAACTTTCATAACCAATTACATACATCTTTTCTTCACAAAATACATTACAATTTCATCCACATCAAAGTGGGAAAGGTTACAAATGAATTATATTTCACAAGGGGCAGTCAAATGTCTTTCTCCTCTACTCCAGGACAGCAACATGCAAGTTTCCTTTTCTTCCAATTTGATCACAACAAAAGTGGGGAAAGGCAATGCTCTCCACCCAACCAAGACATCCAATGAAAGGAGAAGTCATCCTTCATCATTGGCCCCCAAGCCCCAACCATAATGCAATAAGAAATGGATAGCAACCCATGGCAACAATAGGCTTCCACAACACACAACATTCTTTCAACATGCATAATCAAATTAAAACATAGTTCAACACAAGACAACAATTTACAACTGCATTTGAAAATATTCGAAACAAAACACAAGCTTGATCATGTAAAGGAGAAAGGACTATGGGGGAATTGCTTATTCCTTCCAATGGGAATTAGAATCCACCTATAAAAAACTGACAATAAATTTCACCACACATATCCTTATGCCCCCTAAAATCTCTCCTTACGCCCCCAATAGATTTCCTTATGCCCTCCACAAAGTAAGAAATGCAAGCTATTTCTTTTCCATGGTGGATCCCAAACCCAAAATCTCTCCACAAAATATGATTCCACTAAAATTCTCTTATGTCCATTCATAAATTCCCCATAGCCTTATCCTACACCATTCTTATGGCATTCTACCCAACCAGCTAATAATTACACAAAAATGTGCACCATTCATACATACATAAAAGAAATAACAACATAAGAGAAGAGCTAATCTCCCACCTCTCCATCGTAGATATTATTTCCAAACAGCAAGCTTTAATGCCTAAAAACACAGTCCTAAAACAACAATGCTAAGTATGACATTATCTCAATCTCGTCCAAAATCCACAAGAGCTCCAAATACTAAAAATGCGCCCCAAATAAGTATGTAAAAAGATTCAACAACCCAAAAAAGAAAAAAGTTCAAATTTTATAGAAGAGGGAAGAGAAGAGGATGATGTGGATCCATGTAGGATGCCACATCACACATCCTCAACTCCAAACACAAAAGAAAAATTTCATTCTCCCAAGCACAATAAAGAGGTGGGTGAAAATATGACAATTTACTTGCACACTCCAAAAGCCCACACCCCCAAAGGACTGAATTAAATAAAATTTAAGAAGAGTGCAATCAAAACATGCAACATGATTAATAAAAATGCATTAAAAAGGGATAAAATCAACCCTCCAACCATAGGTATGGTTGGTAAATAGCTTTAAGAGGTATGGGACAAGTTTTACTTGTCCCACAAGCCTCTAAAAATAGCCCCCAAGGACAAATTCGAATTTCCAAGGAGGTGGAGTATTTCATACTCCAAAAATCTGACTTACACAACTCTTACACAAACTTACACATCCCTTACATATTTAATATAAAGAGCCAAAAAATTCCATTATTATTTTCCCATATCCCAATTTGATTTATTTTAAATTTTAACCATATGATTTCTCATATTACTTTACCACAATGTAATTAATTAAAAAAAAGGGACACATTACAATTAAAATACATACAACAATAATAAAAGGAACCACATTAATAAAATACACAAAACCCATGGTCACATATAAAGGTGATTCCCCCATGGGAATCCCTAACAAAAAACAACACAACACAATAAAACAAGTTGCCATGGTGACCGTGTTGAATTCATCTAGAATTCCATTGTGGTTGGTCTCCAATCCCCGATGTTTGTTGTGATATTTTAACCTGCAAAACACAAATACCTCCTTTGGCCTCGTGGCCATATCAGAACATCCAACATGATATAAATCAAATCACAAAATCATCTAAATTATTGAATCACAACAACATCGAAGTAACAACTATATCATTCGTAATTTAATCAACATTTGTATCATCGTCATATAATGTCCATTTCTAATTCTACTCATAATATCCAATAATCACATGCCCGAACAACATTCTCTATTCATCCATGTCAAAATAATATATCATCATCCACATATGAGTTGTCTCTAATAATCATCATGCATCATAGCCAAATCAAGATCAATAATAATCCATGGTCCCACATCTAATCATCATACTAAATCAAAGCATAATAATGTCCATAACGAAATCAACAATATCAAAATAAGTATTAGATGGTGTCAAAGGGATGTGGGCACTACACTCAAAACTCCTTAGATCTTGCAACAACTATATCATTACAAATACAAATTTTCATCCCAAGAATGACCATGTAACACCAAGAACTAGCATCACCTAACATATCTCAATTCTATTTGATATATTAATACATCTAAATGTTACTTGGGAATTCCTATCCTCTCTATATTAATATCACTTTATGTCATGGACCCATGTGTTACTAGCATCGATGACCCTATAGTAAAACATTATTCCTTCCCATCCCTTCCATTGAACATCACTTTAGATCCTAAAGTCTTGTATATAAAGAAAATCAATTCTCATTAGCATTGTGATGAAAATATATGTGTAGAACTTGAAAGTTAAGTCAAATGTAATGTTCCACTACCTACCTTTGATAATTATGTGGCCATCCTTTGGAGTACAAGTAATTTAAACAGAAAAAAATAGAAAGATATTTTATTTCACGTATAATTAAATCCATTCATAGGCTAATATATAATAGTGAAACAACATCCTATATAAAATAGGAACGAATACAAACAAATAACGTGAGTATGTATTGTTTGTTATAACAATATATATGACTAAAAAAATCACTAATTACAAACAAAGAATGATATTTACCTTACAGTTAATATCTTAACTATATAAATAAAGTGAGAACTATAATATTATTTTCTAACATTCCCACCCCCCCTTAGTGCAAACATGGGGAAAACCTACCTTTTTACTTGCACCTACTTTCATGATTAGGTGATTTTTACTACAGGATGATCACAAACTCATTGTATGGTTTTCAAAGAGTTGAACACGAAAGCGAGAATGGTGGTTTTACAACTAGAGTACCAAAAATAAAAAATGAAGGTTTCCAAGTGGTTTACCTACAACTACATCATGATGTGCCAAATACTATTATCAACCCTCATCACATTTCATTGTAGGGAATAACATAGGAAATTATTCTAAAATTTGTTGCTCCTACACACGAACTAAAAACTAGAAATGGAACATTAGATCATCTGCCCCCCCTAAGTGTGAAATTTCAACTTATTGAAAACAATAAGACTACACATATGCACACAATGAAAAGAAAAATTCTCAAACTGTAAGTAAACAAACACAAAACAAAAATGCCACCATAACTAATATGTGGCCCCGTCAGTAGGTGGTGATGAGAGGTCATTGATTGATCTCCTTCGACTTGTGCCTTCATCCTTGAGTAAATGGAATTGCTACCTCAATAGAATGTGATCATGTCGCTAAAATTTACATATCTCAATTGGATGTCGAATTCCACAAAAATACATTCGTAAGGTAATTTTTAATTATTTTTCAGACTTGTACAATGAATCATTTTTTTATTATGACTATTTTGACTAGACAACTACAATATTGACAACCTTTGATAAATGAATCAATAAAAAACATTATATAAATATGAATCTTGACAACACAATTATTTCATAAACATTGTTTATAAACGAAACAAACTAAACTATCATATATTAAAAAAATGATAAGACTTTACTAAATACCATGGGCTCATTAATCATAATGGAACTACCACTAAAGTTATAACCTATAAACATAGACCTCATGACATTTGGACTTTTGAGCTAAACCAAACTAAAATAGGCATGTCTCATGGAAAATTGACTCTATAAAACTAGCCTTTCTCTCCATACTCATGAGCCTTGTGTCGAAACGGAGGGCGAACAAGTCAAAGCTTTGAACTAATGCCAATAGTCTACAATGTAGTTTTTTGAATCTCAATACTGATGCAAAGCTTAAACCGCCAATATACCCATTTAGGCATATGATATTTATGCAATTATTGATGGTCCTAGAGATTCTTTGTTATTGATTGATTACTTGCGAAGCACATGTGTAGGGCTTCATAATCAGTAAATTTTGGCTAGAGTGTGAGCTTAGTATAGGTGCTACTTTCTAATTTTTTTATTCATAGACTGCTTGTCCCATAACATCTAAATTCCTATGTAATATTCCTTTTCTTTCGATATGTATACAAAACACAATGCAAAGAAAACAATTTGGATGCCTTCACGTTGTTTTTAAAGTGATGTAAGGTTTGATCAGTATTGAACCATTAATAACAATAGAGAAATATATCTTGAAGCTTTGCATGGAAGCCAAAATAGAAAAATAAAACTCTCCAATAACAAACTAATAGAATTATCTAAAAGCAAATACAAGGAATTGAACACCAAAAATGGTGTAGTTAAGAGGATGTTAATGTGGTTGGGACGGGTATTTCCACAATTCCGATGGATTTTCATGCTAATGGAAAAAACCAATATTCATGGGACTCGCACATGGGGACTCCACATATGACCTAACTTGAAGCAATATCGACAAAAATCAAATAAAAAAAAACTAAAAAATTTTCAAGAATATCATTACTTTTGCTGCATATCTACGATACAAGATTCATTCTATTCAACTTATAATGAAATCTATACAAGGCTAGTATATAGACAAAATAATATTAAAACTAATTCCTATAAAATAGGAATGAATACAAACAAATAACATGAGTATATATTGTTTGTTATAAAAATATATACGACTAACAAAAATCACTAATTACAAACAAAAAATGATATTTACCTTGCGATTAATATCTTAACTATATAAATAAAGTGAGAACTATAATATTATTTCCTTACAAATCCTTGAGTTACTCCACGAACATGAGTACACCCTCCCTCTTCAACGTCACAAGATTGACCATATTCATAATAATCCCCTCTCTTCAAAAAGTTTATCATTTTTTTTTACCATGATAATGGTGAGATTTCTAGGTTTCTGAAAATCATTGGTTAAAATTTATGTTTGGCTAAACACAAAACCTAGGAAGTTGTGGGAGAAATCCATGTCCTTTAACGATGAAGCTCCTTATGAGTTATTTTTTATTATATGGCCTATTTAAACTAAATTTAAGGTATTAATTTAATTAAATAGCTCATGAACCATGGCTAAACAACATTTTCAACAAGTAAGCAATTGTACGTGACTAGAATAATTAGATATGAAAAATGGGAACCGTGAAGCATGTATGTGAAAGGAGTATGGTTGGTATCAAGTAGATATAAGAGAAATTTATGGCCACATAGAATAAAAAAATATTTAATTATTTCTATAACCTTTAGAAAATGAAAAGAAGCATACCGATATGAAATTTAAAGATAACACAAATTTTACCTTTTATCCTTACATTTGTACAAGAAGACTTTAGTAGACACAAAGTTCAACCAAAATCCTCCTTTCTTCTTATTCAACTTTCAACTGTTTACAATATGGACATCTAATTATTTCAACGCAAAGTTTGAAACAACCATGTATAATGTAAAACAATAGTTTTGCCAAAATTCTTAGATCCTTTGACCCGTAGGTCTCTTCTTCTATTTATAGTCAACATAAGGAAATACAAAAGAGATAATGTCCATTATACTTCCATAAATATCTAACTATAAAATTACAAGGAGTTGAGAACTTTCTTCCTCAAATTCCTCATTACATGCCACATAGAAGTTTAGAATGTTCTACCATTAAATGAGAATAATCATCTTCCCACTATCCCCAAGTAATTTTATTTTTTCAATCAACTTAAAGTAATGGTGATTAACCACTGAGTTACTTAAGTCTTACAATGAATATACTTGAAGAGTAGATAAGAAGAAGAAAAATAAGAAGAAAGAAGTAAAAAAGAAGAAGAAGAAGAATTATTCCAAATGTACAACTTCAGTTTCTTCCTTATTCTTTTCCTCATCTTTTCTTCAGTTTCATCTTCATCTACATCCCTATTCTTTTCCTAATACTTGGCATATTGATCTATCATGCATTTGATTACATCATTATCTACCTTCATAGTAGCCTCCATCTCTGTTTCTAATGTGAATGATTCCTTTTCCAAAATATTACAACAACCCCGACCTTCCCAAGACATGACCCTAAATAATAAATGTCTTCTTAAAGTTTTGAACAATTTCTCCAGGGATGTACAACTAAAAGGAGTGATGGCATTATTTATTTCTTACTAAAGTAATTGAAGGAATTATTCAATGTCTTTTGAGGTTTTTAGTGCCATACTTTTTTAAGTCATAAATTCCATCATCTAGTTCATCAAGGATGGTTGACCTGTTCTTCCAAGAGCTGCATCTTTTGTATTATATTCTTAAGAATTATTTTCCTGAATGAGAGAAGAAGATGTTGTTGTTTTCCTTTCTTCACAAATCCATCTAGTACCATTTTTCTTTAATCAACACATTATTATCAGAGTGAGTCTATCTCTTGAAGACTCTGAAGTTACATCTCATCAATTTCACATTCATTGTCATCTTCTAACTTTAAATTCTTCAATTTATCACACTTTTCATGGCACTCTTCTGTTTTCACAAGTATCTCCTTATAATAATTTGGCCACCTTGGTCATGTTAGCCACCCATTCATCCATAACTTTTCTTTGTCACCAGTTTCCTCCATTATGGTGATCACTTGAGGATTCACCTATTCTCCTGTTAATATTGGTGTGTTTGAAAACCTGCAACCTTCATGATTATATCACACAACTTGGATGTTTGTTCTTTCAATTTGGTATTATTTTCCTTCTCTTCATCTAGCTTAAGAAAAAGGCTATTGATTAGAGTTCTACATGTATTTTCTTTAATCCTTCAGTGGTGACTTCTCATAGGGGTACCCTTGTTACCACCAAATATTCTTTAGTTATTTCATCCTTACCTTTACCCAGTCTGGGGTAGACACTTCAACAAATTTTTGTCAGAGGATTCAATAATCATTCTCGAGGTCACCTTAGCTTACCTTGGACCTTCTCCCCTTTTTCTCAATACTCTTCAACAATTGAAGATCATCATCTTCTAAATTGATCACTTCCTTGGCACTAGGAAGTGTCTGTGAGGCCAACCATGTTGTGAAGTCTTTCCCTAAAGAAGCTTGGGCACTAGAATGAACAACCATCTCTTGACCAATTACTTCCATAGATGGAAGTACAATTATTTCTTTTTGTTTCTCAGGTACTTCAAAAGTGGTAGAACCTTGTAGCAATTATTTTTCCAATTATGCCATCTTCTCACTTATCAACTTATTTTCAATTTCCTTCTCCTCTTCAGTTCTAGTGTCAATTTTACTTTTGACCTATTTTTCTTTCTCAACTTCTTCTTGCAACAAATATTCTTGAACTTTTTCTAAATGAACATCTCCTGTACTTCCCTTCTCAATCTCTCCCTCCTCTACCTCCACATTTTCTCTTAAGACTCACCTTTCTCCATTGGTTGAGATACCTCTTGAAAGGAAGATCCATCTATGGAGGCATCATGTATTCCTTGTGATTGAGAAGTTAATTTTCTTCTGTAGATGGAGGAGGAGGAATATTAGGGGAGAGCAGGGAGGAGGATGAGGAGATGGGGCTTTTAAAACAACTAGGGAACAAGAATGTAGCTAGCTTGAAAGGTGGTAACACAACCTCTCCCTGTGTAGAATGAACTTGAATGGTAGGAGTATCAGTAGATGAAGACACCAATAAATGAGAAGCATCACTTAAAGTAGCTTCTGAAAATTGATTTTTTCTTGGAGAAGTTGGCTTTAGAATTTCTTATTCTATATTGGGCTTCTTGATTGGATTCAAATTTGTAGGCCCTCACTACTCTCTCCTTGGTCCTTCCTTTCTCTTTTTCCCCTTGGTTTATTTCATTCATTATAGATTCCTCAAGAAATAACCTTGATCAAGTAGTTATTTTGAAGTATAAAGTAACACTTTATATGTCCTTTCCATAATTTTTTACTTATTTATTTATCTGAAAATGGAGCATCATCACCTCCTTCTTCATAGTAGGCATCTAAAATTACTTTCCCATCATCTGGGAGCTTCTTTGGAATGTTTTCCAATCCCAAGCTTAGATTTTTCTACTGTCATTCTACTATAATCTCTTCTTTTGATTTCATATTCATCTCTACAATCAATCCAGAAATCCTCCAAAGTGTTGGAAAATGTGCATGATCTAATGAAACTATTTTTTAAGCAATATTTTATGTAGTAAAATTTATTCTAGCCTTATAGTCTGCTTGAGTATAGTTGTGGAACATTTTTTAGAACATTTTCAAGCTTTATGGATGTTGGCACAATGATAACTCCCAATGAAAACTGGAAATGAACTACTTCTCTATGAAGCCCTTGTTGTAGATCATGAAGTTCCACTAGTTGTCTACATAGTTCAAGTAAAATCCACCTATCACTAGGATACCTTGGGAGTTTTAGTGGTTTTCTAAGAAACCAAAAACTCTCAAATATGTGAAATGAGAGAACTGAATAAAGATACATCCATATTGTACAACTGCATTCCATGCAACATTAGTTACCCTCTTTGCTTTTAGCTCAATATCAAGTTTGCAAATGACTTCATAGAAAAAGAAATTCATTAACCTATTGTACTCCTTGAAATACCCAAGAAAATCCAACTGTGGATAATATTCATGGATAGGGATTCTCACTAAGTACCTTGTTCCTTAATTTAGAAAAATGCCATGTTCTTGGCAACATACACAAGATATGAATTCATCCCAAAGTCTAGTGTTTAGGTTACATTTCAAAATTGAATATCAATGTTATTACTAATAATCTCATCCCAATTGATCAAAGTACTAGACTTTCCATTCTCAATCAATCTAATGAAATAATACATCCATGAAGAAAAGTGTTGGCATTTTTCTCTCCATTGATTCTACACAACGATGAGTGATATCATCTAATCTTGGACCAAATCAGACCTCACAATAGTTCTAGGAAATCTTGATGTCTGCTTCGTTTCCTTCAAATAATTCAAGTTCATGATCCGAATGGCATTCTATCATCCCTAATTTTTTCATTATACTCATCATCCTTTCCATACTAACACCCAGTACTTTAGGTGTAGTAGGAATCTTCAAGAAAAATTAAATAAATGAGCATCAAGTCTCACCACTAGATTACCTGAAGCATCCTTGATTGTCCTTGTCTAAGAATCATAATGTTTAGCACATTCTAATATAAATTTAGAAATTGAGTAATACTGGGAAAATTAGTTTCTTGTATATCAACCCACTCCTAGTCAATGCCTGCATGAGAGGTGTTTGAATCTTGGCCTTTGATCTCTTAATCAATTTAGTGATGGAGACATGCCCCATATCTCGTATCACTAATTTAGTGAGCTTGGACACAATAAAAGACTCCATTAGATAGCCTTTATATTCATACTTCATCTTTTTTTCTTTGGCTTCACCAGTTTATTTAGTCTTAGATTTTTTTTCTTCCTATCCTTGTAATTTTCTCTCAATAGTAAGATTAGGATCATCTCTGATCACAAAACTTCTTCTTCCCCATTGAATTCTCACTTACTTAAATTGATTCTTCTCTAGCTTTAAGACATTTTCCCTCCTTGAGTAATCGGTGTGTTCCAATTACTAAATATTAGCAACAACTCTTAATTTAAATATAGAACTCAAGTCAAGACACATTATTTCAATTGCATGTAGCTATTCAAATTCATTTTGGTCATGAAAGAGCATTAAAATCCTTTTAGAAGTGAAGTTCAAGGTTTTAGAAGTGATGAAGTGAAACAGTTCACTTTGTAGTTCATTATGGATTTTCAGGGTGCTACTACTTGAGACTTGGAGTTAACAAGCAAGAATTAATTCAATTTTGTGCAATATAGGAGAATTAACCATCTTTAAAACAATGCAATATATGAGAAGTAATTGGCCCTAGGTTTAGCGCAAAACATATGAAGTAGTGACCTATTGGTTTAGCGCAAAACTTGTGAGAAGTAATGAGTAATCAGTTTTTCGTAAAGCATAGAAGTAGAAGTAATGCCAAATAGTGCAATGCATAAGAAGTAGTAAGCCATCAATTTAGCACAACTCAAGTAATGAAGTAAAAGTAGTTCTAATCACCACAATACATGGGAAGTTTTAAGTATAGTTTTAGAAAAGTAGACAAAGTAAACTTAGGAATTCTAAACCACAAGCAATACAAGCAATTTTTTAAAAAAAAAATTAACTTTGGTTATAAAATAGTGCAAGGAATACCAAAATAATACATTCAAATCTAAAAAAGTAAAGAAACTAGATAGTTTGCAATGTTTGAAGAGGAATGATTACTTTGAAGGAATTACTACCCTAAAACCTAAGTAAACATAATAAAAAGTAAGTAATGATAGACAAAACAATAATGTGTTATAGACATTCATAAAACAATTTGCTTCAACTAAAAGGAAGTAAGAGTAATTCAAACTACCACAAATCACAAAAAAAGGAAACTTTCAAACCAAGTGAAGTAATTACTCATCGAAAATCGTAGACTTTGCTAGGGAAAAACTAGGGAAAAACTAGGGTTTTTGTACATAGGATTTTAGGAAGATTTATCAAAGGTAGCAATGGGATTACTTTGAAAACTATCAAAACCTAATTCCAACTAACAACAATAACCTAAATCCTAATAATTTTGAAAACCCATAGTTCTAGAGACAGAAGAGAAAAATACCCACAAGGAAAATAATAAGCCAAGCAAATGAACAAAACAAGGAATAAATAAAAAGGAAAAAAGGAGGAAAAACAAAGTACCAACCTCTCCTACAAATGGGTCAAAGATGGAATGAAAAATCTTATTCAATTGGTCACACGAAGATATCTCGGGGTTTGGAGGAAAATTCTCTCTGAATAATAAGTAAATAATGTGGATCTCGAGTGGAATTACTTGAGATTATATATTTTCCATGTCATTAAATGCAATTCATACAATTGCCACGTCATCACTCCTCTTATATGCGGATTTTTGAGACAACTTCACTTCATTGATTTTAAAATAAGTAAAGCACTCCCCAAACACCGATAACTTAAATGACTAGTTATGGCCTTTGGGACTTACTTTACTTGTCTTTTTTTTAGAAGTAAAGTTGTTTGGGTTTAGCACAAATAAGACAAGTAATAGGGTGTTGATTTAGTGCAATGAATAGTCTTAGTTTGGTGGTGTTTAGAACAACTTTACTTTCTTAATAATAAGAAGTAGAAGCATATTGGTTTAGCACAAAGCTAAGAAGTAAAAGTACTTTATTTTTAGTGCAAAACTAGGAAAATAAGCCATTTATGTAGTTTTTATAACTACTTGTCTTATTGAATTTTAACAAGTAGAAGCACTCCCAATCAATGCAAAGAAAAGAAATTCTATGAAAATCAGGTTTTAGGATATAAACAACTTATTACTTAGAAGTAAAGCACTCTAAGAAACCCGATAACTTAAGAGATCAAGTTCTTGACTTTCAAGGATTTTTAGGTATTTTGAGAACATGGGTATTTTATCAATTACCCCAAGAAACCTCTTGCAACCTTGAAGAATTATAAAGCATTCCAACCCAAATCAGTTAAGGAAACAACCTAAACACACTACAAACAATAACCTAAAGAGCTACAAACAACATGAACACAACTCATCACAAGACATGAAAACTCAAATTTTTTAAAGGGGTACCCAAAAATTTCTAAGTGAAATCTTGGGGACACCAGTTAGCTCCATCTGTGGACATATTTGTTTCTTCCCAAAGGGAAGAAATGAAGATGAGATCAGATATCTTTTTCCAATCCTTGTTCATTGGTTCAGAGTCATAAAAGGGAAAACAAAAACAAAATTACAAAACTAACCCTAAGAATTTATTTATATACATACATGTTTTACCTTGAATCATCAACTCTTGTAAATATTTAGATGCTTCCCATTATATGGCAGCGGAATTTCAACTCCATCCTGGTAGGAAAGGATGAAACTATCAGATCAACAAATCCCATAATCATGAATGGCCCCTTCCATAATGAATCAAATTTTCCATGCATTCCTTTGGGCTCATTCTTCTTATCCCACAAGAGCACCCTAGTCTCCAACATCAAACTTCCTCACTTTGGATTTCTTTTCAAACATCATATTGACCTTCTTTTGATATTGCCCATCCAATCTATTTGCTACCTTGAACCCACACTTCTTATAATTCATCCAAATACATTATTCTTTTATCAAGTGCATCTTGATATGTGGTATCCTCTAGGGCCTTGGTGAGCTACAGGGTAGGTAATTCAAGAGTAATAGGAAATTCAACATCCTTCCCATACAAAAATTGGAAAGGAGACATACTTATAGCCTTCTTAGGAGTAATCCTATCAGCCCATAGTGCATCAAACAACTTCTTATGCCAAGTCCTATGATTTTATTTTTTCATCTTCCGGATGATTGATATCAAATTCTTATTACTTGATTCACTTCTCATTCCCTTGAGGATAGTAATTATAAGAATGAACTAGTTGTATTTGTATGTGTAACAAAAATCAACCATCTCTTCAGAGGATAAGTTTGCAGCATTATCTTCTACTATCTTATTTGGCACACCAAATATTATGATGATATTCTCCTTAATAAAGTTACACACTTCTTGGAAGTATTATTCTTAATGAAAAACTTCTACCCACTTACTAAAATAATCTATAGCAGTGAGAATGTAATGGTGGCCAACACTTGAAGGTGGATTCAATGTACCAATGAAATCAATGCCCCATTGCTGAAATGGTTCTTCTATCACAACTGGTTTTAGAGGTAGAGTTGGAAGCTTAACACCCAAAAAACTATTGACATGCTTGACACTTAAAAACCCAATCATTGTATCTTGGAAAAGTGTGTACCATTAATACCTTTCCTTGATAATCTTTTGTGTAGTAACCCTTGTTGAGAAATGACCTCTGCATGCTTTTTCATGAAATTGTTCAAGAAATATCTCATGCTAAGAGTGATCTACACATCTGAGAAAGACATCATTTATCCCTTTTTATACAAACCATTGTCCCAAAGAAAAAAAACCTTGGATTTGAGCTTGATAGTTCATTTTTCCTTGTGTGTAAGATGATCTGGACACTCTCCATATGTGAGGAAATAAACAATCCTACTATACCATTCATCACCAAATTCACAAAGAGAACCATAGGTAGATCCTCATCATCCTCTAAATCATCTTTTTTTCTCATTCATCAATTCACAAAGCCCTCTTCCTCACACCATCTTTGTAGGCTTAATATCCAAGTCATATTATGCACCTTCATTTACCTGATGCCTCTTAGTAGCCCCAACTCTTTTGCTACATTAAAATGGACTTAATAACATAATATCGAGGCACATAAAAAAAAGTATGTGAAGAAAGAATGTAGTACCTAAATACTTTGCATGCCTTCAAAATTGCATATGCATGATTTTCCATGGGAGTGTACTTCAATTCATATGCCTTTAAAGGTGTACTCATGAAAGAAATAGGCCTCATAATGTCCTCCTCATTCCTCTGCATCAAAATTGTTGACATTGTGTGTTCAGAGGAGTACATTAGAGGATAAAATCCTTACTAAAATCTAGCGATACCAAAACTGGTACTTATGAAAATCTGATTTGATTTTCTCAAACATTTTCTTTCCTTCTTCACTCCATTTGAAGTCATGTGTCTTCTTCATCATGTTTGAGATATGAAGGTAATTTAGAAAAATTAGGAATAAATCTTCTTAGAAAATTAACCTTACCAAAGAAGGAATGAACTCCTTTCTTAGAAGTTGGTAATGGAAAATTCTGAATATCCACACTCTCTCTAGATCTATCTTGGTTCCTTCTTTTGAGAGATAATATTCAAGAAAACTTTCCTTGATTATGGACAAAGATTGAATTCTTAGGATTTAGAGAGATCTCGTGCTTTTAGCATTGGATGAAGACTTCTTCTAAATCAACAATGTGATTACCTCTTGCCTTAGAAAAGACTGTCAAATCATCAAGGTAGACCACTATGCTTATATCTTTGAGATGAGAAAATGCCAAATCCATCTCTCTTTGAAAGTATCTCCAACATTGATCAACCCAAAAGGCATTTTGATAAGTAAATGTTCCCCATGGTGTGATGAACATCATCTTATATTGATCCTCCTCAACTACTTGAATCTAATTATACCTAGAAAAACCATCAAGCATAGATAACATCTCTGAGCCAGTAACCACTTGGAGAGTATGATCCATAATGGGAATAGGATAATTATCCTTCAATGAAGCTTGATTCAGATTGTGAAAATCCACACACAATCGAATCTCACCATTCTTCTTCCTTACATGCACTATGTTTTCCAACCACTCAGAATGATGAATAGGATAAATTATCTTTGCATCTACAACTTCTAAATTTTAGAAAATATTATACTTGAGATAGTTGGATTGTGCCTCCTACAAAAAAAATTTTTTTTCTTGACTTCAATGGAATGTAATGTTACACTTCTATGGGCTAATACGTTTTCAAGTCTTGGTAAGACCAGGAAAAAACATCAATGTATTTTTTTAAAATCCTTGTGAAGGCTTCTTGTTATTTTCATGAACAACACTTACCCAAATTCACCATCTTGGGTTCATCTTTTGCACCTAGATTCAATGGTTACACCTCATGAATGAAGAACTTTCTCCATATTCTTTATTTTTCTTGAGAAATTGATCATGTTTATCAAAATTTCCTCAAGAGATACCAAACCTTTAGGAATTTATTTCCTTTTAAGTTGAATAATCTCTTTACTTCCTTCAAGCTCTGGATCAGTCTCACCAATCATTGTCTGTCGTGGAAGTGAATTACTTCCTTCAAAGTATAACTCATCAAAGTTGTCTTATTGATTTAAAAATACAAAATTTTTCTTATCATCGTTGAATACTTTGCCCACCGATCACGTTGTCTAGAACTTTTTATGGAAGACTTTCTCAACTTTATAATCACCTTGTCCAAATATGGTAGGTGGTTGATCTGGATTCAAGAGATGTAGTAATTTCCAAGGAATCGGCCCTAGAATTCTTATCTCTGGGAATATAAAAGATGGAGAAGGCTGTGAAATCCATTGTTGCATAAAATACATGATCTCTATAATGTCCCATCTTGTCTTTCTTCACTTGATATTCCCCTCTTATTTGTTTCACAATGAGTTCAACATCTCCTCTTTCTTGAAGAAACTTCACTCCTATTCTCTTAGCTTTCTCCATTCCTAATGTAAAAATTTCTTATATCTGTTGTATTGTTAGTGTTATCAAACATAAGCTTAAATTAATATGAGTATACCTTTCCCTAAGATAAATCAGCACTATGCCCGCACCAGACCCAAGAGAGAAACAACTGCCATCAAACTCAAGAGTCTAAATCTTGTCTTCTTTTACATGTGAATCATGAGTTACAAGCTCAGGGTCTTCATTTTTAACTCCAAATAATAAACTCCATGATCTGATTCTTGGAAAATAATATGAGACCTAGGATCTTTAACTTGGAGACTATGTATTTGGACTTATTTTCAAGTTCCAACCTTTATTCACCCCTTTGATTGGGATGTGAGCACAAGACCAATCCATCTTCACTTCTCCACCCAATTCCTTGTAAATTTTCTACTAATAACATACCATAAGAAATAGGTATATCTACTACGGATAATTTCATCTTCAATATTTTGTCAGGAAGGATTCCATAATAGCTTGAGCATCCTTGATCTTCCCAATGAGAGGAACTTGTCTCTCCATCGAATAACACCTTCCAATTGTTTTAGTTAATGTGATCCCAGAGCATCTGTAACCTTAGCTGGAATTACATTATCAGAAGCTCTTGAATCTAGGATACAATTGCTCAACTTGTAACCATTAATAAGTAATGAAACATAAAAAGGTTAAATTCTCTATGAGGATGTAGGGGAAGAAGTTGTAGCATTATTCAATGGAGGAGTATTCTTAGGATTAGGTAAGATACCTCTTGAAGTATTGTTTGGTCCATTTCTCTATACATACTTTACTAACATGTTCAAATGATCAGGAAAATCCCTCAGGTACTCAAATTTAGACATTTGGATCTTTTTTTCTTGATGTGATCAATAATGTCAAAGGATGAAATAATACATTCTAACTAACTTAGAATTTTTCCCACCATTCTCACATTGATTAGGAGAATAATTCACCTACTTATCTATGGGATCCAAGGAAGAAGGAAGTGGACTACCTCTTTTCAAAATGGTAACATCTAGTCTAGGCTCATCACATTCTCTCCTTTGTCTACTAGAAGAATCCTCACCACCATGCTACACATGAGATCTTGTAAATACTATAAATGTGTGACCATCACTATATTAAAAATATTTAGAATATCCTTCATCAAATTCATAATCTAGGTAGCCTATATTGGAGTGACTAGCAAGATCTAGAAAATATTCATCTTTAAGTAAGTAATTATCAACAACAACTTTCTTTTCTTCATTCATCTCCAAGTTGTTCCTCGAAGAAGCTTCAATCACCATTCTCTGTGGAGCAACATTAAGACAATTAAGGTTTTGATTCTAGTTATTGAAGTTCTAAGTAGGAACTATTCTTGATGGGGTAGAATTATTTCTTCCTTGAGTCATCTGCTTCTTTATTTATAACATGTCGTTGGCCAATTTCTGAAGAAGTTGATAAGATGTACTAGTTGAATTAATTCCTTCAATTTTAGAATATGAATATTTAATATTTCCTTCAATAATGAGATCATATTTGACTTCAATAGCATTATTTTGTGCTTCCAAAAAATTAGCTGGACATGCCCTGTGTAAATTATATCCAAATTTAGGAAATAAAGAATTTATGAAAAACACTTTTTGATTCTCATCACTGAGAGAAAGTAGTAGAAAGAGTTTTATACAAAATTCTCTAGAATTTAGCAATAAAATCCCTAATATTCTCATGAGGCTCCTTTTTAACTGTGTCAATTGAGTTATCAACATGCTTGCATCCTTCGCAGGTTTGAATATTTTAAGGAAATGTTCCTGCATGGTGACCTAGCTGGTTATGGTTCCTAAAGAAAGTTAGTAGAACCATTCTCTAGCTAAGTCATGAAACATTTCAATGAAGATCCTGAAAGATGGATCTTTGTGCTCCACAAGCAACACTCTGCATGAAATGAAGAAAGATGCCAAATGATGATCGGAATTTTTTTTGCATATGCATAGAACCTTCATAATATTTTTGTAGAATCTTTGGGTAGTTCATGGAGAGGGGAGGATAAATTTAGAGGACCTAAGGCCATTCCATAGGGGATAGGAATATTTTGAGCCATTTGTAAAGGAATTAACAATTTAGGATTGACTTGTTGAATTATACCAACAACACGGCTATGTTACAACTGATTTGGTGAAGTCTAGACTCTCCTTACAGGTGAAAGAATCTCTCTACAGGTTCATGGGATTGAATTGGATAATTAAAATTAAAATTCTCTTATAGATGAAAGAAGTGATCAGTTCTTACCTAATCCTGAATTTCTTATGTTAATGGATGATTTATTAGAATGAAGACTTTATAAGATATGGAATAGGCCTCAACAATTTTTTTACTTATAAGAAAACACTTAACTCAAAAAGTTGACAAGTATTAAATATAAATCTGATTTAAAGGATTGTGCCTAACTTGAGTAAGATTGACTTCAACATGAACAAGGATGTGTGTGCATTAAAAGAAAAATTATTTAACTGTCATTTCACTTGTAGCACATCAAGCAGTCTAAAAACCTAAGTAAGACTAAAGATAACACATAACTAGTTCTTAAACACCCAAAAGATAAGCACAAGTATTTTGATATAATTTTGTTCCCAAGTGAGTTGCAAAAAAGGTTAGCTAAATTTTATGTTTGTCTAAACAAAAACCTAGGAAGTCATTGATAAATCCAATTCATTTAACGGTAAATATCCCATGAGTTATTTTTTTAATATGGCATATTTCAACTAAATTTTGGGTATTACTTTAATTCAATATCTCATGAACCATAGCTAAACAAATTTTCAACAAGTAAGCGGTTGTATGGTGACTAGAATAATTAGATATGAAAAGCAAGAACTGTGAGTAGGTATGCGAAAGGATTATGGTTGTTAACAAATAGATATCAAATAAATTTATGGCCACATCAAATAAAAACATATTTATTGATTTCTATAACTTTATAAAATGAAAAAAAAGCATATTCATATGAAATTTAAAGATGACACAAAGTTTACCATTTAACCTTTAGATTTTTCACAACAAAACTTTAGTAGACACAAATTTAAACCAAAACCCCACTTTCTTCTTATTCAAATTTCAACCATTTACAATATGGACATTTAATTATTTCAACACAAAGTTTGAAACAACCATGTACAACGTAAAACAATAGTTTGCCAAAAACTTCTTAGATCCCCTTTGACCCATAGGTCTCTTCTTCTATTTATAGTCAACATAAGGGAAATACAAAAGAAATAATTTCCATTATACTTCCATAAATATCTAACTATAAAACTATGAGGAGATGAGAACTTTCTTCCTCAAAATCCTCATTCATGCAACATAGAAGTTTAGAACATTCTACCATTAAATGAGAATAACCATCTACCCACTATCCCCAAGTAATTTGAATTTTTCATTCAACTTAAAGTAACAATGATTAACCACCAAGATACTTAAGTATTACAAGGAATATAATTGAAGAGTACAGAGAAGAAGAAGAAGAGGAAGAAGAATTATTACAAACGTACAACTTTAGTTTCTAACTTATTCTTTTTCTTGTCCTTTGCTTTAGGTTCATCTTCAATTGCATCTCTATTATTTTCACAATACTTGGAATATTGATCTATCATGCATTTGATTACATAATTATATACCTTTGTAGTAGCCTACATATTTGTTTCCAATGTGAATGATTCCTTTTCGAAAATATTACAGAAACCCTAACCTTAACAAGACATGACCCTAAATAGTAAACGTCTTCTTGTGGTTTTCACAATTTCTCAAGGGATGCAAGACTAAAATGAGTGATGGAATTATTTATTTCTTGATGAATTAATTGAAGGAATTCTTCAATGTCTTTTGGAGGTTTTTTTTAGTGTGATGCTTTTTAAGTCATAAATTCCATCATCAAGTTCATCCAATGTTGGCTCAACTTGTTCTTCCAAGAGCTATATATTTTATATTATATGCTTAAGAATTCTTTACTGAATGAGAGAACAAGATGTTCTTGTTTTCTTTTATTCATATATCCCTATGGTATAATATGTTCTTCAATTAACACATTATCAGGAAGTGATTCTATCTCTTGAAGACTCTAAAGTTACTAACTCAACAATTCTGAATTTATTATTAGCATCTAACTTTAAATTCTTTAATTTATCACACTTTTCTGCCACTCTTTTTTTCACATGTATCTCCTTTTAATAATATGTGGACACCTTGGTCATGTTAGCCACCCATTCATCTAAAACCTTTTATTTTTCACCATTATCCTCAATTATTGTGGTGATCACTTGAGGATTCACTCATTCTCTTGTTAATATTAGCCATGTTGAAGAAATTACAACCTTCATGATTATATCATAAATCTTGGATGTTTGTTCTTTCAGTTTGGTATTCTTTTCCTTCTCTTCATATAGCTTAAGAAAAAGGTTATTGATTAAAATTTGTGTGTCTTTATTTAATCCTTGAGTGGTGACTTATTCTAAGGGTACCATATTACCACCAAATCTTCTTTAGTTATTTCAACCTTACCTTTACCATTCTTTAGGGTAGACACTTCAGAAAATATTTTTCCAGGAGGATTAAATAATCATTATCAAGGTATCATTATTTATATTAGACCTTCTCCCCTTTTCTCAATACTCTTTAATAATTAAATATTCATCTTTTCTAATTTTATCACTTCCTTGGCACTATGAAGCATCTGTGAGGCCATCCATGTTGTAAAGTCTTTCCCTAAAGAAGCTTAGGAACAAGAATGAACAACCATATATTGACCAATTACTTCTATAGATGGAAGTAAAATTGTTTCTTATTATTTCTATGGTACCTCACAAGTGGTAGAACCTTGTACCCATTATTTTTCCAATTCTTTGATCCTCTCACTTATCAGATATTTTTCAATTTCATTTGAATCTTTAGTTCTAGTATCCATTTTACTTTTGACATATTTTTCTTTCTCAATTTCTTCTTTGTAAATAATATTATTGAACTATTTGTAAATGAACATCTCCTATACTTCCCTTCTCAATCTGTCCCTCCTCTACCTCCACATTTTCTCCTAAGACTTCACCTTTCTCAATTTTTTGAGACATATCCTAAAAGGAAGATTCATCTATGGCTGCATCATGTTGGTGTGTATTTTTTTCCACATCATTAGGTGAGTCATCTCACTTAGGTGAGATCGTAGGTCCATGTGTCATTTAGGGGTCATTATGAGATTCTCTTACATGTTAGTGTGTCGGCGCGTCGGTGTGTTAGCACGTCGGTGTGTCGAGTGTGTCATATGCGTCATTGGGAGTTACATTTCTATTCTTGGAACGTAACTCCCCCTCTCCACTCGAGTTGTCATGATTGCAGCACTGGGGGTTACTTAGCACCTCCTATATGTACACCCCATTTGATTTATGAGATAGAGGAGAGTTTTATGGCTTAATCAGGCTCTGCCCATGTTTCAAATCTTTGCATGCACATTCGGTTGATGCTCACTCCTCCCAAGATCTCTTCACTTTGTCATTCGCATGTTCGTCGAGATGTGCACGTCATCTCTCATGATCCTCACTTACGGGTTTTAAACCCTATTTCATGGTATCAGAGCGGATCTTGTGGATCCATACACTCCTTGGCATTTCTATGCGTGTTTTCTAGATTCCGGTGTGATATTCAGATCTCTTTCAACGTGTGTCGTAATGGATATTCCAACCATGCTCTTCTTGCACTGATTTCAGGGTATTTATATCTCTCCTTGGGTTGTTCGTGTGTTTGAGGTGGCTATTCAAGTTTTGGTTTTTTCGAGTTTAGTGTCTTTGACCACTCGATTCTTCGGGTTTGCATGCGTGTTTGGAGGTGTTTTCCTAAGGGCTATTGCATTTCCAGTTTTTTGAACCCTTCTTCAACCATTCGGGTGGTACCTTCCTTTGCCATCATGTTTCATGCTTGTCTTGGATTGTCAGACCTCATGCTCGCTGCTTGATACTTCTTTCCCTACATGGCTCAAGTTACCTAGGAGCTCGCTGACTGGTTTGAAATTTCACGCACTGCCCTCGCCATTGTTGGTCCCTACTTTTCTACTATGATTTGTGCCTTGACTACACTGGTTCGTTGTGATTCGTGGATCATACTTATGTCGGGTCGTGGTTCATTTTTCCACTGTGCCTTTCTTGTCGTGGCCTTGCCTCGACTCCTCTGGCTCCTTGGTTCACTCCTACATTCGTTCTGGCTGTGATTTGGTTTTTTCACTATTGGCTTGGGTCTACCTGTGTGTGGACATTTTTCACGACCGTGGCTTACTATTGTGTGTTCAACTCAGTTTCTCATGCACCATAGAGCTTTGCATTATCCCTGTACTCATTTCTCCTGTTGTTCGTGGCTCGTGCCTTGTGTATTTCTCCACTGGCACACCTTTCTCTACATTCAACGATACAGAAGCTCAGATAAAACATGTTAATAGTGGCTCAACTCTTTTTGGACTATTTTTGCTTCTATTCTAATTGACCACCTACTTTAGTGTGATTCCGGGCATGTTATTCTCAATCCTTTCCCTTGGCACGTGGCTTCCTCTTTCCAAAATGCCATTCCTGTGACTGCGTCTATTACTCTGTTGTTTTTCCTCCTCTACAAATCCATGTAACCCGAGGTTCCTCTGCACATTGCCTCCTTCTTCATCGACACGTGGTTGGTGGCTCAGCTTGGCGGTTCACCCACTCCTCACATGTTGAACTGGCAATTCATATCTGCCAACACCACAATTCGGTCAACAACCACACTCAGCTCCGTGCCCTGGTAGTCCACGTGGGCTCTTCTCCAGCTCCTCCATGTGGCATTGGCCACTTTAAACGTGGGCCCACCTTCTTTTTAATGATTTAGGGTGTTAAAAAAAAAAACTTCCATTATGGCATTGTAATAAATTTTTAGGTTGTATTTTGCTTGGTTGAATGTCCTTCCTTCGAGTGTTGAAGATGGAGGGCGAGGTCTGGGGTTGGCAGGAGGCTAATCCCCCTCACAAGAAAAACAAACTATGCCTGAAATTTGATGTTTTTTCCAATGAGTAGTCACATGATACCCTTTGCACCCATCTCATGTAATTTTTAATGCATTTATAACATTTAGTGGCATTTTCCATCAATTGCGGGAATCGTTTTAATGCCATAACTTTTGACTCGCATGGCTTGTTTTGGAGCACTTCTTTAGTCAAAGTTGCATGATTTTTCACACATTACATGATGAAATTATCAAATTTGTAAATACACTACTTTTATAAAGTTCTACATTCGGGGGGTTGATTTTACTCTTGGGTTTCACACGCTTGAGATGCATTATCGGCCGAGTCAGACGTCTTGCTTTTGTGCACCTTGTATCTTGAATTTTTTCATCATAGAGTGCTCTTTCAAGATTTGAATGTCGTAGGATCGTTTTATAGCCTCCGCCACTTCTCACCGGGAGAGGGGACTATTCAGCTCGATGTGCTTCCATGGAACATTACTTAATCCATGAGGGTCTTTTACCCTTCTTGCTTGGGCCAGTTCCTGCACCCACCTATCATCATCATCTAGAGGACTTCCATGACACTTGTGACCATGTCTTTGGTCACATGATGATGCATGTCTCTCGTTCTCTTTGGTTTCACGTGGCACACTCAGATCCACCTCACCATGTCTAGAGCATTCTTTAGTCCCTCTATAGAGACCCTTCACATAATGCCGCCTATACTATTGCTAATTCAGTTGTCTCCTCCATTTCTTCATGTGATGGTAGTTCCATTGACATAGACTCATTTGGTTCTACTTCTGATGACGAGGATTGTGCACCCAATTCTGATGTCGAGAGTACTATAGAGGACTCTTCTCCTCTTTCTCTCACTATTCTAGAGAGTGTTGACACTTCCCACATCTCATCAAATATTGAGCAGTCTCCTTCTCGTCTCATACAATCATCACACCCGCCTCTTTTCCACCTTTAGTGTGTGAGGCCCATTTCACTCCTCTACCTTCATTGGATGACTCATACCTATCTGACATCGCTCTTCTATTTGTTGAGCCCCCTCATTGGGACGAGTATCTTCTGACCTTAGTCATCTTTTCGTAGATTCTACTTGTGATGCACTATAGGTTCTGCATCCATCTACAGGTGTTTCACATGATTTCATCATCTCTATTGTTGGGAGTGCCCCTTTTGGGAATCATGTCATTTCCACATTTCAAGAGACCTTCATTGATCCACCCTCAGCTATGGATCCCTTTTCTTTTGTGGAGGATGTTTTGTTCCCTTTAGATCACTTGGACATCCTTTCTACGGGTGTTCCCATTTTTTACTCTGACAGTTCTATGCACATGGAATTACCTTCAGTTCCTTAGCACTCACTTGCTAGACCTATGTCACACTTTTGTGGACCAGACTCAAAGTTCTTTGTGCTACTGCCTTTGGTTTCCTTTGTGGAGTGGAAATACTTCTAGCACTCCATTTCTATCCTTCTTAAGGGCAGGCACAAATTTCATTGCAGGTGGCTCTTCTTAAGTCTAGAGGCAGAGGATCTCGTCATCAACATTCTTCTGGGAGACATCTTAGAGCTGCAGAGTTCAGATCTGTCCATGGCATCTTTTGAATTCCTCTCATCTCCCTCTTCTTCTCTCTTCTTCTTCTTTTCGAGAGATTTCCTCTTTGTACATGGGTACCCTTTCAGGCTCGTCTATGGCTAGGACCCATATTTGGCATCTTTCCTAGATTAGAGAGTGTGTTTTTCTCTTGTGGTGGATGTTTTTCCCATTGGGTTTTCCTTCACTGCTTGGGATCTTTTTCTTGTACATGGGTACCTCATCAAACTTTTTTCCAAGACCCATTTCGGGGTGTTGGTATGTATTATTTTCCACATCATTAGGTGAGTCATCTCACTTAGGTGAGATTGTAGGTCCATGTGTCATTTAGGGGTCATTATGAGATTCTCTTATGTGTCGGTGCGTCGGTGTGTTAGCACGTCAGTGCATCAGTGTGTCATATGCGTCATTGGGAGTTACATTTCTATTATGGGAATGTAACACCCCCTCTCCACTCAAGTTGTCATGATTGTAGTAAGCCTTTGGGGTTACTCATCACCTCTATATGTACACCCCATTTGATTTATGAGATAGAGGAGAGTTTGTATGGCTTAAGCAAGTTACGCCCATGTTTCAAATCTTTGCATACACATTCGGTTGATGCTCGCTCCTCTCAAGATCTCTTCACGCTATCGTTTGCACGTTCATTGATGTGTACATTATTTCTCGTGATCCGCACTTGCGGGTTTTAAACCCTATTTCACATCATGTATTCCTTGTGTGAAACAACTGATTGTTGTTCGTAGATGGAAGAGGAGGAATGTTTGGTGGAGAGTAGGGAGGAGGATGAGGAGATGGGCCTTTTAAAAAAACTACGGATAACGAGAATTTAGTAGGCATGAAAGGTGGTAACATAAATTCTCCATGTATAGAATGACCTTGAAATGTAGGAGTATCAGTAGATGAAGACACCAATAAATGAGAAGCATCACTTGAAGAAAATTTTGAAACTAATGTTTTTCTTGGACAATTTGGCTTTAGATTTTATCATTATGTCCTTGGCTTCTTGATTGGATTCAACTTTGATGTCCCTCTACTACTCTCTCCTAGTCCTTCCTTTCTCTTTGTGCGCCCTATCTTATTTCATTGATTATAGATTCCTCCAAGAAATAACCTTGATAAAGTAGACATTTTGAAGGATAAAGTAACATTTTAGACGTCCTTTCCATAATTGTTTTAGATTTATTTCTTATGGATGGCAATGGAGCATCATCACCTCCTTCTTCATAATAGGCATCTAAAATTACTTTCCCATCATCTGGGAGTTTGTTTGGAATTTTTTCCAATGAAAAGATTAGGAATTGGTCCAATTTAATTCTACTAGAATATCTTCTTCTGATTTCATATTCATCTCTACAATCAATACATAAATCCTCTAGTGCTAGAAAATGTGCACAATCCAATGAAACTATTTTATGAAAAATATTTATGTAGTCAAAATTTAGTCTAGCCTTATAGTTTTCTTGAGTATAGTTGTGGAACATTTTTTTAGAAACATTTCAAGCTTTATGGATGTTTACACAATGATAACTCCCAATGACAACTGGAATTCAAAATACTACTATATGAGGCCCTTGTTGTAGATCATTAAGTTCCACTAGTTGTCTACATAGTTCAAGTAAAATCCACTTATCACTAGGATACCTTGAGAGTTTTAGTGGATTTCTGAGAATCCAAAACTCTCAAATATGTGAAATGAGATAACTAAATAAAGATACATCCATGTTCTACAACTACTTTCCAAGAACCATTAGTTACCCTCTTTTTTAGATCAGTGTCAATTTTGTAAATGACTTCATAGAAGAAGTGATTAACCTGCATGTACTCCTTGACATACCCTGAAAATCCAACCATGGATAATATTCATGGATAGGATTCTCAGCTACAGATACCTTATTTCCTTAATTTAGAAAAATCACCATGTGTTGCTACAACATAAACAAGATAGGAATTCATATTGAAGTACGATTAATCTGGGTTACATTTCACAATTAATTGTTAATTTTATTACTAATAATCTCATCCTAGTTGATCAAAGTACTAGGATTTCTATTCTCAATCATTCTGATGAAATAACACATCCATGAAGAAAAGCATTTTCATTTTTCTCTCCATTGATTTTTCATAAAAGCTGAGTGATATCATTTACTCTTAGACTAGATTAGACCTCACAATAGTTCTAGGAAATGTTGATGTTTACTTCAATTCCTTAAAATAATTTAAGTTCATGATCCAAATGGAATCTACTGTATTGTTCTTCCTATATTCATCTTCCTTTTCCATAATCACACTCAATACTTTAGGTGTAGTAGGAATATTCAAGGATAAGTTAAATAAATGAAAATCAAGTATCACCACTAGATTACCTGAATCATCCTTTATTTTCATTGTCTGAGAATCATAATGTTTATCACATTCAAGTATAAATTGAGGAAATTGAGCAGTATTGGGAAAAGCAGTTGCTTGTAGAACCCAATATGATTCAATGCCTACATGAGAGGTGTTTGAATCGTTTCCTTTGATCTCTCAATCAATTTAGTGATGGAGGCATGCCCCATATCTATGTCACTGATCTTAGTAATCTTGGACACAATACAAGACTCCACTGGAAAGCCTTTATATTTATATTTCATCTTGCTTTCTTTCACTTCACCAATCGGTCGAGTCTTAGATTTCCCTTTACCCCTCTTGGCTTTATAATCCTCTTCAACACTAAGATTAGGATCTTCTCGATAAGAAATACTTCCTCTTCCCCTACTAACTTCTCACTCACTTCAATTGATTCTTCTCTTGTTTTAGACATCTGACTTCGTCCAAGTCACCAATGTACTACAATTACTAAGATATTATCAAAAAATCCTGCATTAAATATAGAAATCAAGTCAAGACACATTATTTCAATTGTGTTCATCTATTTAGATTCATTCTAGTCATGAAAGAGCACTAAAATCCTTTTAGAAGTGAATTTCAAGGTTTTCTAGAAGTCTCGAAGTGAAACAATTCACTTTGCGAGTTCATTACATATTTTTAGGGTGCTACTACTAGACAATTAGAGTTAACACGTAGAAGTAATTCAATTATGTTCAATATATGATAATTAACAACTCTTTAAAATAGCACAACATACGAGAAGTAATTTTTCCTAGGTTTAGCGCAAAATATATGAAGTAGTGACTTATCGATTTAGCAAAAAACTTACGAGAAGTAATGAGTAATTGGTTTTGTGCAAAGCATAGGGAAGTATAATTAATTCCAAACAACATAATGCAAAAGAAGTGGTGATCCGTCAATTTATCACAACTCAAGTAATGAAGAAAAATTAATTCTAATCACTGCTGTAATACATGGGCGTGAAACGTAAACTTAAGAAGTAAAGAAATTCTAAACCATGAAATGAATAGGAAGTAACAAGTAATTGGTTTAGAACAAGTAATAGTGGTTCTAAAAACTCTTTACTTTGCATGTAGAATATATTCTAATTGACGCTTGAAAGGAAGCTAGAAGTGTGTTGTTCAAAGGAATGATTACTTTGAAGGAATTACCACACTAAAACACGAGTAGAAGCAATATAAATGTTTGAAATGCTATAAAAAACAATAATGTGTTATGTGGAATTCAAAACCACTTTTCTTCAACTAAACAAGGAAGTAAGAGTAATTCAAACCACCACAAATCACAAAAAACGGAACTTTCAAACCAGGCAAAGTAACTACTCATCAAAAATCTACAAACTTTGCTAGGGAAAAACTAGGGTTTTATGACTGATAGGATTTTAGGAATATTTTTTCAAAGGTAACAATGGGTTACTTTAAACTATTGAAACCCTAATTCCAACTGACAACAATAACCTAAATCCTAATAATTTTACAAACCCACAGTTCTAGAGATAAAAGAGAAAAATACCCACAAGGAAAACAATAAGCCAAGAAAATGATCAAAAAGGAAGAAATAAACAAGAATAAATGAGGGAAAATAAAGTACCAATCTCTCCTGCAAATGGGTTATGTACTTCAATTGGTTGCACGAATATCGCTTAAGGTTTGGGAGGAAGAAAAGATCTCTCTGAATAAGAAAATGTGTGGATATGACATAATTACTTGAGATTATAAATATTCAATTTCATTAAATGCAAGTCATACAATTTTTACGTCATGAATCCTCTTATATGTGGATTTTTTATACAACTTCAATTTATTACTTTTAAAAGATGTAAAAGATTCCCCAAAGATCGATAACTTCAATGACTAGTTATGTGGCCTTTGGGACTTAATTTACTTGTCTTATTTTTTGAAGTAAAGTTGTTTGGGTGTAGTGCAAAGAAGAAAAGTAATAGGGTGTCAATTTATCATAATGAATAGTCTTATTTTGGAAACCTTTAGGAACAACTATACTTGTTTAATAATAAGAAGTAAAAGCATATCGGTTTAGCACAAAGCTAAGAAGTAAGAGTAATTTAGTTTAGTGCAGAACTTGGAAATATAAGCCAGTTATGTGGTGTTATGGAACTACTTGTCTTATTGAATTTTAACAAAAAAGAATTCCCAATCAGCACAAACAAGACAAGTCTATGAAAATTGGATTTTAGGATATAAACAACTTGTTACTTAGAAATAAAGCATTCGAGAAACACGATATTTTAAGAAAACAAGTTCTTGACATTTCATGGATTTTAAGGCATTCTTTAGAACACGGGTATTTAATAAAACACCCACAAGCAACCTCCTGCAACCTTTTGAAGAATTATAAAGAACTCATGCAACCCAAATTATTTAAGGTAATAACCCAACTACACCAAACAAAAATATAAATAGCTACAAAGAACATGGACACAACTCATCACAAGACATGAAAACTCAAAATTTTAAAAGGGGTACCCAAAAATTTCTAAGTGAAATATTTAGGGACACAAAGATCCTTATCGAGTTCTAAGATGGAAACACTTTTCTCACAAAAAACACCATCAACATCAAAATCGAGTATGATCATTTCCATGTAGCAATGTTAAGAATATTCCTCCCCCATCAACATGAAAAACATCATGAAGTCCATAATAATAAGGATTTTTTTATGTTTAGTAATATTGTGACATTCCTGACATAGATCATGACATTGTATTAAACAAAATTATCACCTACTTAAGTCAATAAAAATATTCACAAAATCCCTCCTCAAATCAATAAACTATGTCATAAATAGAATGAAAACCTTCTTGAGACCAAATTTATCCATCCCATCACCTATTCTATATGGGTATACAACATCTTCCCCACTCATAATAATGTTACATTAGTTATCCACATCTTCATCAAATTCACAACCTTAACCTCACATTTCCTAAAGATAAATTCCCTTTTCTTTTCATTGACACCATCATTGATACCGGTACAAGTTCTAAGATGTTATGACTCGTGGATGTATCTCAAGATATAATAAAACTCAAATAGCACATGAATATCCACATAATGTCACATTTAATGCCTAATGGGGCATCTATTGTTAAGTCAAGCTTTCATTTGGCCTCAAAAATGTTGGGGGAACTTATTAATAATCTATGTGCGCACATTTCATGATGTCATTTATAATATTATTTAATTCTTTATAGATGACTTATTTTTTAAATCTTGGAGAGAAGATGATGATGCCCATAACATATACATCTCTCTTTAATGGATCCATACATACAAGGTATACCTTAACCCAAAAAATTTCATTTATTATGTCATGTAAAGAGAACTCCTAAGATTCCACATATCCAAACATGACATAAACATCTACCTCGAATAGGTCATATCGATTCGAAAAATTCCTGATCCAACATCTATGCTTAACATCCACAGTTTTCTAAGAAATATTTAAGAAATATGATGGTTTATTATTTAATTTGTATATCAAATCCATTAAATTAGTAATCTCCTAAAAATGATGTTGTGGTCATATGAAATAAATACTACTAGCTAGCCTTTGAAAATTTTAAAACATCTCTCCTCACTACACCTACACCACAATCTTCATCTCTTAATAAATACTACTTATCTACACATGTATATTTTTTTCACGATGTTGGCTTAAGAGGATGAAAATGTGAAGTAGAATTCCATATACTAAATTATTCATGCTCTCTTTGAATATAAAACACAGTATATTTGTATTGAATTAAATTTTGTAGCCATTTATTAAACTTCCACAAATATTTGCTATTACATGATCTACCAAACCACTTATTCCATTAATCACACTAATCCCCTCCAAATTTCCTATCCATTTATTTAACTTTCGTAATGGACTATATTTGTAAATGGATGGTACTTGTTTATATATTTTTACTTACATCATCATACAAAAGGACGAAAAAGGTCAAGTAATTACAAATCAACTCTCTACTATGCAAAAATTACAACACAGCCCATTTTTATATGCCCTACTAGATGATAATATATTACTCATTGAATGAATTGATCAAGATATTAAAATAAAATAATAATACTTCAACTTCACTATTGACCGCGAGGAGTGGTTCCTTAGATCTAGTGATGAAAATATCAAGCACAAAATTTTAAAAACCAAAACTATAGCTAAAGATAAAGATATCATTATAGACCTCAATGAAGAAATGTGGACTCTATATTTTGATAAAATATAATTTATGTAGGGAGATAGGGCAGGTTGTGTTTTTACCGATCCCTAAGAAAAGATGTTTCCTTTTCCTTAAGACTTCAATTTGATGTCACCAACAACATTGCTAAATATCAATATTTTTCCTTAACATACATGATTCCCTTACCTCTAAAATTACATACCTCCATGTCATGCGTTATTCCCAATACATTTTTAACACGTCGTATTGCATACCAATTCCATATTTATATTCTCAAATAGTATCCTAAAATAGTCTAAGCACTTGTACAATAGTTCACTTCACTCACCATTGAAACTATTCCTTGGGAGCAATATGCCTGACCGATTTATTTGCATCATCTACTATGCAACTCTAACCTCACTTACATCTCTCTTAGGACCAATACATGGTCTAAATCCACAAAAATCCTTTCATGCAATATTCATATCAAGTCTCCTATTAATTTCCACATGGATTTTATGCCTACTTCTAAGAGTTAATGTTATATGGACATCACCCACTTCATATAGAGACTATTATTATAAAAAGCACACTAAAATGTGCTATAAATATGTAAAATACATCATAAAAATAATATATTTTATGATCACAAAATCAAATTTTGTCTACTCTATTGTGTGTTTGAGAATGAATATCATTTTCTACTTGAATAAGCACATGGGGAACCTACAGTGGAATGGTGGTCATGTCACAACCCAAAAATGTCTTTGTATGGGTTATTATTGATTAAACTAGAATTTAATATGCATGCCATTTCTAAGAAATGCAAACCTTATCAAAATAATGATGACCTTATTAAATTTTTATTGAATGAGATTCATGTCCTAAAAAATTTATGGCCCTTCAAGTATGTGGGAATTAGATTACATTGGTAAACTTGTGTACTCTCAATATGGACATATTTTCATCATTATAGCAACTAAATATTTCATTAAGTGGGTTAAATCCATGTCTCTTAACAATATGACATGACTTACCAATTATAAGTACATCTTTAACCAAATCATCTACCACTTTGGAATTCCTCACACAATTATTTCTGAAAAAAAAATGGAACTTCAAATGTAAAGAAATGAAACAATTGTGTGTGAAATTAAAAAATCATGAACAAATTCTCAACTCCTAATTATCCTCAACAAATAAGTCACATATTAGAAAAAATCCTTCAAAATATTATTCATGAATCATGTTCTAACTATCATCGAAGCTCTATTCGGTTCTCTAGGATTATCATACAATTATCCATATGGCAACTAGAGAAACATCATTCTCGATTATATTTGGCACCGAAATATTCTTTTCACATGAGATGGAACTACCTTATCTTTATATATCTCTACATGAAATCATCCATAATGATGATATTTCAAGCCTGTTTCCATTTTCTCAATCTCCTTGATAAAAATCATGACAATTTTGTACATCATAACCATAAATACAAATATTTTCTCACTAAGCAACACAACAAAATCATTAAACCTCACCAATTTAAATCCAACATTCTTGTACTAAAATTAGATTATACCCATGAAAAATAAGGTAAATATACTAAAAATTTGTAGGTTCCCTATCTCATCAAAGACATCTTAGGTCCCATTAGTTATCTTCTATAAAAACCGAGGGCCACATCTTCAAAGAACCAACCAATGGTCAATTTATCAAGAAGTTCTATGTTTTAACTTATCACTTATCTAGTTTTACATGGTTTCCTTCAACAAAATACCTTTAAATTAATTACTTCATTAGCATTTTTATCATTTTTATGCTCTTTCCGCTAGGGTTTAATTTTCCAAAATAACTCCCCAAGCTATTTTAACAACTTAAAAATCCATTTTTAGAGTTATGAAGGATTGCGGATGTTTCAAATATGTTTCAGTAAGGGGTTGCAAGGTATTGATATAACAAGATAAATTTTGCCCAAAGTGCATATAAAGTTGGATTTATCCAATCCTCTTTGTAATGTAGCTAGGAGGGGGAAAGGGGAACATGAGGGATAAAGGAACCATTTCCCTTATTCCTCTAAAATGCCGCTTTGTTGATTTTTCCCTATTTAACAAAATTTTGTAACAATGGCTAAGTGTTTTTCCTAAAATGAAGTTCATGTAGAGGGGGAGTTTATTTATAGACTCTAGACGTCTTTCAAATAACCAAGGAGTTGAAAAACATCATGAAACTTTCAATCCAATCCTTGAAATCCTTCCTTCCCCATTGTTATACCACTATACACTAAAAACATAAACAGGACATCCCCAATCATGTCTATGTCAAAACATGTATTTTTAGTTGTAAAAATATGCTAGGGTTTATTTTGGACAACATATTACCGACTCAATGCAGTTATCTTCCTACTACCTAGTGGCCTTAAAACCTCCATTGGTCATGGAATCAAGCTTGAAAAACTTTAAAAGTAATCTAAAAATTTGAAAACTAATCTAAAAAATTAAAAATATCACCCCTATATCTACATGGAATCGAGTTGACTTGGAACTTCTTGAAGTGCTCTTGGAAGCTTATTTCTTGGGAGTTATGAATGAATCTTTCAAACTGTCCCAAAACTCTATTTTTTTTTCCAAGGAAGGAACATGGAGAACTTTTATTTTCATATGATATTAATAGTTGAATGAATGAGCCTTAGATATTACCTAAAACACCTTGTTTCCACAACGAAACCTACTCTAAATGTGAATTTGAAAAAATAACAAGGCTAAAAACTATGTTTAAAAATGAAAAATCATACATTCTCCAAGTGGATACATGCAAACTGTGCACAAGACCTTATTTTGTAATAAAGAAACCTAATATACTCCAACTCTAACTAAAGGCAAATGAATCTAAACAAATATAATCATTGGTTGGGAGAAATAAATTCCCTTACAATATTGGACCATGTGCTTAGTTTTGTAACAAACATGGTCTTTAATGAGATTGGAAAAGTGTCTTCAAACTCGAGTTCCCTTCGATTACTCAAAGTAATAGTTGTAAAGAGAATGAATACCTCCTCTAGGCACTTTACAATTACTTTTTAAAGGTTTTGTAGGATCTTTGACACTTTAAATATCTTCCTCATGCTTTGAATTGGGCATGACAGTTATAACTCGATTTTGACTCCATGTAACACCCACTTTATTACACTTCTCAACTAGGAATTTTTTTCAACTCATTAATTATAGTTAATGCCTTCAATGAATTTAACACACAATGATTAAATTCTAGCACACAAGAGTTATAAATCCCTTAAGTTTTCATACACTGAAATGAGTAGCATCATTTACATCCCCAATGGAATTATATCAACTTTTTTTAATTATATTTTACATTAGCTTTCATACTTCATTGATTTAAATACCTCACATTTAAATTCATGTGCCTTTAACAATTTAAATGTATAACCAAAATTTAAATCCGAAATAATATAATTACAATTTTTTAGATAAAAGAAAAATAAAGCATGTGCAAGATTATGGGTCAAATAGATCCTACTTGATCCCCCATTTAAAAATATTTCTAGTCATTATACAAAGTATACGAGTAGTGCTCTTCTCGGCATTGATTTATAAGTGTTGTTATAAGTGTCTATCAAGATTTTAGGCATCACACACTTATGCTAGAGCTAGGTACATCTTGACAGTGTACTACCATACACTAATATGGCCAAAGTTTTAGAGTCATGTATTTCATGTTCAGTATCATTATGATGCATAAGTCAAAAGAAACATGTCCCATCACCATATCACTTGATCCAATTATCAGAATTGAATTATTTGTTTAGTTAAATTTATTTAAGTCACGCATCCACGTAAAACTTGTGCATCCATTAAGGCGAGCACGACTGTGCCAACTAGGCTAGTTGGATGGGAAAAATTTCTCCATAACACAACTTAACTCCATGTTGATCACGACATGCGTAATAAGTTTTTCATAACTTTCTAGCTCATTGAATTTGTTTATGACATATTAATTTATTTTACATAGCGATATCCATCCCATTAAATATTCGATCCTAGGTCTATATCTTAGTTTTGAATAATAAAACATAATCAACTTCCACAAGTGGCTTGTGCAAATTTCTTAAGCATTGACTTAATTAGGGCAGCAAGTTAATTTTTTTACACAGTCCTAATTGTTAAATTATGAACCTATCATTATATTTTCCTAAATACACAAAGGTAAAACTCATCACTGAAAGCACGTAATCATAAACATCCACAAGGTTTACATACTTCGGTATAACTATTAATCTTCCCCATGACATATGATTCAATCATTTGTAATTTCAGTTACACATATACCATTCAATATATGGATTGTATTCAATTAATAAACATAGATGTATATTTATAATCCACTAGATCCATTAATATTTATTTAAAAGACTCTCTATATAGTACAAAACAAACCAAGAGTAGGACACAAGAAATCACAACTTCCTTAGATGTCCCATACCACCTGAGGGAGTCTTTATTGCAAGAACCCTAAATCTGATTTGTCATCACATTTATAGTAGTATTATTAATTTAATCATAAAAAATATAAGGATTATAATAAACAATTTCAAAATAGAGTCATAAACAAAATATAATTGATTAATTAATCTCTTGCCAATTCTATATCAATACTTATTACATAGTCATAGAAAAATATCAACATTATCATTAATGAAATAATAATTATTACAATACAATATGTTTTTGCAAAGAGAATACTTAATTAATAACTATAAAAACTACCTTTATTTCATTAATATCACAGTGAAGTATTACCTTCGCTTCTTAGACAAATACAATATAATTATTTTCATCTTTTCACATCAAGAAAAACTTTATAGATTTCATCAATAAGTAGCAATGCAAAGGTGTAAGACACGTCTTCCTTTATAATCAACCTACAATGTTAATAACCTGCATGGAAAAGATTCCATTATACATGGTCAGTTTCAACCAAACTGGCATGAAAATTCTTCTTTTCCTACTTAACATCTTGTGTCATTTAATAGTTGAGTAATTGAAATACCACAATAGTAATAATACATAAATGTAAAAATAGATTACTTGCATTCAAATAAGCTACATTAAGAGATAAATTAGTTACATTCAAAGTTTCTACATCCAAAGTTAAATTACTTTCATTCATTAAACTACTCACCGCATTCATTCTTAAAGGCTTAAAGGAAAAACTACAAGTGTTAGAGATCATAGCAATCGGCATCAAATTTCATTCATAGGTAGAATACAACTTATAAATTTCAATGTTATATCGATATTAAATAATATAACTTATCCTATATAAATATTTAAACGTATTCAAATTATATCAAATAACCATGAAGTATCGAGTATTTCCTCTAGGGATAGAGTGAAGTCTTCCAACTCAGGAATAACTTCATAACTGAATTGATTTTCCCTAAACAAGTAAATCCCCAAATTTGGAAAATAAATTGACAAAAAGTAAATAATAATTCTATTTCCTAACGATACCCAATAACATACGTTTTAACCCTCAGCTGGGTTATCCACAAATAACCCAAATTCAATATATATTGTTGATTAATACTAAAAAGTTCAAAATATTTAAAGGTAATATTATGTTCACCTTAATCAATACCTTAGAAACTTTGAGTAGACTTTAAGGTATAATCTAGAATTTGAACAAAAATAATTCTAGAGAGCTTTGAAAGCTATTTTATATCACAAGTTGAACACCGGACTACCCACCCATCGACTCGGAAAAATTATACACTATTCACCCTATTATCTAAATGAAGGTGTAGTTGAATCCAACTAAAAGATTCACCCCATTTTTCCATTACAGTGAAGTGTTCCTCATTAACAGAAACAAAATCCTTAGCTTATGGGGATTAGGGATTTCTGTTATATTCATAATCATTGAAACCCAAAATAATGGGTGATATGAATAATATTACGATAGAAATATAATAATTTTTCAAGAGAATCCAACCAATTAAAAGAAGGAAACAAAAATCTAACAAGTACAATGAATATCGTAACCCTCTAAGGTAAATGTTCAACCCAAATTTATAATATATGCATCAAATTAAAAGAATGTAGGTGAGGAGTCACTATAATACACAAATTATCATAACAACATCACATCCAAACAAGTGCCTTAAGATTCATTAATACATCATATTTCATTTTAGAAAAACACAATGAAATCCATTAACATACAAAACCAACACAAAGTCCATTCAGTACCAAAAATGAAGAAAATGTATTACAGTGATTTAATTTATAAAAATAATAAATGGAGAAAGTTTTCAAGGAGGAATGGAGACAATTCATACCTTAGTATAGTGCATATTCCTCTTCTCTACTTTTATAAAATCCTACAGAAAGCGAGCCAACGATTCCTCTATTCAAACCCCGAATAACAAAGAAAATCTCATCGAGAAGCTCCCAAAACTTCCTCATGCTTTATATCAATTTCCCATTAATTATTATCCTTTCTCCTTATTTTCCTACATTCCTTCGTAGTCCCAATTCTATAAATTGAATCCATAGAGTAAAAAAACCCCTAAGCCTTCCTCGTGTTTATTTATTGCACTTATCTATTAATATCTTCTACAAATTCCTCATCCATACTAACCAAAAAAATGCACAAATTTTATTAAAGGTTGAAAAGAAAAATAGGGATATAAATGACATGGAGAGCTCCATGAGCCATCTAACAAAACAACAAAAAAATTAAACTATATACATATACATATATATATATATATATATATATATATATATATATATACACACACACACACACACACACACACACACACACACACACACACACACACACACACACACACACACACATTTAGGTCCCCTTGACATCATGTCATGGCTTTAGGTGTAAGACCTAAGATTTAACATTTCGAACTATCAACAAGGGTATTCACCATTAAGTCCTTTAGTTTATATACCATGGATTCATTAATATAAGTATGTATCAATGTAGCACCATTAACCTTAGCTAGTTATATGCTAGGTTCCTTATACAATTTGGGTCTAGGATCATCAACTATAATAACATTAGAGCCTTATAAAATTAAGCAAAGCCTTGAAAATATTATCAAGTTGACTCAATTAATATTATGCCCCTTTGGATAAGATTTGTAATCTTAAGAAACATTAATTCATATGCTAGGCCCATATTTCACTAAGACCATGTTTGGTTTAAGAAAAACAATAGTAATCACTTTAGGGCTTACCTGGAACATATCCCAATCATTTCTTTTCGCACCTTAACTATTATCAAAGCATTTCAGCTCGATTAATGCGGATCATTTTGACCAAGTATCCGAGTCCCAAGCTTATCAAAATGAAGCAGAAAAACTAAACGTAAGTAATAAAAATAGTCTCGATCATAGTCAACATACATATACAAAATCATATCATCAAGTACAATATATTTTTAGCAATGAAAGGCAACTATGTTAGATCAATAGATTTTAGTCATATTATGCCAACATGCAACAATAATGCACTCACATATAGTCCAAGAAAGAAAACCAAAAATAATGCAAGTCCACTATTGAAGCATGTCCAAAACCAAACACATTTATCATAGTAAGACTGATAAGACAATATGGTTGTTACACTCCAACTAGCCATATACCTAGTTAGGCACAAATTATTTACAATTGATTGGTTTATTTGTATGGTTTTCCAATATTCTTCACACTTAGCTCTAAGATTGGAGCTAGTAAATACACTTTCCTCTTCATTTGGATGCTTGGAAGATGATCTAAACTCGGTTCTTGGAATATCATTGTAATTTTCCAAAAGTGTGGCAGTCTCTAAACCTTTAAAGAAATAAGAATCATTCCACTCGGTCAAAATATCTTATTAAATTGGGATCTTCTCTCTTTCCACAAGAAGAAAAAACTAATATTCATTTCATATTGCTTCCTTGGAAACAGCTTCAACATTTGATTTTTTTAAGGATGAAGAATAGAATAGGTCTTCAATTTCACAACCAAAAGATATTGAGATTCTCTCAAAGATCTCCTCTACATCGAGATGCCTATGAATATGAATTTTCCTTCTCCATTTATGATTCTTATTAATACAAATGAGTAACCTATTTTAGCATGGATTCTTAGAATTCAACATATTCCTCAGTTTAACCATTTGTGGGATTAAAACTTCATCAATATAGCACTCGGTTTCAAGGTTTTTCATTTTCTTGAGCGCCCATTTCCGCTCACTAATTTTGAATTTCTTGCGACCTCTAGTGATTGCTCGGATGTCGACCCCTTTGCTCTGGACCCGATTCCCATCATGTTATCTATGGAATCTTGTTGCATAGAAATCTCAATGAGGCATGAAAACAAATGGTGGATGGGTCCTCCTCTACCCCATATACGAAGAATATGTCACCTTTCCTTCTTAATGGGAAGTTCTCCCTACAAATTCCTTCTTACATCGATTGCCTCAATTGTGGCATCTTGATATTTGTCTCTAGTTGGCAAACTGATGGGACCTAGACCCCCACTGGAGGACATTAAAAAATGGGCACGCATGAAATGGGCCCCTTGTGGTTCCATGGAGATTGTTGCCATGCCAAATGGCTTCATCCTCTTCTCGTTCAGCTTTAAAGAGGACTTTGTCGTGGGCTCTTCTTGGTGGTCCATGGTTTTTTTGTAGGCAGGGTTTCTACATTCAAAAATGGACTCTGGCTTTAATCTGCTAACTGAAACCATGACACATGCTCCAATATGGGTGTGTCTTCCAGGCCTTCCTCTGGAGTTTTTGGATTCAGTAGTCATTGAAGGTATTGCTCTTTCCATGGGCTCTCTCATTGCCATTGATCTGGCCACTACGGCCAAAACTAGATTTAGTCACACTTGATTTTTGTTAATGTTGATGTTAGTGGTCCACTCCTAAAATCTATAGATCTTCTCTCTTATTTTGGAATCTGGACATAGCCCATTGAATATGAATATGTCCCACAAGCATGCTCAATCTAAAAAATCATTGGTCATAGATCCATTGCTTTCCCTTCTAAGCCATAAGCTAAACTAAAAATTGCTGAGATTACCCCTAAGAAGAAAGGGAAATATATACCTAAAGTTCTCCTAGAGATGGCTTCAGAGATTCATAACTCTAACCCCTTCGATATTACGAGAAGATGGAGAAAGTAAACTTGATGAACTCTCTATTTCCAACCAAGCTTCCCACCTCCTTATACTATTGAGATTCCTACTGTTCATAATGAGGATCCCCCACGTTCCTCTTCTACTATTGAGATACCCACTGTTCCCACTTAGGATTCCTTGCTTCTTACTTCTTATGATGATGTGACCACATATGTCATCTATGATTCGCCACTCCTCACCCTCTCTACTAATGTTCTCCCCATGCTTCTATCATCCCATCTTTGTTCTCACTCTCCATTGATCCCTTTGTTGAGTCCCCCTCTCCCTTTCCTCCTCTTTTCTTACTTCTTGAGTTGAATCTCGAGTTACTTCATTTCCCCTCTCCTTTAGCCTTTGACGAAAACAATAAACCTTGGGTAATAATAAGAAACAACAAAAAACCTTACATAGGTATGGAAAAAACTAGAGGGATAATCCTTGGAAATATTAAGCTTCAATAAGAATCAGCTCAAAATGTGGCTCAAGGAATAGAGAGTACCATCCCCATGGTTGTCGAGAAAAAAACCAAATATCAAAGATGAAGATAATCTCATGGAATATCGGGGGGGTCTCAATTCTTTACAAAATAAAATTGTCGAAAGGATATTATATTTAATCACTCTCACGATATCATTATGCTCCAAGAAACAAAACTCAAAAATGAAGACGAATTCCCAAATCGTTGGCCAAATTCTTACGTTATTTCTTAAAATGTGTCCTGGAAACTCGTAGGTTGGTGCACTCTTTGGAACCATAAATTTCTACATGGTGAATACCTCATAAAAATATGAACATCTTAGGCATACTCTTCCGGGAATTTAGCTCGATACTTACTTTGGATTACTATCAACATTTATTCTCTTAAGTTGGAATCACAAAGGGAACAACTATGAAAGGACATCATAGAATTAAAAGGAGTTGTATCCAATTTCCAATGATTCTTGTTAATACAATTGAGTAACCTATTTTAGCATGGATTCTTAGAATTCAACATATTTTTAGGTTTAACCATCACGTGGGATTAAAACTTCATCAATATAACACTCAGTTTCAAGGTTTTTCATTTTCTTGAGCGCCTTGGTTCCCGCTCACCGATTTTGAATTTCTTGCGACCTCTAGTGATTGCTCGGATGTCGACCCCTTTGCTCTCGACCCTAATTCCCATCGTTCATGTTATCTATGGAATCTTGTTGCATAGAAATCTCAATGAGGCATGCAAACAAATGGTGGATGGGTCCTCCTCTACCCCACATACGAAGAATATGTCACCTTTCCTTCTTAATGGGAAGTTCTCCCTACAAATTCCTTCTTACATCAGTGCCTCAATTGTGGCATCTCGATATTTGTCTCTAGTTGGCAAAGTTATGGGACCTAGACCCCAACTGGAGGAGATTAAAAAATGGGCGCGCATGAAATGGGTGCCTTGTGGTTCCATGGAGATTTTTGCCATGCCAAATGGCTTCATCCTCTTCTTGTTTAGCTTTAAAGAGGACTTTGTGCTGGCTCTTCTTGTTGGTCCATGGTTTTTTTTGTAGGCAAGGTTTCTCCATTCAAAAAGTGACTCCTGGCTTTAATTTGCTAATTGAAACCATGACACATGCACCAATATGGGTGTGTCTTCCAGGCCTTCCTCTGGAGTTTTGGATTCAATAGTCATTGAAGGTATTTCTCTTTCCATGGGCTCTCTCATTGCCATTGATCAGGCCACTAAGGCCAAAACTAGATTTATTCACACTTGATTTTGTGTTAATGTTGATGTTAGTGGTCCACTCCCAAAATCTATAGATCTTCTCTCTTATTTTGGAATCTAGACACAACCCATTGAATATGAATATGTCCCACAAGCATGCTCAATCTACAAAAGCATTGGTCATAGAGCCCCTGCTTTCCCTTCTAAGCCATAAGCTAAACTAGAAATTCCGAGATTACCCCTAAGAAAAAGGGAAATATATACCTAAAGTTCTCCTAGAGATGGCTTCAAAGATTCATACCTCTAACCCCTTCGATATTCTAGAAGATGGAGAAAGTAATCTTGATGAACTCTCTATTTCCAACCAAGCTTCCCACCTCCTTATACTATTGAGATTCCTACTGTTGATAATGAGGATTCCCCACGTTCCTCTTCTACTATTGAGATACCCACTTGTTCCCACTTAGGATTCCTTGCTTCTTACATCTTATGCTTATGTGACCACATATGTCATCTATGATTCGCCACTCCCCACCCTCTCTACTAATGTTCTCCCCATGCTTCTATCATCCCATCTTTGTTCTCACTCTACATTTATCCCTTTGTTGAGTCCCCTCTCCCTTTCCTCCTCTTTTATTACTTTTTGAGTTGAATCTTGAGTTACTTCATTTCCCCTCTCCTTTATCTTTTGACGAAAACAATAAACCTTGGGTAATAAGAAGAAGCAACAAAAAACCGTACATAGGTATGGAAAAAACTAGAGGGATAATCCTTGGAAATATTAAGCTTCAATAAGAATCAGCTTAAAATGTGGCTCAAGGAATAGAGAGTACCATCCCCATGGTTGTTGGGAAAAAAACCAAATATAAAAGATGAAGATAATCTCATGGAATATCAGGGGTCTCAATTCTTTGTAAAATAAAATTGTCTGAAAGGATATTAGATTTAATCACTCTCACGATATCATTATGCTCCAAGAAACAAAACTAAAAATGAAGACGAATTCCCAAATCTTTGGCCAAATGCTTATGTTATTTCTTAAAATGCGTCTGGAAACTCTATAGGTTTGTGCACTCTTTAGAACCATAAATTTCTACATGGTGAATACCTCATAAAAATATGAACATCTTAAGCATACTCTTCCAAGAATTTAGCTCTGATACTTACTAGATTACTATCAACATTTATTCTCTTAATTTGGAATCACAAAGGGAACAACTATGAAAGGACATCATAGAATTAAAAATAAGTTGTATCCAATTTCCATATATTATCATGGGAAATTGTAATATCACACTTTACTCCTCGAAAAAATAGGGTGGGGCCCCTGCTAGCCCCACTAGTATCAAGCATTAGCTAATTTTATTAGATGGGGGATTTTTTGATATGGTTCTTCATGGATCCTCCTTCACTTGGTCCAACTGTAAACTGGGTAGGAATCATATGCAAAGTAGGATTGATAGAGCATTGAGATATATGGATTGGATCTTACTATACCATGATTTCTATCTTAGTGTTTTAACTACTTCTATGTGCCAATAGCAATCTCGAACTAAAAATCTGTCATTTAGATTTGAGTTGGCTTGGTTGGAAAACAATAATCTTGCTCCTCTTATAAAGAGTTGGTGGGAAATAAACGTCCAAGGTACTGCCATGTACATATTTGTCACAAAACTCAAAGAAATCAAGAAATGACTCAATATTTGGAATGTTAGAGTGTTTGGTAACATCAAACTTCACAAGCAAAAACTAACTCAGAAAATTACAAGTATATCTACAAAAATTGATAAAGAAGGTAGAACATACGAGATCCATAACAAATAAATTTCCTTGCTCGAGTGAATAACACAATACCTCCATAGAGGAAGAATCATACTAGAGACAAAGATTGAGGGCTCTTTGGCTTAACCAGTGAGACAGAAACACACAATTCTTCAATGTCACAGCTTCTAAGCACAAAAGAAGAGATAAAATTAAGGAGTTGTTATCTTGAAGGTAACCTCCTATCATCTGAATTGGATATTTCTAATGAAATTGTTTCTTTTTATTCTAATATTCTATAAGAAGAGGTCCCTCCTTATGAGAATGACATTCTTAAGATACTATAACAAATCCCTAATCTTGTCACAATGGAAATGAATGAAAAAATCACCAATCCCTTCTCTATGGAGGAAATTCATACTAATGTCTTCACTATGAAAGGGGATAAAGCTCCTGGCCCTGATGGCTTTCTTGCTACTTTTTTCCAAATATTTTGGGAAATCATCAAGCTTGATCTCTTTAGTGTAGTGAATGAATTTTAGAATAGTAATTCCCTTATAAAAGAATGGAATGAAACTTTCATTTCTCTTTCCCCCAAATCTCTAGGATCCAATTCGTTGCCAACTTTCAACCTATATGTATTTGCAATACTACCTACAAAATAATCAACAAAATGATGGTAGCGAGATTAAAACATTTGACAAACTTCCTAATTTATGAACAAAAATGGCTTCATCGGCGGTAGGATTATCCAGAAGGAATTATTACGGTTCATGAAGAAATTCATTCAACACAACTTGCTAAGTCTATAGAAATGATCCTCAAATTGGATATGCAAAAACTCTTTGATAAATTCAGCTCGAACTTCCTCTTGCATGTGCTAAGAACTTTGGATTTGATCACAAATGGTGTAGCTAGATTTTGACCTATATTTTCTCACCTTGTTTCTCCATCCTCATTAAGTGTATTCTGTTGGATTCTTTAATAAAAGAGGAATTAGATAAGGAGACCCCTATCTCCTTTTCTCTTCCTATTAATGGCAGACACACCTAGTAGAGGTTTAGAAGCAGCCAAATAGGTGGCTACTATTTCTTGTATTAGGATCGCCACTTGTTCACCTACCGCTACATAGCCAATTCATAGAGGAAACACTTCTCTTGAGTGCAACATCTATGGTAGAGGAAAAATACCTTATGGAAATTCTAGGATGTTATTAAGCATCCTCTCAACAATTGACAAAATTCTCTAAGAGTGGTATAGCTTCTATAAACACCACTCCAAGTAAAAATGGAAGATCACCGATATCTTTGGCTGAAAAATTGTGGATATAATGTCTTCTGATCTTGGTATACCTCTTTTCACAGGTAAAAAAATAAACAGCTTGTGGAATCCTGTCATTGAGTGCTACCAAAAGGAATTGGAAGGATGGAAAGGGACCCTACTAAGACAGGATGGTAAATTCCAACTGGTTAACATTAATCTCCAGAGTCTTCTCATTTATTTTATGTCACTTCTCAAAAAAATTTCGACACTGGTCAATGTTATTAAACAAATCCAAAAGATATTCCTCTGGTCACATGTGGAAGATAAGAAAATAATGCATTTAGTCTCTTGGAATGTTGTGTGCCAACTGACCAACTTGGGATTTTGGGGCTTATGTCCATTACTCGACATGAACAAAGAGTTTATTGCTAAGATTTGTTGGGAAGTGGTACTAGCAAACTCATCTACTTGGTTCCATCTTCTCTAATCAAAATATCTAACACACTAAGGAACTTTTCTTCATTCCTCCTCCCTCGAGGCTCGAAATTTGGATGTAATGAAATTCTTGGTATAATTTAGATCATAGCAGAAATATAACACCAAATAACACAATATTCCATAATAATGATCTCAATATGCAATTATAATAGCTTCGCCACTTCGAGGGGGAAACCTCCAAACCATACAATAATACTCAAATACTCCAATGATGATGAAATACTACCTACAATCCCCTATATATATTATTCATATGTTATGGCCATCACCAAGGCTGACCTACTAAGCATGAGAAAGTATAAATGATATAATAAAATGATATGGAAAGCCATAAGTCGATACTCATATCCTAATACAAGAAATATGTTAAGGGCCTAACATGCCCTTCCCCTTCTAAGAAACATTGTCCTCAATGTTAAGAAGCTCTTGATGGTGCTGCAGAATGTCATATCCTCTCATGTTGCATCTTCATTGTCCATATTCTTCCACTTGATCGGTACACAGTAATAACCCGTGCCCTAAATCTTTTAGTGTGTGTTTGAAGGATGCATTCGGCCCAAGATGACCCTCCCCTCCTCATCAAGCTCAGGTAACATTGTTTGGGCTTATACTCTCTGTCCAATTACTTTCTTCGAAGTGCAAGAAACATGAAATACTGGATGTATTCTGGTTGATTGTGAAAGTTCTAATTTGTATGCTACAGTATCAATCTTCTGCAATACTTGATAGGGGCCATAATACTTTAGTGAAATTTTGTTATCCTTTTGTTGTTGTTTCAAAGAAATTTTCTTATATGGTTGTAACCATAAAGAAACCCAATCACCGACTTCAAAATTCCTTTCCGTGTGATGTTGATCATCCTGTTACTTCATACAGTTTTGTACCATGACCAAGTTCTCCTTGAGACTAGAGAGGACCTCTTGTTGATACTAAATGTGTTCTTCTACTGCTCTAACCCACAGTTTTCCTCTCAATGATGATGTGATGGATGGTGGATGGTACGCAAAGAGTGCCAAAAAAGGATACATTTTAGATGAAGTATGGAAGAAAGTTTTATACTACCATTCTACAAGTGGTAATCATTGGACCCATCTTGCTTGTTTATCAGATGTAAAGCAATGGAGATATCCCTCCAAACACTTATTTACAAATTCTATTTTCCCATCAGACTAGGGATGATAAGAAGAGATACGAGCTAACTTAGTACCCAAGCATGAGAATAAATTAGTCCAAAAATGACTAGTAAATATAAGGTCTAGATCACTTACTATAATCTTCGGTGTCCCATGAAGCTTCTGAACTATGTCCATGAAGGTTATTGCTACCATGCTTGCAGAAAATGGGTGTGCCAAGGCACAAAAATGAGCATATTTGGTGAGTCTATCCACCACAACCATGATGAAATTTTTTTGTCGATTTAGGAAATCCTGTGATAAAGTCCATGGAAACCTCTTCCCACCGCTGGCTAGGAATAGATAGAGGTTTTAGAAGACCTAGGGATCGAACTGTTTCACCCTTATTTTGCTAACAAACCATGCATTTTGCCACAAATTTTGGACATCCCCTTTGAGCCCTTCCTTAAGAAATCTTGTTTGACTCAATGATAATTCTTCAAGAATCTAGAGTGCCCCCTACTAGAGAAGAGTGAAGCTTAGATAGAATCCTATTTTTAAGAGTGGAGTTCTTACATAGGTATAATCTATCTTTATACCATAAAACATCCCCTTTTAATACAAAATTTTTAGACATGCTTGAATCATTTTGTAGATGATGAATGAGGTTTTGTGTGGTTGGGTCATTCTCCATTCAGACCTTGCCTCATCTATCCAATCTTCTTGTAATATGGATATGGCACTTAACAAGGTTTCGGTTGAGTTATCTTTCCTCGAAAGTGCATCCATAACTACATTCTCCTCCCCTTTCTTATAAATAATCTCAAAATCATATCCCAATATCTTGGAGACCCATTTTTTTTGTTCTTTAGATGATAAATGCTGCTCCAAGAAGTATTTTAAACTATCATGATATGTCTTCACTGTAAAGTGTCTTCCTATGAGATATGGTCTCCATTGCTTTACTGCATGAAGTATTGCTAGCATTTCATTCTCATAAGTCAGATTGGATAGATTCTTACCTTTGAATTGATGGATCAAAAGGAAATAGGACGGCATTCTTGCATGAGAACAAGCCCCATACCCACCCTTGATGCATCACATTCAAAAATGAATGTTTTGGAAAATCTGGAGTACCTAAGACTAGAGTGGTGCACATGGCCTCCTTTAGTTTCTCAAATGCTTTGGTTGCATCCTCGCTCTACTGGAAGGATTCCTTCTTTAATAAAGTTGTGAGAGGTGTAGCTATTCTTCAATAATTCCTTACGAATCTTTGGTAATAACTTTGTAAGCCCCAAAATCCTCGTAGATTATTTAGGATTTTAGAACCTTCCACTCCATCATGGCTTTGATCTTATTAGGATCCACTTTTACCCCTTCATGAGAGACAATGTGACCCAAATATTCAACTTCCTTGAGTCCAAAATAACACTTAGAGGGCTTTGCATAAATTTGATGTTGCTCAATGGTTTCCAAAACCTTATTTACATGATGCAAATGTTCCTCCCATGTTTTGATATAAATTAATATATCATCAAAAAAACACAAGACAAAATTCCACAGAATGACTTAAAAATAGAAATCATCAAACTTTGAAATGTAGAAGGTGCATTTGTGAGTCCAAAAGGCATTACCAGGAATTCATAATGGCCTTCATGTGTCTAAAAGGTGATTTTATGAACATCCTCATCCTTGATTCTGATTTGGTGGTATCCAAAATGAAGATCAAGCTTTGTAAAATAAACAACACCATGCAAATCATCAAGCAAATCATCAATAATAGGAAGAGGAAACTTATCTTTTATTGTGTACTTATTAAGTTCCGTATAATTAGGACACATGTGCCACATGTCATATTTCTTCCATACCATCACTACTGGAGAAGAATAAGCACTTTGACTATGGTGGATGATTCCTGCTTCTAACATCTCTTACACAATATTCTTGATTTCACTCTTTTGCACCTATGGGTACCTATAAGGTCGATGTTAGGCGGTTGACTTCTGGTAATAACCGAATAGTATGATCATGATCTCTCCTTGGCAAGTAAGCCCTTTGGTATATTTTCAAATACAACATAGTGTGCATCCAACACTTCTTGCATATTTGATGGTATAATGTCCTTAGAATGATGAGCCTCCAATGAAAAGAGTTGTGCCACAAATCCCTCGCACCCTTTTTTAGCAATTTGTGCATCGATGAGAACTTACTATTTGTGGAGAATTTTCTCTTAAGCCTCTTAGCTCAAAAGTACTTCCTTGAGTGAAATCACATGAAAAAGTCTTGGAAGTTCATCTCAATGGTTCCCAAAGTGGTAAGCCATTAAACCCGTACACAATGTCTACTCCTCCCATAGAAATGGCATACATGGCATCGTTTAGTATGTAATATCCCATGGAAAGATTAATACTATGGAATTTTATAGAATAAGTAACAGTACCTCCATTAGTAATCATTACTTGACATTCAGGAGTTGGATAAATGAAACAATTCAGGCACACTTCTAACTTATGATTGATAAAGTTGTGAGTACTTCCTGAATCAATCAACATTGTGACCCTCTATTTTTTAGGAATACAACCACCTTTAGGGTTTGGGGGTGCTAATACCTGAAATTGTATGGCATGAGATCATTGGCTGAGGATCTCCTAACTCCTCCTCTGGCTCAACCAAGACCTCTGACTCAGCATCTTCATTATTCTCTTCATCTTCACTAGGCCCATCAATGTAGAACAACTTCTTTTCAAAGCACATTTATGTCCGGGTCCAAATTTACTATCACAATTAAAACATAACCCTTTTTATCTTTTTTCTTCAATTTGTTGAGGTGTCAATCTAACTGGCCGAGGGAGTGCTAGGGCCAATGTGTTGTGATCTCTGGTATAAGTGAAATGTTGTCTCCTACTTGAAACAATTTTCTCCTCTACCCTTCTTTCCATAATCATCGAATAAGAAACCTTATGAGGATTAAACATACGCACCTCATGCTCAATGTGATCCTTAATACCCTTAAGAAATATGTCATTTAGATTCTCTTCAGTAATATTTTCCACCCACTGAGAAAGGTTTTGGAAGTGATGAATGTAATCCTTAACAAATCTTGTCTGTCTCAACTTTTCCAATTAGTCAAGTAATTATCGACACACTAGAACTATAGTGTAATTGCAACACTGCAGTGGATACTATCCATGTAACATTGAGACCACTCTTATTCCTTTGAGCACATAACCATCGATACCGTGATGAATTGGTCGAGTTCAAGATACAAAGATGCCATGATCACCTTTTGTCCCGATGGAATATGATGTAGTTCAAAGAAATTATCCATTTAGTTGATCCAATTGAGTGGATCCTTTCCATCAAAATTACGCATATCAACTTTTGGAAACATAATACGAAGCTGCAGAGTGCTTGTATTTGGATTGTGCACACTCGAAGAACCACTCGGCTCATGCGTGTATTATGTTGATTTGAGGATCCATCTTGATTCACATAAGTATGATTACCCATCATATGCGTACTGAATTTTTGCATGAAATCCTCCAATATTTGTCTAATCCTATCCACATCTTCTTTGTTTGCCACCCTAGATTTTAGGTCTCTCAGGTTAAACTCAAGTTGGCTTACTTTATGGTCTGTCGAAGTAAACCCTAACCCTGAGGAATCTATAGTTATATCTTTTTTCTCCAACTCCTCAACTACTATCTCATCCTTTTTTGTTGTTTTACTCGGAGTGATGGGATTCTTTTTTCCTCTTGTGGAAGGCCCCACCATGATGCCCAAAAATAGTAGGATGTAGGGATCATGGTAAGATTTTAGGGTTTCAGATTTTGATAAGAATTCGTCTAAATATAAAAAAACTTGAAGAAAAAACCCCAAATAAATTTTGTTTTTCTTTCTGAAAATGTAACGAATTTGAAAAAAATCCACAATTTGCACCCTAGGGAGCGATTTTATGAAAAACACTAAATTCTTAATAAATTTTGTAAAATAAATCAAAAAAGTTTTAAATTTTCAGGGAACTTTACTTGATATATTTCACAACTATAGTAAAAATATGTCCCACCAATTAACTTTTTTTCGTAATATATGGCGGGAACACAAAATTAGGGTTTTTTCCCTAATTTTGGCCCAGATCGCAACTTTGATACCACTTGTAATGAAATTACTTGTATAATTCAGATCATGAGAAGAAATATAACACCAAATAACACAATATTCCAGAATAATGATCTTCATATGTAATTATAATAGCTTCGCCACTTCGAGGGGGCAACCTCCAAACCATACAATAATATTCAAATACTCCAATGATGATGAAATACTACCTACAATCCCCTATATATACTATTCATATATTATGGGCATCACCAAGGCTGACCTATTAAGCATGAGAAAGTATAAATGATATAATAAAATGATATGGTAAGCCATAAGTTAGCTACTCATATCCTAATACAAGCAATAGGTTAAGGGTGTAACAATAGATATTCCTCTGGTCACATGTGGAAGATAAGAAAAGAATGCATTTAGTCTCTTGGAATTTTGTGTGCCAATTGAACAACTTGGGATCTTTTGGGCTTATGTGCATTATTGACATGAACAAAGAGTTAATTGCTAAGATTTGTTGGGAAGTGGTACCAGCAAACTCATCCGCTTGGTTCCATCTTCTTTGATCCGAATATCTAACGCACTAAGGAAATTTTGTTCATTCCTCCTCCCCTCGAGGCTCTACAATTTGGAGCTCAGTGGTGAGTTTCCTCCTCATTTTTGTGGTGGTACTAAATGGTGTTTGGGTAATGGCCACCAAATTGATTTCTAGATGGATTGGTGGGTTGGGGACAAAACTCTTTACCAGGATCCATATTAGGATTCAATCGAGATGGCCCCTTATTACTCAATGTGGCAACAAAGTTGAGGTTACTAGCATCATAAAATCCAAACCTACTTGGATTATTTTGGATTGGCCTAGAATTAGTGTTATCGAGAGTTAACATCTTATTTACTTGAGGAATCTTTTTTCCTCTCATTACATTCCTTTTTCCTTACACCGTGGATGAACGCATTTATCCCCTTTTTTCTATTGAGAATTTCATCACAAAGTTACGTATACTTATAAGACTCACATTCCATGTGTTATGCCTCTTCCTCACATTTTTCATCTAGAATTTATACCCAAAATTGGTTTTTTTTTCGGATTTCCTTTAGGAATGCTTTCCTATCTGGCGAGAACCTTAAAAGGAGAGGTTTCTCTCTTCCTTCTAGATGTGTCCTCTGTTGTGCTACTCTGGAGTTCTCTTCTCACCTTATTCTTCATTATTCCTTTACCCAAACCATATGGAAATTGATCTTAAGAAACTTTGGAGCATCATGGATTTTCCGAGTCTCTATATACTACTTTTAATTAATGGTTCTCTCCTTTCACACATTAGATGCTTTCTCTTTCATGGAAGCTAATCCTCCCTAATGGTTTATGGGGAATCTAGAAGGAAAGGAACATGTGTATATTTAAAGAGAAAAGTATGAACCCAACATACATATCAAAAATAATTTCTATTCTCTTTCAATAAAACCTTAACAACTATCTCTAGAAGAAGTGTCATCAAAATGTTAAATTTTGTGGTAAAAAGAGTAGTGTCAAGCAACTTATGATACCGATTACAGCTTAAACCTTCTATTTCTGCACTTAGTGATGTGATTTGGACCCCTACCCCTCCTAGATGGCTCAAAATTAATACTTATGGTGCATCTAAAGTAAATACATGAATGTCTAAAGGAGGTGTTATCCTTCACAACAATGATGGTGCACCTCTAGCTACTACTACAACTAATCTTAATGAAGGCACCAATCACGGGATGGAGGCTATGGCTATTCTTAAAGGTCTTGAGATGACTCTGCAATTAGGGAGTGGACATATAATAATTGAAAGCAATTCGCTGAACATCATCAAAATCCTTAATTCAGAAGACTATGGACAATGGGATATCAGGAATATCATTATTGACATTCGTATTCTTCAAGATTTCGAGGAAATGAAGTATAAACATGTTTACAAAGAATTTATTAAGGTTGTTGACCACCTTGCTAATTTTTTCATCTTAGAGGAAAATAAACAAACTTGGATTGGGAACTTCCTAACTGAGCTGCTCCAAATCATCCATAATGATTACTCTTTTAATCATTGACCTTTTATGGTTTATGTTGGTTGTTTCTGATGTCAACAAGGATAGAAATTAGAAACCTTTTTTTTAATGGTTTTTTCCATAATATTTCCATTAAGTCAATGTGACATTTGAATATTAATTCTTGTGGATCTTGGGGAAAGATATTCTTTAATTCCTTGTAATCATACCTATTCAAGGTGTAATAATGAGGAAATATCCTTGTGAACCGCAAGCATGAATTAAAAAAATGATGCCCCGAGTTCCATTTTTACATTTTCTATCCAGTTCATCACCATGGGAGGTCAGTTGAAGCACATTGATCTTGTTTCTTATGATGAATACCAAGAGGATGAAGAGGTGTGGAAGATTATCAGGGAAACTGGTATTAGCACCTTTCTAGAAATAATTTCAAGTTAATCAGCCAAATTTTTGTACATTGTGTTGGATACTTGGTCAAGGAACAAGGTGTAGGTGGGAACCATCTAATTCATGATTTCAACTAATGCAATCTCTATGGTAATTGTTCTTCTGGCCTTGGAAGTGGTTTACTTCAAATGCTTGCTCAAGGAAGAATTGTAGAATTTTATAAATCCTGGTAAGAATCCCACTAAGCATCTTTCGGGTTATGTGAGTGAATCCCTAAATCCTCCATGGAATAGCGTGGCTAAGTTTATCATGTGTTACTTCATTATTGATGGTTGGTTTACCCACCTCATTTATTCATTCTCTCACACCTTTGACATGTTAAGAAGATTAATCTCTCTACCTTTTTGTTTTAATATCTGGAACACTCTATCAATCTTGCTAAGGAGGGTAATGGTCCACTTCTACATAATTTTCTCATTTATCTTCTTTTACAATTTATGGCCTCACCCACCGAACTCATCTAATTCCCACTCAAATTTGGCAAGGGAAATAATACTCCAACCACTTCCTCGCTTACTTCTCCCACCTCCCATCCTTCATCTAGAAGTTGACACCATAGGTAAATTATCACCGACCCAGATTCTCAAGTCTCCATTATAGGCTCCTCATTTGAGGGTACATATATTTTGGATTTTTTCCTTCCCCACTCTCCCAATCAACCATGTTTTGTCTCACCAACTGATGGTGCCTCCTTAGTTAGGGAATTGGATTATTCTCTTGAACTTCTTTCCTCTATTTCTAGTTCACAACTCCTCTCTAAAGCCTTTCTCGGATTTTTCCTATCTATGTCTAGATTCTCCGAACCCAAGCTATTTTTATGGAAGAAGAAAAACCTATTACTTGCAGAAGAAGAACAACTTATTACTACTAAATAAATCGAGATGAAAATTTTGACGTTTAGATGTTTGAATTAGATATCATTGAAGATGTGGCAGAGGAAGATGTCTAGTTGGAGGCTAATAAAATCCAGACAAACAAATATTATGGTAAAAATATTGAAGTAGAAATTGAAGAGAATCTATCTATTGAGAATAGTAATGTGGAAATTTTTACTTCTATCCTCGCTAAACTGCAAAGGGCCTTTACTATTTTGAAGGCCTAGGAAGACTACATGAACAACACTAAGATCGCCACTAAAAAGACTCGTGCTAAAATGATCACCCTGGTAGATTCTCTGGCTCAAACAAGTGGCTTTGTTAATACTAGAAAGACTAATTTTGAGATGAAAAAGCTCATATAATCCTATGATTTACATCGTTAAGTATATAGTTTTTCTATTTTTTTGGGGTGCTTTTTTTTTTGGATAACTATGGTTATTCACAATATAATATTCACTACTCTATATTTTCATAAGGTATTTTTGTAAAATTTTTGGGGACCTCCTATAACCCTCACTTTACACTAATTCCAAAAAAAAAACATATGTGAGATTTGTTTGGCCTTAAAGCTTGAGCTTTAATCTTCCAAATTTTTCGTGAGAACTTCCATTCTTGGTTCTTTATTTGGCTTACCTCGAAACTTATTTTACGATTAGTTTCATCCCAAATTTGGTATGGGAATATAAGAGGATGGGAAGATTATCATTTTGGCCAATTTTCTAATTGGTTGTGAATATCGGGAAGGTGTAATGCCTTCTTGTGAAGGAGAAGGAATGGAAGGCTAATTTTTAAGAAAGATAAGAACTTGAAAATTAGGCTAAGATGATTCAATATAATAAGGAGGCATCATATACCCACATGATGACGGTTAAAGGAGACTTCATTGACAAGGTTCTTCAAACTTAGATTTGTTAGCCTCTAATGCTTGCAATGATTCAATAAACTTAACCATTTGAGTAAAATATTCACTCATTACCTCTAGCATTTGTTGAGGACTAAACCAACTAGGTATAGGACCAATCCATAGATAGGGATGCCTAAAAACAATTTAATCTCATTTCATCTAATATGTAGCCTTTATCTCGCACCATGTTTTCCTCTCTATGTTGGACCTTAACATCAATATCATCTTTATCCATGAAATTTCCCCAAAATTAGAATATTATTTCTCTTGAGTAGTACCTTGGTTATTTAAGTAACCATATTGATCTAAAATTACATTTGGCTCAAAAAAATATACACATTCATTATGATTTTATCATAAAAATATTTGAAGTTATGTTATGATAGTTTGATGATATATTTTAGAAATATGGAGGTGAATTTGAATGGTATTATTACTACATGTGAGGATTCTAGCGAGGAAATAAATTCATGACTAGAAAACTTCAAGGAAAAGAGGAATGAAATTGTGACAATGGTCTTTTGATTGAGATAATGGGCTTGTTGGACAAGTGGAATCACTAGATGTGCTTCTCTCCGAAGCCTTCAAAGGCCGAAATATCCTAAAAACCCCATCAAAAGTGGTGAAATGATGTTAGAAATATCATTAAACTATCACATCAAGCATGTTAGAACTATTAGCACATAAAATTAGTACTCTAGGATTTGATCATGGAAGATCTATACTTTTAGCTAGCATGGTATTTTTCCAAGTTTGGGACCTTGCAATCTTGACACAAACTACCTGAGAAGGTTGGTTCCTCTACCTATTTCCTAATGTTAACACTAAAACTACCTCTAAGATAAGCCTATTATAACACATCCAAGTAACCATGGAGAGAGAGGGAGAGGGGAAAACATAAAAGAAAAAGCGATAAAACATTGGTGATTGCACCGAGAATAGGGGATAGACACTCTTTTTGAGGGGAAAATGAGAAGGAAATGGAGAAGGAGAGGAAAGACACGTGTCATAGACCAAAACTAATTTTAACCCTCTATTTTCACATAAAACAAAACAAAATGGATATTTACACACATGAAACACATACACAACATATCATAACAAATAGAGAGGTAAGAATACAACAAAACACAAACTAGGATAGATAAATAGCCATAAAATATGATTTTATTACTAAAGGAGTATGCAAAAACTATTTTTACAATGATAGAAGGTAGAAAATGAATTTAAAGAGACAAATTGAGGGCTTGTAACTAATAAACACTGAGGAAACCATTTTAGCATGGTGAATTTACCTTTTGAGAGAATCTAACACTTTAAAATGAAATATATACAAATATATAAACGGGAGTGAAAAAAGTGGGAAAGAGATAGGGCATGCCATATTCGAATTCAGCGACCCACTAGACATAAAAATTCCTACAAATGGAAATGGTAACCTAAAAATTCAATTCTCCACGTAATTTGACCTTAAAGACATATCATGAGAACCATAAAACTATAAATTTGGGTATTTGAACTGTCTTGAATGGTTCAAACTACACATTTTCCTCTATAACATGTATTTACATTTTAACCACCAAATCCTTATCATTCTCTAATTTTATTGATGCAAAAATGAATCCATCGATAAGATGCTTCTAATGCCAAAAATTTTGTACAATTTTGAGTTTGGGGTCTAAAGTTATGGAACAAAAACCATCTCTCTCGTTGGACCAAGAAAATATTCAAAGCACTGGAGGAATTTTGGATCATTCCATGATAGCCCTCAAAATATGTTTTAATGTTTTTGTTCTTTAGATCGGTGAATTAAATGGTTGGGGGAACGAGGGAATGGTGGAACTATTCAACTTGTGTTGGGTCAAGCTGACTTGTTTGATGCCTAAGTGTTTTGTGGGAATGGTGGGGTATGGGGAATGACCAGAATAAGGGAAATGTTATGTGTGTGCTAAGTAGGGTCGATTTACACGACTGGTCTTAGTGCCTAGAAAGTGGAGTGGCGGGAGAATTTAGGAACATTATAATTTTTCCATGTGTCCAAGAAACACTTGACATAATCGATAATGTTCCCCCTTCCCCTTGTTAGTGTTTCATCCATAAAAACCTTGGGGACACGATAAGTATTCAGGGGTGCCATTAGAAGATGATATTATCGATGAAATCATCAATCTTCCTTTGTTGAATGGCACGGGTTTGCGGGGACTAAGATAAAAAGAGAATTTTTACACCAATGTGAATAAATTCTAATTTACCCAATCATATTTGTAATGTGGCGAAGGAGGTGGAATAGGTACCATGAGGAAAAGAGGAACAATTACTCTTATTCCTCCTTTTGGAGCACAAAATTGCACACTTCCTTAAATAATGAAAGATCCATAATTTTCGACCAAGATAGTTATAACACGAGTCTATGGGTAACTCATGACCTTTTTGTTGTAGTTGTTTTCTCTTTCAATTCAAATTAATGATGTTAGCTATTAAAGAAAGCTAAAACACTCAAAAAAAGAGGGTTTAAGGTACCTCAAAGGTGTGATATGGATGAACAGGCACAAAAAGTAATTGATCCTTTCCGCAATCTGAATAACCTACAAATAAGAATATCTAAAGATGATATTGATTAGATATTTTATGTCGCGGCTAATCAACAAAGCTTAATCCAAGAACTATTACTTAATTTAAACCCTTATTTGATAAAAGAAAGTGATATAAATGATAGACAATCTGATAGCATGCAAAAATAGAAATACTATCAATGAAAAGGAACTAAGATGAATCGAACATTGATATGATATGGATAAATATAAATAAAATGGTACTTGACTGGGTCAATGGTGACCGAGACTGTGCAAAGGTAGGTTGACAGGGACTGGTTATGTGAAGATCTAGAGAGCAAAGTAACTATGTAGAGATGCAAGGATCGAATGAAAAATGGGCATAGAAAATGAATGAAGATGCTAGAAGTGACCTTCAAAAGGAAATATGAGGTAGAAAACACTAGAAAATGGTATAAAACAAAGGTTTAGGTAGATTGGTTAGCAAACACGGCCGGGTAGATAGCGAATATGGTGTAGATAGGCTAGTTTTGATGCAACAGAGAAGCAAGATGATGGAACTAGAAATCGAAGCAGAAATAGAATGAAGGTTGACATGGAGGAAGGAATTGGAGATAGAAAACATAGTTCTAAAAGTATGGGTTGACGGCGACACTGGTTGGGTAATGACGAATGTAGCATGGTAGAACAAGGTTGAATGTAAAATCGGAGGATTCGATGCCCTGTAAGTAAAGAAACAAGAGGAGAGGGATGATAGTGGATCTCTAAGTGATGTTGAAGATGATATGATCATGTAAAATATTAGATGCAAGCAATAAAATGATAATATGATAATAACTGAATAAATCAACACAAAACAATGGTAATATTATGAAGGATGCATAAGAGAGATTCAAGCACACCGAAAGGAGATCTAATAGGTCTCAGAATCGCTGTTGCAGGATGCTCAAGCATGATAGAAGGTTCACAAGTCACAAGAAATCTCATATATTTTCATGCAATTTGTCTTCTTTTTGAAAGGAAGAACTCAATTTTATAGGGTCAATGACGACTAGGTTGGGTCTCCACCGAATGTGGGGAAATTTTCTTCAATGGGATTGATTTTTGTTTTAGTCGGGATTTTGGGTTTTTAATAGTGGGAAAATCTCTTTAAAGCTTGTAAGAAGGAAGGGTTTGTTTAGGGATGTTTTATGGGTAGTTATGGGATAAATATAGGTAGGATAAAAGCTAGAAAAAGCATAGGGATGTAGATTTAGGATAAAATCATCCTAAAGGGAAAGTCCATTAGGGCTAGTGGATATTAATTAATTAATCAATTTTAATTAATGAGGATTAAGTGGTATGGGATAATAAGTGGGAATTTAGTAAAATTAATATTAAGGGGATGAATTAAATTAAAGGGTTCTATCTAGGACCATGGTGAAATATGCCCCACTGGGAAGATAATGATAGGGATACTGAATTTAGGTGTCTACATTTTCCCCTTTTTTCAAGTGGTTTGCGCTAGCAAGCCATGAGAAAAAAATGATGAGAGAAAAAGAGTAGGATGTGGATTAATGGAAGGTTGATGATGAGATCCCCCTCAAATGGGGGATTGATAATGCCAAGGGAAATCGATGATGCATTTGAAAAAGTAGATGATGAAGGGTGGGTGGGTGAATAAAAATGGGTAAAAGGATAATGCAAGGAAAGATTCCCCAAGAAAAAGGATCACAATAACAATAAAAACTATGGTGGTGACTCTAATATCATGTGGGTAGGGGACACAGGGCGGTCTCAATGGAGATGACAAAAATGTTCTATGGGCCAATGAGTGGGAAAAAATCACTGTGAAATGGAGAGAATCCAACGGGAAACCTCTCGAATGGATGTAAGTCGGGATGACCAATGGGTCATGGGAAACATCAAACTATACACAAATAAATGTGAAAATTATGTAAAATCCTTTGTACATAAGGAATTGAGTGAAAAGGGTATGCATCCATAAGGGATGAGGATGAAAATAATGGTGCCCAAAGGTAAAAGGCAGACAAAACGGATGAGGATACAAATAATAGTGCCCCAATAAAGGGCATGATGGTGACCAAGGAGGTGAAATATAAGAAAAATAAGTAATGGTGTCCTAGAGGGAATACAAATATGTCCACAAAGGTGGACTTGAGATGAGATATGGATGATAATATGGTACCTCAACAGAGGACACGAAAAACATTTGAAAAGGTAAAATAAGAAATGATGATATAAAATTCCCTAAGGGGGAATAAATATGGCCACAAGGGTGGAATTGAGATAAGATGGAATGATGAAATGGTGCCCTAAAAGAGCAAGAATATGGACAAAAAGGTGAGGTAGGAAAATGTGTGATATAATGCTCAAAGAAGGCCACAAAAGTGGACCTAGGATGAGATAGATTGGATAAGATTTGATGAGATAAAAAGGCATAATTGGATGATATATGAGACAATATATGAAATGAGATAAGATAATATTAGATGTGACCAAATGGTACAAATGATGCTACGTCATATCAAGGAACACGTGGGAAAAATATTCCTCCAACCGCATTGGAGGTAAATAAGAAGGGAATCCCAGGTAACATAAGGCACATGCGACCAAAAACATGATGTTAGCATATAACCAACAATAGTTAGTTATACCAAAGATCATGAGAGAAAGGTATGGAAAGAACTCATAAACCTAATGTCGACATGACAAAGGGGTTTGTGATATAAATTTTATGCAGGAAGAGGGTTCTCCATGAGTGGTGTTCCATAAATCTATGCCCTATCTCTGGGAAGGGGAAAGACAAAATTAATCAATGCGGGAAGTTTTCTCCAAGAAATATGATAAATACGGGAATCCCTCTTTAGATGCTTGATAAAGTGGAAGGTTGATCAATGCAGTAGCCTTTTAATTCCACAATACATAGGAGTAGTAATCCTTCAAGGTCATGGTATACCTTACACATATATAATATAGATGGAAAGAATGATATACATTATAGCCTTCCTTTGAGGGATTGGTCTATTTATTTGATTTGATGATTATGATTTATCTCTCTTTTTAAACATTTATCCTTAAAGGGAGTAGTATTTTTTTATAGCTTTTGATTTTTATTAGAGCATCCATGAATTTTGACTTTAACAAGGGGAAGATCTGGGGATAGCTAAGTAGACCACTTAGGAGGGGAGATTTAATGTACAAGAGACACCCATGAGCCCTTTGCATGATTTCAAGAGGTAAAAAGGAGGGTAATGGATGTAATGATCATGCGAGTTATCACCGAGAAGGGAAATCCTAAACATAAGGAAAAATTTATTGGAAGAGTCGTGGTGCTCATATTTAAGGTCAAATCTAGGAGAGTAACAACAGACCACATAATTCCAAATCATTACAATGATAGATGGAAGAGGTTAATAATGGAGGGATTATATGAATATATTACTAAGTTCTCAAAGTGGTAAACATGGTCACAATATAATGGTCAAAAGTGCAAATCATTAAGAGGTTCCACTTTCAGTTTACCATCAAGGGATGTCAAACGATAGGATCCTAACCCACACCGATATGTGATAATTTATGGTCTAATCCAGTTATGGGAAAAATTTCCACATTTTCTCCTTTCTAGAGTAAGACAAGGTCATCGATTCTAAAATCGTGATAAAATCATATTGCAAAAGATGTGATGCGATGGGAAAAAGAAAGAATATAAAAACTATGTGCTACCTCGAGGAAGTGAAAAACATGTGTTCCTTATAAGACAAATAGATGTTTCATCAAAAGAGGGACAACTATGACCACAACAATGGATTTTGATGAAAAAATGGTGCCATAAAAAGAGGCAGAAATATGGCCACAAAGGTGGACTTTAGATGATAATAGAGATGAATGGTCCCCCAAAAAAGGGACAAATATGGCCATAATGGTGGACTTTGATGAGAATAAAAGGTGAATGGTCCCCCAGAGAAGCACTAGTATGGCCATAAAGGTGGACTTTGAAAAAAATATGGTTCCCTGAGAGAGGCACAAATACTTTATAATATGGATATTGTAAAATATGTTGAAAACCTAAAAAAAAGGAGGCAAGAGATATTTATATTAGGATATGAGATAATGGCCACCCAAGTGGGCTTAGGATAAAAATATGGCGCCCAAAAGAGGCACAAATATAGCCACAATGGTGGACTTGGAATGGAAAGGATGATGCCCCAAAGGAGGAAGAGACTAATCCTAGAATAAATTCCCCCAACATCGAGGGAGCTATTTAATGGATAGGGGATGAATTGATGTGAATAAGATGCGAAAATATCAATAAAAAAGTAGAATTCCCCCAATGAAAGATATTGTGTCAGTTAACTAAGATGTAGATGAGCTAGTGGATGTCAAAGGAGTTTAAATGGGATTGTCTTGGAAGAAAATTTAACAATAACTTTGGATTTGAATTAGATAGATGGTTGGGCAACATAGGGGTGTTTGAAAAGTAAAATAGTATCAATGAAGAAGGGAGTACCTTCCATAAGAGAAGTGTTATCCAAAGGAGAGGTGAAAGTGGAGCATGTGGATGGAGGAGACTTAGTAATTTTGATGGATGGGGATGTAGGAATAGGATTCGGATTAGTTACGGTGGATGGAGAAGGATGGATTCTATTAATAAGGAATTCATCTCTCTCAATAAGAGTATGGACAATAGTCTTAAAGGCCTTACAGCTTATCAATTCCATGATCCCAAGTACGATGATTGGTGAAAATATAATTGGGGTTAAACCATGGTCGTTTCTTACTATGAGGATTAAATTATTTAATAGGAGGAAGCATGATGGCAGATATTTGGATTATGTTTGAAGGGTATACGTGTAGGAACCAATTGAATTGTTGGTAGGAAGAAATATCTTGTGGGTTTTAACAAAAATAATTTTGACTTGGATTTAGGGGAAGGAGTGGATGTAGATTGTATGGATAAATTATATATCTTAGAAGATAAATCAAATTTAGGAGGAGGAGTAGATTTTTTGGATTTGGATTGATGGTTGGGAGATGTCTTAAATGAAGGCCCCAGGACCTAAAAAATATAGGGGTGTAATATAAGATTGATGAGAAGAGGGAAACCTTGATTTCTTATGAGGATGCATGAGAGACCTTTGGGGATGTTTACCAAGAGTCTTAGATTTTTATCAAGAAGATTTACCCTTAGTAGGGATGACAATAATCTCAACTAGAGGATCGAAGGTTATGTGGTTAGTATTGGTGGAGGAGGTTTGATAAGCTCTAAAGAATATGTGGAAGTGTTTGGTTTTGAGGATGAGATGGGATGATTATTTGAAATCAAGGTGAGTTGGAATTATCTCACAAAATATTAAAACAATGAAAAATATGTAAGAGGAGAATATGAAGATGATGAAGCTATGATAGTTGAAGTGATTGGTGTGGGTAGAAGTGAAAAAAGAGGAATTTGGTTTGATTTTATTGATGGTATAATAGGTAAGGGTGGAATGGATGTAGATGAGGTGGTAGGTATGACCAAATCCAATGAAGCGAGATGTGATAAGGGGTGAAGATGCAAGATCAATGGTGGGCATAGACATGGATGGAGAAAGATGCATTTATATTATGTTATTGATGAGGTTTATGTTAGATGTAGATTATGTAGGTTTTAGAATGGTTATTTTGTAAAGTAGATATTGGAAGATTGAGATAAAATATGTGTTATGGCTGGGAAAATATGTAGGTATATGTGATGAAAATTTCAACATAGATGTGAGTGAGTTTTCGATAGGGTAGATATAGGGGTACTTGGGATTGATAAGGATGTGGGTATAATTGGGATGTTCTTGGATATAGGTATTGTAATGATTGTATTGTATATGGATAAGGGGTTAGGTATGATAGGTTGGGTTATGATAGATGTAGTTGATGTGGATGTGGTAAAGGTAGGAATAGATGTAGATGTAGAAAAAATGGTGGAATTTAATGTGATAGGTGTAGTAGAAGTTGTAGGCACAATGTCTAAGGTATGAATAAATGATGAGGTAGATGAGATGGGTAAGGATGGAGGTGTTTGATGTATAGTATTAATTGCATAAGGATTGGATGTGTAAGATGTGGAAGGTAGAAATTGATTTTTGGTGGTGGATTAGGAAAGGGTTGTTTGAATATGTCAAGGGTTTAGCCATGAGATGAGGCAAGATTTTCTATTTGGAGATCCCCCTAATTTATAAACTGTTGAATGCAGTATATAAAAGAGAAACAATATTCAATGTCGTGACCTATGAATTGGTGATATTTACAATAATGAACCTCATGATACCAAGTGGGTTTGGGGTGTAAGTGGTCAATAGGTTATATGTAAGCAAATATAATGAGATTAAATTCCATCAACTTATCAAATATTGAACTATAAGATTCTTCCAAGGGGGTATAATTAGGAGATGGTTTAAAAGTTTCTTGTGAAGGTGTCGCATAAGAGGTAGATGGTTGTGGTTGCACAACATGTTAATTGGATGGATAAGGATGTAATAGTTGATAAGAGGGAATATAATTAAGGCATTTATATTGAATAGGAATATGATGGGATGGTATAGGTAGTGATAATAGTTGTTGTTGAGAGATAGGAATGTGATGTAATTTTTGAGATTGAATAGGGATATTTGATTGTCGAGTATTAGGAGATCAAGATGGTTTTATAGGAATTCTAGTGATAATATTATATGAAGTGGGGATACTTTTTATATGAGGTGATGGGGGTGGAATAGAATCCACCAATTGAGTGGATTGATAGGATTAAAAGATCGTGGGAGATCTACAAAATAGGAAGTCATAAATGGGGCTAAAAGGAGGCCCAAGAGTTTCTAAAGGAGTAGGAGATCGAGGGGAGACATAAGAGTTGATTTCAAATGGGGCGTCTATTTGAATGACATGGTCTTTACAAGGTTGAGAGATCTAATGTAGAATCTCAAGATCATTAGAGGAAGAAATATCATTGGATATATTATAGTGTTGCATTGTTTGAGAAGGGGTATTAATAGGCATGAAATGGGAAAAGATTTGTTTAGGAATTTTAATTAAAAAAATAAAGCAACGAGGTTTTTATTAACATGATTAATTAGAAGATATGATAAAAATAAAAGGGGGATAACAAAGGTTTTTTTCCGATAATTTTTGTATATGTGAGAAAACAGTAATGTAAGGGTGAGGATGAATACATGTGAATGAATGTCGAAGGTAGAGTGTGCACGTTCTGAATTTTCAATCCAGTGTTGATTGCAAGAACTTAATTTTTGCTAGGAGGAACTACATGAGATGCAAAACAAGACCAAAGAGGAATATTAAACTATATATGTCAGTGGACTACCTAGCCTATGCTAGATATAGGAAGTGTGATACTTCCTAGATGGTTGTCAATCCATGTTTTAATACAATTCAATGCAAGAAATAACCTAAGTAGACAACATCCTACTATAGTTGATATGATATAGGCTTCTCATTAAAGTAAAATAAGAAAATCTAAACTAACATGCTAGGTTATGATCAGATATGGAAGTTAGACTGGTGAATAAGGTGTTGGGACAGTCAACGTAAAGTTTTGAGTGGTTTATATTATTTAAATGAATGTTATGAAGTTGTTGTTACAAGACGATTTACCGATACGAAGATACCGACATTATTTTGGTATGAACGATGCTTGTTGAGAGGAAACCGACAATGGTTTAGGTTAACGGCATCGGTAGGGTCGTCTTGATAGAGACTCAATAAAGTTTTGTTTTTATGATTCTCTGTGATTACACAGAGAATAGATAGATAATAGTGAGGTTGATAACAGTCCTAGGAATACTCGGAGGTGTCTAGAGTCATGTATGGAGGTCTAGGAGGTTTTAGGTGGTTAGGTGGAGTGATTGACATGAAAGTGAGAGGTGATGAGATGCAAAGGAGATTAGGACTCCCAAACGAGAGAAAAAAGAAACCGATCAAAATAAGTATGGGAAGATGCGAGATCTAAATTTAATTACTTGTGCTTGTAGACTAAGTGGTTTAATGGAGGTGATGGCCTATCCATGGAACTCGGTGGTTAATACCATGACTGTTCTTACGAGAATGTTACCATGAATGTTTTTCCTTCAAATGAGTGTTTAGGTGTTGGTTCAGGATGTCTAGATGTGTAAGAGTACTCTGGTGCATGCTTACATGTAGATCTCTCTTCTCCAAACTTGAATAATTCTTCCAACCTCTCTGGAACAAGGTTACCAAAGTGAATATATGGTAACCAATGATAGTTTAGGGTAGGTGACATCGGTTTTGGATTGACTAGCGTCGGTTAAGGCAGGATATCCTAGCTTGCCAAAATTACAGATCTTGGCTATCTTTTGGCCAATTTTGTCCATTGTTGCGGATCCAAAATGGAATTTTATGCTTAAGTAAGTGTGCATGCGATTAGAGGAAGAATAGACATTTAGTGTTAGGGTTAGACTAAGTATTAGTTGGTTATGGGAAGTGGATATTGAGTACTAGTTAAAAGGAAACATCCTAGGAATAGGTATATTATGAGGTTTCTAGGTGATGTGATGGGGTGAGGTGTCTAGGTGAGATGGAAATTAATTTAATCAAGGAATTTATTAATGAATATTGTGAGAATGGGAATTAATTTAATTACATGTAATTAAATTAATATACATGTGGGATAAAGGGGCAAATGTGACCCAAATTTGGTGTCTGTAAAAGGTACCTAGGTAAAAACAGTTTAAGGCTGGTTTCAGGTAGTTTTGGATGGGGAGTCCTTGATATACCTAAAGTTACATGAGGCCTGATTGAGTGCAGGATTTATAACATGGCCAAAAAACTACGGTAAAGTCTTGTTGGGTGAGGAAAACCCAATCAGTCCACCTAGTAGGATGATCTCTTAGATGTGTGATTTAGATGCGTGAGTTTTGTTTGTATGTGATAGAATGTGAGATGCAACCGATTAACCCTTAAACTTTGTTATCAAGCAGGATGTAGAAAAGAAAGGTTATTTTTAAACCAAATCCAAATGTTATCTTTCAATGAAGACACACACAAGAAATGGAAATTGTGATGCAAAAAAGGAGAAAATAATAAAAAATGAGGAATACCTAGATAATGCTTTTCCTTTTACCTAAACTTTAATCAAGAGTGATCCAAGAAGCTGAATCGACACAATAAATCTAAAATCAAACCCTTACGTTGCAGTGTTAGTAGAAGAAAAAAGAAACAACAAATAGTAAGAAATTTGAAGGATCACCTAAATGGTGGTCCCATTTGAGCGTTCAAAGAATTTTGTATTTTTTTCTCATTCGATTCAAATTAATGATGTTAGCTACTAAAGAAATCTAAAAAACTTAGAAAATGGAGGGTTTAAGGTACCTCAAATGGATGAACAGTGCAAAAGTATTTTATCCTTTCCACAATCGAATAACCTACAAAAATGAATGTATAAAAAGGAGATTGATTATATATTTTTATGTAAGGATTCCCAAAAAATCTAGCTCCAAGAAGTATTACCTTCCTTTCATGGATGTCAACCCTTGTTTGATAAAATAAATTGATATAAATGATAGACAATCCGATAGCATGCGAAACAAAAATACTACTAAATCTGAAAGTAACTAAGATGAATCTAAATGCTGATTTGATCTGAATAAATATAAATAAAATGTTACCGACTTTGTCAATAGTGACCCAAATTTTGTAGAGGTAGGTTGACGGTGACAGGTATGTGAAGATAAGGGAAAAAAAGTAAATATGTAGATATGCGCAGGATATGAATGCAAACTAGACACAACAGACACTTAAAGATGCTTTGGAAATTACCTACAGAAGGGAATTTGAGGCAAAAAAACACTAGAAAATGGCAGAAAACGAGGTTTAGGTAGATTGGTTAGCAAACAAGGCCCGGTTTAATGACGAGTGTGGTGCAGATAGGGTAGTTTTGATGCAACAGAGAAGTAGGATGATGGATCTAGAAAACTGAAGAAAAAATAGAATGAAGGTAGACACGAGAGGAAGGAACTAAAGTCAAAAAAGACGTGTGACAGTATCCGGGTCGATGGCAACCTCAAAATTTGCCAGGTGATGACAACTATAGCAGGGTAGAACAAATTTGAATGCAAAATGAGATGAATCGATGACTTACAAGTAAAGAAACTAGAAGAGAGGAATGATATGCAGCTATGTGTGCTACTAAAGATGATCTTATCCGCAAGATGTTAGATGCAAGAAAGAAAATGATAATATGATAATAACTTAATAAAGTAATGCAAAATAATGGTAATCTTATGAAGGATGCATAATATTGATGCAAGCACATTGAAAGGATATCCAAGAAGGCTGTAACTATTGCATGGATGCTCAAGCACGAGAGAAGGTTTACAAGTCACAAGAATGATTGGATATTTACATGCATGTTATCTTTTTTGGAAAGGAATAAATTATTTTTATAGGGTCAATGGTGACTGGGATGGGTCTTCGCTAACTATGAGGAAACTTTCCTCAATGGGGATGATTTTTGTTTTAGTTAGGATTTTGGATTTTTATGAGTTAGAAAAGCTCTTTAAATATTGTAAGGGGAAAGGGGTTGTTTACGGATGTGTCATGGATAGTTAGGGGATAAATATAGGTAGGATAAAATCTTCAATAAGTATAGGGATGTATATTTCATATAAAATCATCCTAAAGGGAAAGTATCTTAGGGCTCTTTTGGATACTAACTAATTAATTAATGAAGGTTAATTAATGAGGATTAAAGGTTATGGGATATAAGTGGGCATTTAATTAAATTAATAATAAGGGGATGAATTAAATTCACGGGGTCTTGCTAGACCATGGTGAAATATGCACAAGTGGCAAGACAAGGATAGGGATACCGAATTTAGGTGTCTACACTTTCTCTAGATGAAAGGGTTGGATCCCTTCATCCTTGTTTGTTACAACCGATCCTATATCATCTCTCCGCTCTAAAATATCTAATATAATCTAAGAATTTCAAAGAGACAAGGTTATCCAGAGGATAAAATTGAACAAAATATATGGGAGGTAATTCACCAAACTAAAATGAGGTTCAAATCTTACTGTAGAGACATAGATGCAATCATATATGCTAGAATTCAAGGAAAAACACTTAATTTTTACAAGAATCAAGTGAATATATTCAAAATATATCAAAAGGAAAAAGATTCATATAAAATATGTAGCATTTAAAGTAATGAACCACAATTCCATATCATTTAAATGTTTTCACTTGCATTTACAAAGAAAAGTTTTGTGAAAATTTCTGAAATATGAACCTACATAGTTATGAAGGAGTGGAAAACATAAAAACACTAAGGAAGAGATCCAAATATTTTAAAAGAGAACCCCTTTCTCATGCAAAAGCACTTAAATTTATTAAAAAAATGTGAAAGGAAGATAGAAAGAGGGGGAAAACGTGAAACCAACTCGATCAATGAATGAAACTCACCCACTAATTACCCCGATCCATTACTTTGTAGTACAAAGCATGGGAAAATTTTCTTCCTTACACTTGTGTTCCATAAGAGTTATAAGAGAAGGCACGGGTACAATTAAACATTAATTTCTTATTGGTGAGTTGGTTTGGTGCTTGATTTCACTAGAACTATAAATTTCCCTTGCCTTTCCCATTTTAACATTTTTATCTTGCCAAACAACATCAATTTGTGTTTATGGTGCTAAAATGAATCTTTACGAGACAATTTGAATGCCATCCATTTCATACAATTTGAAGCTCCACAACAAAATCTATGGACAAAAATGATTTCCCCCATAATATGTGGCTTTAATGTGTTCTCCCATTTGATTCATGTGAATTTTCGTGTTACACAAAATTCCAACATTTTCTACAAACTATCATACCTTTTCCATATGCCAAAGAGGTATTCATTTTGTTTCACATCATTTGTGTTGTTTGGAAGACTTTTTGAACTTCATGGAATTTTCTTTGTTTACGTCCTGAAAACCCACAAAATTAATTTTTACCTTTTCTTCATTTGGTGGATGTCTATTTGGAATTTTAAGTGGATTTCATAACCTTTAAGCATATTTCTTCATTGTACAAAGTTAGGAGAACCCACAGTAACACTAATTTCTACTTTTCACCCTTAAACATGTTCATTTTATTTTCTTCACCACACAAATTACCCCCTTTTTGTGGGTTAGGATAACCCACGTAACAATATATCCAAATTTTCCTCCCTTAGCCTCCAAATAAGTAACATTGGAAGTTTCATCAATTATATCATCTTATAACGACACCCTTGAAAAATTTCTTATCTTCCCAAGGTTCTCGATGGGTGAAACACCGAAAAGGGGAAGGGGCCAAATATCGATTACATCATGAATTTCTTACAAATGCATAATATTTTCAATGCTCAACAAGTTCCATGTTCCTCTACCATCTTCACACCAAGACCAATAGATTAAATCATCCCTACTTAGCTCACACATAATAGTTCGCTCATTCGGGTCATTCCCAAAACCCCACCATTCATGCAAAACATTTAGGCATCAAATATGTTTTCTCTTCCCAAAACAAGTTGAAAAGTTCCACCATTCCCTTGTTTTGTAGACCAATGGATTAACCGATCTAAGAAACAAATATATTAATTGGATTTTACATGCCCACATGGAATTTTCCACAGTTCCTTTAGTGCTCTAAAACTCTGCATGGGCCGACTAGGAGTTTGTATTTTGGCCATAAATTTTGACTCAAAGCTCTAAATTGTACAAAATTTATAGTACTAGAACCATCACATTAAGGGATTCATTTATGCATTAATAAAAAATATATATTTGTAGTTTTGAGAATAAAAATAAAACACGCGTTTTAGAGGGAAAATTTGTAGTTTAAAAGTTTTAGATAGTTTAACTACCCATTTTTTTGTTTTCCATGCTCTATTTTGAAGGTCAAATGATGTGGAGAAATGGGTTTTTCATATGACCATGTCCATTTGTAGGAATTTATCATGTATGGTAGGTGGTTGAATTAGAATTTGGCATGCACTCTCTTTCCCCACTTTTCTCCCCATTTCTCTATATATTTACAAATATATCATTTGTAAATATTTGGGCTCTCTTATAATGTAAAGGAACCATTCCAAAATTGTTTCCTAAGTTTTTGTGAGTTACAAGCCCTCATTTGGTCTATATAAATGCATTTTTACCATATATAACTTTTAAAATTGTATGTGCATACTCTAGCAATGAAATTAGGTTCTCACGCTTATTTATCTTCTCTGCTTTGTGTTTTGTTACATTTTCCTTCTCTATTTGTTGTGATATGTTGTGTATATGTTTCCCATTTTTAGGTTTCCATTTTGTTGCATTTTATGTGAGTAATTGAGGGTTAAATGCAGTTTTTGTCTATGGCACATGTGTCTACCCTCTTCTTCTCCATTTCCTTCTCATTTTTCCCTCATGGAGAGTGTCTATCCCCCTTTTCTTGGTACAATAACTTATGTTTTAAATTTCTCTCTCTCTCTCTCTCTCTCTCTCTCTCTCTCTCTCTCCCTCCCTCCCTCCCTAGTTACTTGGATGTGTTAAAATAGGATTATCTTAGAGGTAGTTTTAGTTTTAGTATTAGGAAATAGGTGAAGGAACAAACCTTCTCTATAGTTTTGTCTCAAGATTGAAAGGTCCCACACTTGAAGAAAATATCTTGTTAGCCAAAAGTATTGGATTTCCATGATCAAATCCTATAGTCATTATTTTTTGCGTTAACAAGTTTATACTCTCATTTTTATTTATACAACCATTTTTTACTTCCTTAGATACTTTGGTAATTTCTTTATCTCTTTAATTCTTATAAGACTATATAATTACATCTCGGTTATTGATTTTATCATGCTTTATCATCCCGATATCATCTACCCATTGGTTTATTGCATTATTCAACATTTATCTCCTCCTCTCAACTACCATCACTCCTAAAACCTCCTAACTAGATGATTTATGTTTAATTCTATTTATCATCTTCTAGTGTTTCTTTTCAATCTTTCTTATTTAGGGATTTAAGAAGATAGTGTGCTCAACATAAGAAATCCTAGTGAAATTAAAAGGTAAGTATGAGGTGGTTATATTTCATTTTGTTGAGTTCACTTACTACTTTACAAAGATTTAAATTGAACTTTAATTTTTGTAGTTACTTTTAATTCTATGTGTTGCATAGATATTTTCAGAAGACCTTATCACATTTCACTATTGTGACACGTGATGATCTTTAGTTAGGGAATATGTGCACACCATATTTTATAATGCTTGGTATCTATTTCTTTTATGTAAGGTTTGTTGATGTATTCTTATCCTAAGATGGTACCTTAAGGTGTCTAGCTGGATTGGAATTTGATCGTGAGTTGGTCTTGTGGGTTATAGCAAAAATTTGATAGATATTATTGTTCCATAGTTACCCTACCCTTTCATCATTTATACCCTTTTGTTCACACATTACACCCATTATGTGTACATATGTCATTTTCACTACTTTTTCCCTCTTATTGGATTATTTTATTCATATTTTTAGTCACCTAATACCTTCACCATTCATCTTCATTTACCATTTTTCCTACATTCCTCATTATTTACACTTTGGGATCTTTGGGTTTTCCCCAATGTCAATGCCATATCACATAGCGATGTTGTCTTTTGGTTTATCTAAAGTTGAGGCCATAACCCATGGGAAATGACATCAGGCATATATGTTTGACCTTTCACTTTGTAACAATACCATATATCAAAATTTTCACAAATGTAACAATTACTCTTTCTCACACTATTTCACACTTTATTTGATGATTTGGAATATTGGATCTCACCTCTTTTCATTTGGGTCATCATAGTGAGTTAGAATTATAAATCCTCTTTTTACATTTCACCTTCTCCTCCCACATTGATTCTATCTTGATTTTTTGTCTCTAGGAGGATTATATATCAATGGTCACCCACAAACTACATGTGAGTATTGCTAAACCTATATAGTCTGGTATCTTATATGTGTATGTTATATGCTGGTCATTAATTATTATATACTAGAGTAGGAATGTTTTTTCTTTGATCTATTGCATTTTCTTATTATATTATGCCCATTGTATTATTGACCCCTTGATTACTCCTATTAATAATCCTAGTAGGATCCTATCTTTATCCTAGTTGTAGGCCTTGAAAACCTATAACTCTCTTAGGATACGGTCACTATTCTAAAGTATTATAAAGCTAGTGCTCCTTGAGCATCTTTGTATTTATATTGAACCTATATTTTTCCTATTATTCATTATGTTACTTTTATCCCATGAAACCCTTGTGCATAATTGTAAAAATAGATTTATTACCCTACATGTTGTGATATGCAATATTAAGGTTTTACTCATGATTTCTTAGCTTAGTATTTAGTACATATATCAGTTATTTATAGATAATAAATTCTTAAGATGAGATTGTGTGTGTATGTAATTTTAATATTAGTGGCACAGAAATAAAACAATATTTACATAAAATTAATCATATTTAAAACTGAAGTGACTCAATGAGTAGAAAGGACCCAAAAATCAAAAGGGTTTGGGACTATACATATCAGTCAAGAAAGTAGTATTGTGTTAACCAATATGTATGGTCTTAGAGAAACACTAACAATATTTAAATAAGAAACAAAATAGGCTAGAGAGCTCTATGGCACATCATAAAAGATAAGGCTCCTGAAAACAAATCAATAGAAATATCACATAACATAAATATGATATAATGAGGACTTACACCTCTAAGATTTAATTACATTATTTAAGAGCCACATTTATTAATTTTATAAAAATTATGATGTATTGAAGATTTTGTACAAATTTAGTGTCTACACCATATATTTGTTATCCTTCTTTTGTTGTGGAGAAATATTTATGATTCTCTCATTGGATTATTTTGAAGATAGAAGGTGTGATTTTCAAAATTATAATCTAGCACGCAAATAATTTTTCAATTCATCAAACAATATTTTCTTAGAACATGTTGTAGTTTGTTTGCCATAATTAATATAGAAGTTCACATCATATTTCTTTATGTTATTTTCATCTTATAGCTCCACCACCTAATATTTAGATTTTAGAAAAGGAAGGATAATTTCTTCTCCATGTGTTGGAATGTAATTTATTAGCTAAGATTTAACGTGAAACTATACATTTTACTTATCCAAAGGCTGATAATGATATTTCATAGGTTCAATATGAAACTTAGTAACATATATTGAAAATGCCTCTCGATCAAAGAGAAATAATATAAATTGTTTAACTATGAAGACTAGATATTTTCAAATAAAATCTTTTTAGTAAATTGGAATATTTATTTTATTTTTTCAATTCATGAATTATCAACCCACATAATTCATTTTCCAAGTTTAATAAATATGTCCTTCGGAGCATAGTGAATTTATTTACAATATTTTTAGGAGAAAGTTAATTTTTAATATTTAAGAAATTTAAGGAAAAGGACATAATATATTAGTGATAGACATTTTTAAAACCTAAACCACCCAAAAATAAATCTCAAGTGCATTATTACAACCTATTTTATCCTTTTGCATTGGTGATCCTAAATTCCATTTATAACATAGATAGGAAGGTAACTATTTCAAACACTCAAAGATCTATTTCATTTTTCCTAAAACATGAAACTTGTGATTCCATATTAGCAATAACATATTTATTATTTTTCAATCAATGCATTTAATGTGGATGTACAAAGTGTCTACATAAACTACTTTACATTCCACAACCGCTCCCATTGCATGTACCCCTTCATCCATTAAAAAGTGCAACCAATGATTTGTGCAATATTTATCTCAAGAATGAAGATAAACAAATCATTCCTTTTCATGCTAATTCCAAGAGAAAACACCTTTAATGAAGGAAATTTATCAATAATGAATTCTTCCAATGAAATCCATATCACCTTATAAACTATATAAATTCAACATTAATTAGAAGTGTTTTTACACTAGAAGTAATAGGAGAAATTTTGTAATGCTAAATAAATAATCACTTACAATAAAAATAAAATATTAGAAACTTACTAGATGAGACAATGTGAATTAAATAGTAATTTGCAATTGAAAATATTTCCAAGGATTAAGATATCTAAAAATTCTCACCAAATAATGGATGTGTATAATACAAATTATCTTATAATATCAAAACATTATGAATAATTTCTTGTATGGATATGTATGGTTGATGGGAACCTGAAGGTAAGGTGACAATATGGTTGAAAAATGATGGTGTATTAGTGGCAATAAATAAGAAAATCAAATATGAAAACAAAAAAATATTAAGAATCCATTTAAAATAATCAATGGTGTCATAATTGAATATAAACATCATATATTGATATGGCCAATATCATATGCACATAGAAATGAAACAAAAGTTGAAAAGGTAATAAAACTAAAATACAAAAACTTTGACATGAATCCATTCAAGAATACCTTGCACATCTTCAGCAATATTAATTAATGGATTATTTATTTAGTGAATTAGTATATGCTTTACATACTATAGAATTTGGATACGGAAAATTCATTGAACAATGTGTTTCATTGTCATTACATGATTTTAGCCCACGATGTGGCTTGTTTAAAATTTCTATTTTAAAGAATGCTTAACTAAGTGTTCAATTTTGCACTATTTTGTACTTTTTTATAATACTTGAAGACAATTATTTGTTATTGTTTAGTAACTTATGTTTCAATCTTGACAACCATTAAATGATTTAAGTTTTAGAATAAATTCTTAAAAATGAGTAATAAGTGTCAATGCTTCATGCTTTCTCAGTTGTTTAGGAGAAATCTTTTCAAAATTGTTATATATGTTATGCTCTTGTGCTCTTAAAGTTTTTTCAAATTAAAAGTAATAGTAATAATAATAATAATAATTGGTTGAATAATCCATGAAGGCAGGAGACTGATGTTTAGGTCTACATGTGGCTTATATCATATGGTAATATTTCATATGAGGTGTACATACCCTATCCTATATAAGATTTTTACTTGTGACCTCTTTTCAGGAACTTAAGTTCATCACCATTAGGAAAAATTAGGTGTATAAAAGGTTGTAATTACAAATATCCTTATGGTTGCAAGATTGCAAGATTGCCACATGAGTTGATATCTCATATCTCTAGAGGAAAAAGATATGAAAGTGTAAAAAATTTGAATATGTTTCTATAATCATATTTCATGGATGAAATACGATTGGGACAATATTGTGTTTATAAGGAAATTAGATATTAAATACTAAGAAAACATTTCAAAAAGGTGTGATATTTTTCCTTATTTTTACGATCGTAACTTAAAGGGCCATTACAACATTTAAAAAAACTTTACAATAAGATATTATACACAATACTTTTATGCAATCGCATCATAGAACAATGGTAGAAAATGAAAAATAAAGATGAATTAATAAATTTTTAAATACCACAAAGCTCCATGTTACGATATAGACACACATGGTATTTTCACAATGTTTGTATATATTTAAAGGAACTATCTAGGTTTAGAGTCAAACTTTAATTTGTTTTTTTACATAATAAAAAATACGAAAGCGTAACATTATTTCCATGGCTAGTGGGTTCTAGCTCTCAATATGAAATTATACTCGAGCATATTTTTATATATATTTTTTGGTAATTTGGTGCCAAGATTTAAAGCATAATTCTTACATCGACACTTAATGATACCAATAATAAATTTTATTATTAATAGAGAGATTGAGACATGTACAAGTGTCATAGTTTATGTAAAGTTACATGAGTTATCTAGGCATAGAAAAATATATAATTGTATTTTTAAATTAAATTTATATGAAATGAAATATTATCTCCAAGTCTAGTAGGAACTAGCTCTCATTTAGATAAATACTTGGGCATCATTTGATCTATTTTTCATAATTTAGAATCTTTATTTAAAGATTTATTTCTTGAATGGACTTTTGGATCACACAAAGAAAACTTTGGCAAACTATGCTAAGAATTAGAACTTTATCCGAAATGACATTTTTTAGAAAACTTCACAATTACAATCTGATAATTGTAAAATTGGAATATAATAATAAAAAATAATGGTATCAAATAATGATGACTATAAAATCAAATACTAACAATAACATAATCCAATCAAACCACTAAAAACTAGTATTTCACCAAAATTTGTGAAAATGGTTATCTAGATTCAGTTGAATAAGTCCACATTTAATGAAATGATCATTTACAAAAAATAATGAAAATTATTAATAAATTAGCCACTATGGAAGGTTTTGGGTGTCAAATTTTTCTTTCCTTCTTTGAAACTGATACAAAAGATATAAATGGCTTGGTAGGGTCTTTCACCATGGGCCTAACAAGACTTTGAACATATGATGATGGGATGCCTTGTAGATTCATAGTTTTGGGTACACCCATTGGAGGGTCAATTATAGTGAATTTTTATGGTTGTTTCGTGACCCATAGTGGCACAAACCATCTTCACTAGTTATCTTAGGCCTTTACAACTAGTTTTGATAAGGAATTATTTTTCATGGTTAATAAGGGGCAATCCTAGATATTATCTCTTGAATATTTACAATTGAAACAAGTGTTGGGAAGGTTAATGTAAACCACTCTTTGTGTATAATGAGAGTCAATTGATTGTTTTCAATAGTCTCCTTGAGGTATTTGGCTGAATTTACTTTTGAATAGACATTCCTCTATGGTTTTGTAAAATAAAGCTTAATGGGGTCTTTCATTATAACCCTACCTATTGATAAATCTATGAGGTCAAGGACATGATAGCATGAAATTGGGTAGACACAAAATCTATGCACTTGGGTACATTTATAGGTCCTAAAGCATACTAATATATACATGATTCCTAAGAAATAAAAATAGTGGTTGACAACTCCTTTTGAACTTCTCACTTTATCTCTTGCATTATTTCTGGTCTTAAACATCTTACATCCTCATTGGTACTTGACTCGATTTATCATGTATGGCCTCAAAAACTAGTGCATGGTTAGGAAAAAGTGCCAATAGGATCTTATCCTTCATGGGCACTCGACCATTTCAATCCTTTTCTACTCTTTTGGGTATCTTTTACTTCTTAGACACCTTTTAATACTTTTGTTGACCTTTCAGTTGTCAATTATGAAATTCAAACTAGGAATCATATATATACTTAGTTATTACTCTCAAATTAGGGGCCAAGCATTAATAATTATCTACTATTACCTAAGTTTACATCTAAGGCACGAGAGAATTTCAAAGGCATACATCTAGCACAATCAAACAAGGGATAAGGGGTTTATCACTATACATACACATCATAGAGGAAAATTTAATTTTATTCCATCTCACACATTTGCATACTTGTATAATTGTAGATATATCCCTCTATCATAATGTAACTTACACAAGGGAAACCTAGGGAATCATTATACACACATATACAAAGAAATATGTGGATTCGAATATGTAGTGCGGTTCTCGGTTGTAAGATCACTATCTCAGTGACCATCGAGGTCACCCAACTCTCCATTCTACATCTTATTTATTAGGTTTTATGTGGTTTTGGGTATGTGTAACTATATATTTTCTTTATTGTTTATAGGTATGACTAGAAACATTTGAGAAAAACCAGATAAATAAAAGAGGATTAATATCTAAGCTCTTCCATCCTAGAAAAGGATAGAACTTGAGCATCCGACTTGATGCTAGCACCCAAATTAGTCACTCAAAGACCCGGATGCTCCTGTTATTGAGTGCACACTTCTTTCCTATACATCTATGAGTTCTCAAACATTTAGTGATTATTGACAATACTCCCAGCTTTTCCCAACATGTCCTCAACCCGGATCACTCATAAATTAGGAAGTCATCTCCTCTCTTTCTCAAGTTAGGGTTTCACATTATATACACTTATTTCTTGTGTCTTACTATATTTTGTAACTTGTATATCATCATTAAAATTAGTTACTCTTGAATTAAATATTTAATTCAATTTCAATTAAATCATTTGGTGAACTCCCACTCTTGATCAAACACCCCGATCCTTATTTTACATATCATCTTTTTTTTTCCTCTCCAAATACGGTCCCTATTTATGTCATGAATCATAAGGTTCCTCATATCTCCCTATATGAATTACTTCAAATGCACTAACCTTCAAAATATGTTCTCAAAATTCCCTAGAAACTATGTGCCTCCATCGTAATACACCACCCGCACAAGTAAGTTCCATTTTTATCATCTCTCCAATGACCCTAGTAGTCCCGATACCATAAAAAATTAATCCATATTCAAATCCATTCAATATTTACAACATTTATTTCAATATAAATTACATGCTTTATGGAAACCATGATCACATCCCCTAAACTGAAATAAAACATCTCAAGGATGCTTCTCGGGCCCATGATAGTTCTTCTACACCTCATCTTGATCTCGTGTCTACTACATGTGCCCATATAAGCGAGATCCAGTTCTTACCACATAAACACCTCTCAAGTTTGATCAAAATATAAAAGCAACATGATATTCTTAATGATATCCTTAATCACAAGTTGATAATTGTTAGGAAATAAGGGAAAAATATGTGGAACAATCCCACTCAAAATCACAATAGTAAAAACTAATATTTATAATAATATCATAGATTTGAAATAAAAGTGCAAAAAAAAAAAAAAAAAAAGAACGCAATATACGAGACAATATTTAACGTGGTTCACCCAATTTGGGCTACGTCCACTAAGAATCAATTGCTCGATTTTATTACAAGACAACTCGCTCTCAATATAGTACCTTGATTTTTTTTTTTGAGCTATGCTCAACAAACTCACATGAATTCACACTTAAATGGACACACATCTATAATGTTACATCAACCCTACCATATGCACAAAAGAATATAAATAGTCAAACTCTTTAAAAAAAATTACAATAGCGTGGGTACCAAAACAATGGGCCACAACCGTCCCATAAATCTATGGGTCAAAAAACCCACCCATATGAGAAGAGAACATTTCTTGAGATATTAGACAAAATTTTCAAGGTGAAAAATTATTGATAGTCTGTAGTATTCAACATTTCCACACATGAAAACAAGCTCCACAACATAACAATCACCTTGCCACCTAGTCATTACTATCCTCATCAGCTTACACAATACAAAGGTTACCCATTTTACACTTATCATAGAACTAATGAACATCATGAAAATGATTAATTTTCTGTAAAACAAAGAATTAGGAACCTTATGCATCATGTTTTAATTTCTCTTTCTACACAACATTCTGCTACACACTCAGCTCTAATTTCTAGATCCCAATGGTCTCCTAAATTTGATCCCTCTATGTCTTGTGATCATCAAACCATAATTACTAGTATTCCTTTTCCAGGTAAGTCAAAATCCACTTATCAAACCAAGTAACATACCAACTTTAAAAATACTTACCCCGTTATCTCCTCTTATTAAGTCATCTACAATGTTACCAATCCCAAATAAGCAACCACCATCTAAGGAATCACAATAAAATCACTCGACACAAGTTATGATCCATCACCTACTTACATCTCCTTCTCTATACTCCAAATTTGATGATGGTCATACTCTTGCTTCTACCTTCTATTGGGATAACCATATATTTTCTTATGACACATTTCAAAATCCACCACCATGGCATGGTTTTTCTCATATCATCACATATATTTCCATCACTTGCATATTTGGGGGCATCAAACTCCCCTCCTCGTGGTAACATGTTCTAATCAGCTGTTACCTACCCATACTACTCACATAAACATCTATACATTACTCTTGTTTTCTAATTCACATCAATCTTTCAGAAATCCCTTTATCCGATCTATGTTATGTGCACACCTTGCTACATCTATCTCTACTCCTATGCTACTCCATCCATGTTTTGATACTCATGCTTATTTTATGGATCCATCTACTCATGATAAACATACTACTCTCTATATATCAGTATGCATCCTTTCGTGCACTATATGTACGCCGGCTATTCTTTCCACAATGATCACATTTATTTTAAAGAATCTATTGATATACACACTTGGGGGATATTATAATTCCTCCCCCTCTTCACCACTATTTTATTTATATATTACCTACTCTTAGGTGTTGGTACCCAAATTTAATCTCCTTCACAACTTGAGAAACATCATGGATTTTACAAGACACTCGAGGAGGTAGATAAATTATTTATATGTTGTTTTATAGCCAAAAAGTAATTTATCCGACTTGTTAGCACTCAGGATTTGAATAAGTGGGTAGCGCCTTGAAAGGATTTTGATCTAATCCTCACTATTTTAGGTTTTACCTTTCAACCAAGGTAAGATAACCTATATTGCATCCTCTATTTTTTGAAGGATGTGGAGATATCCTTATACTATGCATATTGTATGGATATGGCCTTGAGAAAACATGTTCAATTTTCCATTATTCAAAATCAACAGCTTTGTCACTACTAAATGATGGAAATGATTTAAAGACAAGGCTAAGGTTCTTTAGAGACATGGCATGATCCTAACCTAACCCTAACAACCCTAACAAGGGTAAGGCATAGGTTTGAGCCGATAGTTGGTGACATGGGACGCAATCACACGATCTATGTAGCAGTTGCAAACTACTGTGTAGAGCACCGTGAGCATCATTGAGACCACAAGTAGCATTAGTGGTATTCCTACCTCGTATTGTTTGATTTTCACTCTTCGATTCTTTCATTACACCATCTTTAGTAGAGCAATGCAGGATGGTGGCAGTTAGGAAAGGTCTTAATTGGGATGTTGAGATGGCTTATGGAGCCAAGATCTTTATGGACTCCTTAGTTAAGGAGTGTGTAGTGGATTTGGGACCCTTCACCACTACCTCAGATCTCCATATTCTTCCTTTGGACTTATATGGAGTCATCGTAGGTATGGATTTGTTAGCTACACATAGGGATAGGATGGATTGTTATCACAAGAATATAGCTTGTGTAGATGATTTGGGAGTTGAGTCGATGATCTCGGGGGTCAGGAGACCCATTTCTATTCACACCATTTCCGCTATGCAGCTTAAGCGGTGTGTGTGATGGGGTTGTTAGATGTATGTCACTACGCAAATCGATGATCGAGTATGGGTTTAGTGGACCATCACTTGATGATCATCCCATCTTGAGAGAGTTTTCTGATGTCTTTCTAGGGGAGCTACCGAGGTTACCACCCCCATGTGAGATTTATTTTCATATAGATCTAGTTCCAAGAGCAGAGCCTATCTCATGAGCACCTTATCGGATGACCACCCTAGAGCTCTATGAGCTCAAGTTACAACTTGAGGGCCTTTTGGAGAAGGGAATTATCCATCCTAGTGTATCCCCTTGGGGTGCACCGGTGATTTTGTGAAGAAGAAGGATGGATCCTTGTGGTTGTGTATTGATTACCATCGGTTGAATAAGGTAACAATCAAGAATTGTTATCTTATTCCTTACATTGATGACTTGTTTGATCATATAAAGGGATCCACGGTGTTCTCTAAGATTGATCTCAAGTTAGGCTACCATCAGTTGAGGATTTTAGAGGTAGAAATTTATAAGACTGCCTTCCACATGAGATATGGGCACTATGAGTTCATAGTGGTGCCTTTTGGTTTGACATATGCCCCCGCAATGTTTATGAGTTTGATGCATGGGATATTCCAAACCTTTTAGATCACTTCATGCTTATCTTCTTGGATGACATTTTGATATACTCACATACACGTGAGGAGTATGAGGGGCACCTTCACCGTGTTCTTTAGTGTCTTCATGAGCAAAGAACTTTACTGGGAACTTGGAGAAGTGTGCTTTCTTTCATCAGATGAGGTACAATATTTGGGTCATATCATTTCGGGGAAGGTATCGCAATGATCCTTCCAAGATTAGAGCCATTATGGATTTTCCATCACCTATTATAGTGATCGAGGTGTGTAGCTTTATGGGATTAGCAGGTTACTATAGGAGATTTGTTCAGGACTTCTCTTGGATTGCGCACCCCATCACTTCCCTTCAGAGAAAGGGGAAGAAGTTTGTTTGGACAAATAGATGTGAGTAGGCCTTCAGTACACTAAAGGAGTTCCTCACTACATCACCCATTATTATAGTGTTGGATCCATTGGGTGAGTTATTTGTTTACACAAATGCTTCTTTAGTAGGGCTTAGAGGTGTGTTGATGTAGGATGACAGAGTTATAGCTTTTGAGTCCCGAAAACTCAAGGATCACGAGCTTAATTATCCTACCCATGATCTTGAGCTTGTTTTAGTTGTACATTCCTTGGTTAGATAAAGGCATTTTCTTCTTGGAAGAAGATTCACACTCGTGATAGATCATTTGAGTCTTTTCCACCTCTTCATGTAGCTCAATCTCAATGCTTGTCGGCAGTGTTGGATGGAGTTGCTTTGTGAATATGACATGGATATCAAGCATGTGAAATGGAAGGAGAATGTGGTTGTAAATTCTCTTAGTAGACAGAGATATGTGGCTATTGCCACTATAGTGAGAAAAGACTCATGCGGAGCGGGTTCTTTAGCGGCTTCCACTTGACAAAGCCTTCTACATTGCGGTGCGAGCAGAGATAGAGTCACAAAGATCCCTTGAGGGAAGTTTGATGGTTTCACCTTAGAGAGAGATGGTATTCTCGTGTACAAAGGTAGGATATATGTTCCTAGAGATGGAGGCTTGAGGTAGGACATCTTGATAGAGGCACATCATGCACCCTATTCAGCCCATCCCTGGGGTGAAGAAGATGCACACCACCTTGTGATAGTTGTACCATTGGAGAGGACTCTGTTGAGATGTGGATCGGTTTGTGTTATGGTGTTTAGAGTGCTAGAGGGTTAAGGCTAAGCATCAACATCTAACAAGTCTTCTTTATCCTCATGCCATACTAGAATGGAAGTGGGACACCATTTCCATGGATTTCATTGTTGGGCTACCGATGTTGAGATATCACCATGATGCCATTATGGTCACGGTTGATAAATTGACAAAAGTGGCTCACTTTTCTCTGATGAAGACCACTTATATAGCTAGAGTAGTGGCATGAGTATATTTGGATGATATTTTTAGGTTACACAGGATTATGCAGAAGCTCATTTGTGACCGTGATCCTTTGTACACTTCACACTAGTGGAATAACATGCAGTATGTCCTCGGGAGGAGGATCACCCTGAGAAAGATGGATAGACCGAGTGAGTGAATTATATTTTAGAGGATTTGCTTAGGATGTATGTGATGGATCAACAATCTAAGTGGGAGGAGTACGTGTACTTAGTGAATTTTTCCTATAGTAATAGTTTTCGAGTTCTATAGGCATGGATCCTTTTCAAGATTTGTATGGTAGAGAGTTCAAGACACCTCTTACCGTGGGACAGTTAGAGAATAGGGTATCTCTTGGACCAGCTCTTTTGTAGGACATGGAGCAACAGGTAGTGTTGATCAAGAAGAGGTTGCAAGAGGCACAAGACAGGCAGGTAAGAAGTATGTGGATCAGCATCAGAATGACCGTAGCTTTGATGTGGGCATGAAGGTGTTCCCTCATGTTAGACCTCACAATAGCCCTATCAATTATGGAAAATTTTCTAAGTTAGCTCCTAGATTGATTGGTCCTTTTGAGATCTTGAAGCGTATCAGCCCATTGGCCTACCGTCAGCATTTCCACCAACTTGTCTTGCATACATGATGTGTTTCATGTTTCTGTACTTAGGAGGTACATTGCAGATCCTTCTCATGTGTTGGAATGGACATCATTGTAGGTGCAACATTAGAGGTAGGTGACGGTGGATCCCATCTGTATCATAGATTATAGGACCCTAGGCCTTCAAGGTAGATAGATTAATCAGGTATGGGTGCAGTGGGATAGATACGACGAGATTGGAGCCACTTGGGAGGATGCCACAATATTACAAGTGCAGTTTCCACATTTGTTCTAGTGACTTCAAGGAGGAATTTGAGTCTAAGGGGAGGGGATGTAGTGCCCACTTCCCTTTGACACTTTTAGATACTAATCTTGATATTGTTGATCTTATTATGAACATGTTATCTTGTAAAATTAACAAGGGAAATTTTGTAGGTAACCATACCACTTTTTTTTTTGGTTCCATGTTGAGGTCCCTTAACGTTTGGAAAGGAATAAAATCCCTTTCTAGAGAATCTAGTGTTACAAACTTAGTCATTTGGTCCTTTTTTGGTTCGGCACACTTGTTATTCATGCAACATCAAATGAAACCATGCCCCCTCCTTTACTTTGGAACATCCTTTGGAGTGTCGATATTCAAAATGTTGCGCCTTCCCATGATGCACCTTTCAAGCCTGTGCCAAGGTAGATGTGCCATCTTGTCGACATTCAAAATGTTGCACCCCTGAATGGTGTGTCAAATCACTAAAGAAGCAATGTTAACAGTCCCAAATCCATTCCTAGGGAATAAATATTTTCACGTTGGCATCTACATAGGTGTGCCTTGTAAAAAGTTAGTGGCGCATTTATTGCACCTTTTTCTATAAATAGGTGCATCCAACCTGTCATTTTCACGATTAAAAAAATGTGAAAAGTTAATTCCTCTACACTTGTCAGTGCTCCTGTCAGCCCCGTGTGTCGCTTTTCATCATATTCATGGACCCCACATCATTTCCTCCATCTTATATATTCCTGGTAAGTGGCCCTTACTCTTCTTGTGTTGTTGTTGTGGGGTTTTTGTGTTGTTTTGGAGATTTTTATTATTAAAAACAAAGAAAATGAACCTAAGGAGTAATACAACCCCTGCCCATTTTGCAAATCAACCCACCTCCAAATGAGTCTTACCCTCCTTCCAGATCTCGATAAACCTGGGAGGCCTTATCTCAAAAGTGAATCCTCGAGCCCCTTTTCCTCTTTTCCCCTCACTGTCAAAATCGTGGTTGGAAGAGTTAAAAGCAACAAAATCCTACCAAAAGAGGGAAGTTTTAAAAATCATCAAAACCATGGTTTTTCTTTGGTGTAAATGCCATCACTATTACACTAAACATAGATGTGCCAAAGAGGCGCACTGTCCCGACCTGAAACATGCATCTTTCATGTGCCTTATAAAAATTCCTAAAAACCTAACATAGGTGCAAGCATAACTCTACCTACACTAACATTTGAATTTCATGTAGACCTTTCTCGCACCACGCCAATAGCTCAAACCTTGGCGAGCTTAACTCAATGATGCACCCTTTGAACCTACGCCTTTACGTATCATAATGATTTGCAACATATACCATAAATGTGCTAAAGGTGCACCCTGAATCCTTGCAACATCAAATAAATCTGCGCCCAGTTAAAACCCTTCATATGGCGTAAGCACATATCCTATGACACCAACATCTGAATGTTGTGTGTAGCATTTATGCACCCCGCACTCCTTTTGGCACTTTTTTCTTCCATGTAACACTCTCCGAAGTGCGCCTTACTTTTCTCGACTCGCACTGCACCTACAATAGAATTGTTCCTTACATCCAGGGGTTTGTAAATTAATAACTTTTCATTCTGTAAAGCTTTGATGGACTATTTAAGCAGCTAACATGGTTCTTCTGCGATGGACTTCCCTTATTCTTCTTGCTAATCAGTAGCTGAACTCAGATTTGCACATGTCTTCATCAAGTAAGAAGCCAACCAAGTCTAAGGGTAAGGCCAAACTCAGAAGAAATGATGTACAAATACCAAAGGGTCAGGATGCCTTAATCCCTTGCAGAGTGTGACTTGGACATCATGGAATTAGAACTTGGTCATATTGATATGGAGGAATTCTGGGCCAAAACCAAGAAGGTCACGGGCAATCCATGGATGGAAAAATTGGTCAGAAGTGGTTTATATTTCGTTGCAAGAATTCTCATGAGTGCAGATAAACAATGAATTCATAATGGTGGTGGGTCGTTACATAATAAGGACACAAGATGTGTTGAAAATGAGAAGGGCGAGGTAATAATAAACCTCACTTCTCGGAACTTTGAAATAATGTTGGGTATCCTCCACCATTAGCATTTTGTGGAAATAAACCAAGAAGAATGCATAAAATCATGGAATAAAAATGAATACAAATGCATGCAAATTTTATGAATGAAGTATATCTCGAAAAACAAGAAGGTGATAACTAGGTGGCCTCAAGTTATTCATCGCATGACTTCTCGTAAAAGCTGAGTGACACCATCACCTTCCTAAGTAGGGTGTTCAAGCTTCCTTATGCCCATTAATTTTACAAATGGATGCTAAGATATCTGGAAATAATGAGGAAAAACATTCCTAATCAATGTTTTGAATGGGCAGAGATTATCAACAGCACCATCTCCAAAAATCTCCAACAACTCTCAACAACGGGGAGGTTCTACATGAACTCCTACATGGTATACGTTGTTGCCTCTAAAAGAGACTACCCAACACTAGGTCAATGTAGGGTTTGGCCCCAAGTAAAAATATATGAGTATTATCCAGAGTTGAGACTAGAAAATAGCATCGCACAATTCAACAAAATCAACGATGCCTTCTTCTATGACATCATCTGCCTCTTGAGGCCCAATATGACTCATGTTCGGATGACCAAGAGTGTGGTTACTACCATAGAGAAGTGGGGGTGTTATTTATGTAATTCCCCACTTTCACTTATCTCAGAGCCGCCAACTTCTTGGGGGATCCCACCAAGTTACCGAGGTATGCGGGACCCAAGTTGATCCTATTGGAGCTGTCCAGATAGCTTATCACATACCACAAGAAGTGTCTAAAAAGAAAGAAGGGTGGAACTCCTTTCCCCCTCATAGTGGGCAGGTACACCTACACTTCTCATAGCAAAGCCCGGGAAATGTTTACGGAACTAGAGTTTCTCAACTTGAAACACAATTTCCTAGTAAGGCCAACCTTTGATCCTCGCAATTTCCTTCCAACGGAAAAGCTTGATCTAATTCACATCCTAAAGATCGAGGATATCTACATCAATCTTTATCACGAGGTTGAGCTAAGAAGAAAGGATCACTCCCGCTTGGCCCTGGCAAAGATCATCCAATATGGTGTGGCCATTGTCCCGAAAGGCTTCCAAGTGACTGATCAAGAAGTTGATCAGGTCTATCTAGATACGGACGGGGATAATTGGCCATTTGTCGAGATTGATAGAACAAAGGCACCTCAGACTATTGAGGAAAGAGTTAAATGTACTCTGCAACACATAAAGCATTGGTGTAGGAAGAATGGTCTCATCTACCTTAGGATAGAATTCACCACATCTCCTTTGGCCGATGTACCTACTAAGCCCAAGCACTTACCAAAGGGAAAAGGGAAAGACAAAGAGGGAGAATCAAGCACTACTCAGGAGAAATCTCCGAGAGTCCTCCTTCCACCGCCAAGGAATAGGTAGTAAGCCTGGTATCCCCGAAAGAAGAGGCAAGTAAGCATTCTAATGAGTACATCCACTCAGGATGTTGCCACTGCTATAACTATTGAAGTTCCCACCATCCTGTCTCCCACTCCTCCTTCCCCTCCTCACGTCACTCAAGAAACCACTCCTTTGGTTATGTCTTCTCCCCCATCTTCTATTGTTCCCCCTTCCTCTTCCTCCATCTTCTCTTCCCTCACGAATATGTCCCCTAGCATTTCTTCCCTCATCTCTCAGATCCCTTCCACCCCCATGGTTTCCTCTCCTACAGTGACTCCTACCCCTGTGAGCATTGGAGGGTCAGATTCTTTATCAATGCCACCACTAAGCATCTTGACACATTTCCCCATGTTCACTATAGTCACTCCTTCTTCTACCCCCATTTATCCTCCTTCCTCTGGTCACACTCCCTTAACTCTATAATGGATCTCCAAACACCTGAGCCAACACAAGAGGAAAGTCCCCATCGCACCTATGAACTTATCCATCATTCCAAAAAAAGGAGCTAAGAAGTAAAATCCTATAACCCACTTCTCTTAGAGCACTTCAGGTGAAAGGGTTTTGGAGATCATGTACCCTGATCCTAGAAAGGATAAAAAAGATCTGTCTCCTACAGATTATACAGTGACATAGGTCACAATGGGAAAATCCTCATAAATCCTATAGGGAGAGGCCCTATCTGTAGTGGATTCCCTTTATAAAAAGCTTCAGGAAGAAAAGGAAGAGAAGAGGATACTGAAAGAATAGAACAAACATCTTCTCCAAGCCCTATAGAAAATGGGTAGTGCACCTCCTGTAGCTGCCACCAAAAATCCTCAGGCCCTTAGTTAGGAAAAGATAAATGAGTACACCAATATTAGTGAGCAAGGTATGTCAGTTTCCTCCTGGAGATACCATATCCTCAAGGATAGTGAGGAAGTAATTATAAAGTTCACAGAGCTATATTAAAATATTGATCAAGCTAACAAGGAACTCTAGGTGATTGTAGGACCTATCTCCGAAGAGTTGGACCATGCCAGAGTTACAACATGAGACATTCTAGAAGATGCTTGACTGCCCAGTTGATGACTTAGTAAAATTTGGCGTCTTTGATCACCAAAGAGCACCTAAAAATTCCTTCACGCTTTAGACTATTAGGTTGACCAGATGGAATTTATCTTGGAGAAAATTGATAAAATCAAGGAGCAAGCCTTGAATGCAATGCATCAAATGGAGCATATCATCCTAAGGATGTCTCCAGGGCCTTCTCACCCCATCATACACCTTGAGGAAGGTAGATGACACTATTCGGATCTTCAAGGAGATGCATCACAAGGTTTAGGGTCAAAAGCCATGTTTGATGCAGAATCTATCAACAACCTTCTGGCCTACCATGATTTTGTTGGATACCTGATGGAGGTAGGTAATGAATACTTCAAGCTCCTAGAGAGACTCGAGATGAGTAGGAGACTTGTGATGTCATCGGAAATCACGCCAAGGGCTCCGCTCAGATCAACTTCAACCAATGATTAGCAAGTTCATGGAGTATCACACTCAATTTCACATTTTCTCTCGAGCAAAAGTAAGATACTCCTTTCCAGCCATGGGATGACAATGAATAGTCTCCTTCCTCTTGGTATTGTTCCCATTTTTGTAAATTATTGAAAAGTATGTTGGCACAAATGATGACATCATCCTGTTGCACCATGAGATGTTGTCATCCACCAAATTGCCCAAAAGTCAATTGTTGACTTTTAGATATTTTTGTAAATAGTTATTGGGTCCTTTTTGCCTTCTTTCTCCTTCTCCTTCTATATATACTTGGATAGATGTTGTATTCAAGGGTGAACACTTTTAGATAAAAAATAGAAGTTAAAAGGAAAAGGCTTTGTACTTTTTGTAACATAAAATATTAATACAGAAATTAAGAATTTGTGCTCAATGGATGTGTTATGTGCATTAGATCTTTCTTAAGTTAGATCTGTGTTGCTTTTCTATTAGATCTATCTCTATTTTTTTGTCATTTGCTCATCAGTATTGCTTTGTTCATTTATGCAAGTAGGTTTGGCTCTGTTTACTACCAGCCCAAAACATAAACCCTCTGACCTTTCTACTTTGGAATTCATTTCTTTTCTCCCTTTGGATCTATCCTATCTCCTCTCCTCCCTTCGTTCCTTTCTATTCACAGTTAGAAATACCCCAACTGGGATGAGATCCCAAACCCTTGAAGGCAAAATACTGTAGGACTTGCATAGATTCCTGTTGGTAGAATAGCAATAAACTAGTTTCACTTTGCTGTCTCAAAGAGGGGCTATGCCCTACACACTATTGGCTCATCTATCCATAAATCGGCCATCTCGAAGATTTTAGACCAACAATTTTGGTGACTCTACTGTGGAAAGAACCAGATCTATGTGAGTGTTGTGTCGGTTAAAAGACACTAACAACTTTTAAGGTTGCTAAGGTAACTAAGAAAATAGATAAAAACATAAAAATCACTACCTGTTTGCAAATCTTAACTTTTTCTTAAAATCCAAAATTTTCCAAAAGTGATCCAAACTAAAAATTTTCTTCAGAGATCCATAGATATGGGCTAGTTAGAGATATTTAGTTCACTGAGTTTTTACAAAAACCAGTATATTTTTGTAGATCTGAGATTCTGATAGTTTTACAAATATTTTCAAACCCTTGCAAAAAGTCAAATCTAAGATCTGAAAATCAGCTTACTAAGCTGACCGTCATTTTATCCTCAATCAATAAAACCACAACCGGTTTTCAAAAGAGAGCTAAATTTAAATATTTAGAAAAGTACAGGTTGCTGATTTTTGTCAAAAAAATCAGAAAATCAGCGAGTACAACCAAAAAGAGTTTCTAAATCTACTCTAAAAGCATTATAGATCTGAAAGATACGCTGGCAGGTGAGCCATTTACTCATAGCAGGAGAGATCGTGGAGAAGTTGATCCTATTTTTGATCTACTTCAAAGGCACAACTTCAAGTATTACACCAACATGCTTCCCATCACCGAGTTCACCAATCGACCGCAGCGAAGTGTCTCACATCCATTAAAGAACCGGTTTTCGCAAGGAACCTCCACATCAATTTGTAGTGCCCTGTTACTCGGGCGGAACCATGCTTCCGGCTCGTGTTCTCTTTCCATATTTTCAAATGGCAATACCATGGGGAAATGCTATGGGCCCTCTCACATTGCCACATCCAGTTCACGCACTCCCTCATGGAAACCGCAAGATTTTCCCAAGATTTGATGGGAGTGGAAACCAAAGCACAGATTCACATATATCTACATTCATTATGTCATGCATTATCTGGATGTGACCCATGAAGATGGGTCCGCACACCTCTTTCTAGAGACCTTGCAAGGACCCGCATGACAGAATGGTTCCAACATTTGCCTGGCCTAATTCATCACCAGTTGGGCTACATTACGAATCGCATTTGAAGATAGGTATAAGCCTTGAGAAGACATGTTTGTGTTATGTCAAAGATCAATCACTCGAAGAAGGAAGTCGATGAAACCATGCATGATTTCATTACTCATTTCAATTCACTAATTAATCGTGTGCTGCCTACCATGCTGCCCACACAAGAAAATTAGAAGTGTTTCTTTCTAAATGCCATGAGCTCAAGAGTAAGTTTCTTACTCTTGCAAGAACAAATCACCACCCTGGTTCTCGCTCAAGTTGTAGTCATTCGGATAGAAGATAACCCGCTTATATCCGGTGAGTTAAAATGAGAGTCGTCTAAGTCTAAAACTTCAGGCCCTTCTCAAGCCACTTAATCAGATCCGGCATTCCAGAAGATGGTGAACGACTTTCTCGCATTAAGGAACAAATTAGCTCAAGCTTCTCCTAACACTTCATACAGGGATATACCACGGAGAAATTTCACATCCAACAATGCCCCAAAAAGTATGTGTTTGCTTGCAACTGCTCTGTGGTTGGCACTTGATGCCCCTCCAGTCAATTCCCGGTCGAGGTAGAAGGAGAAGAGAAACATTGTGAATAACCTTTGTTGCAGGGCGAAGATGATCAAGATGTCGGTGAACTGACTAGCAACTCTACAATTGGGTATATGGAATTTGAAGATGAGAAGTCTTACGAAGGAGAGGGTACCCAAGGGTATGCAAGTGTGATCTTATGATATTTTCACCTACTCCTAAGGAAAAGAAGAAAAATTTGCTACGGGATACAAAAAGAGAAGGCTATGTCAAACACGCCTCCAACCATTGCTAAAAGAGGTAATCCTCTTCTTGCTCAACCTCCTATTAAGTATTTTACAAAAAAATATTTTCCTCCCATCTCTCCTCCAAATCAGCCTTCTTCTATTCCCATAAAGACCAAGTAACCCTACCCTCCGCCATGAAGTGAGGGACTCATTCCTTCATCAACACAACCCTTGGCCTCATTCGATATAATCGATCATGCTAAAAAACCAAGATTCAAATGTCTAAGGCTGAATATCTTCAGTCTAATCCTAAGCAGCTTGTAAGATTGATTGAATATATCCAAAGCCAAGCTGCCATACCCATTCATGCCTCCCCTAAAGGAATCCTTTCCACTCCTCTTGCATCTTGTATAAATTTTGCCTCAAATTCCACATCAGGAAAAATTGAACCTTTTTATCTCTCCCTCCTAATCAATGGTCACAAGCTAAGAAACTACATAATTGATTCTGGGGCTTCGATAATGTCATGCTAGAAAAGGTTGCTCATGCTTTGGGCCTCACTCTTACCAAGCCTTTCGGTAGATGTTACTCCATGGAAACCAAACAGGTTCCATTGATTGGTTAGATCAAAGACGCATACATTTGCATTTGCAGCGTTCCCAGAGAAAAGAGTGAAGATGACCATCCTCATTGTTGATATCCCAGTGGCATATGGAATTCTACTAGGAAGAAGCTTTTATAGAGAAGTTGGTGGAGAGATCCATATGGACTGGTCCAAGGCTAGAATCCCGTCAAGGGTGTAATGCAGACATTGGAGCCTGAATCGCAAAAGAAGTACTTGGTCACCAATTCCGACGACCCCAAAGCCCAAATTCTCTTCGAATCATTAGGGATGGGGAACTACTTCTTATCCATTGAGTCTGATAAAATGGATGTTCTCATCTAAGAGGAGGACCTTAACAAGATATGGACATTACAGTTTGATGGCAGTTGTGTAACTAGTGGATGCGATGTTGGAGTTGTGCTAATATCTCCTGAAGAGGATATTTTTCCTCTCTCTTTCAAGTTGTAGTTTTTCAATAAAAATAATACTACTGAATATGAATCTTTGCTACTTGGAATGCAAGATACCAAAGAAAGGGGAATTAAGAACCTAAAAGTAATCGGGCAATGCCGAGTTGATCATTAATCAAGTGAAAAGAATATACCAAGTAAAGAATGAAAGGCTAATACATTACCGCAATGTAGTATGGGACATCATTGAGGAATTTGACACTTTCTCAATAAAAGCCATTCCAAGAGCTCAGAATGACATGGATGATTCACTGGCCGTCTCAGCGTCTCTCATGCTTCCTCACCCAGGGTTGAAGATGGACACATATACCATTGAGGTAGTCTTCTGCCCAAGAGTGCCAGACAATTCTTAGCACTGGTAGGTATTCAACAATGACAATAAGCTTAAGCTTCATCTTGAAGGATCTACTTACGCATGCTTTGTGAATCTATTGCAGATCAAGAAAATGAATCAAAAGAAGGTGATGGCATATGTCAACTCAAGGGAAATAAAATCCCAAAAGGTTTAGTCTCTCTGGAATGATTGTTTGACAAACATGATTGTTTTGTCAAGAAGAAGTGACAAGATGATCCCAAATCCTCTTTAGAAATTGAACTGGTCAACTTGGGTATTATGGAACATCCATAGTTTTTGAACATTGGGAAATGTTGCACACCAAGAAAAGTATAAGTTTGTCAAATTTTGAAGAAATATATGGACGTATTGGCATGGTCTTATGCCAATCTAAAGTCTTTCAAGCCAAAGGATGTTTAGCATGACATCCCGTTAAAAGATGATGTCAAACATTTTCACCAGAAACAGAGGCACTATAATCCCAAGATCTCGGGTACCATCTAGGAAGAAATATAGAAGATGTTAGATGTGACGATTATTTTCCTATCCATCATAGTACTTGGGTCGCAAACATCATACCAGTATGAAAGAAGAATGGCGAGATATGCATATGCATAGATTTTTGTAATCTGAATCAGGTGTCCTTGAAGGACAACTACTTGTTGCCTATAATGGATCAAGTTCTATAGGCAAGTAACTCGGTATAGAGATGCTATCCATGCTTGATGGCTTCTCAAGCTATAATCAGATTGAGGTCTCATCTGAAGACTGATTCAAAACAGCATTCACTACTCCTTGGGGCACATTCACCCACAATAGGATGCCTTTTGGCTTGACCAATTTTGGTGCAACCTTTTAGTGAGTGATGGAATTTGCATTCAAAGGTATGATGGGAAAGGTCATCGTAGTTTATTTAGATGACTTAACTGTGTTCTCTAAAAAGTGAAGTGATCATTGTGATTATTTGGAGCGAGTATTGATTAGATGCCAAGAACACGGGATTTCCCCAAATCCAAAAAAGTTTATTTTCAAGGTCTTTGAAAGAAAGTTTTTGGGACATGTTGTTAGTAAGGAAGGAATAAAGATAGATTTCAAAAGGGTTAAAGCTATTCAAAACCTTACCTTACACACAAGCAAGACCGATGTTCACTCCTTCTTGGGAAAAGTGAATTTTCTCAAATGCTTTATTCCCGACTTTGCTGAAAAGACTCATCACATATCAAATATGATGAAAGGGTCACAAAATTTCCGGTGGAGCGAAGAAGGAAAGGTGTCATTCAAGGATATAAAAACCTCCATCACCCATGCACCCGTCCTGGTATGTCCCAACTTCTCCAAGGATTTTACCATGTACGATTATACATGTGAGCATACTATATCAGCCATCTTAATGTAAAAGAATTCTAAGGATGTTGAATCTCTATTCGCATTCATGAGCTCTCCTCTCAAGCCTCATAAATTGAAGATGTATTAGTTAGAAAACCACACATTTGTCATTGTCAAAGTAGTTAATAACTTCGGTACTACATCCTAAATTCTCATACAGTAGTGTTGGTTCCTGACATGGCATTTAAGTCTATCCTAACTCAATAGGAGTTAGGAAGCTTATGAGGGAATTGGATCGCAAAGGTCCAGGAGTATGATCTAGACATAAAACCAACTAATCTGGTAAGAGGCAAGGTCTTGTGTTAGCTTATGGCTGAAAAAAAAGGCTCATAGGTCCCTAAAGAGGAATTTGATTGCATTAATGGAGCGCAAGGTAAACTAAAGAAAGCTGATTCTTTACATATGGTTCTATTTCTTGCGACTAACGATGAATGGTATTCCGATATAGCTTTCTTTCTCACCTACGGGGAGTTCCAACTTCATCTAAATTCAAAGGAGAAGTGGACTATAAATGTCAAGGAAGTAAGATATGTCATATGGGATGACGGTTTATACAAATGCGGTATTGATGGCATCTTGTTGCGATGTGTTGACAAACCGCATAGCAGATCAAATTGCTTGAAAGTTTTCATGACTCAGCCTACGGTGGTCACTTCTCCTCATCTAGTGATAGCACATAAGATCATTTGGGCCAGGTACTACTGGCCAATGCTATTTTAGGATACAACCACCTAGGTAGAAAAATGTGGGCTCTGCCAACAGTTTGTTGGCAAACCAAAATTGGTCGCTTTCCCCTCGGAGCTTGTCATTATTGATGAACCATTCAAGAAATGGGGAATCAAATTTATTGGAGCACTCCATCCCCAATCAAGTGCTAGACATAGTTATGTCCTAACAGCAACATATTACTTCACCAAATGGGTGGAGGCCATACCTGTTAAGAATGCCACCTCTAAAGTTGTTTGTAACTTCATCAAAGAGAATATCATCGTGAGGTTTGGCATCCCACACAAGGTTATTGCTGATAATGCTTCCAACTTCTCCTCATAGGAAGTTATTGGTTTTTGCTATGAATACGGGATAACCTTGGCTCATGCCTTGGATTATTACCCCAAGGAAATGGTTAGGTAGAATCCAGTAATAAGAACTTAGTAACCATCATACGGAAGCTAGTCGATGAGAATCAGTGGTCATCGCACAAGTCATTGTATGATGCTTTGTGGGTAGACCGTATTACTCCAAATAGGTCTCTCGGTATGTCACCTTTTCAAGTATTATATGGAATCAACGCTGAGCTTCCCATTTCTACTGGAACTTCCTACTCTGCGCTTGGCACGAGCGATCGAAGATGAGACTTTCCATAATTCTCTTGAAAAGAGGGTCATGTATCTAATAGAACTTGAAGAAAAGAGAGTAAGAGTGGTTGAAAAGATCACCAAACATCATAGTCAAGTCAAGAGACTATTCGATAAAAAGGCTAAGTAGAGGGATTTTCAGGTGGGAGATCTCATCCTTTTATGGGACAAGCAAAGAGAGCCAAAGGGCATGCATGGAAAATTTGACTCCCTTTGGAAAGGGCCTTTCAAGATAAAAGCTCAACAGAGAGAATATCTTCTATCTCTCATATCTAGATGGAATTTAGATCCCGCTTCCTATATCGGGAAACATCTCAAAGTATTCAAGAAGTAGAGCTTGCTCTCTTCTTTGTACAATTTGCTTTAGTCGTGTGTTTTTTTGGTCGTGTGTTTGCTTCTTATTAGTTGTGTTTTGTTTTCCTTTTTCGCCACCCTTGTTTTTTACTCTATAACCCAATGGATAGGCACATGTAGATATGGGACTCTTACCCTTAAGCTTCGCGTAAAGATAGTCCCTAAAAAGAGCCAGTTGTTATCCTGTAAAATTGACAAGGGAAATTTTGCAAGTAACCATACCAAATTTTTGTTTTGGTTCCCCATTGAGGTCCCTTAACATTTGAAAAGGCATAAAATCCCTTTCCGGAGAATCTAGTTTTTCAAACTTAGTCATTTGGTCCTTTTTTGGTTGGGCACAGTTTTTATTCATGCAACATTAAAGGAAACTGCGCCACCTCCTTTCCTTTGGCACATCCTTTGGAGTGTCGACATTCAAAATGTTGTGCCTTCCCATGATGTGCCTTTCAAGTGCGCGCAAAGGCACATGTGCCATCTTGTTGAAATTCAAAATGTTTCCCCCTAAATGGTGTGCCAAAGTGCTAAAGAAGTAATGTTCACAGTCCCAAATCCGTGCCTAGGGCGTAAATATTTTCATGTTGGCATCTACCTAGGTGTGCCTTACAAAAAGTCGGTGGCACATTTATTGCACCTTTTTGCTATAAATAGGCACATCCGACCTGTCATTTTCACGATTAAAAAAGTGAAAACTTTGATTCCTCTCTGTTAGCCTCATGTGTCACTTTTTTCGTATTCATGAACCCCACATCGTTTCCTCCATCTTATATATTCCTGGTAAGTGGCCCTTGCTCTTCTTGTGTTGTTGTTGTGGGGTTTTTGTGTTGTTTTTGGAGGTTGTTATTATTAAAAACAAAGAAAATGAACCTAAGAAGTAATACAACCCCTGCCCATTTTGCAAATCAACCCACCTCCAAACCAGTCTTACCCTCCTTCCAGATCTGCTAACCTGGGAGGCCTTGTCTCAAAAATGAATCCCTGACCCTCTTTTCCTCTTTTCCCCTCACTGTCAAAATTTGTGTTGGAAGAGTTAAAAGCCACAAAATCCTACCAAAAGAGGGAAGTTTCTAAAAATTATCAAAACCATGGTTTTTCTTTGGTGCAAACGCCATCACTATTACACTAAACACAAGTCATGCCAAAGAGGCACATTGTCCCTACCTATAACATGCATCTTTCCCACACCTTATAAAAATTCCTAAAACCTAACACAGTGCAAGGGCAACTCGCCTACACCTACATATGAATGTCGTGCATATGTTTCCCACACACTGTGCCAAAAGCTCAAACCTTGGCACACCTTAACTCAATGATGCACCCTTTGAACCTATGCCCTTTGGCACATCATAAAATTTTGCAACATATACCATATATGTGCCAAAGGCACACCCTGAATCCTTGCAACACCAAATAAATATGCGCCCAATTAAAACCCTTCATATGGCGCAAGTGCATATCCTATGACACCAACATCTGAATGTTGTGTGTAGTATTCTGAGCCTTGCACCCCTTTTAGCGTTGTTTTCTTCCATGCATCACTCTCTAGAAGTGTGCTTTGTTTTTCTCGATCCTACGACTTGCAATAAAATTGTGCCTTGCACCCAGGGGCTTGTAAATTAATAACTTTTCATTCTATAAAGCTTTGATGGACGATTTAACAGCTAACATGGCTCTTCTGTAATGGACTTCCTGATTCTTCTTACGTAGATCAGCAGCTGAACTCGATTCACACATGTCTTCATCAAGTAAGAAGCCAACCAAGTCTAAGGGTAAAGCCAAACTCACAGAAGAAGAAATGAAGTACAAATACCAAAGGGTCAGGATGCCCGAATCCCTTACAGAGTGTAACCTAGACATCGTGATTCGAACTTGGTCATATTGATACAGAGGACATCGAGCGAACCAAGAAGGTCATGAGAAGTTCATGGATGGAAAAATTGGTCGAAGTGGTCTACATTTCACCGCAAGAATTCCCATGAGCGCAAAGAAACAACGAATTCATGATGGTGGTGGTTTCATTGTTACAATAAGGACACAAGATGTGTCAAAATGAGAAGGGTGAGGTAATAATCAACCTCACTTCCCACTCTTCAAAATCATGTTATTTATCCCACACAATTGGAATTTTGTGGAAATAAGCCAAGAAGACGCATAAAAGCATCGAATGAAAATGAAGACAAATGCATGCAGCTTATGAATGAAGTGTATCTGAAAAACAAGAAGGTGATAACTAGGTGGCCGTAAGTTATTCATCGCAGTGACTTCTCAGAAGAGCTGAGCGACACCATCACCTTCCTGAGTAGGGTGTTTGGGCTTCCTGATGCCCATTACTTTCACAAATGGATGCTCAGATATCTGGAAATAATGAGCAAAAATGTTCCTGATCAACATTTTGAATGGGCAGAGATTATCAGCAGCACCATCTCCAAGTAGCTTCAACAACTCTCAACAATGGGGAGGTTCTACATGAACTCCTACGTGGTATACATTGCTACCTCTGAAAGAGACTACCCAGCACTAAGTCGATGTGGGGTGTGGCCCCAAGTAAGAATATATGAGTATTATCTAGAGTTGAGACTGGAAAATAGCATCGCACAATTCAGTAAAATCAACGATGCCTTCTTCTACGACATCATCTACCTCTTGAGGCCCAATATGACTCATGGTCAGATGACCAAGAGTGTGGTTACTACCACAGAGAAGTGGGGGGTGTTATTTACGTAATTCCTTACTTTCACTTATCTCAAAGCCGCCAACTTCTTGGGGGAGCCCACCAAGTTACCAAGGTATGCGGGACCCAAGTTGATCCTATTGGAGCTGTCCAGATAGCTTATCACATACCACAAGAAGTGTCTGAAAAGAAAGAAGGGTGGAACTTCTTTCCCCTCATAGTTGGAAATTATACCTACACTTCTCATAGCAAAGCCTAGGAAATGTTTATAGAACTGGAGTTGCTCAACTTGAAACACAATTTCCTAGCAAGGCCAACCTTTGATCCTTGCAATTTCCTTCCAAGGGAAAAGCTTGATCCAATTCATTTCCCACAGATCTAGGATATCTACATCGATATTGTATCACAAGGTCAAGCTCAAGAAAGGATCACTCCCGCCTAGCCCCGGGAAGAGATTATACAATATGGTGTGGCCATTGTCTCGAAAGGTTTTCAAGAAACTGATCAAGAAGTTGATCAGGTCTATCTAGATATGGACGGGGACAATTGGCCATTTGCCAAGATTGATAGAACAAAGGCACCTCAGACTATTAAGGAAAGAGTTAAAGGCACTCTGTAACACACAGAGCATTGGTGCAGGAAGAATGGTCTCATTTACCTTGGGGTAGACTTCACCACGTCTCCTTTGGGCGATGCACCTACTAAGACAAAGCACTTGCCAAAGGGCAAAGGGAAAGAAAAAGAGGGAGAATCAAGCACTTCTCAGGAGCAAGCTCTTGAGAGTCCTCCTTCCACCGCTAAGGAACAAGTAGTAGTCCTGGTATACCCTGAAAAAGAAGAGGCGGTAAGCATTTCGACGGGTACATCCACTCAGGATGTTGCCACTGTTGTAACTAGTGAAGTTCCCACCATCCCATCTCCCACTCCTCCTTCCCCTCCTCACGTCACTCAAGCAACCACTCCTTTGGTTGTGTCTTCTCCCCCATCTTCTACTATTCCCCCTTCCTCTTCCTCCATCTTCTCATTCCTCACGGATCTGTCCCCAACATTTCTTCCCTCATCTCTCAGATCCCTTCCACCCCCACAGTTTCCTCTCCTACAGTGACTCCTACCCCTGTGAGCATTGGAGGGTCGGCTTCTTTATCAATGCCACCATGCCAAGTGTCTTGACACATTTCCCCATGTTCACTGTAGTCACTCCTTCTACCCCCGTTTCTCCTCCTTCCTCTGGTCACACTCCCTTAAGTCTAGAATGGATCTCCAAACACTTGAGCCAACACAAGAGGAAAGTCCCCATTGCACCTATGGAATTCTCCATCATTCCAAAAAAAGGAGCTAAGAAGAAAAAGCCTATAACCCACTTCTCTCAGAGCACTTCAGGTGAAAGGGTTATGGAGATCATGTACCCTAATCCCACAAAGGATAAAAATGATCTGTCTCCTACATATTATGTAGTGAAATAGGTCATAATGGGAACGTCCTTGGAAATCCTGTAGGGAGAGGCCCTATCTGAAGTGGATTCCCTTTGCAAAAATCTTCAAGAAGCAAAGGAAGAGAAGAGGATAATGAAAGAACAAAACAAACATCTTCTCCAAGCCATGCAGAAAATGGGCAGTGCACCTCCGTAGCTGCCAACGAAACTCCTGAGGCACTTAGTTAGGAAAATATAAATGAGTACGCGAAGATTAGTGAGGTAGGTATGGAAGTATCCACCTAGAGAGACCATATCCTCAAGGATAGTGAGGAAGTAATTATAAAGATCATAGAGCTACATCAAAATATTGATCAGGCTAACAAGGAACTCCAGGAGATTGCAGGACCTATCTCCAAAGAGTTGGACCATGCCAAAGTTATAACATGATACATTCTAGAAGATACTTGACTTCCCATTTGATGACTTAGTAAAATTCAACATCTTCGATCACCCAAGAGCACCTAACAAAGTCCTTGCTACTTTGGACTATCGGGTTGACCAGATGGAATTTGTCTTGGAGAAAATTGATAAAATCAAGGAGGAAGCCTTGGATGCAATGCATCAAATGGAGCAGATCATCCTAAGGATGTCTCTCGGGCTTGCTCACCCCATCATACGCCTTGAGGAAGGCAGATGACACTATTCGGCTCTTCAAGGAGATCGTGTCACAAGGTTTAGGGTCAGAAGCCACTTTTGATGCAAAATCTATCAACAACCTTCTAGCCTACCATGATTTTGTTGGATACCTAATGGAGGCAGGTAATGAATACTTCAAGCTCCCAGAGAGACTCAAAGATGAATGGGAGACTTGCGAGGTCATCGAAATCACACCAAGGGTCCCGCTCAGGATCAACTTCAATTGATGATTAGCAAGTTCATGGAGTATCACGCTCAATTTCACATTTCCTCTCCTGAGCAGAAGTAAGATACTCCTTTCTAGCCATGGGACGATGATGAATAGGCTCCTTCCTCTTGGGATTGTTCCCATTTTTGTAAATTATTTAAAAGGATGTTGGCACAAATGATGAAATCATCCATGTTGCACCATGTGATGTTGTCATCCACCAAATTGCCCCAAAGTCAATGTTGACTTTTAGATATTTTGTAAATATTTGTTGGTTCCTTTTTGCCTTCTTTCTCCTTCTCCTTATATATATACTTGGATACATGTTGTATTCAAGGGTGAATAGTTTTTAGATGAAAAATAGAAGTGAAAAGGAAAAGGCTTTATACTTTTTGTAACTGAAAATATTAATACAAAAATTAAGAATTTGTCCACATTAGATCTTTCTTAAGTTAGATCTGTGATGCTTTTCTCTTAGATCTATCTCTATTTTTTTGTCATTTGCTCATCAGTATTGTTTTGTTCATTTATGCAAGTAGGTTTGGCTCTGTTTACTACCAGCCCAAAACATAAACCCTCTGACCTTTCTGCTTTGGAATTCATTTCTTTTCTCCCTTTGGATCTATCCTATCTCCTCTCCTCCCTTCATTCCTTTCTGTTCATAGTTGGAAATACCCCCACTGGGACAAGATCCCACAACCTTGAAGGAAGAATACTGTAGGACTTGTGTAGATTCCTGTTAGTAGAATAGCAATAAACCAATTTCACTTTGTTGTCTCAAAGAGGGGCTATGCCCTGCACACTGTTGGCCTTTCTATCCATAAATATTCCCTCCCGATAGATTTTTGGACCAATAGAACACTATTATGTTTTCTTTTAGTATGATGGTTAGATGTTAGATCATGGATTATTATTGATCTGGATTCGGTTATTATGCATGATGATTACTAAATACATTTTTATATGTGGATGATGATATCTTGTTTGACATGGACATATTATAGATGTTGATTTGGACTTGTGATAATTGGATATTTTGAGTAGAGCTAGTATGGAAGATTATTGATGATAATATAGTTGATTATTTAATTTAAATGATAATGCTGAATTCTTGATATTGTTGTGATTCATGTGTTTAGATGATATTGAGATGTTTTTTATATCATTTTAGATGTTCGATATGGCCACAAGGTGAAGGAGGTATTTGTGTTTTGTAGGTTAAATATCAAAATAATGTCAGGGGACTGGAGACTAACCATATTGAAATGCAGGCGAATTCAACAAGGTAACCATGGCAACTATTGTGTGTGTGTGATGTATGTTGTTAGGGATTTCCATGGGGAAATTTCCATTTTATGTGACCATGGGTTTGTGTAATTTATTAATGTGTTTTATTTATTTTTGTTGCATGTGTTTATTTTGTGAGGTGATTACCCCTTTTTTAACATTATATGTTGTGGTAAATGTTGTAAATAATCATGTGTTAAAATAAATAAATCATTATGTCATAAGAATGTAATAAATGAAGTTGTTGATTTTAAAGGTTAATGTTGTATGAGTGTGTAAGAAATGTGTAAGAAGGTGTAAGGGATATGTAAGAGTATGTAAGATATATTTTGGAATGTTAAATGCTTCATCCTCTTAGGAATTCGAATTTTTCCTTGGAGACTACATTTGAAGGCTTGTGGGACAAGTTAAACTTGTCCCACACCTCTTAAAATGATTCACCAACCATATATATGGTTTGGAGGTTAGATTTAGGCCTTTTAAATGCATTTTGAAATGATAATTTGTAATTTTTAATTGCACTTCTCTTACATGTTTTTAATTTAGTTCTTTTGGAGTTTGGGTTATTTTGGTGTATGTAAGTTAATTTTTCATTTTTATTTATTGTGTTTAGGTGCATGATGTTGAATTTCCTCTTGGGGTTGAGGAAGAATGATGTGGCATCCTGCATGGATCCACATCATCCTCTTCTCTTCCCTCTCCTTTAAATAAAAAACTCCTTGCTTGTTTTGGTTGTTTAAACTATGGCTATTCCTCTTGGGGGCACAATTTCGCTTGCTATTTTGGGAGCTTGTTGTGGAAGGAGTTGGAGTCCTTTTACATGCTTGAATATTTTTGGTTTTGGACTGAACTTTGACATTTAGAAAGCTTATGGATCTTGGAACAAACTCCATTATGGAGAGGTAAGAACTTGAGCCTTTTTAGAATGTTTTCTTTCTCTCGCATGCATGTATGAAATGGTGAATGTGTTATGTGTTCCTGGCTATTGGGTAGATTGCTTAAGATGTGGTGTAGGATAAGGATATAGGGATTTCAAATAGGGGCATAAGGGAATGCCAATGGCATCTGTTTTATTATGGAGGGAGCTTTGGTTTGGGATCCACCTAGAAAATAAATAGCTTGCATTTCTTACTCTTGGGGGGCATAAGGGAGAAACTTTGGGGGGGGCATAAGGAGGGGTTGGGAGGCATAAGGTTTATGGGTTTGATATGTGATATTAGCGGTATGACTGTAGGTGGATGCCCAATTCCAAATAGGGAGGCATAAGTAGTTCCCCATAGTTCCTTTCTCTTGTTGGCTTCCTTGATCAAGCCTAATTTTTTGTGAATTGTATCAAATGTAGTTGTGAACTATTGTTCTTGCTTGAACTGTGTTTCTTATTGTATCATGCATGTGAAAGAATGTTGCTTGTTTCTTTGGAAGCCATTGCTGCCATGTGTTGATTTTCATCTCCTATTTCAATATGGTTGGGCTCTCGGGGGCCAATGAGGAAGGATGACTTCTCCCTTATCATTGGATTTATTTGTTTGGTGGAGAGTGTTTCCTTTCCCCCTTCCTTGTTGTGATCAAAGATGAAAATATGGAGAACCAGCATGCTTCTTGTTTTGGAGCAAGAAGAGTACACAGTTCGACAGTCCTACTCTTTTGATCAAGTTCATTGTAACCCTTCCCACCTTGAGTGGATGAGTTGTATAATATTTGTAATGTGAAACCATGTGTATTGATAAAGGAAAGATTGAACTTAAATGGTGAAATGTAAAGAACTATCTTCCATTTTTTATGTTTTGGAAAGGAATAAGAAATAGTGTTGTATATTTTGTATACTGTATTTGAAATCAAATGGAAACGTGATAAGTTGTAAAGTTGTATTGGAATATAAATAAAGGATTTCATTAGTTGTCAAAATTGTATTGTGTATTGGATTTGATTTTTACGTCAAAGAATGAGATTGCTGTTTGAAAAGGAAGAATGTGTATGAAGAAAGGACAATGTTGTGATTTCTCTTAAAATGTATATTAGAATTGAAATCGAACCTGCACTTTAACTTAGAATTGAATGGTTGATTTAACAAGTAAATGTATTGGACTAATTTAGAAGCTATACACACATTTAAATGACAAAATTGATATACAAATTTAAAAGAAGTAGTTCATTGTTATAAACTTCATTTTGGCAATTCATATTTTAATAAAAATGAGTAGTTCAAACTTGCACCAAGAAAAAGATATGAAACATTGAAATTCAGACTTGGTAAGTCCTAAGGAACTCAAATTTACCATAACATTTAAGAAAGAACTTTCAAACTTTATAAAAATCCAATTTGGAACTTGCATACAGTCATTTTTCTATCTATTGTTGGAAAAATACAATCTTGATTAAATTGAACAAATCTACTTCCCTAAAACACTCTAAACCCTCCCTAGATCAATACTCCATGTTTGTTTGACATGTTGAGTGAAGGAGGAAACCGAATTTGATCAAATTGAAAAGTTGAAAATTTCAGTTTGTAAATTAAAATCCTGCAGATCGATTTCAAAAAATTGACCACTTAAAATTCATCAAATTCCCAAATTTATGAATTTTGTGTAAAGATGTAATTGAGAGCTTTTCGAAAATTCCTTTTTTCCAAAACCGAGCTCTCTAGCTCAACTTATGTTCATTTGACATTTTACTTCAATTTGGCATTCAAAAAGCATTAAAATTTAATCTAATCTGTTAAAAATTTAAATTTTAACTTCGGAAAATTTTCCCTAAAAATTTTGGGGCCCCGCCATCCCTCAACCGATTGGGATCTACCATGTGGCACCTCGGTGGGGTGGACCAAATTTTTTAACGTATCTGTTTTGAAAATTTTTACCTTGGGAATTTTTTCCCATTTTACCCCGCAACCCCATCGGCCTATAACCAATCACACGCCGCCACGTGGCACGGTGGAAGGCGGATCCTTTTCAAATTTAAAATTATTCTTTTTTGAAAAATTTTACTTGGGAAAATTTTCCATTTTCCTCCGATGGCCTACACCAATCAAAGGGCATGAAGTTTCCTCTAGGGGCTATGGCGTGGGTGCGGTTCTTTTTTTGAACTTAACTTTTTTGAAAATTTGGGGAAAATTTTCCATTTTGGCCCCACATGGCCCGCAGACTAATGAGAAGGTGCCACATGGCACCTTGGGGTGGCAGCGGGTAGGGTGGAACCCCTTGTTATTTTGGTTTTGACCCTTGGGAAAATTTTGAAGATTCTCCCCACGGCCCATAACTCGCCTTCCCCTCGATTCTCCTCTTCCACGGGCGCACGGACCCACACATCCTTTCTTTCCTTTTTCCTCCCCCTCGGGTACAAGGTGCTAATTTCTTCCACCACCCCATTTTCCCTTTGCTCAACTAGCACATGACACATGGTAACCTCATGGCGTCGGTGGAGGTGCAGACCAATTCGGTCCCTTTGTGAATTTTGGCAAAGAGACTTAAAGTCTCAACCCGCTCCGTCGGCCCGTCACTTCTCCCAACCAATCGGGAGGTGACACGTGTTCCCTAGAGGACTGTGGAGGTGCGGGATGTTTTATGACTTTGAGCCCGTGCTATGGGAAAAATTCCCTAAGCCACCTCGCGACCCACCAACCCATTCAAGGCGCTTTCTCCTCCTCTTAACACGTGTTCCACTTAGGGAAAAATTTACCCTAGAACTCTGCTCTCTTATTTCTTGAGTTCTACAAGGAGTTAAGAGGACTTCTTTATATCACCAGAAAGGTGAGAAAATTTCCTATCCAATGGGAATGGTTTAGGGAAATTTAAGAAGTATTAAGTAGGATAAAAATCTAGTTTAAAATCTGAGCTTGTTAGAGAGCAGGCATGGGGGTAAACTACTCCCTGAACCTAACTAAAACATGAAACCCTAAGGTTTGAACCTTGTGAACTTAATATTAGTTAATAAAGGAAAACATATGTTGTAGTAATTTGGTCTTATTCTAGAACCTGTTAGTGAAAACTGATGTCTTGTAACCTAGTTGTAGACACTTTAAATAGAAAAAAATTATCCCATAATTTTTGTAGTTAAATCTAGGTTGTTTCTTGGGTCTCAAGTGATTGTTTAAATGGACATTACATGGATCACTTTTTGAATTTTTACCATTTTTGAAAAAATGGAAAAAATGGACCTTTTTCTCTGCCCCTTCGCCTTTGAAATTTGGTGATGACACGTGGCATATGGTGGGTCCCATTGGGATCGCGGCTCAATTCTACGCATTTTGACCCTTTTTTGGAGTTTGGAAAAAATTCACTTTTTTCCTCACAGCCCACACCTCCGCCTCTATCCTTGATACGTATCATCCTCTCTATTAATAAAAATCCATGGGATTATTTCATGTTTTAACCCCTTTTTTTTCCAAGGGAAAAATTTCAATTTTTCCTCTACGGGCCTGCACCTCTGGTTCCTTCCTTGCCATGTGTCGGTCGTTGGTTTGTCATAGAGCCACGCATCAAATTTTCATTCTAAGTCTTTTTACAAAAAGGGAAAAAATTCCCTTTTACCTCCATAGCGTGCCAAACCAATCTACCCACCACGTGTCTCCTTGTGGTTCATTTGGAAGATCCACACTTCAAACTTCAATTCTAACTCCCTTTGCGAAAAGGGAAAAATTCCCTTTGCCCTCTGCCCGCCAACCCACTCGCCCTCTACTCTTGCCACGTGTCCTCCCCTTGCTCCATTGTGGACCCATGGCCCTTTCCTCACCATTTGTCCCTTTCACCAAAAAAGGAAAAAAAGGCCTAAGTTCTCCGCCAGCCTCCCACTCTACCTTCGCGTGAGAATGTGACACGTGTCCTCCTGCGGAGTTGTGGGGAAATTGTGAATTTTTTCCCAAAGCCAAAAAACACTAAGTTTTTCAAATAGACCCGTCGATACTTGTCTAACCAGAATTGGCCACGTATGCGGCATCATTTGAGATTAATTTTGATGGGAAAATGACACCCGTACAACCGTAAAAAACGTAGAATTTACCAGAGATGCCCGAATTTGATTTTTTCTTCGTGGGTGAAGGATTTTTGGTAAAAAACAAAGGGAATGCATTTTAAAGCAATTTTTGACCATGGAAAAGGATTTTTGAGGGGAAAATATAGAAAATGAACAAACACGAGCTCCACAGGCCGGGAAAATGGAAAAAATGACAGAGGCCCATGGATTTGGAAATTTACGGCATAAAATAGAGCATGTATGTATTTTTCTTTCAAGTTACAGAAAATAATAAGTTTATGAGCCATTTAAAGCATTCAATCTAGATGGGGAAACTTGCAGACCACCAAACTCAAAGAAAAATGTTTTTTGAGCACGTAGAATAAAGGGGAAAGATGGGAAAATAACAGAGGATCAAAATGGGCACCAACATCGGCTCTTGCTCGAGGATGGACACTCCTAGTGAGTTCCAAAAGAACACTAAGTAGAAAAAGTTCCAAAATAACCCATTGGGAAAAGGATTCATGAGCCAAAACCACCAAAAACCAGTTGAGAACCTGACAAAAATGGATGCCACACACCAAGGCAAACCAAGAACCACAAAAGCACCAAAAACAAAGCAAAAACCAAACAAGATACACTATACAAGTTGGTAAGAAAACCTTGATTCAAAGAAAAAACATTAAGAGAAAAGCCCAAATGTCCTCCATGTTGGATATGACCATGCCAAGAGGTTCGATATGTTTTTAGCAATGAAATATACCTCTTCTTCTTCTTCTTTGTTTAATTTGTAAACCATCCAGTTTCTTTGAAGCTCCTCCATTGTTCTCGTGTCAAGCCTTTTAGCATTTTTCAAGGTTAAATCAAGGCCAAAATCTCCAAAAAAAATAGCATACTTAGGAGATATGTTTTCAACAACTTCATACTCCCTGAAATCCACAAAACTCACAAAGTGATCGATTTTAGTATTCGCCTCGCAAAACTTCATAAGATGCATTACTTGGGTCTTCAATAAGATACATCATCTTCTTCTCTCCACATAAATTCACTAATTTTCCTTCAATGGGGATAGTGGCATAATACGTGTCCATGTGGACACTCCCATGAACACTTGTAGCCAATTTCCTTGATAATAACATACCCCATTTGGTAGGGCAGTCAACAATCAAAACATCTAATTTCAAATTCCTCCCAGGATAAGATGCAAGTTGCACCACTAGATATTTGACACAACCAACTACCAGCACTTCTCTCGAGTCCATGGTAGTACATTTTCCATAGGCTTTTTTCACTTTGATTCCCAATTCATTCATGACCTCCAAAGGCATGACATTACATGATGCCCTGGAGTCAAACATACAGTTATGTCATAGCTTGTCTTTGATAACCAAGGTAGTGAAAAATGGATCCACATTCAGCTGAGATTTAACAAAAGAAGTTCCTAAGTAAACCTCAGGTGGTTCCCCCAACTCTTCTAACACTTGTGGTTGTTCCAATTCTGCAATGGCAATAAGAACTTCAACCTTGCTTCCAACTCTGCTTTGGGTAATCTCTTCCTCTTTGAATCCTAAATATTCAAAATCCCTCTTCTTGTGCTTAGGAATCCTAAGCAACTCAGCAATTGGGACAGGAATCTTGATCTAACTCAAGACTTGGGCAATATCATATGGAGCATTCTTGGGCAAGGCAGCATTGGAAGGGAGATAAGCGATTCATTAGATGGTATGGCGATCTTTTAAGTTTGGGCATGGGGAGGATCAAAAGTTTTTCTTGGAGGAATAGGTCCTTTACCAGATGTATTTTTCTTTTGTGTTTCTTTAGTAAGCAATGGAAATTTTGACTTAGCTTGTTGCCCCCTTGCAACTTTACTTCAGTATTGTGATCCTTCTTTTGGGAAGCTACAACATTCATAAGCGGTACCGCCTATTCTCTTCGAAGGAATACCACCATCATACTTCTCGATCATCAAAGCTCTTAAGTATTCAAAATCATTATTGGGAAGCTCAAAGGATTTTACATTATCAATTTCTAAAACATGAAAAGGAGGAAGAAGATGTATCCATTGGATACAATCCAAAAAAACAACAAAGCAGTCCTAGCACTTAAGAAATTCATTAAAGTTACTTCCTTGGTGAACTGTAGGGATCTCCATCATGCAAGAATCATCATAAACTTCCTCTTTAATTTTATGATATGTTCCACATGGAGGATGGGGTAAAAACATCTGTCACACCAATCAATCTGATTTGTATCATCAACAACACCCACCCTAGAAGTTAGGGGATCAAGCACTACCTTATTTTCCTTGGCTTGAGATTGTCTATTTCCAAATCCAATAGGCCCTTTTCCTCTATCATCTACCATTTCATCACCTCTAGGATGATTGGAAAATATTTCAAGGTTTTGTGCTCTTGGCTGACCTTGTGAAGTTTTCCCAATTCCTTTCTCATCTCTTGCCAACTTATATGATATTTCTTTGACAACTCCTACCAAATTTTTACAACCTCTTCTAAATCAGCACCCTTGCTAGCTTGAGGTTTTTCAATATTTATCAACTTTACACCATCTCTCTTGAGAGGTTTCTAATTGCTTTGATATTGTTTTCAATTTGAAGTGCCATGGTGAAATTTTGTCTTAGATTGGTAGGGTTATTGTCTCTTAGGTAATAGGCTGCTTTTTATCAAATGCATCTTTATATTTGATTAAACAAGATTCATCACAAGGCCTTAGACTAATAGGAAGCTTTCTCAAAGTTTTGTTAAACCTTGTGTTAAAGTCATGGACTGATTCATTGGAGTTCTTATTGATATTCTCAAACTCAGACAAGAGAAATATAGGATCATTCTTGTCACCATATTGTAACCTAAATGCATTCCGCATTTCAGTCCAAGAATCAATTGAATTATCAGGCATAGCCTTGTACTAATCCCTAGCATCCTCTTCTAGTGTATGAATGAACAATTTAATATAAACATATTCAAACTCTAACTCAAAATATTCCATCATGTTAACAAAAAGTTTGAGATGTTGATCACCAGTTATTACATTGTTACCTTGGAATTTTGGAAATCTATTTCGACATCTTGTGGGACAACATTTGGATAACCATCCATCCCTATAAATTCTATAGGACCAAACATGTTAACAAAAATGGAGGTCTAGGCTGAGCCATATTGTTTGGTGGAGGTGATCTTGGGGGTGACACAAGCTGATGAGGAGTGCAAGGTCTTTGGGGCTCAAGAATGTGATTCACAAGACTGGTATTCTCTAAGTGCTAATTTTCTTAGAAATTTTTATTTGAATTGAAACATAGACGTGAAAATTGAAGAAGGACCTTCACCAGCTGAGGAAAACAAGTTTATGATAGGATTGCTTGAATCAAAATCACTTCAAGAAGAGTGATAATCCTCTACCAAAGGTTGATCTCTCTCACCAATGGATATATCTTTTCCTGATGTCTGACCTTTAACAACTTTCAAAATCTTCTCCCTTCCAACTATGAGTTTATTGAATCTATAAAAACTTCTTAGCAAAGTCTCTAATGAAGAAGGATCTTCTTCCTTCCAATTTTGCAGAGATTAGCAATACCAAAGTAAATGACAAAAAGGTTCAGACACTGGTACTTATCAAGATCAAAATAGCATGGAGTTTCCACTAAGGACTTTCACCCTAGTTGTGCAAATGCACTAAAATACTCTGTCAAATATCTATCAATGCTGAAAATCTTACCAAACTTTAAAAATAAGACTTGACTTTCTTTTAATTTATCAACCACAAATGCTAATGAAGTGCAACAACCGCATTGAAACTGGTAAAATTTACAAGAACTTATATCTTCACTCAATCCTTACAAATCTAATCGAAAATGATACGCAGATTTGTAATTGCACATAAATCACAGAAGAATTATTACCAAGGATCTGAAAATAATAAAATACTAAATAATATCCCTAGCAACGGTGTCATTTATGTTGTTGATGGGCTAAGTAAATATGGACTAGCAATGAATCAGAAAATCAATCTCAGAATGCAAATTATTTCCAGAATTCAAAACAGGTCCCCGACAATGGTGCCATTTGTGTTGTTGATGGGCTAAGTAAATATGGACTAGAAATGAATCAACAAATCAATCTCAGTAATGCAAATTATTTCCAGGAATTCAAAACAGTCCCCGAAAATGGCGCCATTTGGGTGTTGGTACCCTGATTTAATCTCCTTCACAACTTGAGTAGCATCATGGATTTTACAAGACACTTAGAGGTAGATAAATGATTTATATGTCATTTTGTAGCTGGGAAGCAATTTATCTAACTTGTTAGCACTCAGGATTTGAAGAATTGGGTAACACCTTGAAAGGATTTTGATCTAATCCTCACTATTTTAGGTTGTGACTTTAAACCAAGGTAAGAGACCCTATATTGCAGCCTCTATTTTCTAAAGGAGGTGGAGATATCCTTATACTATGCATATTGTATGGAGATGGCCTTGGTAAAACATGATCAATTTTCCATTATTCAAACTCAACAGAGTGTCACTACTAAATGATGGAAATGCTTTCAAGACATGGCCGAGGCTCACAGAGACATGGTATGATCCTGATTTGCTTTGTGCATTTTTGTAAATGGATTGTATTCTTTTGTTGATACATAATGAAATGCGGGGTAGTATGGGGTAGGATTAGTTATTCGAATGAATTTTTGGTGGGAGATTTTAGACAAGACTAACCAGAATTTGCTAGTTTCTTTGAGGGCCTTTATAAGAAGTTTGTAACACCTACACAACAAAATGATTCAAAGGGGTTAAGGTACTCCTTCAACCAGGATATGTACACCAAATGGAGGCCCAGATCTATACTCTTCCACACAATATTTGACAACCCGCCACAAAATCTTGAAGCTTTTGAACCAAAAAAAGTATCCAGGAATCTCTATTTTATCTTGACCTAAGGTGCACCCAAAGGTTTACAAACAATCTCAGAATTCAAGGAAGGTAAAGTGATTTTAAATTTGTTTCTCTTTATCGATGAAAGATCTTATGATTGTGAAACCGTAGATTCCACTAAACTATCAACAAGAAATGATACCATGTATGATCAAGAGAGATTTTAAACACAAGACTACAACAGAGTAAGAAACACAAATTGAAAACATTCAGAAACATAAGTGCATGTAAACTTTGCCAAGAGACAACACTTTGAATAATCCGAATGACCAAATTTATTAGTAGGGAATGTTATAAGAACAACCTTAGAGCTTTTTGATACTTTTACAACTGAAACCAACTCAACATGATACAAATTTGATGTAAAAGGAATTATAAATGGTTCTCAGCAGTTTCTCGAGAGAATGGGCTTCATACCATATTTTCCCATGAATTTCTAAGTTTCTTCGACCTTGTGCATGTCTCAAAACATGCATTATATAAATTTAGATTACATTTGATCCTTCTTTCCCAAGAAAAGAATATGCCCAACATCAATTTTGTTACAAAATTCCAACATGATTTGCAGATAGGGACATTTAACAAATTTGCAACAAAAGTTGCCAGGTGTTTCTAAAATGGTGAATCATTACAAATCCTTCATCATTATCCATTGTGGAGGCACATTTTTCATTCTCTAAGCATAAAAACACCTTTAATTTCATCATTTCATCCTTATCATTCAAAAATTTGGTCCTGTAACTTTATAATTTGATATTTCATGTTTTACACGGGCCTGAGTAAAAATTTATTTCAAAAACACCTCAAATCTGCAAATTAATCCCTAAATCCACTTGCATTGGTCTTTGTAGGCACAAAAAACATGAATTCACCAAAGATTCGATGAAAAATTATGCAAAATTCACATCTCTAAGCTTCGTGGAGCAAAAATAGTGGCCAAAAATGAAAATGTACAGCTACTGTTCATTTTCTCTTTTTCCTTCAATATGGGCCCTCCATGTGTCAAAATGTGATTGGGAATGAATTCGGGTTCACTTTTGACTTTTTAAATTTTTTTGAAAAAATGGAAAAAATTGACCTTTTTCTCCGCCCCTCCACCTTTGAAATTTGGTGATGACACGTGGCATATGGTGGGTCCCATTGGGATTGCAGCTCAATTTTGTGCTTTTTGACCCTTTTTAAATTTTGGAATATTTCACTTTTTCCCCACGGGCCCACACCTCCACCTCTATCCTTGATAGGTGTCATCCTAACTATCGCTAAAACCCACAGGCTTATTTCATGTTTTAACTCATTTTTTCGCTAAGGAAAATTTTCAATTTTGCCTCCGCAAGCCCGCGCCTGCTTTCCTTCCTGTCAAGCGTCGGTTGTTGGTTCGTCATGGAGCCACACCTCAAATTCTCATTCTAATTATTTTTGCAAAAGGGCAAAATTCCCTTTACCTCCACTCGACCCGCTCTACCTACCACATGTCTCCATGTGCATCGTTTGGTGGACAAGGTGCTTCAAACTTCCACTTTAAATCCCTTTACAAAAAAGGGAAAAAATCCCTTTCGCCTCTCGCTAGCCCACCGACCTACTCTATCCTCTACACCTACCACGTGTCCTCCCCTTGCTCCATTGTGGACCCGTGGCCCTTTCCTCACCCTTTTTCCCTTTCACAAAAAAGGAAAAAAATGCCTAAGTTCTCTGCCAGCCTCCCACTCCACCTTCATGTGAGAATGTGACACGTGTCCTCCTGCGGAGTTAGCGGGAAATTGTGAATTTTTTCCCAAAGCCAAAAAATGCTAAGTTTTTCAAACAGACCCACCGATCCTTGTCCAACCAGAAGTGGCCACGTATGAGGCATCATTTGAGCTTAATTTTGATGGGTAAATGACACTCGTATGACCGTAAAAAACGTAGAATTTACCAGAGATGCCCGAATTTGATTTTTTCTTCATGGGTGAAGGATTTTTTTGTCAAAAAACAAAGGGAATGCATTTTAAAGCAATTTTCAACCATGGAAAAGTATTTTTGAGGGAAAAAATGCAAAAATAAATAAACATGAGCTCCACATGCCGAGAAAATGGAAAAATTGATAGATCCCCGTGGATTTGGAAATTTAGGGCATAAAACAGAGCCTGCATGTATTTTTCTTTCAAGTTGGGGAAAAATAATAAGTATATGAGCCATTTAAAGCATTCAATCTAGCTGGGAAATTTACGGACCACCAAAATCGAAGAAAAATGTTTTTAAGCACGTCGAACAAAGGGGAAAGATGGGAAGATAACAAAGGATCAAAATGGGCACCAACATTATGTACTTTATGACACATCACACTTTGTGCTTAGTGATAAATATTTCCTATCTTACAATCTCAAACTTATGCAACACATAATTTATTACCCAGTGAAACACTCTTGGTTTAAGGTTCATTCTTGAATATTGAGGTAGTATATCTAAATTAACCTCATTTCATACATATCCACTAGAGCACATCATTGATCCTCCCTCTGTTTACATCTTGCACATCGCAACACACCATCACACTCTCACAACATCTACATATCTTGGTTGCATTTAGTCTTGTTAGATTATTCTACTTACATGTTACAATTTTTTTGTATGATATTCGGATACTTAGCATTTCGTTATATATTTCTATATACACATGTGCATTCACTTGGAATCTTGAGGTGAATGGAGGGCCTTTCAAAAATTCATACATGATTCATATTGCTCAACACCATTCTTTATTAGTCTTGCCCAGGCTCCTGGGGGAATATACCTTTGCTACTCTCACACTCTAAACATCATAGGTTCTATTGTTACATCATTTAATTATTCTTATTACTATTACTTACTTTTCACGGATATATACATAATTTGACATCTTTTTTATCTTTCTAACATGTTGTTGGTGAAAAAAATTGTCACTAGGACAAATTAGTTGATTTCACCAATGCTCTAGGATAATGTCCCTCCTCCTTTAAAAGGGAGTGTCCCTTATTAGATATAAATTAAAAAAACTATGTGGTTGGCCAATAGGTTGGGGATTTAACATGAAAACTCCACTATTTTTAGTTTTATGCATGGGAGGAAATTGCAAAGGGAAGTGAGATATATGGGAGTGGGAATTTAGAGAGAGAGGATTAATATTGCAAGTATTTTAAATCAAATTCTTACAATTATTAATCAAAGATATTCAACACACAATTATAAATAGTCACAAATCTACTGGTTATTTCAAGAAAAATATAAACTATGAGCGTAAAATATCATTCATTCATTCATCCAGAAAAGTTAAAACACCTTTCTTGATTGACATGTTTACAAAGTTATGCAATGAGAGAGGGAGGAAACATATAGAAAGGGAAATAGAAGAAAATGTTATATTTTGCTTATTCTTGGTAGTTATCTACTCATGAACTTACAAAATTGACAACCCTAGAAGTGAGGAAGTCATTACAATTTATAATTTTTAAAAGAGACTCTTCACCTACCCCCCACATGTCTTTTCACTTGTCTTTTACAACTTGTGACTCTTTGCATTCCTAGGAAATAAATTAAGTCCCCTTTTTATTAATTGAGGGAAAATTATTACAATTTTCAACTATAGTCACATTAATGAATAAGACGAAAGTGAATAAGATGAAAATGAAAATTAACCCCCAATGTAAATAGTTAAAATTAGTATCTATACCCTTGATCACCCACATGCACATAACTAATTTTAAATTATCTCATCCCCCTTTATATAATTTAAATGCCCATCCAATTCCCATTAATTAATTAAGCCACATTAATTAATTAATTAATCATTTAAATATCTTACATGCCTAATTATCCCATCCATATTAATCTTTATTCATATTAATTAATTAATACCCATTATCTTTCCGTAACATACCTTTTATTGAGGATGTTTTTATCATAAATCCATCCCCTTACTTTTTACTTCCTATTTTTATGTCCTAACTACCCATATCTCATCATCTTCCCACCTATATGCTTTAAAGCATTTAGACAATTCTTAAAAAGCCAAAATCATTCAAAAAGAAGGAAAAATCCTCCCATTAGGGAAACTTTCCCTGCAGTCGATGGTAACCCAACCTAGTCACCGTCGACCCTATAAAGCTAGTTTTCTCTTGCCAAAAAATCATCAGATGCATGCAAACATCGAATCTCTCTAGCGACCTGTGAACCTTCCCTCTAACCTGAGCATTCTTGCAATAATCACAGATCTCCAAAACATTTTCTCAACCTTCCTACGTCACTTGCAATTGTCTTTCATGAGACTTATTAGTATCATTATGTTTATTTATTTATATTTTACTAAATTATCTTTGTATTTCTTATGTCTAATATTTTATATGTACATAGAAGCTTCGTAGCATTCAGAAACACTCAAGTAGCCTTCCCCTATAGTTCCTTAACCTCTGATTTCCATATTCATCATTTTTATCCTCACTTTGTACTTATATGATATAATCACCATTGATCTGTCTTGGTAACCATCAACCAGAGGATCTTTTCATCCATTAATATATCCAAGTTGTCCTTTTATGCCCTTTTCCTACTTCTCTGTCTATGGTTCTCTTCTACACGTCCTCTTACAACACTTAAATATATTTATCAACTTCTACATTGCATTCGGACATTGCAAGTTTGCATATTTTATCTACAGGTTAAGATCCATCCTCCCAAGTCATTATCAACCTACCTATGCACAGTCTAGGTCATTTTTGACCCAAACTAGGTAACACTTAATTTATAGTTATTGCAATCTAATTGGATCTAGATCAATATCTTTCATCTTCTCGATTCAAGAACACTTTTGTTTCTCGCATGCTTTTACTAGTGTATCCTTTATTTAAATTTACCTAAACAATGGAAGTTGACATCCAAAAAAGGAATCCAAAAGCTTCTTAGAGTTGGCATTGTCTGGGCAGCCCCCATATAAATCTATATAATCAATATCATTTTCAGTTTTATTTGTAGGCTTCATCGATTCTCGTAGTAGAATCCATCACACACGACCTAAAACTCACAAATCAAATCATACATCAAAACACTTCTTTTCTCGGTACACTGATTGGGATTTGATCACCCAACAGGAAGCCACTTGAGACATTCCGTAGCCATAACTTACCTATAACTAGACATAGTTTTCCTTCTCCTAGGCCCTTTGTTATCCACCCTTTTTTTTTCTTTTTCACATTCTTAATCACAACATAAAAGGATCTTTCTTGACTTGTCTATTTAAAATGGAATCAAAATTCTCCTTGAATATTCCTCAACAATCCACCATGACCCCATCTAAGCCCTTGGTTACTTCTAGACCTTCTTCTAGCCTCATCTATGACTACCTTCATTATAGACCCTCTACTTCTCGACCACGCCAACAAAAAACTCCACTCCTTCCCTACTATCTTATATCATCTTTGTTTCACCTAGCAAGAGTGTGCCTATCTAACCTATTGACCTTCCTTTCTCTCCCACATCATATCTTCTCATCTAATCCCCATCATCTTATTGCGATCCTTCTTCTCCCCATCGTATATCTTCCCAACCAATCCAATCTTCACTACATGATATCTTTACATAACCCTTTCCTAATCCTTCACAAGAAAATTTTTCTTCACCCTATATATCATATCAATTTAACCCCTTTTCAATCAATAACATACACAATACATCTTCCACCATATATATTTCATCACCTTTATCATTTACCCTTATCTTAGATATTGTGCATACCACCCCTTCAAGGGCTATCCTCACATACACTATACCTACGATCACCTTACCTACCTCCTTAACTTCCACCATATCTCTTTCATCTACATCTAGTCCTTCCCATGCCATATCCACATAGCCTTGACTGCACCCACCTCTCTATCCACACCTATCATGCCTAAACCATTGACCACATCTCTTCCAAGCACACCCATCACTACCCTTATATTTGCTACATCCAAAAATCCACCCATGTATACCTTGACATCCTTGTCACATATTTCCTTTCCCATGCCTACATCATCCATTTCATCCCAATCTTCTACACCTACCATCCCCACATCTACATCCCCCATCGCATCTTCTCAATCTACATCCACATCCATGATGCCTCTTGAGACAAAAAGGCATTCATACTTCTCCCACACAACCCCTCATTTCTACACCGATTCATCCACATCCTATATCACCTCCTTCTCACATAGACCTCATCAATAAAATCATCCAAACACCCCTTTCTTTTTTTTTTTATCCACACCTACTCCCATTGTTGAGTCCACACCCACATATACACCATATACTTTGTTGGATTTGGTTCCCTCATCAACATCTATTCCATCATTTCCTATCATTCTATCCTTAGATTCCATCTTGGTTCATTTTTCTATGCCTCTATCCATACCTACCGCATCAACCATCATGAATACATCCCCATTATCTCCTTCTTCATCATCGCCACCTTAATCATTTGAACAATATTGGAGATCACTTCAACTTACAACCACTATAGGTGATCCTCCCATCTCATCCATGTTATCAAACATCCCTACATCTACCCAATATTCACCTTCCTTAGATTTTTCATGTAAAAGCTACTTCGTTTATCAGCCACCACACCACCATCAAACCCTCCAGTAGAGATTATTGTCATCCCTCCCAAGGGTGCTTCTTCACAATCCAAATCCAAACCCCTTAGAACCTTTCCGCAAAGGTCACTTTCATGGCCTCATAAGAAGATCAACATTCCTCCAATCAAGACCAAACATACATCCTCCATCTTGGGACTACATCCATCCATTTTAGGATCCCCTCCCCTTCGCGATCAACTAACCAATCCAAACAGCCTAACTCCCTCTTAGGATTGGATCCTTTGTCAAAAACACCTCCATTCAAGCTTAAATAATCTACCACTACTTATTTTTCTAGACCGCCTAGACCTCAACCCAATCCACCTTCATCCTCACCATCCACACCATCTAAAAAATTCTCTCCTAATACATATATTGAATCATATGAGGAGGTCTTCCAACATTTACTTTAGACTTCTAGCATCACACTTCCTCCCATTAGGTCCTTTGATCAAAACCAACCTAGGCCATCATTATTCAATTCATATCACATTTTCACCTATCATCGTACTTTGGGTCATGAGACTAAGCATTGTAAGGCCCTTCATACTATCTTCCATGATCTTATTGAGCGAGAGGACCTCCTTGGCGAGTCTCTTTCTCCATCTACCACTTCATCCATAGTCCATCTGACTCCTTTCTCCACATCTCCATTCATTCAGCCTCTTGGGTATCTTCACCCATGTACATCATCTCCTATCACTCTTCTTGATGAGGGTCCTCCATTTTCCATCAATATTGTTCACCTCATTACACCTCCTCCATGATCCATTATTATTGACATCCTATCCAACCATTGTTGGGGAGCATCTTCCCCACCTTAACAACATCCTCACATCCTTGTTCTCGTCTCCATCAATCCATCCTCCTATGCTAGGGGAATTATTTCTAGGATCTAAATTTTTATGGGTTATTTCCTCTCCATATTCAACATCATCTTATCTTATCTAGCTCGGTTCATCCGATCATACTTTTCATCTCCTCTTCATATGACCACTTTCGTGGCCATATCTGTGCTTCCCTTTGGAAGCACAATGCCTTTATCTATAATCTATATTGTGGCACATATTTCATGATATTTATTTAACTCATATCATCTAGTCCTGGTTTATCTTGTATTTCGTAGGGGGACTATCTATTCATCTTAGACACATAACTTTCACTTCTTTAATGGGCAATGCTTACTCTTATTTTTTTTTTTTTATCTTGTCTTGTCTTTCTAAAGGCTAATGTTGGCAGACTCACAACTAAAACATAATGTCACCACCCTAGAAAGGGACCAATACAGAAAATTTTCCCCCTTGATGGTAAAATAGAAGTGGAACCCCTTAACGCATTGCACTTGCGACCATTCACCTATTAACACCTTTACTAGTTGTCCCTTTAGTCATATATTTAGATCATTCCTCCATCTTAGTCTTTTCCATATCTAATTGTGATGATTTGGAAACATGTGGTCTTCCATCACTTCCTAAATGTAACCTTAAATATTGGCACCATGGCTCTACCCATAAAATATTCCTTATAGATGGGTTCTTCCTTATTGGTGATAACTCCATGATCATTACATCCATCAACCTCTTATTTACCTATTGGAACCATGGTAAGGGTCCACGAGAGTATTTTGTACATTCTTTATCCCCTCATTTGTGGTTTACTTAGCTATTCCCAACTCTCCCCATGTAAAAATTGAAAAACATGGATGCTCGGATAAAAAAATCAAAGTTATTAAAAAAAGAATGATCCTCGAAGGACAACTATTCATGTGAAAAAAAAACATGCAATCAAAGTCAAAAGCAAATCAATAAAAATAGGTTGATCCCTCAAAGGAGAGTTATCATGTTATTCTCACCATCTATGTAATGTATAAATTAGACCATACCCTCAAAGGATGGCTAGTCCTTATGGCATTCATAGGATTCCCACATTGATCATTCTTAGCATCCTAAAAAATCTTCCCAAGTTGATCAGATTTCTTATAGTAGACTTCCCTGCATTGAACAATTTGCTATTTCCCCTTCCTAGAGTTGGGGCATAGTTTAAGGGAACACCATTTTCAGATAACCCTCTTTCGTTATACAAGTACATCTAAAATCACTTTTTCATGTAGACATTAGGTTTATGAGTTCATTTCATCATTTCTCTTTAGGATATTTTGTATGACTAACTATCATTGGTCACCTATCAACATTGGTTTCTGGTCACATGTGCTTTACTAAAGTATTCGAGATCCCCTCTTGTTTATCTCTTTGTAATTAGAGGCATCTTTTCCTTGTACGTTCCTTTATGAAACATTGTTTTTTCACACTTATAGGTCACCACCATTGTGTTGCATTCTATCATAATCCTATCACATTTTCCTTTCAACACATATTTCTTTATCTCAATCACCTATATGTTATCTATCTATCCTACAACACATTTACTCTTTCTTATATCCATTGTTAATCACATCCATTCTCAATTTTTTTCATCACATCTTATCCATATATTTTAATCATCATGATCAAATTCAAACACATAAAATATAGTCCTAATACTCATTAACACATCACATATTTATATTATCATTTTATCCATGCACGTACACATCCAAAATAACAATCTAATTCATTCATATATATTTACCATCATCATCAAATATAAAACAAACATGTGTTCTAAAAAACCATCATCATCACATCTAATCTAAAATCTATCATCACAACATATAACATAAAATCATCATCATCACATCAAAAATGAATACATAATAATGCACATCAAAACCCTATATCATAGATATATATATATAATATATATATATGTGCGTGTGTGTGTATCAATACATCACTTCCCTCTAACAGGGATCTTTCAAAGTAGAGATGTTATCAAAATATGTGAAGTGTATATTTGAGGCTCAAGTCCTCTCCTCCGGGATAGGTGTAACACCTGATCCATGCACATCTTTTCCACCCTTGTGGCCTCCCTCCACTCACTCGTGGCTATGCCACATTCACTTGGTGTGATCCTAGATGGCCATACTCCTCTTGTCATTTTCCTATGTAGGTGCTCCCAAGTAGCACATTGTCTTTGGAAGTTTCTTAGTAATATCCCTCTCATAATATCTAGCTCTCGTGGCTAGGGATCTTTACATGTCCATGGAAATTATGTGAGGAGGTGCTATCTATCCCGATCCCAATGAAGCTTCTTGTTTACCACTAACCAACTTCATCACCAAAATAGTATTCAAATCACCAAAATGGGCCCTGTAGGCCTTCCTCTATCATGGGTATTTGTTCCTCTCATGAGTGACCGCATCCTCTCTATTGTAGAGATGTGTGTCACTCTACATGTATTTTGTCCCTCTCCACCACTATATGATATAGCTCAGCACATAGCCATGCCATCTCTGTAAACTCTCCTACTCCACCATCTCCACCGCCTCCAGAGACCACTTCAACCTCTACCTCCATCTCATGTGTCTCCACCTCTCCCCTCCTTAGCTAACTGATTTACCCAGATAAAGTATGTCAATTGGAGTATTCAACTCTAACTCCAACATCATAGTCCTCATCCCATGGTACCACATCCTCCTCCACTAGATCAGCCAAGATAGAACTTGATAGCTCCCTATCCAAATCCTCCCTCTTGTATAAAATGCACACATGAGGCACTATTTAGAAAACTCAGTGTTGGCTCACCCTATGAGATCAATATCCTTGATCATCTCCAACTATCTCCCTTGAATCCACCTCATCCTCCTCATCCCCACTAACTCCACATCTACACCAAGACATATAAGGAACTCCTAGTATGGCCTCTATATAACTTGATGAACATCCAACTCCACAAGACAATCTATGTACCAGTCTACCCTCCTCTTATTCTTGTCACCGAATTCTGATTCACCTCCATCTGAAAAATCTAACTATAAGCTCAATATAGTCTCTTGTAACCCACGGAAGGTCTAGTGTCCTAATCAAAAAATATGCTCGTAGGCCCAGTAGTGAAGAAAAAAAATGACATTTAATCCTAACCTCCACTTGTTCTCTGTACATGGAAAGCTCATTGTAAAATTGAGCCAAAATGGCCCTAAATGAAAACATGGTCCGGTGATTAACAATATCTACTACTATACTAGCCGAGTTGCCCATGGAAATCAAACCCCACCAGATTCTAGAAAAGCATAACATGACATGGTCATCATCACTATGTAGATCAAATGGCTATGTGGTACCCCAACCTCATATCTCAACTCATATGAAAAATATCTTGAAGAAAATTTGATATGGGGTGCATCAGCTCTAAATACCGTGGTCAACACTAATAATCTCACCTCATTGGTAATGGGAACTATTTTCTCCCCATGTATCAGAAATTTGAGAATCTTATACACATCCTCCAGGGTGAATTTCATCTCCCTTGTCCTAAACCAAAATGTCCATGTCTGTCAATCCCATCTCTCCACCAAAGCAATCATAATCCCCACATCCTGTGGGATCCTTTGATAATACCTAAATCCACCTAACCTCACTGTTATCAAGCTATCCCACTCAACATCTGTGACATCTCCTCTAATCTACTCATATAGAGAAGGCACTCTATCCCTTAGTTACAGGGTCTCTCTATCCTGCAAACACAAACAAAACATAAATACATTAGATCAACCATACAAAATCACATCATAATCTATTAAAATTCATCAAAATACAATTTAGTACAAAACCATATCCTAATCCATTAAATTTTATCCAAAACTCAATCCAACCCTATCCTATCCAATTTAACCCTAGTTGATGCCAACCCAGGTAGGGTTGACACATTTTTGGGTTGATCGGCATGCCTTAGTATTACGTCATTGTCGACCCACTGAGTTACCAAACCTCCATTTTTGCAAAAAAATGCAAAAAATAAAAAACATATAATTTAATTAAAAACTAGTGTGGGTTTTGTTACTCACCATCCTCTCCACCCTCTAGCACTTCCTCATATATCCTGTGGCCTCCATTTCTTAACCCTTTCTTTTATTGCTTTGCACTCTCTCCTAAACTTTGTGAGTGAAAATGAGCATTTTCGACCGACCCCTGGCCTTATATAGCCACCAATTTCATGTAATCATTGACTCTTAGGTTTTTGTTGATTAAATGTGGTTTTCGTTGACTCCCTTTGACATAAATTATTTTGGAATTTTCCCCTCTTTCTTGCATACTTTCCTAGGGAAGCATCTATTGTTGACCTTTAAGTCAAATTTTTGGCCATCTCTATTTTCTGTCTAGGATCATATAATCTAACATTCAAGCTATTCCTCCTAGGCATACATATTTTTAAGTCCACATCTATGGCCATATCTACTTTTCCTTTAAACATTTTAATCCTATCACTCCCTATGTCCACCTTTCATGGTTATATACACTCTTCATTTGGGCATTTTTTTCACAATATTATTACATCCACACACAAAGTCCTCCTTTGAGGCCATATTCATTTTCCCCTTTGGGAATTACATTAATCATATTAAGTCCACTCTTATGGCCATATTCACACCCTTTTCTAGAGCACCATATTCTCATTCAAACTCCACCTTTGTGGCCATACTTTCCCCACTTGGGCCATATTTTTTTTTCCTTTTTCCATCATGACCATATCCTCCCCTTTGGGGTATATTGTTTCATCACTCACTTATTTATTTTTCCTTCAAGGCCATATTTTTGTCCCCTTTGGGGAAACATACCTTTTCATCCTAGTCCCTTGTGAATGCATACCTTTTTTCTCAATTCCTCGTGTATGAAGAATTTTGCATACCTTTCACATATAGTTGTGCATACTTTGATTATTTTTCCATGACCCATTCGTCATCCCAACTTACATCCATACTACAGTGATCTTCACCCACTCACTAGTTAGTAGAATGTTGTAGTCCATCTCTGTTGTGACCACATTTATCCTCTACCGATGTGATATTGAAGTCACCACCATATTTTTTATCGATATTGCAATCCTTTTATGCCAAGGGCATATTTCCTTGGTTATGATTTAACCCATCATTTCTTCACCCACCCACCCTTCATCAATTATATTTTTCAAACACATCATCGATTTTCCTTGACTTCATTGATCCCTTGTTTGAGGGGGAGCTCATCATCTACCTTTCATCAATCCTCATCCAACTCTCATCATTTTTGTCTCATGGTTTTCTAGTACAAACCACTCAACAAAAAGGGGAAAATTTAGACGCTTAAAATCAGTATTTATACCCTTGATTTCCCACATGCACGTAATTAATTTTAAACTATCCCATCCCCCCTTAATTTAATTAAAATTCCCATCCAAGTCCCATTAATTAATTAAGTTACATTAATTAATTAATAAATCAAATATCTTGAATGCCCAATTATCCCATCCACATTAATCGTTATTCCTATTAATTAATTAATTAATACCCATTATCTTTCCCGACCCACCTTCTATTTAGGATGCTTTTATCAAATTCATACCCTTGATTTTCTCCTATCTATTTTTTTATGTCCTAACTACCTATGTCTCATCATATTCCTACCTATATGCTTTAAAGCATTTGACCAATTCTTAAAAATCCAAAATCACACCAAAAGCAGGAAATATCCTCCCATTTGGAAAACTTTCCCATGTCGGCAAAGTGACTCCAACCCAAGTCCACCATCAATCCTATAAATCTATTCTTCTCTTTCAAAATATCATCGGATGCATGCAGACATCCAAGCTCTCTAGTGACCCGTGAATCTTCCCTCTCACCTAATCATTCCTACAACAATCATGAGATCTTTCGAACATCATATCAACTTGTCTACATTGCTAACAATTATCTTTCGACAACTTATTGGTATCTATGTGTTGGTTTATTAAGTTTTTATCAAATTATCTTTATATTACTTCTATCTATTATTTTTTAGGTAAAGAGCATCATCCACAAAACACTCATCAACATTCCCCTACAATTCCTTTGCCAATAGGTTACCATATTCATCCATTTCTCCTTGTCTTTATAATTCTCTAATACAGTCTTCGTCAATCCCTCCTAGTCATAATTGACCGGGATATGTTCATCCATTAACTATCTATCCAAGTTGTCATTTTCTACACTTTTCCTACTTCTCTGTCTCTAGTTATCTTCTACAGATCCTCTTACAACACTTACAAAGATTGATCATCTTTCACATTGCATTCTAGCTTTACAGTCTAAAAATTTTATTTACAGGTTCAAATCCATCCTCCTAGGTCATCGTTGACCTGTTTGTGCACATTATAGGGCATTTTCAACCCGCATCAGGTAACACTTAATTTACAGTTTGTGCAATCTAATCAGCTCCGGATAATTTTCCATCATCTTCTAAGATTCCATAACACTTCTATTTCTGCATGATTTTACTATTGTATCCTTTATTTTTCTTTATCCAAATAATGGTGGTTGATATCCATGAAAGGAACCCAAAATATTCTTGAAGTCGACATTGTTCGAAGCCCCCACATAAATCTATCTAATCAATATCATTTTCAATATTATTTATAAGATTCATCGATTTGCAGTAGTGAAATCCATCATCATCTTGCACCCATATCACATCACATCCGAGGTAACATAAAACCTCCAACATTTCTGAGTTTTCTAGTTTCTTCTGTAGCTAGAGCATTCCCAATTAGGAACAATAAACTTCATAAACACCCAAAAGAAAAAATAGAACGTGAAATAAGAGATGAAGGGGTGAGGAAGAGATAAAGGAAAGAAGATAGGTACTCAGATTAATAAAATGCCACATCTGCTAATGGAGATTCCTCTGATAATGGAATCTTAGAAAGATCCTTTGGATAGATCTCAATCCCTTTGAATTCTTTGTTGTTTCATGCTTCTGGGCTTAGCCTTCTCATCCCGAGGAATGTGCACAAAGCTAAAAGACTTGACCCAATTTTTAGAGAGAGAATTAATGTTCTTACATTCCATGAACGAAGGTTGATCATACTTTGCATTATTTTATATGAGATCCCTTATCTTAGCCATAGACTCCAATGTATCTTTTTGAAGGAAAATGGATCTACAACATCCTTCTTGAAAAGTTATTCAAATGGCTTTAGCAGATCATAGTTTGAATTATTCTCACCCACTTTTGGTACTCAAGGTTTTTGTAGTTAAACATTGAGATCCTCTTGCATATTTAAAATGTTTTACTCATATGAATCTAATTCACCAATATCATGGTTCATCATTTTGAAATGAGAAACCATATTTCTAGCCAGAATTGACACAAGTAATCAGATGTTGAATTAAATACTCCCTTTCCCACTAGTAGGGAATAGATGACTTTGCCCATCTCAATGACCAGTGGAAACACCTAGTCCTAATGTTCCTTTTTCTTCAATCTCTTATCTAGTCATTCCTACTTTTGTGGCCATTGCATTCATGTACTTGAACAATGAAAGGATCTCAGGAAGAAACATTTTACCCTTTTCTATAATCTTGTTCACCCATTTATCATTTGCTCTACCCTGCATGGTGAAACCTTCTACCTTTCTGATAGATTATAGGTCAAATACACTAATGGGAGTAACTTCCTTATTAGGGAGAGATGAAGTAACATTTAGATCCATGAATGTTTTCACAAATGAGGTCAAGGTCCTTAAATGGTTTTCTAATTGATAAATTATCTCCTTATACTCCTAGTTTCTCACAAGAAGGTGAGTTGAATACTCCTTGAACAAATGAGCATCTACCTCATGTGTTTTCAGTCCAAGGGGAATGGTTTTAATTTTTAATCACATGGGGACATCTCAATGATAGGGTTGATGAATTTAGGATGATCTACCTCCACATACCATTTTTCTAAAGTGTCAATGAAAAATTGAGAGATAATTTGAGCTTTCTTCCCTTTCTTTACTTTCACCATCGTAGATATAACCTAGAAATTTCGGATCACCATTCATTGGACCTTATGGGTTATCTCCTATTATCATATCCTATACCCATGAGAATTTTTCATTTTCTTCAAGCTCAATATTGGGCATGATGGTAGTTCTTTTCTCTGGTTGAGAAGGTAGATCTTGGTTCTATTAAATAGGTGTAGTTGTAGAAGAAGAAACACTCTAAGTTCTTTGAAGAGTTGAAGGATTAGGTAGATCAATTTCACCTTTTCCATACCTTCAAAAATATATTGAGATACTTTTGACTTCTTATGTGTCCTCTTATAATGAGTCAACTCAGATTGCATTGATTTTATTTTTATGATCCTTTGAGAATGATCAAAACTTGAAGCTTTCTCAACTAACTTTGAAGTGGATATGTGAGATGTATGTTTCTTGAAATTTGGGAGGCCACATTAATCGGTCAATTTTTTTGTCTTCTTTTTGAACTAGTCTCTAGATCTTCAAATCACTACCTCATTCCTTTCATAAATATCCTTCAATTCCAGATGCTCTAAGAAACTTTTGGGAGAGGTGAAGCTTTCATAGCCTCATACTATAGGTCATACAACACAATTCCATCAATATAAGTTCCCTCCTTGAAACAATGATTTCTTTTTCTCATTTTCCCTATTCTCATCCTCATATGATATTTTTCCCTAACTTCAAGATTATCAGAACAATTCACCCAATAGTCCTCAATTTTTGGAACATGGTGTAAGTCAGGGATATGGAACATATCAGGAGTGCTCTAAATATCAAATTTATCTCTTGAAGTGTAGGAATAGAGATTCAATTGAGAGAAAGAGGCTTCCGAATTTTATGAATCGACAAGGGATTTGCAAGATAATATTCCTAAAGAGAAAGTGAAAGACACACATTTATTTTTCCTACTCTTGATTTTTCCATGTATGTTAGTAAGGTGTTTGCAAAGCTCAAACATGATGATATTGTCACTAAGGAACCTTGGAATTTTCCTTATAGAAAGGTCAAATTTAGATACCCGAATGTATGAGAACATTGATAACTATGTGAAGGACCTATATCTTTGGATCAATGTTTCAACTTACGAGGACAGTCTCGGTTCAATATTTCCTTTGATCAATCTTAAAATAGACATGGTGAATGCATTATTCACCCTTACAAATTTATGATTACTCTCCTTTGGGATCAACTGTGGATATCTCTCATAGGTGGGGGCCTTTTGGGAGATGATATTTGTGAGAGTTAAACTCCTGACAGTTCTCATACTGGTGAGAGCATACACTAAGTATTATGTCATTGAATAATTCATTCTAACTGGTAGTTGCATTAACTAGAAATAGAGGTTATCACTGATTATTTATCCCAGTCAATCATTTTCTTTCCCTCAATGATTGTAAGGATGAACAACGCCTTCCAATACTAAATTTTTTGGTGGTTTCCTTTCCTATCACCCCACTCAATAGGATGATAGCATCCAAAAATCCTTTATGAAACTCATTCCTAGACCAAGAATTTTGTACACGAGAGGGATTTATTACCTACTTTAACCATGATCCAAATGCAAGCCCTTGGAGGTATAAATTTTTCTTCAACCATTCTACTGATGTAAAATCCTTTACGATGATTACTATATTTCTCCACTTGGGATCTACATATGTTTTCATCCACCCCGTTGATTCGAGTGTCTAGTTCATAATGTTGAGCACAAGCCATCACCAATTACGTGTTATGGACGGATAATGGATGACCACCGCAAAAAAAACATATGTATATTCATTCTTCTACATGTTCCCTAGGACTTCCAAACATCCATTTTTTAGATCCTGCAAGTCCATATGAGAAACATCATTGTCTCAAACATATGGATACTCAGGATTTTTTAGTGGCGAATATTCCATTTTAGGAAAATTTGAAACAAGAAATTTTTCGAGATCAAGTCAATGTATTGTTCACCTAAAATTTTTATTATAAATAGGTTTAGGGGTCAGATTCACCTACCATTGAAAACTACTCCTATATAAACATAGGTAATTTTCCTATTAGTCTACTAGTAACTTACTACTAACCGAGGTATTGTCAAAATTACTAGTGAATTATAAGTAGGCAGTGTGGATTAAAGTCTCAAATGGTTATTACAAAGTTGTGAAAAGAAAGTATCACTAACATGTGAAAAGGAATATTTTCATTTCTAGATGGGATAAAATATAGTGTTTTTAACGTGTGACAAGAGAAGGTGTTTATGCATGACAAGAGAAGTTGTTGACACGTGACAAGAGGGTTATTGACATTTGATAAGGGAGGGTTACATATGAGCAATAAAAGAGTGCTTTTGATGAGCGACAAGGGGTTGAAAAGAGGGAGATTTTTTTTCGTGCGATAAAACCTTGTTGTCACATGACACAACAAATATGCTCCCCCTTAAGAAACTAACAGTGAAAAATTGACTATGAAATCCCGAGAAAATTCACCTTTCTAATGAAAGTGGTTCCAAGTATATTTAGAGGGGATTTTCCACCTCCAATTTAACACAAGATTCCTAAAATGAACCATGTGTATATTCTAATGAAAGGGTCAAAAAGGGATCAAAATAAGAAAAATTGAGCTTCATTATTGTAAAAACCTCTATATGAGAGAAAATGAGGTAGAAGACAACTCTCTCCACCTATAATGGGCACTTTCTATTTTTAGTAAGTAGGATCTAGGGTTACTATTTTTTATTTCTTACTTTTTTCAATATTCTAAAGCTCCTAACATACTACATACACTTTTAATGATGTTTTATTATTATTTTTGATAGTTACTATTTTTAGAAATTGCTTTTACTTTTTTCTCCTTTTCTGACCAAAGTTGTCTAGTTTGTCTTCACCACTAATCTTTGAGTGCACTCACTTGAGAGGGTTTTATTTTTTCAAAATATTTATATTTATTGTAATTGAAAAGATCATATACTTACTATATTTATAAATGGAACTTCCCCTATCATTTTGCAATGAAAATAGCTTCACTAGAATATGCTCACTCCTATGACCTCGTGCTTAAAATTTTGTCTCAATTCGCATGCCGAATGCTTGGAAATTAAAAAGGTGTATTATAGGGCATAAAACTAGGGTTTTCTACCATTAAAAAATATATCACCTTAGGGTTTGCAATTAATTTCTTCTTGAAGGTTCTGGATTGTAGAATAGATGTGAAAATCTCATCTAGATTTGATTATTGGTTTAGAAGATACGAATATTTCTTCGTTTTCAAACTCATCACTTCCCTAGATGATTTTTTTAGTATGTGTGTTGAATTCTTAGGTTTCTTGATCTTCATTATGTCAAAAATGGCTTTCCGGGTCAACGTGGAAAAGGAATGAGGTGAAACGGGCTTATAAAACTCTTTTAAAGCTCAAAATAATGTATTTTAAGTTGTGAAAGCAAGCTTTAAAACTTAGTTTTGAAAGAAAGAGGGGGTGGGGTGCATTGTTTTGTCCCATATATCCACAATATCCCTAGGAAAGTTGGGTAAAGAAAATGTTTCCCCTTCTCTGAGCTTGAAAAGTGAGGGAGTGAGAGTGAAGAGCTTGAGAGATGAGAGAGAAAGGGTTGTGAAAGCGGGAGGCAAAAATTTGGTCGGATGATGAACCTAAGAATGGGATAGGGGTGGGGAAAATTTTTTGTTCCAAATTTCCCCACTACGCTTGGGATATTTGGGATAGTAAAATGTGACCAAGGTTTGCAGAGAAAAACATAACCAAATTTCAATGCACAACCACTTAACACTCACTGTGAAGAAAGAGGGTCATATGCAAGTCTAAAAGCTACAACCGAGGGATGGGGTGAATTTTATTATCCAAAATATCTCCACTGACCTCACAATCACTGATATATTTAGGAAATTTTGGAAAATGGGGACACAAAATCCATCATCCACCCAACTATGAAAATAACTAACTCCCAAAAAATTGAAATCACTTTTCCCAGAGCTTCAGGAACTCTTGTTAGGAAATGGTTTGTATGAATTTGACTACCAAGACAATTTAAAGATGAATGGGATAGTGTTCAAGGCCTGATTCTACTACCTACTCCAAAAATACTACTTTTTTATGTGGGACCACCGGGTGAGTCTCTGTAATGGAGCTACCATGAGAAACACTTGGGTCTTGTGAATAATGTAATAACTACATTATGTAGAGGATTATTTAATATTTATTATGATATCTTGTTTCCATCTTGAATCAACCTATATCTCTATGAATCCTCAGTTGAAGTTCATGTACCTTTATCCACTACAATCTCCTTAAGCCTCTCGAAACCCTCTTTCATTGTTCTTGTTCCAAAACCTCTTAAACTTTCCTAAATATTCCTAAACCTGATACATTGCATTTCAAACTCTTAAATAACATATCCATATGGTTTTAGTTTTCTTTATTAACCTCAGATGATGGAAACCCAGAAAATATTTAAAAATAGTTTTTAGGCTTACTAGAGATTTCATCTTTTGACAACATTCAACTAAATTGACTAAATGACCTCATGACCACATTTCAGAAACTTGGAAATGTTGTTCATCACATTATGAATTTTTTAAAGGATGGTATAGTTATGAAAAAAAGGAAAAATGATCCAAAGGATGCTTCAGGAAGGGCTTCAAATAATATTTTTGACACTAGGGTAGAGGTTTCATGCTTTCAACTTGAATTTTTACCTTGCAAAAAAGCACATGACAACACATGTTAAATTGGTGATTCATGTGTAGAATTTTCTCTTGAGACTCTATACAACCGTGGTTTTTTCTTACTATTATTTTCTATTATTTTTGGGTTATTTCTTATATTTTTCTTGACCATTGTTTTCTTATGGCCTCTTTGGCCCAGATTGTCTTGTGACATTATGCGTTATGTGCCATTTATAAAACCCGCTTCTCATGGTCTATCTTGTCTTCCTAATTTAAGTTTACATTGTATTCTACTACATGTTATCCTTATGTACTCTAACACTTGTTACTAGACTATATTATTTGCATGTGCCTTGGTCTCTATAATGTACATCCCTAACCCCTGCAAGTATCCACACTAAGATATGCATATAAATTCAGGTCCTCTCCTTTGGGTCATTTATCCTACACTTGTTACATGCACCCCAAATGAGGGGGGCATTTATTGGTTGAAAAAATCACCCCTATAACATCTCGAGCTCTAGAATAGACTGACATAGTAAATAAGTGGCACAGAAAATAGTTATAGAATGGTCTAGAATTAGACTTGGACCACACACACAAAGTGGAAACTAGCACCCAACACCAAACATTAGTGTTAGTTATTGTGTCTCCCTTGGGAATTAGTTTCCTAAGGCTAAAATAGGTCAATTTATTAGTTTAACACAATCTCCATAAGTTTACAATATAGTTCTCTAGTAGCAGACACTTGCCTCTAGTTACAAAATGCATTCAATCAGTTATAATGGGAACAATATGTTACAAATATTTCGTGCTTTCCTCTCCCATCACCATGCTGAATAGGATGATAGAATCCAAAAATCCTCCATGAAAATCATTCCTATACCAATACTTTGGTACACAAGAGGGCTTTATTACCTTCTTCAACCATGACTCAAATACATGGCCTAAGGGGTATGAATCTATCTTTGACCATTCTCCTGATGCAAACTCCTTTGGGATGATTACCATATTTCTCTAGGTTAGGATCTGCATACTTTTTCATCTACCCTATTGATTTGAGTTTCTATTTAATAATTTTTGAAGACATTCCATAACCAATTCTATGCTCTAGATGGATAATGGGTGACCACATGCAACACACATGACAACTGTGTATATTCTTTCTTCTACATGTTCCCTAAGACTGCCAAGCATCCGATTTTTCATATCCTCCAAGCCCATGTGAGCAACATAATTGTCTCAAACATCTGTATACTCTTATGTAATGGTGAAAAATGGATCCAAACTAGAAAATTTGAACTTCATTATTGTAAAATCCTATAAATGAGAGAAAATGAGGAAGATGGTAACTTTCGCACCTAAAATAGACACTTTCTATTTTTAGTAAGTAGGAGTGGGGTTACTATTTTATGATTTCTTGTTTTTAAAATCTCTTCAAGCTCCTCTCATACCATATACACTTTTAATAATGTTTCTTTGATGATTTTTATAGTTACTATTTTTAGAATTTTCTTTATCTTTTTACTTTTTTGCTTTTTAACCCAAATTTTTTTAGTTTGTCTTCACCACTAATATTTGATTGCACTAACTTGAGAGTGTTTTATTTTTATGAAATATTTCTATTTATAATAAGTTCAAAGACATTTTACTTACTATATTTATAAATGGAACATCTCCTATTTTTTTGCAATAAAAACAATTTCACCGGAATAGGCTTGCTCTCGGGATCACATGCTCAACATTTTGTCTCGATTTGCTTGCTCAAATGCTAATAAATTTTAAAAGAATGATCTAGGGCATAGAAATAGGGTTTTATACCATTAAAAAATAGAGATCATTAGGGTCTGTAATTACTTTCTTCTTAAAGGCACCTAGATTTTAGACGGATGTGAAAATCTCGTCTAGATCTAATCACTAGTTTAGAATATATGAATGTTTCTATGTTTTGGTGCTCATACATGCCCTAGATGATTTTTTGGGTATTCCTAATGAATTTATAGGTTTATTTATATTTGTGACATGAAAAATTTCTAATGGGTGAAACTGGTCATGTAATTACGTGAAACAAGATTGTGACACTCTTTTAAATCTCAAAACAATGTATTTTAAGTTGTTAAAGCAAGCTTAAAAATTAGGTTTGAAAGAAAGAGGGGGTGGTGAAATTTTTTTCGTCCCAACTGTCCCCATTTTAATTGGGATATTTTGGATAGTTTAGGTAAGAAAATTTTCCCCTTCTATGATCTTAACAAGTGGCGGAGTAGAAGTAGAGAGATATGGAGATGCGAGAGAAATGCTTGAGCACCGAGAGGAAAGAAATTTGGTCACATGATGAACCTAAGAAGGGACTAGGGGTGGAAAAAATTAATTTTCCCCACTTTCCTTATGATAGTTTGGATAGTAAATTTTCCACAAAGTGTTGAGGAGAATAACTTAGCCAAATTTCAATGCACAACCACTTAGCACTCATCGGGAAGAAAGAGGGTCATATGAGAATCCAAGAGCTACAACTAAGGAGTGGGGTGAATTTTATTATCCCAATTATCCCCACTATCCTCTCTTTAAATTGGATAGTTTGGATATTTGGAACAATTAGGATATTTGGGACATTTGGAACACCAAAATACACCACCCACCTAACTGTGAAAATGACTAACTCCTAAAAACTTAAAATCACTTTTCCCGAAGCTCCAAGAACTCTTTTTACAATAAATTTTAGTCCGTGATCATTTCAACATAAATTAAATGGTTTTAAATACATTATTATGCATCCTAATCTAAAAGCGATACTTTTTTATTTACTACCACCGGGTGAGTCTACCGAAATTGAGTTTCCCGAGAAGTGCTTAAGTCTCGTGAAGAATGTGAAAAATTCATCACGTATACATTTTTTTCAAGATTTAAAATTATATCTTTGTTTCCTATCAAATCATCTTAAATAACGTATAATCCTCTATTTAAGTTCGCATACCTTTTTCTCTTGCGAGTTCCTTAAGCCACTATAACCCACTTTCACTGTTTTTGTTCCAAAGCCTCTTAAACTTTCCTAAATGTTCATAATCCTGATCCATTTCATTTAAAACTATTCAATAAAATATATATATTGTTTTAGGATTCTTAATCAACCCCAGAGGATATACACGTGTCCCATAAATCCTCAAATGATAGCCTTTCTAGGCTTACTAGAGATTTCATCTTTTGAAAAGTTTCAATTGAATGAGCTCATAACCACATTTAAAACATTTGGAAAGGTTTTTCATAAAATTATGAAGGTTTCCAAGGATTGGATGGTTATAAAATGGAAGGTATAATGATTTAAAGGATTCTTCATGAAGGGATTAAAACAAAAAAAATTGACATTAGGGTAAATTTGTCATACTTTCAACTTGAATTTTGACCTTGCAAAAACACATGACAAGAGTTAGCTCTCACTTGGGTACTTATTATATATCAAACAAAGTGAGTAAATTATAAGAATGAACCCCAAAATATCAATACACAACGTGGACATGTGCCTTATTCATTGGGATGTATAGAGTCTCATTTTAAGAAACAGTAGAATGAATGAATGAGAACACACACAACAAGAGGGATACAAACCACACCGAAAATTTAAAAAACACGGTTATAAAGAGAAACACACATCATAAATTCACCTCTGATACATGTGGGGGATAACCCACTTTCAATATTTATACAACTTCAATTATTTCTTGTTACGAGGTGATTCCAAATATGTAACATTAATACATGAGATGTAGAAAGTAGTATCTCCGTAGGATTCCTGAATCTGGAATGGTCTTAGCAGTAAGAAATCCAAATTTCCATGAATTCCTTTTGGTTCTCTCCTTTGTCCCACAATAATACAATATCCCCAACTTTGAAATCTCTTACATTTTCTTTCTTATCAAACAAATTCAATCTCAGCTGATGTTCCTTTATTCGATCAACCACCTTGAATCTATCTTCACTCATCTTTTCAAGATACAAGATTCTCTTATCAAGAGAATCTTTGAATTGTCCATCTTTAAGTTCTATGACTAATTGGAGAGATGGAAATTCAAAAATGAATGGAATCTCATAATTCATCCCGTAAATCAATTAGAATGGTGACATACAAATTACCTTATTTGGAGTAATCATGTTTTTTTATTAGATTAGGTAATAAACATGAATTAGCTCCTAGAGGTCTTATAAGAGAAGATACATTGTGAAAGAAACCGGTAACAATAAAAAGATATATATGACTAAAAAGAGTTTAACAGACTTAAGTCAAGGTAAATATGGTGTGCAAAAACCAACTTCTAGACGGAACAAAACAAATAGTGCGTAAAAACAAGCATACATAGCTCAAAAGAAGTCTGCTAAAATTTTAGATCAATAGAACAAGAAACTAAAATATCATGTGACATTTAGGGGTATTTTCTAAAGTACTTGTGAGATCTTTGTGTTGATGCTAACACTCAAATATTTTTGAGTCACCCTCCTACCTTCATCATCCCTAGAGTTGCTCAATGTTAGTTGGAATTTTCTTTTCTTTAGGCATGATTCCATAGCTTCCAGTCTCTTCCTCATATCCTTGAACAAGTTTTCCAACTCTAAGACATCCCCTCTTATGTTTTTATATAACATGTAGATATTTTTGGATGCACCAATGCAGTCAATCATCCCATCCCTCATGTTTGAGTTAGCCTCTTCCATCACCTGCAAAATCATCTCCAAATGTTTCATTCTACTGTTAAGATTTTCATAAATATGTCCCTCTTCCTCATAGACTTTATCTTTCCCCTGAAAAGGCCCTTCATTACCACTAGCCTCCAGGACCCTAGTCTATGGGATTTCCTCCCCATTGTCCCTATTTTGGGGACCCTTTCCCATGTGCATCTTGGTTGAGCAATCCACCAAGGTAATATCATCCTCGAGACCCACTACTGGCAGCAACCTCCTTTAGCAAGATGGGTTTACCATTCTGATACAAAAGAAGAATAAGCCCTTCATGAATGGGAGCCTCCAGCTTGCCATTTTGGGAATCCCTCATTGAGACTGAGAGAAACATGAATAAAATGCTCAACATAAGCTGATTCCTAAATATATTCAGTAGAGATAGGTGGTGCATGTATATCTTTTGAAACTTGCCTTCGAGAGTGATATACCACATAATATGATAACAAATTTCTTTCCACAGACCAGGAATACAATACCTATTAATGCCATCAATAAGATAATAGTATCTTTCCTTACCTTTAAAATAAGTATTGATTTCATGGTCTTTATGATTCTATTATTTGAAGATATTTAGTGTATGTGTGTCCATACCCATAACTCCGGGTGATAAAATTATTAGAAATCTCTATTTACATCCCCGAACAACAACCCTTCAATTATTTCAGGAATTTCCAAACTCCATGGTGAGAGAGGGGTCATTCCCTTTCATCTTGGATATATACTCCCCAAAGCCCCCAATTCTAAACATGTGTCACATCGAATGATTGTTAACTATATTCGACAACTTGAAGGTTCAACAAAAAAATCACCACCCATGGATTCTCTATTTACCCTCGGACACAAAACTAGTCACACAATAATTATTTAAGGTTTGAAATGAACAAAAAATCTCCATAAAATAAAATAGAATCCCTCCCCCTATGAAGTGTGATGCAAATGTCCTAGCCTTGTGCCTGATGACGGAGCTATGTGGATGCAAGTGATCTCCAATGCAATCGATGGATACAACTCTAGATGAAGTGATAGTAGTAAGCGATGCTAAATCCCTCATTATGGTCTCATAACTTTATATTTATAGGGTTCTCTTCATCTAATTTTGTAATTAACCCCGAAAAGGCTGACCACCAAAAAGATAAAGGTGTAAAAAAGGTAGAAAGAACCCAAAAAGTGGCGGGAAAGTGCAAAAGTGACCGAGGTGCCCCTAGTGGGATCGGGGCACCCAAGGGTGTCCCAATATTAATTTGGGTACCCTAGTCAAGGCTAAAATAATGTGGGATGATAGAAGTTGATTGGGCATGTAGGTGAAAGAGGTTGGTAATGATTTCATGGTCTTTCCTTACCTTTAAAAAAAGTATTGATTTCATGGTCTTTATGATTCTATTATTTGAAGATATTTAGTGTATGCGTGTCCATACCCATAACTTGGGTGATAAAATTATTAGAAATCTCTATTTACATCCCCGAACAACAAGCCTTCAATTATTTCAGGAATTTCCAAACTCCATGGTGAGAGAGGGGTCATGCCCTTTCATCTTGGAGATATACTCCCAAAGCCCCCAATTCTAAGCATGTGCCACATCGAAGGATTGTTAATGATAGCCCCATGACTTGAAGGTTCAACAAAAAAATCACCACCCATGGATTCTCTATTTACCCTCAGACACCAAACTAGTCACACAATAATTATTTAAGGTTTGAAATGAACAAAAAATCCCCATATTTATTTATGCAACACTTGAGCTCCCTACCCCGAGCGAGCGTAAAGCGTTATATCCCTCATGTGACAAGAAACAATACATTATGACCTGTCATGGTGAATAATATTATTAATTGCTAAGGGGATTTCATCTCCCTTCACCCAAAATTTTAAATCATTGTTATACACCCCTAAGTTAGCCAACTTATCAACACATTTATTACCATTATAGGGAGTGTGTGTGATACTATAATTTTCAAATGCTTTAAGATGTTCCCTAACATCCTGTAAAATATTGCCAAGTGTCTAGTTCTAGATGAGATTCCTTTTAAGGGAGTTCACAATGAGAAATGAGTCACCTTCAATTTGAATATGTGTAACACCCTTTTCCCTGGCTATGTTAACCCCCCACAATAAATCTCTAGCCTCCACCACATTGTTTCTTTGAAGACCCAATGACCCAACATATGCAAGAATCCAGTCACCTTCATGGTTTCTAATAATCCCCCTCCTCCAGCCTAACTAGGGTTTCCCTTCAAAGCACCGTCAAATTTCATCTTAAACTAGTTTTCCTCCAATTTAGACCATTTAATTACTATTTTGGACATTTTAACATTGGGAGGACTAAAGGTGAACTGTTTGAGGACTTATGCCTCCACTCTAGGATATGAAGCTTTAATATTTCCCTTGAAAAGTTTGATGTTTTATTTTATGGAAGAGAAACAATGAGCACTAACCTTTTTATAGTAACTTTCTAGTTTCTGAAAATAATATCATTCCTGTCCTTCCACAAGCTCCAAAGGAAGTGGGGAAGTACCATCCTCTAGGAAGCCACCAAGATAGGAAATCTGAAAGGACACTCCCATTATAGACATAAGTCAACTATGGTGTTAGGTTATAACCACTGGATCTAAAACATCTCCATCACAGAAGAAAAAACCACCTGAGAAAAAGGACACAATAAAAAAATATGGTTAACACTTTCCTCTTACTTGCCACATAAAGGACATCTACTAGGGATAACCATGCCTCTCTTCCTTAGATTATCCACGTAAGGATCTTATTTTGGACCACCAACCAGTAGAATATGTTAACCTTGGGTATGAGATATTTCACCCAAAGTAGATTCCAATACTCCTTTTGGAAAAAATCTTTAAAATTTAGAAGATATGTAGATTTGACCGTGAAATTTCTTGACTCCTCTTCTTTCCAAATGACAGAGTCTTCTTGATATTGGAATCTAGGAATATGAAAATTCCTGAGTTTAGTATTAATTTATGTGAAGGGTTGTAAATCTCTGTTATAGTTGGGGAAGGAACAATAGTAACCCATTTAGACACCTCATTACTAGCATTCCAATAGTCTTGAACCCAAACTTTACCGGTTTCCTCATAATACGAGAGAGAGAGTTTTCAGGCACTTCCATAAAGCAAGGGTTTTATCCTCAATCCACCAATCCTACCAAAAGGATATTCTATTTCCCTTTCTAATGTTCAATTTAATTACCTTACATAAAATATCCTTGGAAGCCATGAAGGATCTCCAGAATGTGGAACCATTAGGAAGATCATTATGCATAAATAAAGTTTCCATTCTACCTATATTCCTTAGATATTTCTTTCTGATAATTTCCACCCAAATTCCTTCCTCTTTGATAATCCTCTAACAAGATTTAGCTATCAAGGATTCATTCATTAATTTGATATTCTTCAAGCCCAATCCCCCATAATTTTTAGGTCTAGTGACTTTATCCCAAGCCACCAGGGGATATTTAAACTTTTCCTTCACTCAAGCCCCACAAAACCATTTCTGGATCCTTTCCAAAGCATCAATAATTTTTGTAGGTAGTTTAAAGAGTGACATAATATAAATAGGGATTCCTTGAAGATAACTTTGAAGGATTTGAATCTTACTAGCCTAGGTAAGAAAATCCCCTTTCCATTTGGTAAGCTTTCTATTAACCCTCTCTATCAGATTGTTCCAAATAGAAGGATACAACTTCTTATGAATGAGAGGCATTCCTAGGTAGGAGTTTGGAAAGGTTTTGATTCTACATCCAAGAATGCAAGCTAATCTGATCTGAACTTGCTCCTCCACATTTATAAAAAGATCACACTTTTATGAAAGTTAACCAACTACCTAGAGACCATCTCATAGTCCTTCAGCACCTTCCTATAGTTAGAGGCCTCTTGGATAGAAACTTTCCCCAAAAGGAAATTATCATCCACAAATTGATTAAGACAAATAAGAGGTAAGCCATTAGAAATTTTAATCCCTTGAATGAGGTTTTGAGATAAATCTTGATTAAATAACCTACTCAAGGTTTCAGCTATGATGATATAGAGAAAAGGGGAGAGGGGATCACCTTGCCTCAAACCATGCCCCGCTTAGAAGAAACCTTTAGGCTTGCCATTAAAAATAATCAGAGAAGCTAGCAGTGGAAATACAAGTCATTACCATATTGATGAAAAGGTCGCAAAAACCCATCTTGACCATGATAGCTCGGAGGAAGGACCAAGATACCCTGTCATATTATTTTTGCATATCTAGCTTGACTAACATATTTGATCTACTGGTTTATCCATCGAGTGAATGTTTTATGAATAATAACAATGTTATCCAAGATTTGTCTACCAGGAACAAAGGCTCCCTAATTGAGAGAGATGAACTTTGAAAGAACCTTCTTGATCCTATAGGAGATGATTTTTGTAATAAATTTGTAGCTAGTGTTACATAAGTTTTTTTATTATTAGTAAATAGTTTTTGAAAGGGACTATACCCTTGCATACGAAAAGAGGGCCTAGAAGCCAGAATAGGAATGAGAACTAAAACAAAAAGGATTAAGATCTAAATGAGACATAGAAATCCCAAGCAGTCCAAGAGCAGTTACTCGAATAAAACAAACCAGAATGAACACTACTGAAGAGCAGCCAAAAAATAGCAAAAAAAAGCAAAAAATATAGAGAAGTGCAGCAAGAGTATCCACAATTACTTCGTGGCAGATTTTTCGATTCTGGTTTTGATATTCTGCCAAGAGGTGAACATAGCCAACGTCGTCATGTGGGTAGAGTCAGTAAAATCCAGCTGTTCAATGGTCCTTTTTCTCTCCTCTTCCATACCCCAAAGAGTTGCTGGAATTCCACTGAGATTAGAGACGCTACGGACATGCTGCTCAATAAACTCTTCAATTGCACTAAAAATAGCCATATTATGATCATGGCGAGTCTTGGTCTTCCCTAAATGGTTATCTAAGGAGTTCAGATTTTTGTATATGTCTTCAACCTATTTATTATCAATAACAGCCTCCTCCTCCTTCTTCCTCTTACCTTTTTGCTTTGTCAAGTTTTTTACCTCTTCTTTCAATAGCATCATGTCAGCTTCTAAGGCTTCCAGCCTTTTTGTGGAGCTCTCAATGTGTGCCTCCTATGAACTAGTACTACTAATACGCAGGAGGTTATGGGCAATTTCTAACTCCTGAGGAACATTCCCCGCAGGGGTATCAAGGTTCAGCCTTCTAGAAGACCTAGTAACAGGTCTGGATGAAGTGGAAGCAAAGGGGGTGGGAGAAGAGGTGGGGGGATGATAGAGGGAGCCAAGAAGGTAGGTAGAGGGGTGACAACAGTGGTGGTGGGGGCAGAAGGCGAAGAAATGGGGCTAGTGGCAGCTGCGCTAGGGCAGAGGAGGAACAGAGGCAGGGGAGGATGGGATGCCAGGAGACCTAAGCAGACAAAGCTTATGTAACAAGAATATGAGACCCTGATGTAGTGGAACCACACATGTATGCTTTTGAAACTCCAAAATGGAGTGCTCAAGAGAGTTAAGCAGATAGTGAGGGAAGCATACCGTGAAACTCCTACGGAAGTGATTGAGGAACACAAGATGCTTAGAGGGCACAATGACGAATCTCCCCTCCAAAGAAATGTAATGCACCATCATACGGGTGACCTCATCAAAAGGCGGAGGGATAGAACTGACCTACAGTTGTGCCCACTCGTGAAAAGATTAGGTTCTCATTACCCTCAACAAATTTCCTCTCCTCAGCACCTCTGTCAATCCTTTTATTAAAAAAGTGGTACCCATCCATGCCAAGGCTAGTAGCTTCACTATTAATTCCTCAGTGATCAAAATCTTCTGCCCTCCATAATCCACAATGTGATCCTTCCAATCCTTTGCAAAATGAATGGAAATACTTTGGTCATGGCCCTGAATCTTCTCAATAAAATTAGTAATGCCTCCCTGGCTGAGAAGATTCCAAAGTTCTTCATTACTTTTCCATTCGGATCCATGTTGGGCTCTATCTGGCAAGGGGCTCCTCCCATTATCACTATGCCTAAGTGCTTGCAAATAAAATTTTCAAAATCCTTGTGAGGAGGTCTATAGCAGCCGCAGATGCAGTCCACCTTTCACTATTAATTTCTGCATGATGAGAATGATGATTAGGATAGCCATTGTTGTTCCCATGAATACCTGAGTAACTGCTGTTATGTACCTGGGAAAATCCACATGTGTGAACTTCAATCCTTTTAGTAGCCCACTCCAGCTCATCATCATCCTTATTACTGACTTGGGAATCCATAAAGTCCTGTTTAAAAGCTGTTGAGAGCTCAATATTTCCCGCATGCGCATCTTTATTCTTCATATATATCCACTTTAAGGTCTCATTATACTTCATATAACCTTGATTTCCCGTCAATATTTGCTTGAGTGTTGTTTTAAAATCAGCACGTGTGGGAGTTTTATTATTGCAGTTCCACTCCCCATGCTCATATCTCATACCCTGAATGAGTTAATAGGTCTAAAATCCTTTATATACTTAGCTCCTGTCAATTTAGGAATGAGAACCAGAAAGGTAGTATTGATATGTTTAAGAAGGTTCCCTAATTTGAATAAATCTTGGACCATATCAACTACCTCCTTCTTAACCACTTCCCAAAAATGTTGGAAAAAATGCCGAAAACCATCTGGTCCTGGAGATTTATCTGGTTCCATATCAAAGATAGAAAACCTTATTTCTTCTTCACTAGGAATAAGGGAAAGATCCATGTTATCTTGTTGTGAGATAACATTATGAAATAAGTAAATAGACTTGTTCTAAGTTGTAGTCTCTAGAACGAGGTTCTAGGAGAAAGATTTCCATTAAATAGTTAATAAAATTTTCATTGAATTCATCTTTATCCTCAGTAATTTCACCATTAGCTTGCCTAATTTCATTAATTTTAAGAAGGTTGGCCTTTGTAGTAGCTGTGAAGTGGAAAAACCTAGTATTTCTATCACCCTCTTTTAGCCATTTCACCCTAGAATTTTGTCTCCAGTAGACTTCTTCTTTAGCCAAGATATCATGAATCTCATTGATTATATTTTGTTCTTTTTCCTAAAGAGATAGGTTAAGACCATATTTCTCCATCAACTCTACCATAATTTATAGTTCCTCCAAAATCGTAATTATTTTTTGAAAGATATTACCAAATGTCTCCTTATTCCACACTTTGAGTTTTTTTTTAACATGCTTCAATTTAAACATCAATATGAACATCAGGACACCATGCACCTACACCTCCCACCATTCCTAGATCCTATTGTGAATATCTAGGTACTCCAGCCACATCTTTTCAAATCTAAATGGTGTAGCTTAGTTTGGTGGATCCATTCCCAACTTTAGAAAAAATGGATTATTATTTAAACCAATCCTAGGAAGATTGGTTAATGAATAAAGTTAGTTTATCATACACTGATGACTAATAACAAAACCTATCCAGCCTAATTTGGATAAGATCAGTCCCAATTTTTCTATTGTCCCAAGTAAATTGTAAACCACCCAGTTCAAGGTCAGACATATAATTCCTCATTAGAAAATCAGCCAAATCCTCCATACTATCAGTATAAGATATAGTACCCCCTTTTTATATTCGGAGAGAGAGGCATATTAAAATATCCTCTAATAATCCAATCCACATCTTTGAAGAGAAATCTGAAACTAGAGAGATCTTCCCATAACTTCCTCCTTCCTCCAACAGAGTTAGGAGCATAAATATTAGACAATCAATTTTTTTATTCAATCTCCATGAAAATTATAGCCACATGACAAGGGGAAGAAATTAGAAACTCACCCTTAATAGCCTCCAGGTTCTAGATGGTCACAATACCCCTTGAAGCCCCAATAGAACTCACCCCTTTCCAATGTCCTTCCTTCCAGATAACCCTACTAACCTCTTTAAATATATCAAGATTCATCTTAGTTTCTTGTATCAGCATAATGTCCAGCTTGTATTTATTCTAAGATCCTTCATAAGTCTATGTTTTCCAGGGTTGTTTAACCCTCTTATATTCCATGATAGAACAATCATTTATTCTTTTTTTCTTGGGAGAAATCCACCCTCGGGGTTTCGTATGCCCCTTTTCACTTCCTTCTTACCTAATATTTCTCTTATTTCCTTGTTTTTCTTCCTCCCTTTAGATGTATATTCCTTTCCTACATCTACTATGGTGTTACTTCGTGTGTTTGGTTTTGTTTTGTTTATTGGTGTGACTGGAGATGACATGACCTCCAACGTATCTGAAACCTCTTCCCTCATCAGTATCTCAAAATAATTTGGGGCTATGAAAATAACATCCTTCCTCTAGAAAAAGAGCTATGTCCAATAGAAGAAAACTCATCCAATGATGGACCTAGATCCACCTTTAAATTATAGTTTCCTTTAGATTCAAGGACAAAATCTCTTTCAACCTTTCCCAATATTGGGGAAGAAATATCCTCCACATGAAATTTATATCGTACATTCTTGTCCTAACCATCCTTACCTAGAAAACACTCCCCATAATTCTCTGAGGACTTTAGGGATGTGGTTTTTTCTTCTTTGGGGACCTTCATCTTAGGACCCTTTTTCGGACTAACAACTTTACCATTTTTCACAACTTGTCTCTCTACTATTTTTCTATAGAGGAGGTTTGGGATTCGATTCCTATTTTTTCTTGGAAAGGAGACAACCCCTAAAATCATGCCCTACATATTTACATTTTCTACATGCAAATGGAGAAGGTTCATATTCAAATATTTGATTCCAATCACCAAATTTGGAAAGAATTTTGATATTACCCTCTAGATTTTCCTCTTGATGCATATTTACATAAAATTTAGCATGAGTTAATCTACTCTGATTTGTGTGATGATCAATTATTATAGGAGACCTTAGACTTTTGGAAATTCATATAAGGAATTTCGGTTCCCGTAACTCAAATGACAACCCGAAAGATGAAGCTAGATAGGGAACTCAAAGACATATTAATTAAAAGGATTGAAAGTAGGTTCCCATTTCTAGATAACCAGATGTGACGTCCCAATAAATGAAGTTCCCTGACAATAATTTAACTAAATTTTGTTTACTTAGTATGGTAACCAAAAAATAACCATTCACATATGCAATTACCTCTATATATTCATTCGATGCCCATCTTCTCTTCGCAAAATTGAATAATAGATCAATGTTGCGGCATAAACCTAGACATTTTGTAAATAGTGAATTTTTCATGCTAACTTTTTCTTTTCTCGAGAGGATCTGGAACTCAAAGAGATAGGCACCCCTAATTTATCAATGGCACCAACCCTTCAAAGGCCATTTTTTCCAATCACTTCCCCATCAACCTTTTATCCTATGTGGTCTCCTCCTCAAGCCCATGCTTTCCTACCTTACTCGGCAACATCGTGTGTTGTTTCCCATATCCCAAGAATCGCTTCGGATCCATAGAGTCTACATAAATTTTTTTCCCATCTCCAAAATTCAAATTTGTCACTCCCACTCTAGCTCTCACTCCTCACTCCATGACTTATTCCATAGTAATCATGTCTTCCCATAGTGCATCTTAGATATTCTAATGTCAAGTTCTTTTATTTTCATCAACTATATTTTAGACAATGGTCATAATATTCTCATTTCTTTACTCAACTTGACCATTCCACTACGGGTAGTAGTTCAATTCATGTGAAAGAAATATTCCATAGACATAGAAAAACTTGGTTAACTCCATAGAGGAAAATTATGTTGCATTATCAACTACAATCTTATGAGGAATTCCAAAATGAATGATAATGTTCTCTTTGATGAAGTTACATACCATTTCAGAATTAGCTTGTTCAATTGGAATTACCTCTAACCATTTCATGAAGTAGTCATTTTCTGTGAGCACATAGGTATTCCATGTACTTAAATGAGGATTGAGAACTCTAATGAAATCAAGGCCCCATTATTGGAAAGGTTCTTCAATAACCACCGACCAAAGAGGAAGCACAACAAATTTTCATCTTCCAATGATGTTGACAAGGTTCACACTTGGAAACCCATTTTCGAGCATCTGTAAACAACGTAGGCTAATAATACCTATCATGGATGATCTTAGGTGAAATTAACATGGAAAATATATGCACACCACAAGCATGGTCGTGATATACTTTTAGATACTTTTCTTGTTTCTCTTTTTCAACACATCTTAGGAATCATCCATCTAATCCTCTCTTTTATAGCACGTGATCCCAAATCACATGTTAGGATGACTTGATCTTAATAATTATATTTTTCTTATAGTCAAGATGAGTGGGACACTCTCCATAAGTAAGGAAGTATGAAATTACATAATACTAATCATTGGTGGTATTTCAGGTAAAGAACTTAGGGAAGTCTTTACTTACACATTCATAAAGACAGACACTCCTTTGTATCACCTTTCATATAAAGGGCTTCATCCTCGGCCATTAGCCGACATAGTCCATTCCCTCTAACAATATTAGAAGGTTGGATTTTCAATTCATGTTAGATGAAAAAATCACTGAGTAGGGGGTGAATCAATCCTTACAATAATTAAATCACATTTGATTACTTCTTCAAGATACAAAACAACTTATCTAACCATTTATATGTTCACAATATAAAATACCATACATGTAATGAACCATGAAAAAGAGAATCAACAAAATGAAATAAGATATGAATGAGAAAAAATCATCGGGAAGAAAATATATTAAAAGTATTTATATTGATATTCTTCAAATTTAGTGATGCACCAACCTCACAAGGAGCACCAACCCTACAAGGAGCACCAACCCTAGTTTTTGAAACACCAAATATACAAGGAGGTTATAACCCCCTAATGTGATCAATAACCCTCTAAAAAAAATTATGATGAATATATTTGATGTATGTTTCTACCACAATTTATTTGAGATCAAAATTCAGCTCGCACTCCTTCAAACTTTTGTTCAAACCCTAGGTCTTCAAACTTGAATACGTCTTCACTTTCTTAACTCTTAAAATCATAAATCCCTTACAAACACAATTTATGTCATTTTTACCCTGTCACACACTTTATCATCTCTCCAAATATTACTTTATACTTGTAAAAATCTCACACCTAGGTTACACTTTTGTACACACTCAACTACTATCAAATTACACCCAAAACTTCACTTTTATAAGATCTTCTTGATTCAAATTAAAAATATGTAGGTTTCCCTCATTTATCTCGACCATAAAACCTTAAATAAATACCATAATAATCATTAAAACATTCAAAATTGACCCATATAGTCCATCTAAGCTAAAAACCTCTCACCTCACACCAAAATCCTCAAAACCCCATCACTAGGATGAGAAAAATCCTCTAACACTAAAAATATTTTTAGTAAATCTCTAAAATTCACCAAAAATGTGTAATATGAAATTTAAAAATCATCCATGGTCACAATTTAAGTTAACCAATTTATTTATTTAATTTAATGGGCCCACTAGCTCATTTCCTTCCCAAAACAAGTTGTTTTGAATAACACGATCTTACCTTTGGGCCGCAAGAACATGCAAGAAAATCTCAAATATGGCTTGTCACAAATAAATGGAAATAATATAACCTATAGAAAAATTCTAATAAATTTATAGCTCATGAAATAATAATATGTTCAAACCACATCTACTTTTGTCTTCACCCAAAAAAGTTGCCCAAAACCCGTTTTGCAAAATCAACTATTTTTACACCCTTTATGATACTTTCCAGTTCTCTAAATTCATTAAATATATGAAATATTTAATCCTATTTACTATATAGGTGGTATCAAGCATCAAATCAACTATCTTGTGCTCAAACCAACTCATTCTTTCTGCAAAAGTAGTCCTCTCCTAAAAAAGCAAGAAACCTTCTTGATCACAAACTGACCTAGAAACCACATCAAATAAAATCATCATGAGAAACATTATACCATTGGAAATATATCTGAATCTTATTTCCATAACATATTGTAACTCCTTCCAACTCCAAGTGTAAGGCCTTCAACTAAGCTAGTCTCTACAAACAACCGATCACCGCCTCAAAAGTGCCCTTTAACTAGTCAACATAAATGAAGCATACTTGACCAATTAATGAGAATCAACATGACCTAAAAAAATAATTAACATCAATAATAACTCACATAATCACCATAGTAATCATTTATTTTGTAACTCCTTTGGAAAACCTTGTCCTAAACTGAACTTCTTCAAAAACATGTCTATTTGAGTGGGGTCCACTCATCACCACATCCACTACCATACCTTTATAGAAACCTGTAGGATTCATATACATGACCCAATCATCATCTAAGTGTTTCACCAATTTATTTACATTTTTGAATGATGAAATAGATAGGGTTATGGGCTAGGAGGAGTACGTGTCAAATGGGTTAGTTGGTGGTTATGAGCGTTCGATTTCTTGATCTAGTGCCAATTGTGAGAGATTCCTTTTAGATAGGAGGAACTACTTGAAATAGAAAACAAGACCACAAAAGAATAGTTAAATAATATATGACAGTGGACTACCTAGTGTGTGCTAGATTAGGGAAGTCTGATACTCCCTAAATGGTTTTCAATCCACTGTTTAAAACAAATTAATGTGAGAAACAAGAAAATTCCTACTATAGTTGATATGATTTAGGTATATCATCCAATCATAATAAGAAAATATAATATAACGAGCTAGGCTATAATTAGATCTCGAAGGATGAGGTAACTTTAAAGGTACTAGGACTAGTCGGGGTCTAATTCTCGGGTTGGTTAGGTCAATTGGTAGGAGGTTTTTGGCTTTCTTTTTGGCAAGGTATAAAAATAGAGACCTGGCATCGTTTCATATACCGATTTAAAGTTTAGTGATAACCAATTATGGTTACTATGGATTTTCAATAACTCAATATTTCATGGTTTAGGATTTGTCTGAGACTGATTCGGGGATGGTGAGGAGAGGGTGTAAGTCTAGGGAAGTGTTGGAAATACTCATAGATGTCTAATGGTTAGGTATGGGAGATTTTAGAGTGTGGGTGAGGGAATGATCGACTTGTATGGAGATAAATGGTGGGGTAGTGATAGTTCAAGTAGAAACTAATAACGAAACTAACAAAGCCTACTAGAACAAAAATAGAAGAATGTTGGTTAACAAGATACTTAGTGTGATGTATATTTGATGGATGGATGGAGGTCATGGTTGATCAGAGAAATGGTGTTTATTGTTCGGTAGTGCTTCCCGAAATGCTACCATGGGTGTAATGATTCTAGATCTTCTTGGATTATGGTTTTAGATGCCTGGATACATGAAAACATGTTGGTTCAGTTTGCATACAACCTTGATCTTGTTCTCATCTTGTCTTGAATGTGCCAACCCCTCAAACAAGGTTGCTATGGTGAATAAATGGTAACTGATAATGGTTCCATCTTTATCGGCATCATTTTAGGTATGACCGATGTCGGTTAAGGTGGGATTTCCTAGGTTTACTAAAATGGGAAGATGTTTCTAATTTCTTGGGCCAATTTGGTTTATTTTCTAGGATCATAACAGAAGCTTCCCTTCTTATGAGCGGGAATGTGATTAGAGAAATTGTAGGCATTGATTTTGGGTTAGACCAAATCTTAGCTCATAAGGCAAGTAATACTTAGTTATTGTTAGTTATGGAAACATGCCAAGAATAGGTCTAGGGTGAGGTGGTTGGATGAGGTTTCTAGGTGAGGTGGAAATTAGGTCAATTAAGGTAATAAAATAATAAAAGTTATGAGGATGAGGATTAATTTAATTAAAATAATTAAATTAATATTAATGTGGGGTGAAAGGGGCCATGGTTAGGTGCCCATGTTTAAGTTGGTTATCTAATCAGGGGCTAAGGGGAATGTAACCAAATTTAGGTGTCTACATTTTCCCCTTTTTGTCACGTAGCTTGTATTAGTAAGTGATGTTAACAAAAATAAGAAGTGGGTGTTGCATGTGTGGGTGATTGTGATCCCCCTCAAACTAAGAACTGGTGAGGTGGAAGATGGAAGTTGTGAGTGGTTTGATAAAAGGTGGATGTGGTGAAAAGGAGTGTAGATGTGGGCGAATGTGGGAAAGGGAGAGGTCAAAAATAGAAAAACATTGAAATGGGCTAGGGTCAAAGTTAGTGGCAGTCAAACGTACACACACGTTATAAACTATGACACGGCTATAAGTTGAAGATCTTGTAAAATATACATCGTCCAAGGTTGATAGGTTTATCCCAACAAGGTTGAAGTGATTCCAATATCCAAGGCATGTAATATGGTGCACAACCACAATGTAGGTCAAGTGCAAGAAAGTTTAGGTATATTCTAATACACCAAAGGTTGGGTCAAGATAAACAACATGATAATAGGCAAGGTAAGGTCATTAGGTCAAATAACATGGGTAATATTGTCACAAGGTATAACGAGAACATGAGTTCATAGGTCACTAACAATGTTCCAAGTCCAAGTAGCTAGGTCACGGAATAGGTAGGGTCAAGGTACAGGTAAATTACAAGTCCCTAAATGTAATTAAGGATAGAGATATGTAATGTAGGCTTGGCGATAGGTTGCGATATGAGTGGCTAAGGTAAAATGGTGGTGGGGAAGGGTAAATGTTAGTCAGAAATGGGGAAAGGGTATTGACAAGAGTATGATAGCTAACCGATGCCGGTCATACTTAACCGGTGACAATCTAGGTAAATTGATCACGGTTTGTTAGGGAACAAGACTGATTTTGGTTTAGGTACAACTGACCATTGTTTTCTAGGGTAAAGGACCAATGTTGGTCGAGGTATAACCGATGCCAGTCAAGTTGATGTGGGTATATAAAAAGGAAAAATCCATATAATATGGATTCATTTATATCCTTTTGACCTTTGGAAAATGAAAGAGTCTTTGAAGCGAGTAATTTTTGTTATGCGAGAAGTACATGGGACCATATCGAGGTGAGGTGGAGAGATCTATGTGGGGAGATGAGTCAAGTAGATGAGCCCATGTGATCAGACAGAGTGAGTTAGTTAGTGAAGAGGTTAGAGTTAGAGGTGTGACATAGCAGAGGAAGGGGAGGGGTCAGGTGGACCACCATCACAATGATCAGACGTGCCACCGTGGAGGTGACATCGAGACGAGGTAAGTTTCAAGCTTTTCTATGTATTGTTGTTAAATGTAGAAGGGAATATGGGTCGGGAGGTGTGGGTAGGGTAGAGAATTTTAAATTTGGTGGTTAAAATGGGTGAGAGGAGGTGTGGGAAAATGCATAAGTAGGTTGAATAGGGTTGGGGAGGGATTTGGGGGAAGTTTGGGTAGGTGTCTAGGAGAAATGGGGGGAAGAAAATTGGGGGTTTGGGTTTGGGCATAGTAATGTGATGATGACACTAGTCGAGGTATGGCTAACGTTAGTCTGTATATACTGACATTGGTCAGGATTGAAGAACCGATGCTAGTTTAGCATGGACCAGTGTCGGTCAAGAGTGACCGGTGCCGGTTAGTGAATTTAGGGTGTAGGTTTGTTAGGGTTGGGGTTTAGGTTGAAGGGTTTTAGGTGGGGGTTTAGGGTTTTAGGGTTTAGGTTTGGAGGGGTTAGGTGGGGGTTTGGGGTTTAGGGTTTAGGTTTGTAGGGGTTAGGTTGAAGGGTTTTACGTTGGGGTTTGGGGTTTTACGGTTTAAGTTTATAGGGGTTAGGTGGGGGTGGAGGGAAATGTTTGTTAAAGGAAAGTTGAATAATGTTTTTAATGTGGTGGATGCATGCCAGAGAGTAGCTACGGATGAGGGACCATGTACCTCCTTTATTGTGATCGCTACAATCAATCGTCACCATTGAGGAGTTGAGGCACGTGATGGATGTTAGCTTGATAGAGAGAGATGTTACAAGAATATATTATGGGAGCCTAATATTAAGGTCGCACTCATCGATAGATAGGATGTATTGACCAACACATTCCCTTTCCTGATGGGTGAGCTGATAGTCACCCTAAAGGATGTTTATTCAATCTTGTGCCTATCGATAGTAGGATAATAGGTGTATTCTATCTCTTGAAGGCCTCCGAGGAGTTGATGCTAACCATTTTTTGAGAGGGTGTGGCAAAGAAGAAGTTCCATAGCACTATTCGCGATATGGTGAGATGTATGTAGCCAATCCAAAGGATATGGGCTTATTAGTTTTGATTATGGAGGCAAAGTGTGTTGTTTTGCACTACTAGATGCAGAGGGTGGGAGATTCCCAACGATTTGATGGGGGTTGTAGACACCTAAAATATTCTTACACTTAGCATTTCCTCCCATTAATCCAATTAACAACACTTTGTTGATCAACCCTTCTTTGCTCCATTCTTAGATTCCCATTTACGACACCTTCTCGGTTGTATTACTCATATATTCAACTTGTTTGTCTAATATCTCTCTTATTAGCTAAACATTCCTCCTTTCGACCATTTATAACCTCGCTAGTTCTTTCTAGACCACTTCTATTAGCTTCATAGGCTATCTATCAGTCCACAATTTATTATCCAGACCCTCCCAACTCTCAATGAGTCTCTAATGACTTGATAATCAAGTTTAACTAGCTTAAACCCTAGTTAACTAGCCTAAACCAAGCTTAACTAAGCCTAAAGCATGTTTCTCCTAGTCTAATCCTAAAGTGTTTTTAGGCTTTAGTCCCACATGCACCCAATTTCCAAATTCTTCCAAACCAAAAACTAAAAATACAAGGATAAGCCTACCCATTCAAAGACACAACTTTACACACATCTTTACATAAGCTAAAGCCAAAACAAGGCTAAGAAATCTTTGAGATCTCATTTGTATTAGCTTTAAGCTAATTAGACATTTGATCTTAAGCTTACTTCCTCCATTTTGAGTTAACACCTCCATTTTCATCCATAATCCAAGTTTTGAGTAATATGGAGAGAACCATTGGCCTTGAAGCCATTAATGGTGAGACTCCATTCTTGAAATCTTGAAACCCATAAACAACTAATCACCCCTTTGATTGCTAAGTTGATCTTATTAGGTTCAATTGCTTAATTAAGTAATCTAAAGAGTAGAGAGTAGTATATATGTTAGGTTTTGATGTTTTTGTCAAAGTTATGATGCATGTATAGGATTAACTCTTGTTTATCTCTTATCTCATGGTGCATGGATGAGTTAGCAAATCTTTGAGGTTCTTTAACCTCATTCCATAGCTTTTGCAACTTTCCATTGCATACATTTGGCATGCCCGGTGGGACACTTATGTCCACCCTCCATTAATGGAGGTCTTTTAGGTTTTTCAAAGTTCATTTTCAGGTTTTTACTTAAATCACTTGTTATTTCCTCATTTTTAGTACTAACTCTAGATAAATGACCTTCATTTACATGCATTTCATGGGTTTGATATAGAAATAGGACACTTTGACTAACAACTAACTGTTTGCTCTTAAAAATTTTAAAATCCATGTTTTTTACGGGTTTTCATAGGGTGCGCGTAGGTGTTAACAAAGGGGCACGTATCCATCATTCAGGCACGTATCCATCATTCTCAGGTGTGTATTCATCATTCGGGCATGTATCTGTCATTCTCGGAATGTATCCATCATCGAGGTGCATATCTGTCATATTGGGCATGTCTCGCATCATTTTTTCTATATTTTCTATGCTTCTAGGTGTAAAAACACTGTGCGTATGCAATTCCATTGAAATAGGCATGTATCCATCATATTGGGCACGTCGTGTCACTTTGTTTCTATGTTCTCTATTTTTGGGCACAAAAACACTCGCGCGCATGCATACCAATTAAAACAAGTGCATATCCATCATATTGGGTGTGTCTGCATCACTATTTATGTGTTTTCTATGTTTCTGGGTGCAAAAAAACCTACGTGCATGTGTACCCATTGAAATAGGTGCATACCTATTAATAAAGGGGTGTGTATGTGTTAAACTACATTCACCACCAATATTCTAGAGGCCATAACTTTTGCTCCCGAGCTCGAAATGGCTTCGTTTTTTGTTGCGTTTGAAATTTATTGAAGAGAAATACATAATGGAATCATAAAATTAGGATTTTGAATTACCAAAAATTTATGGATTACATTAGTAGGTAAATATTCATTTTTTAACGTATCATAAAGTCTAAAAAATTGTTTTTTGGCCATTCTAACACTTTCAAAGGTTTTGTGGCACTAATCAGTTGTTTGTAGGGTTATTTTGGTTTTATTTTTGACTAAATTAATTAATTGTTTCATTTATTATCTTGAAAAAAGTTTGTAAAAGTGTGTATGCTCTCTCCTCGTACCTTAAAAAGTGATCTTGGAGATCAGAAACACTTATACCAAACTTATATCAAACGCTCAAAAACACTTATTTTGTAAAAGGATGAAGTAAAATTTCATGTGATTTTAGTAGGATTTTTCACGTTGCGTATGCTCTTCCTTCATGCCTTTTTGCGATCTTAGGAATCAAAAGCAAAGTGTAAAGTTCTCTTTCTTGACATCAATCTATGAACTAGAAAATTACTAAAACTTATTTTGTACAGGACACATCACTTGTCGAAGAAAGGTGTCAAAGACAAAACACAAACCCACTAATACATGTGTTCTTGTAGGTTTCCAAATGGTGTGCTACCTAAGACCACATTAAGCTAAACAAGATAAAAAACAAACCATAATCAAAACATTGTATTGCAGGTTTCAAAAAAGGGTACGTCCCTATCCGCTCAATGGAACATAATCCCTTTGCAATAGCACCTTAAGCTATAACAATGGGGGTGGTTCGGGAACCCTAAATTAGTCAACCGTTATGTAACCTCGTGGATGAAACAGAAGCACTCGCTTACCACTTGATTATCTTTCCTTTGTGAGATAGAATTACAAGTTGTCCCTATGTGACCCTTTTAAGTACACAATGGATGCATTTACTACCACTGTGCTTAAGGGGAAAAGTCGAGATACTCCCAAACTAGTCATTGTAACTTTTTGGGTAAATCTCCCCACTTGTGGATAAACTTTGTGACACCTAGTTGAGAGAACTTATTAGGAAATCCATTTTGTTAAGGAGCCCACTTTACTATTCCTTTGTCACATCTTGGCCATCACAAAGTGATAACTTGTTTGGATTCAGAACCTTGTTTTTCAAACAAGGAAAATAATCTACTTAAGTTGGATCTAAGTGCCTTTCATCATGAAAATTGGATGATGTTTCACTTAGCTTAGATTCTTTCTCACCTTCAAACGAGGAAAATCTACGCCTAAGTGATGCTTATTTCATTTCCATCTTTTGATCTACACCTTTGTGATCTTGTTTCTCATTTGGGGAAACAGAAGGCATCTTACGGGAGTGTTGTCATAGATAGTGTTCACCACTTTTTTACCTGTTTACAATCATGCATGTTTGCGAATGAGTTGTTAAATGTGTAAAGCTGTGTGGATGCGTCCTCATATCTTTGATGGACACTTGATATTGATTTCAAGATCATCATCATAGTACAGATTGATTCATCATTTGATCTCTCTTTGTTAATGTTTACACCTTGTTCATTTAGAGCTTGACATAAATATTTACATTGTGTTGATCATACTTTGCATCAAACTCACTTTGTACACACATTTTCATAGGGTGTATTTCCTTGTTGATTGGCTTTGTGTTTCAAACTTGCATGATTCTTCCTTGTGATCATTTATATGAAAACTTATTGTTCTAGGACAATCCTTTTTGATCTCATTGAGATTTTGTCATCATAATGTCCATCTTCCTTAGACCCTCTTTGGAAAATCACACACGCATCTCCATACTTATGAAATTTCTAGTTGGCTGCCATTATGCTATTCAAATTGACATGTCACTTCCTTCACTTTGAAGGTGTTCCATCACACTATCTAGATCTAGACATTTGTGTTTAAATAACACCATCAATGACTAACTATCACGTGGTTTCTCACATTTACAACAATACAAAACCTAGGTTTAGGCATTCAAATCAAAATATTCCCATTACAACTAAACCTCGTTTGGTTCTTCGTGCTAGAGAGCCCATTTGGGTACCTTGTTCCCCACCTTTAGCTCATAGTCAATGGTATGGTTTGGATGCTTCTGATCCAAATTATTATTCAGTTCCCCCCACTCTTCTTCTTTTGATTCAGATCCAAACTACCATTCGGACTCCCACTCTTATTCTGAAGATTTGGATCCTAACTATTGTTCGAGATACCCTAGATCAAATCTTGAATCACGTTCCTCCCTTCCTTCGTAGGACCTTTATTCCAAATCACCTCAATGACGTCTTCCTCCTTTGAAGACTTGTGTGACTCCAAGTTCCATCAATCAAACATCTAATTTGGTTCTTGAGTCATGGTCCTCCCTTTCTTCACAGGACCTCCTTCATCAGTCATCTCAATGACCTCTTCATCCATCAAAGAGTTCCATTACTTGAATTCCCTCTATTCAATAATCTAACTCGACTCCTACATCGCAACTTAATGGATGGCTATGTGATCCTACTTTCTAACCTACATTACATCGTCTTCTAGAAAAATGACATAGGTCCAAATCCAAATCATCCATTCATGAGATGCTTACCACCAATCCTACTTCCTCTCTTGAGTCATCTTCTTCTATCAATCAATCTTCCCTCCTTATCGGACCTATTTCTTTTATTCAACCTTCTATGAATAAATAACAACAACCTCTACTAATTGATTTCTCTTAGGATTAAGAAACAATTAGATTACATAAAGATATCCCTTTAGAGGATTGCAAACAAGGGTTCTTTCTTGAACTCGATACGCTTGCGTATTGGGGAAAAGAAGTTGATTCCTTTTATCAAAACATAAAGGAAGATCCTAAGGTCATGGAACTTGATTCTTATTATGTTATTCCATCTTCACCTTCTTCTCGAGCGTGATGAGATGTCATGGTTTAACATTAAGCCATGGCTTATCTTCTCATTACCAAATCATTCCTTATCTATCAACATTCCTTAATCAAAATATCTCTGTGGGTCATTGCTAAGTATCCCATTGTCTTATTCTATCATGGAGCCACCCCCATGTAGCCCTCCATTTTCTACTTGTGGGTGACCTCTTGGTGGCCCATTCCTTATATTCTTGGGCCACGTCCTAGTATCCCTTTGTCATCTTATTCTATTCTTGGGACATGTCCTCATAGCCCAACTTCTTCCATCTTAGGGCCATATCTTGGTAGCCCTTAATCATCTTCTATTATTGGCTCACCTCATAGCCCATCTTCTTCAATTCTTGGACCGTATCCTTTTCATACACCACATATTTCCTCTATTAATGATTGTGGAAAGCTTTGTGGTAATTTCTCACATCAGTTCTAAACATCCACATTCACTTTCTTCTCCTTCTCAGGATCAAAATGCGCTAGCTTATAAGAAACCCAAATAGTTTCTTAATCAAGCTCAAGTCAAAACTTCTAAGAGATCCAAATTTTCCAACACTTACAAAAATCTTAGGGTTCAAAATCAAACACAATTTAAGAACACACATCAATGTAACCATCAAGTATGACGTAAAGTGCACAAACCTCTGGATAGGGAACTCAAGATCTTGCATACAAAATCCATGTTTCAAGATAAATCATAGTCATTTTTTGAGTACAAGCTCACCATGATCATCGAGATTAGGGATAATATGACTCTTGATATGCAAACACACCTAGTCTCCCTTATCAAGGAAGTCACAAAGATCGTTGTTGGATCCTATCACACAGAGTGACTATTTTGGTCCCAAATTTCTAAAAACTATCAAAAATATAAAAATCAAAAAATTAAAAATACAAAAAACATGAGAAAACACAAAAAAATCAAAGGTACAAAGATCAAACATTACAATCAGGTATTGCATACACATGGATGTTTCTTTTTCCCTTCCTTTCTCTTCTTCTGCAAGTCTTCCTACCATTTCTATCCCTTTGGTGATATTGTGGTTAGCCTTTTCACACACATTTTGTGACATTTATCTCTATGGTATCTGTTTAACCCTAATCTTTTATCACCTTGGTAAAATAAAGAATGACTGACCTCTTAGAGATCCTTTCACATTCAACATATAATAAAATTATTGCAAAGAAATTTTGGACATATTTGTTGACACTAGCCAATGTCATCTTCGTAATCACTTCCACCTCCTTCCATCAAGCCATCTATGGTTCTTAACCCCTTGTCAAACAAGAGAGCTGAAATAAGTTTTTTGAAAGAAAAAGAATCAAAATCAATCAATCAAAAATCAAAGGCTAAAAGCTACAAAGAAAAAGTAAATTTATAAATAACTCTCTCTTGGGGTATTTCCAATAATCTCTAACGAGGCTATGGATTCTCGACCGGATAGAGAGCAATGTTGCGATTGCGATTAGAATCAAATACATCTCCGTCGGGGCTATGGACATTTGGCTAGCAGTGGAGCAATGTATGGCTATCCTTCCACCCTTCAATCACCTATCACCTATCAAAATCAATCATTCCTACACATTGGCTAGGGTGTCTTCACTTGTTGTCTATTAAATCTTCCCTTCAAGAGGTAATAAATTCCACGTACACACATTGGATCTCTATGAGTAAAAAGGATTAGTATGTTACCAAGTTTTTTTGTGGACCTTGTTCAGACTCTTACTCTAGTCCGTATCTTGTCTCACGATTTGTGCCTTTGGCTAATCACTTATTCATCGCAAGGCTTCTAATCTACATTCATATCATTCACATTATTCTTCTACTTCATTAAAAACATCCATGATAGTATAAGATTACCTTTTTTCCATGTTTTCAGACACCATTGTCCCCTTTCAAAAAAAAACAATCTTCTCTTCCTTTCTATCATGTGCTTTTAGGCCAACTTACGCTAGGGGCATCCTTTCTTCTTCTTAGCACTTCATTGGTTTTCATTCATCATCATGTTGAACCTATCCATAATGGCCTTGGGTCTTGCTTCTACCTATGAAGAGTTTTCCTTTGAATACTCCACCTAGTCGCTGGGGAATTTTTACATCTTCACCTTTCTCACACACACATGGCCTTATGACCTTGTACATCCCATCTATCGCTAGTGGCATCCATGCTTCCTTGTCCTCTTGTACATAGTTTCAGAAAACTTTCAAAATATAAAAAAATTCAAATATGTTTAATAAAACTTCTAAAAATTGAAAATCATCCTACAAAATGTCACTCTTTGGTTCTCACTTGTTCATGTGTGCGACTCACAGATCATCTTGATCTACCTCCATCAACAAAATTTAGGTTGCTTACTTCGTTTATACTCTGGGGCATAATGAGTTGCCTTGTACTATTTCATAGTGCACATTGCTTTTTCATAGGACCAAAGTGTCCTCCGTTATTCTTCTCGCATGTATCCTTACTTGGGGCACCATCATTAACTATTGTCATTAATTTACATGTGTCTTAACTAAAGCTCGATAACAAAAACATTGCATCTTGTTTATCTATTATGTTAGCTTGTTTACTTTCTTGTAATGTATTGCATTATGTATGTTGTATGGAGTTAGGAATATTTTAATTTCTTGTATTGCATTGAATTTTGTATGTTGCATGGAGTTGGTGTTTTTAGCAATGGAAATTTGTTCGTATATGGATTTTCATGTCATACTAAACTTTTGTTCATTATTTTTAATAAGGACCGATGATGAAGATCTCTAGCAATATGATGAAAAATAAAGTTGTTTAAAAGGAATTGGATGGATGTTGGCTCAATCCCCCTTCCTCGTTCTCCTTTTTCTTCTATATCCCCTTTCTTTTCTTCTTCTTCACACTATTCTTTCTTCTATTCTCTTTCTATCATCTTTTCGATCATCGATCTACCTCTTTCATCACCCCATCGACAATCGAGGGGGCATCCTTCATTCTACTCATTCTAATAATACTTGTTTATGCTTGTCTACTTTCTTTGAAGTGACGTCACTTACATCACCTCAAAGAGGGGGAAATGTAGACACCTAAAATATGCTTACACTTAGCATATCCTCCCATCCATCCGATTAATGACACTTTGTTGATCAACCCTTCTTAGCTTCATTCTTGGATGCCCATTTACGACACCTTCTCAGTCATAGTCCTCCTATATTCAACTTGTTTGGCTAATATCTCTCTTATTAGCTAAACATTCTTCCTTTCAACCATTCATAACCTTCCTAGTTCTCTCTAGACCACTTCTATTGGCTTTGTAGGCTATCTATCAGTCACAATTGGTTATCCAGACCCCTCCCAACTCTCAATGAGTCTCTAATCACTTGCTAATCAAGTTTAACTAGCCTAGACCCTAGTTAACTAGCATAAACCAAGATTAACTAAGCCTAAATCATGTTTATCCTAATCTAATCCTTAAGTGCTTTTTAGGATTTAGTCCCACATGCACCCAAATTCCAAATTCTTCCAAACCAAAAGCTATAAATACAAGGCTAAGCCTACCCATTCAAAGACATAACTTTACATAAGCTAAAGCCAAAACAAGCCTAAGAAAGCTTTGAGATCTCATTTGTATTAGCTTTAAGCTAATTATACATTTGATTTTAAACTTACTTCCTCCATTGTTGAGCTAACATGTCCATTTGCATCCATAATCTAAGTTTTGAGTAATATGGAGAGAACCATTAGACTTGAAGCCATTAATGGTGAGACTCCATTCTTGAAATCTTGAAACCCATAAAAACTAATCACCCCTTTATTGCTAAGTTGATCTTATTAGGTTTAATTTCTTAATTAAGTAATCTAAAGAGTAGAGAGTAGTATATATGTTAGGTTTTGATGTTTTTGTCAAAGTTATGATGCATGTATAGGATTAACTCTTGTTTATCTTTTATCCCATGGTGCATGAATGAGTTAGCAAAGCTTTGAGGTTATTTAACCTCATTTCATAGCTTTTTGCAACTTTCCATTGCATACAAGGGTCCTCCATCACATGATGGAGGAGAGGACCCACTCGGTTGGGCACCAACATACTTGGTGCGATTGGACAAGGAGTTGTGGGCATATAGGAGATTACGGAAGTTCAATCTATGTTACACCTTTCTTCTCAACTACTGGGTATATGAGCACATTATATGTGTGAGGGCACTAGGTATGCCCAGGAAAATGTATTTGACGCCATTTTTATTTGAGTGGGTTATAGGTGTTAGGTGTCGGTTCTTTGGGGCACGTAGAGCTACCAGGCCTATACACAATGTATCCTATTACATGCGTTTGCTAGAGGGTTTGTCTTGCATGGACATTATTTAAAGGCCCTATGTGGGTTTTCCATCATATGGACAGATGAGTATAGAGTTAGATGAGTTACAACTCATTTGATGGATAGAGGGCATCGTGTGGGAGAGCATCGAGATGATACCCGTAGATGAGGTTAGATGACATTTTGGCTATTACAGGATGTACCACCTCCCTTCCCACAGTATAGGAGGGATGACGTGGAGAGGATGATGTCCCCTCCATGACCTATCATACCGATAGGGTAGGAGGAGGCACCAGTGGACCAACACATTGATGATGTCATGTGCTGGCGATAGATATAGACTGTTGTGGGTAGCTCAATTTCTAGCAATGCCACCTGCACGGGACAGCCGGTCGTGGCCACCCTCATAGTCCAGAGGGACATGTTATAGGGATAGGTGGCCACCTTATAGGGCTAGGTTACAAGTTTACAGGGACAGATGACAAGGTCACGGGCAGAGGTTGCCACATTACAGAACAGTGATGGCCCTTCAGAACATGTTACAACATTAAAGGGGAAGGTACCCATACATGGTGGGGCTAAAAATGGGGAGTAGGTGGTCACCCTACAAGCATAGGTTAGAGGGTTGTAGGTTCGGTTGGCCAATACACAGCAGCATGATTGTGGCCTTACAAGCCTAGATTGCTACGTAGGCATTGACATAAACAACACAACAGGTTCATTGGTGTAGGTACATGCACAAGGTTAGAGACCCTTATTCACGGGGTAGAGTACACAGGTTATGATGATACCCATGGGACACCCTAGGTGAGGTGAGGTATTATCGGGATAATTTGGTAGTAGCAGAGGATAGATGTCCCTTCATATGCAGAGCACGAGCACAACATACCTTAAGTGAGAGGACCCGATCCCGCACTTACAATGTGGAGAGAATATGGGGCTGGAAAGCCCAGAGGCAAGATCGGGTGATGCCACTAGTGTACGGAGGCCGAGCTAGGTGAGGGTCCATCGATTGCTAGATTAAGGCCCACAACAGGTGGTGAGGTAGGTGAGGCACCATACGGGAGCGGTAGAGGAGTCGGGAGAGATTGAATCGAGAGATCCGAAGGGCGGGTGAAGGATATGGCTATTTTGGATAGTATAGGATTATTATCTATGATATGGACTAGCTTGTGTGCCGATGATTTTTGTATAGGATACCGGCCTCCCTACCGATAATATTTTTTATATGATACCGCCTATGCGCCAATGATCTTGAGACATTTCTATTGGAGACATTATATATTGGAGATATTTGATTAGACAGTAGAGATTTTTATGAGTTATATATATGGCGACAATGATGTTTATGGCATGATGTGTATATGTTCTTTAGATGATAATGTTGTACATGTGATGGGAACTAGGTAAGTTAGGAATTTTAGAGTCGAGTCCTAGGCATGGTTGGAGCTAGGTCATAGGTATGGTGAAGTCAAGTTTTTATTTGGATTTAAGTTCCATGTTATTGGCAACAAAAGAAACAAATGATGATGGATATGCATGTTATGTTTGAAATTTTTGAATATTTTTGGATTGTGGAAATTGGTGAACGTTATGATTATGCGTGGAAAAATGTTTGATAATGATGTTTGTTAATTGGTGTTTATTTGGTTTAATTTCTAGTTATTGATATAGAAAATAAACTAACTAGGGTAGAATGTGAATAGAAATGGAAAAGGGGGAATGGGTCAAGGTAGAGAGTGGCCAAGCTAACCTCCAAGGGCCCCATGCCCTTGAAGTGCTGCCTACATAGTCCCAGCAAAAAGGGACCTCAGGCTGATGTAGTTCTCCCATAAGCTAGGGAATATTATGATGAAGTAGAAGAATGGGTTGGCAAGTGTTAGGCATTGTTGAATGTAGGTCATAGGTATGGTTGAGTTTAGGTCACAGACATGGTCGAGTGGTTGTTAAATAGAGGTATCAATGAGCTGGTCTGTATAGGATAAGTAATAAGAAATGAGGAAGGTGAATGGTAAGAGGTGGTAAAAGAGCCACTTAATTGATAAGAACCCTAATAAGTTAATCATACCTAAGAGGGGCTCATGAAAAAAATACCCTAAAGGCATTACATGATGGACTATTCTAAAGGTGAAGAAAGTCACATTATCACGAAAATTCACATTTTGTGGTAATTCCATTCAATAAAGAGGAAATTAGAGAAAAATTCAAGGAGGTGAGCATGGTCGATTGAGCGTAACTTAGTATACGACAACATGTCATTTGGAACAAGATACCTAGGATCAACAATAGGCAAGTCCATGATGAAAATTTCATCTTTTTCTTCATTTTTAATAATATATTGATTGATTCTAGAAGTCTACATGGGATGAGTATATTATCTCCTTGAGGTATTTATGAAGTTGATCGATGCAGGAAGCTTCTGGATATTTATTATGTTTTGTAATGACCTTGTATAGCTATCCTTCAAGGGAGTAGTCTCTTTATAGTGGTGGAATTAGAGTGAGGTGATGTCCTTTTTGAGGGAGTCATCTTTTACTTGAATTTTGACTCAAGGAGTTGTATCCTGTTTTGTTTTTGGACATTTAAGTCATGGACAAGACTATAGAGGAAGATTAGGTTCTTATTTAGAAGACAAGACCATAGCATGCAAATATTAACTATAAAAGAGGTGGTTTCGAGTGATGAATGACCATGGGATTCCATCTTGGAGAAGATGAAAAGTATCCATGTGAATCATGCTATGAGTAGAGCCGTGGTACTCATATTGAAGATAAGGCTAAAATGGTGACAAGTAATCACATGATTCTCGTTTAGTCATAGATCCTCAAAATGGGTAATATGGAAGGTGAATAGCATTCAAGTGACAAGTGATCAACTAACATAAAGTGATATAGGACTTGATATCAACAATAAAATGCTTGAAGATGTAAGGATTTAAGGGGCTCAAGTTCAAGGTTTACCTTTGAGTGAAGACAAATGATAAGCACCTGATCCATAGGCATGGGTAACGATATAGGCTCCAAGCCAATTAGGAGCAAATTTTCCCCGTTTACTTTTCTCTTCTTTATTTACATGTTGATTTTCTCTTAGGAAGAGGTCACCAACATGGAAGGTTCTTTCATGAAGATGTTTATCATATGCACATTTGATATACTTTTGGTAAATTTGGAGATGGTCAAGAGCATTGAGACGGCGTTCATCTAATAACTCAATTTGCGCCAAACAATCTTAGGGAAAGACATCGTCATTGAGCATGTCTTGTAGTGAGATGTAGAGAGATTGAATCTATACTTTGAGAGGTAAGACAACCTCGCACAGTAGACCGAGAAAAAGGGTGTGGAAATCATCGAAGTATGAATACTAGTACAATAAGCCCATAAGGTGAAGGGGATGTGCGTATGCCAATCTTTCCCAGTATCATTGATGACCTTCATAAGAATTTTGTTCAATATTTTATTGGTTGATTCGGCTTAACCATTGGTTTGCGGGTAATTAGGTTATAAGAAACTAAGTTCGATGCAAAAATCATCACATAGTTTATGGAGGGTTTTGTTTTTTAATTGTTTTCCATTATCAGTGATAAGGCGGTGAGTAACACCAAAATGAAAAATGATGTGATGGTTAATGAATTCAAATATCTTCTCAGCTTTTGTAGAAATGAGGGGAATGGCTTCTACCCATTTAATGTAATATTTGATAGTGGTTATGATCCATTGGTGGCATTGTGAAGAATGGGGGTTGATCTCACCAACAAGATCTAAACCCCATTGAGAGAAAGGCCATAGGTCACGTGTGACCTGTAATGCATGAGTAGGTGTGTGATGGAGATTAGCATGTTGTTGGCATTTCACACAACATTTGACATAATCACTGTGAGTCATGGTCTAGGTTTGGCCAATAATAGCCTAGGTGAAGGATGTGTTTTACAACAGATAAACCACTAAATTGATGTCCACAAATTCCATCGTGGACTTCATTAATGGTGTAGGGAATTTTAGAAATCATAAGGCATCATAAGAGAATGCCATCAAATCCACATTTATAAATAATTCCACCCATGATGACATAATGGGAGACACTTTTAAGAATAGTTTGTTGTCCATTACGAGTGAGATCAGCAAGTAAAATGGAAAGGGAAAGATAGTCTACATATTGCTTATACCAAAGGTCATGTGGGTCGGGGAAATGGCTCTAATGGAGTAGACCTCATAAGGTAAAGACGAGGGTGATTGTAGCCTTTTTATGGTGATAAATATTTTAGAGTCAAGTGAGCGAAGTAGGTATTTGAGAATCTAAACAAGCCATGGTAGTCACAAATTTATTGGTAAAACGTGGGGTGGTTCGAAGTGTGTAACGGTTAAAGGTGGTCAAAATCATATCTACATGATGTTTATACTTTTTAAGGATCTCATTACGACACTAGTATATATCATTGACTTGTTTTATGACCAATTGAGACTCACCAAAGATATTGATTGTCTTAACATGTAAGACATAAGAAGCCTAGAGACCCAATACGAGTGCTTAGTATTCTACAATATTGTTTATACAATCAAAATTGAGTTTGAAAGATAAAGGAAAAGGTTCACCTTAAATAGGAATGAGGATAAAACCAGCCCCACCCCCACACCGACACTTGGAGCCATCGAAGAAGAGTGTCATTTTGTAAGAGGGTTCATCCAGGAAAGGGTAGCTATAGAATCATTTGGGAAGTCAAAGTTAGATGGTTAATCCTGAAAATAGGTGTGTCAACTAGTTGGTGAGTAATATCCACGGCCCTTAATGTAAATTTTATGAATGAATTTGAGGTCAAGGTCAGCCGGAATCATAAGCCAACGCATGGCACATTGATGTTGATAGGGTTTTCCATACTTATAGTGTAATGGGTTAGTATTAGCAATGACAAAGGTTTTTTGGTTGAGTAGGTAATGACGGAGTTTGGTGGTGATGAAAACTAAGGCTAGGTAGAGTTTTTGGTGTGGGTATATCTAGTTTCATAGTCTAGAAGGGTACGGCTTATGTAATAAACTACTTGCTCTCGGTGTTGGTCATCACGATGAGCAAGCATGGCACCTAAAGAATGGTCAATGGCATAAATATATAGGTAAAAGGGTTGGTCATCTTTAGGAGGAATGAGTACTGGTGGTTGAAGAAGGTATTGTTTTAAGGCATGAAATGCGTTATGGAATTTATCATCCCATTTGAATGAAATTTATTTATTGAGAAGATGATGAAATGGTTAACAATGGTCGAAACGTTGCGAGATAAAATGACGAATATATTGTAACTTTCCTTGTAGGATTCAAAGTTGATGGAGATTAGTGGGTGGAGGCATTTTTAGAATAGCCTTTACTTTATAAGGATCAGCTTCTATGCCATGTAAAGAAATGATGAAACCAAGGAGTTTTCTAGAAAGTACCGCAAAGATGCACTTCTTTGGTTGAAGACAAACACAATACTTGATGAGGCGGTCAAAGATGACTTTAATCACAAGAAGGTGTTTGGTTTGAATTTTGGATTTGGAAATTAGATCATCTACATAATCTTCCAATATGCGATGCATGAGGTAAGGAAGATGTAAGTCATGGTGCATTGGTATGTAGTGCCAACATTTTTAAGGCCAAAATCCATGACTCGATAGTATAAGGTCCCCTAAGGGGTGACGAATGTAGTATTGTGTTGATCTTCTAGAGATGGTAATATTTTATTGTAACCCAAGAAACCATCCATGAGTGATTGCATTTCATGGCCAGTGATGAGATCAATTAGTTGGTCAATTCTGGTAGGGAAAGTCATCTTTAGGATAGCCTAGGTTGAGGTCATGGAAGTCCTTGTAGATGTGGATTTCCCCTGTTTTTGTGATAGGACGATGTTAGAGATCCATTGGGGATAATTAATGGGTAGAATTAAGGAAAGTTAGAGAAGGCATTGAAGTTATTCTTTGACTAGAAGAGCAATGCGAGGATGCATTTTCCACAACTTTTGTTTGATGGGTTTGGCATATGGAATGGTTAGGATATTGTGGATAGTGATTTTTAGGTCGATACCGGGCATATTGGCATAGGACTAGGAAAAAGCATTGCCATGGTCTGAAGAAAAGAGGTGAAAGATTCATGTTTAGTAGTGTCCAAGGATTGGATGATCTTTAGAATGTGTGGGTTGTCCTAAGTGTTAATGTTGATTTCAATGGTCGATTCATTCAACATGGTTTGTGTCTCATAGGGGTAATGATTGATGAATATAAGTCTTCTTCCGCAGCAAGGTAGGTGAGGATGGACTCATCATCTTAACATTGAATGACGTTAATAGAAGGTGTATGATCCTCAATAATGTCGGGATATAGGAATGGGAGAGAAGAGAGAGCCTCTCCATAACATTGATAGGTCAGCGGTGCCAAGGAAATGGTGTTTACGAAAACAAATTTAGGAGGAATACATTCGGATCTATGGACTCGTGGGTGAAGATGGTAATGTGGGTGAATGAGATGAGGAATATTTCTTGTCCTAGATAAGTTTGATGTGAACCTTCTTGAAGGGTGGAGCATTAAAAACTCTTTGCCACTCTGAGTAATTGTGTTCATAAAAGGTACATGAAATGACAGTATGGTGGCCTTGTTCATAAAATTTAAATCCAAATCCCTTCCATGTGCACTAGTGGAGGAAAGTGTGAGCGAACAGGTGGTTAGTGAGGAAGTGTAGGTTAGATGAAAATGGTTGAGCTTGGGAAGGAGGTTCAGGTTTATAGGTAGTAATATCAAGTCCCCCATACGTTATATTGGTGCAAAGATGGGGAGGGCCATAAGGAAAAACATCAACGATGCAGATGTCATAGTTTGGGGTGTTGACGCATATTTGCATACTCTTGTGGGGTGAGGAAGGTGTCAATATTTTATAATCGGTATTCCCTAGAGTGAGGCATTGAAAAACACCTTCTAAGGGATCAATATTCAATATGTTGGGATATATGGCTTATTTAGATGATAGAAAAATAGGTGCATCATCGGTAGAGGCTACGATTACGGTGGGGATAGGAAGGTTAGAGGCATCCGAGGTAGTTGTAGTTTTGGTGTACGGGCTTGTGGGTGAAGGTGTAGTAGTGATAGTGGTAGATGCCCTAAATGGTACAAGCAAATCATGGGGCTGATATAACATTTTATAGGTCTTAAAAGCTGATGGGTCGACGGGGATGGTGTAATTATCTCCCTCGTGTTCAAATTTGAGCGAGAGATGTGAAGTCAAAGATACACAACCCATGGCATGGATCCAAGGTTGGTTGAACAATAATTTATATTGGAACTCTCCTTCTAGGACATAGAAAATATATGGAATAGTGTGGGGACCCACACGAACATGGAGAACAATGGTAGCAAGGGTAGAGGTCATGGCATCATTGAAGGAGCACAACATAACCGGGTTACCATGCATGTAATTGGAATTTATCCACATTTGGTCATATGTATGGGAGGAGATGATGTTAATGATAGCACCACCATCAATCACAACATGTCATATGTGTCTATTATCGATAAAGATGGAGATGAAGAGATTGGGGTTAGGGTCATCAGACTTGAAGGGAGTGATCTCTTCATCAGAAAAGCTGATGGTGGCCACTTGATGAGTAGGTGGAGGTGTAGAGGAAGGTGATGATCTAGTGAGAGAGGCTACATAGTGAGGGGTAATGATGGATTCTATGGGTGTGGGGTCATTTGGTAAGACTTCAATAGATTGAGGGACCTCCATGAGGGCTTGACGATGTGACTCTAAGGTTTGGACGAGGTCATATAAAGACATTTTGAGGGAGGATTAGTGTAGTTGTTTTAACATTTTGTGATGTGTGACCCCATCGGAAATAGGATATGTAGGATCTAGAATGGTGACTTTGGTTATGGGTGTGGATGGTATGTTGGGTACGGGGTTGGTTGATGGGCAAGTTACTTTCTCCTTGCCCTTGTCTTGTTTAGTAGGGGTGGCAATGTTGATCATTTTAATCTAAGGGGAGGTGGATGAAGAGGTTGTGTCATGGAAGTTATAGTGGCATGAGGTACAAAAACCTAGTGGGGGATACAATCCTTGTGAAATGAGTAGGGTGCATTTGCATCTTGGTGGTGGTTTAGACAACTCCCGATAAAAACCATGTTAATCTTAAAACTTGGGGGTAGATCAAAGAGTTATGGGGATGGAGATTTTGGTCGCTTAGTAGGTAATGGGAGAATATTTGTAGAAATTGGTGAAGGTGAAGTGGGGTCCTCATCAAGAAGATCATCGTAGTCAAAATTTTCTTCAACAGGACATAATTGGACAAGAGCGGTTTTAAAGCCTTATAGTTCTCTACATTGTGTCGACACATGATGGTAGAATTTTTTTGGTTTTTTCAAACCATTTTGGTTTGGGTTTGAGTCAATTGTAAGGTTTAAGAGGTGGTAATATGATGACGAAGTTTCTAGTAGTGGTTAAAAATTTGGCATAGGATCCTGCTAGTGGATCATAATGGGAGGTGAATTTGGGTTTGGGTGTAGGTACATCTGATTGTGGATGAATAGGCTTTACAGGAAGGGGGTGGGTTGGTTTGCTAGTTTGGTGTGTGAAGTATTCGTAGGTTTTTTTGCATCTACTTGGGTATGGGCATGGTAGAAGAGCTAGCAGTAGAAGGTTTGGTTGGTTTAACTACCTTATTGGAAGGTAGAGGATTTTTAGCTTTAGGTTGCATATTTTTGGGAAATGATGACATGGGTGTAGGAGATATGGAGGAAAATAAGTTGGTAGAAGAGGATGAGTTACCCACAAGGGTAGAGAGTCTTTGTGGATGTGGGTGGTGTAGGTTGGGTAGGAGGCGTGAGTGAAAAAAGAGAGTTTCATGGGTAGTGAATAAGTTATGGATGGTAGTGGAGGTATGGTTAGTAAGAAGGTTATGGGTGAATACAAAAGTTGTGTGGTTCGCTTGGGTATATTAGGGACTTGTGGTGAGGAAATGGGTTGTTGGGTTCTTGGTTTACTAGTGAATGTGGATTGCTTGGCCGAGGGTCAAGGGTGAGGTCCTAGGATGGATAAAAAGGGTGAAGGTGATAATGGCGTGGTAGGAAAGTTTTGTGTATGAGGCATAAGTGATTAGATCTTCCTTTTAGGGGTTGGGGTAAGTTTAGTGTTAGTTTTAGAAGATATGGCTAAATCTAATTTGATGGTTGGGTGCGGAAGGCTAGCTTTCGGTATGACCCCTAGTGTAGGGATAGGTTTAGGTAAGGGAGATGATATAGGTGAGGGAATGTGTTTGGGTGTAGATGTATGTTGGTTTATGGGTAGAGGTGTGAGTTGGGCCATGGGTGGTGATGTGGAAGGTGTTACAATAATTTTGGTTGTGTTTGTTTTGGTCTCTTGAAACACTTTTGGATAAATAGTGGAGGTGTCACAAGGACAAGCTGTATTTGTGTTGAAATAGGAAGTAGAAGGCATCCCTAAAGTAAGGCTCTATCGACATAGTCTAAATGATCGGCCAAATGTGAAAATGGTGTTATTATAAGCTGGGTCAACGTGGATCAAGTTATAATTCCCGTAAAATGTGTTTGAGACACAGGGAAATGGGTAGCCTTAGACTCTGTCGGTAAGAGAGACAAAAGTAGATCAGTGGGATCCTGAAGGTCTGATGGTGAATGGTCATCTAAAGGAAATGGTATTCCTAAAGGATCCTCTATGGGTAGAGGAGAGAATGGGCTACACAAGGTTAATTCTCCTTGTGATGGTGTAGGTTGTGAACATGTATCTCCTATGAGTAGTGCTGGTGCCACTAACAACTACTCAGTAATTTGAGGGGCCAAAGGCGGTGTGCTAAGTATAGGCTCTACCACAGGTGAAGGAGAAAATGAAGGTGGTTCCCCTGTGGGTGGAGAAGTATATGAAATTTTTTCTTGTCTAGGTAGTGGAGCTCGGGATAAGATTTGTTCTATGGAAGGAACATGAGGCAATTGGGAAGAAATTGGTATGTCATTGAAAATAACATGGACCTCACGGACATTACTATAATTGTTTGAAGTTTCACCAGCTTGGTTGGAAGATGGGGCATGATTAGGGAATGGCTTCTTGAATATGTGTAGGTTTTGGTTAGCGGGTGCATTCGGGATATCCAAGACTAGATCTCTGTTGTCTAACATTTCTTGGATGATATTATTGAAGGTGATGCAGTTATTATCACTATGACCTTTGACACGATGATAGTTACAAAAGTCATGTTCTTTATACCATGCATGCATGGGTCGCTCAGGGTCAAAACCAATATCTGGTTTAATAGGTGGAAGGGTAATGGCACCAGCCTTAACAATATTTTCTAAAACATAAGAGTAAGGTTCTCCTATCGGAGTGTACTTTTGTTATTATGGTATGAACTAGAAAGCTTGGATGGGAGAGAGATTAGAAAGAGGTTTGGCTAGATTTGATTGATGAGGTAGACCAACCTTGAGAACTATGACATTGGCAGGTCCTTTGGGTTTTAAATAGTTGTTTTGGGGTTATGAAGATTAAGAAGCATCATTTGATTTGAACGTGACACTCTTGTTATGAAGTTGAATTTTCTTCTCTTTCATAGCACAAATTTCCAGTTTTCATGCCATGGTGAATGCCTCATCAAAAGTGTGAAAGGTATACACTTGTAGAGTTGGTGAGACATGTCTTGCACAATCTGAGTAAACAAATCTTTGAGTTCATTTTAAGGTAACTAAAATGTGATCTAGTTAATTAGGATGTGCCAATGAGCGATAAAGTCGGTGATAGACTCATCGTCGTCTTATTGTGTGCAATATATATCAGTCATGGTAACCTTCTTAACAATGTTGATGGAGAAGTGATATAAGAAGTCTTAGGCTACTTGAATAAACAAGTAGATGGAGTGTCTTGGTATCCCACCGTCTTGGTCCAAGGAAGGTTCTGTCAAGGACATTGGGAAGGTTTTTACGAGTAAAGCATTATCATGGGTGATCAGGTAACACCCATGTTTAAAATATTGTAAATTTTGTTGTGGGTCATCTTTACTATTAAAACAGTTGAATTTTGGAATTTCCTAATGTACAAGGTATGGTTGAATGGGGATAGATGGATGAATGGGGTCATTATATATTTCATCGTAGGTGAGAAAAATAAGTGGTCTTGAAACCGATGGTTCTAGTTTCTACATATTTTCCATCATCAACTTGATGAGGTCATTTGTGAGTTGCGATGGAAGGGCACCTCCCATGGCATAAGGGGGTTGGTATTCAACCTGTGACATGGGAAGCATTCCATTATATGGTGATACCAAATAGGGAGGATGAGTATAAGGTACCGACATAGTGGGCATGTGCTGGAATGGGTGACAAATGAGATAGGAGATTTTTGATAGTATGTGTATGTAGGTGGGATGGTCATAGTGACTCTATTAACAATTTAGGGTAGTGTTTGTGGGATGGAGAGGACAAGATTCTAGAATGGAGTAGGGGTCATTGACACCATGGGTGGTTTTGTTACAATAGGTATTTGTGAGATGATGGGCATGGATGAGGTTATGATATAGGTGATTGTTTGTGGGATAACGAGATACTACGGGTGTAATCGATACAACAAACACAAAACTTGATCCACGGTGGTGTGGGTCCTAAGCTGTGAAGTCATTGGGAGTGAAGTAAGTTAAGGTAACACCACATTATTAGGGGCTGATGTGAAGTGGGAATAAGGGAAAGAGAGATGGATACATGCATGCCATATATAAAAACACTGAAGAGTCTGGGTGGAAGATTGAAAAAGGTTGAATCGTAAGGCCATGAGATTATGGTCAAGTAGTCATCAAAATTCCTACGAAATGGTGGTAGGTAGGGTTGGATCCATGGGTAATAAGACAAATGGTGGTGAAGGAATAGGTGGGAGTGGTTGAAAACTTGCGTGAAATGTAAGGGCGTTAGCTTGATTACGCGTCAACACCATGTGAACGAGTATATATGAGGTGATTTTTATCCTCCATATGACACAAGAAGCAACAGAATGGAGAAAACATGTGTTTATGGGTAGATTTGGGTAATATATCAATTTATGTTCAATACGAGTAAGCGATGCGATTAAGGTTGACCAATGTTGGTTAAGGAGTAACCGAGGTCAGTTACTATGAGACATAAATAGTTTAATCAAATGAGGAAAGACTAGTGACGGTCAGATGAACAAGTTGAATAATGAATGTTTATCAAAGCAAAGAGAGTACAGAGACTCCTTTGGAACTCGACAACAAAGAAAATGAAATAAGGGTTCTTTAGGAAATTTAACCCAAATGAACAAAAAACCAATGCCGATTCTTTGTGAAAATTGGAAAGATGTAGAAAAATGGATTGTTATGAATTTTAGTGTAATAAATAATCAACCCAGAGGTTTAGAGATGATGCAATGAAGTCCTGACACACTTAGAAGAAGTCAGAATACTCCAACTATGATTGTGGAGTGTGTAAGGTAGCAGAATGGAAAAATGGAGAAGTATATCCTCACACCTCAAAACACACATCAATCAAACACTAAAAACACGTACCTAACAAGTGACTTATAATGTGTTGAGCTTATACTATTTAGGAGACTGACTCATGAATTCAGAATAAATTTTTTTGGTGAGGAAGGCTTCCTTTAAAGAATGATATCTAAAAGGAGAGGTTTTAGCTATGTTATGGTGGGGGGCGGGCCATCCTCTAAGATAATGACTTGACGGAGGTAATGATTTAAGGAGTACCTACTAATTGGATCATGTGATCACTAATAGGTGTTCCTAGGTAAGATGTCATTTAAGAAAGATGTCTATATTTAAATTTTGTTCAAGTTTGGTAAGACATAGATAAAGAGAGAATGTGCTTTCTAGGATTCCTTGTGTCAACCATCAGTGGGCATGACTTCCAACATATAGGTTGTCCTCATTTTAATCTGAGCTAAATGGAGCAAATCATAATGTAATGTAACCAATTTTAAACCCAAATAGAAAATATTATGTTCGACAAAGCAAATGATGAGTATGAGAGGGTATGCTCTTTCACTAAATGTAGATTGCAATAAAGAAGAATGATTCCTTTTAAATGCACCAAGAGAAATGTTCCTTTTAGAGAAATTAGAAATAAAAGAGGATTAACGGGAAGAAAATTACTTTGTAATATTTTGAAAGGGAAACAAACACACAACTTTCACCTAAAAATGAAGAAAATGCAATAGAACCCCTAATGGGTCCCACCGGGTGTGCCAAAATGTTTCACTTGTTTTCTTTACATGTTTGAATGATTAAACAAATAGGGTTATGGGCTAGGAGGAGTACCTATCAAATGTGTTGGTTGATGGTTGTTATACATGTTATAACTTCTTGATCTAGTGCTGATTATGAGATCTTCCTTTTGGGTGGGAGGAACTACTTGAAATAGAAAATAAGACCACAAAATAATAGTTAAATAATATATGATAATGGACTGCCTAACGTATGCTAGATCTAAGAAGCATGATACTCCCTAGATGGCTATCAATCCATTGTTTAAAACAAATTGATGTGAGAAAAATAAAATTCCCACTATAGTTGATATGATATAGGTATCTCATTCAATCACAATAAGTAAATCTAATATAACGGGATAGGCTATAGTCATATTTGAAGTATGAGGTAAGCAAGGTAAGTCTTGGGATTGGCTAGGTCTTATTTTTGGTTGTTTAGGTCAATTGGTATTAGGTTGTTTGGCTCTGTTTTTGGGGAGGTATAAAATAGAAAGAGAAGCGTCGGCCAGTATAACCGACGATGGTTTAGTGATAAATGATGACGGTTACTACATAGTTTCAATAAATCAATACTTCATGATTTAGGGATTCATCGAAATCTCGATTCGGGGATGGTGAGGAGTGGGTGTAAGTCTAGGGAAGTGTTGGAAATACTCGAGAGATGTCCAATGGTCAAGTATGGGAGAATTTTCTTTGTGTGGGTGAGGGAATGATCAGACTTGTATGGATATAAATGGTGGGGAAGCGATAGTTCAAGTAGAAACTAATAACGGAATTAATAAATCCTATTAGAACAAAAATAGAAGAATTTTGGTTAACGGGATACTTACCTTGTGATGTAGATTTGATGGATGGATGGAGGTGATAGTTGATCGGAGGAATGGTTTTGGTGTCGTGGGATTACTTCTTAGAATTCTATTGTGGGTGCAATGCTTCTAGATCTTCTGGATTATGGTTCTAGATGCTTGGATACAGAAAGATGTTAGTTTTTCTTGCATGCAACCTTGATCTCATTCTCGCCTGGTCTTGAATGTGTCAAGCCCTCAAACAAGGTCTTAAGGTGAAGAAACGGTAACCAATGATGGTTCCATCTTGATTGATGTCGGTTTAGGTCGACCAATTTCAGTTAAGGTGGTATCCCTAGGTTTACTAAAATGGGTAAATGTTTCTAATTTCTTGGGCCAAGTTGGTTTGTTTTCACGAATTATAATGGAAGCTTCCCTTCTTATGAGCGGGAATGTGGCTAGAGAAATCTTAGGCATTGATTTTAGGGTTATACCAAATCTTAGCTCACAAGGAAAGTAATACTTAGTTATGGAAACATTCCAAGACTAGGTATAGGGTGAGGTGGTTGGAAGAGGTCTCTAGGTGAGGTGGAAATTAGGTCAATTGAGGTAATAAAATAATAAAAGTTGTGAGGATGAGGATTAATTTAATTAAAATAATTAAATTAATATTAATGTGGGGTGAAAGGGGCCATGGTTAGGTTCCCATGTTTAATTTTGTTATCTAATCGGTGGCTAAATGGGAATGTAACAAAATTTAGGTGTCTACAGTAAGCACTTCCATGAAATTCTTTCCACTTAGGATCATTCTCTCTCTTACCTCATTTTATCTAGGGTTTCAAACACATAAGCATTTGTTTACCTTTTTAACATTTGTTCATAAAACCTCGATGATGAAATGACCTCATTATTGTTGTGAAATATTTTAGAATAAATGTAATAACATCCCTAATATCCACAATGTCCCATGTAAAACACACAATTTATTGCTAGTATCGAAAACCCAATTCGAGCTAGAAATGACCTTGTTTCACAAAAACTACCATAACATGCAAAATACTCATCATGGAAACCTAAAAAAATTTCCCACAACAACATGATACACCATTCTCACATCTCCAATCATCACCATGTCACAAATATCTCTCAATGTTTCCCTCCACTATGATTTGCATAGCTAGCCCTTCTGGTTTTACACTGTAAAGGATAGGGTTAGTTGAGAAAACATCATAAACCATCATAAAAACTTTGCAAAATTTTGTAACGTGCACTGGTACATCATGAATCAAGTTTCCACATGAAACCATGTGCCCATATGGCTCCACAACGCATCCTCATGTCTTCTAATAGCCATACCTGGTCTAAATGAACACCTAAGACTTGGTCACCAACTTGTATCTACACCCTAAAAATCATGTAATTTCCCAATAACTAACCAAAAATTCTCACCATGCTACCAAAATTCTTCTCAAGTCACCAATAATCTCAAACCACCATGCACCATCACCTAGGCTAGTTAGGTCACTTGAATAGGTTTGCAAGAACAAGAAATTATCATTTTACCCATATATGCAACAAAAACATATATGAATCTCCATGTCATCATCACTCTGAGCATCATTTGACATACTCCATCATCCACTTTATCATTAATGAGGTTTTTCATCAATGACAACACCTAAACCATAGCATGTCAACAATCTCCCCTTTTTCATTGATAGAAAACCACCTAAACTTCTCCCCCTTTTAAAATAATGATAAATGCATACATGTACCTACATATTATACATATTTCTCAACTTCATAGGACCACCATTTCATTAGAAACATCAACCAAAAGTTTCATTCTAGCTCACAAACAAGCCATCTCTCTCAAAAAATTGATTTGTTTCAATTTTCAAGCATGAAAACTCTATGCTCCCCCGATCATAGCACATAAAACACCCAACCATGTGAATAATCATGAGGAAAGAAACATATTACCTCTTCCTAGAGCTATATTTCCACCATCTACCTTTTAAGCATGCAAAACTTTCCATTTTACATCCAAACTCTATTTTTACCTTAGAGAGACCACTATAGCAATTCAATACTTGAAGCATATATCTTAGGAACATGCCAATAATAATGTACAAGAGAAAAAAATTCATCTTCACTTCATTCATGGGCTACCTCAACTTTTCTAGATAAAAATTTAGCTATAAGTCTTTCACATTTTAGCATTTTTCAAACGTTGGGACTTGTTTCCCTAACTAAACACCTCGGTGCATTACATGAGGCCAAATTTGATGAGCTCAACAACACCATACACTTCATGATATTATATTTCACAACTTCCCTTGTACTTAGACCATTCATATCTAGTAGAAAAACATAAAATCAAGCTTATTACCTTGTTATTTTGTTAGGAAAATGACTTAGCCACTTTGACACTTCCCTAAAACTCCTTTTCAATGTTTGATAGTCATATTAGATTGATATAATGCAAATTTGAATCTTATCTTTCTTGGCCTTGGATATATCATCCAAATAACACCTCTTCTACCTTTAAATAGTCTATAAAACCTTCTAGAATAGAATAACATGCTCCCATGACTGATTTGGATCATACACATCATCCATACCAGTAAAATCATATTCTCACACCATTTCAACTATAATTACCATCATATCATTAACCTTTATTCATATCTATCTTTAACTTTGTCAAGATACACATATCTCTAGCACATGAGTTCACCTAGAGCACCTTTAAGGATTATAAACATGTACTTCCCGATGCAACCTATAATTTAGTGATACGAACCCTATGAAACCCTAGATGCACTAGCACATCACTCAGCCTAAACTAAGTGCTCACCTAAAGCATGCAAAAGGTACCAGGTCCCTCTTTAGGGTTTCTCTAGTAGGATGTTAACATGATGGAGATTTAATATATATAGTTCTATTACTAGCTCATCATTCTACAGAGCATACCAAATCTATATCTAAGGAAAAGTAGAATTAAGTACTAACCATGATGAGATCAAAAACATACTAGATTCAGATACACATAAAACTAACACTTAGATTTAGCCAATGTCCTTCATTATATTCAATGTAATAAGTTTATAGAAGCCTCATTACAATATCAATAATATGTGTGTAGTAGTTTTAACATCATATCTTTGTATATCTCAATCCCCTCTGTGTGTATATCTATTACATAGTTTACTACATATATATAAGGGTGGGGACTTTCCCTTCACCGCTTATCCATTCCAAAAATAGGTCGCATGTTATTATTAGCCATGCACCATTACAAAACTAGCCACACATGCAAGTGTGCTAACAATAGACTACTACCAGCTAACTAACAATAGCATATCTATTTCCGGCTTGTGTTTATGCAAAGTTATTCATATATAATCCTCCAAAATAGCCAATGCATGGAATGCGGGGCTCTACCTCATCTGTGTGCTCTACACGTCATCTCTAGAAATAGACCTTAATGAGAAAAATGGATAAGTCTCAAAAATTAAACTTCTATTCCGCATGCCTGTTCTCCCTATCCATTCATGCCTTTAAATATGACTCAATTCCCCATCAGCAGACTTCTTATATGATTTTTTTGGTGTTCTTTGATCAACATTACCCCACACTAATTTCATTATCACCCCGATAATGGTCATCTCCAAAAACTTAAGTAAAGAATAGAAGAATGGAAAGAATGAAAGAATGTATGAAAGAATATTTTTACTCTATAGTCTCTTCTTCAGCCTGAACAACTAATTTAGGATATTCCTATTTTATTTCAGCCTCCAAGGTCTACCATTCAGCGAGTGCTTCCTTTACATTTTTGGAATTTCCATAGTAATGAACTCCAATTCATCCCTCACAATCTCCCCTTTTTCATTTTACAAGACCAACACAATGTTGGACATCACAGTCATCCTTCCCTCTAGTAAATCCATATTCTGCGCAATGATATTCCCAAGCTCTTCTAACCGAGTCTTGTGTGGTTCTTTTGTTGTTTGGGGCCTCATGCTTATGCTCAACCATTGATAATCTTTCTGCGTGGCCCAATTTTTTGTCCTTCATTGCTTTTTGGACCTCATTGTTCTCATCTAGGTTTTTATGTTGATGAATGCCTCTTGAGATGTGTAAATGTTTAAGGCTTGGTTTGTTTTCTTCAATTCTTCTTGCATCACTTGCAATAGTCCTTCATAGGATGTAATCTTCTCGTATCACTAAATACTTCTCTTGTTCTACCTCTTGTGATGGATCCTTTGATTCGGCATGTGTGGAGGATCATCTTCAAGAACTAGGTCCACCAAATTTCCTACATAGTGTATTCTTTGAATGAAATGTCTCTGTGGTACATTTGGCTCCAAGTCACGGCCTAGCTCTTATGACATGTTGGTATCCGAGACTTAATCTCCTTCACAACTTGAACAACATCATGAATCTACACAAGACACTCAAGGATAGACAGATTTTTGTATGTCATTTGTAGCCGGGGATCACACCTATCTCGCTTGTTTGCATTCAAGAATTGAGGAGTGCATAGCACCTTCATAAGGGTTTTAATATAACCCTCACTATTTTAGGTTGTGCCTATCAACCAAGGCAAGAGAACCTGTATTGCAGCCTCTATATGGTAAGGAGATGAAGATATCCTTGTGTTTTATATATGGTGTGGAGGAGGCTTTGTGAAAACATGATCAAATATCCATTATACAAACTCAAAAGACTTGTCACTACTAAATGATGGAAATGTTCTCAAAATAAAGCTAGAGTTGCTAAAGACATGATAAAACCTTGTGCATTTTTGTGAAAGGATTGAATTATTTTGTGGACACACAATGCAGATGTAGGGGTATTATAGGTAGGATGAGTTAATTTAAAATTAAATTCTGATGAGAGACCTTGGAACAAGAGTAGCTAGAAATCATCACCTTCTTTGGGAAACCTTGCAAAATAATTACAACACCTAAATAGCAGAAATGTTTCAATGAATTTAAAGTGCTCTTTCAACCAGGATGTGTGCACAATGGATGCCCAAATATGCACTATTCCATACAAAATTTGATAGCCTACCACAAAGGCTTGAAGAAAAATATCAATAAAGCATTCAGAACCCCTTGTTAGATCATGTCCTAAGGTACACCCAAAGGTTTGTAAATACCCTCAATTTACAAGGAAGGTAAGATGGATTTAAATTTTTTATCTCCACTCAAATGAATGCTCTTCTGAATGGAAGATTGCAAATGCCTTCAAACCCTCTACAAGAAATGAGACCATGTATGACCAATAAAGATCCCAAACACAAGATTGCAACATGAGCATGAAACACAAATTGAAAACATACTGAAATACAAGTGCATGCAAGCTTTTCCAAGAGATAAAACCAATTAATCCAAGAATTTGATCAAATATATCAGCAAGGGAAAGTTATTTAGACAATATCAAAGCTTTTGATGGCTTTACAGCTGAAACCAACTCAACATGATGAACATTTGATGCAAACTGGAATCAAAATGGCTCTCAGGCAGTTTCTCAAAAGGGAAATGGACTTCTTCCAGTCTTTTCCTGTGAAATTTTTTCTCTCTTTCTCCAAAATTCTCAACAGACCTCTAAAATGTTTCCAAAACTACATCATATACCCTATGCCATCTTGGATCCTTGCATCCCAAGCAAATAATATGCCAAAGGGATCAAATTTGTTACAAAACCCTATCCATTTGATGAAAAATGATATAAAACTGTGAAATAGCTCACCAAATGCCAGAGATGCACAAATATTTTAAAATATTGCATGAAATCAGATCCTTATCCATCCCAGGGTCATGTTTTTGGCATTCCACCATGCCATCATGCATTTGCAATCATTTTTCACCTTTTACTCTTGTCATTTTTACCTTTTACATGTTTTTCATAGGATGAGGAAAATATTTCATGAAAATCACTATAGGGCACTGAAATAGCTCAAATGAATGATTCCATTGCACTCAGAGGGCCAAGGGGATGCGGATTCATATAAAATTTCATGTGATTTGGTGAAGAAATGATGAATCCAAGCTTCCTAGAGCTTCCATGGCGCCCAAAAATGAGAATGCACAACAACCGTTGATTAAAATCAACTTTAAATTTCTGCCCTCCACGTGTCAGATGGGATCTCGAATATTCTCCTTTTGTCTTTGGATGAGGTGGGACACATGCCCAAATACCATTGGACTGGACCTTTTCCTTCAAAAATGCATTTTAAAACTTTTTTGACCTCGGGAAAATTTTGAATATTTTCCTGCACGAGCCCCTGGACACGCCACATGTCCTCCTGTGGGCCCCACCAAGAACCGCGGGCCAAATTTATGAATTTTTCTCCTTTTTTGAGAAAAGGAAAATTTTCTCAAAAACCTCCGTGGGCCCGAACACCCGCTGCTCCTTCTGCCACGTGTCGCCCCCTGATTGGATGCGGGGGGACACCTTCAATTTTTCCTCATCGCTCCTTGGCGGATTTATTTTTGATTTTGAGATTTTTTCCTCCAAAGGAAAAAAATCCCAACCATTCCCAAATCCCCACTCCCTTTGCTATCATGGACATGTGTCCTCCTTCCATTGATCGTGGGACTACCTTGCATTTTTTACCCTTTAAACATAGGGGCAAAAATTCACGAACTTCTCCTTCGGCCCCTTCTTCCATCTTGCCTCCCTGACACGTGTTCAAAAATGATTGGCTGCGGAGCCAATCCTTATTTTTTTCCATTTATACCAAGGGAAAAAATTCACAAAAACTTTCATTGGCCCCCCATTTCCATTTCTCCTCCCGGACACGTGTCTGCTTTCTACTGGTTGCGGGCCTGTGGGAAAAAAATTGATTTTGGCACTTTGAAGTTAAAACTTCAAAGTCTTCAAAACTTCCACCCCTAATATGGCCTTTCCTGGACACGTGTCCACCTTTCATTGGGTGCAGGCCTCCGGATCAAAATTTTCCCCTAGCAATTTGAAGCCAAAAACTTTGAAAAAATTTCTAACTCCCCGCTTTTCCTTTCGACATCACTGTGCTACGTGTCCACTTCTCATTGGGCGCGGGTTTGTGGGAAAAATTTTAACTTCAACATTTTGAAGTTAAAAACTTCAAAATTTTCACAAACTCCACCCCTCTCACATGCTAACTTTCTTGGACATGTGTCGCCTTCCCATTGGTCGTGGGCTCGTGGGCCAAATTTTTCCTCTGACACCTTGAGCCAAAAAACATCAAAAATTTCCCAAGTGCTTCGCCATCCGCCTGGCCTTCCTATGCCATGTGTCAACTTCTCATTCGCTGTGGGCCTTCGGGCAAAAATTTAATTTCAAGAAATTTTTCCAAAATGGAAGAAAATTTTCCTAAGTTACTTCCGTCACCCGCCAATCCTCGACCAATCATATCAGGTCACGTAAGCACATCCCTGTGACACTACGGGGCCACGAAGGAAAAAGTTGATTTTGAGAAATTTGTAAAAATGAAGGCAAAATTTTTAAGTGACCTCTCGCATCTCAATGCTCCATCTGTCTAATCAAATCATGCCACATAGGCATAGTAGGAAAATGCGGGGCTACGGAGCAAATTTTCCCTTCACCAAAAATTGAAATTTTGACAAGTTATAACATTTCTTCCTACCACACCCACCAATGAGAGCCTGCCATGTCAGCATAAACTTTTCCTTGATAAATTTGATGGGTAGAACATGCCCGTATGCCCGTCAAAATGAAAAAACGTAGGGGATGCTTCTGAAATCGAATTTTCTCACAAAGAAGATGGATTTTTTTGGTTTTGAATCCAACGAAACATGATGTGGGGATGATTTAAGCTTGGGGAGTGAGATTTCACCCTCATAAAAATGGAATTCGATCAAACACGGGTTTCTTTCACTCTTTGGCCAAGGAAAAATAACGCAGCCCATGCAACATGAAAAACTAGGGCACAAATAAAGGGGAAACTTGGATTTTGTTTCAAAAAGGGGCAGAATAACAACATTGAGGGCAGTTTGAAAACATTCAACTGGATAAAATGAGTTACAGATCTTCAGCTCGAGCCACAAGGACGTTTTGGAGTAAAAATGGAACATGGAGAATTAGAGTAAAGTGTGCAAACCCATAAATTACACCAACATGAATTTTTCACCAATTATTTTGTGATCTTTGATAAATATAGCATTCGTTTTCAACATTAAGTCTTTCTCCTATGTTAAGCGCACTATTTACGCATCCTTATTTTTGATCTCTTCCCGAGCACCCTAATTTTTGAAACCTTGTCCATATTACACCTCACCACCTCTATTGACACTTTGAAAAATGCATTACTCACCTATTCATCTGACATGACAATAGGCTTTACCGTCATGTGTCTAGCTTGAGGTGTTTTCTTCAACCTCCTTGATATACATGACTCCTCACACACATCAAAATCTAGCTCATCCATGTGTGTGTGCATGGACCATGATAATTGCTTCCTCATGTGCACTGTGGCCATATCTTCATCCATTAGTTCCCAGCCATATAATTCCTTTTGTGACAGAGTGCTCTGGAAATGGGTGTAGACAATTTTACCTGCATCCTCTACATAACCCATGGCTGGTGGAATGTGCTCTCCACTTGTTCTTCTAGACTAAGGCTTCTTAGGAACTTGAGCTTCCAAATTTGGGACTTGTGTCTCCATGTCCTGAGTAGTCTCTATAGTTATCTCATCTATTCCCTTTTCCTCCTCTTCTCCTCGCTTCATTTCTTCATCTTTCCTTTCTACATTATCTATAGGTGTAGGAGAAGTAGTGGCACTTTTCTTTTGAATCTTCCACCTCCTCATTAAACTTTAATTTCCTTCTCCTTTATGTTGTTTTCTCCTTCTGTGGAGAGATTCTAGGTGATTTGCACACTATTTTTGGAGTAGCACCTTGTGTCCTTATTCTCCTGAATACTCACTTAAATTTGTGCTCTCCTTGGACTACATCCAAATCCTCATCATCCCCTTCTTGTGGTTGAGGTGGTGTAGTGGTACGCTTAGCTTCATCATTGTTCATAGGATGTCTTCTACCTCTATTATCCAAACCACCACTATCCTCACACTCATCCTACTCATCCTCCACTTCTATTGGATCTATGGGCTTAGGAACTGGGACATTCTCCATTGTATGCTTTCCCTTTGGTGGTCTTTGGAAGTACAAACTCATATTCCACCGCTTGTTAATCTCCATCTTGGGCTTGAGTTGAAGATACGCCAATGCTGCTCCAATATCTCCCACATCTAGACTTATTCATTTAACACTTAATAAATCTAAAATGAGCTTTTCAATATATGCACCCCACCTTGGATACACATATTTTTTCCTAAGTTTGTGGTAGTCACAATCTACCTTATCCGCATTGAATGTCGGTCACCGCGTGTCTGTGAACCTATGTCTTGATTCTGGAAGTACCTTTTTGTGAAGGAATATGGTAACTTACACCAAGGGCTTCTTGCTTCATGTCTCATGACGAACCACGCTATACGAAATGTTGGTATGGAGTGAACTAAATTTCCTTTCCAACCACGAGAAGGCAAGTCCTTGCGGATGTGCCATTCTTCCTCAAAAGTCATGTGGAGCCTATCATACCACTTCTCAACCCTTTTCTTGACCTACTCTATCATGGATCCCTCACACAAGACTTTTGGAAGCATTCTACAGGTGACTTGTGTTCCATGGGATACTCTCATATCTTCTCCTTCATTCCATCGGTACTCTAATCTCTATTAACACCGGTGATAATAGAATAGCTCCAAAGCTGATATTTCCTCCTACGCGCACTTCCTCAATAATTGTTTCTACAATATGACATGAATTTTTTTTTACTATCCCTTCGACATATTTTTGGCAATGTGCAGCCACATGGTGTTAACTTATGGCCACCTTTCCTGGTCATTTAGCTTTGTAACAAGATGTGTGGCTGCTTACACCACTAGATACTTCTTCAATTTATCGATTTCCATGCTACACGGACCCTTTGTGTACCCCAAATCCTTCTCGGTCTCGATATTGTGGCCTTACTTGTTAAATCATATTTCAAAACTTATCCTATGATTTTTAATCCCGTTCTGTGAGAGATGAGCACGACTAAAATTCGGCTTGGTGTCCTGTAAAGTAGAAAACATCTTTATGCGAGTCTACTCATGAGCCACTAGTATAAAGGCTCATATTTCTGAAGTAAGGGAGTTCATATATTTGGTAAACTCCTATCTTATTTAAGAGCTTCTTGCCAACATTGTCATACACTCGGCGTGTCTTCCACCATGTGTTTATTTTTCTTTGTGTCAGCAACGTGTCAATATCCTTCTTATTCTTTGTGGTACAGTGATTATACTCACTCACCTTATTTTTACTATGTGAGAATCCCACTCTTGGTGATGATAATGTTGTCTCGAATATTTCATTTCGAAAAATTTCTTTCGGAGCTATCTCCTTTTCTTCTTCTACCACCTTCTTCTTTCCCTTCACTCCTACTATAACTACTTTCTTGGGTTCCATTTCTACCTTGTAATCCTTTTTATATCCTTGCCTCTTGAATTATACAATGTGTGAATCAAACCCTAGCTCAATTAAGCATGCCCTAGGTGAAATAATGTGCCCTAGCTCATCTCTTTTGCCTTGCTTTGATCAAACCCTTCACCACTGTGTGGATGCAAGCTCTTTTGGTGCCTAGATCTCTTTGTCATGACTGGTCACACACCTTTCACACCTCAATACGATCACTCGACTCTTCATACATGGCTCCTTTTCAAACACTCTTAATCAAAATGGTAAAAATGAACTTGCATCCCATTCCTATATATATTTTCAAATTTTTGATGCATTCATTGCTCCATGACCTACCAAATATCCTCTCATTAATTGACCAATTCCATCCTTTCCACGTGTTACATATTCATGCCTCAGCTATAACCTTCTAGCATGGCTTCCTACCGATTGGTCATAGAATTCTCTTGATTGCACTTCCTTGCACCCGATTACCTCGTCACTACACCTTCTCTTTGGTAGTTTCTATGTTATCTACTTACCTTGTGTTATACTATTCCTTCATTCATCTCCATCTTTGGTCACTTTTTAGAGGCAATCCTTTGAATTGAAGAACACCCATAGTAGCTTATTCCTTTCACCTTTCAATTCCCACAATCTTGTACCTGGATATCAACAACCACCCCACACTAAAATTATGTGTAATCCTCTGCGCATAAACAAGCTTCATATAGTAATTAGCTTCATGCATGTAAGCACACTTATTTTACAACACACGAACTAAATTAAAAAAGCGAGTGATAAAGAAGAAAACAAATTAAGGAAAGAAAAATTGAAAACCTAATCTAAATGGAAATATTGCCTTATTACAAACACTAAGAAGACTTATTTATAGTAGCGCTTCAGCCTACACCTATTGAAGTAAATAGGTAGCAATGTTCCATCAAGTGCTTCTAACTAGAAAGCACTGTTTCAAGGATGTAAGTAATAACATACGACCCTAACCAATCTACCTTAATTTTTCCTAGATGGTGCAAGAACTTAGAGTCATAGAGAAGTACCATTTGTCCAATCTTAAGCTTCTTATCCCTTATGTTTCTTTTGTTTCATGCTTTTTACCTATCCTTTTCTTACTTGACTCTAACATGCTATGGCCCATCACTCATCTAGATGAATTATCTTTTAAATCCATTCTTCTAAAGCTTTCTCATCAACTAGACATCCGAGAATGCACAATACGCAAAGAAGGTAACACAAAATCCATAGGAAGAATGGCTTCTACCCCAAACACTAACAAAAATGTTGTGGCTTTGTTCAACCTTTTTGTATGTTGTTCTATATGCCCAAAGTACTACAAATACTTTATCATCCCAATGATTTTTCCAACATCACAAATTTTTGTCAATGTGTGGCTCAAAATTTTGTTGAAATCCTCAACAATTCTATTTTCCTAAGGATGATATCACGAACTCATTCAATAAAATTCTGATTAACTCATTAAAAAAATGTATGCCCCTATCTTTGGTCAAACTCAAAGGACATCCATACCTTGTCATAATATGTTCCCATAGAAAGCGAGATGATGTAACCACCGTAAAGTCCTTGGTAGGTGTTACTTCTTCCTAACGTGTCGATATAGTCTGTGCTAGTGATAATATAGCATGATCCAATTTTGCATGTAGCTGGTGAAATAGGACCCACAAAATATATAGCCCATTTCTCAAATGGTTCTGTGCTAGTAATAGGTCTCAGAGGAATTTCATCTCACTAACCCGATCTTCCAAGACATTGACAATGATCACATGCCTTACAAAATTCCTTAAAATATTTATAGAGGGTCTCCCACCATAATCCAAATGAGTAGAATCTTAGGCGTTGTTGCATCACCTACATAGTGGCCTCCCTGCAATTCTACCATTAGCTTCTTCAATAATGCCCATGTGCTCATGTTCTAATACACAACAAAGTGCAATATTTTATCCGACCCATTTTGTACAACTCATCACTAATTAATATATAAGGTGTAGGTGAACTTCCCATGGATGTCATAAGAAATGGAATTCAGCTACCTCTGGACACAAATAAGTGGAAATTGAGTATTTTAAGATATAATTGTTCCAGACACCATGAAACCACGCATCCACAACTCAAGTCCAAATTATATTAGCATCATAAACAGCCCAGAATTCTTCCCGCATCTAGACAAGTGCACGATACCTCTAATTCTATTTAGATGCATAAGCAACCAGCCACTCATACAATTCTACTGGAAAGATATCAAAAATATCTCATATAGATTATCATACAAATTCTGTTCCACCCAAGTGCATGTGTTATACTCAGATCCAATGTTGAACCGTCATGCATATTCTTCTTCCAGATTGGGTATTCGTTCTTCAATACTTGCTAAGGTCAACCGGTATGTCTTCATTGCGAACCATCCTGAAAACAACTGAAAAAGAGGTCCCGACAATGGAACCAATGATGCAGCCTAGAATTCATTGATATGAACCCTATGAAAACCTAGACACATTGACACATCACTCATCCTAAACTAATCGCTCACCCAAAGCACGCAAAGGTACCACATCCCTCTTTAGGTTTGCTATATCAGGATGTTAGCATGATCGATACTTAACATATATAGTTCTATTACTAGCTCATCATTCTATAGAGCATACCAGATCTATATCTAAGGAAAAGTATAATTAAGGATTAACCATGATGAGATAAAAAACATACTAAATTTAGATACACATAGAACTAACACTTAGATTCAGCCAATGTCTTTCATTATATTCAATGTAATAAGTTTGCAGAAGCCTCATTACAATATCAGTAGTATGCACGTAGCAGTTTTAACAATGTATCTCTATATATCTCGATCCCCTCTATGTGTATATCTATTACATAGTTTACCACATATATATAAGGGTGGGGACTTTCCCTTTACCACTTATTCATTCCAAAAATAGCCTACATGTTATTCTTAGCCACGCGCCTTTACAAAACTAGCCACACATGTAAGTGCGCTAACAATAGACTAGTAGTAGCTAACTGATAATAACATATCTATTTCTGGCTTGTTTCGATGTAAAGTGCTTCATATCAAATCCTCCAAAAATAGACAATGCATAGCGCACACATCTCTACCTTGTTTGTGTGCTTTGTACGTCATCTCTAGAAATAGAACTTAATGAGTGAAATGGCTAAGTCCTAAAAATTGAACTAATGTTCCATGCGCACGTTCTCCCTATCCATTCATGCCTTTGAATATGACTCACTTCCCTGTGCAAACTTCTTATTTTCTTTTTTAAGTGTTCTTTGATCAACATCACCTATCGTGAAGACTTCGTTACAACCCCGAGCATCATTTTGTTCTTCACATATTACATTGACATCATATCAAACCTACTAAGGTCTTGATCCATATTTTTGACCTAAGCATAACTTCAAATTTATTAACCATCCATTGATCATGCACATACCTTGAACTCTTTTTGAATAACTATCCATGAGTGATCATTTTAAGATAAGAGAATCTCATACTTTTCCTTTGATACATACCCTACACTTATAGTAGATCATCTTGCACATGGAGCCATAAAGCGAGCCAAAATATTCTTATAATGTCTAATATCATCTTCATTACTCAACTTCAAGGAATATAAACACCTTCATATATGCCTACATATGTCTTCTGAAACTCAAATTCATCAAGGAGATTAGAAATTTGTTTATACACTGTAAAAGCACAAAATCATACCTATGAGCATTATTTTACCTAGATAACACACACTTTCCTTTATAGTGAATATCACAACTAGATGAGATAACATATGAAGACCAATATCTCTTCCTCAAAACACAATATTGAATCCATTATACTCAAACACAACCATTTGGAGGTTTCATACCTCCTTTGAAAGTGACCTGCATGCCTATAATAGTCCGTACATACTCAAATATAGTTTTAAAGCTCCAAGAATACATAGGATAAATCCCTCACACATTTTAACCTTATACCATCATATTACACTAATTCATAGGTTTCACATTCATATACAAGTATTTTAAGCTCGAGAATCAACAAAAATTCACTATACCTTCTTCACATCACCAATGCACAGTCATAACCTACTAGCCTTTAAATAAATGAAAATCACACTTAGCTTTTGATGAAGATACTTTCATGAAGAAAAATTACCTATTACAGATACCCATTTGGTTGTAATACCACCTCCATGAATCTTGAATCATGCTCTTGAAGAAAACTTACCTACCTTGTGATTTATTCCATTAGCAATTAGGCCTTTTGAATTCTCACCACAATTATTTGTACTATCAAGAACCCTAGAAATTTTATACACTTTCAGGATCTAAAACCACATGAATCATAAATAACCCATTGTGTAGAAACTTTGTTTAAATTTTTATCTCTAGACTCCACCATTTACACATTCATCTACAATATTTCCTTCATACCATTCTTTATAGAGCACCGAAATCATTTATGATAGAGGAACTATAAGAATGCACATTTTTAATTTCTAGAGATCAAAATTGGTTCAAAACTTCTTCACAGAGCATTATAACATTTTAAATCATGAAGAACACTCTAGACTAACAAATAACCTAGAAAATTTGGACTTAAGAAACACAAAAAGAAAATGACAGACCAATTAATGACCATGATGCCTTGGAGAGATAAACACATCATGAATTATCTTTTGAGACATATTCAAGGATTCACATATAACATATAAACTTGAACACACTTGATTCATGTATTTATGGTTCTTGACTCAGATCATACAACATGAGATGATACAGAGTTTAAACTCTTCCACCTACTCTAACCACAAACTCAATTATTACTTTGTAATCTTGACATGGAACAATATGAATACACAAACTAAAAAATAAGAGAAACATACCTCTACATTGTGATCAAGACAACTAATAATAGATATCCATCAATTTTTTCCTTGGAGTAGATGTATTTCATTTATTACTCATTATGACACTTTCCTTATCCATTCACAATTTTTCAAGTGTTGAGGTCATTCCCGGTTTGTCTCTTAGATACTCAAAGGTGGGATTTGGGAAATGATTTTTCATAATATCATCTACTTCCTCCTTGGTATAAAAATTCTCCAATTTGTTGCATTATTTACTTAATTTATCTCTTAAATAATTATACTTAATGGGAATGTGTTTGGTCTTAGAATGCAAAATTGGATTCTTTGACACACTGATTGCACTAGTGCTATCACAAAGAATAGATGTAGGTCCATCACACTTAACCTTGTAATCATCCAAAGTATACCTCATCCACATAACTTGAGAACAACAATGAGAAATAACTACATACTCAGCTTCAGAGGTTGAGAGAGCCACAAGATATTTTTTCTTTCTTGACCAAGAAACAAGACATCCTCCAACAAAGAATGCACCACCACTAGTAATTTTTATATCATCCATACTTCCTAATCAATTGACATCGAGTAATTTATTAATTCAAATCTCTCACTTCTTAGATACCACAACCCAAATTCAATATTCCCTTTAAGATATCTAAATATCCTTTTCACTTTGCTTGAAGATGAGATTCTCTAGGATCTTCTTGAAACCTCCTAACTAGGCCAACAACTTGCACAATATCAGGTCTTGAGGTAGTTGCATAAAGAAGGTTTTCAATCATGGATCTATAATTATATTGATTCACTTTAGGAGAATCATCTTCCTTGTTAATTTTGCATCCTGTAACCATGGGAGTACCAATAAGCTTGCAATCATCCATTTGAAACTTCTTAAGAATTTCCTTGATGTACTTGGATTGAGATATGAATATACCTTTTCTGATTGACTCACTTGTAGTCTAAGGAAAAAGGAAATATCACCAAGCATAGACATCTCAAATTCTCTCTTCATAACTTTAGCAAAATCATGAGTCATGTGTTCATCATCTCCACCAAATATAATGTCATCCAAATACGCCACCACAATAAAAATGCTCTCCTTCAATTTTATTGTACAATTTTCTATCATAAACTCCTTTCTTGAAACCTTGCTCAATAAAGTATTTAAAATCCTTTCATACCAATCTCTAGAAGCTTTCTTTAGGTGATAGAGTGCCTTATTTAGTTTGCATACACAATTCCTTATCAAGTAAAATAAAAACTTCAGGATGCTCCATATATAATTCCTCATCAATATATTCATTCAAGAAGGAATATTTTACATCCATTTGATAGACTTTAAAACCCTTAAACCCTACATATGCTAAGAATAATCTGATTGCTTCCATCCTAGCTAAAGGATAAAATGTCTCATCAAAATCATTTCCCTCAACTTGAGAATATACCTTACAAACTAATCTTGATTTATTTCTTGTGACTTATCCATCCTCATTAAGTTTATTTCTAAACACCCATTTATATCCAATCACATTCTTATCCTTTGGTCTAGGTACTAATTCCCAAGTCTTGTTATTTTCAATTTGATCTAGCTATTCATTCATAGCCTTTATCCAACATTCATCTTTGCTAGCTTCTACTACATTTTTAGGTTCAAATTTTGAAATAAAAGTAGAGTTCTCTTGATTTTTAAGACTTACCAATTTCCTCCTTGTAGTAACTCTAACATATTTCTTTCCTAAGATCTAATTTTTAGGATGATCTCTCCTAATTTTCCTTGATGGAACCTTGGTGTCTTACATTTCTTTCTCATCATCATTTTATTTTTTTCTATAAAAACATCAGCTTCTACTTATTTAGGATCAACCTAATAATGATCCTCCTTTGTCTTGGAAGAAGATCTCATAGGATAAGATTCATAAAATTTCACACTTGCACTCTCAACTATAGTTTTTAACCTCTTGTTATAGAAAATATAGGTTAAACCTCTTGTGGGATAACACAAAAATATACCTTCATCAGATCTAGAATAAAACTTACCAATATTGTCTTTAATCCTTTTGATAAATCATCTTCAACCAAAGACTCTATAACATTCCACATTGACTGGTCTTCCTCTCCATAGTTAATATGGGATTTTTTCATGGTTCACACTTAGTTGACATCTGTTAAGAATATATATAGCAGTACAAATTTCCTCCTTCCAGTAGCCATTTGGTAATCTAGATTCATTCAAGTATGGTCCTTTTCATATCTTGTACAATCTTATTCTTCCTTTCAACCAACACATTTTTTGGGAGCTCTAGATGCTGCAAATTATCTCTTAATGTCATGAACTCTACAAAACACATCAAATGAATCAAAACAAAACTCACCTCCATTATTTTATCTAATGGACTTTATCCATCCATTCCACTCATTTTCAATAAGAGCTTTGAAAAACTTGAAAACATCAAAAGCATCTGATTTGTTTCTCAAACATGCCACCCAAGTGCATCAAGTGAAATAATTAATAAGAAGCATAAAATAATAGTCACTTGAAGTACTTTCAGTCCTCATAGGTCCACAAAGATCAGTATGAATCAATTGAAGTGGACTATTGGTGGATTCATGTTCATTAGTATTGAATATTCTTCTAGTTTTCTTTCCATGGAGACATGTTTTGCACAAAGTATCCTCTAGTTTGCTGATCTTAGGTATATTTCTCACACAATTGTTAGAGTTTATCTTAATAAGATTATCAAAATTTACATGTCCTACTCTCCTATGCTAAAACTAACTATCATTCATCTTACTCATAAGACACCTTTCTTTGTTGATTTCCTTAATAATATACATGTTATTGTCAGTTCTCTTTGCTTTGGAAACAAACTTACCTATATCACCTTTCTTAATCTTGTAACCCTTGTCATCAAAAGATAAAAGATATCATTATTTATATATTTGGCTTACACTAAGTAGATTGTGCTTCAAGCTATCAACATACAAAACATCCTTGGTGAGTGTTTTTCCATTATACAAACTCAAAGAACCTCTTCCTAAGATATTTATGGAAGAATTGTCTCCAAACCTAATTAACCCTTCATCATTAATTTATAAGGTGATAAACTTAATCTTGTCTCCTATCATATGGGATGAAAAACCACTTTCAATACACTAAATTAGATTTTCATCTTGACTATGAAAAGTAGTTTGATAAATACCACATACTTCATCATTCTTCAAAGTGGATGAAAGTGATGTACATACTTCATAAATATCATTCCATATATCAAGCCCCAAAGGTTTCAAGTAATGCCAAATTTTTATTAATTGAAACATACTAGATCACTCTTTACAATAATCCATGATAGTGCTTAGGAAGATCTCCTTTCAAGTGGTTAAACTTCTCCAAAATAACCTTCTCGATATAAAGTTTTGGAAGAAAAAAGGACTAAGGGAGCGGGGTGCATCAATACTTACAAAATTTAATCAAATTTCATATTACTTATTCAAATTACAAAAACAACTTATTCAACCATTTTTGTATGCACAATATCAAATACCATACATGAAATGAACCATGAACAAGAGAATAAACACAATGACACGAGATATGAGTGGAAAACCCTCATATGGATGAAAACCCACTAAAACATAATATTTATATTGATATTTTCTAAATTTAATGAGGTACCAACCCCACAAGGAACACCAACCCTACAAGGAGAAACAAATACTAGTTTTTTGAATAAAAAACTCCACAAGGAGGCTACAACCCACCAAGATCATCAAACACCCACTCAACAACCTTATGATGAAGATATATAATGTATGTTTCTGTCACAACTGATTTGAGATAAAAAATTCAGCTATCACTCCTTCGAAGCCTTATTCAAACCCTAGGTATTCAAACTTGCATGTACTTCTTAACTTTCTTAACTCTTCAAAGAATCAAAACATTGCACATAGGCTTGTTTTTATTCTTAAACCTATCACACACTCTCTTAACTCTCAAAACATGCATTTTTACCTATAAAACTCTCACACCTAGGTCAAAAATTTTGCACACACTCAACTAGTTCCAAAGTACACCCAAAATGTCACTTTAATAAGCTCTTCTTGATTCAAATTCAAAACCAGTCGGTTTCCCTCGTATATGCATACCAAACTAGACAAGATAATTAATTGAAACCAACACCTATTAGTTCTAAATAAAAATTTAATCTACCATTAACATCATGATAAGATATTAAAGGAATAATTATTTTAATGCATAAATATGAATGAACATCTAATGCTTAAACCATTCCTACTCTTGTAAATGTATGATTTCTATCAAATTATGAACCTATTTAGATCATAAGAAATCAATTTGTGTGTTGTCTCTAGATGATGAAAGGATCTCACTAAAATGGATACAAAGCCATGTTTAGATCTTCCTTTACTACTCAAATATGAGAGAATGGATGCAAAGATGAAGTAGTTATTCCAACAATGGAGAATGCTCTTATCATATGCCTATAGTAATCACTATAAAAAAGTGTGTGTGTGTGTGTGTGTGTGTGTGTGTGTGTGTGTGTGTGTGTGTGTGTGTGTGTGTGTGTGTGTGTGTGTGTGTGTGTGTGTGTGTGTGTGTGTGTGTGTGTGTGTGTGTGTGTGTGTGAAAGAAGGTAGGAGGGTCCTTTATATAGATTTCCAATTTGGGAGAATCTTGCAAACTAGTGCATGTGGGATAAAGGATAAAGTAGATTTAGAAGAAATAAGCTTGATTAGAGGAATTAACAAGTGATTAGCAACTCATGGGAGTTGGAGATGATTTAATTAATCAACTAGGATTAATTAATATGCTAGAATAAGATTAGAAAGCTACTTTAAGGTGATTTAGAGGGAAATAGGTATGATTTGGATGATTTTATAGAGGTATTTAACTAATAAGAAGGTTTATTGATTAAATACAAGGTTTAAAAGGCTTAATTAACTAATAATAGTTAATTATTCAATTAGAAGAGGATTATAACTAACAAATTGTCATTAATTGGCATCTAGAATGGGATAAAGACTAGTTAATTAACAAAGTGTCGGTAATTGACCAAAATAGTGGGGAACGTTAGTTAATTAACAGGAAAACACTAATTATAAAAAGAAATGATGAGATAGATGATAGTTATTACAATCTTAGTATTAAAAATACGTAGGTATATTTTACGTTTCTACACCCTCCTTTAGCTTGACCATAAAAATTAAAAACATCACATAAGAATCATTAAAACATTCCCAACTTATCCATATAGGTTGGCCATGCCAAAAACCTATCACCTTGCACTTAAATCCTACAAAATCACATCACTAGGATGATAAAAATTCTTTAACATTAAATAAACTTTTATTAAATCTCTATAAATCACCACACATGTGTAATATTAAATTGAAACATCATCCATAGTTGTAATCTACTTGAACCAATCAACTTATTTCATTTATTTGGCCACTAGCCCATTTTTTTCTCAAAACAGTTGTTTCAATAACCTAATTTTACCTTTGGGCCAAAATCACACCAGAAAAACATCAAATATGGCATGTTATGTATCAATGGAAATAGAAAAACCTTTAGAACACTTATAAGAAAGGTAGAGCTCATGAAACAATAATATGTTCAAACCACAACTACATTTGTCTTCAAAGAAAATAACCTATAAAAAAACTAGTTTTGTTTTAATCAATTCGTTTGCACCCTTGTTGATAATTTAAATATATCTAAATTCCTTAAATATATGCCAATTTCAATGCACTTCACTTTCTATATGGTATTAAGCATCAAATCAACTATCTCATGCTCCAACCAACTCATTCTTTCACAAAAAAACATTCCTATCTTGAAAAGTAAAAACCTTCTTGTTCACAAAATGACACGAAACAACATCAAAAAATCATCATGACACAAAAATTATACCATTGGAAATATCTCTGAATCCTATTTCCATAACATATTTTAAGTCCTTCTAACTACAAGCGAAAGGCCTTCAACCACAATGATCTCTACAAACTATCTCGAAATTGCTTCAAAGCGCCCTTTAACCAATCAACACAAATGAAGCATAATTGACCATTTAACTAAATCACCGTGAATTTTCTTTGTAGAGAATATTGAAACTCCTTACAAATCCAAGTAGAATTCCTTCAACTAAGTTGATCTCTACAAACTATCGAAAACTACCCCAAAACCATCCTTGGACCATTAAACACAAATGAGGCATACTTGATCATTTAAATGAATCACCATTACCTAAAAAATCATGAACATAAATAAAAACTCACATAATAACCATAATGATTATTTATATTGCAACTCCTTTAGAAAACCTTGTCCCAAACTGAAATTCTTCAGAAACAGGCTTATTTGAGTGGTGTCAACTCATCACCACAACCTCTACCATACCTTTCTAGAAACCTAGAGTAGTCCTCTATATTATCCAATAATCATAAAATAACTATAAAACAATTTTTGTGACTTAGAATAATTCTCTCTTCTATCACTATATAGCTAGGGTTTCAAACACATAAGCAAATGTTTACCTTCTTAACATTCGTTCATAAAAAAATGATGATGAAATGACATCATTATTTTTTTGAAATCTTCTATGCTAAATTTAGAAACATCCCTTAAAGCCACAAGGTCCCATGAAAATTACAAAATTCAAGGTGAGTATCGGAAGAGGCAATTCAAGTTGGAAATGAACTTCTTCATGACCCTGTTTCACCAAAACTGATATAACATGAAAAATAATCATCAAGGAAACATTAAAATTTTCTCACAACACCATTTCATACCCTACTCACATATCCAATCATCAGCGACTAACAAATATCTCTCAATATCTCCATCCATGGAGACTTGTATATATAGCCCTTAGGGTTTTACACTTTGAAGGCTAGGGTTAACTGAAAAAACATCATAAAACATCATAGAAACTCTTCAAAAGGTCCTAAAATACTATTAAATCATGAATCAAATAAATACATGCAACCATGAGCCTATATGGTTCCAAAAGTCATCCTCATGTCTTCTAAAGAACCATACTTGCAGTGCAAATGAGCCCCTGAAACTTGGTCACCAACCTGTATCTACACCTTCAAAATCATGTGAGTGCCCTAGAACTCTCTAAAAATTATATCCATACTTCCAAAATTCTTCTCAAGTCATGAATAAGGTTCATCCACCATGCACAATCACCTAGGCTTGCTTTAGGTCACTGAATTGGATTGCTGACATTAAGTAATTCTCATCGAACCAATACATGAAACCAAGAACATACATGAATCTCCATGTCATAATCACTTTGAGAATCATTTCAAATAAATCCATCATATAATTTTTCATTAATATTTTTTTTAATCAATGGCAACACCTAAACCATATTATGCCAACAATTCATACTCTTGTATCTTAGTCACCCAATTACTTCTCTTATCCCTTGGGACTTCTTTGAGTTAGGATTTATTTGATTATAGAACCTGGTAACATCACCCTCATGAGGGAGTTGAGGATTAAAAATATGAAACTACTTACTACTTTGACCATGGCATAAGCATGTTTTTCCATTTTATTATATCTTAACTCATGGTCCTTCTGTGGATAACTCATAAAAGCAATGGGTGCTTCAATGCTTTCTTTATTCTTCTGAACTAGGATGGATGAAAGTGTGTTATATAAATAATAAAAATATAAAAATGAAATATTTATCAAATTTGAGACATACCAGAGTATGATCCTTAGCTATTACTTCTTTGATTACATCAAATGTTTTTTTTTCCCTTGTTGTTCCACTTGAAAATTGTTTAAGGCTTCATCATACTTTGGTGTTGTGCTTTGTCACTCGAAAAAATTAGGTAAAAAGTGAAGGAGATATTTCACGTACCAAAGAAATAATGGAATCCATTATTTATTATGGGAAAGTTAAATTCTTGGATTTCCTTTATCCTCTCTTGATGAATTTTGACCCCCTCCTTCTTCACAATGTGTCAAAGAATTTTTCCTTTAGTAACACGAAGTTGAAATTTATAGGATTCGAGGAAATTCCATCCTACTAACATCTAATGAGAACATGTTCTATATGTTTTATGTAATCCCTTTGTTAGGTAAAACATCGTTTAACTCTAGTGGGTTTTTCGCTAGATTTGGAGGAGTATATGCCTTGGGTCCTCACCGAGATCTTGGAAGGATTGAATGAGTTGGTTTGAACTGATCTATCCACCAAGTTCTACATCAGAGCTGAGTTCTCCATTGATTTCTTGGAATGAGTTGATCTTGCATTTTTGGGTTAACCTTTACATGCAAACAGGTTGAGTTTTCTTAACAGAGTGGATCAAGCCATATCTCAATTGAACATTACCTTTTCCTCTTCTACTTTTGACCGAGATGAACTTTACATTGTTTCAAGGTCGAGCTAAATGATTTCAATGCCCATGGTTTGAGTTCTACACCCCCATCAAGCCACACCTCCTCTACCTCTTGAACTATTCGAGTAGCACACAAAGTACCATTGCAAAACACCAGTAAGAAGCTCATTGAAATCACTAAGACATTAAAGGTTTTCCCAACAGTTGAATTAGGGTTTCCCTTTGGGTGAGTACACCTTGTAAGCTAAACAATGGATGAAAACACACACAAATGATGGATCAAAAAAACAAAAATATAAATAAACCTATAAAGTAGATATAAGGAGAAGATCCTATTTTTTGGATGACCTAAACCACCATCAACTAGCACACTACCATGTGCATCACTCAGATGGCTCACATTTTTCTTTTAAAAGGTTATTATTTTTATTAAGAATTCAAATATCATTTTCTTCATCATATGTTCAAAGTTAATTGAGCACCGTGTTGGATATGGGGAAGCCTTGGGGTTAAGGAGTCTCATGTTCAAGCCCCTATCTCTAAAACCATCTGGGTTATATATTATATTTAGCATATTTTTAGTACAAACCACCACCTTTAGTGGCCAAAATCACCGTTAAACACTCTTATTCACAAATAAACCCCCACTATTTTTAGAGGAGAAAACCCTATTTTTGGGTAAAAAAATTCTTCCATTTTACTTGGAAATTCATTCGAGAAACTTTTAAAAAGGGAAGGATATCTGAAAATTGCATTTTAAAGATAATTTTTGTAGTTTTTCACATAGTGATCCATTCTAAGCTCCAAAGGCTACTAGGGCCCTGAGAACAAAAACAACAATTCCTACCATTAAATTTTTGGAATATTTGGATGTAATTGTATATTTTATTGGATTGTTTTAATTTATAGGTTCCCATATTCAACCACAAACATTTTAACTAATAAAAAAATTGGTAGAGATTTGTAAACAAAATCTATAAAATTTGTTTATGTAACACGATGAGATCTTCATATCTCTTTTGCAACATTTAGTATATACATTTTGTCTAAGAAGTGCTTATGGGTAAAGCCATTGTAGTTATAATTTTTATTAATTCCTAATATAACTCGCAACAATGTCATCGGGCATCATCCTATAAATTAATGGGGAGAAATAATGAAACAATGCACACACTTTGAGCCCTCCCATCAATTTGTGAATGATTGCATGGCATAAATCCATACACTAAAATTCTCCAAGTATATATCAAATTTATGAATTCTTATGAGGATATTTCTTTGATCTGGTGTCAATAATCACATAGAACCCTTTCAGTACTATCTTGGTACCATGTATCAAATTATTTCATGTACGTTAACACATCTTCCACGTATCACTTGGGTATTGAAAGGGAGAGATTCTTCCTCATACGAGCTTGAGTTATATCAAAAATGCATGTATATTGAAAGGTTTGGTATATCTTTGGTGGTATATAGATTGGGAGACCTTATACCTGGAGTGATAAGAGTCTTACCCTTTGTCAGTGATTTCAAAAATGGGAACCAATGCCCCTAAGTTATTTCTTCCAGACTCATATCTCCTAAGAGGAGATAATTATGTTGCATGGAAGACTAAGATCAGAACACAACTTGAGTTTGAAGAGATATGGCCTATTGTGAATGGTTCCACAACCAGATCACTAGATGATGTAGTCCAACCGAGACAGGTTTGACAAGGCAAATAAAAATGCCAAAGTCATAATATTTTTGCAGTGTTCAATGATGTGAAACCCCACATTCGAGATGCCAAAATAGCTAAAGAAGCATGGGATAAGTTGAGCATCATGTACGAGGCCAAAAAAAAGAACACAATTCTGAATTTGTAGAGTTAGTTACACACATTGAAATTCAAACAAAATGATAAACTTGGAAGCTTTCTTGAGGAGAGTTACAAAATTGAGGGCTTCACTTCTAGCCCTGGAAGGTGAGGTGACTAATACAACTCTCATTCACATTTTTCTAAGAGCACTCCCTCCTTCTTACCACATTTTTGTGACAACACTAAACTTGTCAGATCAAATAGTTACTTTTGACAAGTTAGTGAATCTATTACAATAACAAGAAGAAATGTACAATAAAGATGATGAAGAGGAGAAGGAACTATTTTCTCATCAAAAAGGAAAAGGAAAATAAAAATATCATTCATCTCAAAATTTCCAAAAATAGCATCAGCACGGGGACAAGCAAAAGAAGAAATGTCCTATCTGCAATAGAGGACATGATGTGAAAGATTGTTTGTATAATACATATAAGAAAGGTTCATCAAGTAATTCTTGACCTTAGAATAAAAATTCACATAATGGATATTCACACTACAATCAAGGACACAATAAAGGGAATTGGTGAAGGAAACACCATCGGGAAGGTAATATAGATGAGTAAGAAGAAAAATTTAGAAAATGAGGACTTTTTGTACACTGCTCATTCTAGTGAACCATCCACATCATCTAGTGTTGTTTGGTATGTTTATTCGGGATCCACTCAACACATGACTTGGCACAAAGACTGGTTTACTACCGTGAGATACAAACCTTTGAAATACCATGTTTTGTTAGATGATGATTCTTCTTAAAATGTAAAAGGAATTAGGAACATTTCTCTACCTCTTGGTTCACGGAATTGTAGACTATCAGATGTATTATATGTCCCTAGCTTAAAAATGAATCTTCTATCAGTAAGTGACCTTTTAGATCATAATTTGAAGATTTATTTTTATAGACATTATGGTAAAAAAGTGTGATTAATTTGATACAAATCAAGAGGATTGAAAATTGTTGCAAAATCCTCCAACATGAGACGTATTTTCTAGCTTTACTTTATCCATAGGGATGATCAAGTACTAGTGGCTAAGAATTCTTCCCCAGCATAGTTGTGGCATCAGAGACTTGGTCACTTCAGTTTCAAATATATCAAAACACTTCACCAATACAACATGGTGAGAGGTTTTCATCTCTCTAGAAGGATATAGATAAGTGTCCTCATTGCCTAGTAGTTAAACAACACGAAATTATTTACAAAAGATTACATATTAAGATTTAGGTAAGCTTGATCTAGTTCATATTGATCTTTCTAGTCCAAATCAACCTAGTCATTCTTTATTTTAGTATTTCATGCTATGTGTTGATGATTGTTCAAGAAAAATGTGGATATTTTTTCTTCATAATAAAAGTGAAGCATTTGAGAACTTAAAAAAATTCAAAGTTGAAATAGAGAACAAGACCGATCATCACACCAAATATCTTTACTTAGATCAAGGGGGAATTCTCCAAGTAATGATTTAAAAACTTACCTTCAAGCTTATGAGATTTTTGAACAAATGCCTATTCCACACACACCACATAAGAATGGTTTTTTTGAGAGAAGAAAGCTGTACTATCACGGAGATAGTGCATTTCATGATCAATGATTCTCAACTAACGAGGACATTTTGGGTAGAAGAATTAAAGAAAATAATATATTTGTTGAACAAAGTACCCACAATTTATCTTGATGGAGTAACACCACATGAAGCATGGTTTTAGAATAATCCATTCATTACATAACTCGAGTATTCGGGTGTAAAGCGAGAATACACATACCCAAGAAAAATAGAAAGAATTTGGATATGAAATCACCAAAAATATTCTTAATTGACTACGGTGAAGAGGATCTTGGGTATAGATTGATGGATCCGAAGACCAGAAAATTCTACACAAGTAGAGATGTTTATTTCTTTGAGAATAAGGAAGCCGAGACTACTTGTCGGACTCACTTTGATGTAGTTATTTTAGTTATTGTAAAAATATAAGTTCATGTTCCCGCATTGATGATGGAAGTGATGATGGGGATGATGGTGATTATTAGATAGGACCATATGTAGACTTTGAAATTAGGTCACACTCCCCCTTCATCCCTCGACATATAAGCCCCCCTTTATTACATCTACCTAGCCATGACCCCCTTCACCCTACTAATATTAATTTAATTAATTAAATTAAATTAATGTTTTATCCTCACTATATTTATTATTTAAATATCTTATTTAAATAATATCTACACAAACACTTCACTTAGACACCTCACCAAGCTAACTCAACCTAAGACCTATTCTTAGCAAGTTACCATAACTAACTAAGACTTACCCAAACCCTAAAAATCAATGCCTACACTCCCTCTAACCACATTCCCGCATGCTCACAAGAAGTTCCCAGTCGAATCCAGTGGGATAATGACACAAGATCTGAGGAAATCAGGAGGATCTCCTAAGTTTAGTAAACCTAGGAAATCCTACCTTGACCGACATCGGTTACCCCTAACTATCACCGATTAAGCCGGACCATTGTCGGTTACCCCTTTTAACCCCAAAACAACCTTATTCTCAAGGTTGGAAGTTGGAAGCAAGATGGCAAAACATTGGGAGAAATTTGATGAGAAAGAATGAAATCTCAAAGAGATAACGGATCTTTAGAGAGCCAATTCCAGCAAGAGATGACATCTAAGGAAGGAGATTGAGTATCTTCTCCTGCACAGCCTTCCCAGCCACATTCTGATCTATCCAAGAAAAAGAGGAGTGTGCATGCAGCCCATACTGAGAATATTTTCTTCAGTTAGTGATCACTTGCAGCCTTCAAACCCATCATCATCACCTCCATCTTTCACACATAGACTTGCAGGAATGAAATCCAAGGAAGTACAACATCATACCTTCCTAGTTCTTTCATTTTATCATTATTTTATCATCCATTGTTCATCTTACTCCCTATTGATCATCTCCAACATTTTGTACCTCCATAGACTCATCAAAACCTCCCAAAACCTATTCCAATCACCCAATACCTCGTCCTAACCAACCAAATACTTTTTGTAATCATAAAGGAGACCAAAACCACGTTCTATGATGTTTCCAAATCTCATAGTAACCGGCACCGGTTATACCTAACCGCGGTCGGTCACCCCTAACCGATGCCGGTCTCTGTGTTTGCCCACACAACCTTAAACAAAGACCTATCCACCTAATTTTACCTCACCCTCACTCACTTGTGACCTACCTGAGACCTTTATCAAACCTGTAGAACCCATAACTAACCATTTGACCCATGGATTCTATTCTAGCTTAGCCTGTTAGATTAGATCTGTTTTCTTATTGTGTTTTTAAGTGAGATACCTAAATCATTTCAAAATAACAATAGGATTTACCTTGTTTTCAGCATTAATTTGTTTTAAAAATGGAATGACAACCATCTAGGAAGTATCACACTTCTCGGATCTAGCTCATGCTAGGTAGTTCACTACCCATATTGTTTAATTCTTTCTGGTGGTCTTGCTTTCATTACAGGTAGTTCCTCCTAGCCAAAAGGAAGATCTCATGGTCAACTGTGGATTTAGAAGTAATATGTACACAATAACCCATCAACCAACATTTGAACATGTATTCCTCCTATGCCCATTACCCTATCTGTTTCATCAACCATTCAAAGAAACAATCTAAGAAAAAAGGTGAAACATTTTGGCACACCCGGTGGGACCCATCTGGGGTTCCTTGCATTTCATTCATTCCTAGGGAAAAATTGTGTGTTTGTTTCCCTTTTAAAAGTGTACACACTAATTTTCTTCCCTGGTAATCCACTCCTTCTTTCTATTTACTCTAAAGGAAACTTTTCTTTTGGTGTATTTAAAAAGAATCATTTCTTCATTTTTCGCATTTTAGTGAAAGAGCATCCCTCTTCCTCTTCATCTTATTGTGTCATCCAATTTCATATTTTTGATTTGGGTTTAAAAATAATCACATTTCATTATGATTTTCTACATTATCTCACATTAATTGAGGGTAACCTATATCTTGGAAGTCATTACAATTGATGGTTGACAAACGAATTGCAGAAAAGCACTTTTATCCTTTTCTCTTTTCTGAGTCTTACCAACCCACACAAAAATTAAAATACATACATTCTTAAACAACATCTTACCTGGAAGAAGCTATGGGTGATCACATGATCATGACATAGTGGGCACCCATCTCATTACTCTCTTGAGTCATACTTCAGAAAAAATCCCACCCCCACCATAACAAACCTAAAACCTCACCCTTTAGATCTCCTTCTTTGTAGGAAGCCATCCTCACCAAAAACTCTATTTCACAATTCATGTGTCAATCCCTAAATAACATAAGCTAAACAAACATAATAGAAAAGGGCACTCTTAGGATCACATTTTCTTAGTGTTTCTACTTGGTTTGTGTTTTGAGGTGAAAGATCACATTCATCACTTTTTTGTTCATCCTTGCACACTCCTCATCATAGTTGGTGTATTCCAGCTTCACCTGAGTGTGCCTAGGCCATATCACCATCATTCTCGAGAATTTTAGGGCTGATTCCAAATCAAATTCTAATTCACAACCACTTTTTCTCATCACTATTTCAATATCACAGTAACCATCATCGGTTACCTCTGACCACCATCAGTTAAACACAATCGACGTCGGTTCCAGGTCCTTTTGCTAACCTACTCAAAAGGACATTCTCACTTCACTTTTCTCCACTTCCCACATTCTCTGTCACTATCACTTTTCCCATTGATGTTTTGCACATCCCCACATTTGGCATACTTGTCAAATCTTGCCTTATACTCTTCGTTGTTTACTCACTATCCATTTTCTACAGTGACCGGAAGTGGTTACCCCTGACCGACGTTAGTTTTCCCTAACCGGAATCGGTTAGCCTATTTCACATTCCACCTACCATTTGTTACTTCATCTTTTTTTTTCCTATTGTTCTCTGTACCATTTCTGAAAAGCAGCCCTGCTGATCGATCTTGGTTCACATGATACCGACCAAGAAAAAAAGTTAAACGCCCTCGTGTTCACACTAGTTTCCAATCGCTCCCAACTAGTCCTTCACCACCTTCTATTTTATCACCAGATCATGGATCCCATCCAGCCTATGAATTTCGCTATTGGAGAAGAGAAGTTGGCACGACTCCTTAACTAGAACCCTTCGCCTTGCATTTTTACCTCTCCCATTCGTCCACTCGAGATGCCTCGGGTCGGTTGATATATGACATGCCTCGTATCTATCCCACGACTCTCGTACCCACTTCCACCTAAACCCCATCTGTCTCTCATATACGACCTACATCCACCTTACCACTAGGTGTTTTTGATTAGGTTTCATACCCCCATGTTGCCGCATCTATTACCTCTATAGCACCCATTACATCCACCATACCCTCGGTGACTACCCCAAACATGACCTCGGTGACTACCCCAAACATGACCTCATCTACCCCTAATGTCTCATACATACCCATAGCTACATTACCACCTCCAGTGTCAGTGACTCCTACCCCATTTTAGAACGTGGTTCTTTCTATTCTACAATCATTAGCCCCTATTTATACTAGGGTTACCATGACCCTTCCACCCCCATATACATACTACCAATAACCACCTGTTTTGTCTATCATTCATTCCCGGTACGTACCCCTATTTCATTACCTTCTTCTCCACCACCTTACATGGCAGCCCCATATACGGGAATGCCACCCCCATTATACACCCAAAACCAACCTCCTCATGTTATAGGAGGCATCCAATCATCACAACCCACCAAAGACCTAATTAAATTGATGATGGATAAGATGCACGGATCTTTGGAGGCATCGATTTCTAGCTCCCGTAACACTCTTACCTATGACGAGATGGTACTAACCCGAAGAGAAGTGAACGCCCTCGTGTTCCACGCAAGTTGCCAACTACTCCCACCTAGTCCTTCACCACCTTATATTTTATCACCATCCATGGATCCCATCCAACCTACTAATATCGCTACCAGAGATGAGAAGTTCGCATGAATCCTTGACCGAGAACCCTCACCGCCTTGAATTTTTACCTCTCCCATTCATCCACTAGAGATTCCTCGAGTCGGTTGATATATAGCATGCCCGTATTTATCTCCCCAACTCTCATACCCACTTCCACTTCCACCTTATTGTTAGTCATTTCAGCAGTTAGGTTTCATAGCCCCCATGACTGTCATGTCATCATTACCTCTATAGCACCCATTACATCCACTATACCCTCGCCGACTACCCCAATCATCATGACCTCATCTCTGCCCATAATGTCACATACATACCCATAGCTACATTACCACCTCTAATGTCGGTGACTCCTACCCCATTTTAGAATGTGGTTCTTTCTATTCCACAATCATTAGCCCCTATTGCTAATAGGGTTACCATGACCCTTCCACCCCCATATACATACTACCAACACCACCACCTTTCATCTATCACTCATTGCAGTGCACGTACCCTATTTCATTACCTTCTTCTCCACCACCTTACATGGAAGCCATATATCAGAATGCCACCCCATTCTACACCCAAAACCAACCTCCTCGCATTATAGGAGGCATCCAATTATCACAACCCACCAATGACCTAATTAAATTGATGATGGATAAGATGTAGAGACTGGAGGCATCGGTTTTCAGCTCTGCTAACACTCTTACCTATGATGAGATGGTACTGACATGAAGACAAGTGAATTCCCTCATGTTCCACGCCTTGGTTTCAAACTGCTCCCACCTATTCCTTCACCACCTTCTATCTTATCACCAGCCATGGATCCCATCCAACCTACTAATATCGCTACCGGAGATGAGGAGTTCACACGACTCCTTGACCAGAACCCTACTACCTTGTAGTTTTACCTCTCCCATTCATCCACTCGAGATGCCTCGGGTTAGTTGATATATGGCATGCCTGTATCTATCCCCCTGACTCTCGTACCCACTTCCACATCAGCTCCATCTACCTCCGTGCGACACTGCATCCACCTTACCGCCAAAGAGGTTTTGTAGTTAGGTTTCATACCACCCATGATTGTTATGTGTGTTACCTACCCATTACATCCACCATACCCTCGGCGACTACCCCAAACATGACCTCATCTACCCCTAATGTCTCATACATACCCGTAGCTACATTACCACCTCTAGTGTCGGTGACTCCTACCCCATTTTAGAACGTGGTTCTTTCTATTCCACAATCATTAGCCCCTATTGCTACTAGGGTTACCACGACCCTTCCACCCCTATATGCATACTACCAACAACCACTTGTTTCATCTATCACTCATTTTGGGTACATACCCCCTATTTCATTACCTTCTTCTCCACCACCTTACATGGCAGCCCCATATACGGGAATGCCACCCCATTATACACCCAAAACCAACCTCCTCACATTATAGGAGGCATGCAATATCACAACCCACCAATGACCTAATTAAATTGATGATGGATCACATGTAGACACTAGAGGCATCGGTTTTCGGCTCCCACAACACTCTTACCTATGAAAAGATTTGGAGCGAGCATATTCACCTATCCATTCCCTATCTGTTCATACCCTATGCATTGGGAAATGCAAAAATTCAATCGTTTCAATAGTAAGGAAGACCCATAACAACATTTTCGCTCATTCAAACACGGGTGTTATCGATTGCTCATGATGATGCCTTACTTTTGAGAACTTTCCCCATGTCCCCTCACTGGACCAACATTAGATTGGTATAGTGGGTTACCCAAACACTCCATATTTTCATTCAATCAGGTATCCCAAGCTTTCTTGGATTATTTCTTTATCAATATTTCCAAGAGGGTTACCATGACCGATTTATATTCCCACACGTCGGTATGAGGATGAATCCATCACATATTTTATCATTCTTTGGCGTAGCTTGATCAATCAACTTACCTTTCAACTATCACAAAATGAACTCATCGAGCTCTTTACTTGAGCTTGAGCTAGATATATCTCCCGACCTTGTAGGTCTAAAGTTTCTAAACATTTGATGAGGTATTCACTATGGCATGAAAGTTAGAGATTCGGGCCATCAAAGAGAATAAAATCCAATTATGAAATAAGAATTCGACATTCAATTCAATGAAACATCTTCTTCTTCTAAACCACCATCTAATTATTCAAAGCTAAAGGTACCACTAACACGGTGGTACTTAAGGCCGGCCCAGCTCATCCGTCTAATCAAGCTACACCCTCATCTAATCTATCACTTGCTCAAGCTTTTCGATTCAGATAAGAGCAGAAAAATATACCCCAATTGGGGAACTTTACTCTTCTATTTTAGAAAAGATTATCAAAGTGGCACCATCACCCTTCCACCCATAAAACCACACCGGTTTTGACCACCTTTCGCCCCATGCCCGCATGGTATAAGGAACAAGATTTCTGTAACTATCACTAAGTGAAGGGTCATAGTGATGGAAAATACATCACTTTTAAGAATATTGTCCAAGAAATGCTCGAGAAAGGTGTGTTGATTGTGGATAATCCGAACGCCACCCCCAACCAAAATTTACATATCTTTAAAAAACCATTTCCCAATCATGCCTCTTCATCTAATCAAATAGGTGAGACATCCACTCACAATACCCATACTAGTGAGGTTCATGTGATCTTTAACGAGGTACCTATCACCTCTCAATTACCTCACATCCCTTCCATAGAGGAAATCCTAGCCTGAAATCCTCCTTCCATGTCTGAACCAACCATCACTGTTCCTTCACTAATAGAAGAACACCCTTCATCTCCTACATCACCTACGAAGGAGTCTTCTACTGACATTGAGACCATCTCACCCCTAGCTTCTCCACTTAGCAAACCTTTACCTACCATACCTCCTCCACCCATAGAGGAGCACCCATTACCTCCTCCACCCATAGAGGAGCACCCATTACCTCCTCCACCCATAGAGGAGCACCTATCCATTCCTCCACTCATAGAGGAACTCCCATCATCCCTTCCACCCATCATAGACCCGGTGGGGATACCTTTTCCTCTTGGCGAGCATTCTCCATCCACTACCTAACATCCAACAGACCTACTTTCAGCTCTCTTACCCACGAAAGATAAATTCGGCCGAGTCCCCATCTCTAAGATGCATTTACGGGAATTCCCATTAGGTATTCACTAACTCCACCCACAAACGCATCATTCTCACATTTGGTGATCACTTGCATTATGTGGATAGGACTTTATTATGGGGGTGCCTCTTACTCCCTGTCTCAACACAAATGTAGAGATCCCTTGATGACACCTCCACTATCTACCCAAGCACATTTCCACCCATCAAACCACATACAACCACTATTGTCATAACCCCTTCCACAATATCTATTAACACTCACACCACACCCTTACCTATAACCCAACCTATGCCTAAACCCAAACCCATACCCACAATATTTACCTCCACTAAACCTATTACCACTTTAGGGGTCACCCTGACCACCAGCCTTACTCATCCACCTATTAAACTAGATTTAGCTACATCCTCCAACGTTAAAACCACACCTACTCTGACACCCAAACTAAAGAAACAAACTCATCAACCTCATACCCCTACCGCACCAATCACACCTGCACTTGTCCCATCTACCTTAAGACCTCAACTTCCCAACATGATAAAGCACCCATCACCCATTCATAACCCAATAACACAACAACCCATTCCTTCCTCACAAATCTCTAACCTACCAGGCACACAACACGACTCATACCTGCACATGTAGTCTCTTTACCACCAATACCTCCGATACCTTCAGCCATTGCTTCACTACCTACTACACTTCAGTCATTGTCCCTCACACCCCAAGCACGACCTGCATCATCTACCTTCATAGCACCCCGTTATCCTTGTGGGTAACTCACCCTCTTCCTCCATCTTCTTTTCCTTCTAGACCTCGTATACCCACATCACCTTTACCCAAGAAGGTGCAACCCAAAAACAAAAAACCCCACTACCCCACACCCTCCTACCCATCCATCTACTATACCCCTACCCAAACAAACCCGACCGATACCTCAAACCACACCGGTGCCTAAACCCATAGCTCGACCTATTCCTACTCTTCCAAAAATAATTCCTAGACAACCAACCACACCTACACCCAAACCCACATTCACTTCCCATTGTGATCCACTAGCAGGGTCCTATGCCAAAATTTTAACCAACCTCCTCGAGACTTTTGTTATCACATTACCACCACTCCAAACTTATGACCCCCTCAAACCCAAGCCAAAGGCATTTGTTGATACCAAAATTTACGCATATCATCATGTGCCAGGGCATGATGTGGAAAACTACAAGGCCTTGAAAACCATCCTTATCTAATTGTGTCCACCGAAAACCAACTTTGATGACGATGACCTTCTGGACGAGGACCCTACTTCACCTACACCCATTCCCACATTACCCACTCAACAACCACAACCTCCACCCTCACAGCTCCCAGAACCACACACAAAATTTGAAATTAACATGGTTCGCATTAGAGAACTTGCCACACCACCACCCAAATGTCACTACGCCCAGTGACCTCACAGGGATTTTCTCCTCCAATAGGTTTTTGCCCTTCATGTTGTTATACCACTTACCCTACACCCTCTCCATTTGAAAATTTCCCTCAAATCAACATGGTACACATCACTAAACATGCACAAAAGGGTAAAGAAAAGGTAGCTAACCCACCAACCAATCCTATACCCAACATACCATCTGCACCCATACCTAAGATAACTATCTGCAGCCCTACATACCCCATTTCTAATGGTCTCACACATCACACCATGCTTAAACAATTACACAAATCTCCCTCAAAATGTCCTTATACGACCTCATCCAAACCTCATAATCCCATCGTCAAGCCCTCATGGAGGTTCTTAAATCTATTGAGGTTTTACCCAATGACCATACACCCGTAGCCTCCATTATCACACCCCATCACGTAGCCTCCCTCACTAAATTACCACCTTCATCCTCACCTCACCTTTTTCACCAAGTGGCCTCCCTCAACTTCTCGAGAGACGAGAGATCGTGCCATACCAAAATAATGACTGGACCTAGCCCTCTTCATCTCTGTACACATTGATGACATACGGGTACACCATGTGATGATTGATGGAGGTGCTAGCATTAACATCATTTGATTCGATGCATTTTCTCAATTTGCGCATACCTAAAAATTGCATGCACAAACATCCATTCATGTTGTTTTCATTCATCGATGCTATCACCTCCACACTAGGCACTGTCATCCTTCACATTTACATGGGCCCCCGCACTGTTCCAGAATTGTTTTATGTTTTAGAGGGGGAATTCCAATATAACTTGTTATTTGGTAGACCCTGGATCCATGTCATGGGTTGTGTTCCCTCCACTTTACATTATTGTGTAAAGTTTGAACACAAAGGACACACTTATACCATTCCAGCTGACCCATCACCTTTCAAAACATGCAACATGTTTGACCAACCTAACAATGTAATCATATCGGTCAAGTCATCTACTTCCGCAACCAATATAACTTCACCTACACCTACACCCACAACTACCAAGGTGAGTTGTTTCTTTCCCGCACATACCTCCTCCATGAGTACCGCTATTATAACCTCCACAGCCTGACCCATTAGCTTCCTAATCCATTAACATAACCTCGCATCAACCTGCGACACATCGTTCATACTAAAGCTACCCACGTACTAACCATCGATCCTTGGAAGGTGTTTTTCAACACCTCACTCGGGAGAATACTTCCTATATAGTGTCAACACCTTCCTTACTCCACACGAGTATGGAATCCTTCACCAACACCCTTGCTATGATCACCTTCTAGGAGAATGCCTCCTTTATGGTCCTCCTCATCTTTATACTAGTCTCACCTATGGGGACTTAATACTACCACCTACACTCCGAACCACCATCACAACCCCACCCATTTTCCGTTGACTTCCAATCACTTACCAATCACCATTTTTCCCACACCTTCCTGCACTATTGTGCATGGAAGGGTTTTGGTTTTGGCTTTTATGAGCAAGGCCGCCATACCATTATTCCATGTACCACCCATAAACATAATGACCGTAGTGGTATCAGCTTCCCTAAACCTCCTACCAAACAAGCCCACATTGAACTCATTACGGACCCTAGCCCTTCTCCACCTTCATCACCACCCTCACTAACGGAGTCGATGGATCCTGAATCTATCCCTCCTAACTTTTTTTTTTTCATAAACACCATTTCCTTGGGGCCTTTGACTTATCAATGTGAAGGCGAGGCCCCTTCCACTCTCTCATTCCTATATCCTGAGATGATCAATGACAACACACCAACCATTAACATCATTCAATGTTAGGATGATGAATCCATACTCACCTACCTTGGTGCAAAAGACTCATATATTCATCGGTCATTACCCTATGAGATGCAAACCATGTTGAATGAATCGACTATTGAGATCAACATTCATACTCAGGATGACCCACACATCCTAAAGATCAGACAATATGTATATGTTCTTTGAATAGGAAGCCATCACTTTCTTTCTCCAAGATCATAACCACACTTTTTCTTGGTCTTACACAGACATGCCTAGTATTAACCCCACCATAGTGGTCCACAATATCGTAACCATTCCCGATGCCAAACCTATCAAAAAAAAGTTGAGAAAAATGCACCCTTGCATTGCTCTTCTCATCAAAGAAGACCTTCAGCATCTTCTTTTTGTTTCCTTCATCTTACCCATTGATTATCCTTGTTGGATTTCTAATATTTTCCCTATTACTAAAGTAACAAGGGGACTCTACATTTTCATTGACTTCCGAGACCTTAACCTCTCTGCCTAGAAAGATGACTTTCCCTTGTCCGGTATTGGTCAACTGGTTGACCTTACCATAGGTCATGAGATTCTCTCACTCATGGATGGTTTCTTGGGTTATAACCAAATTTTTCTTGCCCTAGAAGATCACCATAAGACCGTATTCATTACCCTTTGGGGAACCTTTTTCTATCGAGTCATGCCTTTTGGCCTTAAAAACTTGGTGGTGCTACAAATCAATGTGTTATGACTTACATATTCCATGATATCATGCCTCACATATTAGAATATTACGTGGATGATCTCTTGGCTAAATCTAAACGCCGCACCTCGCACCTCGCTATCCTCGAAACCATTTTTGATCACCTCATTAAATATTACATTTGCCTTCAAACTAAAAAGTGTGTCTTCACAGTTCTCTCAGGGAAAATCCTAGGATTTATTGTTTCCCTCTGTGGTATAGAAGTTGACCCTGATAAAGTAAAGGCCATTCTAGAAATGCCTCCACCCACGAACCTCAAACAACTCCGTAGCTTGCAAGGCAAATTGTAATCCATTCACCATTTCATTTCACAATTATCATATTGGTGTCAACCATTTCATCATCTACTTAGGAAGGATTTCTCTTTTAAATGGAATGATGACTGTCCATAATGCTTTTGAGGCCCTAAAACAATACCTTCCAACCACCCGTACTCATTCCACCAAAAGACGATCAACCTTTTTATATATACATATTAGCTACCGATCATTCCTTGGGAGCCATGCTTGCTCATCACAATGAACAACATAGGGAGTAGGTGGTTTATTACATAAGTTGTACTCTTTTGGACTATGAAACCTAATACAACCACCCAAAAAAAAATTCTTAGCCTTAGTTTTTGTTTCCACCAAACTCTGCCATTACCTACTCAACCACAAAACCTATGTTGTGACCAACACCGACCCTTTTCACTTCATGTACACCAAACCCTATTAAAGTCAATGCACCACATGATGGCTTATGCTTTTAGTTAATCTTGACCTCAAATTCATTCCCCAAAATTCCATTAAGGGTCAAGCTATCAGCGACCAACTAGGCCGACACACCTATTGCCAGGGACCCACCCTCTAATTTTGAATTTCCCAATGAATCCATTGCTACCCTTTCCCTGGATGAACCCCTACCAAATGACACTATTCTTTGATGGTTCTAAGTGTCAGTGTGGGAGTGGAGCTGGTGTTATCCTCGTCCTTATTATGGAGAATCCATGCCTTTGTCTTTCAAACTATAATTTGAATGCACCAACAATATTACCGAGTACAAAGCGCTCGTACTTAGGTCTCAGGACCGCCTATGCCCTAGATGTCAAATCCATCAACATCTTTGGTGATTCTCAATTGGCCATAAACCAAGTCAATGGTATGTATCAATTTAAGTAATGAGATACTTCAAAATTATAAACATCATGTAGACATACTTTGGATGCCCTTTGATCGTTACACCCTTCAAACCATCCCATGGTCAATTAACAAATTTGCAGACACCATGGCCTACTTAGTTTCCCAAATACCCACTTCCCCTACCGATTCCAAAATATTTGTCACTATACAATGCCTCCATTCACCTTCTTATTTACCTCACTATGTTTACTCAATCGGAACTGACACCCCTGACCCAAGTGACCTTTAGTATAAACATTACTCTGACTACCTTTCCTCTCCATCTTACCTCTTGATCCCACCCGTAATGGAAAATGCGCCTTCCTTAAGGTCTCCCATTTTTTTATCCGAGGGGACTCTTCTATAAGCGTAAATTTGATGGTATTCTCTTACGATGCCTCACAAGTTTTGAAATCCCTTATACCATCAAGGAGGTTCATGATGGCATATGTGGAGGTCACTTTAGTGGCCTTACTATTGCTAAGTTTATTCTTCACCTAGGCTATTACTGGATGACCCTTAACCATGATTGTTGCGATTATGTCAAACACTATGTGAAATTTCAACAACATTCCAACCTTCATCATACACCCAGTCATGCCTTACAGGTCACTTGTGACCTTTGGCCCTTCTCTTAATGGGGTTTGGATCTTGTCGGAGAAATCAATCCTCATTCTTCCCAACGCCATCAATGGATCATAACTACTACTGAATACTACACAAAATGGGTAGAAGCCATACCACTTATCTCCACAAAAGCCGAGAAAATATGTGAGTTCATTAACCATCACATCATTTGTCACTTTGGTGTCCCTCATCACCTCATCACTGACAATGGAAAACAATTCAAAAACAAAACATTGCAAAAATTTGTGACGCCTTCAGCATTCAACTTATTTTCTGCTTACCTTATTACCCACAAACAAATGGCCAAGCTGAATCCACTAATAAAACCCTCAATAAAATTATCATGAAAGTGGTTGACGATACTAGGAAGGATTGGCATACACACATTCCTTTTACTCTATGGGCATACCACACTAGTATTCACACTTCCATTGCAGCTACACCCTTTTCACTGGTCTACGGTATCGAGGCTGTTCTACCTCTCAAATCCCAGATCCCCTCACTTCGTATTTCTCTCCATAACATGAGTACTGATGATGACTTTTGTCAAGACCACTTAGCACAACTAGAGTTATTAGATGAACATCGTCTTAATGCTCTGGATCACCTTCAAGTTTATCAACAACGTATCAAACATGCTTATGAAAACGTGTTCATGAATGAACCTTCCAAGTTGGTGACCTCATCCTCAAGGAAAATCAACACGTAACCAAAGCAGAGAAAATCAAACGGGCAAATTTTCTCCTAATTGGCTTAGACCATAGATCGTGACCCATGACTATGGATCAGGTGCTTATCGCTCATCTTCACTTGATGGTAAGCCCGAACCTAAGCCCTCAATGCATTACATATTCAACCATTCTACTATTCACCTCTAGTCCTACATCACTATTTATCTAGTTCATGCTTATGCCTTGAGTGTCATTTACCTTTTCCACATCTCATCTCCAATGATTAAACAAGGATCATGTGATTACCGTCACCCTTTTTCCTTTTCTTAAATATTTGCACCATGGCTCTACACATGGCATGATTCTCATGGATGCTTTTCATCTTCTTTAGATGAGATCTCATGGTCATTCACCCTTGCCTTCTCAACAAGAACCAAATTCTTCGTTATAGTCTCGTCCATGACTTAAAAGCCAAAAAAAACAAGATGAATCCCTCAGAAGGACATCTTCCAATATAAGGGATCAACTCCTTGAGTCAAACTTCCAATATAAAAGATGAATCCCTCAAAAGGACATCTTTTACCTTCAATTATCACTATAAGTAGACTTCTCCCTCGAAGGAAAGCTATAAAAAGCTCACAACTCTCTACATAGTTTTTCCAAAAAGAAGACTATTTTCTCAAAAATCAAAATGCAAAAGCTTCCTGCATCGATCAGCTTCACGAAGACCTCAAGGAGCCATATATTCATCCCATATAGACTTCCCACATTGATCAGTCTATCTCAAAAAGAAAAAGAAAAAGAAAAACAAGATTTTTCATCATGGACTTGCCTATTGTGATCTTGGCTCTATTGCCCAAGGCATTCCTTTTCCCATTTTTTGACCCAATTACCTTCACCTCGCCCGTTGTCTCTTCACCTCATATTGCCTCAAGGGACCTACTGAACCTACAACATTTGGTGATTCTATGACTATTCTTCACCTTTAGAGTAATCAATAATGTAATGTCTTTGGGGTATTACATTCATTAGCCTTTATAGATGTGATTCATATGTTTTGATCCTTGCCAATCGGTGGCTTTCTTGCCCCCTCTTATCTTTTCTCTTCTTCATTACCTTTTGATCTTCTTATATAGGACTGGGGCCTTGACACCTATCTTTTGAGATGTTCTTCTCCCACCTCAATCCACCTAAAAATCACCTTTACGTATCTACCTATTCTCAACCCCAACATCAATGCCCTCAACCTAATTATACCTATGACCTAAAATTACCCATACCTATCTACCTATATTCCACCTCACCTAATCAAGCTTGACATCATCATACTTATGACCTTGAATCCAACCTAACTATCGACCTCACTTCCTATGCTTCTATCTTCTCATATTCTTTCCTAGATTATGGGGGAACTACATCGGTCCGAGGTCCTTTTTCACCGGGACTATGTAGGCAAAGCGGTTCCAGGCATGGGACCCTAGAAGGTTAGCTCAGAACTCTTTACCCTAACTATTTTCCCCACCTTTACCTAATTTCTGTTCATATCAAAACCTCGACATCTAAACCAGATACCACATAGCTTTTACCACTTAAATTATTTCACATTTTCATACATAACCAACATTTTCCACATTTTACACTATCTCATGCATTTATATTTCCATTTGTTATCCAAAATACTAAAATGAACATCCATGCCTAGAACCAACCTAACTTAACCATGCCTAAACCAACTTGACTCAATTCATGCCTAACAACCTGACTCAATCCATGCCTACACCGACCTAACTCGATCCATGCCTAAACCGACCTAACTCAATCCATCCATAAACCTGACCTAACTCGATCCATGACTACACTAACTTGACTCAATCCATGCCTATCACCTGAATCGATCCATGCCTATGACCAAACTCTATCATGCCTAGCTCATCTATTTTCCATTCATATCATAATAAAGTAAAACTCATACACATCACTTGAATATCATATATCTCCTCGTATATACATGTGTGTATCAATAAAATGTACACCCATATCACATACATCTATATCTCTAAAATAAGCATCATTGGCTCACATGCCATTTGTCTAATACAAAAATGTCTTTGGCTCACAAGTTGGTATCATGTACAAAAAATAAATACAATATTTCTTCACTCATGGTCGGTATATATCAAAAATATAACAATACCAAAATAGGTGATATATTGTCTCACATCTGCTATAACATATCGCCTCATCTATAGCATCGAAAATCCTCTCGATTCAGAGCGGCGGCTCGCTACTCTCAATATACCACTAGATGGCCTAGCATCTAATGTTGACCCTCGTGCACCGATAGATGTCCTCTCTCTCTCTCCTTTAGGCTTGTCGGCCACCTACACTCTCAAAGACTATACATTTTAGACTATGTCTACTCACTCGAGACTTTCCATGGTGGTCTCATCACACCATTTTTAATATATGTAGCTTGGGATCCTCCTCCTATACCTATACCGAGGCTCTCACTCTGTACATGTATCTGTATCTATGGCTCTAGCCCCTTGGCTTGTACACCATTACCCCTACCTCCCCATTGTCCTTTCCCTGACCCCGCCTCGTACCACCCACCATTTCTTGTATCCATCTATCACCCCCGCATCATCTGTGTGATGGTCCATGGTCTACTCCTCCTCCCCTATCAACTCTACCGGATGGGGTGGAGACAAAGGTCTCTCCACCTCCTCTCTCCTATACTGTGGGAAGGGTAGGGGCACATCCTGCACTAAACCAAACTGGCGCGTCACTCGGTCGACAGGTATCATCTCGTGCTCCCGACACTACATCCCTCTATCCATCTTTGTAATTGTAGTCCCTCCAGCTCTGCATACATCCCTTTGTAAGAGGGATAGGTCACATAGGGTCTCCAGACTATATCCACACTAGATAGGCTCTCCAGTCTCTATCTATAATACGCTACATCGTATGTCACCTAGGCTCTCTATACACCGCCCTCCGGCACCCATCACCTATAACCAACTCGAATGACTCCCCACTCAAATGCATCTACCTAGGGTAGGCCTATTAGTCACACACACATAATGTGCTCATAGGCCCAACAGTGAAGAAGGAAAATGCAACACATGACTGAATCTCCGCAATTTCCCCAAGGCCCACAACTCTCTATTTAACTGCACAAAGAAAGTCGGTGCCCATGTAAAACTGGTATGATCAATCATCATGTCCCAAAGGACACCCATCAGTGACCATGGGAATCTCCCACCCTCTGAATCTGGCAATGCATAGCACCCAATCACCTCCATCATCAACACTGTCAACCTCATCTCCTCAGGATGGGCAACATAAACCTCTCGATAACTCAGGCTGGCGCTGTGGTAGCGTAACTCACCCACTCTCTCTCTAAACACCTCATCTATACACCTCACTGTGACCTCTGATGTCACTGAGTAAACCTAGGCTCCACTAATCGGTAGCCTCAATATCCTATATATATCCTCTAGAGTGATGGTCATCTCCCCTGTCGGCAAGTGGAAGGTGTTGGTCGTAGAATCCCATCTCTCAATGAGTGCGACCATCAGACTCTACTCTCTCATAACCCGCCCATAACGTGCAGATCCCAATTAGGCTGACATCATCAATGTGACTCCACTCCTCGAAATTCACCTGCTCATGTAGCTCTAGCAATATAAGTGGCTCCCGGTCCCTCATCTGCAGCTCATCTTGGGCCTGCATCCAACCAACACTATGTATTAATACACTTTCCCAACTTACCCTGTGTTCACCCCCAAACCACCTATTCTTCCCAAAACCCCTCTACCCTAATCCTTACCCAACCCACCCATAACCCATCCCCTCTCTCTTAACCCACACCTTTACATATCTTACCCTACCCATTGCCCATCCATTTCCACTGCCTAACCCATTTTTGCCTATTTCTAGCCCCATTTCCTTATTTTCACACCAACTCCAGTTACCCATAACCATCACTAGTAGCCTTTAACCACCATCGGTCACCTGTTTCATGACCGATGCCACTTCTACATGATTGATATTGGCCGACAATGACCAACACCGGTCACTGTGGTGTTGAAAAGTGCCAAAACCCCGACCATATTTTTTAATTTTTCACCAAATCAACCCAACTACCCAACCAAACCTACTTAAACCTTCCCTACTTCCCTTCCCATTCCTATTGACCTACATTCCAACCTCCCCAAACCAATTATATCCACTTTACCTCCCAATCCAAAATTCAAAACCTCCCCCCACGTTTTTATTACAACCCATATTTTAACCTACTTAATCAATCAAATCATTAAGCTATGGTGTGGAGCTTACCTCATCCCTCTATCGACACCATGGTGGTATATCTGGCCACTGTACGGGTGGACCACCCGACCCCTCTCCTACCTCTGCCATCGAGCCAAGAACAACCAATCCTCAGCCACATGAATTGTGCCACCTGATCTCGTGGTCCCACCTCTCACCCAATCAATCTCACCTATGTGGCTCGCTAACCAATCTCTTCCGTACTCTTTTGACCTCCTCCTCTTTTGTCTCTTTTCTTCCTTTTCTTCTTCTTAACAATGCAAAAATGAATTTTAAAATGTGGGTTTTCCACTTTTTATACCCTACCCGACCTGACCGATGTCGGTTAACCATTGACATTCCGGTTTGATCCCATAGACTACTGTCATCGGTGCATATCCATCGTCATTAGTTCATCCTGACCACTATCGGTCACCATACGTACTCATTTCCCTCACATTTACCTCATTTTCCTTACCTCCTCTTTCTTTTTCCTCCCCTACACCTACCTGGACCACTTTACCTTCACCTTTGGCCCTCCACCTTCTTCAACCTCCTCACATCCGCTATTGACACCTTATTATTTTACCCCTACCTTGGCCTTACCCATGCCATGATCTCGATATTTGGACCTGGACCATCGCTAGTGACCTTTGACCTCATGTGTTCATTATACCTTGTGGCACTATTACCTGTGTTGTTGACCTAATGACCTTACCTAGCCTATTGTCGTGATCATTTATCCCGACCCTACCTTTGGTGTACCAGAACATACCTAAACGTTCCTACACCTAACCTACATTGTGTTTCCTGACCTTATCCTATACCTTGGATACCAGATTCACTTCACCCTTGTTTGAATAAACCTATCGACCTTAGACGATGTAGAGTTTCTCCTACTCTTCAACCCAGTAGTGTACTACAGTTTATACATGTGTGTGCGTTTGACTGCTGCTACCTTTGACCCTGACCAATTACCTAGATCACCTGAGTATACCTTTGACCCTCTTCCCTTACACCCACTTACCTTTTCCTCACATTTACCTTTTATCAAACCACTCACCACTTCAGCCTGCTGCTTCCTCAGTTCCTAGTTTGAGGGGGATCACCTTCACCCCCACATGGGCCAACCACATCTTATTTTTGTTAGCATCACTTACAAATACAAGCTACATAACAAAAAGGGGAAAAATGTAGACACTAAAATTAGGTCAAACTCGCCCTCCATCCCTTGACATAAAAGCCCCCCTTTATTACATCTACCTAGCCATGACCCCCTTCACCCTACTAATATTAATTTAATTAATTTAATTAAATTAATGCTTTATCCTCACTATATTTATTATTTAAATATCTTATTTAAATAATATCTACACAAACACTTCACTTAGACACCTCACCAAGCTAACTCAACCTAAGACCTATTCTTAGCAAGTTACCATAACTAACTAAGACTTACCCAAACCCTAAAAATCAATGCCTACACTCCCTCTAACCACATTCCCGCATGCTCACAAGAAGCTCCCAGTCGAATCCGTGGGATAACGACACAAGATCTGAGGAAATTAGGAGGATCTCCCTAAGTTTAGTAAACCTAGGAAATCCTGCCTTGACCGACGTCGATTTCCTAACCATCACCGGTTAAGCCGAACCACCGTCGGTTACCCCTTTTAACCCCAAAACAACCTTATTCTCAAGGTTGGAAGTTGGAAGCAAGTTGGCAAAACATTGGGAGAAATTTGACGAGCAAGAATGAAATCTCAAAGAGATAACGCATCTTCAGAGAGCCAATTCCAGCAAGAACTGACATCCAAGGAAGGAGATTGAGTATCTTCTCCTGCACAGCCTTCCCAGCCACATTTTGATCTATCCAAGCAAAAGACGGTGTCCATGCATCCCATGCGAGAAGATTTTCTTTAGTTGGTGATCAATTTCAGCCTTTAACCCATCATCAACACCTCTAGCTTTCACACATAGACTTACAAAACCAAAATCCAAGTAAGCACAACTTCATACCGTCTGGTTATTTCATTTTTTCATTATTTTATCATCCATTGTTCATCTTACTCCCTATTAATCATCTCCAACATTTTGTACCTCTATAGACCCATCAAAACCTCGCAAAAACCTATTCCAGCCACCCAATACCTTCTCGACCAACCAAATCCTTTGTGCAATCACAAAGGAGACCAAAACCCCATTCTGTGATGTTTCTAGATCTCACAATAACTGGCGCCGGTTATACATAACCACGGTTGGTCACCCCTAACCGATGCCGGTCTCTGTGTTTTCCCACACAACCTTAGACAAAGACCTATCCACCTAATTTTACCTCACCCTCACTCACTTGTGACCTACTTGAGACCTTTATTAGACCTGCAGAACCCAGAACCAACCATTTGACCTGTGGATTATATTCTAGCTTATCCTGTTAGATTAGATCTATTTTCTTATTGTGTTTTTAATTGAGATACCTAAATCATTTCAAAATAACAATAGGACTTACCTTGTTTTCAGCATTAATTTTTTTTAAATAGTGGACTGACAACCATCTAGGAAGTATCATGCTTCCTATATCTAGTTCATGCTAGGCAGTTCACTGCCCATATTGTTTAATTCTTTCTGGTGGTCTTGCTTTCATTACAAGTATTTCCTCCTAGCCAAAAGGAAGCTCTCACGGTCGGTGAGGATTCAAAAGTCATACGTGCACAACAACTCATCAACCAACATTTGAGCAGGTATTCCTCCTACACCGTTACCCTATCTATTTCATCAACAACTCAAAGAAACAATCGAAGAAAAAAGGTGAAACACCATAACCCATGGCATAAGTACAATGTATGCCCAAGTGTTAAACTAACATGATACGAGATGAAAAACTAGATGCTCCACCAAATACATCCACCATTGGACCACAGACTCACAAGTAAAGCATGAGAATAATTAAACTTTTCTTTGATGAGTAGAGTTGTTGAAATTTTTGATCCCTCTACTTTCCTGCATCCCTACATTCGAAAGATAGGAAAGATGGCATGGACACTGAGTATCAGTCAGTGATGGAAAAAAAAACCTAAAAAATTATCAATCTCTACCAGGGAAGAAAACCATTGGTTGCAGATGGATATTTGAAACAAATTATAAATCATATGGGACAATAGACAAGTACAAAGCGAGACTTGTAGAAAGGGGTATGCATAAAATAAAGGCATAAACGATTAGGAGAAATTTTCTCCCACAATTAAGATCAAAATGATCGGGATGATATTTTCTCTAGCTACACAATTTGGTTTAAAATTCCATCGATGTATGTGAAAAGTGCCTTTTTAAATAGAGATCTACATGAAGAAGTCTACAAACTCAACTCGGGGGTTATGTTGTACCTAGTAAAGAAATAAAGCTATGTAGACTCGGGAAATCTATTTCGGTCTTCAAGTGGCACCCAGGTGCTTGGTACATTAAAATTGATGACCATCCCATTCTTGATGGATTCATCAAAAATCCATATAATCCCAATCTCTACCTCAAAAAGCAAGCAAGGAAGATTTTGATTGTTGTTGTCTTTGTCGACGATTTATTCATTATTTTTGGTTCGATGAAGATGATCAATACGATGAAGAAATGTCTTAATCAATCTCTTGACATGATAGATCTTAGGATCATAGACTACTTTCTTAGATTGGAATTATGGTAGAAGGAGAATCACAAATTTATTTCTCAGTTGAAGTATACCAAGAAAACACTAGAGAAATTAAGGATTATGGATTACACACCTATTTATACATAAATGGAGACAAGATTGGAGTCATCTTTTCAGATCCATCTTCTATTATAAATGTAACTCTCTATCAACAATTTATTGGGATTCTCATTTACCTAACTTATACTAGACAAAAAAATCATCTTTGAAGTGATTTATCTACCATGGTTCATGCAAGAACCCAAATTTCGTCATTGGAAGCAAGAAAGGTGGATCTTGAGATATCTCAAGTGTAAAATGGATTCTTGGTCTAGAGTACAAGAATAATGATAACTTCTTCTTGTATGGATATTCAAATTCATATCGTGTAGGTAACATTGATGATAGGAAATCAAATTTTAGATTTGTATTATTTTTGGGATCTGGACCAATATCACAGGGAATTAAGAAAAAAACTTGTTTCATGCTCTTCTACGAAGTTGAATATCATGTTGTAGGTGCAGCTTGTCTACGAAGAGCTATGGTTTTGTCAATTACTTGAGGGACTTAGAATACCATAGGAAAAACCTACCACCTTGTATGTTGAAAATGAAGGTGTTGTCAAAAATTTTCAAAATCCCGTGATTCATGAGAGAACAAAGAACATTGAGGTAAAGGTTCATTTCATACATGATCATTTCTTGAAACATGACATACAACTTTAGTTCTTCCCAACAGCTGAAAAATGATTAGATATCTTCACAAAGTCACTAGCATGTGACAAGTTTGAGTTTTTCATAGATTTAATCTCCTCATCCCTTGAGGAAATGAAAAATTAAGGGATGGAATGTTCGGTAAAACATAGTTTACCTAGGTTAATTTTGCAAAGGTAATATATTATTACTATTCTAAGTTGTTATAGTGTGGCTATAAACCATAATTTGATTAATTTGGGAATATTATTCTGTATCATGTTTTTGTCATTATTTGAGTTTTTTTATTGTTATATGGCTATGTATTTTTAAAACTATATATTTGTAATATTGTGTACATGGGTGTGTTTATTGTTGCATAGTTGCAACATCCTGTTTGTCTACATATGGTTACGTAATATCTATTAATATTACATCCATTTCTATTATACTAGATTTGATTACATGTTATAAATATAATCATGAAGCTTTCATCCCTCTTCTAGACCCTTCACCTATTTGAAAATACTATGATATCATCAAGATGGATGAAAATGTAGTTTTGAGGTCCTGAAGGAAATATCCATTTCCCATTGAAAAGTTGCTCAAGAATTGATAAGACCAATTGGAATTTTGTTATAGGAAAAAGTGCGCCATGGATTTGTGAAGGCCTTTTTGTGTCTATATTATTTTACTACTTAAATTTGGTTATATACAGAGAAATAGTCAACAAACGAAATCATCTCAGATCTTGTGACTACCTGTAGAATGTGATCCATGATAGGAAATGGGTAGTTGTCTTTTAATGAGTCCTAGTTCAAATTGTGGAAATCTACACAAATCCTTATTTATTTGTTCTTCTTCCATCTTTGGAACAATATTTTCCACCCATGTGGAGTCATGAATGGGTAAAATTATGCTTACATTAAAAATCTTTAGTACTTCTTCTTTGATTGTATCCGTAATCTTTGGGTTATATTGTTGTTTCTTTTACGAAAGGCTTAGCTTTGTCAAGTCGTTTTGAATGATGCATCTCTTTGGGGTTGAAATACTTGAGCTCAACATAATTTTTCAAAGTAAAATGGACTTAGAGGGGGCATGAGTCATTCCTATAAAAATTTTAACTCATTTAACTCAAAATTCATATATCATAATAACCTTCCATTCAATATTCATAACCATTGTGTGTTTATTAAGATATGCAACATTGATCACAAGAGCATGAGACATAGTACATAACATAAGAAAACCATTTGTAAGTTGGAAACCCTCATGGGGATTAAAACCCACTGAAAAAAACATTATTTTTCCATGTTTCAAATTTAGTGAGGCACCAACCCCCAAGGACCACTAACCCCTAATTTAGGAGAGCACCAACTCTATAAGGAACACCAAACACCTAATTTAGTGAAACACCCACTCCATGAGGAGGATAAAACCTCCAAATATAGACAAGAACAAAATTATCCACCTAAAAATCATGATCTATGAATTTTTTTCATCCACAATGAAGAAGATCTCTAATTTATCTCACATAATCAAAATCAAACCCTTGTTCCTATATCTCGCTCTATCTTCTTCTTTCTCAAATTGTCTTGGATCTAAAATCTTGCACAAATTCTCTCAATCAATATTTAACCTATAAAAAAATTCAAAATCCTTCAATTCATTCCTTCGTACCTGAAAAAACTTCTACTTATGTCACACTTTTCCCCCATACAAGACTAGTTCACAAATGAACCAAAAACATTACTTTTATAGTATTCTCTTGATTCAAAATCACCCAAGGTTTTTTTCCTCCTTTATTTTGAATAACTTAACTAAAAAAATAAAAACTTTGTTCAAATTCATAAAGTGGACCCATATAGGTTGGCCATGCCCAAAACCACTTATCTTGCACTAAAACCTCGCTCAAAACCCCATCACAAGAATGAGTAAAATAAACTAACACCAAAAATGATTTCTAAAACTCAAAATTTATCACACATTTGTAATATAATATATAACCATCATCCATGGTCACAAATTTTCTTTTACCAATCAAATAATTCATAACATGGGCCAAAAGGCTCATATCCTTCACCAAACAACTATTTCGACATTCTGTCTTTTCCTTTGGGAATCAAGACCACTTAAAAATGCATAAACTATGGCATGTAACCACTATATGGAATCCTTAGGAACTTTATAACACATCCATGTTAGGTATACCTCTTGAAAAATCCATTTGTTCAAATGACAACAACTTTTCTCTTCTTAAAATCATGTTACCCAGAAATCAGTTTTGCAAACTTAGCTAGTTTGCACCCTTTTGCTACTTTAAGAACCTTAAAAATCATTAAATATTAAAAAAATTCATCCATTTTCACTCTCCAGGTGATACCAAGAATCAACCAATCCATTTCATGCCTCAAAAAAATCAATCTATCAACCTAAGAAAACTTGTCCTAAAAATATAGCTACCTTTTTCTTCACAAAATGACCTAAAAGACACATAAAATTAACTCACCAAGAAAAAAAATTACATCGATGAGAATCCATTTGAATAATATTTCCATAAAATATTACAACTCCTTTAAAATCCAAGTGGAAGGCCTTCAACCAAGACAATCTTTAAACCGCTTTTTAAGCTCTCTAGGACTCAAGAATCGACCTTGAGCCCAACTTATTCCATCACCTCAAAAATAACTTCTACACTTATAAAAATAATGTAAAACACTTATTCATTATTTATAAGCACTTAAAAACCTTCACCATTTATGAGAAATTCATAATCGTCACAAGTACCTCATGAAGTCACTTAGTACCCTCTTAGAACAAGCATCCTTCAAAATTAACCCTTAAAGAACAACTCATAAATTTTTTATACCATATAATATATTCAAGTTTTATATACCATTATAAATATATATGAACTAGGATCACAACACAACTTTAATGGAGTCCTAAATCCTCTTGTAGCTCCTGCAATGTCAATTTTACCACAAAATCCTCCAAACCGCCTAAAAACCAGTTTTCATAAATAGGGTACAATTTTCCATTTAGAAGAATCATCATGACCTGAAACCTTAACAAAAATATATAAAAATTGAGGGTATAAACATATTTCCACCTAATATTTTCCTCCTTTAGATAACTTTTCCAAAATCAAACTTCTTCTTCTAAACAAACATTTTCCCGTGGGGCCCATATACAATCACATTGTAACATCTTGATTTTTAGAAGCTACTATGATAACCTCTTTTCGTAATGTTGTAATTGTGGAAATGAGGGTTATTATGTTAAGATATATCATTTAATCTTAAAAATAATGTGTTACTGATACAAACCCTTGCTTACTGTAACTTGTTTACTTGGGACGGAGGTCATTATAACTTGTGTTTCGCAAGTGTGAAACTACAGACTTGCTTTTGTGTTTGATGAACTCATATTTTGTTGATAGCACACCTTGAATCAATTTATTGATCCAAGGTATTCTTCGGCCTTCTTTGTGGTCACTGTGTCGATTTACTTTATAATTAGAATGAAGTCTGAAACCAGGCTGGAGATTGTCATAAATTTTAAAGAACCTGGTTACAGGTATAATTATTCGGCACCATGCTGCCAATGGAAAGATTCGATCTCTGAACTACATACAAATTGTAATGCTAGAAAGCGTAAGGAAGTAAGAGTTTTGATGCAAGTGAACTAGTTATGAACGCAAGTCGGTAAAACTTATTTGGAACCTGTTAAGTAAAATACTATGGGGTTAAGTTCTAACCTATGACCTAATAACTATCCTAGAAGGATTTTATAAATTAAAGGGGATGTAAATTTTTCACAAATCCTAATGATTTGCGACCTAGGTGAATACCTAGCTATGGATAATGTAACCTAAACTAATGTTAGCCCTAAAAGGGGACCTATGGATACATGTCGATGAAAGGATAAGAAGGGAAGGTTTTAAATTTAATGAAGGACATTAAATGATGTCCTTGAAGTTTTAAATGCCAAGTTTGGTGGGAACATGGGAGTTGGAGGTATCTAATTAGCAATGTAGCTAAAAATGAAATTACATGCAAATATTTAAAAAGTGAAACTCGCCAGATTAGGTTGGAGATGGCGTGGAGAAAGAGAGGGAAATGCATTTAATGCATTTATTGGCCTCGGTCTTGGTGACCAGCTCGCCTTGGAAAGGGGAAAGAGGAATTTTTGTGGTTATTGTGTTCATTTGGTTTTCTAGTATTTGCACTGCAGTTGTGGTTCTTTCGAACTCCTGCAAATTATTTTGGTCATTGTTGCAGTTATTTTGATTACCCATGGTTGTTTTTGAGCCTGTGGAAACAAGGAGATCATTGGGAAACCTTGTTGTTTGTCGCCATGGAAAATAATAACTCCTGAGGGCGCGGACGTGGTTTTCTTCAAGCAACAAGAAGTTTTACAGGCATGTTGGGCTCTTTTCTTTAAACCGTTTTGCTCTTTGTTAAGCATCTTCATTAAAAGAACTCTGCTCTTATATTGGGTGTTTTTGTAAAATAAAAATGTTGATTTGTTTTGATTTGGTTTCTGGGTTGAGTTGTCTTTTGAAGATAAATACGATTTGGGTAATTTTTGGATGCATACTGGAGAAAATGGGTGTTTTCTTGTTAAAATGGTAGATGAAACGAGTTTCTTCTCTGCTGTTTTGAATTCTGAAAGTAATGGATAATTTGGTTTTACTGTCCATTATGGGTTGATCTTGCTGAAGGTGACAGTGATGTGCAAACTGTTTTCTATGTTCTGTGCGTGCTAATGGTTTTGAAAAACCATGAGAATTCTTTGATAGAACGGTTTGTGTGAATTGTTTTTCTGGTCATATTACAGTGTATGGAATGTGAATTCTTTTAGGGACAATGAATTTATTGCATCGTCCTTACCCTTGCCTGATTTAAAACAATATAATGACTCCTTATTTGGTTTTGAAATCCATGAATGATTGTTGGGAAATAATTTATTTAAACCTGAGAAAGAGTAACTTGGTTATATGATGGATGGAATAGAGCGTATCATTTTATTTCTTCCTTGAATTCAATGGTGAATATATATATATATATATATATATATATAGGAACTGCATATTTGAACTTCTTCATTGTGTTCGATTGGAACTATACTTGAGTAGATTCTTGTTCTTGCGGTTGAAAAATGGTTTCTTTATTTATTACAGTGAAACCATGGTCACATAGCTTGTTGTACACTTTTACTCGTTTCTTTCTAGAAGGATGTGTCTATTTTCGGTAATAATTATTGGCAATGATTTTTATTTGGAAGATTCAGTTGTTATTGATATTTACGGGTCAGATGTAAAATGAATTCAGGAATACTTCCTTGAATGATAGTTAGTAAATTATGATTACTGTAATAGTCTTGTATAAGGGAAATTACCCTATTGGAAACAGGTCTGTACTAAATAGTTGATACTCGGCCAAGCAATGAGAAGAGGTAATATGAATCTTCTTCCTTTCATTCGATTATTGACTTTAATTGTTCTCTCTTCTTGACTGTTACTGTTGATTGTTATCTCTTCTTGTTCAAATCGTCCAGTTCGGTCGTAATGAAAAGAAAGAGATTATTGAGTGGGTAATCGGAAGTACTAATTATTTTCTTCTCTTATCCAGTTGAAATTCTGTTATCTGAAATTGAATAAATTTCCCGTTGCCTTTGGCGTAAATGACTGCATTTTATCTGCTGTTTTTCTTCCTTTCTGAATTGAAAGATGTACTATGTTGTTTGTTGAATTCTGGGAAATACGACAGGTGTTGTCATGGTGTATGACTAGCTTTCTCCTCTCGCATTTGATTGGTTGGTGTTTCACGCGGAATGTCTCGGCGGTGAGGAATAGACTTTCTTCTATCCTTTCATTCCTTTGAGAAGCAGAGATAAGGGTTAGGGCTAGGAGGAATACCTATTGAATGTTGAGATGGTGTGTGCGTACCGTAGAGAAAGATCATATCGATTGCGAAGAACTCCTTTTTGTGCGGGAAGGACTACTGCAAGTAAGAATACTAGACCACCAGATTTTAATTAGACAATAAATGAGGAGCTGCCTTAGGCCCGGAAATATAAAACTTCCTTTCGAAGGTGGTCAGTTCCCCTTTTAATACGAATTAACACAAATGATAACAAGGAAAGCTATTGCAAAATCATGATTTAGGTATCTCGTTACAAAGCAATAGAAACTAAACTATCAATAATAAAGCGTCACGTTGTTTGTTCGGTTACTGGTCGTTGATACATTCAGGTTGAGTTATAGGGATAAACCAGACTGGATCTGGGGTTGTTAGGTGACAAATAGGCGAGAAAAGGGTTTTGGGGTATAAGTCACAGTGACCGACGCCGGTCACTGATAACCGATCGCGGTTAGAGAACCGCCGCCGGTGGGGGATAAACGACACCGGTGGGGTCAGCAATCTAAATGCTTCTGGATAGAGGTTGGTTGCAAGGTGATCGTGGGGTTATTAAGATTGGTGGATGGCTGAGGGGAATAATGGGAGGACAGGGAAGGCTCAGAGTGTGATAAAATGGTCTTCTGGACAATACAAAGATGTATGGATGAAGGTTAAGTGCAGGGTGCTGGTAGGTGGTAGATCTAGGAATGAGCTTATAATTACAATCAATCCACAGGCTCAAGAAATGGTGCTTAGAATCATACAAGACACTACTTACTCGTTCCTGATGAAGATGCAGGTTCCAGGACTGTGACGACGAAGACAGGGCTCAAATAGGATGATCTGACAATCCAAGCTGAGCAGTCTCCTCTTCTGATGCTCGGATGAGTGTCACTGGGGGCCTGGTTATTCCGTTGTAGTCTTGGGCTTGATGTCCTTGTCTGCAAACTCTTCTCGTTTCTTCACTTGTCTCTTCATGGCCAAGCAAATCCCGATCCTTTCAATGATTTCTCCTCTTTTTGATCAAATGAAAATCCCATCCTTTATTTTTGGTTGGAAGTGGTCATTTACAGGGAACCGATGGCGGTTACGAAAAAGACGGCGGTCAAGTAGGAACCGGTATCGGTCAGGTCAAAGTGGGCTATTTTTAATAAAATAGCCAACTTTCCCTCCTTTTCTCCCGAGGGATTAGTTGTGGGCTTGGTCAAGTCATTATGAGGTCAGTTTTGGGTGTGGGTGAGGAGTAATTAATCATAGGTGTGGATGTGGACCATGTTATAGGTCTTAATTAGGTTAGTTTAGGGTTAAGACTTGGTCATGATGAGGTGGCGAAATGAGGTGGCAGGTATGGCGATGTGGATTTATTAATAATAAGGTAATTAATAAATAATTGTGTAAGGTTTAGGTGATGAGGTTAGGTTGCGAAATGAGATGCGGGGCACAGGGGGTCGTAAGACACAAATTTGGTGTCTACATTAGCCCCTTGTTGTCGTGTAGCTTGTCTTTGTTAAAGCTGCACGGACAATAATAAGAAGTGGTTATCCCTGTTAAGGGTATAGGTAATCCCCCTCAAATCTATCATAGATTGAGGCAGCGTGAAATCAGGGATAGGGTTGATAAAGGGTAAATTGTGTTTATATGATGGTAAGATGGTGGGGTAGGTCCAAGGAAGCAGACGCATGTTGAAATGCAGTAGTGCGACCAAGGTACATGATTTGAAGAGAAAACAAGCAATTCATAGGCAAAGGTCGATAGTTTATCTAAACAAGGGTGATATAATCCACGGTATCTAAGGCATAAGAAGTAGCTTGGGGGATATAACGAGTAAGGTATAGGAACTCTTAGGCATGTTCGACGAAGACATTTAAATGGTTGGTTTGGTTGAGATAAACGTCACGGTCTTGGTCAGGCAAAGTTGATCAACTGATCAAGTCAAGGACCCTAATCATGCTAAAACATGAATAGGTGAGCTCGATTGAACCAAAAGTGACATGATGGGTGGATAAAAGTGTATTGTGTTGATGTTGGGAGAGGTATTTAATTGGTGTGGCCTTAGGTTGGGCCAAATGGTTGGGTGTGGTCTTGGGTCGGGCCAAATGGTGGGTACGGCCTTGGGTCAGGCCAAATGGTTGGTTATGGCCTTGGGTCGGGCCAAATGGTTGGTACGGCCTTGGATCGGGCCAAATGGTTGGTTGGCCTTGGGTCGGGCCAAATGGTTGGTTACGGCCTTGGGTCGGGCCAAATGGTAGGTTAGGGCCTTGGGTCGGGCCAAATAGTAGGTTACGGCCTTGGGTCGGCCCAAATGGTTGGTACAGCCTTGGGTCGGGCCAAATGGTTGGTTACGGCCTTGGGTTGGGCCAAATGGTAGGTTAGGGCGGCCTTGGGTCGGGCCAAATGGTAGGTAACAAAGGGTTTTCAGCCAAGGTGGATATAAGCGAGGTTGTGAGAAAGGGAAATTAGTAAAGAAGGGTAGAAATTGGGGAAGAGGTGGGATAAAACCGATATCGATTGTCCATGACCGATATCGGTTACCTGACCGATACCGGTTCCTTAGGGCACAATATAACCGGTATTGGTTATAGTCGAAAACCTATAAAAAGAAAAAATATGGCCGGTCATTGTCATATTGTCAATTTGAAACCCAATTTGAGTTGTCTGAGGTGTATTGTTGAGATTGGAGCATTTGTTGGTTGAGGTGGCACTATTGGAGTGGAGAAGTGAGTGGTTAGTGGGCCCGAGTGAGTAGGAGGCAGCAGTTGATTGGTGGAGGACCCAGCAGAGGAGAGGTGGAGCTATGGCACAGCCAAGAGGAGCAGGAGGTGCTGGACTAGCTGGACCACCACCACCCATCCCACCACGACGACGTGTCGTGTATGCGTGTTAGGTTCGAAACCCTTCATTGTGTGAATTTGATTGTGTTAAGCTAGATTTGGGTTTTGGGTAGGAATGTAAGGTTTTTAGAAAATAATTAATAAATAGAAATTATTTGAAAAAAGGAGAGGGTACATAGGTGAAATAGGCTAAGGCGGCAGGGTGGGTAGGTTTTAGGGTGTTTGGGTGGGTATAGAGGGAGAAATAGGAAAAAAATTGAATGGGGTAGCCGTGTCGGGTTCGGCTCGGGGATTTTTAAGTGATGGACCGATGCCGGTCACTAAGCGACCGGCATCAGTCAAGAAATTTTTCAGGCAGGGTGGGTTTGTAATGCGTGTCGGGCTCATATCGTACATCGGCTGGCGTCGGTGGAGAGGGGACTGGTACCGGTCCCTACGGTTTTGCTTATGGTTTGGGATGTTTGGTGGTTGTTGGGGCTGTGGTTTGGGTGTTTAGGTATTAGTGGTTTAGGTGTTGTGTTTGTGGTGGTGAAGAGGAAGGGGTAGAGGTTAATAGGAAGGGTGATTGGTGAGTGGGGGAAAAATGGGGCGATTGTGTGGTTGGTGTGGTTTGGATAGATTAGGTGTTGGGCATGAATGGGGGTGTTAAATTGGTAGGGGCATAGGTAAATGGCGAGAATAGAGCTGAGTGATTGGTAGGGTGCGAGATAAGGCAAGGGGATATCGTAAAGTTTTTAGGGTAAAATAGGTGAGTGTAGGTGTGTGTTATAGAGTCGGGTTGTGGTCGGGTGGGTAAAAAGGGGTATAGAAGGTTAAAGTAGTTGTTGTTTGAAAGGGTAGGTCTAATGAAGTGGGTGATTTGTGCAGGCACGTCAGCAGCTGACTATGTGGGACAGGATGCCCCCGCTGTTGGGACGGATGCGGCCACACGTGTCGGCAGCGTAGTGGGGCATTATGCGCGAGGTGGGACTCGGCGGAGTCTCAGCGGTACAGGGCGATCGATAGGGATCATAGTTTGATGGTCGCCCTCATCGAGAGATGGGATCCGGTGACCAATGTGTTCCATCTCCCAACTGGAGAGATGACCATTACATTGGAGGATGTGTATCACATCCTTAGATTACCGATTGATGGAGAGGCAGTCTTTCAGGTGGATGCAGAGACAGCCATGGACAACATCCTACATGTATTCGGGGATGCAGCCACGCTACTGACGTATCACAGCGTGAGCATCGCGTATGGGGATATGTACCGTGCCCACCGCCATGAGACACGGGCTGGCCGTGTTAATCATGATCGATCACACCCGCGCCTCCCTGACTCGAGAGGGAGGCCACTTTCCACACGGGTGTTGATGGGGTTTTACATGAGATGGTCGAGGAGCATACATGTTATGCTTGGGCACCAGTATACCTGGTGCAGTTATACCGAGAGCTGTGGGGCTATCGCCGGATGAGGTGATTCGGGATTTTCTCTACGTTTTTGCTACACTATTGGGCATATGAGCATATCATATGCATTAGACCAGTAGGGCTGCCCCAGCAGCCAGGGCCACAGGTGATCTACAGATATGGCTTTCAGAGGTGGTTGGGGGTCGTGGGCCAGCCACGAGCCGTTCTTGCCGGACGAGATGTGGCATATTACCGGCATGTATTAGAGGGCTTGACAGCGTTAGATATTGTATGGAGACCTTATAGAGGTCATCACCCCCGCGGAGGAGCCCGAGCACAGTTGCAGTGGATCCAGTATACATTCTGGATAGCGGGACGGAGGCCGGGAGAGTACGAGCGGATACCCCTGGAGAGGGTACGACGATAGCTGGGGTTACGACAGGATGAGCCACCTCCCTTCCCTCAGTACCGGAGGGATGATGTAGAGGCTCCACTGCCTGCACCATAGCCTATGGACCCAGATTGGGTAGCCGAGCGGCAGGCAGATGATACAGTGGATGACGCCGGGTGTACGGGAGCATTTTTGGTATGGTGGGTAGGAGAGAGAGCCGCGAGGAGAGCACAGCCCACACAGCCAGACTTGGCGGTGGTGATAGCAGAGAGGGATCAGCTCAGGGGCCAGGTATAGCTATTACAGGGGCAGCTTGCTGCTGCATAGGCACAGATAGGTGTCTTACAGGGGCAGCTAGCCCAGGCTCAGTGCACAGTGCTGTGCTCGGTGCACCACCGGGCACTAACAGCATGGCACTGCACACGGCAAATGCACGGCCACGGATATAGGTACCACCACAGCCACAAGCACCACCAGTGGCACCAGCACAGCACAGGGGGCACTGGTATTAGGAGTCAGGGGACCAGCCCCAGCAGCTATGGTGGCACGGGACCGTTATATGGAGGCGAGAGCAGAGGCCCGGTACTATCAGGATGTTCTTGATGGTACCGGGGCTGACTATCAGCCATATGCGGCACATAGAGCAGAGACCTCTCGGAGTCAGAGATCTCAGGGAGGTGCAGCCACAGCCGGTGGGTCTGTTACAGGTAGGAGGTGAGAGGCGGCATAGGGACCAGCAGGGAGAGGTGCTGAGGGCGGTGGGGAGAGCTGAGGGATCCCTGCATATTTTTGTGTTTGTACATTGGATATGGGCACCGGTCTATGAACCGGTTATGTTTATAGAGGCCTGCGTGCCCACATATGATTTATTCATTCATTTATTGATTCATTTATTGTATATACCGGCCTGTGAGCGAGTACAGGTTGTACAGTTGATACCATCCTGCGAACCGAGTATTTATTTTTGATATGAGAGATCGGCCTGCGATCCGAGTCGAGATTATGATAGTTATTACGGCCTGCATGCCGGCTTTGTTGTATTATGAGATCACAGAGGCCCCTATGCAGGGCACATTGTATATTTGAAACTGTTGATGTATAGATATGATGATTTTGACCCACATGCTGTGTTTAAAATGTGTTAAGTGTTTTGTCGATGGTTTGTGATATAGAATGTATGTAGCTTGTTGAGTTGGATCCAAATGTTGTATAGATTGATGGTTTTGGATATCATTTGTTAACGGCTTGTTTATTTTGGTAATATAGATAAATGATGTTGATGAAATTGTAATGAGATGTGGATTTGATGAAAAATTATAGACAATGGTGTTGTTATGCAGGGAAAAGGGATGGCGCCACAAAAATTAGGTAGAAAATAAAGAAAAGAACTATGTTTAAAAAGGTAGGTATATGACCGATATCGGTTAGGTAACCGATGTCGGTAGACAATAGACCGATATCGGTTAGCTAACCAATAGCGGTTATTCGAATATGGGATTTTCTAAAAATAGAAAAGCTTGGGTGGCAACTTAAGTTCTTATTTTGAGAGCCATGCAAGAAGTTAAATACGCGATTGTGACGCTTTTTGACTACTGAGACAGGTAATTGCATGAGAGAATTGAGTGATAAGGAGAAAAGAGACAGGGAAAATCAATGTGGGCTGAGATTCAGAAGGCAAAACGGCAAGTTAGATTTGAAGAGGGTGGTGAACATGGTAGAACGAGGAGAAGCATCCAGCAGGCAGGGACGAGAAGGAAGACAAGTGCCATCTCAAGTTACTGCAGCCCAAGAGGTAAACATCTTGGTTATAATTTGATTCTGTATGTTGTGTGAATAGTATGATGGAGATTAAGTAGATAGAGATGAGAAAGAAAAGGTGATAGGCAATGATTCGGGATAGGGTGAATGTGATGGGGAAGGTAGTCAGGAGTGTCGGGTATGTTTGTATGTACAGAGAGGGATAAACGATCAAATTATTGTCATAGGTGGTATTTTTAGGTAGGTGTGTAAATTTGATATTGAATGATATCAGCTTAAGATACCGGTTATCTAAAACTAATGCCGTTCTTGTAGGAATTTCCAGAATGTGAGAAAGAACCCTTGGGAATTTGATTTATTGAATGGTTGTGTGTCGTTTTGATGTGTGCAGCGGAGGCAGGGTTCAGGATGAACGATATCATGCGTTGTATTATTGTCACTTAATCCGGAGCGGATGTAACACCATTTGGATGGACATTGATAAATCATTTGGGGTTAAGTGGAATCTGCTATTATTCATGAATCGCACGTAACCATGCTATGTTACAGGTGTTGATTGAGAGATGGAATCCAGAAAGGAATACCTTTTATCTGCCAACAGGGGAGATGACAGTGACATTGGAAGATGTGTTCCGTATTTTGAGACTCCCAATTATAGGAAGACCAAGATATCGTGCATTGCCTAGCATAGCACAGGAGTGATAACAAGCAAAGATTTGGTCCATACACATGAGATTTGACACGAGGTTTGACATTCACATATGGTATAATGTATGCAGCACACCCTGAGGAGACAAGGTTAGCAGTGATATTAATGATAGCGGTAGGGTATTATGCGTTGCCGAGGGCGGATGGGGGAAGATTTCCAAAAGCATTGATGTGTGTTATTTGGGAGATGATAGAAAGGAACGTGACTTTTGCATGGGCACCTGCATATTTGGCGGAGCTATACAGGGGTTTATGGGCTTGTAGACGAAATCACAGGACAACACTGGATTGTTCATTTTTATTACATTGTTGGGCCTATGAGCACATTGTTTGTGTGTGACCAATAGGCCGACCCATCCAGTCCGGAGAGACCGGAGTGCAGAGGTTGGGATTCAGACGATGGGTCCAGACAGAACAAGAGGCAAGAGCCCAGGCTGTGATGGGTGACACTGAGTATTATAGGCAGGTATGGGAGATGGTGACGATGGCGGACATCTGTTGGAGGCCTTACGGGAACTATATGGTAACAGAGAATATAGCTGAGGAGTTGAGGGGTGTAGAGCGATTGAGGTGGATCGCGGGGCACAGGCCAGGTGAATATGAGAGGATTCCTCTAGATCGCGTGCGGCGAAAATTTGGATTTGTGCAGGATATACCCCTGGCTTATAGACCATATATGAGGATCGACACCGAGGCAGCATTCTCACCTCCCCGGCCAACACCTCCAGAAGGGCCAGAGGAGATAGCAGCCGATCGCAGGGTAATGGATGCAGGAACGACAGAGGCCTATAGATTATGGTGGGTAACAGAGCTACGAGGGGTACGTGATCATCCTGACATAGCTATGATTACAGCGGAGAGAGATCATCTGCAGAGATTAGTTCATCAGCTCCAAACGTAGGTGAATGAGACAAGAGGATTGTTAGCGGTTGCGGAGTCACGAGCGGAGGGACTAGAGGCGAGATACCTCCATGCGAGGGAGCGTATTCACATGTTACAGGAGAGATTGGCAGATCAGTGGGCGGTACCAATAGCCATGGTACCTTTGAGGACAGAGAGGCCCGGTGAGGCGTCGACGATCACGATCATCACCTGGTTCGGGATGAGGCGTGAGGGTCTAAGTAAATGTTATCGAGGTATAAGAATAAATAAGGATGCCGACCTGCGTGTCGATGATAGAGAAGATGTATTTGTTTAACATCTAAATAAAACTGAATATGTATGTTGATTTGAGTTATGATAATAATAAGAATGTTTGTGTTTTGACTTTTGTGTTTTGAAAAAAGGATAAAGAGGAATACAAAAAAATTATATTTACAACACATGATAGGTTATGGTAGGGGATGGTCGAGCTAACCTTGGGAGACCCCATGTCTCCGAAGTGCTGCCTACATAGCCCATTGCACAAAGCAAGGAGGGGCCTCAGACCGATGTAGTTCTCCCTTAGAACTAGGGAGAGGTGAATTCAGGCAATTTAGGTATGGTTAGGCAATTTGTTGGTTGGTAAAAATATTGATATTGGTAGGGTAATGTTGTTGGTGTTGGTAAGGAATTGGCGATGTTGGAATAGGTATAGGTGAAGCGAAAGTTAGCCTACCCAAGTGGTAGGGAACCCTATCCTGATTAAGGTCAACACATAATCCCGAGTCAAGCAAAAGAGGCAAAAGTGTCTCATAGTTGAGAAGAGCCAAAAAAACCACATAATAACATAGAATGAAGTTGAACCCCTAGGTACCTTGCATAGACGAGAAGTCAATAGGTGAAAAGAGTGGTATAATCACAATATATCAGATATACGTCACGTCCCTTGAGTTTTGTTGCTTTGAAAAATGGTGCGGTGAGGTGGTTGATGTGGGTGAGGATGCAGAGAACTTATTATAAGATGATTATTCGACAAAAGAGAACCAGACCTAAATAGACAGTCCATGACTCAAAAGTGTTATGAAACACGCTTTTATTTTTATTTTATTTTTCTCGGATATAGACCGATCGATGCGGGAAGTCTACATGGGATATGTATTTTGTTGTTCTTGAGGTCTTCACGGCTGATCAATGCGAGAAGCTTCGATAAAGGTCGATTTGTGTATAGCTGTCCTTCAAGGGAGCAATCTATTTATAAGTAGCAGAGATGCGGTATTTATATATATTTGTCCTTCTGGGGAGTACTATATATAATAGCAGAAATAGTTTGGCATATAGTTGTCCTTCAAGGGAGCAGTCTATTGTATAATTTAGAGGTCTAGATGTCCGTTGGGCATAAAGCATCTAGTTTTTGTAGGAAGTTTGACTCAAGAAAATCCCATAAGTGTTTTAATTAAGAATGTGTTATTTTGATACTTTGAAGTCATGGACTAGACTAAAAAGGGGAGGTGATAATCAAACCATGTGAGCTTGATTTGATTTTGCGATGTAAGAAACAAAGTGTATGTGGTGGTAAATGAGCTCAAGGGACGAGCGTAAGGTAGATGAGAAGTGATATAACACTAATTTCAATAGTAGAATGGTCGAAGATGCAAGGCATTAAGGGGCTCAGGCTCAGGTTTACCATTAAGCGAAGCTAAACGATAAGTGCCTGATCCATAAGTGTGAGTGATAATGTAAGGCCCAATCCAATTAGGAGCAAATTTTCCACGTTTGCTCTTTTCTAGTTTGTTTACATGTTGATTCTCTTTGAGGACAAGATCACCAACCTTAAAGGTACGCTCATGAAGTCATTTATCATAAGCACGCTTGATGCGTTTTTGGTAGATTTGAAGGTGATCAAGAGCCATAAGACGCTCGTCAAGAAGCTCTAATTGGGCTAACCGCTCTTGGCGGAAATCATCATTGGTGAGAATATCCTGAAGAGATATTCTGAGGGAGGGTATTTGTATTTCGAGAGGCAAGACAGCCTCGGTACCATATACCAAAGAAAATGGTGTGGCATTAGTGGAGGTACGAATGCTAGTACGATAAGCCCAAAGGGAAAAGGGAATGTGATCATGCCAATTTCTTCCGGACTCATTGACAACTTTCATGAGGATTTTGGTTAGGGTTTTATTAGAAGATTCAGCTTGACCATTGGCCTGTGGATAGTAAGGTGATGAGAAACTAAGTTTGATACCAAAGTTGTCACAAATGTCTTCAGAACAACTTATTTTTAAAATATTTACCATTATCTGTTATTAGGCGATGAGGAATACCAAAACGACAGATAATATGATGGTTAACGAACTCGACAATTTTTTCTTTTTTGATTGAAATGAGTGGAATGGCCTCCACCCATTTTGTGTAATATTCATTGCTGTTATTATCCAATGGTGACGTTGCAAAGAGGGTGGGTGGATCTCACCAATAAGGTCTAAACCCCATTTTGAGAAAGACCAAAGATCTTGTGCGACTCAGAGCGGATGGCTAGGAGTATGTTGAAGGTTGGCATGTTGTTGACACATAACATAACGCTTAACATATTCGTAGCAGTCGTTATTGAGAGTAGGCCAATAATAACCTAGGCGAAGGATTCGTTTAGCCACGGCAAGGCCATTAAAATGTCCGCCACAAATACCATCATGGATTTGCTGGATGGTATAGGTGACCTCCGCACCGATTAGACATCGAAGGAGGATGCCATCAAATCCACGTTTATAAAGGAGTCCCCCCATGAGGACATAACGAGAAACATGTTTAAGAAAAGCGCGTTTGCCGGTACTAGTTAGGTCAGGTGGGAGAACAGAGGTTGTAAGGTAGTCGTGAAATTGGTGGTACTGTGTATCCTGCGAATTAGTATTACATTATTTATCATACAAACAATTGGTGCTTTGAGTAAGATGGGGCAAAGAGTTGTTGGACCAAGATGAATATGTCGTAGTCGACTTGGTGAGGCAGAATTTGTGAGGCTAAGCAAGCCATAGTATCCGCAAATTTGTTAGTGGAGCGGGAATGGTCGGATAGAATAACGAGTAAATGAGGTCAAAAGTGAATCCACGTAATGTTTATACTTTTGAAGTTTCTCATTCTTACATTGGTAGATGCCCATAACTTGATTGACTACCAATTGAGAGTCGCTGAAAATATTAATAGATTTGACACCTAAGTGTAACATAACCCGAGACCCAAAACAAGGGCCTCGTATTCCCCTTGTATTATTAGTGCAGGGAAATCGAGCTCGAATGAAAGAGGCATAGGCTCAGCGTCAAGAGGAATGAGAACAATGTCGGACCCTCCCGCGCTACGGCATTTGGATCCATGAAAAAGAGGGTCATTGGATACGACTCTTCCCCGAGTGAAAGAGTGGTGATGAGTTCGTCGGGAAATAAAAATTGTAAATTGTTCCCTGTAAAGGGGCCTCCGCAATTTGGTCCGCAATAGTTTGTCCTTTGATTGACTTCATTGTATAAACTCAAGGTCGAGGTCAGCGAGGAGCATAAGCCATCGGGCGATGCGTTGGTTTAGATGTGGTTTGGCATACATATAATGAATGGGGTCCGTGTTGGTGATGACAAAAGTTTTGTGATTCAGGAGGTAATGTCAGAGTTTGGTGGCTACGAATGATAGGGCTAGGCACAATTTTTCTACATGTGTATACCTAGTCTCGTAATCCACGAGAGTACGACTTATATAATAAACAGCTTGTTCTCGATGTGCCGAGTCCCAATGTGTGTGAGCATGGCTCCTATAGCATGGTCGGTGGCAAGTAAAGGTAAAGGTAGAAAGGGCGATCATCCCGAGGTGGAATAAGCTCGGGTGGGTGCAAGAGATAGGCTTTAAAAGCTTCAAAGGCTTGGTGACACTCTTCACTCCATTAAAAGGCAATGTCCTTTTTAAGAAGGTGATGGAAAGGTTGACATCAATCCGAGAGTTTGGAGATGAAACGCCGGATGGATTGAAGTTTACCCTACAAACTACGCAATTGTTTGAGGTTTTTGGGTCGGGGCATTTCTAGGATAGCTTTGACTTTAGATGGATCGACCTCAATGCCACGCAAAGAGACGATAAAGCCAAGAATTTTTCCGAAAGAACACCAAAGACACATTTCTTTGGTTGAAGCTGGACTGAATATTGCAACAGGTGATCGAAAATAATGGTTAAAACATCGAGATGTTCACCGCAATGTTTAGATTTTCCAAGAAGATCATCGACATAATCCTCAAGGATAGTGTGCATAATGTCATGAAAATGTAAGTCATAGCCCGCCTGATAGGTGGCACCAAAGCATTCTTAAGGCCAAATGGCATGACACGATAAATGAAGGTTCCCAAGGAGTTATGAAGGTAGTTTTATGTTGATCGGTCGGGGCTACCAAAATTTGATTGTATCCCGAAAATCCATCCATGAGAGAAAGAATTTCATGGCCCGCAGTGAGATCGACAAGTTGATCAATACTTGGGAGGGGGAAGTCATCCTTGGGGCAAGCGAGTTTAAGGTCTCAGAAATCCGTGCATATCCATAGTCCCCCTGTCGCTTTAGTGACAGGTACGATGTTAGAAATCCATTGAGGATAGTCAATAGGCAAGATGAAGGAAACAAAAAGAAGTCATGAAGCTCTTCTTTGACCAAGAGGGCAATGTGTGGATGCATTTTTCTCAGTTTTTGTTTGACTGGTTTGGAATCGAGGTTTAGGGTGATGTTATGGACAACAATGGTAGGATCAATTCCTGGCATGTCAGCGTAAGACCAAGCGAAAGCTTGGTTACGGGTACGGAGAAAGGTAGTAAAGGCGGCTTGTTCTGATGTGCTAAGGGATTGTCCGATCTTCACAACGTGAGGATCCTCCTCTGTGTGGATGTTGATTTCTATAGTCGACTCATTCAACATGGTTTGAGTTTTAGATGGTAAGGCACATTGAATATAGGAGTCATCCGCCCCAAGGTAAGTGAGGATGGAGTCGTCATCCTGGCACTCAACAACATTAATCGAAGGCAAATCCTCTTCGATCATGTCTGGATATAAAAGGGGAAGAGAAGATGGGTCCTCATTATCACGTTGATAAGTGAGAGGACCTATGAAGATAGCATTTATGAAAAAAAAAAGTTAGGAGGGATAGATTCAGGGTCTATCGACTCTGTGGGTGATGATGGCAAAATGGGTGATGATGGTTTGGTAGGGGTGATGTCGTCATCCTCCAGGATACAATTGACATGAGGTTTCTCCGGTGTAAGTGTTTTAGGAAAACCGAGACCACTACGATCATTGTGTTTGCGTGTAGTCATGGGAATGAGTGTATGTCGGCCTTGTTCATAAAGACCAAAACCAAAGCCTTTCCAAGCACAGTGAGTCAAGAAGGTGAGGGCGAAACGATGATTTGTCAAGTATTGAAAATCGGATTGGAAGGGAACCACACCAAAAGGAGGTTCAGGGGTAACGGAGGATGCGTCAACACCCCCATACGTTAGGTTGGTGCGGAAATGGGGTGGTCCGTAAGAGATTACCTCCCCCACGCGACGGTCGTAGGTGGGATGTGCATGTAACTGTCCATACTCTTGCGGGGTATGGAAAGAGCTAACGTTATATAGGCGGTATTCCCCTAGCGTAAGGCATTGAAAAACATCTACTAAGGGGTTGGAGGTTGGGATGTTCTCTACGGGAAAGGAAGTGATATTTGTAATGGCGGTTTCATTGGTTGAAGGTGTAGGTGCATTTGAAGTGGATGGTCTGGGTTGGATGAATGGGTGTCTTGATCGATACAAGCACATCATTAGGACGATATAACATATTACAAGTTTTGAAGGGGGAGGATCAGCTTTTACGGTGTAGGACTTCCCGTCATACTTAAATTTTATGCATCTATGTAAGGTGGAGGGAACACATCCCATAGCCCGAGATCCAAGGGCGGCCTAACAACATATTGTATTGAAACTATCCCTCAAGGACATAGAAGAGTTCGGGTAAAGTGCGTGGTCCTACACGAATGTTAAGGATCATGGTGCCTAAGGTAGTAAGTAATAGCATCATTGAATGACCGCAACATGATGGGGTTGGCACACATGTAACTAGAAGGGATATTCATTTGTTGGAAGGCTTTTGAAGAGATGATGTTTAGCTAAGGCGCCCCGTCAATCATAACACGACGACTCCGAATGTCCCGAACGAAAGATGAGATGAAAAGAGCAGGTCATGATCTTCAAGACCAAATTCGATAATTTCGTCTTGAGAAACGATAAAGCGGTGGCTTGCCGTTCGAGACGTAGTGGTTGGGGAGATAGATTGTTTGGTGAGCAAAGCAACGTGATTGGGTGTTAGAATAGAGGTAACAGAAAGGTTTCATTAGATAAGACATCTATCCTTGAAGGATTTCAATGAGAGCTTGTCGATGAGATTGAAGTCGAATGAGATCATACAGTGTCATTTTTACAGTGATTGGTGAAGGCTGTTTGATCATGGTTCGGTGGGAAATTCCATTAGAGACGGGGTAGCGGGTCCACGAATAACCACTTTAGGTGGTGGTGCAATGGGATGGTGGACGGAGAAAGAGATGCCGCAGTGTGTTTTCTTTGCTTTCCCATTGTTTTTCTACCCTCGAGTAGCAACACTAATCATATTGATCTCGTAAATACGAGAGGAGGAAGACGGTAGGGATAGGTCATGGTCTTCGAGAGGCGGGGCTATAATAATGATAGATCTTGGTGAGGTGGGGACAGTGGTATAGGAGAGGGAATTGAAGCTAAAGGTCTCTCTCTTCGTAAATTGTCTTTCTTAACTTTTCTATCTCGAGAGAGGTGTCGACGAAGGATGGATTTTAAAGCTTTGCATCCCTCTACATCATGTCTGGTGTAAGTGGTGGTAAGCACAGATTTTAGACTCATCATAGCCTATAGGTCGAGGTTGAGATGGGTCGTAAGGTCTAAGTGGGGGTAGAGAAATGGTCACATTCTCCACTAACATAGCAAGGATTTTGGCGTAAGATTCTTTGAGTGGGTCAAAATTGGAGGAAGATGAAGGTATTGGTTAGGTGGGTTTTGGTAATGTTTGGGTATGGTTGGTTGTGACGGGTGGTGGTTTAGCCAAGGGGTATTGATACGTGGTTTCTTTGGTGCGCAGAGCTACGTTTAGCTAGTTAGATGATGAGGCTCCGGATAACGTGGTATCCAGAAATAATGGCGGCAAAAGAGGAGTGACGGCAAACAAGTCCTTTGATGATGAGATTTGTTTAGGGTTGATGGGTGGACAGGATACGTGGGGTGACAGTGTTGATATACCCTTAGATCTCTGTATGGATGCAGAAGGCGTAGGTCACTTTAAAGAAAATGCAGGAGGTATGATATATTGATGTAAGGTAGAGGGATGGGGTCCCAATATGGAAGGTAGGTGTGATGACGAGGGTTTGAGTTGTGATAGTGGCATAGATTGAGGAGATTGGGTCTGTCTCCTAATGGGATGGACGGCTTTATTTTTAGATAAATCAAGCCGCTTAGGTGGGTGTGTTAGACTAGGTATTGGTGAGGTCCCAAGCGTAGGGGAATATTTGGTTAGGTTAATAGAAGTGGATGAGGTATTTGGTAGAGATGAGGGGGATGAAGATGAGGACATAGGCATTTTAAGCTTCTGTAAACACTTCGGGTATATGGTAGAAGCATCTGGATCGGTCATCTGCATTTGAGTAGAATAGGGGTACTCAAACGTTCCCATAGGACTCGTCATCTTCGGAGAATGACAGGTCTTGTGTGTAAATTGGAACTCTTGTATGGAAGAAAGGTGGGTTGTGATTCTCGGTCCATCGTGGGTGTGATACAGGGGGCGAGATGAGGCATCGTATCAATAGGTGTTAAGAGGTCAACTGTCGCCGAAAAGATTTAGGTCTTTGAAGGACTAATAGGTAGGAGGGCGTGTTTGAGAGGATCTGTCATGTTTAAAGAATTTGGTGATGTCGGTTCAAGAGGGTTCTCATCTAGGGATGACAAAATAAGTGGTGATCCTTCCTCTTGTCAGCAAGAATGGTAGAAGGAGACATTTGGGAAATAGATAAATTAGATAACATCTGCTCACAGTCTTGCAAGGATGTGGTATAAGAAGGCTCATTTGTGAGAAGGGAACTCTGGGCAGTTAATTCCTTGATGGGTAAAGGAATGACAAGGATTTCAGCTTGTCTTGATGGCGAGGAAGGGGGTTCGGTTTCCTGCGTTAGGGAAGAGGCTTGATTCAGAATTTGTTCGATAGAGGTTTTTGGCTGGGAATCGAAGACTGCATGGATCTCATGAACACTCTCCTCGGCTAAGATATCTTGGTTTAGATTACTGTTAGAAGAATGATTCGGGAATGGTTTGTTGAATATTTTCAAATTTCGGTTAGCAGGGGCGTTAGGATTATCGAGGGCTATATCCCCCGCATCAACCATTTCCTGCACTATGTTTTTCAACATCTTGCAGTTTTCATGACTATGTCCTTTTACGCGGTGAAAGTTACAGAAGTCATTTTCTTTGTACCAAGAAGGTATAGCGCGGGTGGAGTCAAACCCGGAGTGAGGTTTAACAGGAGGCAAGGTGATAGCTCCGGCTTTGAGCAATTTTTCCAAGATGACACCATAAGTTTTCCCAAGGAGTGTAATTGATGGGCTCGGCTTTATATTTATAGGTGGTTTTGGTGGGGTATTGATAACGGTGTTGAGATTTGACCATCACGCGTGGACAACTCCTTTTGATTTCGAAGAAGCGGATGTGTGAGAAGTGGTGGTGTTTGGTTTATTGATGGAATCTGGAGTTCAGAAATTGGGGTTTTTGTTGTACAACCGCAATTTCTCTTCTTCTAAGGCTCGAATTTCTAGTTTCCGAGCCATGGTAAAGGCCTCGTCAAATGTGCGGAAAGTTTGAATTTGAAGGGTAGGAGAGATGTGGTTAGCGCAGGCCCGCGTAAAAAGTTTGATAAGTTTAGTCTGAGGTAAGGCATATGTGAGTTGGTTGATAAGGCCCGCCATCGTCCAACGAAATCTACAATAGATTCGTCTTCAAATTGTTGGATGGCATAGAGGTTGGTGATAGATACTTTCTTGGCAATGTTAATGGAGAAATGATCCAAGAAAGATTGGGATAGCTGGTTAAAAGAGAAGATTGAGTCTTTGGGCTAAAGCATTCTACCACTCCAAGGCGGGTCCGATAAGGACATGGGAAAGGTGCGGAGTAGTAAAGCGCCGCCGTGAGCAATCGATAGTAGGCATGTCTAAATGATCGCAAGTGTTGTTGAGGGTCCTCCTTACTATTAAAACGGGTAAATTTTGGTAATTCCCATTGAGGAGGATATGAATGAAGGGGGACTGAAGGGTGGATAGGCTCCCGACAAACTTGCTCGTATGTCAAGGCGCTACAACTTCCTGAAACAGAAGCCTCCAGATTTTGCATTTTGTCCATCATTTGTTTAATTAAATCAGTAGTTGGATGAGATGATGGTGTGGTTGTGGTAAATGGAGGCAAATTGGGCCAAGGGCCACCACTAGACAATGGTGGGGTTAAATGTTGATAAGGTATGGAGGACGAATGTGTTGAGGCAACCGAATAGGGATGTCCTATATAAGCTGTTGAGGTTACCGGATATGTGTGTGGAAATGAAAAGGTGGGCGGAGCTTGAGAAGGAAAGCTCGTGTGGATAGGTGGCAGAGAGCAAGTCATGAATGGAACAGTCTGCAAGAGAGACGAGGTAGGAGCAGTCAGTGGTAATGACATGTTGGGCCCAAGATTAACCAAAGGAAAGCCAATCTGTGTCGTATGAACCCCTGAAGCTGCTGAGGTAGGAGACGGGACTAAGGATGCGGAAGGCAAAGCGGAGTTATCAGGCGGAGAAGGAGCTAAATGAGCAGCTATACTGATAGGCATGCCAACAAGGAGTTGACCGTCGGGTGTACGGTCAGGGGCATGAGACAAATAGTATTGTACAGCGCTAGGATTAGCATCCAGAAATTTGGCAAATTCTTTATCTCCTACAGGAATTTTAGGAACCTCGCTGGTGTCCGTAGGATTCCCATAGAATGTGAAGGGGGTGATTCAGGAAAAGGCACAGAGCAAGCATGTGAAACCATGGCGGCGGCTTGCTTTTGAGTGATAACAACCATGGACAGGAGTACACAGTAGGGTTTCAATCTATCAGGAACAGAAATAGGCAACAAGATTTTTGAAATTGGTAGATTGCTGATTTGTCAGAATCAGAAAGATAAGAATCGATATCGGTAGAATAACCGATGTCGGTCCGATCAGAGCGCTTCGGTAAGCTAATCGATGTTGGTATAATAGAACTGGTGTAAGAAGCAGTAAGAAATTGTTTATTTGGTGTTAACAGTGATTAGTATGCCTACCAAACTGTTCTGTAGTGATCATCACGAAAAATAGTGTATGAGAGAGAAACAGAACTAAAAACAAGCAAGAACGCACAAACATATTAACAGACTAACCCTAGGGTTAATTTTAATCAATTTGGGCTTATGCCTTTAGACGTAGAATGATGTCAATCCTAAACAAAAGACTTAGGGGAAATGTCAAGTTTTTTTGGCTTATAAGGTTACCTCGATCGGCGGAGGAATCTTTGCGAAAAAGGGGGATGTTTTGAGCTGTTGTGTTAATTATGAAGTGATTCGGTATGTGTTGTGCAATCTTGAAAGTAAGATTAATTTCTTTTCAATACCATGGAAATCACCCCACGTGTACGACCTTTTACTTAGTCTACGTTCACTAGAATTGAAAAAAACAAGCAAGAATGTAATACACGTGTTTTAAACCCAAATCGAAAATGATATTCGATGGAGCAAATAAGATGACTTTCACTAATGCAAAACTAGGAAAACAAGACAAATTATTTTACTAAATATAACAAAAACAAAGAAAAAGCAAGTATGCTCCTAAATGAAAGCAAACAAGAAAAACAGAAACCTGAAATGGGTCCCACCGAGCGTGCCAAAATGTTTGCGCGGAATGTCTCGGTGGTGAGGAATAGACTTGCTTCTATCCTTTCATTCCTTTGAGAAATAGATAAGGGTTAGGGCTAGGAGGAATACCTATTGAATATTGAGATGGTATGCGCGTGCATCGTAGAGAAAGATCGATCGATGCGAAGAACTCCTTTTGTCTCAGGAAGGACTACCCGCAAGTAAGAATACAAGACCACCGATTTTAATTAGACAATAAATGAGGAAGCGCCTTAGGCCCGTGAAATATAAAACTTCCTTTCGAAGGTGGTCAGTTCCCTTTTAATACGAATTAACACAAATGATAACAAGGAAAGCTATGCAAAATCACGATTTAGGTATCCTATTATAAAGCAATAGAAACTAAACTATCAATAATAACGCGTCACATTGTTTGTTCGGTTACTAGTCGTTGATACGTTCGTGTTGAGTTATAGGATAAACCAGATGGATCTCGGGGTTGTTAGGTGAAAAATAGGCGAGAAAAGTGTTTGGGGTATAAGTCATGTGATCGACGCTGGTCAGCGATAACCGATCACGATTAGAGAACCGACGCCGATGGGGGATAAATGAAACCGGTGGGGTCGACAAGAATCTAACCGCTTCTAGATAGAGGTTGGTTGCAAGGTGATCATGGGGTTATTAAGATTAGTGGATGGCTGAGGGAATAATGGGAGGACAAGGAAGGCTCGAGTGTGATAAAATGGTCTTCCTGGACAATACAAAGATGTATGGATGAAGGTTAAGTGCAGGGGTGCCTTTGGTAGGTGGTAGATCTAGGAATGAGCTTATAATTACAATCAATCCACAGGCTCAAGAAATGGTGCTTAGAATCATAAAAGACACTACTTACTCATTCCTGATGAAGATGCAGTTCCAGGATCTGTGATGACAAAGACAGTGGCTCAAATAGGATGATCCGACAATCTAAGGTGGCAGATCTCTCTCTTCGATGCTCGATGAGTGTCACTAGGGGCTTGGTTATTCCATTGCAGTCTTGGGCTTGATGTCCTTGTCTCGAAAACTCTTCTCGTTTTTCGCTTGTCTCTTCTCGCCAAGCAAATCCCGATCCTTTCAATGATTTCTCCTCTTTTTGATCAAATGAAAATCCCATCCTTTATTTTTGGTTGGAAGTGGTCATTTACTGAGGAACCGATGGCGGTTACTAAACCGACGGTGGTCGAGTAGGAACCGTGCATCGGTCGAGTCAAAGTGGGCTATTTTTAATAAAATAGCTAACTTTCCTCCTTTTCTCCCGAGGATTAGTTGTGGGCCTGGTCAAGTCATTATGAGGTCGGGTTTGGAGTGCGGGTGAGGAGTAATTAATCATAGGTATGGATGTGGACCAAGTTATAGGTCTTAATTAGGTTAGTTTAGGTTAAGACTCGGTCATGATGAGGTGGCGAAATGAGGTAACAAGTATGGTGATGTGGATTTATTAATAATAAGGTAATTAATAAATAATTGTGTAAGGTTTAGGTGTAGACACCAAATTTGTGTCTTACGACCCTTTGTGACCCGCATCTCATCTTGCAATCTAACCTCATCACCTAAACCTTACACAATTATTTGTTAATTACCTTGTAATTGATAAATCCACATCACCTTACCTGCCACCTCATTTTGCCACCTCATCATGACCTAGCCCTAACCCTAAACTAACCTAATTAAGACCTATAACTTGGTCCACATCTACACCCATGACTAAGGACCCCTTTCTCACACCCAAAACCGACCTTCTAGTCACTTGACCAAGCCCGCAACTAATCTCTCGGGAGAAAAGCAGGGAAGGTGGGCTATTTTACTAAAAATAGCCTACTTTTTCCTTACCGATGCCGGTTCCTACTCGACCGCCGTCGGTTACGTAACCGCCATCGGTTCCCTGTAAATGGTCTCCCCAAACCAAAAACAAAGGATCGGAATTTCATTTTGGATCAGGGTCGAAGGATTTTTGAATCAACAGAGATCATTTGGGAGTGATAAAGAGACTCCAGATCTTCACTTGACCAAGCAGAGATGAGTGAATAAGCCGTAAGAGTTGCAGCAAAAGGAGATCAAGCCCAAAGCAACAAAACAAAAGTTCTCAGATACTCATTGATCATCAAGAGGAGATATTTCATCTTCTATTTGTCTAGCCATCCTACCTAGAGTTCTCGCCTTTGTCATCGAGTTCTTGGACTTGCATCTTAAATCATAACCAGTAAGTTACATCTTGCATGTCCTCTTTAATAACATTTCTTAGACTTTTTGAAGCACAATCCTCACAAATCCATTCCTAGATCCACTACCCAGCATGCTATTGCATCTAACTATCATTCATCTACCTCTCATCACCTTATTTCCTAATATCACCTATATACAGCCAAACAAACAACACAACCACCCCACAAAACAACCAACCTTCAGATCTTAGACCATACCGATATCGGTTATCAGCAACCGGTATCGGTTATCCTGACTATAACCAAAAACCAGCCTTTCCCCTACCTAGTTCAACGAAGCAATTTAATTGATGTATTACAGTTTTTTGTGTTAATTCATATTAGCAAGGGAACCGACCACCTTCAAAGGAAGTTTTATATTTCCGGCCCAAGGCAAGTTCCTCATTTATTGTCTAATCAAAATCGTGTGGTCTTGTGTTCTTATTTCGCAGTAGTCCTTCCAAGACAAAAAGGAGTTCTTCGCAATAACCCGATCTTTCTACAAGACGCGCACACCATCTCGATGTTCAACAGGTATTCCTCCTAGCCCTAACCTTATCTGTTTCTAAAAGGAATGAAACATTTCGAGTGAAACATTTTGGCACGCCCGGTGGGACCCATTTTGGGTTTCTTTCTTTCTTGCTTGCTTTCATATAGGGAGTATACTTGCTATTTTCTTCTTCTAAAAGATATTCACAAGGTTTTATATTATTTTGATAAAAGAACTTGCTTTGCTTTTACATCTCGCATTAGTGAAAGTCATCTCTTTTGCTTCATCGAATATCATTTTTGATTTGGGTTTAAAACACGTGCATCAGACATTCGCTTGATGTTTTCAATTCTAGTGAACATATATTAAGTAACAGGTCGTACACGTGGGGGTGATATCCACGGTATTGACAAGAAATTAATCTTACTTTCACTGCACAACACATACCGAATCACTTCACAATTAACACAACAACTCAAACACCCCCTTTTCCGTGGTGTTCCTCCGCCCGATTGAGGTAACCTTATAAGCCAAAACAACTTGATATTTCCCTAAGTCTTTTGTTTAGGATTGACATCGCTCCACGCCTAAAGGAATAATCCCACAATAATTAAAATTAACCCTAGGTTAGTCTCTGGATTTTGCGTGTCCATCTTGCTTGTTTTTTTAGTTCTGTTTTCTTTCTCATACCCCGCCTTCTCGTGATCAATAATTGGACAAGTATACTAAACGTTGTTAAAAATAAAATTAGCAGACTTTTATATCTTGTTAGCCAGACTTCTATTTACACCGACATCAATTACTCCGACCACCGTCGGGTTATAGTATAACCGACATCGGTTACATTAGACCAATATCGTTATCGTCTTTCCCAATTCCTAACAAACCAAAGAACCTACCAATTTCACCGGGCCGAGTTTGTTTCTGCTTCGACAGATTGAAACCCTATTGTGAACTCCTCGTCCATGGTTGTTATCACTGAAAGCAAGCCACCGCCATGGTTTCACATGCTTGCTCTGTTTCTTTGCCTAAATCACCCCCTTCACATTCTCGTGGGAATCCTACTGATACCAATGAGGTTCCTAAAATTCTTGTGGGAGATAAGGACTTTGCCAAGTTTCTGGATGCTAATTCTAGTGCTGTACAATACTATTTGTCTCATACCCTTAACCGTACGCCTGATGGTCAGCTCCTTGTTGGTATGCCTATTAATATAGCTGCTCATTTAGCTCCCACTCCGCCCGATAACACCACCTCGCTTCTCGCATCTCTAGCCCCGTCTCCCAATCCGACGGCTTCTTCAGGTTCATACGACTCAGATTGGCTTTCCATTGGTTAATCTTGGACCCCACATATCATTACCGCCGACTGCCCCTACCTCATCTCTCTTGCAGACTGCTCCGTTCATGACTTGCTCTCTGCCACCTATCCACACTAGCTTTCCTTCTCAAGCTCCGCCTACCTTTTCTTTCCCATACACGTATCCAGTGAACCTCAACATCTTATATGGGACATCCCTATTCGGTCGCCTCAACATATTCATCCTCCATACCTTATCAACACTTAACCCCACCATTGTCCAGTGGAGGCCCTTGGCCCAATTTGCCTCCGTTTACCACAATCGCACCATCATCTCATCCAACCACGGATTTCATTAAACAAATGATGGACAAAATGCAAAACCTGGAGGCTTCTGTTTCAGGAAGTCGTAGCGCCTTGACATACGAGCAAGTTTGTCGGGAGCCTATTCACCCGTCTGTCCCCCTTCATTCGTATCCTCCTCAATGGGAATTACCAAAATTTACCCATTTTAACAGTAAAGAGGACCCTCAACAACACTTGCGATCATTTAGACATGCTTGTTATTTGATTGCTCATGATGATGCCTTGTTACTCCGCACCTTTCCCATGTCCTTATCAGACCTCGCCTTGAGTGGTACAAAGTTGCTTTAACCCAAAGACTCAATCTTCTCTTTTAACCAACTAGCCCAATCTTTCTTGGATCATTTCTCCATTAACATTGCCAAGAAAGTATCTATCACCGACTTTATGCCAAATCAAAGACGAATCTATCGCAGATTTCATTGGACGATGGCGGGGCCTTATCAACCAACTTACATATGCCTTGCCTCAGGTTGAACTTATCAAAATTTTTACGCGGGAATGTGCTAAGCACATTTCTCCTACTCTTCAAATTCAAACTTTCCGCACATTTGATGAGGCCTTTACCATGGCTCTAAACTAGAAATTCGAGCCTTAGAAGAAGAGAAATTGGTTGTGAAACAAAACCCCATTTCCGAACTCCAGATTCCACCAACAAACCTAACACCACCAATCCTCACCCATCGACCGCTTCAAAATCAAAAGGGGCCGTGCACGCGGTGATGGTCAAATCCCAACCACCGTCTAATACCCCGCCAAAAACCACTTATAAGTATAAAGCAGAACCCATCAACTACACTCCTGGGAGAAACATATGGTGTGATATTGGAAAATTTCTCAAAGCAGGAGCCATTACCTTACCTCCTGTTAAACCTCACTCCGGGTTTGATTCTACCCGTGCTATACCTTCCCCGGTACAAAGAAAATGACTTCTATAACTTTCACCGCGTAAAAGGACATAGTCATGAAAACCGCAAAATGTTGAAAAACATAGTGCAGAAATGGTCGACGACGCAGTGATATAACCCTCGATAATCCTAATGCCCCTGCCAACCGAAATTTGAAAATCTTCAACAAACCATTCCCAAATCACTCGTCCAACAGTAACGTAAACCAGGATATCTTAGCCGAGGAGAGTGTTCATGAGATCCATGCAGCTCTTCGACTCACCAAAAGCCTCTATCGAGAAAATTTTTAATTAAGCCTCTCCACTAACACAGGAGTCCGAACCTCCTTCACCACCATCAAGCCAAAGCGAAATCATTCCTTTACCCATAAAAGAGTTAACTGCCCAGACTTCTCTTCTCATCAATGAGTCTGCTTACACCACATCCCTACAAGATCGCGAACGGATGTTATCTAATCTATCTATTTCCCAAATGTCCCTTCTACCGCTCTTCACTGCACAAGAGGAAGGCTCGCCACACCTTTTGACATCCTTAGACAAGAAATCTCTGCACACCAACATCACCAAATTCTTTAACCATAACTGACCCTCTCAAACATGCCCTCTTGCCTATTAGTCCTTCATCGCCTAAATCTTTTCAACAACCGGTCGACCTCTTAATATCTATTGATACAGTACCTCATCTACCCCCGTATCACACCCAAAGTGGACTAGAATCACAACCCGTCTTTCTTCCGTACCAAATTTACAATTCATGCCTCGAAGATTGTCATTCTCCAAAATATAGATGAATCTTATGGGAACGTTTGAGTACCCCTATTCTACTCAAATGCAGTGACCGATCCGACACCTCTACCATATCCTAAGTGTTTACGTAAACTCAAAATGCCTATGTCCTCGCCTCTCATCCCCCGTATCTATACCAAGTAGCCCATCCACCTCTATTAACCTAACCAAATCTTCCCCTACACTGGGACCTCACCAATGCCCGGGCCTAACGCACCCGCCTAAGCGACTTGATTTATCCAAAAATAAAGCCACCCCGCCACCTAGAGACAAACTCAATCCGTGCCTCTATCACAATCAAAACCATCATCGTCACACACCTACCTTCCATATTGGGACCTCATCCCTCCACCTTGCATCAATATATCATACCTCCCGCGTTTTCTTCAAAACAACCTACGCCTTTCTCGCACCTATACAGTAGATCAAAGGGTATATCAACATTGTCACCCCACATATCCCCGTCCACCCATCAACCCTAAACGAACTCCATCATCAAAGGATTTATTTTCTGTCACTCCCCTTTCTCCGTGGTTGTTTCCCGCTACCACGTCATCTGTAGCCTCATCATCTAACCAGCTGAATATAGCTTCTGCGCCAAAGAAACCATGTTTAGTGAAAACCACGTGTCAACACCCCTCGGCTAAACCACCACCCGTACGAACCAACCACGCCCAAACATTACCAAAACCCGCAAAACCAATACCCTCATCCTCCTCCGATTTTGACCCACTCAAAGGATCTTATGCCAAAATCCTTGCTATGTTGGTGGAGAATGCGACCATTTCCCTACCCCCACTTAGACCTTATGACCCGTCTAAACCTCGACCTATAGGTTATGATGAGTCTAAAATCTGCGCCTATCACCGCACACCAGGACATGATGTGGAGAGATGCAAAGCTTTAAAAACCATCCTTCGTCAGTCACCTCTCCCAGATACAAAGGTTAAGAAAGACAACTTACGAAGGGAGAGACCTTTAGCTTCAATTCCCTCTACTATACCATCTATCCCCGCCTCACCAAGATCTATCATTATTACAACCCCACCTCTTGAAGACCATGATTTATCCCAACCATCTTCTTCATCTCCGGTCTACGAGATTAATATGATTAGTGTTGCTACTCGAGCGCAAAAAAACGAGAAACAAAAGAAAGCACACATGCGTCCTCTCTTTCTCCATCCAGCATCCCGATTGCACCACCACCCAAAGTGGTTATTCGTGGACCCGCTTACCCCGTCTCTAATGGAGTTGCCCATCGAGCCATGATCAAACAACTTCACCAATCACCCGTAAAAATGACACTATATGATCTCATTCAGACTTCTGAATCCCATCGACAAGCTCTCGTTGAAATTCTTCAAGGGATCGAGGTCTTACCTAATGAAACCCTGCCTGTTGCCTCCATTCTAACACCCAATCACGTTACTTCTCTCACCAAACAACCCACTGCCCCAACCACTTCTGTACAACAACAAGTCATGCGGCAGATCGGCTCAAGATGAAATTGTTGACTTTGGTACAGAAGATCCTGACCCTGCCCTTTTCATCTCAGCTTACGTCCGGGACATTTGGGTACGTCGTGTTATGATTGACGGGGGCGCTAGCCTAAACATCATCTCTTCAAAAGCCTTCCAACAAATGAATATCCCTTCTAGCTACATGTGTGCCAATCCCATCATGTTGCGGTCATTCAATGACGCTATTACCTCTACCTTAGGCACCGTGATCCTCAACATTCGGGTAGGACCACGTACTTTACCCGAACTCTTCTATGTCCTTGAAGGAGAGTTCCAATATAACATATTGCTAGGTCGCCCTTGGATCCAGGCTATGGGATGCGTTCCCTCAACATTACATAGATGCATAAAATTTGAGTACGAGGGGAAGTCCTACACCGTAAAAGCTGATCCTCCCCCCTTTAAAACCTGCAATATGTTATACCGCCCTAACGATGTGCTTATACCAATCAAGACACCCATACATTCAACCCAACCATCCTCTTCAAATGTACCTCAACCATCCACCTCAACCGCACCTACGCCTTCAACTGATGAAACCACCGTCGCAAAAACCACTTCCCTTCCCGCAGCTAACATCCCAACCACAGATCCCTTAGTAGATGTTTTTCAATGCCTTACGCTGGGGGAGTATCGCCTATATAACGTCAGTTCTTTCCATACCCCACAGGAATACAGACAGGTACATGCACATCCTACCTATGACCGTCGTGTGGGGGAAGTAATCTCTTACGGACCACCCCATTTCCGCACCAACCTAACGTATGGGGGTGTTGACGCATCCTCCATTACCCCGAACCCCTCTTGGTGTGGTTCCTTCCAATCCAATTTTCAATACTTGACAAATCGTCGTTTCGCTCTCACCTTCTTGACTCGCTGTGCTTGGAAAGGCTTTGGTTTTGGTCTTTATGAACAAGGCCGACATACACTCATTCCCGTGACTACACGCAAACACAATGATCGTAGTGGTCTCAGATTTCCGGGAACACTTATATCGATGGAACCTCATGTCAGTTGTCTTCTAGAAGATGATGACGTTACCCCTACCGAACCGTCATCACCCATTTTGCCTTCGTCACCCACAGAGTCGATAGATCCTGAATCTATCCCTCCTAACTTTTTTTTTTCTTCATAAATGCTATCTTCCTAGGTCCTCTCATTTATCAACGTGATAATGAGGACCCCTCTTCTATTCCCCTTCTATATCCAGACATGATTGAAGAGGACTCACCTTCAATTAACGTTGTTGAGTGCCAGGATGATGACTCCATCCTCACTTACCTTGGCGCGGATGACTCTTATATTCAACGCGCCTTACCATCTGAAACCCAAACCATGCTGAATGAATCTACTATAGAAATCAACATCCACACGGAGGAGGATCCTCACATTGTGAAGATCGGACAATCCCTTAACGCATCAGAACAAGTCTCCTTTACTACCTTTCTCCGTGCTCGCAACCAAGCTTTCGCTTGGTCCTACGCTGACATGCCAGGAATTGATCCTACCATTGCCGTCCATAACATCACTCTAAACCCTGATTCCAAGCCAATTAAACAGAAATTGAGAAAAATGCATCCACGCATTGCTCTCTTGGTCAAAGAGGAGCTTCAACGACTCCTTTCTGTTTCTTTCATTCTGCCTATTGACTATCCTCAATGGATTTCTAACATCGCACATCACTAAAGCGATGGGGGACTTCGATATGCATGGATTTCTGGGATCTTAACCTCACTTGCCCTAAGGATGAATTCCCCCTACCTAGTATTGACCAACTTGTTGATCTCACTGCAGGCCATGAGATGCTCTCTCTCATGGATGGCTTTTCAGGATACAACCAAATTTTGGTTGCCCCTGCCGATCAACACAAAACTACCTTCATAACTCCTTGGGGAACCTTCTGTTATCATGTAATGCCATTTGGCCTTAAGAATGCTGGTGCAACCTATCAGCGGGCTATGACCTATATTTTTCATGACATTATGCACACTATCCTTGAAGATTACGTCGATGATCTTCTTGGCAAATCTAAACATCGCAGTGAACATCTTGATGTTTTAACCATTATTTTTGATCGCCTGTTACAATATTCTGTCCGTCTGCAACCAAAGAAATGTGTCTTTGGTGTCCTTTCGGGAAAACTTCTTGGCTTTATCGTCTCTTTGCGTGGCATTGAGGTCGACCCATCTAAAGTCAAGGCTATCTTAGAAATGCCCCCACCTACCAATCTCAAACAATTGCGTAGTTTACAAGGTAAGCTCCAATCTATCCGATGTTTCATCTCCCAACTCTCGGATCAATGTCAACCTTTCCATCACCTTCTTAAAAAGGACATTGATTTTCAATGGAGCGAAGAGTGCCACCAAGCCTTTGAAGCTCTCAAAACTTATCTCTTGCAACCACCCATGCTTATCCCACCTCAAGACGACCGCCCTTTCTACCTTTACCTTTCCGCCACTGACCACGCTGTAGGGGCCATGCTTGCACATCGTGACTCTGAGAATCGAGAACAAGTCGTTTATTATATAAGTCGTACTTTGGTGGACTATGAGACTAGGTATACACATGTAGAAAAATTGTGCCTAGCCCTATCATTCGTGGCTACCAAACTCCGACACTACCTTCGAATCACAAAACTTTCGTCATCACTAACATGACCCCATCCATTACATGTATGCCAAACCTCATCTAAACCAACGCATCGCCCGATGGCTCATGCTCCTCGCCGACCTCGACCTTGAGTTCGTCCACCAGAAATCAATCAAAGGACAAACCATAGCAGACCAACTTGCGGAAGCCCCTTTACCTGGGGAACAATTTACCAATTTTACATTCCCAGACGAACTCATCGCTACTCTTTCCCTCGAGGAGGAGTCGTATCCAATGACCCTCTTCTTCGATGGATCCAAATGCCAGCGCGGTGGAGGAGCCGGCGTTGTTCTCATTCCTCCCGACACCGAGCCTATGCCTCTTTCATTCCGACTTGATTTCCCTTGCACTAATAATACAGCGGAATACGAAGCCCTTGTTCTGGGTCTCCAGGTGGTGCTGCACTTAGGTATCAAATCTATCAATATTTTTGGCGACTCTCAATTGGTAGTCAATCAAGTTATGGGCATCTACCAATGTAAAAATGAGGAACTTCAAAAGTACAAAACTACGTGGATTCACTTGTAGCCTTATTTACTCACTATTCTATCCAAACCATTCCCCACTCCACTAACAAATTTGTGGATACTATGGCTTGCTTAGCCTCGCAAATTCAAAGCTTCATCAATCGACTCAATTATTCGCCTTGGTCCAACAACTTTTGCCCCATCCTACTCAACCCCGGTAGTTTGTATGATAAATACCGTGTCTACTAATTCGCAGGATACCTAGTACCACCAATTTCACGACTACCTTACAACCTCTGTTCTCCCTTCCGACCTTACTAGTTGTAACATCCTCAATTAATACCTTAGAACAAGTGAATTTTTTTTTTTGATATTTGCATCCTGGTTCTAAATACATAATTTAGAACTCACAAATCAAATAACCATTCATATAACAGACAACCATATGCAGCTGTAATGACTCGGAGTACCTCCGATCTATTCATTCCATGACTCGGTAATCTACCGATCTATTCATTCCATGACTCGGTAATCTACCGATCTATTCATGAGTAATAAGAGATGGCGTTTTTATTTAACGCTTCACTCTCGCGGTTCTCTTCCCTATTCTGGGATTCAGAATGTTCTGTCCAAGGAACCTAACTGAATAATTGTTACCATTATTCATCGGCATCTCATCCCTTAGACTAGGTGAATTAGGACAACGCAATCAGCAGCTTGCGATACTTTGGCCAAAGATTTGAAACATACTGTTATGTCTAGTATTCCTTAACGGCATACTCGACAATCTGGAATACGTCCTTCACCCCATTCTTATGTTATATAGAATGTCTTACACTGACTACTGTCAGTCCTTCCTTTCACAACTTAATCACTCGGAGACAGATTAACAAGGTGATAATGTTATATGGATGCCCGCGAGTATTAGGGATACGATGACATACTGATTTAACCCTGCAGTTAGACCAGTGTGTCAAGATACCCCGAACCTCCTAGGCAGCCTTATAACATGGCCACATTCCTAATTGGTCCCTGAGTAATTCGTCGAGATCAAAGTGTAAATCTTAGCGATCAATGCAAAGGGTGTCGTCATAAGTCACCTGCATTGTTGTAACTTCGAGAAGATCCTAATCTTCTCGGAGGTACAACCCTGCAGTTGTCTTGTGCCGTCAACCTTTAAATCCGCCTCGAAAAGATCTACTTACTAATATGCGTTACGCACGTTGAGTTTTAAATTACTTTAAAGACTTTCCCCATAGGTTAGCCTTTCCCAATCCCTGGATTCTTCGTCTTAAGACGACCTTTCTCAATAAAACCCATTACATGGTAGAGGTATTAAGGTCAAGCTCTCATCAAGGAGTCATTAGAATACGCATGATTCTAAAACAACAGAATTGGACATTATCTCATTACCTTCATATGAGATTGCCATCTGAACCCCATTAGATTTATTTCAGTTCTCTTAACTGAATTTATATCATACTTATTAGTATAAAGATATAATTGGTTAAGAATCCAATTTAATGTTGTCCTGCCATACTAGGACTAGGGATTAGTAATTTACCTCAGCTTGATTAGTGTTCTGCTTAGGTTCGTTTTAACCCTATCTTTTAAAAAGACAATGATTTAAATTTCAATTTAGCTTTCGATAGAACAAATTAGAACTACTAAACACTCATAAGAATTCAATCACATTTTCTTTAAGCTTTCATTGTCAATCACAAAAGCATCCAATTACACAAAGATAACATTGCCACTCTGGTATATAAACCGAAGAAGGTCAACTATCAGAATTAAGAATACAACACATAAGTATCAAATACTTATTTTCATTCCTTTCATAACTATACAAATACATTTTATGCAAGCAGCATACTTGATACAATGCTTAACGGAAAAGAAACATCTTTCCACATATAGTACATTTAGAAAATCAAGCTGTAATTCATTATAAATCAAATTAAACAATCTGATCATCCTGTCAGATCTGCATTGCTTTTACCACTTACGGCAACCATCTGTAAAAATAGTCAACATGAGTCAGTTCGATGAACTGAGCATGATAAGCACTAACTTTTAAAACAATTGCAATCCATCAATTGTTTTCATTAAACACCCTGTTTAAATGAGTTCCATTATCCAAACAAGTAAACATATTCAGACTATGCCCTTGTAATACAAAAATGACTACAAACGTGTAACTCTATCATTGTTACAGAATAGTCCTAAACACTTCTCAATTATTTCATCAAATATTAAGAATCAAAGAACGAAAGTATCCAAAACAATTATCTTAAATCCAAGATCAGCAACATTGGACAGATCGTTAATTTCATCAGGAAATGGAAATATCATAACAACTCTTGAGTATATCAATATGTTAAAAACAGCTCCTACTGTTACAGATATCAACATGTATTATAATAATAGAAGAGAAAGGAACAAATCATTCACACTTCCTTTCACACAAGTTCACTACTGTACCGTCTCCTCATATGGAAAGCATTCATCCGGTAAGTATACGAACAAGTCCGACAAGCCACAAGAAGAATCGTTGTTTTAAATAAAGAAATAAAACACAGCAAATAAATCAGTCGAGTCCATCAACAGCACACTGTTACAATAAAGCAACTACAGTACAGTAGCCCCCATGCCGAACAACATGGTCTTTCTACCAGACAGACTCAGAATGACCTCACGCAAGAAGCGACAGGCAAGAAGACAACTACTGCCGTTACCTATTTAGGTACAGTTAGCTCCTAAATTCATTCATACTCAAAAATGGATATCAAAGTAAGGAAGGCGTAACACGCCTACAATCCCAATAACAATCTACAGCCTCTTCAATCCTTTTCAACACTGTAAGGCTTTTGTTCCCAAGGTCGAATTCAAAGGAACTCAATTGTTGCCACAGTCAATAAGAAACTCGAACTCCTTTTGAACAATGACATCTCCCTACGACTTAAGCAGAGAGAAGTTTAAATGAAACCCACGCATCACACACAGCCACATCAACTGGCATGAAATCTAAAGAAAACACAACATAGAATATCGTAGCTACATCTGAATGAAATCAGAGTAGAAAGTATGGTATCCATGACCTACTTCATAAAGCCGTTATACAAGATGTCAAGCTATTCACAGAAATCCATCAAGGCCAAATAAACATCACATGTTCAATCTCAGGCTTATACAGAAGCCAAAAGAAACAAGATATCCTCCACAGGGTCAAACAATAGAATAAACCCAACAGTCCTAATTTGAAGCGATCACACTGGTTATTTATCAAGAATTCAACCGAGTCTATACAACAGTATTCAAGATAATAAAGAAGAATAATTAATGATTCCATCTACTCCAGTAATGATAAACATAAAAGAACAGGCTTCAATAATTACTGATTTCGTAAAAAGAACCAACTGAACCTTCTTCAATATTTTTGAACAAGCTTACACAGAAGGAAACGAAACAGTACAACCGGGGAGTCTATACCCAAAATTTACTATAGTTAACAGAGGTCGAAAGACCTGTTACTTCTTCAAGACTTCAAACAAATCAATATCCAACATTCAAATATATAAATGTATAGCTTCCACAGTGGTCCATTTATACAAGTCATTCAATGGACTCTACAGAGTCGTTCCAATATATAATATACATATATCCATAATGCATACTGTAACGGTTAAATCTCGTTACCCCAACGAAAAAGGAAAACAATTCCAAAAGAGTTGCAATAAGATACTGTCACACCGAAAGATGTTTATTCTCAAACAACCTTCAAGACAAAACGAAACCCAACAGTATCAATAACTACCTTCATTAAAACCCACGACAGAGCTAACAAAGATTCAATAAAACTGAACAGTCAAACAGGTCCATCAGTATCCCTTCCGACTGTTTCCACATCAAGAATCGACGACCAAAAATCGACAAACATAACAATGGTCTATACCCATCACAGGAATGATTTATGGGCTCACGCCGAACAGGCCGAGCATTCATATATTTCATATGTTTCGCATATTTAAGCCAGAATGCAAACACAAGGAAACAAAGCCACAGTTCGAAAATAATAAACACCCATCAAGGAATAAATGACAAGTCATTCCTGCAAGAAGATACAGTGGAAAAATCACACCAGACAACCATAGGAAAAAATCATCCATTTTCTCAAAACATTTGAACAGAGTTGTTCTAATGAAATCACTTGAAAGATAGCAAGATTTTTAAAGGTTAGGGCCTAACATGCCTGGATTTTTCCTCAAAATTCCGAAGCAGACCACTGGAAGAGCTCAGACTTCCTTTTCCTTTTTCAAGTTAGAGCGACCAACAAAATTTTGCTATCTCCATGACATATATATTCCCCTTGACAGAGAAAAGAGCTAGATACGCTCATACTCACCATGCAACACCAAGAAGAAAAGTGCGAAGAGCGGAATGAGCGAGCGAAGGAAAACCGAAATTCGTGACAAGCCAAACAAACCAACAACTTCCCAGTTTGCATGCCTTCACGCGAGTTCCGAGCTCGACTACCGAGCACATTGAATGCATTTACACCGACTTTCCCACTCAAACTCCACTGCCACCGACCGCCAAAATTGGCGACAGTCAAATAAAATTTCCAGTTCATTTTCAGTTTTGGCGACCTGCCACGTCGGCACAAGTTAGCCGTTCCTAAAACCTCCGCCAAGACCTATCCTTCATACTTATCCTTAGCATTTAATGACATAGAAAATGCCGCCCATGGTTCGCACCCCTCCATAGGCCCCCATACATTTTGTTCAATAGTTAGGTTAGTATCTTAGGTTAGAATTTAGGATAATACTTATTCTAACCACATTACACATAGATACTAACTTAGGACATTAGCACTTAGCCTAGGTCTAGGTTAGATTAACACTAATCTAACCCCTAGGTTAGGTTTAGTTTTAGGTTACTAACCATTAATAATTCTAGTTAGGTCTACATTCTGTACACTCAGAAAAAGACCTACATCATACCTTCTTGAACAGGGTTAGCTCCTGTTCTGCCTCAGGCTGCAGAATCGTATGTAACCGAATTATTACCTGGTCCACGATCGAGACCTTCCAGATATACTTCCATATCGGGAACCAATCCATTTCACCGATCAGCCTGAGTCATACTCCGGACCAGCTTATTCAATGCTTCTAGACCTTGCAACCTGTTCAAGGTCTGTGATTTTAATTCATCACGAACAGACTTAGAGCAATACTTGGATCAATTCCACTGATCCAAGATTAGATCTTATAGATGGATAACTCTATAATTCATTCCGAGATCAGATTAAACTCAGATACAAAATGAAATAAATAAAAGAGTCTAATCATATTTTGACTCAGTCAAGGATCTGCAAAGAAATTACAGTATATATCAAGCATGATTTCTAAATCGAGGAACACATCCTTTTATAAGAAATCACATATCAACACTTGTATGCTCAGGAGGAAGTAACAACAGTTCAGGGTGTTACACTAGTAATTTGGAAAACGCGCTTTTCTTAAACACATTTCTCGTTATGTAGTTATGGGGGACTCCTTTATAAACGTGGCTTTAATGGCATCCTCCTTCGATGTCTCACTAGCGCGGAGGTCACCCATACCATCCAATGGTCCATGACGGTATCTCGTGGCGAACATTTTAGTGGCCTTCTGCTGTGGCCAAACGAATCCTTTGCCTTGGTTATTATTGGCCCACTCAATAATGATTGCTACGAATATGTTAAGCATTGTGTTATGTGTCAACAACACGCCAACCTTCAACATACTCCTAGCCACCCCCTACAGGTCGCCCGAGATCTTTGGCCTTTCTCACAATGGGGTTTAGACCTTATTGGTGAGATTCACCCATCCTCTTCGCAACGTCACCGATGGATTATCATAGCAACCGAATATTACACAAAATGGGTGGAGGCTATTCCACTCATTTCAACCAAAAAAGAAAAAAATTGTAGAGTTCATTAACCACCACATTATCTGTCGTTTTGGTGTTCCTCATCGCCTGATAACAGATAATGGAAAATCTTTCAAAAATAAGTTATTACAAGACCTTTGTGACAACTTTGGTATTAAACTTAGCTTCTCATCACCCTACTATCCACAAGCAAATGGACAAGCTGAATCCTCTAATAAAACCCTAACCAAAATCCTCATGAAAGTTGTCAATGAGTCCGGAAGAAATTGGCACGATCACATCCCCTTTGCCCTTTGGGCTTATCGTACTAGCATTCATACCTCTACTAATGCTACACCTTTTTCTTTGGTATATGGTACCGAGGCTGTCTTGCCTCTCGAAATACAAATACCCTCCCTCAGAATATCTCTTCAGGATATTCTCACCAATGATGATTTCCGCCAAGAGCGGTTAGCCCAATTGGAGCTTCTTGACGAACGTCGTCTTACAGCTCTCGATCACCTTCAAATCTACCAAAAACGTATCAAGCGTGCTTATGATAAGTGACTTCATGAGCGTACCTTTAAGGTTGGTGATCTTGTCCTCAAAGAGAATCAACATGTAACCAAACTAGAAAAGAGCAAACGTGGAAAATTTGCTCCTAATTGGATCGGGCCTTATATAATCACTCACACTTATGGATCAGGCACTTATCGTTTAGCTTCGCTTAATGGTAAACCTGAGCCTGAACCCCTTAATGCCTTGCATCTTCGACCATTCTACTGTTGAATTTAGTGTTATATCACTTCTTATCTACCTACTGCTCGTCCCTTGAGCTCATTTACCGCTACATACACTTTGTTTCCTACATCTCCAAATAAAATCAAGCTCACTTCTCACCTCCCCTCAATGATGCCTTCCCCTTTTTAGTCTAGTCCATGACTTTAAAGTCTTAAAATAACACCTTCTTATGGGATTTTCTTGAGTCAAACTTCCTACCAAACTAGATGCTTCACGCCAAAAGAACATCTAGCTATCTAAATTATATATAGACTGCTCCCTCGAAGGACAGCTATATGCCAAATTATTGCTGCTATTATATATAGACTGCTCCCCCGAAGGACAGCTATGCACTAAAATCATATCTGCTACTATAAATAGACTACTCCCTCGAAGGACAGCTATACAGTCGGCCTTTATCGAAGCTTTCGCATGGATCAGCTTTGTGAAGACCTCAATAATAGCACAATCAATATCCCTTGTAGACTTCCCGCATTGATCAGTCTATATTCAGTAAAATAAAAGCCTCATTCAAAAGAACTTTTTGGGTCATGGACTTGTCTATTTAGGGTAGGTTCTCTTTCATCAGAACACTCACTCTGTCACAAGTTCTCTGTACCTCAGCTATATCATCCACCTCACCTCACCATTTGTTTCAACTCAAGGGACGTAACGTACGCTCGATATGTTGTGATCATACAACTCTTTTCACCTATTGATTTCTCGTCTATGCATCGGTACCTAGGGCTTCAGGCTCATTCTACGTTGTGTGGTTTGTTTAGCTCTTTTCACCTACGGAACACTCTTTCCGCTTTGCCTCGCATCTAGGATTGTGTGTTGATCTTAATCAGGACATGGTTCCCCTCGACTTGGGTAGGCTAACTTTCGCTTCCCTTATACCTTTTACAACATCACCAATTCATTACCAACACCAACAACCTTACCTTACCAATATTAATATCAATATTTTTACCAACCAACCAATTGCCTAAACCGTACCAAATTGCCTGAATTCGCCTCTCCCTGATCCTAAGGGAGAACTACATCGGTCTGAGGCCCTTCCTTGCTTTGTGCAATGGGCTATGTAGGCAGCACTTAGGAGACATGGGGTCTCCCAAGGTTAGCTCGACCACACCCTACCATAACCTATCATGTGTGGTAAATATAAATATTTGTGTATTTCTATTTAATCACATTCCTCTTTATCCTTTTTCAAAAACACCAAAAATCACAACGCAAACATTCTTATTATTATCAAATCAACATACATATTCAGTCTTATCTAGATGTTAAACAAATACATCTTCTCTATCATCGACATGTAAGTTGGCATCCTTATTTATTCTTATACCTTGCTAACATTTACTTAGACCCTCACGATTCATCCCAACCCAGGGGATGATCGTGATCGTCGACGCCTCTCGCCGTGCCTCTCTATCCTCAAAGGTACCGCGGCTATTGGTACCGCCCACTCATCTCGCCAATCTCTCCCGTAACATATGAATATGCCCTCTCGCATGGAGGAATCCAGCCTCTAGTCTCTTCGCCCCTGACTCCGCAACCGCTAACAATCCTCTTGCCTCATTCACTTGCGTTTGGAGCTGCTGAACTAAACTCTACAGACGATCTCTCTCCGCTGTAATCACAGCTATGTCAGGATGATCGCGTACACCTCGCAGCTCTGCTACCCACCATAACCTATACGCCTCTGCTCGTCCTCGCATCCATTACACTGCGATCGGGTGCTATCTCCTCTCGGCCCTTCGGAGGTGTTGGCCGGGAGGTGAGAATACTACCTCGGTGTCGATCCTCATATATGTTCTACAAGCCGGGGTATATCCTGCACAAATCTGAATTATCGCGCACGCGATCTATAGGAATCCTCTCATACTCACCTGGCCTGTGCCCCGCGATCCACCTCAATCACTCTACACCCCTCAACTCCTCAGCTATGTTCTCTGTTACCATATAGTTCCCGTAAGGCCTCCAACAGATATCCGCAATCGTCGCCCTCTCCCATACCTACCTATAATACTCAATGTCACCCGTCACAGCCTGGGATCTTGCCTCTTGTTCTGTCTGGACCCATCGTCTGAACCCCAACCTCTGTACTCCGGTCTCTCCTGACTGGATGGGTCGGCCTATTGGTCACACACACACAATGTGCTCATAGGCCCAACAGTGTAATAAGTATGAACCATCCAATGTAGTCCTGTGATTTCACCTACAAGCCCATAAACCCCTGTATAGCTCCGCCAAATATGCAGGTGCCCATGCAAAAGTCACGTTCCTTTCTATCATCTCCCAAATAACACACATCAATGCCTTTGGAAATCTTCCCCTTCGCCTCGGTAATGCATAATACCCTACCACTATCATTAATATCACTGCTAACCTTGTCTCCTCAGGTGTGCTGCATACATTATGCCATACATAAATGTCAAACCTCGTTGTGTCAAATCTCGTGCGTATGGACCAAATCTGCTGTATTATTATCGCTGCGTGCCCCACGCTAGGAATTGCTCGATATCTTGGTGTTCCTATAATCGGGAGTCTCAAAATACGGAACACATCTTCCAATGTCACTATCATCTCCCCTGTTGGCAGATAGAAGGTATTTTTCTCAGGATTCCATCTCTCAATCAACGCCTGTAACATAGCATGGTTACGTGTGATTCGTGAATAATAGCGGATTCCACTTAACCCCAAACGATTTATCAATGTCCATTCAGCTGGTGTTACATCCGCTCGGATTCGTGACAACAACACTGGCACACTATCATTCATCCTCAACCCTGCCTCTGCCTGCATACATCAAAACAACAAACAACCATTCAATCCATCAAATCCCCAAGGGTTTTTCTCACATTCTGGAAACCGATGCGGTTCGTTAAGAACCGAAATCGGTTATCCCTAACCGCTTATCGGTCACTTATCGATTACATATACCTTGCCTAAACAACCACCTACGACAATAAATTGCTCGTTTATTCCTCTCTGTACATACAAACATAACCGAAACCCCTGATTACCTACCCCGTAACACTCACCTCATCTATAACCCTTGCTATCATGTTTTCTTTCTCATATCTACCCACTTAATCTCCCTCCTCCTATTCACAAAACATGCAAAAATCAAATCACAACCAAAACGTTTACCTCTTGGGTTGCAGCAGCTTGCGGTGGCACTTGTCTTCCCTCTCGTCCCTGCCTGCTGGATGCTTCTCCTCATTCTGTCATGATCACCACTCTTTTCAAATTCACCTTTCTACCATCTGAATCTCAGATCGCATTCACTTTCCCTGTCTCTTTTCTTATCACCTAAATCTCTCATGCAATACCCTGTCTCTTTTCTCCTTATCACTCAAATCTCTCATTCAAATACCTGTCCCAGTCGTCAAAAAGCGTCGCGTTCGCGTATTTAACTTCTTGCATGGCTCTCAAAATTAGAACTTAAGTTGCCACCCTAGCTTTTCTATTTTTAGAAAAGCTCATCCCTAAATAACCGGTATCGGTTATGTGACCGATATCGGTCTATCAGCTACCGACATCGGTTCCCTAACCGATATCGGTTACACACCTGCCTTTTTGAAACATGGTTCTTTTCTTCGTTTTTACCTAATTTTTGTCGCGCCCGCCTCTTTTCCTGCATCTCATCACCATTATCCATATTTGTCCATCCACCACACATATCATTACAATTTCATTAACATCATCTATTTTACAAAAACAAACAAGCCATCAACTAAGGATACAAAACAAAACAAAAAAAAAAATCTATCTATACATCATTTGGATCCAACTCATCAGATACATATATAACAATGTCCCAAAACCAACACCAAAACATGCAACATTTCATCATATAACATGTCATCCATATATACGTGCAAAAGACATCAACATCATCCATATATCAACATGTCAATTAAACTCATCATACATTCTATATCACAAACCATTGACGAAATACTTAAAAACATTTTAAACACTACATGTGGATCAAAACATCATCTCTCTATATATATACAAGTTTCAAATATACAATGTGCCCTGCATCGGGGCCTCTGTGATCTCATCATCCAACAAAGCCGGCACGCAGGCCGCAATAACTATCAAACATCTCGACTCGGCTCGCTGCGGGCCGGTCCTCATATCAAAATATACTCGGCTTGCAGCGGTATCAATCTGTATCTGACACCTGTACTCGGCTCGCAAGCCGGTCTATAATGAATCAATAAATGAATAAATGTAGGCACGCATGCCTCTATCCACACAACCAGGCATGCAGACCGGTGCCCATGTCCATATACAAAAACAATGCAGGGATCCCTCAGCTCTCCCCACCACCCTCAGCACCTCTCCCTGCTGGTCCCTGTGGTGCCTCTCGCCTCCTGCCTGTAACAGACACACCGGCTGTGGCTGCACCTCCCTGTGATCTCTGACTATGGGAGGTCTCTGCTCTATAAGCCGCATATGGCTGATACTCAGCTCCGGTACTATCAAGAACATCCTGATAGTACCGGGCCTCCGCTCTCGCCTCCATATATCTGTCCCGTGCCACCGTAGGTACTGGGGCTGGTCCCCGGACTCCTACTGCTAGCTAGTACCCCCGTGCTGGGCCGTGGGTGTGCCACGCTTGGTGGTGGTATCTCGCACTGTGCTTGGGGCCGTGGGTGTGCTGCCGGTGGTGGTATCGTACTCGTGCTCGGGTGGGCCGTGCATTCTTTGGTGGTGGTGCTCGTGCTGTGCGTGTACTGCACTGGGCTAGCTGCCCCTGTAGGACACCTATCTGTGCCTGTGCAGCAGCCAACTGCCCCTGTAATAGCTGCACCTGGCCCCTGAGCTGATCTCACTCTGCTATCACTGCAGCCAAGTCTGGCTGTGCCGGCGGTGCTATCCTAGCTGCTCTCTGACCAGCCCACCAAACCATGAATGCCCCCGTACACCCAGCATCATCTACACCATCACCTGCTGGCCTCTCAGCAACCCAATCTGGGTCCAAGGGCTGTGGTGCAGGCAGTGGGGCCTCTACATCATCCCTCCTGTACTGAGGGAAGGGAGGTGGCTCGTCCTGTCGTAGCCCCATCTGCCTGCGTACCCTCTCTAGGGGTATCCTCTCGTACTCTCCCGGCCTCCGTCCTACTATCCAGAATGTGTACTGGATCAGGCGCAACTGTAAGCGGGCTCCTCTGCGAGGGTGATGACCTCTGTAAGGTCTCCATACAATATCTACCACTGTCAGGCCCTCTAACAAATGCATATGACCCCCAACCACCTGCCCCTCTCGAAATCCGTATCTGTATATGACCTGTGGCCCTGGCTGCTGAGGTAACCCTACTGGTCTGATGCATATGATGTGCTCATATGCCCAACAGTGAAGTAAAAATGTAGAGCAAATCCCAAATCACCTCATCCGGCGATAGCCCCATAGCTCCCTGTATAACTGCACCAGGTATACTGGTGCCCAAGCGTCACAGGTGTGCTCCTCCACCATCTCAAGCAGCACCCCCATCAATGCACGTGGAAAGCGGCCTCCCTCTGAGTCCGGGAGGGCGAAGCAGGTGATCCCGATCATCATCAGCACGGCAAGCCGTGTCTCATGTCGGTGCGCACGGTACATATCACCATACCCGATACTCGCGCTGTGATAGGTAAGTAGCGCGGCTGCATCTCCAAAAACCTGTAGGATGCTGTCCATGGCCGTCTCAGAATCTACCTGGAAGACTGCCTCTCCCTCGATCGGCAGTCGAAGGATGCGATACACATCCTCCAATGTGATAGTCATCTCCCCAGTCGGGAGATGGAACACATTGGTTGCCGGATCCCATCTCTCGATGAGGGCAACCATCAAGCTATGATCTCTATCGATCGCTCTATATCGCTGGACTCCGCCGAGTCCCACCTCGCGCATGATAGCCCAATGCGCTGCGGACACATGTGGTCGCATCCGCACCAACAGCTGGGGCATCCTGTCCCGCATCGTCAGCTGCTGACGTGCCTGCAAAACCCACCCACTACATTAGCCCTACTCTTTATCACGATATCTACCTATACCCCCTTTTATCCCCCCGACCACACCCCGACTCTCTAAACCCACCCCTCTTCTCCACTATCCCCCTCCCTCTTCACACCCACACCAAAACCCCGCAACCAATACCCCAACCATACAAACACAAAACAAAACAAAAACAAACAAAACAAAACAAAAACAAAGAAAACAAAACAAAAACAAACCAAAAAAACAAACCAAAAAAAACAAAAAAAACAAAAAAAACAAACAAACCAAAACAAACAAAACAAAAACAAACAAAACAAAACAAAACAAACAAAAAAACAAAACAAACACAACAACCGACGCCGGCCGATATACGACCGACGCCGGTCAACCACACAGAACCCAGCCCCTAAAATTGGCGACCGATGCCGGTCGCTTAGCAACCGACATCGGTCGCTGTTTTTTTCCCGGAGCTGAACCCCCGCGCGGCCCCCAACCTACCTTTTTCCAATTTTCTACCAACATACCCACCCAAACACCCTAAAAACCTACCCACCTAGCCGCCTTAGCCTATTTAGCCTATCTACCCTCTCCCTTTTTCAAATTATTTCCATTTTCTACTTATTTCCTAAAAAATGTAAATTCCTACCCAAACCCCACATTTAACATAATAACATCAAATAAACACAATAAGGGGTTTCGAACCTACCGGTATGACGACACGTCGTCGTGGTGGGATGGGTGGTGGTGGTCCAGCTCCTCCTGCTCCTCCTGGCTATGCCATGGCTCCAAATGTCCTCTTCTGGGTCCTCAACCAATCACCTACTGCCTCCTCCTCACTCGGGCCCGCTAACAACTCACTCCTCCAGTCAAATAACGCCACCTCACGCACCAAATGCTCCAATCTCCACTCTCCACGTCAGACAACTCAAATCAATTTTCAAATTAGACAAGTGACAATGACCGGCCGTATTTTTCTTTTTATAGGTTTTTCACATCGAACCGATACCGGTCAAAGCGTGCCCTAAGGAACCGGCGTCGGTTATCTAACCGGTACCGGTTATAGATAACCGATATCGGTTTCTTCCTTTTTACCCAACTTTTTGCCCTTATTCACTACTTTCTCTTTCCCACCACATTGCCTATTTACCACATCGCCTATACGTTCCATTGCTCTTTAGCCGTTTTTGACTTCACCGGCCTGACCCAAGGCCGCAACCAACTACTCCGGCCCGACCCAAGGCCGCAACCAACCATTTGGCCCGACCCAAGGCCTCAACCAACTACTCGGCCCGACCCAAGGCCGCAACCAACCATTTGGCCCGACCCAAGGCCTCAACCAACTAATCCGGCCCGACCCAAGGCCGCAACCAACCATTTGGCCCGACCCAAGGCCTCAACCAACTAATCCGGACCGACCCAAGGCCGCAACCCTAACCATCCGGCCCGACCCAAGGTCGCAACCCTACCCATCCGGCCCGACCCAAGGCCTCACCCTACCCATCCGGCCCGACCCAAGGCCTCGCCCTAACCATTTGGCCCGACCCAAGGCCTCACCTTACCCATTTGGCCCGACCCAAGGCCGCAACCCTAACCATCCGGCCCGACCCAAGGCCTCACCTTACCCATTTGGCCCGACCCAAGGCCTCAACCAACTAATCCGGCCCGACCCAAGGCCGCAACCTTACCCATTTGGCCCGACCCAAGGCCGCAACCCTAACCATCCGGCCCGACCCAAGGCCTCACCCTACCCATTTGGCCCGACCCAAGGCCTCACCCTACCCATCCGGCCCGACCCAAGGCCACACCCCAACCATTTGGCCCGACCCAAGGCCGTACCACTTCCATACCTTACCCAACATCACCAACATACACTCTTATCCACCCATCCTGTAGTTTTTTGTCCAATCGAGCTCACCTGTTCGTGTTTTAGCATAATTAGGGTCCTTGACTTGATCTGTCAACCAACTTTGCCCAGACCTAGACCATGACATTTATCTTAACCAAACCAGCCATTTGGTGCTGCTGAACATGCCTAAACGTTCCTGTACCTTACCTGTTATATACCCTGGAGCTACTTCCTATGCCTTGGATACCAGGATTATATCACCCTTGTTTGGATAAACTATCGACCTTTGCCTATGCATTGCTGGTTTGCTCGTCAAATCATGTACCCTAGTCGTACTATTGCATTTCAACATGCGTCTGCTTCCTTGGACCTACCCCACCACCTTACCATCCCCTCTACACCATTTACCCTTTATCAACCCTATCCCTGATTTCCCGTTCACTCAATCTGTGATAGATTTGAGGGGGATTACCTATACCCTTAACAGGGGAAACCACTTCATATTATTGTCCGTGCAGCTTTACAAAACAAGCTACACGACAATAAGGGGCTAATGTAGACACCAAATTTGTGTCTTACGACCCCTTTGTGACCCGCATCTCATCTTGCAATCTAACCTCATCACCTAAACCTTACACAATTATTTATTAATTACCTTGTAATTGATAAATCCACATCACCTTACCTGCCACCTCATTTTGCCACCTCATCATGACCTAGCCCTAACCCTAAACTAACCTAATTAAGACCTATAACTTGGTCCACATCTACACCCATGACTAAGGACCCCTTTCTCGCACCCAAAACCGACCTTCTAGTCACTTGACCAAGCCCGCAACTAATCTCTCGGGAGAAAAGCAGGGAAGGTGGGCTATTTTACTAAAAATAGCCTACTTTTTCCTTACCGATGCCGGTTCCTACTCGACCGCCGTCGGTTACGTAACCGCCATCGGTTCCCTGTAAATGGTCTCCCCAAACCAAAAACAAAGGATCGGAATTTCATTTTGGATCAGGGTGGAAGGATTTTAGGAATCAAGAGAGATCATTTGGGAGTGAAAAGAGAGTCCAGATCTTCACTTGACCAAGCAGAGACGAGTGAAGAAGCCAGAAGAGTTGCAGCAAAAGGAGATCAAGCCCAAAACTGCAACAGAATAGCCAGAGTTCTCAGATACTCAGCTGATCATCGGGAGGGAGATATTTCATCTTCTATTTGTCCAGCCATCCTACCTAGAGTTCTGCCTTTGTCATCAGAGTTCTTGGACTTGCATCTTCGTCAATAACCAGTAAGTTACATCTTGCATGTCCTCTTTAATAACATTTCTTAGACTTTTTGAAGCACAATCCTCACAAATCCATTCCTAGATCCACTACCCAGCGTGCTATTGCATCTAACTATCATTCATCTACCTCTCATCACCTTATTTCCTAATATCACCTATATCTGACCTTTATAAACAACACAACCACCCCACAAAACAACCAACCTTCAGATCTTAGACCATACCGATATCGGTTATCAGCAACCGGTATCGGTTATCCTGACTATAACCAAAAACCAGCCTTTCCCCTACCCAGTTCAACGAAGCAATTTAATTGATGTCTTACAGTTTTTTGTGTTAATTCATATTAGCAGGGGAACTGACCACCTTCGAAAGGAAGTTTTATATTTCCTGGGCCCAAGGCAGTTCCCTCATTTATTGTCTAATCAAAATCGTGTGGTCTTGTGTTCTTATTTGCAGGTAGTCCTTCCAAGACAAAAAGGAGTTCTTCGCAGTCAACCTGATCTTTCTCTACGGTATGCGCACACCATCTCGATGTTCAACAGGTATTCCTCCTAGCCCTAACCTTATCTGTTTCTAAAAGGAATGAAACATTTCGAGTGAAACATTAGGTGATGAGGTTAGGTTGTGAAATGAGATGCGGGGCACAGGGGGTCGTCGTAAGACACAAATTTGGTGTCTACAGTTTGAATTAAATGAGTAGTACAAAAAGGGAAGGAGTTCTATTTAAATTTTAATTAAATTCTCTTCTTTGAAATTCCATCTATAATGAGGGAAGGGAATTGATAGTAATTGCATTAGAACAGCTATATGTATATGTGTATCAGTTCTTACAGATGCTTTTAATCTAGAACTATTTAGAGAAAATACTCTTGGTAGTAATTGTCTAAATCTGGAATGAACTCCTTGCGTTATTGGAAGAAAACAGTAAGGAAATGTGAATAAAGTGTTGCGTGTTTACAGTAATTATTTGGGAAAAAGTTGTTAGTAAATATTTTTTTCGATTGTGATGATAATTATTGGGATTTGGTTGTTAAATTATTCATCCTTATCGGTACTTAATTCGTAGATGATGTCCATCTCAATTTCAAAACATTTCATAAAAGAAAAGTTCTTTTATTGAGATAGTTAATCAAGAGCACCTCATTTTAATGATAAGTGCTTAATATGCTCTGGATTTGATGAACCGACCCATGTAAGTGAATTTACAGATGGATTCTCGTGAGTAAAAATGAAGACATGTTGTTTTATGATGTCGCTTCGATTAACTAAGGGATGGATCTTTTCTCGAGATTTTATTATTCTTCTCAGAAATGCAAAAAGAAAAATTTGTATTCTTCTTTCTTTTTGAGTTGATAATGTCATTTGGCATGAATGAATTTTGGTCGTGTGGACTTGTAGAAATGTATAAATTTTAATCTAGAGGAATGAGTAAAAGGATATGGTGTGTTATACTAATGGTTGTACCACTTGGAACTGTTTGAATATGATTGAGAATATAATTTTATTTGTTGAATTTGGACTTATTCAAATGATGGTTGTTAGATTTTAAAGGGGCATAATGTCTATTCTTTACTTGAATAAATCTTTTAAGTTGAAACATGTAACTAGTTAACACTTCAGTCAATATGGATTTCAAATTGACACTAGTAAAAGAGTAAAATAAATATGAACTCTTAAATGAATAATATTCAGAATTAGTCTATAAACTAACGAATATTAATAAAGGGACAATTGAATTCTGTATTCTGATTTCGTAATATTCTTGGGATGTTTTGGTCAAAAGGATATCCGGTATGAGGAGTCATATCTCCTCATAACAAACCTTAACTGAAGTAAGGTTATAGTGATTAAATGAATACATTCAATTGGGATTAGGCCTCATTCCAATGACGTCTAATGAAATGGAATTCTAAATTTGAATTCAGTTGCGAATAAATACTTGGTTAAGCTTAGTAAGTTGATCTTACTACGCTAAGCTATAGTGGACTATGAGTCCGAAGCTTAAATTAAAGAACTAAGATGAAAATATGCAATCCTTTGGTAAGGAAGGGTGAATGTATATAAAGTTATGAGACAATTCAAGTCTTTTCTAGCTATGCAACTATAACGAACCATGAGGTTAGAGGATCAATGCGGTTGCTGAAACTCATTCTTAATAGAATTAAGGTTAAGAATCTAATCACACTTTTAGCTGGATGTGTAACCCTTGATGGGAGGATTCCGTAGGACATTGGCACATGCTAGCTACAATATGGTGTCTTCATGAAGGCGGGGCCTTCATGATGACACAATGTTGTAGCTGACATGTTACAACGCCCTCCCAAATCAAATCATCAAGTTTACATAAGCTTGGACCAAGTTAGGAATGTGACCTTGTATATGGAGTGACTCAGGAAGACTAAAGGTAACTAGACACACACAGTCGACTAGGGTTGACAAAGTATGTTTGCGTACCTTTAGTCACCACAAGTGCCTCCCTATACTCTTTCATATTGCTATCTTGGGTTAAATTTTAACCTTGGATGAGAGGACTGACAGAAGTCGAAAAGACCATTCTAGATAACAGATGAAGTGAGGTGAAGGACGTATTCCATTGATGTGTATAACATCTAGGAATATGATCATGCAAAGCATGTGAAAATATTTGGCCAAAGTATCGCAAGCTGCTGGTTGCGTTGTCCTAATCACCTAGTTTAAGAAGCAGGATTTCAAATGAATATCGGTAACAGATATTCAGATAGGCCTCTTAAATGGAACACTTTGATAACCTAAAACGGTAAGAGAACCAATTATACTTAGTATACAATGCATGGATTAACATGAAGGATCGGTAAGTAGCCGAGTCATGAGATGAGAGATCAATGAAACTCCGAGCCATGAAATGGGAGATCGGTAGTTCTTCGAGTCATTACAGCAAAGCAATGGTATCTGTTATATGATTGAATGGCATTGAATGTGTGTTCCATATTATAAATATGCGAATAGAGAACATTGGTTTTAAAAGTATTGTGTGTTCTAAATTACGTTATTTGAACAGAGAACAATTATTAAAACTTGGTCGTGTGTTTTGAATTACCTAAATTAGAACAGAGAATGTTATATAAAAATATAAAAAAATCCCTTGTTCTAATGTCTTAAAATGGGAATGTTACACACATGATCTAATATACCTTCCTGGAAATATGGAGTATTCTTATACAACATAAAATCATCACATTTTCATAGAAAATAAAAATTGGTTTGGTAAAATCAATCTTCTCAAAGACACTCTTAGCTAGGGTCTAGCTAGGGTTTCAAACCACTTTACCTTCTTAACGATCATTCATAAAAAAGTGACAATAAAACAACCTCATTATTTTTTTGAAATCTTCATAACTAACCTAGTACTATATTCAAAATATCTTAGGCCTCGATGTAAATCATGAAATTCATAAAACCATTAGAAGGTTCACTTTTTCTTTAAAAATACGTTGTGACTTACCCGATTTTTCCAAAAATTGCATATATTCAAAAATATTCTTCACCTTGACTGAAACTTGTCATGAAGCATCATGACAACATCCTATAACTTTCCAAACTCACCTCATTTCCTAAATTAGTCTGAAACAATTCAGCCACAATGACTTACCTATGCCAACATGTTTGTTTCTCGCTTTGCTTTCTTCCTAATGACCATGAAACACTACCAAACTTTTGAGTTCGACATGAAACTCACCATAAAACTCATTTACTATACCACCATGTTGATATCATAATCCACCATGACTTATTGGTCAACATGTCACACCTCCATACCATTTAGCATGCTCCACGACTAGGAATAAGTCTAGAATGACCGACACAACCATAAAAAAACTTGAACTAACCTCATGCAGACCCATAGAAACCTATAAAATACCTTATGGAACATAAATGACCTGATGAAAACCTTCAACCAACTCAAGAGAGCTCATACCATAACTCTACCTAGAAACCCAAGCTTTAGGAACTCCTAGAACTCATCAAATGTTATCACCACCAATCAAAATTCATATTTGACAATTGATTTATACCACATGGAGACTCATACAACACAATGACACCCTTTTCCATCAATTATAACACTAAAACACAATGTCCAACAATACCCCCTTTATCATTGATGGTAACCCCCTTTAGAAATAATGATGCCAACCAAGAAAATTAACACACTACGAGACTCATTTCCATGTTTTTGATGCTTCTCTCCACCCTTTACATCTATGAAAAATAATAAAATGAAAATACTATATGGAAAATGACAACACACAATGAAAACAATGGACAACACAACTTACTTGACTCGAAAGCTCCTCCGGACTGAATTCTCATCTCTTTGACTCCTTGAACAAAATATAATGATCCTATAGACCTAATAAATCATACAAACTAGATCTCCCTAAACTTATATCCCCCATTTTGTCCTTCATTCATGCAATAAATCTATTACTAGGTTTATACCATGCTCAAAACTCAAATTTTGCCTTCAATATTATAATGTTTGTTGTACCTATTTATTTTCCAGTTGTTGTCATTAATTTCAAAGTAATTCATGTAAAATGGAGAGTGTAATATCATGCTTCTTTGGCTTTTTTCAGAGGTTTAAGATGACTTCATGTGGTTTCAAGAAGATAGGGTCTTGGAAGTTGAGTGGTAGTGTCATTTCAGGGTGGTTTCAGGTGCCTAATGAAGTGAAACAGAATGGTACAAGTTAGAGAAAGCATGGAATAGGATTTGAGAGAGTATCCACAACATGTGTGAGCAAAGGTTAGGCTCATCTCAACCCCAGGAGTCAGTTTTGTATGTTGGTCAGAAATGGTGTTAAGAATGACAATGTTCTTGCATGCAAATGAGATGGGATAGATAATTTTAGACATGCTATTTTAAAGTAAATCATGGGAGATGATGGAGTAATGTTTCTTGGTGCTTCCTGAAAAATTTCAGGTCAATATTAGGTCATTTGAGAAAGTAATGTGAGTTTTTGTAAAATGGGTCTTTTTGAAAAGCTCATTTTGAGCTACCTAGCATCTTAGCATTCAAAAAGAATTATACAATCTCATCCGAATAAATAATAGAAGTAATTTTTTCAATAAATTGGTATAAAAATCATGTGCAAAAATATTTTTCTCAAAAGGAGGTGCTTTTGAAAAGTTATGAACATTTTGGTGGAGCACGTTTTCTATCTCTCAAAGTTATGCACCAAATTAATAAGAGAAAAAAGGTGTAGTTGGACTCCAAGTCTTGTCTAATCACTTCCCAGGTATCTCCATCTTCTTTTCATGGTGTTCCTCATGCTTAGAATTTATTTGAAGGATTTTCTTCTTGAAGGTACATGGTGTTTCCTATGTCATTATTCTTGGTGTGAGTGCTCCAGGTATGACAAGGTTCTAACTATTGTCATTAGATTCATTACTCAAAATGGTGTTATACTTAATCAAAAAGAATTTTTCAATGTGGGTGATCTTATAAAATATCTTTTTTTATGGTTGGTCATATGATATTTGATAGCTAAGAATGTCCTCAACAGCCTTGTCTCAACACACCTAGAACTGCCCTAATAATATCAATTTCAAATGCAACGTTTGATCAATTTTAAAGCATGGATATAGGAGAAAATTTAAATCAATGGAAAAGGTTATGCATGTGATTTCATTTTATTTAAAGTGATAATCTTGAATTTCTAGTCTATCTAGGATCGGGATAATAGTATGAAGGTGCTCACTATCCTAATGGAAGGTCATGCCAAACCAAGATCCTTTTGAGTCCTTGTGAGACTCGTACCACCTAAAGTTCTAAGATTTACATGATCTACATCATCTTCATGGAAATCATTGACCTTATTTTAAATGTGGCTATATATTTCATTAAGTTTTCTTGTTCTATGTGATAGTTACAATCAAGGTGTTTAGATTTACATGTAAATTGTGATCCTTTCAAGCAAGCTACTCCAAGTTAATGACTCCACTTGTTTTGGAAAGTAGAAAAATGTTTCAATAACCTTTAGATGTCTTAATATTGAATATTTATGCAAGTTTTTAAGAAACTATTTAAAATGCACTCAAGCTTAGGGATGTATTTATACCCTTATTAGGGTTTAATTAAAGAGTTGTTGAACATTGTGAATGTTCTATCCATCAAAAATAAATAAAATTTAGACAATATATAAGTATATTCATTATAAAACTACTAAAAATTATTTTGAATCAACATATGGGGTCTAGTGTGATATTTCAATCTTAGCTATTGGTAAACATGTGCTCAAGTGTTCTCTTAAACTATGTATGGTTGTTTTCTCAAAGTAGTTTTGGCGAAATAGATTAAAAATCTAAAAAGGGGCAGACTTCAACAAGTTTATATAGGGTTTGAAAATTTACTTCCTTGAATGAATGAGCTCAAGATACCTCTTTTTGAACAACTTGATGCTTCAAATTTTCGAGACGATTACGCTAAACCGAGAGAAGAAATAGTTTGTGTATTTCTTACATTCTTGATGAAGTTCGATCAATTTTTTTCTATGTTAAGAGTTGATATGGTGTTTCAAAAATAGGGTATCTTTTTAAAATATTTAACAATCTTTAAAATGTTTATGATATGTGTTTTATAGTTTCAAGACACTAACATTGCATGCATGCAAGCTTCATCTCAAAACAATGAACTACCCAATTTGTTAAGTGTTCATATTGCATGAAGGATAAGGATGTTAAGACTGCTTACTCGAATTGAGATTAGTTGAATAATTCCAAGAGTCACATATATCAAAGTGTGGTGAAGGAATTTCAAGCACAATTCTTTTCAAGATTAATATAATCTCGTTGAAGAAGCCAAAAGGTCATGTTTGGAATAGTTACAAGATAGATGATCTCATCTTAAGGAGAAGATGAAAAGATAAAATACTTTCTCTTTTTGTGAAAAAATTGTATTCATTTTTATGAGTTTGAGAGTGTGGAAAAACAAAGAACAGGTTGGTTTTGGGGTAAAGAGGAAAATAGTCGAGAATCCCTGAAGTTCAAAAAGTGATTTAAGGCTTTTGAAATTCACGTAAGGACATTAAACATTGTTTAATTGTTATCATAAAAGTGTGAATAAAATTTGAAAATTTGGTAAGAGGAGGAAGATGATATAATGTCAATTATTTGAGAATGAGAATTTATAAAGGTGTCTAAGATGAAGATTCAAATCTATGGTGTACAAAAGGAAGAGCCCTTAGCCTCTTATAGTGTTAATGAAAACCTTTTTGTTCTTCTATTCAAGAACTCTTTCTTTGTAAAGCAAAACCTCTTAGGCATAGCCAAAAATCCCTAGAAGATTGTTCTAGGTATGTAGTTGGTTATAATGGATTGTAGGAGATGAATTTTTTGTAATTAAAAATTATTGAACAAGAAAAAACTTATTGTTTAGAGTAAATGCTATGTTGATAAGATCTTTTTTTGTGTTTTTGTAAATTATTGCTAAGGATCAAGTTATTGTATTGTATTTTGAATGTCAATAAAGAAAATATATGATTTTGTTCTATGTTCTTATCATGTATACATATAAAATTTTGATCAAGCACTGGTATAAGTTATTCATAAATTATGTTTGAAGTACAAAATAAAAATTTTAATCATAGGACTGATTCACCCCCCTCTCATTCCTTGTCAATTCAAACAATTAGTATCAAAGTAGGCCCTTTGAAGTGGTCTTAATATGATAAAAGGATATCTTTGGTGACAAGTATGGGAGATATTTATTGGGTAAGGCATGGAGTAGAATCATGTGAAGAACTATTGCAAAAAAAAATTGTATCTCATGAGGAAATTATCAAGTGTGTACAGACTCAACTCAAAGAATCTCTAGATGAGAAATAAGAATTGAAGAAAGAGAATGAAGAAATGAAGAAATATTTAAGCATCATGAAAAGTAAGTTATCATATTTTCAAGAGAGCTCAAAAAAATTGGATAGGATGTTAGGAAAACAAAAGGTATATGGTGATAGAACAGGTCTAGGATTCATAGAAAACTCATGCAGTATAGAAGGTGAATCAAGTCAAGGTTCAAATAGAAAAATGCATTCAAGAAATGGAAATAGTCTAAAGTATTCATCTCATGGAAAATCACCTGTTAGGAATCCTAATGCATTTAGGCATGTTGTTTTTCATGGAAATTGCTACAAGTGTGGTGCTTATGGTCACATGGCTAGTTTTTGTAGTCCTAAGGTTGAGAAGAAGAATGATGGAAAAGGAAAGGAACTTTGTGAAGAAAATAAAGAAGAGGAATGTCAAGATAAGAAGGTTGGTCAAAGATATGGAGCTGAGTGTTATCACTTCCATGAGAAAGGACATCTGGAAAAGTATTGCACAAATGAGCCATCAAACACAAGAAGGTATGTAAGAAAATTTAATGGTTATTACTATGCTTGTAATGAAATTATTCATAGGGGTTTTTAATGAAAAGGAAGGAAGGTTGAATGAATTAGGTGCCACAAGGTTGAACATATTGTAATATTATGTGATGTAGGTCAGATAAAGAAATAATTTCAAAAACTCAAGCATCAAAATCAGACATATAAGAAGAAGTCAATTGTAACAAATGAAGAATTAGATAAAAAATAATCAATCAGAAATCAAAAGAGAGTTTGAGACCATGTTAGGTCTCTCATCCAGCTCCTCCATGGTACATAGGTTCTAATCAAACTTTGGAGTGAGGGGAGCTTTATTTTTCAATATTGTGTCTTCATCTTGATGTAAGGTATGTCAATCATGATGTGAATGTCAAAGTTTCTTGTGTTATTTCCATTAAAAGCATCCATGTCAATAACTTGTAAACTATCTTGATTCTTGGTGTCATATATGATTTTTTTTTGTGACATAAAGACATTATGAAATGGAACAACTTTTTTCTGGCATGTTTTGTATTCCTTAATGTATATAAAGTTTTGAATATGTCACTGAAGTGGTATTAAAAGTCTCTGTATACTTTTTCATGTCAAAAGTCTCGAGTATAAGTCCAAATTAGTATGTGACTAATATTGTTTATATCTATGCATTGATGGTGAATTTTAAAATTACTCAATGTTTGAGATCTATTATTTTGTGTCAAGTATCCTTCATGCATTCCTTTGATTCAAGTAACCTAATCTTGTCTTGAAATTCATTGTGTTCTAAGAAAAAAATTGTTGCCTTAAATGAAAATATAATGAAAGTTGGTTAAGATTATTTCTAAGGTGTTTATGTTCTGAATTTGTAAAAACTTTAAATTAAGGAGACTAAGTGTCTAAAGTCCTGATGTTCATCTTTAAGCCTAAGAAGTGGTACGGTGGTTTGATTAGCAAGAGTTTCAAGATGTAACTACTATCAACTCTAGGTCTGAGATTGATAATTTTAGATTGTGGTTGTAATTAGACTCGAGAAGGTATTTGACTTCATGAAAATTATAATAAGCATGAAGTATTTTTAGAGTAATATTGTATGTAGAAGACAGAGTCATACAAAATGTGTACAAGAAACTCTGTGATTGTCAAGATACTTTGATATGAGTTTGTTAACTAAAAAATAAATTTGTGCATCTAAATGAGATGCTTCAATGAGAGGTCCTGGATGTTATTTATATGTTATGACCTAAAATTTCACCCAAAGGATGAAAAATGATCTCATTCTAAGTGTTGAGCATGAAGGCCAGTTCTTAAAAGGGACTGTGAAAATATTACAATGAAAAGGTCACTTATCATTCATGAAGTAGAGGGGGATTTCAAGCCATGTCCACCTTGAAGTGTTAATCTATGAGGAATGATACATCTTTTTGTGATCATTCATTGTAGGAAAAAGTATGTTATTCTTAAGATGAGAATTGTTCCATATAATCATGGTATAAAAGTTAGAAAAGAATAAATAGCTAGACTCATATAGAGGCTTGAAGGTAGAACATCAAGAAGTGTTAAGTAGAGAATTTTTAGATATCTTAAGAGTATCTACAGTATCTCGCAAAAAATTTCCCTCTTGGATTTGGTCAAATTTATTGAGTTTGAAGGCAAGTGAAATGTGAACAGTATAATCCTATGAATTAGAAATGAATTTCATAATTTATGAAGTGTCCGAGCTTCCATGAAAGAGTTTGAAGTGTCCTCTCAGGTTGAAAACATAATGAGAGGTATGTAAAGGTATTTATCTTCTAAACAAGAAAATGCACATCTTGAAGCCTTATAATATGCTCAAATAAGTTTGTATACTCCTAGTTAAACATGGAAAGATAAGTTTCTCTGAGTGTACTTGGTAATCTTGATATTTGATTGGGCTATAATGTGCATGTTTTTGGTTGTCTTATCAAGTTCTTGTATCTCATTGGTGTCCTTCAATGTGAATTTTAGATCCATTAAGAGAATGATTTGGATTCAATGTGTATCATAATGATTCATGATCTCATTATGATGAAAGAGGAATTATTCATACTTGAAGACAATCTTGGAAGGAAATGGTTCTTTCTTTGAGATATCAAAGTCAAAAATTGTAAAAATTGTCTCTTTTCTACCCCGATTGTGTTTTCACAATATTAATAAGTCGTGAGCATGAAATATTGTTTTTGAGGGGTCAGATCAAGGAATTAGAGCCAAAAATTTTGTGTGGCTAACCTAGACACATGAATATTGATGATGTGAAAGTTTGGAGGCACATGTATGAACACTTTTCAAGATATGTTTTGCTGATTTAGAGGTATTATCATACAACACAATATTGAATGTCTAAGATGAATAATGTGCACAATCCCAGTGGTATCAATGTTGTTTCAACACCTTTCGGAATGATTCATGAAATTTTATTATGACTTAGAAGATGTTTAGATTGTTTGAAGGAAATTGTGGTGTATGCCTTAGTTGTTAAATAATTAAAAGAGATTCGTCATTGTTTCTTAAAGAAGGCTGATGATCCACATATAATAAAGGTGTAGTTAAATTCCTCAAATTTAGGGTTTATGATATAAAGGTTCGCCTTATTTGGATAAAGGTGTCCTTGCTCATTATCTTCATGAAGACCAAAACAGGTCCAAAGGATCATCAATTGCTAAAGGAGCGCAGAAAGAGAAAAACCATCTAATGTGGAGCAATATGAACTACTAACTACAATAGAAAGAAGGGAAAGATTGAATATTCATGATTCTATTTCAAAGGGAGTGTTGCAGGTGTTGAATGGAAAAAGAAATGCAGAAATTTTGAATCTCTTCAAACAAGAAAACAACACCTTTCTAGGGGGAGTGCATGCAAGGTATGAATGTTCTCTTTTTGTTGAATTTTTCTAATATAATTAGTTTGTTGTTCTTGTACATATTTTTCATAGATTTCAAAAGGGGGAGAGAGTGTTGGAAAATTGTTTCATATTTCAATTTTCCATCAAGTTTCAGAATGTTTCCATCAATGACAAAAGGGGGAGATTATTGCACCCTGTTGATTTTCTAGTTGTTGTCATTGATGTCAAAGGCATTGATGGAAAAGGGAGATTGCAATATCATACTTCTCTTGTGTTTTTCAGAGGTTCAAGATGACTTCATGTGGTTTCAAGAAGATAGGGTCTTGGAAGTTGAGTGGTAGTGTCATTTTAGGGTGGTTTTAGGTGCCTAATGAAGTGAAACAGAATGGTACAAGTTAGAAAAATCATGGGAGAGGATTTGAGAGAGTATCCATAGACGTGTGAGAAAATTTTAGGCTCATCTCATCCCCAGGATTCAGTTTTGTATGTTGGTTAGAAATGGTGTTGAGAACAAGCAATGTTCTTGCATGAAAATGAGATGGGATAGACAATTTTAGACCTATTATTTTAAAAAAATCATGGGAGATGATGGAGGAAGGTGTCCTAATGCTTAATGAAAACTTTTAGGTCAATATTAGGTCATTTGAGCAAGTTATGTGAGTTTTTGTAAAACATGTCTTTTGAAAAGCTCATTTTGAGCTGCCTGACTTCTTAGCCTTAAAAAAAAATACAATCTCCTTCGAATAAATCATGAAATGAATTTTTGGAGTAAATTGGAATAAAAATCATGTGCAAAAATATTTTTCTAAAAAGGATGTTTGGTTGAAATTTATGAGAATTTTGGTGGAGAAGTTTTCTCTCTCCTGGGTGTGCACAAAATCAATAAAAGAAAAAAATTTAATTGAACTCTAATTCAAGTCTAATCACTTCTAAGGTATCTAAAATTTTGTTTCATGGTTTTTCCCATGCTCAAAAGTTATGTTAAGTATTTTATTTTTGATGGTACATGGTGTTGCTCGTATCATTGTTTTGGTGTGAGTGCTCCAGAATGTAAAGGTTCTAACTACTATCATTAGCGTAATTATTTAAAATTCTGTTAGAATTAATAGACAATAATTTTCAAATATGTGGGAGATTCTAAAATATCTTTTGGTTTGGTTGGTCATATGATATTTGATAACTAAGATTGTCCTAAACAACCTTGTCTCAATGCACCTAGAACTACCCCAAGAATCTCCATTTCAAATGCAATGTTTGATCGTGTTAAAGCAAGGATATAGAAGAAACTTTAAACCATTGGACAATGTTATGCATGCGATCTCATCTTATCTAAAGTTACAAGCTTGAATTTCCAATCTATTTAGGCTCATGATTCTAATATGAAGGTGTTCACTATCCTAATGGTAGGTCATGCCAAACCAAGATATTTTTCAGTCCTTGTGAGACCTCTACCACCTAAAATTTCAATATTTTCATGATTTACATCATCTTCATGGACTTCATCAGCCTGTTTGGAAATTTGACTATAGATTTCATCAAGTTCTCTTGTTACATGTCATAGTTCTGATCAAGGTGTTTGATTTACATGTAAATTGTGATCCTTTCAAAGAAATTACTTCAAGTCAATGACTCCACTTATGTTGGAAAGTAGGAAACATGCTTCAATAACCCTTAGAGGTCTTCAAATTCAATATCTATACAAGTTGTTTGAATAAACTGTTTAAAATTCACTCCCAATATTAGGATTGTATTTATACCCCGATTAGGGTTTATTGGAGAGTTGTTGGACATTGTGAATGTTCTATCCTTAAAAAAGAAATAAACTTTGCATCGTATCTAAGTATATTCATTACCAAACTACTGAAAATTATTTTGAATCAAAAGATGGGTCATCTCGCTTTTACTAGTAAACCCATGCTCGATCTTCTCTTAAACTGTGTATGGTTATTTTCTTAGTTGTTTTGGAGAAATGTTTTGAAAATCTTCAAAGGGAAGACTTCAAGAATTTTTTATAGGGTTTACAAATGTCCTTCCTTTTATTAATTAGCTCAAGATACCTCTATTTCAACACTTGGATGCGTCAAATGTCCGAGATAGTGACTCTAAACTAAGAAAAGAGACAATTTATGTATTTCTTACATTCTTGATCAATTTTGATCAAATTTCTTCTATGTTAAGGGTTGTTGTGGTGTTTCAAAGCTATGGTATCTTTTCAAAATCTAGAACAAGCTTGAAAATGTGTATGATAGGTGTTTGATACTTGAAGATAGTAACAATGCATGCATGCAAGATTCCTCTCAAAATAGTGAACTAGCTAATTTGTAAAGTGTTCATATTGCATGAAGGATACAAATGGTAAGACTCCTTTCTCAAATTGAGATTCATTGAATAACTCCAAGTGTCGATATATCAAAGGGAAATGAAGTAAGTTTGAGCACCATTCTTTTCAAGATTAATAAAATCTCGTTGAAGAAGCCAAAAGGTCATGTTTGGAACAGTTACATGATGGGTGATCTCATCTTGAGGATAAAATGAAAAGAAAAAATACTTTTTCTTATTATGAAAAAAATTGTATTCATTTTTTCGAGTTTGAGAGTGTGTAAAAATAGAGAACAAGTTTGGTTTGGGTAAAGAGAAAAATAGTCGAGACTCCTTGAAGTTGAGAAAGTGACAAGGAATTTGACATTCACATAAGGACATCAAACATTGTTTGATTTTCATAATAAAAGTTTGAATAGAATTTGAAAATTCAATAACAGGAGGAAGATGATATGATGTCAATTAGCTGAGAATGAGAAGTTAGAAATGTGTATAAGATGAAGAGTCAAATCTATGGTGTACAAAAGGAAGAGGCCTTAGCCTTGTATAGTGTTGATGAAAACCTTTTTTTTCTTTTGTTGAAGAACTCTTTTCTGTAAAGAAAAACCTCTTGGGCATAGCCCAAAAACTGTAGATGATTGTTCTAGGTATGTAGCTAGTTATAATGGATTGTAGGAGATGAATTTCTTGTAATTACAAATTATTGAAGAAGAACAATCTTACTATTTGGAGTGAATGTTATGTTGATACACTCTTGTTTGTGTTTTTATAAATTGATGTTAAGGGTCAAGTTATTGTACTATATTTTTAATATCAATAAAGAAAATATCTGAGTTTGTTCTATGTTCTTGTCATGTATACATATCAAATTGTGATCAAGCACTGGTATAAGTGATTCATAAATTATGTTTGAAGTAGAATAGAAAAAATTTAATTATAGGACTGATTGACCCCCTCTTAGTCCCTTTCAAGTCTAACAATGTTCTCATTTAGGATATGAATCCCTAAACATCATCTTTAGTACATTTTTTACTAACTTTTAAATTCTTAACTTAACTCAATCATAAATAATGACCTAAAATTTCTCCCCTTGGAATCATTGCATCCATCTCTAGTTGTAAACACAAAATTTCAAGTTCTTTTCTTACCTTCAATTGATGTAGATGAAGCAACACAATATCTCCCGACTGAAATAATTATTCATTGTTTTCAAAAAAATTAGAGTTCTTTTTTATTTCTTCATGCTTCTCTCACAATTTTTTCTTCATACAATCAATCAACTTTGTATACTTGACTCCATAATGTTTTAAACCCCTTAAGCACCTATCAAATGATAATATGAGCTCCCACTTCTCTATATAAGCATTGGGAATCATAGAAACCACACTTGTCTTTACACACGATTTGGGTCACAACACATTTAACAAACCATCATCATTATGAAATGAACCTGAATTTCTCATATTTCTTGACTTGAACTTCATATAATATCAAACCTTAAAGAGTAAGAACACTCAAACTTACATAATAGCTTATCACCATACTATAGCACCTCATTTTACAAATACCTTGTCCTTAGTTCACACAAAAACTTATAGCAAGCCTCAACATAAAAAATTTCTTCATGAATCGGGAGCAATATGCACAGTTCATACAAATTCAAACTAAGACACTCAAATTTACCTTTACAATGAGACTCTAACAATGTTTTATTTCACTCTTGACCACCTTTATGATATATAAATACCTTCCTTGACCTATAAATCATCAAAGCATAGGTTATAATTAATTCTCTAAAATTTTAGAATACTTTCACATGCTTTTACTACTACTGTACTCATACCCTTTTACATTGTATAATTTCAATGAAGAGCTCAGAATAGTATACTTAGACTGAGATTTCCTGATATCCTCAATAACCTCATTCAGACGATAGCCATTGAAAGGATGTAGAACACATACCATATTACTTGTTCCATAAAACCACTACATATACTAATGATGAAGTCAAATATCCTTTATGAGACCTGTAGGTACTAAATATATCTCATCACATTTATGAAATCCTTCTTAAATCATTTTGGCCCTAAATAAGTTATTTGCAAAAATTTCTTAGGATTCTATAACTTACTTTCATAATTATTGAAGCTCATCCTTTGTGTTTGTGAGACAAGAAGCATACAAATCCCTATAACTAACCTCAAAAGCCACTTTAAATTTCTTCTTGCTCATTTTCAATAACTAAGTATTCTTGAAACCCTCAATTCTATCATACCCACACAAGTAACTTCAAGACATGTTAATCTCTTTTAAAAAGTATCTATACTAACACCTTTGAAAACACACCTTACCACTTAGTTTATGTTTGATGGATCAATAATGTCCTAAAGGTATTGAGTAGCTTATACCATTTTCACTAGATATAAGTGACTTCTCCCCTACATCCTATAAGTTTAACAACCCAAAAGTGCATTTAAAGAAATCTTACTTTACTTTGACTTTGAATCTTTATGAAAGGCTACAATTATCTTCTTTTAGTATTGAAGTAACCTCTCATGCTTACAAGTAAAAATTTGTGACTCTTTTCATCTTGATGCACCTATAGAAAACTCTTGATCTCCTTTATTGTTCATAATACTTAGCACACATTATACCTTGTATTATAAATATTCATTCTCCATATTTAAGAATCATAAGACCCTTATGACTATCCTTAGTCATTACTCAAGAGATAAAAACTCACTTATAGACCCCACATTGCTCATGATAATTCTTGAACCTCATCCATAGACTTGTGTCAAGATACAAATTTTTCCAACTACATATAACTCTAAACTCTTGGCATTCACACACTAACTTGGGACACAAAAATTCCTTAATACTCACAGGATATAACATTATAATATATAGCCTTAATTCACTTTACTTAACTTGTCAAGAAAATGTTACACAAAACAAGGCCTTATTAGATCATAATCGGGAAAATCGGACTATTTATAGCGATACACTTTATAAATTTTATTCAAGAAGCAAGGGACCATCTTATAAGAGCAATTACCTTTTAAGACTTTTCATGATGGAGTTCTCAAGAAAATTACTTCGTAGAATATTTCACAGGATAATTTCCCAAATTTATGACTCTCAAAATACCACTTGTTACTAGACCTACTCATCACGTTTCCTTGACATTAGTACATTCTTTTGGAATCTAAAACATCTTCAATTCATGATGAAGACTTACATAATTCCTCAACTGTGCATGAAACTTCAATGAAGCCTTGATAATGAGACCTACACTCTTAAAAAAATGGTAAAACATGTAACTTTACTTGACATGAATACTGAGGTGAAGAATTTGATGATAAATCGAGACATTTATCAAACTCTTATCATAATAAAACCATACTCTTCAAGATAATAACAACCTATAAACATATACATAAGAGTTACAGGGACTTACTTTTGAAGAATAAAAACAATGCCTTCATATGCAAAGATAATAACCATAGATATTTTCACTTACTTGTGAAAAGAATGACCACTTACAAGATATGACACAAAACATAGAACCTTAAACCTTCATACATCCAATGACAATCATATACTTATTCCAATAAGGACAAGATAAACTTAGGAACCTACAAGAGACAAGAACTTAAAAGTCACATGAAGAGATCACTTTTCACACCTTATCACACTTTATGTTTTCTAAACTCCTAGACTTCTTAGCTTCTCATGTACAAAGGAATTGATTACATTTATACACATATGGTCTTCTTCACTTTTGATCCCTTCAACTAAGGAAAACATGCCTCTTTGATCTGATTTGTACTTGATACTCATTGCACTTTATATTTTTTATTTTACTAACCTTCTTCTTGGCTTTTGGACCTAACATGAAAGTATTAGACTAATTCATGGAGCTGAATTTCCTCTTGAAAAATCTTCCATTTGATGTTTGAAACCTACTAGCAACTCTTGTTATTCCACCTTGGAGATAAAATCTAGTAATATGTCCTTTTTTATGACACTTATGACACACAACACCATTTATATTCCTTATTGGTTTAAAAACCTTTAGGTTCCAATAAAAATCCTTGGCATTATGTCCAAACCCATAACATGGAAAACACTCACCCTTGAAAACACCTACATCATCCCTCGAAGTCCTCTTTTTACAATCTCTAGCTCTATGACCAAAATCATGACAAACAAAACAATATATACATTGAATAAATAACCATAACTCATAGCATTAGGTTGTCTAATAGAGTTATATCTTCTTAGATAAGCATGCTTGGTCACCATTTCATCATCTTAAGTACTGGATCTAGCTACATCATCATTTTTTACATGTTCACCTTTAAACCATAGGCTTGTTTTTCCACTAGCCATTATTTGACCTTCTAAAATCCCATCAAGAGCTTAAGATATATTTTCTATTTTTCCATACATTTTGAACTTATTAGAAGAATCTTCCAAGTCGATTCCAAATATTCTAACCTCTCTTCATACCTAGACCAAATGTTTTCTCCTTTAGGGATTTGGACACACTCTCAACTTGCATATCTTCGAAAATATTCTTCACCTTGACCTAAAATTTTTCATGAATCATCTTGAAAATATCATCTAAATTTATAAACTCACGTCATGTCTGAAATTCATATGAAACTCTCCAATTATAATGACTTACGTATGCCAACATGCCTTTTTCAAAGCAGACTTTCTTCCCAATGACCTGAAACACTACCTAACCTCTTCTTTCTGACTTGAAACTCACTATAAACCTCGTGTACACGCCACCTTGAAGCTACCATGCTCCACCATGATTTATTGGGTTCAAATGTTACACCTCCATAAAATTCTACATGTTATATGGCTAGGAATAGGCCTATAATGACTGAATCAACCATGACAAACATGATTTGACCTCATGCAAACCCATATAAATGTGTAACATACCTCATGAACTATGAATAATCTCATGAAAACCTTCAACCAACTCAAGACAACTCATACCATGACACATCCTAGCAAACCAAGCTTCATTACCTCCTAGAACTCACCAAATCCTATCACTACCAATCAACCTTCAACTTTGACACTTGATTGACACCACATGGAGACTGATATAACACCATGACACCCTTTTCCATCAATGAAATTGATATCAATGACAACACTAACACAGAATGGTGAACATTAAGAGTATGGAAAACATCAAAATATCTCCTTAGCAATGAGATGAAAATTCTTTCTTCTTTGGGAAAACAACACTTAACAATATTTACTGGTCTTTGTTGTTCGGGAGTACCAATGTTCTCTTTTTCAAATTCAGAAGTGCATTGTGAGAATTATTTCACTTTCTCCTTGATAAACCTATCATGTTTGTCTAGGAAATCTCCAAGAGATAAAAGGTCCTTTTGGAATCTAATTTCCCTTCAATATGATAATTCCTTCCGAGTCAGCCCCATTTATCCCTTATTTCTCTTCTTCATCTACAATAGACTCATGATTAGGATCATCGCTTCCCTCATATAAAATATTGTTGAATTTTTCTCTTTATTTAAAAAAGGAAATAAGATGACTGTTATCATTAAACACGTGAAAGTGATTTATGTTGTCAAGAATTCTTGGCCTAAACACAATCTTAACAATCACTTTGTCTCTATTTAAGGACAAGTTTGAAGTCATAAGGGAAGTGAAAACTATGAGAGAGTCATCTTTCTCATTTTCTCATGTAGAACAACTTAAATAGAGAAAGCATCAAAATATTCAATGTAATCACATACTAGGTTCCTATAATGTTTTAGTCTCAAGTTTTTGACTTAATATTAATTCCTCACATGATTAATAATCATTTTTGCATCACCCAAAAATTTTAGCTTCTTTATACCCATTGATTCAAAGCAACATCCATCCCTATAATGAGGGCTTCATATTTTGTTGTATTCTTGGTGTTATCAAATTTTAATTTGTAAGAAAATAAGAGTAACTCACCCGAATGAGAAGTTAGAAGAATGTTGGCTTAAGACCCCTGCACCGAAATGGATTCCATCAAAATCCATTTTCCACAATTGGTCTTCTTCATCTTCCATTCGGAAGGGAATATTCTTGTATCTTTCGGGAGTTAAGAATTAGTTACCCATTCCGATGGCTTGAAATAATATATCATCCTTTGGGTCTTCTGATTTCTAGACCATGTACTTTACCTTGCACATGGGTAGAAAATTCTTCATGTATTATTTTACTAGGATGGTTATCGAGGACCAATCCATTTATATCTCACCACCCAAATCGCTACTGAGAAGATCATTTTCAAAAACATTCCAAACGATGTTGGAATGTTTGCTACTGTAATAATCAGTAAAACCTTATTTTTGGAAAGTATGCAAGGGCCACTTGAGCATACTTGATTCTCCCTACTAGTGGTAATTATTTAGACTCCATATAATACCAATATCTAGTTACTCATGTCAGGGTGAGTCCTAGGGTTTTAGAAACTTTGATTGTCATTACATTATCTAAAGCACTTGATTCTATTATGTAATTGTTCAATTGGTGTCCTTTAATCAAGATGGAAATGTAGAATGGTTCTACTTTGTTGGATTTTCATTCACTTAAGGAAATCAAGTTTTTTTGGAGGAGTGGGTGGTGTTGGTAGAAACCCTTTGGAATTGGAATTTACAAGTATTGGTATTTGGGTTACCACCCTTGATGTAGCTAATGAGCCTTTCAAATTTCTCTATATTTGTTGGTAACAATTCATATTCTAAAATCTAAACTTTAGACTTGTTCACATTCTCAATGATATCAAACGGAGTGGAAGTGGATGAGCTTGATATTCCTTGAACAACATATGTTTTACAAGGTGGAGGAGGAAATAATTTAGAAGTTTGGGTGTTTTTATAAGATGGGGTAATTGGTTAGGAAATAGTTGTTGATTTTGAATTAGAATATAAATATTTTACAATATTGGTCTTAGATACATGATTAGAATTATGAGAAGTACTAGAGGACTTACTTGGCATGGTAGATTTCTTCTTGGTTTCTAGTGGATATATTTTTATTTCATGACTCCATAGAAGGTGGGAGTGGGGATCCTTTGTTAATTATCTTTTTTTTAGAGTCGCCACCTAATGATCATCTTTCTTCTTATTTCTCGTAACATTAGTAGTGGAATAAGCTCCTTTTGAGATTGAGAGTGGGTAAATACCACACACGAGAAAATTAGAGCATATTAATCATCACTATCCTATCCTAAATAATACTCATTGAAATTTACTTTTGCATCATCATCTAATTCTTCAATTTCAATAACATTATCATCCTAATTCTCTTCTTCGGGATCTTCATTTTCATCTTCTTCTTCTTCAACATCATAGGTTGCATTTATTAGAGGTGCCTCAAGAACAATCTTGTAGGGAGGTTGACCAATCCTTTTCCTATTTCAAATTTTTTTCTTAGGAACATCCATATTTATAGAAGCTTGGGCTAATCGCTTCTTCAAATACAAGACACCATTTTCTAGTTTTGAACTAGTGAATCTATGGTACCTGTATTATAACTTGGGATTACCTCTTTTCTTGGACCTCTCTTAATATTTCAAGAAATTATTAGATCATATTGTACCTTGATTGCGAGACTTTTTCCTCATCTAAATAATCCGACCTAGTTATTCTTATCATAAAACTTACCTCTGGAAGTTGAGTATTTGTAAAGAATATTAGCTTTGTGTATTCGTAAGTCAGGAAACTTCAAGAATGTTGTAGAGATTTTTTTAAAAAATTTCACAAATTCCCTCATTGGTTCAAAAGGATATTTCTTCAGTTAATACCATTGGGACAAAAGTGCATGAACATCTTCTGAAGGTTTGAATCTAGTTTCAAATTTGGTCTTAATATCATTTCAATTAGTTATAAACCTACTTGCCAAGTGATAAAACCAATTCACTATTGCATCTTGCAAGGATTCTACAAAAATCCGGATCGATGCATACTTATATCCAAATCCTCGCACTCCACAAGTAGTGTAATGAAATTACTTGATTAATTATTATTATCACCAGCAATAGAACACCAAATAACACAATATTGTAGATAAATTATCTCAATATGACAAGTATAATAGCTTGGCCACTTTGAGGGGGCAACCTCTAGAACATATAATAAGACTCAAATAGTCAACATAAAAATCATCCACTACCTTTAACCCCTATTTATACTATTCCTATGATATGGCCATCAACAAGGCCAACCAACCAATGATAATATATCATATATGAAAGAGATACATCATGATAAGAAGTTATGATAGCCACAAGTTGGTTATATCCATCCCATGTAAGATATATAATTAAGGGTGTAACATGCCTCTCCTCTTCAAAGAAACATTGTCCCCAATGTTGGGAAGCCTTGGATGTTGCTGCATGAATGCTTCATCTTCCCATGATGCATCCTCAATATTCATATTCTTCCACTTGATCAGGTACTCGGTAATGACTTTGGTCCTCAGTCTTTTGGTGTGTGTCTGAAGAATGCCTTCAGGTTCCAATATGATCCTTCCTTCCTCATCTAGTTCCGGAAGCACTGATTGGGTGGAAATGTGCTGCCCAATAACTTTATTTAAGCAAGAAACATGGAAGACTATATGTATTCTACTTCCTGGAGGAAGCTCTAGCTTATATGCCACACTACCAATTTTCTGCAAAACTCGATAAGGACCATAGTATTTAGGATCAAGCTTATTATCCTTTTGTTGTTGTTTTAAGGATAACTGCTTATATGGTTGTAACCTTACAAAAACAAAGTCTCCTCTTCAAAGTTTCACTCACTTCTATGTTGATAAGCCTATTACTTCATACGGTTTTTTTCCGTGCCAAATTTTCTCTAAGACTATAGAATACCTCATGCCGATCTGAATGTGATCTTCAACTACTCTCAACTTCAGTTTGACCTTCAAGCTAGATATGAGTGATGGAGTATGGTACCCATAAAGTGCTAGAAATGGAGACATTTTAGAGGAGGTATGAAATGATGTATTGTACCACCATTCCGCCGGTGGTAACTATTACACCCTACGTTCTTGTTTATCCGAAGTAAAACATCGAAGACATCCCTATAAACATTTATTTACCACCTCGGTTTGCCCATCTGTTTAGGGATGATAAGAGGAACTCTGGGCTAGTTGGGTACCTTTACAAGAGAACAAATCAGTCCAAAAGTTACTTGTAGATATTGGATCACGATCACTTACTATAATTTTTAGCCTGTCATGGAGCTTTTGAATTGTATCCATAAAAGAGAAGGCAACTATACTAGCTGTGAAAGGATGAGCCATGGCACAAAAATGAGCATATTTGGTAAGTCTATCTACCACAACCATGATAACACTTGTCCCTTCTGATTTAGGTAATCCTATGATGAAATCCATTGATACCTCTTCCCATCTCTCACTAGGAATAGATAGAGGTTGGAGAAGACCAGGTGTCTTAATGGTCTCGCCCATATTTTTTTGGAAAACCAAATATTCTGCAACAAATTTTTGAACATCTCCTTTCAACCCCTCCCAAAAGAAATCCTTCTTAACTCTATGATATGTTTTCAGAATAAAGCATGTCCACCTATTGGAGAAGAATGTAGCTCTGAAAGAACATGGTGTTTAAGTGTAGAGTTCTTACATAGATATAACCAATATTTGTACCACAATGTATCCCCCTTCCATATAAATTAAGTTGATATGGATGGATCTACCTAGAGATTTTGAATGAGAGTATGTGTGGTTGTATCTTTCTTCAATTCTTCACATGCTTGATCTACCCAATATGCATTTAGGTTAGATATGGCACATAACAATGCTTCGACAGATTCATCCCTCTTAGACAGAGCATCAACGACCAAATTTTCCTTTCCTTTCTTATAAACAATCTCAAAGTCATATCCCAACATCTTAGTGACCCATTTTTGTTGTTCTTCTGAAGATAGACGTTGCTCTAAGAAATATTTCAAACTATCATGATCAATTTTTACCTTAAAATGTCTACCCATCAAGTATGGTCTCCATTGTTTGACTGCATGTAGTATTGCCATCATTTCCTTTTCATAGGTGGGCTTTAACAAATTATTTCCTTTTAGCTATCATCTCTCAAAAGCAATGGGGTGTCCTTCTTGCATTAGTACTACTCCGATTCCATTTCCTGAAGCATCACACTCAACTACAAAAGTTTTGGAGAAATCTGGGGTTGCCAATATTGGAGTGGTGCACATAGCTACCTTCAATTTTTCAAATGCCCTAGATGCTTCCTCATTCCACTGAAAGGAGTCCTTCTTCAATAATTTTGTGAGTGGTGCTACTATACTACCATAGTTTTTGACAAATCTGTGATAATACCCTGTGAGACCTAAGAAACCTCGTAATTGTTTGAGGGTTCTTGGGGTTTCCCATTCCACCATGGCCTGGATCTTGTGAGGGTCCACCTTAACACCTTCATGAGAAACAATATGGCCCAAGTATTCCACTTCTTGTACCCCAAAAGAACACTTCAAAGGCTTGGCATAAATTTGATGTTGCTCTAAGACTTCTAAGACAGTATTGATGTGATGTAAGTGTTTCTCCCATGATTTGTTGTAGATGAGTATATCATCGAAAAATACTAAGACAAAATTTCTTAGGAATGGTCTAAATACTGAATTCATCAAGCTTTGGAATGTGGAGGGAGCATTGGTAAGACCAAATGGCATCACTAGGAATTCATAATGGCCTTGATGAGTTTTGAAGGCTATCTTATGAATATCTTCTTGCTTGACTCTAATTTGGTGATACCCAAAACACAGATCTAGTTTTGTAAAATAAATGGCACCATGCAACTCATCTAATAAATCATCAATGATGGGAATAGGAAACTTATCTTTTATAGTGAACTTGTTAAGCTCTCTATAATTTTGACAAATTCACCATCTTCCATCCTTGTGACGCACCATCACCATGGGAGTAGAATAGGCACTCTGACTATGACGAATAATGCCCATTTCCAACATTTCCTCCACCATCTTCTCGATCTCACTCGTTTACACATATGGATATCTTTAAGGCCTGATGTTGGGGGGTTGGCTTCTTGGAATCAACTGAATAGCATGATCATTTTGTCTTTTAGGTGGCAATCCTCTTGGTTCCTTGAAGACAACTACATGTTGATTAATAACCTTTTGAATATCAGGATGCAATACCTTCATTTACAGTTGGACTTCTATAGAGAATAATCGACCTACATATGAATATATGTAAGGCCGATGTTGGGGGTTGGCTTCCTGGAATCAACTAAATAGCATGATCATGCTCTCTTTTAGGTGGAAATCCTCTTGGTTCCTTGAAGACAACTACATGTTGATTAATAACCTTTTGAAGATCAGGATGCAATACCTTCATTTGCAGTTGGACTTATATAGAGAATAATTTATCTAAAAACCGTCAGACCCATTTTTAAGAATATTTTGCATTTTGTGAGAACTTACCACTAGAGGATCTTTAGCTTGTAGACCTCGAAGTTCAAATTTTTTACCCTCAGAATGAAAGTGCATGAACAATTCCTGGAAATTTATCTCTATGGTGCCCAAAGTAGTGAGCCACTAAACACCTAATACAATATCAGCTTCTCTCATGGGAATAGCAAACATCGTAGATTCCAATGTATAATCACCCATCATGATTTTTACTTTATGGAATTTACCTGAACATTGGAATGTGCCACCACCTGCAATCATTACTTTAAATTTAGGTGTTGGGTAGATGAAACAATTTAGTCTTGTTACCAACTTATGATTGATGAAATTATGTGTGTGCTATTTGAATCAATCAAGACGGTTACCTTTTTCTTCTTAATATAACCCACAATTTTAAGGGTTTGTGGATTACTAATACCCGATAGAGCGTGACATGAAATAGTGGGTTGAGGGTCTCATGATTCTTCCTCTAATTTTTCCACTTCCTCTATTGATGTTGCCTCATATTCTTCCTCATCACCAGATCCTTCAATGTAGAACAATTTTTTGTCAGAACATTTATGATTTGGCCCATATTTGCTATCACAGTTAAAGCATAACCCTTTGGCTCTTTTTTCTTCAATTTTTTGAGGTGTCAATTGAATTGGTTGAGGGCAAGAAGGAGACAAGGTGTTATGATCTTGTATGCTAGAAAAGGACTGCCTTCTACAAGAAAGAAATTTTTCCTCTACTCGAAGTGCCATGATAATAGAATAAAAAACATTGAGTGGGTTAAACATGCATACCTCATGCTCAATGTGGTCCTTAAGACCCCCTAGAAATAGGTCATTCAAAAACTCTTCTGTAATATCCTCCACACGCAAGGACAAAGTTTGAAATTGATGGACATACTCCTTAACTGAACCAATTTGGCATAACTTTGCTAATTGGATGAAGTAATTCTCTGAAATAATAGAAGTATAGTGTAATTGAATATCTTCAATGAAAACTATCCAGGTGACATTTAGGCCTTTCTTCTTCCTTTGAGCACATAACCAACGATACCAAACAAATTGATCAGGTTCTAGGCATAAGGATGCCACAATTACCTTTGACCTCCTGGGATCTGATGGAGATCAAAGAAAAATTTCATTTGGGTAATCCAATTGAGTGGATCCTTTCCATAAAATTTATGCATTTCAACTTTTGGAATCATGCCCCTCCATTGGTGAGAAGATCCACTTGAATGATTAAAGGATCCTCCCTGATTGGAGTGATTTGTATCTGTGTGACTATTTCTAGTGGAACCCATATGACTGGCATTAGAATTTTTATTTGAAATAATATGCAAAAAATCCTTTTGCATTGCATGAAAATCCTTTTGAATCTCACTCCTAAGGCTACCTTTCAGTTGATGAAGCTCAATAGTAAGGTCATCCTTACTCACCATATTGTTAACCCTTTCCTGAAGTTGGATGACCACCTTGGATACTCGAACGAGTAGACTCGAAGCAATATATTCCTTATTTAGGGTCATTCCTAGAGTTGTTTGTCCTTTTCCTTGGCCTCGGGTAGATCTACCACCATGACGAAGGGTTTGGGCCTAGCGGTAGACTTAATAGGGCATAATTTTAGGATTTAGGTTACGTAATTTTTTTGGTCGAATAAAGGAATTTATAAACAATAAACCCTAGCTATTTTTTGAGGGGTTTCAAAATATAAGAAATTTGAAAATTTTCAAAAAATTACACCCTAGGGAGCCGAATTATGAATAAATATAAAACCATAATAAAATTTTTAAACAATTAAAAGCGATTGAAATTTGGAGAGAAGATTACTTGACTTATTTCACCACACCACAAAAAAATTTCATAAAAATTCGATGCCAATCTTGAGATATAGCCGAACCTTCAGAATTAGGGTTTGACGTCATCCTAGACGAGATCAAGATCTGATACCACTTGTAATGAAATTACTTGATTAATTATGATTATCACAAGAAATATAACACCAAATAACACAATATTTTAGATAAATTATCTCAATATGAAATTATAATAGCTTGGCCACTTCGAGGGGTTAACCTCCATAACATATAATAAGACTCAAATACTCAACATAATAATCATCCACTACCTTTAACCCCTATTTATACTATTCCTATGATATGGCCATCAACAAGGCCAACAAACCAATGATAATAGATCATATATGAAAGAGATACATCATGATAAGAAATTACGATAGCCACAAGTCAGCTATATCCATCCCATGTAAGATAAAACTAGTTCACTATTGCATCTTGCAAGGATTCTACAAAAATCCATATTGATGCATACTTATATCCAAATCCTAGAACTCCACAAGTAGTGATGAAGATTTTGATTTGGTCATTTGGATGCTACTTCCCAACAACATGAAGGTGGGAAAAATTTTCCTTGACCCTTTAGGTAAATCAGGTAGAGATGGTGTGACAGATAATAGACCTATGTTTTTCCTCCATGGAAGTAGTGCTTATTAGGCCATTGGTGGTTACTCTTATAAGACCTCTTCTTCTTATTCTACTTCAAATCTTTCAAGAAATTCAAATATTTTAATAACTTCTTTGGCAAATTCCTCTTGTGGAGGAACATAGTTTAATGGTTCAAATGCAACTCCATCAATAGGGTGATTAAGAGAAAAATTAGGACCAAAGTCTAGGAAGTATTGTCGACATGTTCTCCTTCTTTTATGCCTAACTTTATAGGACCTGGTTTAGCCCATCACCCCGATAATCAAGAAGGACATGCCTTTAAAATGGACGGTAAAAGGAAAAGAAATCTTCAACAATATCAAGAAAGATATTTTTGAATTCCAACACTCATCAACCTAAATTATTCAAAGGATTTTATTCGTTATGCTTATGCTTCGATGTGTGTGTTGTTTTTGTCCTAACACAAGAAAATGAATAAGGGATAGAACAACCAAGTGCCTTTCTTTAGCCAGACGTTGAAGGATTATGAATTAAGATATAGTCATATGGAGAAATAGGTCTATGCCATTATGCACATGCTCAAGAAGTTCAAAATTATGCTTTCTAAATATCATATCAAGTTGTTAGTCTCCCACTCTTCTGTTAGAGACTTCTTCATGGGAGAAAAAATCATTGAGAAGAGAGCACAATGGATAACAAAAATCATGGAGTATGATGTGACTATCAAAGCCACAAATATGGTAAGACGTAGCACACTCTGTAAGTAGTTTACTGAGGACACATACAATGAATTTTAGACTTCATTGTTTCTTGATGAAGCTCTCCGCATGCAAAACTTGAGCAGAATATAGATCCTGGTGTACATGAATGAATGAAGGACATGATCACATTCCTTTTCAAGGGCGCATACCCTCATAGATTAAACAAGGAAAAGAGAATAAATATGAGGTTACAATCTATCCCTTATTTTCTGATTGATGGAATTCTCTTCATGAAGAATCTTGATGGCATGTAAAATGAAAAAGTGTTAGTATAATTTCAAGATGGATTCTCTCGTAGAAAATTCTCTTCCAATACTATGACAATGAAGATCATAATGGTAGGTACATTTTGGCCTAATCTATTTTCAAATGCACATAGATATGTCATAAAATACAAATAATTCACTTTATTTATAGGAAAGAAGAAATACGCACCGCTTCCCCTCCGAATAATCCAAGTAGATAAGTCATTTATGCAATGGGGTCTTGACTTCTTATGCATGATCAATCCACCTTAAAGAAATGGACACAAATGGGTTCGCGATTCTGAGACTACTTTACCGAGATAGATTGAAGTTGTTGTGCTCAAGGTATCAACTAATTCATTCATCCGTGACTTTCTTAAAGGTATAGTTGGCATTCCTCAAACCATTATCTCGTGATAATGCAAAAGGATTCCTTAGCACGAAAATCACCAATTGGGCTCTAAATTTTGGCATCTATCGAATACTTCTTCCAACTATTACCCTCAAGGCAATGGTCCGGTAGAATAAAAAAACAAGAAGATGATCAAGATTAGGAAGCACACAATGAACATTAGCCAAAAATAGTGACATATAAAGGTCTCACGTGTGACCGGGTAGAAAGAATCACAGCTTAAAAAATTAATAGGTACTTCTCCTTACAAGTTTTTCTATGGCAAGGAGGCTACACATCCTTTATCACTTGATTTGAAATTTTTTGTGCTTTCCCAATAGCTGGAGCTCGAAGGCACAAACTAGAGAGAAATCAGAATGACATACCTAGTTAATCTTGAAGAATCAAGGAACTCTGTCATGATCAAGCTAGAACAGTAATAGAAAACAACAAAGAAATGGTTTGACAAAAATCCTAGGCCTCAAGATTTCAAATTTGGAAAAAATATTCTTGTAATGGGATGCTAACAGAACTAAATTAGGGGGTCATTCAAAGTTGATGCACTTTAGAGTGGCCCATACATCATCAGTTCATGCAAGGAGGCTAACGCTTTCGATTTGACTCGTATTGATAGAGGACCAATGTAAATCCCAATAAATGTGATCTATCTCAAACCCTTCCATTAATTTTGTTACATCATCTTGAATATTTTAGAGTAGTTTTAATTCCTCCAAGTGTGTTGCATGCACATTTTTTGTTTTTACATAGTTATTTCTTCTCACGTGTTTCGCGCACGCTCTTCTTTTCTTCGAGGATGTAGATCTTCTTTTAGTAGTTTGCAATATTTGGAATAGAGTCAAGAAATGATCCTTCATGTAATGTCGAGGCGGTTCTTCAAATATGAAGATCAAAATTTCATGATTACATAGCAAAATCCATGCCCAATGGATTCTACATGATACTAATCTGCTTCATCTAGCGGGTAGATGGCCACGAAATTCCCTAAAACTATCTTCCAAATAACTATCCTAGTTATTTGGATAAATTACATACATATTCTAGCTCAAGGATATTTATTGCAACCGGTGCACACCTCAGCTATCTCCTTGGCACACTCACATTGTCATTGTTTCCTTATGCACCCTTGCACACTTCCCCTTCTCCCTTTCCATTTTCCTTTTCCTCTTTGTTCCACTCTTACCTTACGTGCATATTCTATGCATTCACCTTCTTCCTAGTAGTTATTCATCCTACATGCGTGCCTTGCACTTGCTTCAATCAGCTAAGTCCCTATCCCTCTCACATGCCCCACACATTAACTTGTAATAATTGTGCCTTAACGATACATTCTTCGCTCACCATTTTGCCTCTTTTCCTTTGCTTGTGTTGCAATTATCCGCACCTTCCTTCGGCCTTCTTCCCTTACCTCATTCTTCCCCATGCATAAATTTACATCATCCTCCTCTGCACACAATTGCATGTTATGTAATTCTTCGACACACTTGAGTGTGCCACACACAACCTATCACATGCCAATAGGGTGCCAAATCCTTACAACAATCTCTTGAGTGACATGTGGCGAGAGACGAAAAACACTTTTGTAAAGTTGACCGTATTTTTAGTCAATCAAAGCATGAGCAAAATGTCTTGCATACACAGGCAGCCCTAAAAACCTTCTAACATCCATAGATTTTTCTACAAAGCTCGATCAATATGTTCCTAGTCTCAATCGATAGCTGTTGATGTAAGCTATAGTGCTAGATATTCAAATTCAAATTCTTGATAGATTTGGTAGGTGATAAATGGGAAACCATGTTTCGGGGCATTAATGAGAAGATATGATTACTCCAACCACCTAATTTTATCTCGATCCACCCTATTTCCTACTCCAACATGCCAAACGGACTTGGGAAATGTATTTGACAAATTTACAAATGGATTTGTACGTGTTGTCCACTCAAAATTCCCGCTCTTAAGGAAGTGAAAATTTTAAAATTTTGACTTTTAAGTGTCTTCTCTCTTGTTCTCAAATGTTAAAAGTCGAGAAATTGAGAAAATCTGCGTTTTGGGTCATTTTGTGTGTTTTTCGGTCTGTCGGACATTTTTTTCCTGCATGTCCCGAGTTCAAACGGGCGCTCTGTTCCCCGATCGGCCGGTTTCCCGAAGTTTGTCTTTTTCGGGCCCGTCAGAACTTCTTGTCCCAAATGTCCCAAGTTCAATTTGGCAAGTTGTTCCATTTTCGGCTGAATCACCCGAACCATGTACTTCACGCTTTCATGTCCCAAATGTCCCAAGTTCAATTTGGCAAGTTGTTCCATTTTCGGCCGAATCACCCGAACCGCGTACTTCGCGCTTTCACATCCCAAATGTCCCAAGTTCACCCGGACCTGTTGTCACATTTTCACCCGATCCGGCCGAGTCGCGTGTTTCACGCACTTTTGTCCCACATGTCCCAAAAGGCATTTGTGCATCTTTTCCCGCTTCGCCCGAATCAGCCGAGCTGCGTGTTTCGCGCATTCGCGTCCCACATGTCCCAAATGAACCAAGTGCCATTCGTTCTTATTTTTCCCACTCTACCCGAATATCTTGCTTATTTAAATTGGTAGGTATGTATTAAATGTGCATTCATTATCTTTCTCTCTCCTAATCGGCTATATAATGAGCAAACCCCCTATGCATTTTTCGCACTGCTTTCATGTTATCCTTTGCTCGAACCCTTGCAATCTAAAATCCTACGCGTGTATCCCTTCCCTCTATAATTCCTTCCCAAGTCTAGTTTGCGGCTCTGCCCTCTGAATTACTATCAATATGAAGATCAAAGTCTTGGAGGAGGCTTCGGGAGAGATGAAGAATAACTGGCAGAAGGGTGAGAGTTTCAAGACACTGGTTGTATCCACTTTCAAAGACATACACTGTCATCTTCAGGATGAAACTTCTGGTGTGCCTCTTTCCCTGCAAGAAATCAAAGCTCAATTCAGAGCTTTTGTCAAAGATAATCTATTCAAGGAAAGCTCCATTTCCAAAGAGAAAATGAAGGAGATCTACTCTCTTCAATCTGCCATTGAAGAAGCAAATAAAGACTATCATACTCATGTCGAGTTTGATAAGGAAATGGAGAAGTGCCTCAGATTTTGGGCTCAGTCTACAGCCAACACGTCAGTCCCTCGTGGCAGAGACATAGCCGAGGCATTGAAGAGATTCAGGCAGCGAATTTTGAAGTCAGTGGGTCCCTCCCATTCATAACCACCTGTCTTCTTCTCCTTATTCTTCTCTTCTTTTCTAATTCTTTTTCTCGGATTCATTGTAATTAGTTGAGGTATTGCGATTGGCAATCCTTAACTAATCTTTAGTTAAAAGAAGTAGTTACAAAGAGTAACTGATTTGTAAGCTATATAATGGCCTCTTCATGCCATTTTAGAAAAGGAGGAAAAACTTGGCTTATTTTCTGAAAGTGTAAATATATCATAAAGAAATCAATATATAAGGGCTTTCCATTCTTTATCTATCTGATCTCTTTTATCCCCAAGCTTTCATTTAATTTTTGTGAAGATCATTTGTCTATGTTATGTTAAGAAACTTTGTGTTCTAGCAGATGTTATTTACAGAACTTTGTGTCTTTAAATTCCATCTTATTTATATGATACAAATGATCTTGTTTCAATTCACTGTAACTTCGCATACATAAAGAATTACTCTATTATCTATAATTCTGAGTGTTGCCTTTCTACTCATTCTCGTACTCTCATTCCTCAGTCCTTTTGTAATTGATGATCTTTATAGAAAACACTTTCGTAATATCCAAGTTCAACCAGAAAATCATGTTTTGTATATTTGTAAATAAGTTTGTTTCTAAATAAGGGAACCTCTCCCATTAAAGAGGAGGGACTTCTTGTCCCCTAACTGTTGCTCTTCGTAAAGTCCTATTTGACGACCAATAGTTTTTGGTGACTCACTGGGAAAATCATATTCCAGTTCTGTAATTTTTGATCATCCTTTGATCTGGCGACTCCGCGTTTTACTCGAGGGAGAAGGGCCCTTGGTATTGAAGATTCTCAGTTTCAGCTTTTGGAGCAGCAGGGTTTTCCTTTCCCTTCAACAAGAAATAGAAAGACTCGTTCGACAAGCACTCCACCTGTTCAAGATAGAATTCCTACGGGTGGTATTCCTTCAGAGCCAGCTAGTCCTAATCTTTGAGCTTTGATTCTTGCTGGTGTTGCAGTTCCTCTCCAAGCCATTTTTCCAAGAATGGTGGTACCATTGCCCTGGGGTCATCGTGTCGGGCCCCTTGCTCTTCCTCAGCCTTTGCATGAGTTACCCAGAGGTAACCGGAAGAACTTCCCTAAATTCAAAGGTGATGGCAAAGTGCATCCTGATGAACACATCGCAGCCTTCATAGTTGCATGTGGAGTTCTAGGAGTTGAACATGAAGACGTCTCCGTGAGACTGTTCGTTGAGACTTTACAAGATAATGCTGCTGATTGGTTCTATCACCTTCAGCTGGTGCTATCACTAGCTAGGACACCATGAGAACTAGGTTTGAAAACCGTTTCAAACCAGCAGAAGATGTGCATGCCTTGCTAGCCCAAATCTCTCAAATAAAGAAAGATTCACAAGAGCCCATGAGAGAATTTGTGGCCTGATTCAACAGGTTGATTAATAAAATTCCACCAAATACTCGACCTGTTGATCAAATCCAAAAATGTTTCTTCCTAAATGCCCAATCGCCTGAAGTTAGTTATGCGCTAAGAAGGGCTAATCTCGCAACATTGGCTGAAGATCAAACTCTTGTTGTTAGTGTCGAGGATGATTTAATCATGTCAGGGAAGTTGAGGAGAGACCCTTCCAAATCTAAGTCTGCTTCTTCCTCCTCTTCCACCCCTGGACCTAATCTCGATCCATTGGTTCAAAACTTGTGAATGATCTCATTACCATAAAGAAACAATTGGCTCAAAGCATGTTCCCTATGCAGACGTTCTAAGGAGGAATTTTCAGCCCGAAATCGTTTGCACTCGCTTCTCAAACAAGATTAGCACTTGAAGGACATCTTGTTAAAGTTCTGTCAATGCAACTGTGAAGTTGAGGAACCAAATGATGATGAGGATAATGAAGCTTGTGAGGAATTTGTGGAAGAAGTTGATGATGAAGCCGATGAAATTGAGGGATCTCGAGTTAATTTCTTCACCACCGAGGGCATTGATGATGGAGATGATTATGATGAAGTAGTAGTGGACATTAATAGCGAATCATTCACCTGTCATGACTTGAGAGCGGGAAAATCGGAGGGAGAAAGTGACGCAACCCCCAAGAAATCTAAGGAGCGGTGGCAACTATCCCCGTAATTGAAAAATGAGGATCTCCTATCCCCGTTTCATCTACACCAAAGGTGAGTCCTGTCAATCCTCGCTATTAAATTTACTTCTTTTTCCCCTAAAGTTGATAAACCTAGGATCTCAAGTGATGATGACCCGTCCACTTCTGGGTCTTTTGATATTATTGATCACCTGAAAAAGACTAAGGTTCAAATTTCAGAGGCTGAGTATTATCAAACCCATCCCAAAGCTTTTGCTAAAATGATTCACTTTGTCAATTCCCATTCTAAAACCACCTCTAAAGGCCTTTTACCCACTCCTTCTTCTGCACCACAACCTAGTCTGGTAGCCACTGTCACCTCACCCAATGACAAAATTAAACCATTTTATGTAACACTTCTTATAGCTGGCCATAGGCTCAGTAATTGTGTCATAGACTCAGGAGCCTCAGACAACGTGATGCCTGCTAAAGTAGCTCATGCCTTAGGCTTGACCCTCACATGCACTTATGGATCTTGTTACTCTATGGAGAGTAAGGAAGTGCCCCTAGTCGGAAGAATTAAAGATGCACAAGTGGCTTTTGCTGCTTTTCCTGAGAAGAGAGTTTTGGCTACCATCTTAGTAGCAGATATTCCTCCTTCATACGGGATGTTGCTAAGTAGGAACTTCTGTAAGGATGTGGGTGGAGAAATTCAAATGGATTGGTCACATGCACTCGTACCTGTTAATGGACAAATGAAGAAGTTGCTGCCTGAGAAGCAATCTGAGTATATTGTACAAAAAACGGATGATCCTAAAGCACAAATACTCTATGAGGATATGGGGCATGGTAACTATATGATTATGTCCCCTGATGAAATCCAACTCCCCAAAGTGTCACCTAAAGATCCTAATGGTGTTTGGATTTTAGAGTTTGATGGAAGTTGTTCCTCAGCTGGTTCTGGAGCTGGTGTCCTACTGGTGTCACCTAAAGGAAGCCTACATCCTTTTTCATTCAAGTTGCAGTTCAAAAATACTAATAATACAGCAGAGTATGAGGCTCTCATTCTTGGACTGCAAGTGGCCAAAGAACAAGGTGTAAAGAATCTTCTGGCTCGTGGTGATGCGGAATTGATTGTAAAGCAAGTTAGAAGCCTTTTCCAGGTAAAAAATGGAAGGTTGAAACATTACCAGAATCAGGTTTGGGATTCCATTGAATTTCTTGATGCTTTCTCCATCGAAGCAATACCTAGGGAGAAGAACAACAGGGCTGATTCACTAGTAGTCTCAGGGTCACTACTGATTCCTCATCCTGACTTCTCTCAAGACAAGTTCACCATTGAGATGGTCCATCGGCCTAGTGTACCTGATAATACCAATAACTGGAAAGTTTTCAATGATGATCAACACTTGCTTTCTTTCTTAGAACTCAAGGGTAATTTTGAACAGTTGTATTTTGAAGGAAGCGACAACCTACCTCGTGAAAGTGTGCCCTTTGACAAAGCAGTCACCCAAGGAGAAGAAACAGATCAAGATGGATGCATCAAACTCAAAGGAAACAAGATTCCTAAAGGATTGGTGAGTTTAGAGGAACTATTTGATAAACATGATAGGTATGTGAAGTCTAAAGCTTCTACTGGACCTCAACAATCAGCTGAGTATGACAAAATTAATATTGGGAGTTCTACTGATCCTAAGCTCGTGAACATTGGAAAATGTTGCACAGCAGATGAGAGGAAAAAAGCAATTGATCTTTTAAAGAGGTATAAGGATGTTCTTGCTTACTCTTATGAAGATTTAAAAGCTTTCAAACCAAAAGATATGTAGCATTTTATTCCTCTCAAACCTGGAATTAAGCCTTTTAAGCAGAAACAGAGGCAATACAACCCCAAAATAGCTGACACCATCTTTCAGGAAATACAGAAGTTGTTGAAGGCCAAAATCATTTTTCCCATTCACCATTCAACATGGATTGCTAATATTGTGCCTGTTAGGAAGAAAAATGGTGAGATCCGCATCTGTGTTGATTTCAGGAATCTAAATCAGGCTTCCTTGAAAGATAATTATCCTTTGCCTATGATGGATCAAGTCTTACAAGCGTTAATCAGGATCTGAAATGTTATCTATGCTTGATGGATTCTCAGGATATAATTAGGTAGAGGTTGATACTGCAGATCAACACAAAACAGCTTTCACTACTCCTTGGGGTACCTTTGCTTACAAGAGAATGCCTTTTGGGCTCATTAATACTAGTGCCACTTTTCAGAGAGCTATGGATTTGGCCTTTGGAAGTTTGAAAGGGAAGTGTATTTTCATATACCTTGATGACTTAACAGTGTTTTCTAAAACAAGGGCGGATCATTTTGACCACCTGGAGACAGTTCTGCTAAGATGCAGAGAACATGGGATTTATTTGAATCCTAAAAAATCTGTCTTTTGTGTCACGAGGGAAATTATTAGGGCACATCATCTCCAAAGATGCTTTATTAAGATTGATCCTGAGCTAGTTCAAGCTATCCGGAAAATTCCTCTCCCAACCAGCAAAAAGGGCGTGCACTCTTTCTTTGGTAAGATCAATTTTTTAAGAAGGTTCATCCCTGATTTTGCAGAGTTAACTTTGAATATTTCCAAAATGATGAAAGGCAAACAAACGTTTGGTTGGTCTTCTGAAGGAAAGGAATCCTTTGAAGGTATTAAGAGAGCTATTGCTAAAACTCCTGTTTTAGCCTGTCCTGATTTCAACAAAGATTTTATTATCTATTGCTATGCCACAGATAATACCTTGGCTGCTATTTTGACTCAAGAAGACTCTAATGAGCATGAACTCCCAATTGCGTTCATGAGCTATATTCTGAAAGATCATGAGTTAAAATACACCATGATGGAAAAACATGCTTTTGTAATGGTCAAAGATGTTAAGCAATTTCGTTTTTACATCCTCAACTCTCATTCCATGGTGTTGGTTCCAAATACAACTGTTAAGTCAATTCTCACACAACAAGAATTTAGATCCAAGAGAGGGAACTGGGTTACTAAGGTCCAAGAATATGATATTGACATCAAACCGACCAAGCTCGTCCAGTGGAAAAGGTCTTTGTGAGCTCATTGCTGAAGGAGCTAAGCATGAATTACTGGAGAACAAAGTTGGCCTTCCTACCGTTCTGTTTCTTAGCTCAGTTGATGAATGGTATGCTGATATCGCTCATTTTCTCACCTATGGAGAGTGCCCCTCTCATTTGACCGCCAAAGAAAAGAGGACTGTTAAACTAAGGTCAGTGCAATATGTGTTGTGGGAAAATGCCTTGTTCAAACGTGGGTTAGATGGAAGATTTTTGAAATGTGTGGACAAGGAACAGCAGAGAAAGCTTCTCTCAGCTTTTCATGATCAGGCATGTGGAGGACACTATTCATCAATAGTCACTGCTCATAAGATACTTCGTGGAGGATATTACTGGCCTTCCTTGTTCAGAGATGCATCCAAGTGGGTTGATAAATGTGAGGCTTGTCAGACCTTCGTGGGAAGACCCAAATTGGCCTCTTTGCCTCTTAAGCCAGTTGTAATTGAAGAACCTTTTCAACAGTGGGGTTTGGACTTCATTGGAACACTTAATCCCGCTTCTAGTGCTAGTCATACTCATGTATTAACTGCCACGGATTATTTCACCAAATGGGTAGAAGCTATTCTAGTTAAGAGTACTACTTCTGAAGTGGTGTGCAGCTTCATCAAAGAGAACATCTTAGTAAGGTATGGTGTACCTAACAAGATTGTAACAGATAATGCTTTGAATTTCTCTTCAACCGAGATAATGGATTTTTTCTATGGGTATGGCATTTCTTTGGCTCACTCCTCAGATTACTACCCTCAGGGAAATGGGCAAGCAGAATCCACTAATAAAAATTTGGTGACTATTATAAGGAAATTAGTCAATGAGTCTCAATGAAACTGGCACAAGAAGCTCTATGATGCTCTTTGGGCAGACAGGATTACACCAAAGAGAGCTATTGGAATGTCTCCTTTTCAAGTGGTATATGGAGTAGAAGCTCAATTGCCAGTAACAGTGGAGCTGCCAGCCTTGCATCTAATGAAGGCCATTGAAGATACTAGTTTCAGTGATGCTTTGGATAAGAGAATTATGTATCTTCACAAATTGAATGAGGACAGATTGGAGGTTGCTGATAGGATATTTGTTCACCAGCAGAAGGTAAAGGTCCTGTTTGATAAGAAAGCCAGGTTCAGAGATTTCCAAGTTGGAGACACTGTGTTGTTATGGGATAAAAGGCATGAACCTCGTGGCAGCCATGGCAAGTTTGATTCCCTTTGGCTCGGACCTTTCAAGATCAGACACTTTGCTGGTAAGAATTCCTTTTATCTTGATTACATGGATGGTTCTCCTCTCCCACTTCCTTATAGTGGGCAGTACCTTAAGTTGTTCAAGTCATAGGTGATTAGGGAGTCCTTTGTATATTCTGTACAGCGTTTTATTTTTCTTTCCTTTTTGTTTTTGTGTGTTGTCCTCTATATTGGTTTGTTTTTTTTGACTCCATGGCCCAATGGATAAGGTCTTGATCTGCTTCCCGAGTTTGTCTAAGTTCATACCTTGTCTCATTCCTTGAATTTATGCCAAGTCATCCCAGAAGGAGCCATCATCGTTGTCCACTCAAAATTCCCGCTCTTAAGGAAGTGAAAATTTTAAAATTTTGACTTTTAAGTGTCTTCTCGATTGTACTCAAATGTTAAAATTCGAGAAATTGAGAAAATCTACATTTTTGGGTCATTTTTGTGTTTTTCGGGCTTGTTAGACATTTTTGTCCTGCGTGTCCCAAGTTCAAATGGGCGCTCTATTCCCCAATCGACCGGTTTCCCCAAAGTTTTTCTTTTTCGGGCCCGTCAGAACTTCTTGTCCCAAATGTCCCAAGTTCAATTTGGCAAGTTGTTCCATTTTTAGCCGAATCACCCGAATCATGTACTTTGCACTTTCACGTCCCAAATGTCCCAAGTTCAATTTGGAAAGTTGTTCCATTTTCGGCCGAATCACCCGAACCGCGTACTTCACGCTTTCACGTCCTAAATGTCCCAAGTTCACCCGGACCTGTTGTCACATTTTCACCCGATCCGGCCGAGTCGCGTGTTTCACACACTTTTGTCCCACATGTCCCAAAAGGCATTTGTGTGTCTTTTCCCCGCTTCGCCTGAATCGGCCGAGCCGCGTGTTTCACTCATTCGCGTCCCACATGTCCCAAATGAACCAAGTGCCATTCGTGCTTATTTTTCCCGCTCTACCCGAATATCTTTCTTATTCAAATTGGTAGGTATGTATTAAATGTGCATTCATTATCTTTCTCTCTCCTAATCGGCTATATAACGACCAAACCCCTATGCATTTTTCACACTGCTTCCATGCTATCCTTTGCTCGAACCCTTGCAATCTAAAATCCTGCGCGTGTATCCCTTCCCTCTGTAATTCCTTCCCGAGTCTAGTTTGCGGCTCTGCCCTCCGAATTACTATCAATATGAAGATCAAAGTCTTGGAGGAGGCTTTGGGAGAGCTGAAGAATAAGCTGGCAGAAGGGTGAGGCTTTCAAGACACTGGTTGTATCTGCTTTCAAAGACATACACTGTCATCTTCAGGATGAAACTTCTGGTGTGCCTCTTTCCCTGCAAGAAATCAAAGCTCAATTCAGAGCTTTTGTCAAAGATAATCTATTCAAGGAAAGCTCCATTTCCAAAGAGAAAATGAAGGAGATCTGCTCTCTTCAATCTGCCATTGAAGAAGCAAATAAAGACTATCATACTCATGTCGAGTTTGATAAGGAAATGGAGAAGTGCCTCGGATTTTGGGCTCAGTCTACAGCCAACACATCAGTCCCTCGTGGCAGAGACATAGCTGAGGCATTGAAGAGATTCAGGCAGTGAATTTTGAAGTCAATGGGTCCCTCCCATTCATAACCACCTGTCTTCTTCTCCTTATTCTTCTCTTCTTTTCTAATTCTTTTTCTCGGATTCATTGTAATTAGTTGAGGTATTGCGATTGGCAATCCTTAACTAATCTTTAGTTAAAAGAAGTAGTTACAAAGAGTAACTGATTTGTAAGCTATATAATGGCCTCTTCACGCCATTTTAAAAAAGGAGGAAGAACTTGGCTTATTTTCTGAAAGTGTAAATAGATCATAAAGAAATCAATACAGAAGGGCTTTCCATTCTTTGTCTATCTGATCTCTTTTATCCCCAAGCTTTCATTTAATTTTTGTGAAGATCATTTTTCTGTGTTATGTTAAGAAACTTTGTGTTCTGGCAGATGTTATTTACAGAACTTTGTGTCTTTAAATTCCATCTTATTTATATGATACAAATGATCTTGTTTCAATTCATTGTAACTTCGCATACATAAAGAATTACTCTATTATCTATAATTCTAAGTGTTGCCTTTCTACTCATTCTCGTACTCTCATTCCTTAGTCCTTTTGTAATTGATGATCTTTATAGAAAACACTTTCATAATATCCAAGTTCAACCAGAAAATCATGTTTTGTATATTTGTAAATAAGTTCGTTTCTGAATAAGGGAACCTCTCCCATTAAAGAGGAGGGACTTCTTGTCCCCTGACTATTGCTCTTCGTAAAGTCCTATTTGACGACCAACAGTACGCATTGAATGTTTCTTGTTGGTTGTTGTATTTCAAAATCAGGTTTTCCTCCTTCTCGTTATTCTTCCATTGATTCATCTATAAATGTAAGATTTGGGCTCATTTTTAATGTTGGACACTTTGGATACTTATGCACTTTGCTAAGGAATTCATATTTCTATATTTTGAGTCCAGACCTTTATCTAGCTTGTGCAGTGCATATCGGCCTCTTTCACCATTATAGAATAGATTCTATGCATTCTGAAAGTAATGGAAGGCGTCATTTTAGGACTAATCTCTATCCTAATAATTTTTTATTCTTTCTTATTTCCTTTCTTTTACATTACATACTTGTTGTGTCATTCTACGTCCCTTGCAGTTCCATTTTTAGTTATGTTCCATAAAACTGAATTGGTAAATGCATTTTGGTTGTCTACACGTGCCTAACCTTATTTCATGTATTTCCCTTAATTTCCACTCAGAATAAATAAATGTTCATCCCTCTTTATGGTTTTATCACCTTCCTTAGATTAGTTTTCCTTTTTCTTATCCTTCTATCCATGGTCCCTTGGCATTGTTATCTTAGTTTTACCTTTTAGCATTATAAGTAGCAGTAGCAGAGAAATACATAGCCGAAGTGACCTTCTCTAGAGATCCATCTCAAGTGCGCAATGTCCCACAACTTGGAGATGGTTCCATTGTTGTCTCAAATGACTTAGTTCTTCCAGATCTGAGACATGGGTGAAATTTTGACCACCAACAACCACCAAAACTATTGGTGAAATAATTTATTTCTAGGACAAATTAGTTGATTTTCACTAATCTTCTTGGAAAATTCCCCTCTTAAAAATTAGAGGCTCCCTTATTGTATTTAAATGAAATAAACTTCATGGTTGTCCAATAGGATAGGAATCCAAATGCACACTCCACTTTACATGCAGAAAATGTTTGCACTTTTGTGAAAGGGAGGAATTTGCAAAGGAAAGTGGGGTATTTGGAGTTGGAATTTAGAAAGATATGAGATTAATATTGCAAGTACTTTAAATCATATTCTTACATATATTAATCAAATATCATCAACACAAAATTACAAAATTACAAATATGCTAATCATATTAAGATAAAATAAACTATGAGCATGAAATTTCATTCATTCATTCATCCAAAAAAGCTGAAAAACCTTTCTTGATTGACATGATTAGACATTTATGCAATGAGAGAGGGAGGAAACATATAGAAAGGGAAATAGAATAAAATTCTATATTTTACTTATTCTTGGCGTATACCTACTCGTGAACTCATAAAATTGGCAACCCCTTGAAGTGATGAAATCATTACGATATATAGTTTTCAAAAGAGACTCTTCACCTACCCCCACATGTATTTTCACCTATCTTTTACAGATTGTGACTCTTTTCATTCCTAGGAAAGAAGTTAAGTCCTATTTTTATTAATTGAGGGAAACTTATTAAAATTTTCAAATATAGTCACATTAATGAAGAAGAAAAAAGTCAATAATATGAAAATGAAAATTCCAACCCCTAATTAAGAAATAGAGCGTGAAAGAAGAGAGGAAGGGGGTGGGGAAAAGAAAGGAAAGAAAATAGGTACTCGGATGAAGAAAATGCCACATCTTCAAATGGATATTCCTCTATTTATGGACTCTTGGAAAGTTCCTCTAGAGAGATCTCAATCCCTTTGAATACTTTTCCGTATTGTGCCACTATAGGCACAACCTTCTCATTCTAAGGAATATGCACAAATCTCAAAGACTTGACCTAATTTTTAGAGAGAATTAATGTTCTTACATTTAATGAACTAAGACTAATGATCCTTTGTAGCATTTGATATGATGGCACATGTCTAATCTAGAGAATATAATGTATCTTCATTGAAGGAAAATGAATCGTCAGCCTCCTTCTTGATAAGATATTCAAATGGATTTTGTAGATCCTTTTACAAAGTGTTCTCACCCACTGCTAGCACTCCAAGTTTGAATATCTCAACATTAACATCCTATTTCATCTTTTAAATGTGTTCCTCATACTAATATAATTCACTAGTACCATGGTTTATCATTTTGTAGTGAGAAACCAAATTTCTATCCTAGACTTAAGAAAAATCATCAAATGTTCAATCGCATACTCCTTGCTCCCCACTAGGAAGGTTTACATTTCCCATCTCAATGACTAGTGGAAACACCTAGTCCCAATGCTCCTTTTATTTTTCAATCTCTTCTCTAGTCATTCCTACTTTCATGTCCATTTCATTCATGTACTTGAACAATGAAATGATCTCAAGAAGCAACATTTTACCCTTTTCTAGAGTCTTATTCAAGAACTTATCATTTTCTCTTCCCTACATAGTGAAACCTTTTGTGTTTTTGATAGAATTTGGGTCAATAATACTGATGGGAGTAAATTATTAGGTGGGAGATATGAATTAGCATTCAGATCCATGAATTTTTTCACATATGAGGTGAGGGTTCTTATATGGTCTTCCAATACATCAATTCTCTATTTATACTCTTGGTTTCTTGTAAGAGAGCGAGCGGAAGACTTCTTGAACAAAATTATATCTCTCTCATGTGTTTTTAGTCCAAGGGGAATGAAAATAATATTTTAATAATGTGGGGCTATCTCACAGATATTATTGATCAGTTTATGTTGACCTACCTCCACATACTTGTTTCCTAAAGTACTGAAAAAAGAGGAAAATTGAGAGCTTTATTCCCTTTCTCACTTTCACCATTATAGATATAGCACGGAAATCTGGGATCAATACTTACTTGACCATATGGGTCTCTCCTCCAATAATATACTCTATCCATGATAATTTTCATTTTATTTACGCTCAATGTTTAGCATGATGGCAGTTTCTTTCATTGGTTACGAAGGTAGATATTCGACCAAAGTTGAATAGGTGCAGTTACGGAAGAAGAAATACTCTAAGTTCTTTGAAGGTTCTATGGTTGACATAGATCAATTTCACCTTATCCCAAAAATATTAAATTCTCTTGATCTAATCTAGACTTGTTTTGTGTCATCTTGTAGTGATTCGACTTAGATTCCATTTATTTTCTTTTTGTAAGCCTTTCAAAATGGGCCAAACTTGAATATTTCTCACCTACCTTTAAAGCGGGGATGGTAGATGTTTATTTCTTGAGATTCAAGAGACCTCTTGACTCGATGAATTAGGATATCTTATTTTTGAACCACTCTATGGATCTCTTAATCACTTCCTTGGTGCTTTCATAGATATCCTAGGATTCTGGATTCTCTAAGAAATTTTTCGAGAGGCGAATCATTCACAACATGATACTTGCGGTCATACAACTCGGTTCCATTATTATTGATTCCATACTCATACTAATTAAAAAAAAAAAAATCCTCATTTTCCCTAGTTTCATCCTCATATGATCTCTTTCCCTAACTTCAATATCATCTAGAAAAATTCTCCTAATAGTCCTCAATTTTTGGAACATTGTGCAAATCAAGGAGATGGAACATATCAGGGAGTGCTTCAAATATCAAATTTATCTCTCAAAGTGTAGGAATAGATATTAGACTATAAGAAAGAGGCTTCCAAACTTGATACATAGATAAGGGATTTACAAGAGAATATTTTCAAAGAGATAGGAAACACACGCCTTTCTTTTTCCTACTCTTGAATTTTGTATTGATGTGAGAAAGTTGTCAAAAGCTCAAACATGATGATCTTTTCACTGAGGTACCTTGGAATTTTTCATAGAGTGAGGTAAAATATAGATACCCTAATGTATGAGAAATTCGAGAAGTGTTTGAATAAGGACTTATATCTTTTATTCAATTTGGAAGCTTACGAGGATAGTCTTAGTTCAAGATTTCCTTTGAGCATTCTTACGAAATACATGGTGAATGCATCATTCAAACTTGCAAAGTGGTGATGACTCTCCCTTGGATCAATTTTGGATACATTTTATATGTGAGTGAATTTTTGGAGATGTTTTATTTGAGATTTAAACTCCTAAAAGATCTTTTAATTGCGAGAGAATACACTAAGTATGATGTCATTGTAAATTTCCTTGGGACTGGTAGCTAGAGAAATTGAAAGTGGAGGTTATCACTGATTATTTTTCCCCAGAAATCATTTTTTCCCTCATTGATGATAAGGATAAACAAAACCATCCATACCTAAAACTATGTGGTGGTTTCCAATCCCATCACCCTCCTCAATAGGATGATAACATCCAAAATCCTTCATGAAATTCATGCCTAGATCAAGAATTTGGTACACGAGAGGGATTTTTTACCTACTTCAACCATGACCCCAATGCAAGGCCCTGGAGGTATGAATCTATCTTCAACCATTCTCCTGATGAAAACTCCTTTGGGATGATTACCATATTGCTCCATGTTGGGATCTACATACTTTGTGATATTCCTTTGGGAGTGAGCATTGCCAAAATTGAATTATCATTTTCCCTGATGATTCAAGTGTATGGTTCATAATATTTTGCACAATCCATCACCAAGTTTTTGATCTGGAAAAATAATGGGTGACCATGTGGAAAATAAACCACTTATGTATATTATTTCTTCTACAAGTTCCTTGGGACTCGCCAAACATCTAGTTTTTCAGATCCTTCAAGTCAGGTGAGTGACATCATTGTCTACCACATCTAGATACCATGATGCAAGGGTTGAAATGAGCTCTAAAAAAAAAAAAATGAACTTCATCAGTGAAAAAAACCACTAGGTGAGAGAAAATGAGGAAGACAACAACTTTTGCACCTAAAATGGACACTTTCTATTTTTAGTAAGTAAGAGCTAAGGGCTCCTTATTCTAGTTTGTTTGTTTTTTTTTTTTTTTCTCAATCTCCTCAAGATATTAACATACTACATACACTTTCCTTGATGTTTCTTTGATTATTTTTCACATTTACTATTTTTAGAAAGTGCTTTAAATTTTTTGATTTTTTCTACTTTTTTGCTTTATTGACCAAATTTGCCTAGTTTCTCTTCACCACTGATCTTTGAGTGCACTGAATTTACAGGGTTTGATTTTTCCAAAATATTTCTATCGATATTAAGTGTAAAGACTAGATACTTACTTTATTTATAAATAGAACTTACCCCTGCCAGTTTGCACCGAAAGAAACTTCATTGGAATAGGCTCACTCACAGGATCTTGTGCTTAAAATTTCATCTCAAGCCGCATGTTAGAATGCTTGAAAATGGAAAGGTGTGATCTAGGGCATAGACCTATGGTTTTCTACCATTAAAAATTAGAGAATCTTTGGTTTTGCAATTCCTGTCTTCTTGAAGGCGTCTGGATTGTAGAACAAATGTAAAAATATCATCTAGATCGAGTATTTGTTTAGATGATATGAATATTTCTTTTGTTTGGTGCTCACATCTGCCCCAGATGATTTTTTTGGTATGTGTGATGAAATTTTAGGTTTCTTGAACTTCCGACATCAAAAATGGATACAGGTCAAACTAGTGAAGGAATGAGGTAAAATAGGGTTGTAAAACTCTTTTAAAGCTAAAAACAATGTCTTTTAAGATGTGAAAGAAAGCTTTAAAACTTAGGTTTGAAAGAAAGAGGGGCTAGGTGCCTTTTTCTATCCCAACCTTCCCAACTATCCTTGGGATAGCTAGGGAAAGTAAATTTTCCACCTTCCCTAAGCTTTACAAGTGGGGGAGCGGGAATGAAGAGTTGGGGAGATGAAAGATAAAGGCTTGGATACAGGAGGAAAAATTTGGGTCAAATGATGAACCTAAGAAGGCAGTAGGGGTGGAGAAAAAAATTTATTCCAAATTTCCCCACTATCCCTAGACGAGTAAAATGCACCCATGACTTGAGGAGAAAACCTAAACCAAATTTCAATGCACAACCACTTAGCACTCGTCTGGGAAGAAAGAGGGTCATATGAGAGTCAAAGAGCTCCAACTAAAGGGTGGGGATAATTTTCTTATCCCAACTTTCCCCACTATCTTCACTATCTTTGGGAAATTTGGGACAATTTGTGCAGTTAGGAAACCAAAATGTTCCACCCACCCAACTGTGAAAATGACTAACTCCCAAAAAATTGAAATCACTTTTCTTAGAGCTCTAGGAACTCTTTTTATGAAATGTTTTATATGAATTTTAATCCCAAGACCATTTCAAGATTAATGGGATGGTTTTAAGACCTGATTCTACACTCTAATTTTAAAAATATGATTTTTTATTCAAGAGCACTAGGTGAGTCTACTACAATTGAGCTTCCCTAAGAAGTGCTTGGGTCTTGTGAAGAATGTAAATACTCCATCATGAAGAGGATTATTTAATATTTATAATTATAATTTTTTTCCTCTTGAATCATCTTGGATATCCAGAATCCTCCATTGAAGGTCATGTACCTTTTTCCACTACAAGCTCGTTACACCTCTCGAAACCCACTTTACCTGTTCTTTTTCCAAAACCTCTAAAAATTTCCTCAATATTCCTAAATGTGAACCATTGTATTTTAAACTCTTCAATAAAATATCTATATGGTTTTGGGATTCTTGATCAACCTTGAACGATGCACACCTACCCTAGAAAGGCTAAAAATAGTCTTTCTAGGCTTACAAGAGATATCATGTTTTGAAAACATTCAACTCGAATGTAATGAATGACCTCATGACCACATTTCAAAAACTTTGAAAGTTTGTTAATCACATTATGAAGGTTTTCACGGATGGGATGGTTATGACATAGAAGGAGAATGATTCAAAGAATTCTTTAAGAGGGGCTTCAAACAATGTTTTTGACACTAGGTAAATTTTTCATGCTTTTAACTTGAATTTTGACCTTGAAAAAAACATGACAACACATGCTAACAAGTGCTTCATGTGTAGAAGTTTCCTCATAGGTCTCTATACACCATGGTTATCTATCACCTTTGGCTTACTATTATTTTTTATTATATTCTATTTTTTGTGGATTATTCCATGTCTTTCTTGACTATTTTTCTCTCATGGCCTCTTCGGTGTTTATTAGCTTGTGACATTGTGTGTGATGTCCCATTATGAAACCTAGTTCTCACGGTCTATCTTGTCTTCCTAGTTTCTTGTTACATTTTCTTCTACTACATGTTATCTTTCTTTACACTAACACTTGTTACTAGCATATATGGTTTGCAATTTCCTTGGTTTCTACCATGCACATCCCCTACCCACTGCAAGTATCCATATTAAGATATACATATAAGCTTCAGGTACTCTTCTTTGGGCCGAATTCTCCTACATTTTTCACATGCACCCCAAATGAGGGGGACATATATTAGGTGAAACAATTTCCCCTACAACATCTCATAGCTCCGAGAAAAAGATCAACATAGTACAAAATTGGCACATGCACATAGATACGAGAATGGTACAAAATTAAACTTGGACCACACACACACATAGAGGACACTAGCACCCAACACTAGATTGTAGTGGTGGTGCTTGTGTTCCTCCTAGGAGTTAATGTGCTAAGGGTAAAAATAGTTAATTTATAAGTTCATCATAATCTCCAAAATTTACTATGTAGTTCTCCAATAGATGGCACTTGCCTCTAGTTACTGAGAATGCATTCAATCAATTACAACAAGAATAATAGGAACAACATGTTAAAAATAGCGACGTAACATCTACAATGGAACTTATTGGGAAGCTTCATAAAAGGAAAGAAAAACCATACCTCTCTCCCAAAAACTATTCTCTTTGTGTGAGATCACCTAAAACTCACTCTTTGGTGTGAGATCACCCAAAAACTCACCATTAGGGTGAGATCTCCCAAAAAGTCACTCTTGTCATGGGATCAACCAAGAAACTCACTCTTGGCATGAGATAATCCAAGAACCTCACCATCGACATTCAAATCCAGCATCTCTAAGAAAACATGACAATTTTCTATCTCATAATCTCTTACACATCAGATGTATTCTTTCTTTTACACACTTATTACTTACCTATACATATATTACTCTAATTTTTCACATATGGAACTTTAACTACTTTCTCGCTCTTATTTTGTAGGTATTTCCTTAATTCACAACAAGAAGCAGCTCATAAGCACAATCTATAACAACATGTTATTACACATAAAATTCACCCTTGGGGTCTACCTCCCTTTCCTAGTTGATGAGGCCATAAATTGACCATAAATTACCATTATTTTGTCCTTCCAAGTTACCTTTGAAAGTGGATTTAAATGTAATCTAGGAACTTATAGTTTGCTTAAGATAGAATATAGGATATATATCTTGTTCATTCTTTATAAATATTTTTTATCTATTTTGTTGACTAATCATATTGATTATTTGGGAAAAGATGCAAATTCTTGTGTATGCAGGCCATAAAGGAAAGATAATGCTAGTATTGGGAAAGTGGAATTGATCATGAACAATACATTTAAAATCAGATCTGATTTCATATTCAGATTCCTCTCAAAAATTATGTAAGTTCAAACAAAGAATCATCTCAATCCGAGGTCGCATGCAAAATTTATAGTTGTTTTAAGTTAGTTATGGAACTCGCAAAGTTAGTTTCAGAACTCACAGAGTTAGTTCCGAACTTGCAGGTTTAGTTCGAAACTCACAAATTTAGTTCCAGAACTTGTATCAATTGAATGACAGTTAGTTCTAGAACTTTCAATTTGTAGACAAATCAGATTTAGTTCGAAACTTGCAGATTTAGTTCAGAACTTGTATAAAAGGAATGACAACTTTAGTTCCATAACTTACATCAATGGAATGATAGTTTTGAGGGATTGTGAAAACTCAGATATTCTAATGGGAAATCTGAGAGAGATTTTTGTTCATAGAAATGTTTTTAACAAAAACCTCATTTCTATTTGCTACAGGTTTTACCAATGAAGAGATATCTAACTTTTAGTGAGCTACAATATGAGGAAACGTGTATTAGACGAGCACTAAAAGTTCCATAAACAGAAATAGAAAAGTCAAATGGAAAATATGAGAGAGGTTTTTTTTCATAAGAAAAAATTTAACAAAAAAATCATTCATATTTGTTACAAATGTTACCATTTAAGAGAGGTCTAACTTTAAGTGAGATGTAGTCCGAGGAAATGTGTATCAAATAAGCACTAAAAGTTCCATAAATAGAAACAAAAACTTCAAATGGAAAATCTGAGAGAGGTTTTTTTCATATCAATGTGTTTAACAAAAACATCATTCAGATTTTCTACAGGTTTTACCAATTAAGAGAAATCTAACTTTTAGTGAACTACAGTCCAAGGAAAAAGCATATTTAACAAGTGTCAAAAGTTCCACAATAAAAAAACAACAAATTCAAATGGAAAATTTGAGAAAGGTATTTGGTAACAATTATATTTTTAGGAAAATCATCCTTCCAATAATGTAGAGGAATAAAATCATTTTGATTCTTGTTCTTGAATAAAGAAGGAGAATATTTGGGAGCAAATCTTCCTAGAATAAGTGAGATAAGATTTGACTTCAATAATATATCTCTCTCCATATTTTTGCATATGGAGATCTTAGTTGTTAGGATTGGAATAAAGATAACATTAGATTGTATTTCCTAAAATAAGGAGTTGGTTGGATGCATAAATTATAAATGCAACCTTCCACACTTAGATATGTAATGCTTTTCTCCAAAGAAATAAAGATCTATTCTTTCCTCTCAAATATTTTGTAGTTTTAAGATCTCAGAAGTATGATTTAAATCATCTTCCAAGGAATGAGTTGGCCACTCATTCCAAGGAAGATGGATCTGTGTATTTATGTTTATGTTTATTCATTTTTCTTTAATTCATTCTATTGTATTGTTTTTATCTTTGTATTGTGAAAATTTAGTCTATTGTAAACCTGCAGGTGTTTCATTCAATTGTGTTTATTTTTAATTCAGCAATTTCATTTATGCAAGTGTGCCTTTTAATTTACACAAGTTTTTTTCTTTCATTCAAATTTTGTTTATGTAAGTGTTCCTTTTAATTCATGTAAGTGTGTTTCTTTCATGCAAACTTTATTTCTGCAAGTGTGCCTTTCAATTTCCACAAGTGTGATTTATTTTATGCAAGTTTGGTTTGTGTTTAAAGGAGTTACTTTCCAAGATTTTCTTCTCTTAATGCATACAACCTTTGGACACCAACCCGGATTGACATTATTAATGGTGAGGATTGACGACCCTCATCACTAGTCTCCACACTTCATATTATGATCACTTCATGATTTACTTGTCTAATTGGCACGCTATCAAATACACTCTTCTCTACATGATTACAAGGTACACTCTATCTACTTTATGCTATCAAGTATTCAGCCAACAACATAAAGTGGGGGAAAATGTAGGCACAAAATCTATGTACTTGGGTATATTTCTAGGTCCTAAAGCATACCAATATATACATGATTCCTAAGCAAGAAAACTAGTGGTTGAAAAATCCTTTTGGCCTTTTTACTTTATATCTTGAATTCATTTTTGTCTTACACATCTTATAGCATCATCGTTATTTGAATGATTTATCTTTTATGGCCTCAGACACTAGTGCCTAGTTAGGAAAAAAGTTCCCAGGTGCTCCTATCCTTCCTAGGCACTCCTACCTATTTTCATCCTTTTCATAATATTTTGCATCTATTTTACTTCTTGGGAACCTTTTAAAACTTTGGGTTAGCCTTCCAATTGTCAATTACAAAATATAAACAAGGGAATCATATATATACTTATTTATTGCTCTCAAATAAGGGCCAAGCACTAAGCATTATCTATTATCACCTAATCTTGCATCTAATGCATAAGAGCATTTCAAAGGCATACATCTAGCAGAATCATACAAGGGAAAAGGGATATATCCTCTACATACACAATAGAGGAGGGGAATTTCATTTTATTCCATCTCACACATTTACATACTTGAAGAATTCTAGCAATAGGCCACTATTATAGTGCAACTTGCACAAGGGAAACCTATGACATCATTAGATACACATACATAGAAAACTACATGAATTCTAAGATTTATTGCAACGCTCAATCATAATATCTCTCTTTGGGTGACCATCAAGGTCGGTTCAAATCCTCATTATGCATCTTATTTATTAGGTTTGATATGGTTTATGGGTATGTGCAACTATCTATCTATTTTGTAGGTTACATGTATGACCAGTGACATTGGAAAAAATAAGAGTGATAAAAGAGGATCAATAACAAAGCTCTTCCATCCTAGAAAAGGACATAACCTAAGCATCGACTAGACGGTAGTGCACAAATTATTCATTATGACCTGGGTGCTCCTTTCCTCTCATGGGTGCTTTTGTCCTGCACATCTCTCGAGTTTCAAAATGTCCAGTGAGTCTTGACGATACTCTTTCTAGTCTACCCAAGTAGTTCCTCAACCTAGATCACTTTTAGATCACTCAAAAATCAGCTACGTCATCTCTCTCTCTCTCTCTCTCTACTACTTATGGTTTCACATTAAATACAATTATTGGTTTTCTTACTGTAGTTTATCACTTGTATATCATCAGTTATAGTATCTACTCTAAAATTAAATATGTAATTCTATTTTAATTAAATGACATGGCTAAGTAGGGGATTTCAACCCAAATCAGGACCTTGAGCGTTGTATGTTCGAAACTTAAATGTCCCTTGACCATGGGGACACTACAAGAAGGAAACTTCAAACATACCAGGTTGAGGGGTTTTGGAATCATGTGAATGTTGGATGGTTCAACATGAAAAATCAAAAATAAACCCTTAGTCATATTATAGATAGGGTCTAGCTCATCATCCTATTGCATCCAAGTCATTTCAACCCATGATTTTATCTTACTTTTAAGGGAATCCTCCCCACAAAATAGCCAATCGATGAGAATAATTTTAGCCACATATAAACAAATTTAAAATCCTCAATATGTAACTATATATTGGGGACATAATCATTACCTCATGAAATATCTTTAACACAAATGTTCACATCTACTTCCCAAAGGTATTGTCATAATTCATTGTAGTTTCAATAACTAATTTTTTAGAGTGGATGACCATTTTTAGGTGAGATAATTATTTTAAAAAGGTTTGAGAAACTCTAATGAAAAATAACAATGTAATTTGTAGCTCTCTATATTTGTAAAGTGTCCCTATATCTATTATTTAGATGATTTTATTAGTATTATAGTGTGAAAAATTGATTGAGATGATTAATATATAAATGCATTTAGATTTTATTATATTATCAAAGGCAATTATATTGTTTCCACTAATAACATTTAAGTTTTTCCTCATACTAAATAATAATATTCCATGTGTTTTATAAATTTTTGCATTAATTTTTTGAAAGAATGTTTTTTTCTATATTCAAGAATATTCCATTATTTTTACTGTTTTCTATAGTTTTGATGAAGAATAAATATGCTTCCAACAATGAGAATGACCATTTGGAAAAAGTGATATTAATATTTTAGTAGCATGATGACTACAATGTCATGTCACTAAATGAATTAGTTTCAACTAATAAATTTTTATGTTTGTATTATATTTTTATTCCAAACTAACTCTCAAAAGACCACCCCTAGATATTTATGCTAATAGGGATTTATTTTATAGCCATATTTTATTGCACTATTTCACTGGACAATGGAAAATGAATTCTAGCTATGCAAGACCATTGAATATGTTTGAACCATTGATTCAGATATAGTGATTTGAATTTATGGGCTATAATTGAAGTGATTCAAATAAAGTTATGAATATTTATTTTGGATGAGATTTCGTGGTTTTTTTGCAAACATAGGACAAGGAAGCCATGACTCCATTAATTACGCACTGACCATATCCTGGATTATGTCCGATTGAGCATCATGCTTGAGTAATCTTTTGTAGAATGGAATTTTGGTTTTCTTGTGTGGCGTTTTGGGTGTTTTCATGTGTTGTGCCTACTGGCTTGGCTAGTGGGAGCTACGATGAGTCCTACACATCTTTGTCTTATTGGCGCATCTTCTTTGAGTATCATTGCAATTTTTGATCATGTGGCCACCTCAATTATTTGTGGTTATTCACTGTTCTTCAAGTTAAAAACTCTTTGCATGTAGTTTTTGATGGGTGTATATTCTTACAAGGATTTCTAAGGCTCCGTGTGCATGGTCTATTCTACAGGTATTTTGCATTTGTGTTGTTTACTATTTCTTATATTTTCCATTATGATCTATCCATATCTTACTCATATATAGATTCTTGAAATATATTATGTTTCATAATGTTTGACTCAAAGAAGATTATATTTCATAAAGAATAATATTAAAAAATCAAAAATATCCTTGTCCATTTTGAAAATTTCTCAATGACGGAATCGTTGAATGTTTAGAGCACATAATGTTAAACATGAATCCTAAAACAAACAACATCTAAATAAGAAAAACAAGAAAAATAAAAGCGGTAGAAATGTGGCAGTCTTTTTTTAATGACCCTTTTATAATTCCAATGCCGCTAAATCTCTATCCCTCTTTCTTGGAAGAATTTCCAATTCATCTTTTTTTCAATTAAATAAATTAAAAAGGATGATATTTTATAAATAATAATGTAGAAAAGCTAGCTTAACCTCCCTTAAATATTAGAGGAAACAATCCCTCCATTTCCCCAATAATTGAAATCATTATCTCCACAAGCATTGGCCAAATGTTGTGAGCTACACAGAGCCATATATAGCAAAGGTTCTTTCTCCATTCACCATGTTCCCTTTCTTGAAAAAAATAGGAGACTAATTGATAGGTAAATGCTTAATCCTGTTTATTTAAAAAAATTCTCTATCAAGAATAAGTATTATAAAAGGATGAGGGAATAGTTGAATGTTAACACAAAATTCTAAACATGAATCTCAAAAGTAACACACCCAAACAAGAAAAGTAAGACAAACAAAAACAGAAGGAAATTGACAGTATTTTTTGAGGTCTGCAACAAATTTCTTGAAACTTTTATAATTCCAATGTTGCTAAATATATATCCCTCTTACTTGGAAAATTTCTTAGTTCATCATTGTGTTGTTATATTCTTGTACTTTTGTACATGAAAACCTATTTACATGTGTTATATATCAATCAATATTGTTTTTCATATTGTTTGATTAAGTCTTGAATGTCTTTATGACATTTAAAGGCTATCCCCTACAAAAATTTCTTGTGGCTCTATAAGATGTTGTTGTAGTTGGATATTACACCAAAACTTCTAAACCAATTTGAGCAAGTAACCTGAAGTACCTCATTCTCTTTCCTCATGATAAAAAATTCTCTACATATCCTCTTTTTGCCTAAACTATATTAGTTAGTTTATTTATCAACTTTATTTGATATTTCTTCACTTCATAATGTGTAGTCTATTAGGCTATGTTTTAACTATTTTGATTGTTTTGAGTCCTCTTTTCTATGATAGTCATAAAAGATATATAAAATGAACAATAATTGTTTTTAAAATATCTTTATAATTATAGTTGCATAAAATACATCTTGAAATAAAACTATTTATAGATAATATTCCATGTGATTCTTAAAGGGAGTTTTCCCAAGTATTTGATCGAGGTTTTATGTTTACAATTACTTTTGATCATTCCTTGATTGCTATAGTATTATTTTCATCTACTTGCACCATAATGAAATTCTCTTCTTCTTCAAATTCTCCTAGAGTATTTATTTTTTATGTTCTTATATTGGATCTCAAGCACGTTGTCCAAAATAAATGCTTAGTTATTATGGAAACCTACATCATCATTCTTGTTTTCAAGTTCCTTGTTCCAAGATGCAAAAATTTAGTTTTCCTGTTAGCACAATTCCTTGATTGAAATTCCTTACACACTTATGCATGCTCCTCCTTTCTACACCTTCCATCTTCCCTACATTTTCCTCTATTTGTTTAATTTTTCCCTCAACTCCACTCTCTCGTGCATTCTCCTTCCTCCTAGTAGATCATGCACCTCGCGTGCACGCCTGGACTTTATTTCCAATAGTTGGCTAATTCCTTTATGCATTCTTTGTTCCCATTTATTTTCATCCTACTTTGCATCATTATTTTGATGATTGCTCTCGCTTGCATACTTGTCTCCTACAAGTATTTATCCATTTATGCCACGTGTGTTCCTTTTGTGTGCCCTTCCCCGCTTTCTTTTCATGTCTCTCTCTTTCGATCATGCCTTCATGCCTTATTCTACACCAATTACTATGCCACGTGTCATATGTCATACATTGAGTGAGCTAAACCAAACCAATCAAATCACACCAAGCTGGGACTTGAATCCATGTAAGGAATTACTACATGACACATGGTGGAAATGAAAAGCGGTGTATAGTTGGCTACCCTTCAACTATTCTACATGCACCACATGTCATTATATGTCGAGCCTCCTATAGACATCATAATGTCATAAATTTTTCTGTAAGACTAATATTACAATGTGGATTTTCTTATTCAAAATATGTTGATGTGGGCTACGGTGAAGAAATTTAAAATTCAAAATGTTGATGGAACTGGGTAGGTGAGAAGAAGGGAAATGGTTTTCAGCCATTAATGCAAACTCAACCACCATATTTTTATAGATCTTGTCTCCTTCCTTCCACGAGCTAGATTAGACATGGGGAGGTGCATTTGTCAACTCTACGAGTGCATTTGTAGAGTGGATTTGTAGGCATTCATTGTTGTTGTTAGGGGTTGAAATTCAAAATTTAGGTTTCACCCTCTTTATCTTCCTCTTCTCTTCATCCTTCTATAAATGTAAGAGAATTTCTCATTGTAAAGGGTTGGAATCTTTTAATTTGCATAGGTATTACCTTGCATTTTGAGTTATAGACCTTTAGATCTAGTCTTTGCATGTGAATATTGACCTTATACACCATTGTAACAAATTGTGCATCCGAGGAAGTAATAGAAGCATTATTTTATGGCTACCTTCTACCTTAACCTATTTTTATTCTTCTTCCTTGCCTTTCCCTTACATTGTGTGTTTTTTGTGTCTTCTCACATCCCTTACATATCCTTTTCTAATTTTGTCCCATGAAAATGATTGTGTGACTATGTTCTAGTCTATGTTACACATGTCTATCCTTCCTCTGTGCATTCTCCTTAATTTTCTCTTAAATATGATCATGTTCATCCCCTTTTATTTCTGGTGTTATCACCTCCCTTAGATTAGTTTTCCCTTTCTGTATATCCTTCTATCCATGGTCCCTTGGCATGTTTAGCTTAGGATTTCTATTTAATTATTAGGATTAACAGTAGTAGTAGAAGTAAGTAGAGGAACCGACCTTCTCCAGAGGTCTATCTACAGCGCACAAGGTCCCACAACTTGGAGAAAATCCTATTGTTTACTCAACGACTTGGTTTAACTTTGATCGAGATAGGTGCAAGTTTGAGCTCTAACAGCTTTTGGCACACCCAAAGTGGGAGTAGCATTGGAAGATTAAATTTCATCATTGTTAAGTTTTGGTGTGTAACTTAGTGATTTCTAGCCTTTTGAGGCTCATTCTAAAAAATATAGTGACTCCCAACACTCATATCTACTATTTATAGTAGTCCACACACCTTTCATGAGAAGGATACATGAAATACAACACATTAGCTAAAAATACTTTGAATACCTCTAACTATCTCTAAGAAGAAAATGGAGCAGAACTACCATGCATGCATCTCCATCTCCATCTCACCAAAAATCTCCATTCCTCCTCTCGATAGGCCCATGCAACATATCATGGATGCCCATCCATCCCCAAGAAACTTTGATAACTTTTATATTTGATGTCCTCTTCTTCTAAATGTGCAACATGATATGCGAGCATTTGCACTCAAACTTATTCCATACTTCATCGGTTAAAATCAAATCACCTCTTTTGAACATATCCAAGATGTAGCCAAGGTATGCTTTGTCTATTTAATCACAAATGATGATGTATTAGTAAGACTTCTTACATCTTCACTCAAGGAAAAAGTGCTTGAGTGGTACAAAATCTTGAGACTTACATCTATTACCACATTTGGGATGAACTTGCAACAACTCTATACAACTACTTTTAAGATAAGTCAGATCACCTGTCTTTGGTGGAGCAACTGAAAAAAATAAAATAGATCCAAATGAGAAGATGAATAATTTTTATATCAGGTTTGAAGACTTGGGACTAAATCCCTCAAGTAGTGAGGCCGATAAACCCAACATGTTTTCCCTGTATTCTTTAAGGGATTTGAATAGTGATATCTCAGTCATGATTCATTCCATGGGAGGTATAACCTTACTGTTATTTACAAAATTGCTATAAGGGCAGAGAATAGTCTCATTCAGTGTACGGAAGCTATCTCACAAACCACCCTCGCCCTTATTCTCAAAAATTCCACACGCACCCTAGCCTTCTATTGCCCCTATAACTAGAGTGTTCAACCCACTACATCCACATCCTATTCTCCTGCACAACAAAAGGAAGATGAAGAAATGAAATCCCTAATTAGAAACATGTCTAGTAAATCTATATCATTAGAAAATAATTAGGTGTGATCCTTCAAAAGCATTTCTAATTAAGGATATAACCAAAGCCATCAACCCTTAAGAAATAAATACGTAAACCAAAGATATGGGCCAGAGCTAACAAAATGATAGATGGAATTCTAATGCACACCTTCCCTTAGAAGTTATTCCTCCTATGCATCATTTTCCAATGGCCAAGACAAGCCAAACACTAGTTCCAGTTCAAAAAAATATGGCACAAGAGTCAGAATGGTGCTTTCCTTGTAATATGCTGCATAAAAATCACTATGCCAATGTTACACGTGTACATGTTTACATGATTCACTTTCTTCTAATGGTGATCCTTCCACAAGTGTAACTTGAACTAAAAATCATGAAATGCTAAAAGCTCCTCCTAAGGCCAACCATATGTTCTTTGGTACCAAATACTTATGAGTAATTAATCAAGCTACAGCTGACGTAAATAGACTACACACCAAGGTTTTTGATAACACAAGGTACAGGAAAAGAATGCTCAAGTTTGGCATGTAAATTTCAATTCCTACAACATAGGTCAATACTAAAATGAAAATAGGTGCATCCCATCCATCCAATAGTCATGGTGTGCAAAATCATGTGCAAGAGGTTCCTTGCAATCATCTAACACAAGAAGTGTGCCCCCTCCGTGGTAGGTCAATCCTTTATGCCTGCAAAGGCACCTACATCTGCACCTAAAAAATCAAGAAAATATGTTGTTATTCCTCAAATGGATAATTTAATGTACCATCCATTCAACATTGTGGCAAAAATTTAGAAGACAAATGTAAATTTCACAATGTGGGACACCTTGGCCATTCCATCTCAGCATGACCTATTACATTCTGGCACAACTTCTGCGTGTAGACCAAGTTATTAAAAAACCTCATGTTGTTATCAATATCTATCAAGAAGAGGAGATACAAGTAATTAATTTTTTCAAAACCCCAAACTCTATATTACCTTGATCATAGGTAAACAACTTGTGCACAATTGTATGATTGACTCAGGCACTAGTACTTTCATGCCGAGAAAATTATTGATGTCTTAGGTATTAAGTACAACATGTTAGAAATGACAAGGGAATTAGAGGGGGTTGAATCAATCCTTAATAAAAATTTATCTAATCTTCTTCAAAAAACAAACATACACCTTCACAAATCACATACACTGATACTTGATCACAGTTAGATAAAGTTCATTAAGAAATACTTACATATTATAAACATAAAATATATTGAAACCATATTTACTGGTATTCAAATCATATTACAAGTCTTCAAATCATATCACAACCAATTGAGACTTCACCATTTTTTCTTCACTGGCATCCTCTTCATGAAACTCCAACAAGATACCAATCTAGAAGAGAATTCCATGGGTTTTGCTTTGTAGCAAAGGATTTCTTCAAAATAAGAGAAAAGGTGTTTTTCAAAATTAACCTCACCCAAATGTGGAACACCTTTTTAAATATAAGAACCTTCTTGAATATGACTCTTACAGTTTAGTTTTAACTTGACTCTTTAACTTCCTAGCCTCGAGTTTGAATTGGGATCATATTTTGTCTTCTTCTAAAAAGGGGCTCATATTTTTTCTTCGACCTCTCTAAATTGTCCATAAGTATTAAAAATTTGTATTCACATGGTACATAGTCCCACCAAGACAAATAATTCTCTTTTATGCTTATAAACATGCCACATTAGCCAAGACATTCATTTAGGCTCATAGGTGAGCTTAAATCAACTTCTACAGACACAATCCTGAAAAACCATCTAACTAGATCACTTCCACTCATCCTCATGACCCAAGTACTATATAAAAATTAATCTTAGGATGTATAATTTTATAAAATTTACCATCAAGATCCAACTCAATACTTAACACATCAAGAAACACCACTTCACAAGACTTGTCATGATGGTTTAGCATCTCCGAATTTTTCCTTCAAGAATTGAGTTGATACATAAATAAAATATCTTCATAATGAGGAAATAAACCTATAAATGGAGATATTTTGAAGTATACTATCTCATCCACTTCTCATACTTCTCCAATTCATGGCATAAGGCTTCCAAAACTTGGATCTTTGAAACTAGTCTTTGGTCTTCAAGACATAAAAACTAGTCTTTCATAAATTGTGGTAAAAATATACAAATTTTTTTAGGAAATTCCAAACACATCTAACACTTAAATAAATATTTATACAACATTTTCAAGAACTCGTAACCAAATTTCAAATGGATAAATTTTTACCTTCATGCTCATTCAGATAGGCTTCTCAACAAACCTGATATGGAAAATTTGGCTCATTCATCTTCAAGGAGTAATTCACCTTTCCAAGCTGAAACAAAATCCTAACACATCATATGGTACATTACCAATATTACCAAAGTATTAAATGACATTATTTCAATGCAATTTGATATGGTTACCTTCATTCTTCTTCACTAGCTTCTCAAGACAAGCTCCTTTTACCGGTAAGCTCAAATATGCAGCCATTACTCCCATTTTATCCAAATTAGTAACCCAAGTGACTTCATGAAGTTGAATAAAACACTAGCAAAATCATCCACCTTAAATTTTAGCATGGGTTCCTTCACAAGTTTCTCATGTACACTAAAATCTTCACAAAGTACTTCTTTTAAGTGGGGTCCACCACGCATCATGAACTGAAATAATCATGGAAATTTTCCCGAGGATTCTTATACATGTTCACATATGTTTCATAGAAAAAATGTTGACTTAAGACACCTACCCAACTCAATTTTTCAAAATTAGTCTAAAGCGGGGTTTGGAGTGTTATAAACATGTTCACAAAAATGGATAGAACTTCAAATACTCAACCAATCACCTAAATAATTTTTTCACTATAATTTTATCCAAATTTAATCCATTTTTCTCTTATTATTTATGTGAAGTAGTCTCCACAATTTTTCTTGATTGCTTAAGAATTTTTGTGCTCAATTTGCATTTTTGAAAAACTTGGTTTTGAAATACTAGCATAACTTGCAAAAATCCATTCTCATCTTCTGAAATTTTTCTCACACCTCAAAGAAACATCCCTCTAACACCTCCAATTGATATTTTCTTTGGTTCATTCTTAATCTTTCCATCCCATCTCATCGAGGTTCCCTTTGGTCTCGACTCTAAGTAGTTTAACTATCTTTGACTGTAGAAGTGCCTAAAAATTTTCAATAACCACATATGAGGCCTTGTAAACACCATATATCATCATTTCATCCTCACACCATGTTTTTTTGCATTGGCACACCTTAGGTCTACATTTCAAACCTTTCTTTCTTATGGATTGGCTTAAGAAAGCTCTATCTTCGACCTATTTCAAGATCATGAACCTAGTTTGTCTGTTGTAGCTCTTTCTATACTTCCTATTCCACTTCATAATGCTCCAATATTTCTTTCACTACTTTGGTTTGAGTTAATTCTCACATTTTCTTGATTTATACCATATATTTGCATTAGGCCAAGGCCTAGAATGACTTGAATTGACCCATACATTTCATGAATGGACCATGAGGACATGTTATAGACTCATTAACACCTCTCACACACTTCATATACCTTTTTAACCTTCATACCACCTTTAAGAGACTCAAGCCACACATATGCACCTTTGGAGATCCCTAGATCACCTAGCCAACATACCTAAATCACCTAGACCACTGTGACATCAATGGACTTGACATCAATGACAACACAAGTGACACACACTTCCAACAAACTCCCCTTTGTCATTAATGGAAACTACCCTAGAAACATTGATGGAAACCATGACTATTCACACACTTGGGTGACCTCATTTACATTTTTCTTTACACATTTCTCCCCCTTTGACATCTATGACAAAGGAAATTTGAAAACTTTACATGAAAACAAAGTGACAACCAAATATAACAAGAGATGAGAAAGACTTACTTTTGACCTTGCTCCCCTAGGATTATAATCTTCTTGTTTGTCCTTATATTGATTATTCATCCTACTTCAAGCTTATACTTTTCAATATGTCATGCCAACATTTACGAATTCTTCCCTCTTTACACTATGCTCCCAAATCTATCAAGTTTTGAATTTCAACTTTCAAGGCTTCTTCTTTGTATAACCACCCCATTCAAAATATCAACACAATGTTAGTACAACCTTTAGATTAGTTCATAAACTTCAATATTATTTAAAATATCCAACTTGCTCATGCTCTTTCTCTTGATGTCCTAGACCAGTTATTGTATCTATATGCACCTTTTAATCCCTTAAATATTTCTTAACCACTTTCCTTGGTTGACACTTCAAACACACTATTAAAACCATTTGAGAATTCTTTAAAATTCTTATAATACATGCTCTTATCCTTGTTATCCAATAATTTCCTCTTACGGCTATTAAATCATGGTTATTACTTCACCTATCCAAAAAAATATCTAGCATCACCCACAAAGATAAATCTCCTTCTATAGTGAGCTTCCACTACCTTTGATGTGCCTTCACCTGTTTCATTTCCTAACTCCTTAGACGATTACTTATATCTTAATTTTTGTATCTTGCACTTAAAACCCTTAATTAGGTATTGAAAGAGGATTTTCCTTACATAAAAACTGATAAAGAGGATTAATACTTAATGCATGTTTGATATATTTCTAAACTCACTTGGTATGTCCCTAGTCAAAATTCATCTTTTCCTTTGCGATTGACTCCTTCTCTTAGATTTATCAAACTGTGATAGTCTAATATAGGAAAATAGTAAGGATATCAGGAAATATACTTTGTGGAATCTTAAATTTCCTTCAAAATCTTGAAATACAAATTCTCACAAAGTTATCTTTCAAATTTTGATCAAAAAATTGATGGTTCATTTCCTTGAATACCAAACCCTAGGTTACGGGTAGGGTTAGCATGAGACAAATAAGTTTTTTATGTATCTTGTTCTAACCTTTGATTCAAAGCACCAGATCCTTCCTATGAGTCTTTACTAACCACCTCTACATTTCTAATTTAACAAGAAAGAAAATATCTTCCAGAATGTTTTCCTTTCTCAGAATTTTTAACAATTCTTCTCAAGACATATAATCACAATTTTGAATTCTTGGAGAATTTTGAAACACTCAATGAGTAAGGTCACAAAAATATTCTTTGTGATATTGAACTCAAACATCCACCAGATATGCAACATAAGGATAAGGAAGAACATGCATCGATGTGAGTTTCTTATGAACATGCCATCAAATATTTGGAAAGGAATTCCAATACATCTCCACTAGGAAATGTGTCTCCAAGTCCTTATATTCACATGGTTTGATCGAATTCTTGTTGTTGAACACATTTCCCTTTGTAACTATAAAAGAATCATACAAGCATGTGCAATACCAACCACTATCTTGAATCATACTAGATTTTCATTAATTCTAAAGCATACCAAGTATTGTACTTGTTTATCATCAACAATCTATTAATATCCGAAAGACTATTTTCTTCTTTCTTGAACATGTTTAACATAATAAATGGATTATTACATCATTATTTATTGTGACACTCTTTATTGAAAGAACCTTACCAGATCCTAACCATCCTACTCAAACTTACACCTTTTGAGATGATGTATTTTTCAAACGTTATCTCGTCATCTTCCATTAGTTGTGAGTGTTCAAGAAACTTTTTAAGTACTTCTTCACACTTTGAGATCCAAACGTTGTAACCTTATGACCTTTAAGATTTCTCTTGAGAGCTCAAATTATTTTTGATAAACTATAAAAACATAAACTCTCTGCCTTCCTACTCGGGCTTGAAGAGTTTACCAAGATATTTTAGCCGTAGAGAGATGACAAATCCTCTTCCAAAGTACTTTTTAAAACTCAAATTTGAAGGATTGTTTCTTGTTCCATTACTTCAATAGCCAGAGACACTAATTTCAAGACACAAATCTATCTCATAATAATTCTAAACTAAACATATACCCATTCCAAATCCCATTTTCTACTTGTTATCCCAAATTCGCCCCGAGCAAATTTAGTCAAGACAACTCCTACACATAAGGAAATTATGAAGGAAATGACTCGAGCTGCGAGATCACATTCGGGATGAAAAAAATGTTGAAAGGAGACTCTACAATGGAGTGGCGGGGCCTGTGAAGGATCAAATGACCCTGTGTAGTAAGAAAGAGAAGAAACGACTCTATCAAGCGAACCCGTGCCTTAAATTCATCAAACAAGTTACAGGTGGGCTCAGAAATGAAGGAGCAGTGTCACAGAGAAGCCAGGAGCAAGAAGGAAAAGAAGCGGTGAAGTTTCAAGGTCTTTGGGCTCAAAACCGTTCAAGAAAGAATCCAGAATTGACTAAGTATGGAAGAGCTAGCAGAGAGAGCCACGTGTCCTAATGGCGCTTCTCCAAAGATGAATCCATAAAGGGAGGCTCAAACAATCCCTGCATCTCCACGTGTCCCAGGTCAAAGCGGGCCATTGGGGGGAAATTTGGTTTTCCCCTTGTTATTCCAAAAGGGGTAAAAGTTGCAAAATGGGCCGCAACTCCACCCAAGGGAAAAAGTCAGCATTTGAGCCCGAGTCAAGCCAAAGCGGGGAGTCGGAGGAAAAGGTGAAAAATTTCCTTTTGACAAAAGGCACAAAGGAAAGAATTGAAACACATCTCCCCAACCAACCAAAGGCTTCCACATGTCCCATATCAAAAGGGGACCCATTTTTCAAGTTGTTTTCCCCCTCCTATATGGACCCGATACAAACTTCGAAGGGGCATATCTTTCGACTCAGGGCTCAAAATATTGTGAATCTGACACCGTTGGAAGTGTCTCGACATCCTCTATGCCATGAAAGGATTAAAAATAATTTTTAGGCTTTGGTAGGTAAAAAATGAAAATGAGCCTTCCAAGACATTAACACAGAATCCAATCTCTTCAACTACTAGATTTGATTCGATTCAATCCACTGGGGAACCAGAAGTGACATATTGTGGGAAAATTTACATAAGGCATTGATATTCAGTGGTTTATCTTTTAAAGAGGGATCCGATGCGCATCTCATGGTGGTTGGAGTAGGATTTTATATTGCCCTCCTCCCCCTTTTATTTTTCTATATATTGTAACACTTCTCATTTTTGAAAGAGAGACATTCTAGGCATAGAGAAACTCTATCAAATTTGTTTCTCGATGCCATTTTTGAGTAGTGAACCTTCTCTCATGATTGGAAAATGTATTTGTGCCTCTATTCCAGAAATGTAATGGTCTATGCACCTTCTAGAGCAATTAAAATGTGTTTTTGTGGTGTTCTTCAACCCTTTGCATCATTTTGTTATTTCTCCTTGCCTCTCCCTTCCAGATTTGTTTTTCTGTGCATGTATTTCACATTTTTAGGTGCAAGATGTTGTGTTTCATGGATTTTAATGGAGAATTTGAAGATCTTGGCCATGTTACTTTTTTTTGACCTCCCTCATCTCCATTTTTTCAATTTCTTTCTCCCTCACAGAATATCTTGCTTCCTTTACTAATGTATCACTACTTTAGTGTAGGCTCTATTTTTTCTTGTTTTCTTTCTCTCCTTGCCTCCTTGGAAGTTATATTAGGATTATATTAGCTTTCACCCTACTGGAATAGCTTGTGGCGAGGTAGTTTAGGAAGAGGAACCACCCTTCTCGGAGAGTTTTCCCACTTTTGCAAGGTCCCACACCTTGGCGAAAGTTCAATGTTATGCAATCACACCAAATGACCCTACCTTAGAAAAGCAAATTTGAACACTCATTTTGGAGTGTTGTGATTTCACACTAACACTACCTTCTTCATTAATCCTTAGAAGGATTTCATCATACTAATGTTTGGTTCTTACACTTTCTTATTATTTTCAAGACTTTAGTAATGGTTTCGAGATAATTCTACCTATTGTCACACCATTATATGATACTAAAGTAGCATCAACTCTTTAAAAATTTCACATAAAAACCAATAAATATTGCATGAAGATCATATATACCTATGACTATGTGAGATTTGTTTCAATAGGTACAAAAAGATTGTATTTTGTAACTAATAGGCATATCCAGTTTTGAAGGGGCTCAAAATCATGCCTAGGAGAACTTTGTTTGATGATTAATCACTTTCTTCATAATTTTAAGAACATGAATTTTCATACCAATTTATCAACTAGCATCCATTTCCTCATCATCTTCACCATTTCATTCTATGTGTCTCTTGTAAAAAACATTGTTCAAAGCAATATACACTATTTATTTCACATATATATTTGATACATGACCTTCATATGAGTTTTTCATGTACATTTCTACTTCAAAACTCAATGTATATTTCCTCCTCTTCAATGTAGTATCATTGTATATTTCCTCCTCTTTGTATATTTTCTATAAGGAATATCAATATTTTTCTACTTGTTGACTTAGTCTCTTCAAATTATCCTTCACATTGTTAGTTGCAAATCTTTTGAACTACTCACAAGATTTACCAAAGAAGATCTCTTCAACTTCTTAATCAAGCTAAGATAAACAAGATCAAATTTTTGTAACTATTCAAAGGATTTTCCACTTCTCCATTAACTAATTTCCTTCAAGTTAGTATGACTTTAAACCCTAAAACTTCATGAGAGACAGAGAAATTTAGTAATACTTAGGAACATTGCATATATTTGGAAAATATTCCAAACCCCTATCCACAAGATACTCAAGCATTAAAATGACCAAAATTCACTATTGCAACTATAGTTTGAGGAGATTGACATCATACTATCACTGTGACAACCATCACTCGAGACAAGACCTTATTTGTATTGTTTTCATAATACTTTGGCATTTATTAACCCAATGCAAGACTAAAACAAGTTCCTTGATCAAATCCATGATTTTCAATAGCTTTACAAGATAACTTAGATCAATTTCAATGAAGAATTTCCATTTAGAAACCTTCTTACCTCTACACAGTGTTATCACACCATTTTCAAGGAAATTGTTATGCATTTCTCCCATGATTCTTGATGGAATCGAAATATTTCTTTTTGCAATGTGATCGTATTAGGTGGACAGAGTTATATTCAATTTTTGGCAATTTTTGGTTGAGAATTGATCAAACCTTTCTCGCAAACCCTAAGAGGAGGGTTTAATACTCTATACCAGCCCAAGTACCTTCAAAAACAATTTCTTACTCAAATTTGGATGAATTTTAAAATTTCAAGTTGTGGTAGTTTTTTTGAACAATACATCACCTTTTAAAGTTAATTTGTAGGAGATAGACATCTATAATTGCTCCCGGATCACTCGGATCGGTGCACGAGAGGTCTACAATGGTGATCAAACAAAGCATGTTGAGTTTACACTTGATGGCCCAAGGTACATGATAATCCATTGATATTTATGAAGGAAAAATGAGCTCTTCTTGACCTTCTTAGAGCAATAATCAGATTAAGACCATACTTCAAACCTTTTTAAAGGACTCTAAAATTGTCTTTGTGAACTACACTAAAATTGTCCTTTGTAAGTGGATACAAAAACTCTTTCTCATAATGTCTTAGCTTTTTCATACTTCCCAAGATTGAAAAAAATTCCTTGAATCCTTATGAAGAATCATACAAAAAAATCATTCTTGAACCCATTTAGACTCATTCAATCTTACCGAGGTTTATACGGGTATATGAAGTATTCTTGCATTCATACATATATTCTTGGTTTAGAACCCTTATCACAACATATAACACTGATAGATAATTTTTCATTGATATGAATATGATTATATTGGAAAAAAATTCAAGAAATCTCTCAAAACAATACATTTTTAGGCTTCATTTTGTTCTTTACAAGCTTTCTTGTTACAAAAATATTGTTCATAGTGTGAACACTTAGGAGTCATTTAGGTTATTTGGTAGTAATATTTTTAATATTTATAAAATAATATATGAGTGTGTAAAATAGTTGTAATGTACAACTCATAGTTGAGAGATATTTGTGATATTGAGAGGAATTAGAGATTAGACTTAACTCCTTACTTATAGGAGTTCATTGAGATATTTATATGTAATCTCTCCATTGTGAATTTATCCCGAATGAATTATGCTATCTCTGGTTTAATTATTTTATCGTGCAATGTTTTGTTTTTTATTTGATTGAATCATGGATATTTACAATATTTGGTATCATATCGGGTTAGACCTGCAATGATAACCTATAGGATTTTGTGAGGCATTTTGATCTGGAATGAATTAGTTTAATTGGAATCAAATTTGTGATCTGTGTGTTTCATTGGAATTAAATCTATGACCTGTGTGTTTATCTACCAACAACAGTGATGCTTCACTCAAGTGAATCCATACTTGGCTACGGCATGACTTCTTACAATATCCAGATCCACGTGTGAGGTATTGTGTTTCTTTCCTTTTTTGGACGCAGATGAAAAAATAGAAGCATAGAATTTTTTTGCCAAATTTGGAAAAGGTCCGAGAAGATGTTGGAGTTATAACTTAAAATTGCCATAACTTTCAGCTGGTAACTCAGATTAATGTGCCATTTTTTTAAAAAAATTATTGTTTCGATCTCTACACATTGATCCTGTGTTTTCTATTGCTGAATAAAAATAATAATTTTTCCATTTTGGTGAAATGTTAGAAAATTTTACTTTTAGTGTTTGAAGTTTATTGTAAGGGTTCATTTTCATGATTTAGACACCTATTATGGAAATTCCATTAGATAAATTTAATGGATTAAATTTTCACACATGGAAGGTGAAAATACAAATGCAATTAATGAACAAGAACCTTTGGGAAATTGTGAGTGGAAATTAAAAAAAAATTATGAGTGGAAAAGAACCAGAACCAATAGATGAAAAATCTATTTTATTAAATAGTTTACCTCCAAAATACAATAATGTAGTTTTTACTCTTGGTCAAATTCCTTCTCATTCACTTGAAGGTATGATTTTTGCATTACTAGCTAAAGAAAAAAGAACAAAAGAAGATATTGAGGAAGAAACTACTCTTTATATTAAAAGGAAGCATACTAATTTTTTCAAAAACAAAGAGGAATTAGAATGCTTTTATTGTAAGAAAAAAGGACATAAATCTTCTTTTTGTATTACTCGTGCCAAGGACATCATAAAAGGAAAGCTGAAAATGGATGAAGCTAATGCAGTTGTTAAAGAAGAGTCAGAGAATGAAGAAGAATATGAACCTGAACAGAAGGAGGATGAAGATGACTACCTATACTAAGTAGTGCCTGATGGAGGATGGAGGCATAGGAGGATGGAGGAAAATTGGCATCTCTTGTTAGTCACCAACAAAGAGATTGCTTCATGGTATTGGTGACCTTTTATTTTTGTTGTGTGGTGTGTTTACTTTATGTTATAATAATGAACAGAAGTAATATTCCTATTTAAAGCTCCTACATGAGCATAATTTTTGTTTTGTAATCCCTATAAGTTAGAAATAATGATGTGAGAAAAATAATGTATGCTACTATGTAGTGGTTGGTTCCACTAGAAAACCATTTTCTGAGTTGGAGGTTCTCTTTGAAAACCTCATATTGTTTGAGTTGTTGGTACTCATTGAAAACCTTCATTTCTTTGTAGATCATGAGTAGGTACAAGAGATAGCTTTCCCCATGTTCACACTAAGGGGGTGACTGTTATAGAAATATTGTTCATAGTGTGAACACTTAGGAGTGGTTTGGGTTATTTGGTAGTAATAGTTTTTAATATTTATAAAATAATATATGAGTGTACAAAACAGTTGTAATGCACAACTCATAGTTGAGAGATATTTGGGATATTGAGAGGACTTAAGAGATTAGCCTTGACTCTTTACTTATAGGAGTTCATTGAGCTATTTATATGTAATTTCTCCATTGGGAATTTGTCCGAATGAATTACAATATCCCTGGTTTAATTATTTTTTATGTCTGCAATGTTTAGTTTTTATTTGATTAAATCATGGATATTTACAAGACTTCTTATAGACCTATACCTTTTTCATGAAGTCATCAAACAATACAAACTTGTCTACACCTATCATATATGAATTTCAAGATTTATTTTAGTGTTATCATATGATATATTACCTTAGACAACATAGACTTTCTCCATGGGAATCATACTTTATATGTATCAATATGCATTTTGACAAAGAGCAATTCTCCCCTTAACCTATAGAACTATATCGATTATTTTGTTCCTTCTCTCACTTCGTATTCTGCTACATAAACATGAAAATCTTATCAAATAGTGTATTTTGACTCTCACACCTATATCTTGTCAAGATTTCATTCCACTAATCTTTAGTAGATACCCTTACTCCTCATATTATGTGATTCACATTTGAACATAGGACTATTCTTGCCTCAGAGGTGTAGAAACACAAAATGCGTCATATACCATAGATTCTTCTATAAACTTGTAACCACTAGCTCAAGAAGATGAAGGAACTTTACATGACTGATTTGATATGATTTAATTCTCATGATTCATACTATTACTGAGATATTTGAGACATACTACATACCAGTGATGACGTAATCTCATGTTCTAAGAACTCTGACTCATAGCCTTAGACATCTACAACATGACCATCTATATACAAATAGTAAATAAATGTTATATGACATGAAAAGACATACCTAAAATTGATTAAGATAGCTCCCCCTCTCACGAAGGCTTCTTTTGCATTTTTATACCATGGAGGAGCTTAATGAGAGACTTAAGAAGGTCTTAAGCTTTCTTTTAGTTTCTTGGTTGGATCCTTCTTTTCTAACTCTTTAGTTGTCACAACATCCTCCTTTTGACCATTCACCTTATTCTAATCTGTTGAGAACTTTGGATAGATTATCCCTTCTTCTTGTATTTCTAAGCTTGTTTCTTGGGTCTTTGAATCTCTTTCTTCAGCTGACCTACATCACAGAACCTTGCAATGTGCCCTACCTTGTGGCACCTAAAACATTCCACTTTCCTTCCTTTTCACTCAAAATCCTGTGTCCAAATTCATCACAAGAATAAAAATAGCCATTAAATTTTCTTACATACCTTGTGTTTGATGACTCATTTTTGTAATACTTTGCAAGATGTCCTTTCTCATGATAGTGATAACACTCAAATCTTCTTATTTTTCCAATTTTTTCTCTTCCTTCTTCCCTTCAAAGTGATGTTCTTGAGTTTCTTCTTTAGAATATTATTTCTTTTCCACATTAGGATTACACATACTAGCCATGTGTCCATAAGCACCACACTTGTAGCAATTACCATGAAAATAAACATGCCTAAAAGCATTTGGCTTCCTAATGAGATGATCTTCCATGAGATGTAAGCTTTAAACTATTTCCCTTGCTTGACTGCATTTTTCATTTGATCCTTGACTTGATTCACCTTCATTTTCTCTATACTGCATGAATTTTCTATGAAACCTAGACCTATTCTATCACCATATACCTTTTGTTTTCCTAACATCTTATTTAGTTTTTCTGAGATCTCTTGAAAATATGATACCTTACTTTTCATGATGCTTAGCTCTTTCTTCAGTTCTTCATTCTCTTTCTTCAATTCTTCTTTCTCAGCTAGGGCTTCCTTGAGTTGAATCTGTACACAATTTAGAACTTCTTCTTGTAATTGAATTACTTTGTCTAGCTTATCTTTACATAACTCTACTCCCCATCTCATGTGATAAATATCTCCCATCATTTTCACCAAAGATCTCCCTCTACCTTATTAAAGATTCTTGAAAGGACTACTCTAATACCAACTATTAGAAATGAAAAAGAACAAAGAGGGGGTGAATCAGTCCTTAATAAAACTTTCTCTATTCTACTTCAAACAACAAACATACACCCTCATGAGTCACATACAAGTATTCATCACAGTTAGATAAAGTTCATCAAGAAATACATACATATCATGAACACAAAATATATTCAGAAACCTTATTTATTGGTATTCAAATAAGATTACAACTCTTCAAATCAGATCACAACCAACTGATACTTCACCATTTTTCTTCACTCACATCCTCTTCATGAAACTCCAACTAGCTACTAACCTAGAAGAGACTTCCAAGGGTTTTGCTTTATAGCAAAGGTTTTCTTCAAAAGAAGAGAAAAGGGTTTTTTTCAAAATTCAGTTAATCTAAAGTTGTAACACCCTTTTAAAGAGAAAAACTTCATGAATATGAATCTTACTCTTCATTTTCTACTTGAATATTCAACTTCCTAGCCTTGAATTTGAATTGGGATAAGATTTTGTCTTCTTCTCAATAGGGGTTCATCTTCTGTTTTCTACCTCTATAAATTTTCCAAAAGTATTAAAAACTTTTATCCATGTGGTACATAGTCCCACGAATAAAAATCATTCTCTTGTATTCTTATAAACTCTTCACATTAGCCAATACATTCATTTAGGCTCATAGGTGTGCTTAAATCAACTTCTACAAACACAGTCTTGAAAAACCATCTAACTAGACCACTTCCACTCATCTTCATGACCCAAGTAATATTTTAAAAATTAATCTTAGGATGTACACTTTCATAAAAATTACCATCAAGATCCCACTCAATACTTAACACATTAAGAAACACCGGTTTGTAGGACTTTCGTGGTTGGTTTCAAAGCATCTTTGAATTTGGATTTCAAGAATTGAGCTTATACATAACTTAAATATCTTCATCATGATGAATAAAACCTATTAACAGAAATATCATGAAATATACTATCTAATCCACTTCTCATACTTCTCCAATTCTTAGAGTAAGGCTTCCAAAACTTGGATCTTTCCAACAGTTTGGTTGGTCTTGAAGACATAAAAACTAGTCTTCCACACATTGTGGTCAAACATCTCCAAAACACTTTTGAAACTTCCTATCACTTCTAAAACTTCAATTAGGATTCATAAAAAAATTCAGGAACTCGTGCCCTTAGGTCAAATGGAGATTTTATTTTCATTCTCATTTAGATAGGCTTCTCAACAAGCCTAATATAGAAGGTTTTGCTCATTGATCTCCAAGCAAGAATTCATATTTCTAAGCTAAACCAAACATCCTAAAACATAATATCAGACATCATTAAGATTACCAAATAAATAAATGTCATTGGTTCAACACAATTTGATATGGTTACCTTCATTCTTCTTCAATGGCTTCTCAAGACAAAGTCATTTTATTGGTAAGCTCAAATATGAAGCCATTACACTCACTTTCTCCAATTGAGTAACCAAATTGACTTCATGAAGTTTAATAAAACATTACCAAAATCATCCACCTCAAATTTTAGCAGGGGTTCCTTTGCAATTTTCTCCTGTACACTGAAATCTTCACAAAATACTTATTTTTCAGTGGGGCCCACCAAGCATCATGAACTGAAATCATAATGGAAATGTTCCCTGAGGATTCCTATACATGTTCACATATGTTTCAAGAAAAAAACATCAACTTAAGACACCTACCAAACTTAATTTTTCAAAAGTGGTCCAAACTGGGGTTTAGAGGGTTAGAAACATGTTCACAAAAATGGATAGAACTTCTAAAATAATCAACCAATCACCAAAATAATTTTTCACCATAATTTTATTTAAATTTACTCCATTTTGGAATGTTATGATTTATCCAAAGGAGGATCCACAAATTTTCTTGATTGGTAAGAAGTTTGGTGCTTAATTTATATACTTTGAAAAACCCGGCTATGGAAATACTTGCATAACCTATAAAATATCCATTCTCACCTTATAAAAATTTTCTCACACCTCAAGGAAACATCTATATAAAACTTTCAATTGTTATTTTTTTTGGTTCTTTCTACATCCTTCCATCCCATCTCATCTAGGTGCCCTTTTATCTCTGATTCTCAGCAGTTGAACTATGTTGACTTTGTAGAAGTGCATAAAATATTTCAATAACCACCTATGAGGAATTTTACACACCTTTTTTTTTTCATTATCACACTTTGGGTCAACATTTTACACATTTCTTGCTTGTGGATTAGCTTAAGAAAGCTCCATACTGACATGTTTCAGTCACATGAACTTTGTTTTTCTCTTGTAACTCTTTCTACACCTTCTGTTTCACCCCATAGTGCTCTAATATTACTTTTAATGCTTTGGTTTGAGTGAATTTTCACATTTTCTCTATTTATACCATATATTTGTATTAGGCCAAGGCCTAGAATGGCTTGACTTGACCCATACATTTCATGACTGGACCATGAGGACATGTTACGGGATCTTTGACACCTCTCAGTCACTTCATAGACCTTTTTGACCTTCATACCATCTTTGAGAGACTCAAGCCACACATATGCACCTTTGGAGATCCATAGATCACCTAACCAACATACATAGATCACCTACCCAACATACCTAGATCATCTACACCAATGTGACATCAATGGACTTGACATCAATGAAAACACAAGTGACACACTTTTCCAACATAATTAATTTTCCAACGAATTCCTGAAACTTTATGGATCAATTTTCACCACTTTAGGAGTCATCAAGAGTCTTGAGTTAACCCTCCATGTATGCACAAACCTCACAATAACTCAAGATTTGTCGATCATTGACCTACCTCCTTTATTTTCCCTTTATCTATCAAGATGTTTCATTGCTAAAGTGGGTGGTTACTTGTCTTCTGATTAGTCTCATATGTTGCTAAGAATAAGGTATGGTACTCGGTTTACCATATAAGTTGAGCCAATATTTTCATATCAAGTTGATTCGTATGACACATTCCCTCTCCAAACCAATTTCCTAGTCCATGAAGGCCAAGAACAAGTTTGAGATTTAGAAGAATATCCTATCCCACCTCATATACCTTATTTAGTGCTAGATGAGTGGGAAAAAAGGCATCATAAATTTGATCCATATGCTGAAGATATTGAAGCCTTTATAACTTTACCGGGAACTTATTACATCCTTGAAGAAGGAGTTATGTTTCTATGCGTGCTCAAACAAAATAAAGAAAAAAAATTTCTATGGAAATTTTACTTTTATGGTTCTAGAAATAGGAATGGCACAGTGTAGGTGTTGTTCTCATTTCTCCCAAGGATGATAATTTCTTCTTCACAAACATGTTTTAATTTGCATGCTCCAATAATATAGCAAAGTATGAAGTGTTAGTGCAAGGTCCTCTCATTATTGAAAAGAAAGCATTAGGGCCTTGTGGATTTTTGGGATATAGAATTGGTCATTAACTAGGTCACAAACAAGTGTGAAACAAATAATAAGCTTTGTAAAGCTTATAAAATTAGAGTTTGGGACCTTCTTGAGAGCTTTGATGCTTTAAATCTGTAGGTGGTCCGAGGAAAATGAACACAAAATCAGGTCATATGGCCGTGTTCAGTTCCCAGAGTTCACCTGCTAAGGAATTTATCAAAGGAAACACACAACATGTCAAAATGGTGATTATGACATCTATCCCGAGATAAAAATACTAGTGGCAAGTGTTTGTCTTTGACATGAAAATTGTCTAGTTTATTCAAAATGAAGTTGAGTTCTCTTCAAGCATGCAAGATGACTTACATGACAACTATGGTGACCAAGTGATTAAACTCAAGAAAATAAGTTTCCTAAAGGGTTGGTCACATTAGAGAAAATATTTAGCCCTGATGATTAGTTCAAGGGTAAATAAAATTATATGTGCACGACACAAGAAGATTGTTCCCCAGTCATTATTGTGTGCAACAAGGAGTTTTTGCTGAGTAGATCTTGTGTGTATGATGAAAAGTAGGATTTCATATTTGTGTCAGAAATATAGTGATATCTTCTCATGGGAATATGAAGACCTCAAAGGATTTGATCCAAGTGTTGATCAACACTCCATTGACCTTGATCCTAACATTAATCCCATCAGACAAAAGCATAGGCCAGTTAATCCAAGAATAGAGCCCCTTATGAGTTGTCTAAAATCGTCAAGGAAAATATAATATTCCCTATCAAATAATCTACTTGGGTCGTGAATCTTGTTCCAATGCACAAGAAGAATGGTGAAATCATACTCTACATTGATTTTAGAGATTTGAATAAGGAAATCTTGAAGGATCACTATCCTTTGCCTTCTATGGAGAAACTTCGTAGATTGTGGTGGTGCACAAAGGTTTTCCATACCGGATGGGTATTCTAGCTTCAAAAAAATTATGGTCAAGGAAGAGGATCAATTAAAAATGGAGTTTACAACTAGATGGGGAACATATGTATATCAAAATATTCCCTATGGTCTTTCAAATGGAAGCGTAACATTTTAATGTGTCGTGGACATTGCCTTCAAAGTTTATATTAATGATTTCATATTGGTTTACCTAGATGGCATAAATTTCTTATCAAAACATAGCGCATATCACTTGGCACACTGGAGAAGGTTTTGAGAGATGCATATAATTTGGGGTATCTCTTAATCCCGAGAAGTGCAATTTTGTTGTGGCATAGGGAAAGCCTTTAGGCCATGTGGTTTTAATATATGGAATCGGTTTTGATCATGAGTGTGTTTCTGTCATCCTTTCTCTCTCCTTACCAAAGACACAAGAAGGCCTTAAATTCATTCCTAGGAAAACTATACTTTTTAGGCACTTCATCCCTAACTTTGTGGGACTAGTAATGCCCATCACTCTCATGCTCAAAAAGGACACAACCTTCAAATGGAAAGTAGAAAAAAAAGGAGAGATTTAACAAGATCAAGAAGGAACTCATCAATATGGATTACACCAAGGATTTCGTCCTCTATGCTTATGGAGCTGATGCGATTTTTTTTTATCCTAGCACAAGAAAATAAACAAGGGCTAGAGAAGCCAGATGATTTCTTTAGTCGAACACTAAAGAATTACAAGTTGAGATATATTCACACAGAGAAACATGGCTATGCCATCATGCATTTTCTTAAAAGGTTAAAAGTATGCTCGCCATAAATCATATTAAGGTGTTAGTTTCACACTTATGTGAGAGAGAATTCATCATGGGGGCTGAAATCGGTGAGAAGAGAGCAAGATGGGTGACCAAAATCATGGAATATAATGTGACTATAAAATCCAAAAAATTGGTTACAAGCACCGTTCTCTATAAGCATCTTGTTGAGGATGCATAATGCGAACCTGAGACCTCATTGTTTATTAATGATGAACTCTCATGCACTAAATTTGAATAGAGTCCAAATTTTAGTGCACATAGCTGGATAAAGGAAATAATCACATTCCTTTCCTTTGGCGCATATCCTCTTGGTTTAAACAAATCAAAGAGGAAACATCTAAGATTGTAGTCTATTCCATATGCCTGATTGATGGCACCCTCTTCAAAAGAAATATTGACGGCATAGTGTTGAGGTGTATTGATGGCACACAAATTGACAAAGTGTTAGTAGAATTTCATGATGGATTCTCTGGTGGACACTTCTCTTCTAAGGAAACAACAATGAAGATCATCAAAGAAGGATAATTTTGGCCTACGCTATTTTTAAACACATAGAAGTGGGTAATGAAATGTAAATAATGTGCTTTCTTTGCAAGAAAAAATAAACTAGAAGCACTTCCAATTTGACTAATCCAATCAGATCAACCTTTTGCATAATGGGGTCTTGAATTCATAAGCATGATCAATACTCCTTCGAGCACTAGGTAAAAATGGGTGATGACAGCTACAAATTACTTCACTAGATGAACAAAAGCTATCGGGCTCAAGGAATATACTGATTCGGTCATCTTGAATTTATTGAGGGCATCGTAACAAGGTTTAGCATTCCTCAAACCATTATCTCTGATAATGCAAAGGCCTTCCTTGGTACTAAAATTTCCAATTGGGCACGAAGCCTTGGAATTTATTTAAATACTTATTCTAACTATTACCCCCAGGGTAATGTATTGGTTGAGTCCACTAACAAGAACTTGATCAAAATCTGAAGTGGAAAATGAATATCAACTAGAGGTAGTGGCACACAAAGGTCTCGCACACACTCTCAGAAGACAAAATCACGATGAAAAAGAAATAGATACTTTACCATATAAACTATTTTATGGAAAGGAATCCAAAATTTATTTATCTCTTGAGTTTTCTTCATTAGAGCTTTCAAGTAGTTGGATTTTGAGGGTGCGGATCAAAGAGAAATCAGAATGGAAAATTTGGTTGAACTTGAAGAATTAAGGAATTATGTCTTAATCAAGATAGAACAACATCAATAATCAACAAAGGAGTGGTTTGATAGAAAGGATAGGCCTCAAGCTTTCAAATTTGGTGACTTAGTTTTAAAATGGGATGTTGACAGAGCCAAACTAGGGTGTCATTCAAAGTTTGATGCACGTGGTGTGGCCCCTACATTATCGGTTCGTGTAAGGAGGATAAATATTTTGAGTTATCTCATCTTGATGTAGGTCTACTATCAATCCCACTAAATGGGATTTATCTAAAACCCTTCCATTAATTCTTCTGCTTAATTTAATAATAGTGTAGTTTCATTCCTCTAAGTGCACTATGTGCACATTGTCTTATTTATATATATTTATTTCTTCTTGCATGTACCGATGTGCACTCTTCATTTTCTTCCATATGTTAGTTACCTTCCAACAGGTTTTATGTAGTTTTGCAATATTCGAATAGAGTTTAGAAAGTGCTTCAAGTGACTTCATGGGGAACTTCTTGAAAGTTGCAGATCAGAATTTCATATTTTCATGTTGAATCCATGCTCAATGGAAGCTCCAAGATACTGATCTCCTTCATCTAGTAGGAAGATAGGCCCAAAATTTTCCAAATTGTTGTCCAAAATAACTCCCCTAGTTATTTTGGAAACCTACATCCCCATTCTAGCTCTAAAGTTCCTTTTTGGAGGTTGTGCGTAATTTAGTTATCCTCTTGGCTCAATTCCTTAGTTGTAATTCCTCACATGCTTATATGTGCTCCTCCTTTCTGTCCCTTCCATCTTCCTTACCTTTATCTTTATCTTTTCTATTTTTCCCTCGTTTCCACTCTCTACACGTTCTCCTTCCTCCCAACAACTCACACCTTGAACTTGCTTTCCAATATTTGGCTAAGTCATTCGCGCATTCCCTATGCCCCCTTTCCTTTTCTAGTAGCATGCATCATTCTTTTGATTGTCCCGCCTCACTTTCATACTTGTCTCCTACAAGTATGTATCCATTTATGCTAAGCATGTTACTTTTGTGCACCCTTCCCCTTCTTTCCTTCCGTGTCTCTCTCTTTGACATGCCCCTTCATGTCTTGTTCCATGCAAATTACTATGCCACATGGCATATGTCGACATTGAGTGAGATACATGCAACCAATCAAATCGTGTCGACTAGGCATTGAATCCCTCGTGAATAACTAACTATTGCATGACATGTGAAGAAACAACAAAGTAGGTATATGGTTGGTTTCCTTCAAATATTTCATGTGCTCCACATTTCATAATGTGTCGAGTGGCTTGTATACATTAGAACATGATAATGTTTATCGTAGGGCTTAGATTAGCGAATGGTTTATCTTATTCGAAAGTTGTTGATATGGGCTATAGTGTATAACATTCAAATTCAAAATGTTGGTGGGCTGGGTAGGTGAAAAGCATGGAAATTATTTTCATCCATTAATACAAAATCAACCACCATATTTTCTACAGATCTTGTCTCCTTCCTTCTTCCACAAGCTAGATCAAACATGGGGAAGCATATTTGTCAACTCTCCAAGTATATTTGCAGGCATTCAATGCTAATGTTGGTGGTTAAAATTCAAAATCTGAGTCCCCCTATTTTTCTTCCTCTTATCTTCATCCTTCTATAAATGTAAGATCATTGCTTATTATAAAGGGTTGGACTCTTTCATTTTGCATAGGTATTGCCTTGAATTTTATGTTACATACCTTTAGATATGGTCTTTACACATGGATATCAACCTCATACACCATTGTAACATATTGTGCATCTATGGAAGTAATAAAAAAATTATTGTGTGCCTACCTTCTACTTTAACCTATTTTTATTCTTCTTTATTTCATTTCCCTTATATTGTGTGTTTGTTCTGTCTTCTCACATCCCTTGCATCTCCTTTTCTAACTGTTTCCCATGAAAACAATTGTGTGACTACATCCGATCTATGATATACATGTCTAGCCTTTCTCTACGCATATTCCTTCATGTTTTCTCAAAGTTGATTGTGTTCATCCCCATTTTATTTCTGATGTTATTTCCTCCCTTAGATTAGTTTTCCCTTTCTAGATATTATTTTATGCCTGGTCCCTTGGCATTTTTAGCTTAGAATTCCCATTTCAGTATTAGGAGTAGCAGTAGCACTAGAAGTGAGTAGAGGAACCGACCTTTCTACGGAGGCTGTCTCAAGTGTAAAAGGCCCGTAACTTGGAGACAGTCCCATTATTACCTCAACAACTTATTTCAACCTAATCTGATATGGTTGCAAGTTTGAGCTCTATAGCTTGTATGTCTCCTTCAGTATTGGAGCTTCCTTTTATTCTAACATGCTATTTTTAGTTATAGTGTCAATTTCTATTAACCTAGATTTTTCATTCACTAAAATTAATCTAATTTTCTCTCTTCTTGTGTGGTTCTTGTAAAGTGTTCATCTCTTCTTATGTTAAACTTCCATAGCATTTCCAATGCAAGATAAAAGAATAAAATGATTTTAGTAAGTGGAATTTTCATTGCTAAAAGAAACAATGTTTATTATATATTTGGCCACCAAGTGGGACACACTATTATGATTTGACCCCTCAAATGATGTTTTAAACATTAATTCTAAGATAATGGAATCCATGCTTTCTCTCTCCCTACCTTCTTAAAATTAATCACTTCAATATTTCCTGGAAAGATTAAATTTTTAAGGAAATATATTATTAACTTTGTATGTGGGTGAATATCATCAATTTCATGTTGAAAAAGGTTTTATTATCAAGTGTATTACCAAAGGAAGAGATAAATTTGATAAAATCAAATAGTTGATTACCCATAGTCTAACTCTAATCAACTATAATTTGTAAAAAATATTACATTGGCTATATACTCTTAGGGGAAATGATAATTATATAATTCTAACGTATGAGAATCAAATTATGTTAGAGTAATCAATTGCATTTTCTAGTCAAACTTTGAAATACTATGAGCTAAATTATAACTTTTTGAGAATAAAACTTATGCACTAGTCATAGCTCTCTAAAAACTTAGGTGCATGGTTTTTAACAATAAAATTAGAATGTTTGTTACACACCCAAGTTTCAAATATTATATTATGATCGCAAAAAAAAAAATTAAATAGGGTATCTTGGTTCACAAAAATCGAGGATATTTATGAGGAAAATACATCCACAAAGATGATTAAAGGAAACGATCTTTGTTAACACCTTTTTAAGGATTTGTATTTCTCCCAGAGGTTTTATATTCCCAAGGGGAGAAGTTTGTAGTAGGAAAAGAGGTAAAGAGAAATTTGTTTTTAAATGTGACAAATTATTTAAATGTTTTTGAACTACCTAGGTGATTTTCTATGGATCATATGAGGCATTTCATGTTATCAGCTATTCCTTATTAGATAATTGATGGAATTTTCTTCAAGAGGGTCCTAGATGATGTATTACACATGTGTGTGGAGCTTGATAATATTTAGAAAGTACTTACATAATTCCATAAAGTATTATTTAGAGGTCACTTTGTATCCAAAAATACTACCACCAAGATCATAAGTGTTGGCTACTTTTGGCACACAATATTTGTGAATAGTTTTAGGTGGTAAGAGGGTATAAGGAATGTTTGTCTTTCACTAGCATAATGAATAATTCAACCCTACCCATCTAACCTATTTCTGCATATCAAACCCTTTCTCAATTTAAGTTGATTAGAATGGTGAATCCTCCATTAAGTGTAGTTCTTAGATGGGTTTTGACTTCCATATACTATTTCACTAGGTGGGTTATGGTTTTGCCATTAAAATAAGCCACAAAAAATATCTTTACAACTTTCTTGAAGGACTAGTCATAAGCTTTATATTTCCCCACACTATAACTATTCGATAATGCTAAGTAATTTGTGGGGAACAATATCATTGGGTTTTCCCTAACATATGGTGTGTATCTGAAAGCATATTCCAACTACTATCCTCAATGGAAATTTCCTAGATAATTATTCAAACAAGAACCTTGTGAGTATTATGAAGAAAACTTTGTAGGAGAACCAAAGGTAGTGGTGTACCAAAGTCATTAAAAATGCAATGGGATAATAGGAATACACATAATAGGTCCACTAGAATATTTCATTTCATGTTGGTATTTGACATGGAAGAAAGGATTCCATTCTCACTTGAGATCTCATCTCTTGAAAATAGATTACAGGATAAAATTGGAGCATCATGATGGTATAATAATTAGATTTTGATAACTTATGAAGTTGTGAGAAGTGGGAGATAAATAGAAGAAAATGTATGGATAAGAAACTTATTTTCAATATATGGTTTTGACAAGAAGGATCATCCCAAGAGGTCAAATAAGGAGATTATGTGTTGAAATGGGATGAAGAAAAATCCAAACCCAAGAGGCATCACAATTTTTATACAATTTGGAATGGTCAAATTCATATAATTTAAAGAGATAAATGTCTACTAATTGGAAAATATATATGGTGAGCCTCTACTTATCCCGATTAATGATATGTTCCTTATGCAATACACATATGTATGGTGCACGTTTTGTATCATATAAGATTATTTTCCTTCTTGTTTTCTTTTTTCTCTCTTCCTCTATTTTTTGCATAACATGTTCTCTTTCCCTTAAGATGTGTATAATTGGAATTTGTAATAAAAAAATTTGGGATCCATTCTTTTGGAGATTTTTTTAGAGGTGGGTACTTGTATATTTTGAGATAAAATATTTAAGGTGTCTCCAAACATCCTTGTTAATGGATTTGAGGTATTATCTAGAATCCATTCCTAATGTATTACCAAGGCTAATGATGCTCATATTTGGTAGGAAACTACCCCAATGAGCCATTAGAAGTGTTTCCAAAATAAGCTCATTGCTTTATTTTGAGAAACTAGATCACATCTTTCCCATTTTCTCATTATTTCAAAGCTTTCACGTCTCTTTTGAGTAGCTCAATAGTTTATGGAGATCCAAATGGTGTATGTGTGGTTATCTTAGGGAAATTTAGCTCTCATTGCATCATCAATCATTATTAGGTATCCCATAATGATTGATGATGCACTAAGAGCTAAATTTCCCTAACAAAGGCCTAAATGTCCCATAATCATTATTACATAATTGTTAACTCTTTGTCAACATTTTATCATCATAACAAAGGCCTTTAATATGGTTTAGAATGATAATTAATTATATTTCAAGATTTAATTAGTTTTCACTTGCCTCAAGTTTATTTACTCTCATCTAACCTTCATAGTGTTTACAATAATTTTGTGTTAATTTTAAGAGCTTGTAGTCTATAATTAGTGGATTAATAGTTATGTAAATCCACACAATTATGCATTGGGGTGCTTTCTAATGCCTTAATAGGAGAATAATAACTTAATAGTTAAGTTAACCACCTAATTTATAGTCTCTATGCATTTAAATATCAACCATGATTTCCACCTTAAGTTTTAAACTTTCAGATTTATCCAACATTTATGAAGTAATGGGAATCCTTGGTGTTTATATACAAAAACACTCCCTTTATATAGTGGAGAAAAGGCTCTGCATACTTGAATTTTTCACCAAAATACTAAAATAATTGGTTAAGGTATGAGTTTAGAGTAGAAATTATCATGCCACATGGTGTAATCCCTAAAACTTTGGTTCCCAGGTTGATCCAATGAAGTTAAAAAATGGCTAAGTATTGGTGATTAGTGGCAAACTAATTACGCCATGTGGCATACTTCTAAAACGTTTGGTTCCTAAACATATTTGGTTGATAAAAATAAAGGGGATTGAACATCACTTATATCATGGGATCCCCATGTGGCACTAAGCATTGGGTGCCAACTAGACTAATGAAATGTTTTTTGAAGTCGAGGTTTGAGATAGAGGTGAGGAAAAGAAGGCAACCGTAGATTCCATTAGTGAATAAAATGGTAGCATGTAGCATAAAATCAATGCACTAAATGACACATGTGGAATAATAATTAGCCATTAGATCATAACAAATTTGAATCCAAGGTAAAATAGGGATGATGGGTATAAATCATGAGCTAGTTTCCAATGAAATGAAACCACATAGTAGGTGTAACATTCTAAGTTGAACTTAACACTATCCTTACTATCACATGCATTAAAAGACATGGATTATTCCATAAGCAATAAAAAATTTCCATGTGGATGAATGAGGAAAATTGGAGAAGCACTATCTTTTAAAACCAAATTTTGGTCTCCAAGTTTTAGTGGTAGGAAATTGGCAAACACCAACATTTTTGGTCATATCTTTTGACTAGGGCCACCAAATAAAAAAATAGATTTTTTTTGGAAAGATATCTATAATTTAAATCAATTAGAACACATTTTGGTCCCTAGTTGTCTATTATTTTAAAGTAGTTTTGATTCAAATTTATCACAAATCATTTTTTTAGTAAATGCATAATTTAAGTAGATTAAGGGCTTGATTGATATCATTTCTAGATACCATTACCTTTCTTAAGTAGGAATTCCTAGTACACATTGATGTACCACCTATTTTCAAATATTTGATATTTGAATTTTGTTCTATTAGAGTATTTTGTTGTTGAGATTTAGATTTGAGTGTTTAATGTCTATAAGTACTTTTGAGTTGTTTATTGAGACCAAGGATTTAAATTGACACATTTACCTCTCCATCTCTTCTCCTTATTTCAATATAATGTAAAGGATTTTCATTTCAAATATTCCTCTTCCTATTTAATTTTAGGATACTTTATTTTTTAGAGCCAACTTTTTCTAAGTGTTTATCATCTATTTCTCAATCCCATAACTTTTCTAGTGCCTCTCCCATGAATTTATTAGATTATTCAAATTTTAAGACACAATATAAGCTTTTTATGCACCATAGAATCCCTTAATCATTTTTAAAAATATTTCATTCTATTTCTTTGTGTATATAGTGTGTTTTTATATTATGCATAAGATTTTGATCCATTTTGATGTCAAAACTAGGTAAGAGTGACCTGAATTTCTCTCATGTATCACCAAATTATTGTTTTATTTTTATATCTGTCTTTATTTTCCCATTACAAGTTCTAGGCTAATAACTATATTAGTGTTAGTGTATGAATAATATTAGTTAGGTGTGAAATCCAAATTTATTTGAAGGAATGATTTGTGGAATAAACAATTCCCACACTATAAAAGCATTCACATACTCTTCTCTACATTTTTAGGGTGTGCACTTTTGTAAATAAACAATATGTATATTGAAAATCTCTTCAAGTATAAATTCAAGTGAAGTGGATTAAGGGGTAAAGGTGGTGAAATTCAGGGGATTGAAAATTTTGGTTGAGATAGCTATGTTGAGGAAACCTAAAAATTTATTATAAAAAGGCTAATGAAGCTATGGGTGGATGTGAGGTGTGTTTTTTTGTTGATGAGTGTACACGGTTGAGTAATTTGGATAGACCTTAGAAAACTCCACTGTAAATTTCATGTCATATTTTTATTAGGCATGGATTCTGCCTTCCTTAATAATCTTGTTATCATTAATAATCTTTTATATATGTTAGAACAAACTACTAGAATTTTATATAATGCTTAATAAATCATTTCAATATTACATTTCCATAAGTTAGGATTAAAATGACTATTTTAGGAATTGATTTCCAAACGTACAATCAATATAAAAATAAAGACATGTTTTCTCCTACATTTTTGGGTTTGACTTCTGAACCACGAGCATGAAATTCTTAGAAAATAAAATTTTCACAAGATTTAAACACTCCCTAAAATTTACAATTTCTCTCTAGAAATAAGTGGTAAGTGTCCATTACCATCCATTCCTCTATTTCACAATCAAAACATTCTTTTTAGTTTCTAGAGATATATAATAATATTTTAGTGATACACAATCCCTTTTGAGAATTTAATTTTGTGTGGGTTTATGAACCTATTTTATATCTAGTCGTGGGAGGAAGTCATTTAATGTTGTGAAATCATTTTGGAATCACCTCGTTTTTAGATGTTATAGACGAATGAATAACATCCTACCTCCTCAAACATATTTAGACCCATTTTGATAATTTTGAACCATAATTATTTTCACTTTATCTCTATGGGAATAAATTTGCACCAATTTTATATCCACATTGTCTTATGGTGCTTATGTGGAAATTGGAAATTTTCACTGCTAGTTACGAAATAGTGCCTCTAAAATGATTGACACTAATCAAGTTTATATATTTTCAACTCCTTAGTTCTCTCACCATATAGGATAATATGTTATAAAATAATTCTCATTTATTGAAAAACTACTCGACTCCTTTTGTGGCCATCCCATACAAACTTTAGCTATTTTTAACCATATCTCTACTAAGCCTTCTAACTCCCCTTGGTAAATCTTGCCAAATATTATTAATATTGTTTTTTGAAATTTTTATTACCTTTAAACATTCTTATAAATTTATATAACTTTGAAAAGTGTTTGAAGATAACCAATTCTTTCTCTCCTCTCTCGTACGACTTAGAAATATAAAGGAAATATGAAATTATCCAAAAATAACAAACACATATTCTCTCACTCTCTCTCTCTTTCTCTCTCTATGTTCATTTCTTATATGAATGTGTAAAATGATTTTGAATATTTTGTAAAGGGCATGTATTAAATGAACAATTATATAGCTATATGGAAAAGGGGTGGATCCATGCCAACATCATGTTGAGCCATGTAATTTCAAGTAAATAATACATTGGAAAAAGAAGTAAATGTAATGTGTGGAATTTCCATGATTAATTATAGTAATTTAATTCAAAATTAAATGTTATTTGGATATGGGAAGAAATTAAATAATAAATATTGAATTGAGAGTGTGTTGGCAAAATATTTTATTAGGGAAAAATGGTGGGATTTAGCAATGGTGTGATTGAGACCGAGTCTCTTCTCTATTAAAATGTGGATACACCCTTCATTGATTAAAAAAATGAAAGGAAAATAAATATTTACACTAATCTATTCATAAGGTTTTGTGATTTCATCTGAAGGAAGTTATTATCAATAAAGGAAAAATAGGAGAAATGGATTAGGAGATGCAATAAAGGAAGATAATATGGGAAGGAAAGGAGAATAAATATATGTGATTTATGGTATGCAAGCTCGTATTCTTATTTTAATCACACAAGTATTAGTTATCAATAATTACCATCTATTAATTTAAAATGTAGGAATACAAATATTTGATTACTAATTGAACATAAAAAAATATAATAATACAATAATACAAAATCACAACACAAAGTTTGAATGTATCTATTTATTGACTTTCTTATAAAAATATGTTAAATAAAAATATTTTGTACCATTTTCTCCAAAATTTATAATCCAAAAACTCCCTTACAATAACCTATGATCACATATTTATTCAAAAAATCCCCAAAAATAAGCTTACACGTGGCCTTAACAAATTTAAAATTTATAATAATAATGACTTACAAGTAAAATTTTACTTGGCTTCAAGTTGAAAATATCAATATGTACTCCAATTTTAAATTTTAAAAAGTCAATTAACACTTTATTAGATCCAAAAAATTGGAAAATTAAATTTACACATACAACTTAGAGAATTAAAACTTAAAATTAAAAAGTACACAAAAATACGTGCATGACCAAAATGACATTATGCATATTATTAATTCTCCTTTTATATCTATTCACTCTCATCATCCCGTAATTCAACTTGTCTAATGTTGGTAATCATTGATATTTTCTATGTTAAGTGCCAAAACACTTGGTGTGTCTTATATTCCCTCTTTGTTGAGGACTTGTGAATATTTTGGTGCATATTTCACTCTACCTACCTACATCAATCATCCATGATATAAGATATTGACACTTATTTATATCCTTCTTAAATTGTCAAAAACATTTTTCTATTTTATGATTATATCAACTAAATAATAAGAACCAACATTGGATTCTCTGCTACCAGTTTTATTGATAAAATATTATAACAATAGGAAGGGGCACCAGTGTTGGAATCAAAATTCACTAAGGGGAGAGGGTGAATATGTGACCTTACAAAACTTTCTTTCAATTATTTTCTATCATTAAATAAATATCAACCATAGTGATCTTATAATGCAAACAAAACTATTTACAAGAACATGAAATAAGAGATAACACACATATATGAGTGGGAAACCCTCAAGGGAATAAAAATCACTAATAAATTTTTCAAAAGGACTAATTTCCTATAAATGATTGTAAAATATCAAATTATGTTAAGCACCCATTCAACTTAGAGCACCAACCCCAAATAAGTTAAACACCTACTTAACTAGGTTTTAGTAAGCACCAACTTACAAGGAAGCACCAAATCCATAAGTGACTCAACAATAAATCATCCAGAATTTATTTTTTCTCCTTCTAAACCCTCTATGTATTGATCAACAAATGATGACCATCTTTCTTCCATTCTACTCTTAATCACTCTTCAAATTGCATGTTATGTTGCTTCAATCATCAATCTTATTCACCTTGATATATGAATGTAAAAATTTAATTTCATAGGTTGACCACATTTATGATATTAAACATGTAAAAACTTTTATCATGGTATAAAATACCTACTATTCAAACATGCACTATATTTCACTCATTCACTCTCGCACATCAAATAGGCCTAAAACTTCCTTACATATATACATGATTCGTGAACATATACCACTTGATCGGTTATACAAACCTAATACCACTTATGTTTCTCATACAATAAGCCTTATAACATCTTATAAAGATGAATTAATCATAACTTAAATCTATTTTTGTCTCCCATAACTCAACTATGCCTTTTACACCTTTAGGTCTCATCAAGACCTAATTGCATTAGGTATTCTTATATAATGACACAACATGATATTATTGGGATGAAATAGAATTCTCAAAAATAAAAAAACATTTAAAATAAATTTTCTTTGACTTGGAATGACCTCCTCCATGTTTTATCAGCTATGCACCTTGCATTCATGCCATAAGGCTCTTTACGAACAAATCTATCAAATTAACTCAAAAATCAGTCATGAGAAATTGACCTCATAAGATCACTTAGAGACTGGACCATGTCTAAAAACCACCATAAACATTAATAATGGGTCTCTAATGTATTATCCCATCCATTTATTCATCTTTGCCAATGTAAATTTTGAGATCTACACAAACTTCATGACAAAATAGGCATGTACATGCACATTTTTTTCTCTCATATGACTAACCACCACCAATTGGAGGTACACTGAGAGAGGTGACTACATTCCCTAGTAGTTTATTTGGAATTTTTATTCCATTTTTATATTTTTTATAAAAAATATTTCTTATCGAGTCCTTGTTAGGGTTTTAGGGAGGTTTTGACAAGTTTTGGTGTTAGTGATTGTTCATAAATGATAGGAATTAGAATCCAAAGATAATTACTCAAATTATTATCTAGGACCATTCTCCCATCTCTCCTAAATACATATTGTTCCCATATAGATGTTTTACATGCCTATGAGCACTTGAAAGTGATTATTGGGATTGAAACCCTACTCTTGTGATCTCAAGATGGCCTAAAATTAACTTTCTTGAAAAATCCTTCAAACCATGAATTAAATATACATTAATATACCTAACACAACTTATATTACCTCTTTTAAATCTCACGTATGCATTCTTACTCTAAAAAAATATCATTATGACTTATTAGTTTAGGTAGGGTTTAGGAGGGTCTAGGTGTAGACTCGGAATGGAGGCTTAAACCTATAGGTAGAATCTCGATTACTTTGCACATTAATACCATGATCAAATAGTTATAAAAATAATTCACACGTTTTCTACCATCCATTACTATTCTATCTCTCTTCATGCCTCATGAAAAGGTTTCATATGTACTTGACCTTGAAAATACTTCTTCAACAATGACCTACATTTTGCAAGTTGGCCTTGAAAACCTTCAAGTTGTATTAAAATTATCTCTCATTTCTCTCCAAATTATATATCTCTCCTCAATATGACATCATAAACCTTTGACATCAATGAATCATCAAACTTTTACATCAACAAGGCACATCATAGACCTTTGACATCAATGAAAATAATCAACAACCAAGTCATTGTCATTAAAGATACAAGATATTTTTTCAATAATTTTGGTAATATAGTTCATATATTTTATTCCTTTTATTATTTCCTCTCTTAGCTTGACAATGAATTCATTTAAGATGTGGAAACAAAATAATGGCAACATCATGAATCTCAAAATGTTTTCCATGTTCCTTTTGTCATTATTCCCTTTTAATTAATATGTAAAAAAGGGTTCATGGGACCCTACCCCATTACAAAGATATGAATCTAACATGAAAAAATAAAAAAGAGACCAACCATGCTCATAAGCATCCCGATAACAACAATGAAACTAAAAATAAACAAACAAAAAAAAGTCTTCTTATATAAACGAGGGGCACAATAAGCCAAAGAAACACCATAGAACCCAAAAACATTAATCCATAGTATTCAAAACATCCTTCAATTCGAAAAATGACTCATTACTCCTTGTTTGATAAGGACATATAGATTAATATTTTCAAAAGGTTCCAACATGGGAAAATATTCCTTCTATATATCAACATCTTCCTCAATAATCTATTCAAAGTGGCCCCAATAGATTAATATTAATTCTTTCTTTTGGAGTACATAAACACCATGGATACAGTGGTATCTTTTCCTTGTGAAATGATTTTATCAAACCAATCAATAGTGGCATGAAACAAGTTATCAATTATTTCTACCAGAATGATAGTATTATAATCAAGGAAGGTAGGGGGAGGACGAAGATGATTGGATATGATGAATTATTTTATGAATAATGGTAGATATTTGATCCACCTTATCTCTTATTTTATCCTTTTTTTCCTTATCCTTTTCCATTTTATTGAATAAGGTTCCAGGGGGAAAATTTACATCCTACTTTTATCCTTCCCTTATGATCCTCCCCAAGTGGAATTAGGAAATATGATAGTCTAAAGTTTATATTTCTTCTTAATTCTTACATGTGGGATAAACTTCCACTTCAAAAAAATTCTCATCACCATTATCCATTATAATCCAAGAAATAATTTTTGGTTTCCTCTTTTTTATAGAAGATGGTTATCTTTGCTCTATGGCACTGAAACCAATATCCTTCATTACGACCTTGTTCTTCTTCTTCTTTGAAGCTATATTGCTTAGTTAGCTAATAAATTATGGGTTTCCTTAAGCTAACCATAGTTTTAATGTAAACTTTATTTTGTCAAATCCATCGTGCTAGGGTTTGATAAATGAAGATTCAAAATAGAATGGGGAGTAGTTGAAGACATGATGGTTTGGTAAATAAGGCTGACTATAAAAATAACATGTTGGGAAGATGATATGACCATGGAACTAGATGGATTAAGATGAGGAAAATAATGTTGAGAAGGTGAAAAGGAGGAGGCGGAAGATGAGTGAATACCCTAGGAGAAAGAACCAACTTTAGAGATGGTTGTTCCTTAGGGGGAAAATATATTGAAGTAGGGGAAATGTATATTAGAGGAGGGGAAACAATATTGGAACATAGAGGAGGAGGCATTGATAACATAATGGTTAAACTAAAAATAAATATTGTGAAGTATTTATAATTATATCATGAGATAGAGGGTTTAATTCAATAGTTTATACTTGTGTGTGGGGGCTTCATAGACTAAGGTGTACTCTAGGTCCTATTGCTTATCCTTAAAATATTGAATTTTATTCCTATAGGACCTTATTTAATGATCTCCTAACATTTTCCTTTGTTGGTTTCCAATATGGGTTGATCATCTTTGGGGGAGCTCACACGTTATGTTGTGATGACTCCTCTTCTGGCCAATGGTCACCTATTTTGGAAGAACAACCTACATCAAATAAATTTCTTTAAAAATTAGTTTTTCCCTTTTAAGGTTTATTACATGGTATTTAATACAATTAAAAGTTAGTGTCATCACCATTGTTCTTTCATCCTCTAGAGAGGTGGATTCCACCTTAGTACAATCCATGGGAGAAATAGGCCTAAGTTATTATTAGGCTTAGACAATATTGAGTCTATAACATGTCCATCATCAATCATTCCCTTAACAATATTAGCTAGATCAAAATTTAATATTTATTGCAAGGTAAATGCAAGACTAATCTCATTTCTTTATTTTTGTTTCATTTCCTCAATCCATATAGTAATACTCATAATATGGTACATGAACATGTTAAAATCCCAATATGTCATTTATTGCACCTTAAATATCAAACGATGTCCTTTGTTGGAAATATAAAAAAGTGACCACCATAAGAACTTGTATCTTAGTGTTTTCGGTTGTAACAACAAAGGTGCATATGTACCTACTTATTGGTATTGAGAAATATATCCCAACATTGTTCTTACTAGATAAGTACTTGTGTACTTCAACGAGTTGGTGTACGAATTCCATCAAAATCCATTTATTATTGCAATATTTTGGTAAAAGTATGGTGAACCTTCAAAGCCACATACCCATATGTACGAGAAAGTGGGGACTAGTCTAATAATGACCCCACTTAGTGATAGTGTTTGATGCCTTAACATAACACAATGTGTTTACCAAGTTATAAATTATATTTAAAATGATGTGATAAAAGAAAGCATCATTGATTTGGAAAAATTGTTAGTTACTTTTTGCAAGTGGGAGTGGATAAATTTTATCAATTTTCAGATCTCCCATAAATGTAAATCTCATAATTAACCTTGTTCTAGAAAAAACATATACAAAGTAAATTTTATTGTAAAATTTGTTGGTTGTTTGTATTGCATGTGATTGCTTATGTATAGAATTTTGGATCAATTCAAACCAATAAATATATGCTTGTATTATTTTAGGATATGGATGCAACATTAATACATCCATTCATGAAATTAATTGGCTCTTGGATTAACCACCACTCTACTCAAGAGTGTTATATAATCAATTATCTACTAAACAAAGAAAAATATTTGTATGTAGTCATTTTTGTACCCTTCACAGAACAAGAAAATCCCATCTCGCATATCGACCTATCACCCAATGAGCATTGGGTGATCACCCAAGGCATGCACTTTGAGTTTCTCCTTTATGTGAGTTTTGTGAGAATGCATCATCTTAGAACATATAATCAAATACAAGATAGAAAAGAGGTAAACCACATTCTTATGAACTTAGGAATAGCTATCATCTCATTGTATTGCAGGTAAGAGAAATAACAAGAAGCACATGCAGATGATTCATACAGAAAAGAAATGTATAAGTATTGAACACATATGATTTATAACAGAGCATTATATTCATACTATCAAGTTAATAACCCACATTATATCCCTTGAGGTCATAACATATCCTCATATAATTATGTAGAGCCAATTCATGCATCAAAACTATATCATGTTCATCATATAAAAAGAAAAATGAGAACCCATCCCCTTATGTGCTAAACGCTCACAGAGCTCTCCTAATCCCTAACCCATAACATCCTCCATTCTGTTTTCGTAGGGCTTTTCCTCTCTTCCACTATATCTACTATATATTTTTCTTCTATCGGGTGCTTGTATATATGGCCTTAGCACCTACCGTCATGCCTTCCAAAAGTTATAGATCGGTTGCCAAGTGTTGAAGTGGTCCTCCATAGAATTCTACCTTTTCAGATCCAAGATTTCCATTCCTTGTAATGATTTCTTCTAGAACCTTCTATCACATGCCTTGAATATTCCCTTTTTTTATCAACAGTCACTAGACTGGCACATTATCCATAAGGGTCATGCTTTTCTTGTGTGTTTCCTGGGGTGCTAAATGTGTCTAAGTACACAACCCATTTTACCTTGTGTGTGTGTCATGTCTTCTGTTAAAATCTACTAGAACCCTTTCCCTATGCACCTTCTTGTACTTAGCTGATATTTTGGGGCCCAACATCACCCCAAACTATGTCTATTCTCCATCCTCGAAACACTCTTCAATAAAGAATTAAAGAATGGTGGATCCTTATAGATGGTTGGAATGGAAGAATGAAGGAATGAGAATTGGGGAAAAGAATGAAAGAATGGGGAACTTTATTTAATTATGGAGGAGGAGAGGGAAATCCTTCCTTAAATCAACTTAGAATTTCCCCAAGTGTCAACCTCATTCTAAACTTATTGATGAAAGTCACCCACCAGGGAACTCACCTATTCTAAACTAAGCTCCTCTACCTTAGCGCTCGTTGTCTCAGAATCTTCTCCAGCTATTTTCCAAAATCCTCGAGTGCATCCATCCTTCAAGTGATTTGAGGGTATAATACCTTTTGAGTTCTTGATTGAGCCCTGCAAGGTCTCAATGGCCTCTGATTTATTTTCTACCTCGGCTAGGATTTTTTCTTGCTTCACCCTATTCCCCTTGTTCTTTTCCTAGAACTCCTTGAGTTCCACTTCATGGGTGGCAACTAGGATACTTGCCACTCTTTATTTGTGGATTTGTTTACCTATTCCTTTATGAGGCTTGGGGTCCTTTGCTCTTTTGTAACTTCTTCCCCACCTACCCCCTTTCCTTGGGTTTCATCTTCTTCTTCATCCTCCTTCTCCTCATCTCCTTTATTATACTCCTCATCCCCTTCTTCTTCAGAATCATGTATCTCATAGATGGGATGGTCTTCACCTCCTAGTTCATCTTCATCATCATCCCTATCACTAATGTAGGCATCTAGGTCTTTTGTTTCTTCTGAATCGACCTCATCCGTCACCTTTTTCTTCTTCCTTATTGGGGATTCCAGTACAGGATTCTTCTCTTTATTTTTCTTCAAAAGGTGATTTCTTTCTTGGAAATTCCTCCTAAGTGAGGGGCTCTTCATGCTCCACCACCTCTTCTTTTGGGGTTTTTCCATGACTGGGTACTTCTTCCTCCACAAGTAAGTATTAGGCTTAGCGCTTGTCTCCAACATGTTTACCGTCTTTGTAGTTTAAACACTTGGTTCCTTCTACACCTCTTCTCTCTCTCTTTTTCTAGGCGTGGCCTTCTTCCAACCTGTAGGTTTTTCAAGAATGGAGACATCATTATCCAAGTAATCTCCTTTTTAAATTTAGGACTTATGCATAGATACACCCTTGTTGCGTTCCTTCCTAGAATTGGCAGCATCAAAGGCTTCATCATTTGTATCTCATGGGAGACATACCTCTCCACGTATGTGTCCTTCTTTAGGTAGACTAGATTCTGGCACAGCTCGCAATGGTCTACATCTACCTCACTAAGGTCAAACCTTAGTCTCTTGGCCTCCTTGAATCGATTTACTCTAGCTTGGAAGTATAACGCGGTGAAGGAGAAGGGTAGTTTGCACCATGGAATCATGTTCCCATCTATCATCATAAATATGCCAATGCAGAAGTATTGGTATACTACAAACTTTGCCTCTCCACTTATGAGTGTGGGAAACTACTCTAGGATCCTCCACTCAACCCCGAATGCATCATGCATTCAATTATAATATTTCTCTAGGTGCACCTTGTGAGTGATTGTCATGGTTTCACAAGTATATTTTGTAAACCTTTTTGCGAGCAAGGGATCCTCTTCTAGATACTCCCAAACAAATTTTTCTAGCCCATCAGGCACTCCAATCTCTGAGAACACAATAGTGAGGAGGACATTACCAAAGAGTATCTTCTCTCCCTCTTATACACTACTTATAATTTCATCTGCGATGAAATTAGAAAAGTTGTAGATGGTCCCTTTTGATATCTTCGGCATATGTTCAACCATGCCTTATTTACTTATGTTCATTGTTCCTAGTCATTGAGTTTCGTGATTGTTGGTCCGAAAATCTGTCGCTGGACAGATCTATGGATAGACGAGCCAACAGTGTGCAGGGCATAGCCCCTCTTTGAGTCAGCAAAGTGAAACTGGTTTATTGCTATTCTACCAGCAGGAATCTATGCAAGTCTCACAGATTCTGCCTTCGGGGTTTGGGATCTCATCCCAGTAGGGGTGTTTCCGACTGCGAAAAGAAAGGAAAGGAAGAGGGAATGAAGAAAGAGCAGGTCCGAAGGAAGAAAAGAAATGAATTCCAAAGTAGAAAGGTCAGAAGATTTATGTTTTGGGGTTGGTAGTAAACAGAGCCAAACCTACTTGCATAAACAAACAAAGCAATACTGATGATGAATAAATAACAAAAGAGTAGATATGAATCTAACAGAATAAACACATATAGATCTAACATAAGAAAGGTCTTATGCATAACACAGCTATTCAGACAAAGTCTCAATATTTGTATTATTGTTTTCTTCTGTTACAAGAAAGCTCAAAGTATTTTTCTTCACTTCTATTTCTCATCTGAAAGATATCCATCCATCCCACAATACTACAAGTATTGGAGTATTTATAGAAGAAGAAGAGAAAAGAAGGCCAAAAGGAGCCAACAACTATTTACAAAGATATTTACAAAATATCTAAAAGTCATGTTGACTTTTTACAACTTGATGGATGACATCATCCCATGATGCAACATGGATGATGTCATCATTTGTATCAACATACTCCAGATATTTCCAGAAAGGTGAAGAAGAGAAAGAGAAGAAGGAGAAGAAGAAGAAGAAGAAGAAGAAGAAGCAGCAGCTATTCGTCATCATCATCCTACGGCCGAAAGGGGGTGGACGGCTTTTGTTGCTCCTCAGGTGACGAGATATGGAACTGAGAGCGGTATTCCATGAACTTGTTGATTATTGGCCCTAGTTGATCCTGGGAAGGATCCTTGTGCCTATCACTTATCACCTCACAAGTCTCCCGCTCATCTACGAGCTTCTCTGGGAGTTTGGAATAGTCCTTTTCTACCTCAATGAGGAACCCGATGAAGTCCCTACAGGCCAGCAGGTTGTTGATAGATTTTGTGTCAAATGTGACCTCTGGCCCGTTCCTTGAGAAGCGATCTCCTTGAAGATCCGGGTGGTTTCATCAGCTTTCCTTAAAGTGAAGGAAGGAGTAAGTAACCCTGGCGACATATTAAGAACAATTCGTTCCATTTGGTGCATCGCATCCAGGGCTTCTTCCTTGACTTTGTCAATCTTTTCTAGAATAAATTCTAGCTGATCCACCCGAGTAGTCCAGAGTGGACATGATTTTGTTGAGGGCCCTTAGATGGCCGAAGGCCGAACTTGACCAGATCTTCGACTGAACAGTCAAACATTTGTTGGAAGGTCTCGTGTTGCAGTCTGGCATGTTCCAACTCTTCTGATATGGGCCCTGCTAATGCTTGGAGCTCTTTATTCACCTTACTGATGTTCAGGTACAAGTCGGAGAACTCGGCGATCACTTTTTCACTGTCTTTGAGGATTTGGCTCCTCCAAGTGGAAACGGCCATACCCTGCTCGCCGATTTTGGCATATTCATTAATTTTCTCCTGGCTGAGAAGCTCAGAAGTCTCGGCGGCAGTTGTAGGAGGTGCATTACCCATCTTCTGTAAGGCTTGGAGCAGATATTTGTTTTGCTCCTTCAGTTGCCTTTTCTCTTCCTTGATTTCCTGAAGCTTTTTGCAGAGGGCGTCAACTGCAGAAAGAGCCTCCCCCTGAAGACTTTCAGAAGATGTCCCCATTGTGACTTGGGTCACAGTAAAATCTGTCGGAGACAGATCCTTTTTCTCTTTGAGGGGATTGGGGTATGCGATTTCCATAACTCTCTCTCCTGTAGCACTTTGAGAGAAGCGCGTGACAGGCTTCTGCTTCTTCGCCCCCTTAGATGGGATTACGGAAAAGTCCATCGGAGCGATGGGAACTTTCCTCTTTCTTGACTTAGCTGGCTCTTTGAGAGATCAAGTGGACCTATGGTAGAAGGACCGAAAAGAGGAGGGGGCAGCTGCAGTAGAAGAGGGGAAAAACGTGGAGACACGTGGCGGCGGCATTGAGAGAATAGCCGAAGAAGTGCCCACGGAAGGAAGGGAAACTGCAGCTGTGGAAGACATAGGAAGGGAAGGGAGCTCGGAGATGAGGGAAGAAATGGAGGAGGACAGATCAACGAGGGAAGAAAAGATAGATGAAGAGGCGGGGAAACAGTAGAAGAAGGGGAAGAGGACATGACCAAAGGGATGGTCGCTTGAGTCGCTCGAGGAGGGGAAGGAAGAGAAGAAGAAGGGATGGAAGGGACCTCGGTTGTTGTGGCAATGCCGACATCCTGAGTGGATGGGCCTATTGGAACTTCCTCTTCTGCTTCTTTCTCTGGTGAATCCAGAGTTATTACCTGCTCGGGTGCCGCGGAAGGAGGACTCTCAGGGGCTTCTTCCTGAATGGCACTGGATTCACCTTCTACGCCTTTGCCCTTACCTTTAGGCTGCTTTTTGGATCATGGAGGTGCGTTGCCCAATGGGGATGTTGTGAAATCAACCCCGAGGTAGATTAGGCCATTCATCCGGCACCAATGTTCTGTCCTACGCAAAGTCTCCTTGACCCTTTCCTCAATTGTCTGAGGGGCCTTAGTTCTATCAATGGCCGGAAAGGGCCAATTGTCCCCATCTGTGTCAGTATATACCTTGTCTACTTCATCTTCCGTAGTTTGGAAGCCTTTGGGGACAATGGCTACCCCATATTGGATGATTTCTGCCAATGCTAGGTGAGAATGATCCTTCCTTCTGAGCTCCACCTCATGGAGGACGTCAATATAAATATCCTCGATCTGAGGAACATGGATTGGATCAAGTTTCACCCTTGGTAGACAGCTCCTTGGGTCGAAGGTAGGCCTGGCTGGGAAGTCATGTTTCAAATTGAGTAACTCCAGCTCTGCGAACATCTCCTTCGCCTTGTGGTGGGTAGAGCATGTGTATCGGCCTACTGTGAGGGGGAAAGGAGTTCCACCCTTCTTTCTTTTAAGGCATTTCTCGTGATATGTGATTAGCTGCCTTGACAGTTCCAGCAGAATCAGCTTAGGTCCAGCATACCTTGGTAGCCTGGTTGGCTCTCCCAAAAAGTTGGCAGCCCTTAGATAGGTGAATGTAGGAAACTGGGTGAACAAGGCTCCCCATTTCTCGTGGCTGCCACTATGCTTTTGGTCGTGCGACCATAAGTCATATTCGGCCTGAGCAGGCAGATGATGTGGTAGAAGAATGCATCATTGATTTTGGTGAATTGGGAGATGCTATTCTCCAGCCTCAATTCTGGATAATACTCGTATATTTTGACCTGAGGCCAAACTCCACTCCGCGTCAGGCCTGGATAGTCCCTCTCTGATGCTGCAGCGTAGACCACGTAGGAGTTCATATGAAATGTCCCCGTTGTGCTGAATTGTTGTAGCTGCTCAGAGATTGTGCTGCTTATAATCTCTCCCCAGCAAAAGCGCTGATCAGGCATATTCTTGTTCATGGTTTCTAAGTACCGCAACATCCATTTATGGAAATAATGGGCATCAGAAAGCCCGAAGACCCTGCTCAGGAATGTAATGGTGTCGCTGAGCTCTTCTGAGAAGTCGCTGCGGTGGATGATTTGGGGCCACCGGGTTACTACCTTTTTGTTCTTCAGATAGACTTCGTTCATTAGTTGCATACATTGATCCTCATTGTCATCCCAGGCCTTAATGCACTCCGCTTGGCTGACGGCCACAAAGTGCCGGTGGTGAGGGATGCCGAGTATTATCTCAAAATGATGGGCAGTGAGGTTAATGACTACCTCGCCCTTGCTGTTTTCGACACACCTTGTGTCCTTGTTGTAACACTGGGCAACCACCATCATAAATTCATTGTTGACGGCGCTGACGGGGATTCCTCCGGTGAAGTGCAGGGCACTGCCGATCAATTTGTCCATCCATGGACTCCTTGTGACTTTCTGAGTCCTGGCCCAGAATTCCTCCATATCAATATGTCCCAATTCTGAGTCTCTGACGTCCATGCTGCACTCGGCCTGGGACTCGGGCATTCTGACCCTTTGATATTTATATTTCATTTCTTCCTCTGTAAGCTTAGCCTTTCCTTTGGATTTGATGGGTCTCTTGCTGGATGTAGACATATGTTCTTTCGAACTCAGTTGCTGATCTGCATGAAGAAGAAGTGAAACCCAACGTAGAAAGGTTGTATCAGTCATTTGATTTCCCATTGAAGTGCCAACAGAAGGAGGAGTTAGTTATTATTAGGCTCAGGGCGCAGGGCGCATGAAAATTGCAGCTTACAGGGCTAAATAGGTAAGGCGCACAGGAAAGGCGTGTTGCAAAGGTTAAACTGGCGCCAAAGGCGCATGGCGCATAGATACTGCAGAGTGCATTTTATAAAAGGCGCATGAAAACATTGTGTTACATAGAGACAGGATGCGCCCTTTGGCGCATAGACTTTTCATGTTGCACTGGGATTTGGTGCGCCCTTTGGCGCATGTAAGGTTTGTGTAACAGGAACTTTTCGTGCGCCATGGCGCAGCGCACGAAGGGTTAACACAACATGATGTTGCTGTAAGGAGGGATGCGCCTGCGCCTTCAAAGCCTTGTACTTAGCGCGGATAAAGCCTGTGTTGCACTGATGCTGGGTGCGCCATTGGCGCATAGAAACATGATGTAGCAAGGAAGGTTGATGCGCCAAAGAGGGCGCAAGGTTAGCGCTTGTAGCATATGAAAGAGGCGCGCCTTGGGGGCGCAGAAGTTTACGATGCAGCAGGCAAGATGGGTGCGCCATTGGCGCGGGTTTTTATCATGTTACAGGGGTGACAGATGCACCTAAGGGGCGCAACTGTTTCTGATGTTGCAAGACGCGCCGGTGCGCCATAGGAAAAAACAATCCTTTTCTCCATCTCTCTTCTGTAAGTTTAGCAGGGTATTTAGGCAGTGAAACAGCTCAAAGATGAGGGAAACAAAACTATGCTTTTCAGACAAGTCCCCCTACCAGCAGATCTGGACAGAGGGGGAGGGATAATAGCAAAAGGAGGAGGCTTAGATCAACATTAGATATTCAATACTCCAAACGCAAACTAAAACCAGACCACAAACACACCACGAACCAAAAACGCAAAACGCACGAGAGGGAGAAGAACCTCTTACCTGGATAAATAGTGAAAATCTTGAAAACGGGTCCACAATGCATTGAAAACGATGAGGCAGAGGCTGACAGGCTCAGAGAATAAAAATCACGTGATATGCGTCTGATGATAATGACATTTGGGCGCGCAAATTTTATATATATATAGGTGAGCTAGTCATAAATGCGCCACCCACTTTGTAAAGGGCGCATGAAAGTTGCTGTCGACATGGAAAAGCATGCGCCCTTTGGCGCACGAAAGCATTTTCAGCATGAAATTAAGCGCGCCTTTGGCGCACCGAAAGGGATGTCGACATGAGATTATGTGCGCCCTTTGGCGCACCAAAACATGGCGCAACAAAAGTTGTGTTAGTACGAAGGCGCATGCGCCTTGGCGCACGCAGGGAAGACTCAACATACAAGGCGCACCAAAAGGTGTGTTGACACTGAAAAATATGCGCCAAAGGCTTTAAAGGGGGCGCACCAAAAGTTGGTGTTACATAGTAATTCCATGCGCCCAGCCAAAAAAGACCAAAAAGACTAAGTTCGGAAACCAGATTTTCCTGGAAAGGGATTTTGCAACGTTCCGAACGCAAGGGATCCCTAGCGAGGGATCAAAACAAAATTTTCGGTATGGTTATCGGTAAAATTTCCTTGTCAATTTTACGGGATAACAGTTGACTAATCATGTGGCCATCCCCATCACTAGGTTTGGTATCTCTAAGATGTCAAAGTATCTTGAACCCTTTTTGTAGTCATACGCAGCTACAATCTTCTTGATGGCCTCCTTATCGCTCAGATCATCATCAATACTATCTCCTTCACAATTGATTCATGTGAACTTGGATATCAACTATGGTGTGATGCACATCTTTTGCCCCACAAAGTAAAATTGATCTTCATGAATGTGTAACATCAACCATTGATACATTCACTCAAGATTGCCAAAGTAAGGTAACTCATAAAGCTGCAACAACCCTTCCTTCTCTAGTTTGACCTTTACCTCATCGTTGTAAATGGGCATTCCATCTAGCATCCTATTGTTGGTTGGGTGAACCAACTCCAGCATTATTTCCTTTTCTATTTTTCTTGTGTGATGATTATAATATCTTACTGGACATCTTACGAAGGTGTGACTCCCATTCTTTTCCTAGCAATACCCCATCTAGGTACTGCATTTCTGCGTACCATTCTTCGTTGGTGCTCATGATGGCAGCGATTTGTTTTCCCTTTCCCTTGCCCTTTGTTTTCTTTGGTGAAATAGTTGGTTTCCTTGGTGTCATTCTTCTGGTTAATGCTAACACTTAAATCCCCTTCCCTTGATCTTCTCTACTACTCTATCCAATCTGAAAACTCAATCTTGCAAAGAAATCTGATAACTCTATGCCCCTAGCCACAAAACCCTAAATAGAAAATTCCTTCCACAAGACGGCACTTCCTCAACAAATTTTCACATGCCGTGTACTACTTCATTGGTTTTTGGATCTACCTAGTCACACACTTTAGATTTCTTGGATTCTCCTTTCTTTGCAAAAATATCTCTCTAGATGCCCTAGTTCACAAGATCTTCTTCTTCTTCATAATCGCAAGGTAACAAATGACTTACGACCTTGTATTTATAGTTTTTGCTTCCTTCCAGCATTAAATGTTATACCACCTACCAATGTAATTTAACATTAAATGTGGATTTTTCCAACAAGCCATCTTTAAACACTTTTATCCACATGCCACATCCTACGTGAAAAACCCTTTTACAACCTTCTGGCATGCAAAAATGCAACCCAATTGAAGACTCTTATGCATGCATCTACAATGCCAAAGGAACTTCTTATGTCCTTTACCCCCTTTTTTTCCCTTTCCTACCTCATGTTGTTCCTACGCTCTTCATCCTTTTTGTACATGGCTTTCACAAACCCTTTTGACACCAACAATTCTTGTCCACCTCTGCTATGTGCTTCTTACCTTTACACCCTTTTCATCCTTCAATTTGGCCATTCACCGCAACTTTCACTACCAGTTAAAGTTTAAATTATAGGTCTATACTTTGTATCACTCCATCCCACACTAAAATAGATGTGTCGTCCTCTGCACATACAACTTTAGAAAAATAATGTGGTTAGCGGTGCAAAAGGCACAAATGAAATAGAAAGAAAGGAACTAGTAACGAGAAAGGGAAACATAAGAAAATAAAAATCATAAAGGGAAATTCTAGGATAATAGGAAACACTACCTTATTACAAACACCAAGAAGACTTATTTATAGTAAGGATTCAGCCTAATCCCATTCAAGTGACACGGTAACTTCTTCCCAACCATCGCTAGAATCTGGAAAGCACCGAATCAAGAATGTATGAGATGATGTAAGGTCCCAACCAATGGACTTTCAATTTCCTAGGATGGCACAAATACTTGGAATCATACAACAACACCAACTGCCCAACCTCAAACTTATTTTTCTTAATATGATGATCATGCCATGCCTTTTGTCTTTCTTTTTCTATCTTCTGACTCCATCTAGTAGGTGATCACCTTTCTTCTAATTGTAGTAACTTATAAATTATTTCTTCTAGCACTTTTTTGTCAGCTAACCTTCCTACGTGTGTTATACGTAGTGATGGTAATATGAATTCCACTGGTAAAAAAACCTCCACGCCAAACACCAATTGAAATGGTGAGGCCTTGTTCAACCTTTTGTAGGATGTCCTATATGCCCATAGAATAGTTGATACCTTATCATCCCAATCTTGTCTTCCAACATCACATATCATAGTTAATGTATGACTTAGTATCTTGTTAAATACCTCAGCAGTTCCATTTTCTTGAGGATGATATGGATTAGTCTTAAGATGGAACACCATAAATTATGCTAACGGAATCTTGATTGTTTCATTGAGAAAGTGTGTACCCCTATCACTTGTTAAACTTAAGAGACAACCATACTGGTAATTATGTTCTCCCATAAAAATCTAACAGCTATTGTTGTGGTGCAATTCTTTGTAGGTGTTGCCTCTTCCCACTATTTCACATAATTAGTGCAAGTGATGATATCTGCGAACCATCCCTTCTCGTGGCTAGCGTAATCAGACCTACAAACTTGATTGCCCATTTTTCAAATAGTTCAAGGATGGCTATTGGTAACAAAGGCATTTCATATCTCTTTCCAAGTTTCCCAAGGCGCTGCAATGGTCGCAAGCCTTGCAAAACTAAATGCAATCTTTCTAGATGGTTTCCCACCAAAGCCCTCGCTAATAAAATCTTCCGCATGGTAGAATTTCTGGATAGTGTCCTCACGCAATCCCACCATATGCTTCTTCCATAATGGCTACGCACTCATGTTCCAATACGCATCGGCACAGAACCTTGTCACAACCTAACTTATACAGTCCACACTTTAATCAACATGTAAGGTGCAACACTTATTGCTAACTACTTTCTTTCCAAGGCCTTCATCCCTTAGGCACCACACCTATTTTTAAGAACACTGTGATATCTTCCAAGTCGAGGGCATGTTCATCAACCTAAATAGTTGAGCATACGGAATGGTATCCTTAATTCTTTGCACATCCTCTCCTCAATTAATCATTGATAAGTGGTCATTTCTGAATTACTTTTTCTGGTTTAACGACCACGGTGAACTCAAATTCTTGATCTAAAAAGACCCAATGACATATGTGCCCTTGTAGAATGGGTTTTTGACCAAGTACTTCAATTCCATATGGTCTGTGTAGAATACAAGCTGGTGTCACCAATATATACTTCCCAAATATATGCGGTGCGTGGATCATAGACAATGCTTTTCCCTCGGTAGTTTTGTAATTTTGCTCTGCTTTGGTGTCATCTTTCTACTTGCAAAGCACAAGGGATGATCAACAATTCCCTCTCCAGGTTTTGTTAGTACTACTCCCATATTTTTCCCTGAGGCATCAACATGCACATGGAAATTCTTATCCTAAGAAGGAAAACGTAAGATGGGTGCCATGACAAGCCTATCCTTCAAAGTGTTAAATTCCTTTTATTACACCTCTCCCCAATGAAAGGCACTCTTGTGTTTCAATAATTCTTCTAAGGGCATGGAAATATTGGCATATCCTTTGATGAACTTCCTATAATACCCCATATGCCCAAGGAATACGTGCACTACTCTTTGACTAGTGGGCTCTGTAACCTCACAATAACTATAACTTTAGTGGGATCTACTAGCAAACCTTCTTTACATGTAATGTTTCCTAATAGGGTTCCAAATGGAGTAGCAAAGACACATTTCTTAATGTTGAGGGATATCCTCTCGGCCTACCGACATCTCTCAAACATCATCCTTAAATTGTCACAATGGTATTTCACTATTCCATACATAGTCCAGTCATTTAGGTAAACTTGAAGAAACTTATTAATGAAGTCTGAAATGCTTGTACCACAATGCCCAAGAACACAATAGGTGTATTGTTTAATCCAAAAGGCATAACCATGTAGGAAAAAATTCCCCATTCAAGTAGTGAAAGTTTTCTTTCTCGGTCTTCCTTTACAATCGACTTGGTGGTACCCGAGAACCCATCCGTGAAAGAGTAGACTTCGTGCCCGACTACTCCCTCTAAGATTTCTTGATAAAGGGGGCAGGGGAAAGGATCAATGACACACACTTGCATTTAAGTCCCCTGTAGTCAACACATATCTTTATCCTCATATCCTTCTTGATATTGTTGACCATTGGGCTTATACACTTTGATTCTTCTCTTGCCTCAATGATACGAGATGCTATCATCTTGTCCATTTCTTCCTTGACCCGTACGCATAAGTTTGGATTCATCTGATAAGGCCTCTTACGAATTAGGAGCGCACCTTCCTTCAACTTGATCTTCATCTCCCCCAAGGAATGATGAATTCCTTTGGGTTCATGGTACCATGAGCGAACAAATCTTGCAATTCATCCAAAATATCAATGATCTTTGAAACCTACCTTTCGACCAATAGTCACTAATGATAGATTCCTTAGGTTCCGCCTCTGTTCCAATGTTAACCTTATTTATTTTTAAGGGCTCATGGTAGGCGTGTGCTCACTCATCAACATTGTCTATGAATTTGTGTGTACCCTCTGAATGGTTAACATCCAAAGTCTCCATATCTTCTCCATATATTACATAGACCATTTTTCCTTTTTCTTTTTCCATGCATGTGCACTCAAGTTGTACTTCCTCTGATTCTTCTTCATTGAGGCACGTTTCAAAATAATTCTCACTTAGAAATTCTAATAGCCTATCCTCTACCATAGCACTCTCCCCATCATAATGCACCTGATCACTTGTAATGCCTTATCCATTGATGGTTTGGTACTCCTATACTCGAAATATTGAATGAGATTAACTACCAACTCTTTCCAGTTACCCATCTAATGACACATCTCTGAATGAACGTACCAAGCGCACGCACAACCTTGTAAGATGGAATACAACTTATGCACCCATAAAAAGGTGGAAATGCTTTTGTGCTTCCCATACGAGGCATTTTTGCACGCTTCGATATGAAATGAAGTAGTCTCTTTACCATGGTAGTCTTATATGACCATGGGCACGTTACTCTAGAAAACCTTACAAAAATGTGATCCTTACCTTGGGCCACTCTAGGAGGTTTTCTGATGTTTAGCCCACCAACATGTTGCAGTCCCAAGTAGGTTATAACTGAGCATTCATCTTCTCTCATTCTCATTTTTCCACTGAGCTTCCATGTCTTGTAAGAAAACTTCAGGATATGCCCCTCCAGATTAAATTGTGAGCTTCTTTCCTCCTAGGCATTTGAGTGAGTGCAACTTTGTCACCCTTGTTAAAAACCCTCTTAATTGTCACCCGATTAACTAATAAGTCCCATGTGCCCAATTTTTCATGCCACACTAGTTATATCACTCACAGACTGAGCATCTTCAAATTGGATAATTCCCTTCATGGGGTGAATTATCTTAGGATATCTGATGGAGCGCACATAGATTCTATCAAGGAATTATTCTCCTAAGGGCTCAGTATAGGGTGCTGAATTCCCATTTGTCAAAGGAATGACCACCCTTTCCTCCTTGTTCTCAAAACTAATATACCCTTTATTAAAATGCAAGTTAGCATTGTTCTTATAACACCATGGGCACCCAAGTAATCTCTGGAAAGTTGTTTTCCTCGGTGAGTGCCAAGACTTCAAAGTCTTTAGTGAACTTAGCTCCTTGAATGGTGATAACTACATCCTTTAGGACTCCAATGGACATTGCCTTAGTTTTTTTCACCATATATAGCACATTTGAAGATGGCTACAATGCGGGCCTTCCCATTTGATGTCGGAATCTAAGGTAAGAACATTGACCTCTACTCTAGTGTCAATGAGGATATTACTCATAATCCATCCATCAACAACCGCATTCAAAGTAATTTCCTTTTCATAGTAAAGGTTATGAGGAGGAAGGTTTACATGTAGCACCTACCATTCACACTCTACTCCGACGCGTGGTACCTTTTCTCTCAAAAATTATCCTAGAGGGAATAATATTCTCATCTTAACATTTTACACACTTCTTTAACTTCATCCAGGTCTTTCGTGGAGCCTCGGCATTTCTTATTTTTCTCACTGCTTCTGTCTTGCTCCTTTAGACACTTGATCTCTCCTTGTAAAATTTGTATAACATCCATAGTCTCCTGATATACTTGTTTCTCATGAGTAGGGTCCAGATACCTTCCATGTACCACCTCCTCTCTTGAAAATAGTCTCCTTGGTCTTGGCATCTCCCGGAACATGTGGCCTCTTCTCATGTTATCACCAGTACAGGTTCTAGTCCCAACTCATGTGCCACTCTTGGAATCCATTGTGAATTATCCTTCTTGACGCTTACCATCCTAGCTCCTTTTTCCTTCCAGTGCTGCAGGTTCATATGCTCATAAATTTTTGGACACTCTTCATACTTTTGTTTCTTTCTGCACCATGAGCATTATAACGAGATGAGGACATTCACATTTATAATGTTATGTATATCCATAATTATAACAATTTCCTCATGGGAACTCATTTTCTCTACGCCACGGTTATTACAACCACAAAATCCTCCGCAAAAAAACCCCTTCCATACATTCCTCCATCTACACGCCCTTCATAACAATGGTCATCCTCCTTTGAACTACTTGAAAATATGGTTTAGTGCACACCTAAATCAATAGCATCATTGATTTGATCGGTTAGTCTGCAATCCTTGGTATCATGAGTTATAGAGGTACAAATCTTGCGATAGAAAGAAACATTCTTACGGATTGCACCTGGTCTAGGGGACATATACTTGCATCATGATCCCCATGGAAAATATCATAATCTACTGACATATCGTGTACCAAATTCCAAGGGCATCTATCCTTGGCATGTCCCTCCACTTCATAGTTTGTACACCAAAGCCCACTATGAACCTCAGGCGCCAAGTTTGCAGCTAGCTTCTCTAATTGCATGGCCATTACATAAATTTGAGCTCTAGAAAAGGGCTAACACCAATGTTATTGCTCCCAACAGGTTCGGCACATAGGGAAGATTCCAATGCCTCGCGCAGGTCTGTGAAATTCTTGTATGATAGATACCTTCTAAATGGTGTTATGAACCCTTCGAAAAACAATTGAGCATGTTAAGAAGGATGAATGTCATAGGATAGTTTTGACAAGAGAGTATTGAAACATGTGTCATACTTCCACACACTCTCTATCATTCCCCGTTGGATCTCCTTTAGAGAACTTATGCTCTTCTACTAAAACTCTAGGATATGGAACTCTCCTAAGAAGGTGTTCTTCAACGCGGTGTAGTCTACCACCATTTGATGGGGGTCATACTTCCTATACCAACTATGTGTGTGCCCTTGCAATGTTATTCAAAATTGACTTTCCTTTTCTCTAGGGTAGTGATCCCCTTCACACGCCATAGTAACTCACATTTGTGTACATTCTCTATAGCATCTTGATACCCCTATAGTCTGGTAGGTGCAAAGACATCTAAAAAATAACTTGGGAGGTGGGTGAGTCCTTGTCCTCCCAATCTAGAGCCTTGGTTCCCTCTAATGTTTCCTCCTCCACTAGATCCACTGGATTCACTAGGTCCTATTCCTCCTGACCCACTAGATCCACCTCATGTAGTCGACAACGGAAAACAAGTGTTCACACCTATTTTTCCTTGAATCCCACTTTGAAATGCATGCCGATGGTTTGTGATATTTTCCCACTACCAGTTATATGTCTGTACCACTCCTTGATGTGATACCCAAAGCTTTTGTACTTTCAACTTTTTAAAATATTCCTCCAAATACGGGAATGGCTATGTAACCATGGATGTTCCAAACAAGAAATTATATCTCCTGGGTGCTTAATCGGTCACTTCCACTAATACCAATGGGTTAACAATACTTCTCCTTGATCTATCTCGGAAAAATAAGCACCAAGTTTTGGTTGTCGGTGAGATCATATGTGTGTGGATGACTCTTCTTTCTCCATGCAACGAACTCTCATCAGAAGCTGAAGGGGCCTCTCTCCCACGTTTTCCAAGATGGGCTAAAGTCTGCACATTGCTCGAGGCTCCATTTCCTCTACATGAACCTCAACTCCTTCCCAAAACATCTACCTCCATAGATCCATCACACATACTGACCTCACATTTTCTAGTCATCTCCCTTTCATGAGCTTCACTATACTTAAGTCATCTCTCCTCCCTTTTCTTTTCAACCATAATGTTTGCCATCTTCCTCCACCCTAGCTTCCTCTCCTAGCACTATGAGAATCTTTACCCATCCATGGGAAATACTTCTAAACTCAAAGTAATGACCAAGATATTCATAGAAAAGGAATAGCACACAAGAATGATCCTCTAGGCTCCCTTAGAAACTCAAACTTAGCAATGTAGTGCCCACACTTTTCATAGCTCAGTTACTAGTTGTTTCTTTGCTCATAGACATGTTTGGACAGTGATTTGTTATATCTTGGACATTATATTAGAGATTTGATCCTATGAGACATGCGTGGACATTTAGGCGTATAGCGCCAATTTAGCTTAATTTCTATGTTGTCGCATTTCCTTATGATGTCATGGATACTAATGGATATGATGTTGTTTTTGGAACATAATTATATTGATGGATACTTAGTTGTTGCATGTTGGGATTCTATGGTTATATGTCACTTTATCATCTTGTCTAACTTTGGAGAATTGAGTATAATTGTGCACGTTGTCGCATTTTGATTTCAGTAGGATGTTAGGCTAGTTTAGAACTCATTGATATCTTGTTGAGTCATTGATTTATATTTATCAGACAGGTGCGGTTAATGTGTGCAATGAGTGTGTAGGTGATAGGTTTACAGGAGAACGTGGGATTCAGGCCAGCTACACAATCTTGCACAAGCAGCCCACGGGCTGAGTCCTAGCCATGTTCATTGTGTGAAGCCTTAGTGTAGGAGATTATTATTTTGGGCACCATGAGTGACCCCAATTTTTGTAATGTATTGTGCCTTGAATTATTAATTTTGTTTAGGGTAATTAGTTATGTTGTAAAACTTGTTTTGGGAGTTAATAATCCCACTTTCATTAAATTTTTATTTTGTTTAATGAGACACTTAATCACAAGGGTTTAGGGTCACATGTGAAACCCTTGGGTGGTCCCCACACCCTCTACCCTTGTGCCAAAAATGCAAAACCCGAAATTGGGTTATTTTGGGCATTTTTGGGGACCCCTTTTTAGCTTGGGAGTTCCCCTAACATAAAAATGAGCCCTTGGACCCTACCTAATGGGTAGGGGGATTATTTCCAAGGCTAGAGGGAGTTTTCCCTCCCTTTTTGCCTCTTGTTTGGTCACATCCATGTAAGGGGTGTGGATTGGAGTGCTTGTTAAAAGTTTCACTAATTTTGTCTTGTTAACATTTAGGGAATTTTGGGAGAAAAGGGAAAAAAGACATTTTTACCCTTTCTCTCTTTTGTTTTGGCATCTTTGACCTTGGAGGAGGAGAGCGGTGACACATGTCACACCCTCATTTGTAAGGATTCTTTCTTGCTCCTCTTCAAATTCCCATTCATGGGAAAAGAGAGAGACTTTTGGTTTTGGAACTTCTTGCTTGGGATGCTTGTGGGATTTGGAGCTTGAGATTGGCTTGAGTCAAGGAGTGGATAAATTTGAAGTTGGAGATCTTTTTGGAGAGCTTTCCTTGAGGTAGGCTCTTATGTCTTTTGTTTTTGTTGTTTTCATTTTTGATGTTAGATTGGGTGTTTGAAATTGTTATTGTTGCATGTGGATTTTGGTTGTTGTTTGCTTGTTTTACTCCCTCCATCATATGGCATGATGGAGTTTTGGAGTTGTGGGGGAAGAGAGAGGGAATTTTCCTCTCAATCCTCAAGGCTTGATGGACAAGCCTTGTAGGGTCTTAGTGTTTCCCCTCAAATGGTTGAGGTGGAGAAGTTGATTCATTTGGCTTGAATCTCCTTCCCCATTCTTGGTAAGGAAACCCCTTTGGGGTTTGAAAATCCTTCCAAGAAGGACTTGGAGAAAGGGTGGAGGAATAAGGAGAGATTTGATTGAATTAGGAGCAATAAGGAGGATATGGATATTTTTATTTTTTGCAAAGAAATTTTGAATATAACTTTTGGAGAAATATTCTCTTCTCTTCCCCACCTTTGAGGTAGAATGTGGGTTCTCCTCCTTGTAAAACTTGGAGTCTTGATTTATACTTGTTTTGTTATCCATGTGAATGTGCTTTGGTTGCTTCACCCCTTTTTCTTGTTCAAGTTGTGGTGAGTTGTCCTCTTTCCCATGGGCTTGGGGGAGGATAGCATGCATCCCAACCTTGGGAGAGGCATGTAATGATGCCTATGGTTGGGTGGCAAACAAGCTCTTTTCTCCTTGCATGGTTTTTGGGAAGACATGGAAGTTGGCTCTCAAGTTGGAGTTGGTGGCCTCTTGGGCTCTTATTGTTCTTTTTTTCCTTATGAAACTCTATTGTATTGTAACTCCTTTGGATATGGTTATGTGAAAAGTTTCATCTCCTTGTAAATTCTCCATTTTGTATATTTTGCATTCACATGTAAACTTTTGTCATGGTGTTGCAATGAGAAATCTCCCTCCAACTTACAAGAAACTTGTAATAGAAATTCTTGGTTGTTTGCATATTTGGGAATATTTATACATCACCCATGTAGTCTAAGCTTGTGGAAGAGAAGTATTGTATCAAATGTTTCATTTAATTGTAACTTGATGTATCTCTCATATTTTTATTTACAAAGAGGACATATTACTTGTTGAAGAATCCTACATTTTGGCATTACATTTGAAATGAAATCTACTTGGCTATATGAAGCTTGTTTTGTTTTAACATTGGTAGAAACTATTATTAGTTTTGAAATATACATTTCCTTGTAGTTTTGTGTATGTGGAAAGGAATGTTCACTTGTTTAGTTTGTTTTTTTTTTTTTCTAAATTATACATATACTTTAAGCTCATTATTTTAGAACTTACTGACCATTGTTTCTTGTTTTCTCATAGCTTGTGAAAAATATATATTACAACTCTTATAGTTTTATTTTAAAACATATCTCTAGTAGGATGTCTGAGACAATTCCTTATTTAATATTCATTTTTATCGCATTAGATATTGTTTTAATATATATATATATATATATATATATATATATATATATATATATATATATATATATATGTATATGTATATGTATATATACTAATTATATATTACATCATTTGAAAAAAGTTGTATTACGTGTGTCTATATATATAAAATAATCTTCCATATATTTTATTTATATAGTATATATATATATATATATATATATATATATATATATATATATGTATATATATGTATGTATGTATGTATGTATGTATGTATGTATGTATGTATGTATGTATGTATGTATGTATGTATGTATATTAATACGTATTAATATATAAATAAATAAAAAGGGGTATATTTATATTTATTATATATATATATATTAATATTATATTAAAATACGTTTTAATAATAAATAAATTAATAAATTAATTAAAATATATATATCTATAAACATTGGTGGGGGCGAACCCCCACCCCTGCCAAATAAAACAAACAAAAAAATAATGGCGGCGGGGGGGGGGCAAACCCCCCCCCCACCCTGCTGACTATCTGGGGTGGGGGCGCTGCCCTCACAAACCACTGCACCCCCTTCGCCGTCACTGTTGCGCCCGGTCACCACCTCCCCATGCGCCGTTCTGCCCCTCCCCCTACTACGTCTCCCTCACCATGACTCTCTCCCCATATTCCCTTCTCTCTGCACACATCCCTTCACTCGATCCCCTGCATGCCAACAAACAAGAAATCTACCCATACTCATAACAGTATATACAAATATGTGTGTGTGTGTGTGTGTGTGTGTGTGTGTGTGTGTGTGTGTGTGTGTGTGTGTGTATTTTACTCCCTAAAAGAACAATACAGCAAGGATACTACAAAAAAAAGGGAAAGAAATAATAATAATAATAAAAATAGCCTCCATAGCTTCTCCCAAACAACCTACAAATGCCACAAATCCAAAATGAAAGAAAGAGATGGAAAAGAGAAGAGATAAGGAAGTTAGGGCACAAATTTAGATCTAGGGTTGAGGATTGTTTAATCCTAGGGCTCAAATTAAACCCTATTCACTTTAAGTCATGGGCTTTGGTGGGAATGTTTCTTTTTAAAATAAAAAGGAAAATATGGATCAATATATTTATTGGGGAATGTTTTTACCTAAGAACGAATAATTCTATTCCCATGTGGTGAAATTAGGTAAGTAAATACATATGTGTATAAACATTAAATGTGCGTAATTTAATCAAAGCTAAGATAAAATTAAATTGAATTATTGTCTTAAACAACCATGAAGGTTTTTTTTTAAATCAATAAGAATTAAGGGTTAATGGAAAAAAGCTAAATAAAACGTTAGTTCACTACTTCAAAAAAATATATTTACCAACTTTTTAGCTTGTTTCCCATTGTCTGAGGCGGGGCATTACAAGCAACACGGGTAAGAATACATCAAAGTGGTGTATTCCAAAGTATAATTGGTTAGCACTTCCTTCCACCGATGATCAATATCACGTGTCCAAGTCAAATATGCATCCTGTAGCCTTTGATAGTAATCTTGGGTCCACACGTGTAATCTATAGTACTGACTTGATTTGGATGTGTATGCTAAAATCGATTCATATATATCTACTAGGAAGCATCAAGCGAATGTCTCATACTGACTCATGGTATAGGTTCTCTTTTACCCATTTACATGCATCTAACTTAGGTCCGGTGTGATTCTTTGAGCAAACTCATCCTCTGTGCTCTTGAACCATATTTCAAAACTTTGTAAGGTTTGGCATTCTATCATCACACATCACGGGAACAAAGATGCATGTCATTTCTCAAAACATGGAAAAGATGTCCCGGCAATGAAACCAAGATGTATTCATTTTTGTACCCTTCACATAATAGGAAAATCCCATGTGTGTTGGCCTATCACCCAATGGGTACTGGGTGCTCACCCAAGGCATGCGGGTCGTTGAGTCTCTCCTTTATGTGAGTTTTGTGAGAATACATCATCTTAGAATAGATAATCAAATGCAAGATAGAAAATAGCTAAACCACATTCTTATGAACTTAGGAATAGTTATCATCTCATTGTATGTAGGTAAGAGAAATAACAAGTAACACATGCAGATGATTCATATAGAAAGGAAATACATAAGTATTGAACACAGATGATTTATAACAGAGCATTATATTCATACTATTAAGTTAATAACCCACATTACATCCCTTAAGGTCATAACAAATCCTCATATAATTATGTAGAGCCAAGTCATGCATCAGAACTATATCATGTTCAACATATATAAAGAAAAATGAGAACCCAACCCTTATGTGCTAAATGCTCAAAGAGCTCTCCTAATTCCTAACTCATAACATCCTCCATTCTATTTTTTGTAGGGATTTTACTCTCTTCCACTATATCTACTATATATTTTTCTTCTACCAGGCACTTGTATATATATACTTAGCACCCACCGCCATGCCTTCTAGAAGTTACAGATCAGTTACCAAGTGTCGAAGTGGTCCTCCATGGAAGCCTTCCTTTTCAGATCTGAGCTCTCCATTCGTTATAATGATGTCTTTTTGAACCTTATATCGCATGTCTGGAATATTCCCTTTTTGATCCACTGATCGATAGGTTGGCACCTTACCCCTGATGGTCATGTTTTCTCGTGTGCTTTACGGGATGCCAAATGCGGCTAAGTAAAAACCCATTTTACCTTGCGCGCACACACAATGTATTATGTAAAAATTTTCCAAAACCATTTTCCTGTGTGCCTTTAACCTACGTGCCCTTCTTGAACTAGGTCTCGTGTGCCCACACGCCTTGTACTCGGTGATATTTTGGGGCCCAACAATGTAGATTATTAGGAAACCTATAAATGGGAGCTCTTAGCTTTGTCAACTACTATATGTTATTGTCCTTTTGTACATTATTTGATCTTCTCATTTCAATATTGTTATAGAAACTATTGAGATATTTCCACATAATCATTAAATTATTAATGTTTTAACAAATCATCAATGTATTATGCATCAATCTAGAAATATGCCTTACCTTATGGTCTTATGTCTGTAATTTTATTTTTTCATAGTAATGAGATAACTCCAAATTAAACTCAAGACATTACATTTAAATAGTAAAAGTAACAACAAGGCTATTCAATATTGAAAATTAATTGAATGATCTTATAATCAACATTTATTTGATTCCATAACTAGTGAGGTTGATATATAAATTTCATAGAGGATTAACCCCTTGGAATTGGAAATTCATTCCTTTCTTGCCTCTAGATCCCTTCTACATGGATGTAATTGAAAATAAGTAAATAAACTAAAGAAACTCCCAAACAAATCTGTGATAAGGTGTGTCACACTTGTAACTTGTGGAAGTAGGTTAAAAACTTGTAAAATATTGCACATATATTTAGGGTTTCCAATCACCTTGTAAATTTTGTTATACTGATAGGTGGAGATTCTAGGTTGTAAGACATGTTGGAAATTATGCAACAATCTTGACATTTATTTAGGGTTATAAGACATGTTTGAAAAGATTTAATGCTCTCATCAGTATCTAGAATTTTTGTGTAGCTATAAAACCCAATGATATATTGGGTAAAAATATGAACCTACAGTGTACGAGGAAAGTATACAAAACACTTTTTATTATAACGAAAGGATTTTGAGACCTTTATAATTATTATCTATCGGTTAGAATCCAAAACCTTAGAAGTTAATTCAATTTCTCACAAAACCCAATGTTATGAATAACAATAAGTGATAAGAACCTTAAATGGAAGATGTAAGTTCACTTTATCAAAGAAGGTAAGTTCAAAAACCAAGTAAAATGCACCAAAAAAGTTAAATTCACTAACCAAAAAATTGGGTATGAGAAATATTGGTGAACATGTGAATAATTATTCTTTGAAATCCCATGCAATGAATTTGGGTGGAAATAAAAGCTTGAGCTGCAATGACATGTAAAACCCCAATTTATAATACAAATATTAATTTTGGGGATTTATAATGTGAGAAGTAAACTCATGAGTATTAATGGTGTTGAGCGGGACTTGGGAAGCCAAAATATTTAATGCACATAGCTTGAAAACATGCATGAGAATTATGATTATTTGATTAACAAATGAGAATATATTTTTAAAACTTTAATCTCCCATTTTACATGTAACTTCTAATCATTCATCGGAAGTCCAAAAGTGTGATCAATACTATTTAGTGTTGATTGGATTTTTGGAACTTGGAGAGAACATTGCAAGTTATATGTAAATGTGTTCAAAACCCAAAAATTATGACAAATTACAGTAGGTAGACTAGGACAAAGAATGGAACTTGATTTACACTTTGCAAGTTAAATGAAAATGTTTTCTAGAACTCCAAAAGTATCCCAGAGACTAAAAATGCAAAACCTTAGACAATATTTTGGATTTTTAGATATAACTAATGCTATGAAACATTCATTTTTTCAAAAATTTAATGGTTATCTAGAAATTTCACCTTGAGGTTAATTTTTGGGATAATATAATGTAATTTAGATGCAAAGTGAATAGTCTTGTTTAAATTAATTATTGGTTATTTGACAACACCTGTGATACCAATATTGAATATATGGAAGTTTATCTTGATTGAAATAATTACTTCATTTAAAATGTCTGTTATTTAAAATTATGTCTAGAATTATCCTTTGATGTATTCTTAAACACTATTTATAAACCCTTTAAAAACACTTGTTGAGAGCATAACTCGAGAAAAGTACAAATATTGAAATTACATTTGTATTGAAAATATTATGGAAATCATACCACGCCTAGTATAGAGCATTAAATATACATTTATGTAAACACTCTTAAAAGTGACCTAATGTAAAAATCCTCTCCTGGAACCCAAGGCACGAGAGATGTAACTTGTGGAAAATCTATAGAAGTAGTATAAGTGTGTCCCACTTATTGTCCATTTTTAAAAGTCACTACTAAATAAGACTTTAAAAAACTTACAAGTTTAGGTAAATAATATATACATTGCACCTTAGTATATTTAAACTCTTATAAATACATTCTTGTAATTTTATATAGGTTTGGTCAAATTTTTGTTGTGGGACATATTTTTTTAGTGGAGAAAACATGTAAAAATGTCGCACACCATTATATGTTATGACCAATCTCTTAATAAGCTCAATACTCTACATACTCTAAGTAAATAATGTGTAGATCACATATCAAAATATGCATAAGCTCTTGTGATGTGGGTCACATGTATGTGGCTCTCCTATAATATTAACTCAAAGATAATTTTCTTGGACATTTTCCCTCTATAAATTCTTGTTAATATTACTTCAATTGAATGTGAATGAAAAACCATAAGACTTGGTAAACATTTATATGTTTTGACTCTCTTATGGAAATCACATATGTAGTGTAATCAACTCTGGAATATTATAACTTATGAAACTATTATTATTTCCTAATATGTATTAACATGTCACTTTCTATTGTTGAAATATTGTAGGATAAAAAGACCCCAAATCTTTTGAGAGGAATTTAATTGTTGTTTCACAAGTGTTTTGTGTGTGTGTGTGTGATGTGAATCCAGCTATAAGAGGTTGAAATACCTCCAAAACACACATAAACATATTTGCAAATAAAAACCAGGAGCTTCAAAATAGCTTACTTCTCATTCTAGAATCCACACTAATCTATTACATCATTACAATCCTCCTTTTATTTCACGTCTACTCTAAAAACCCTAAAATGCCAAAAATCTTGAAATGCCAAAAATTACCTACTAGCAAAACAACTCGGATGGACCCCAAATTTTGCATGCCAAATATGCCTTCATAAATTAGGGCTCACGTGAAATTTGGACTTATTCTAACAAGCACAACAAAATTTATTAAAGTTCTAAGACCTAGTCAAAAGCGAAAAAAATATTACAAGCCAATTTTAGGCCACTAGATGAAGGAATCCGGGCCCAAAACATGCCAAAATGGGCACAACCTTGCAAGAAAATTTGAATTTAGCATAGTACTAATGTATATCTACCACCCTGTAAAATTTTAGGATGATCCAATGGTCGGATCAAAAGTTATGGTCTCTGCAAGTTATGCTCCCACATCATTCTCCCTGATTGAAAAGAATTCAGCTCCTGTAATTTTGTTGATGGAACTCATCTAATTTTTCACTTTATCGATGTTTTTAAATCCCACTTAGGAATCCAATTATTTTCTTCTTGTTGCAAAACTTCCCACTATACCAAATATTTTTGTAGCTCTCATGTCTAGTAGTGATTATCTTTTGGTCCAAGACACGCATTACCCTCTCCTTTTTCTTCTTTGGCATCTGTTGCTTCCAATTTATTACCTCCTCCTCTATAACATGTTCATCATGACCTAGAAATTTATATAAGTTAGAAACATTAAAAACTAGTGAGATAGAAAAGTTTTCAAGTAGCTCCACCTTGTAGGCATTATCACTCATTTTCTTCAGAATCCTACATGGCCAAATCTTCTTATACTTGAGTTTATTATACGTCCCCTTTGGAAACCTCTCTTTTCTAAGATGAACCATCACTATATCTCCTTCTTCAAATACACTTACTCTCCTACTGACATCTGTAGCTGTTTTATATTTTGCCTTACTCACTTTTAGCTTTTCCCTCACTTCATCTTACAACTATAGAATGTGTTCTGCAAATGCTTCTGCATCATCACTAGTTTCATCTTCACCGGGTAGAAAAATTAGGTCTAGGAACCCCTTGGGATTCCTACCATATACAATCTGGAAAGGAGACATCACTATTGACTTGTTTACTAAGCTATTATAGGCAAACTCAACTTGAGGTAAAGCTAAGTCCCATTGTTTTGGCTTTTCTCCAACTATACAACGTAAGAGATTTTCCTAGCTTCTATTCACTAATTCCATTTGCCCATCAGTTGGGGGGTGATATGGACTACTGAACTATAGTTGTGTCCCCAGTTTCTTCCACAGAGTCCTCCAAAAGTGACTCAAAAACTTTGTGTCCCGATCTAAAGTGATCATTCTTAGAATTCCATGCAATCTAACCACTTTTGAAAAAACAAATCTGTAATTCTGGAAGCATCATTAGTTTTTTATAGGAAATGAAATGTTTTATCTTAGAGAATCTATAAACCACAAGAAAGATAGAATCATTCCCTCGTTGTGTGTTAGGAATCCCTAACACAAAATCCATACTCAAATCAACCCACGGCCCTGTAGGGATAGGTAATGGCATATATAACCCAATATTTTGTGCATGGCCCTTAGCCATTTGACACACTCTACATCTTGCTACAATCCTACTTATGTCCCTCTTTACCTTTGGCTAATAATAATTTTCTATAATAAGAGAAATTGTCTTACTTATACCAAAGTGTCCATCAACCCCCCACTATGCAATTCTCTTATAATATTTTCTCTCATTGAACCAATAGGGATGCACAATTGTTTCCCCCTAAACAAATAACCATCTTGCATCAAATAATCAAAATAATCACTACCTACTGTAGGCTCCTTAATTTTTCTCACAACATCACCAAAATCTGGATCACCTTCATACAATTCCTTAACTGCCTCAAACCCTAGTACTTTATTTTCCATTTTTGTCAAAAGGGCTACATGCCTACTCAAGGCATCAACAACTTGATTATACTTACCAAACTTAAGCTTTAAAACAAAAGTATATTCTTGCAAAAACAAAACCCATTTTGCATGCCTACTCTTATTTAGTTTCTTATGTGTGTTTACATACCTCAAGGCTTTGTGGTCGAGTGAAGAGCACAAATTCCTTTCTACCAAGTAATGTCTCCAGTTCCTTAATGCGAACAATAGCATAAAATTCCACATCATAAGTAGAATATTTCCTCCTTCCTTCATTTATATTTTTCTTGAAGAATGCCCAGGTCATCTTTCTTGACTAAAGCACTGACTCGATCCCGACATGTGAGACATCACAGTCAACCTCGAAGACCTTGCTAAAATTTGGAAATAACAAAATCGTTGCTTCTAACACTTTCTTCTTCAACGATTCAAAACTATCATTTGCTGCCTTAGTCCATACAAACTCCCTCCCTTTTGTACACTATGTTATGGGTGTATGATGCTCCTGAAATTCCTAATGAACTTCCTATAAGAATTTGTCAATCCATGAAAACTACGAACCTTTGTCACATTCCTTAGAATAGGCCATTCTAAAATTATCTTTAATTTTTCCTTATCCATCCTCACTCCATCCTTTGATATGACAAATCCAAAAAAAAAAAAGACTCTTTTGAAGAAATATACACTTCTTTAATTTTTCCTATAGACTCTCTTTACGTGCAAGTCTAACACCAATTTCATATGCAACAAGTGTTCTTCCACTATCTTATTGAATATAAGAATATCATCAAAATAGACAACAACAAACTTACCATTATATTCTTAGAGTACTCTGTTCATCAACCTCATGAATGTATTGGGTGCATTAGATAGCCCAAATGGTATCACCATCCACTCATATAATTGATCTTTTTTAAAAAGTAGTTTTCCATTCATCCCCTTCACGGATTCGGATCTGGTAGTACCCACTCCGTAGGTCAATCTTGCTAAAATATCGGGCTCCTGCTAGCACATCCATCATATCATCTAATCATGGAATTAGGAACCGATACTTGATTGTGATCTTGTTTATGGCTCTATTGTCTACACACATTCTCCAGTCTCGATATTTTTAGGATTCAATAGTGTTGGAGTTGCACATGGACTCATGCTTTCTCTCACTAACCCTTTCTATATTAGATTTTTCACTTGTTTGTTCAACTCTTCACTTTGTGTTGGACTCATCTGATAGGCTGCTTGGTTTGGAAGAGCTGATCCTGGAATCAAATCAATATGGTGTTGAATATCTCACTTTGGAGGTAACCCATCTGGTAGCTCATCCGGTATGACATCTTTGTATTGTTTTAGTACTTTTTCTACAACAATAGATATATTAAAATCTTCTATCTCCACCTTCCTTGACATTAGTGCATAACACCATCCAACTTCTTCCATTTTTGTAACAAAGTCTTTTGTAGCCAATAATCCCTCACTCTTCTCTTCTTCCTTGAAGGGTAACAAGACCTCCTTTACACCATCCTTCCAAAAGGGATATGAATTTTCCCTCCATCATGCATAGCCTTTCTATCATATTTCCAAGGCCTACCCAGTAATATATGGCATGCATTCATTGGGATAACATCACACCACACCTCATCATTGTAGGTATTCCCAATTGAAAACTTTATAAGGCATCTTTTATCTATGGTTACCTCATTTCCTTTCTTGAACCATGATATATGATAGGGATATGGGTGCTTCTCACATTTCAGATTGAGTTTATCAACCATTACAGTTGAAACCATATTTTCACAACTACCACCATCAATAATAATTTTACATACCTTTCCTCCGGAGGTGCATCTTGTTCGAAATATATTTGTTCATAGCCATAAATCAGCACCAAAAACATCATTTTCTTTCTTCTTCCTTGGGAAAATCATCATCCTCCTTGTCATGAGGGTTTCACCCAAGTCTGCAATAACCTCCATTTCTTCTTCTTCTTTAGCTTCAACCAGATTTAATCATGGTTTTTCTCCTTTCCATCTATCTTGTGTAGGATAGTGCAGACACTCAAAGCTTTGTGCCCCTCTTCACTACACCGTAACATGTATATTTCCTTTAGGGCTATTCGAGCCTCGTCCTCCATTATAACCTCTTCCCCTCACGAAAACCCCTACCTCTTTGGTAGTTCTTATGGATTTGACCAGAATCTTCATCCCCTTATGTGTTAGAGGATTCACCTTTTGTATATTCAAATCTACCCCTGCCTCTCATTGGAGATGATGATGGACCTCTCTTCACACCTCTTCTAAAATTATTCCTCTTGTTATTTTATTTTTCCTTTAATGTGAGTTGATAAGCATCATCTATGCTATGGATCCGGAGCATACTCAGCTCATCTTGTATGGTGTAACTCAACCCATTTATGTACCATGTAGCCTTCTGTTCTTCAGACTCTCCTTGTTCCACCCTGATTGATAACTTGTAAAATTCATTAGTATACTCCTCAATGCTGAGATCCTTCTGTCTTAGGTTTTGGAATCTCCGAAAGAGTGTCTAAGCATAATCTACAAGAAGAAATTTTTCTTTCAGCATCTTTAACATTTTATTCCAGTTTCGAATCTTGCCCTTTGCATTCCTTTTCTTTCATTTTGTAGGTGATCCCACCAGATCAATGCATGTCCGGCCAAATTAGTGCATGAAAACTTAACCTTATTCTCCTCTGAAAGGGTTTTCCACTCAAAGAATTTTTCCATGCGATTTAACCAGTCAATCAACTCCTCTGGTCATAACCCTCCACCATAATCAAGAACTGTAATCTTGATGCTACCATCCTTTCCCTCTAAAGTCTAGATCAATCTCTCCTCAAATGGTCTCTCATTTAAGGTTTATTCATTTCTCTCATTATCTTCTTCATCTCCTCCTTCATCCATTAACGAGAGGTCCTTCTTAAATATCACTATACGGAGTGCATCACCATTTGCGTGTCTCCTTAAGGTGGGTGACTTCTCTGTGAGCTCAACAACTTGTCTCTGTAGCTCTTGCATATGCCTATTCATTTGGGAATAACCTCCCCTCCCAATTCTAGCCATGATCATATGAAATAGAGGTAAAAAAATTACACAGAAAAATGTAATATGTTACCTTAACTATTTTGGCAAGATCAAAATCCTTCTACGATACCAATTCGTGTGAATCCAGCTGCAAGAGGTTGAAATACCTCCAAAACACACATAAACGGAGTTTGCAATTAAAAACTAGGAGCTTAAAAATATCCCACTTCTCATTCTATAATCCACGGTGATATATTAAATCATTACAATCCTCCTTTTATTTCATGTCGACTCTAAAAACCTAAAATGCCAAAAAGGCTAAAATGCCAAAATCACTGAAATGCAAAAATTACCTACTAGCAAAACAACTCGGATTGACCCCAAATTTTGTGTGCCAAATATTCCTTCATACATTAGGGCTCACACAAAATTTGGACTTATTCTAACAAGCACAAAAAAAAGTTATTAATGTTCTAAGACCTAGACAAAAGTAAAAAAAGCATTACGAGCCAATTTTAGGCCACGGATGAAGGAATTTTGGCCCAAAAACATGCCAAAATGGGCACAACAATGCATGAAAACTTGACCCTAGCATAGTACTAATGTATATCTACCATCCTGTAAAATTTCAGGATGATCCAACAGTCGGATAAAAAGTTATGGTCTCTGCGAGTTATGCTCCCGTATCGGTGTGTGTGTGTGTGCCGCGCGTGCGCTTGTTTTTTTAATTTAAATATCACACAAGGAATACTTCCATAAAAGATGAGATGACATAAAAATAGATGAAAAAAATTCTTATCTTATGTGGCCATGTGGAAGGATTCAAAAATTAGTTGACCCTCCACTATTTTCTATGTCAATCAAACCTCGACCTTGGGTGTCATATTTTTGTAAAATACTTTTAATTAAGCTAGAACAAATCATGTTTTGAAAATTTTAGCTTAACACTAAAGTGGTAAGACATCCTTATAAACCTTATGTAAAATTGTAGCATGTTGTATAACAAATGTTGTAGGAGCCATTTGTAATTGAAAATGTCCCTCGTGAAATTTATTGGTAAATCTTTGGATTACTTAAAAGAAGGAAAATGAGGTGTTTTCTTGAGGGAAACACATTAACCAAAAATGGAATTACATAATTTAAAAAAGTTTTTATTCCTTTTTATATACTTGAAATGTCCTTCAAAACAAATGATCAAATACTAAATTATACAACACTAAGTGTGTAACCTAATTTATAATATCTGTGAATTGGAAAAAAATCCTTCTCCCTCTCTCTTAATTGGCTTAACTATTGTGTTTTGAATTTCTCCTTCAAGAAAATGTTGGATTTTAATAAACTTTATGAAGTTTTCATATAAGTATGTATATATGTGTTGGGGTGATAATATATCATTATTTAGTGGAGGAAAAGGGGTTGCACTTGAAAGATGGAAAAAAGATTTGTGTGTTGTTACATTAGAGGAACCAAGGGATTATGTGGCTTGTCTTAGTGGAGTGAAAAGGGGTGGTTTTAGTACAGGGAAAAAGGGTATATTGTTTGTGTGTTTTATCTTCGAGGAACTAGATGCTAGCCATGATTTGTTCATGAAGGGAAAAGGCGTAGTACTTATGATGTTCTCTCCCATTTGCAATCCTTATTGGTCGATTTGGGTAATATGCATTGGTGTTTACGTTTGGAGTAGTTTCATGGATCGATAAAATAATTACAAGTATCTTTATATATTATTCTAAATTGATGGTGTAGTGTTGATTAGAGATATAACATATAACATCCATTTGACCATCATTTATAAGTTTTTGATGAAGAGTTCAATTCCAAATTATAAAATCTTGGCCATATAATGGATTTTGCAACCTATTTGTTTTTAAATTATATTTTGATACCAACATAATGAAGGAGATAGATTAAAACCATAGATCACAATTCGGTGAGAAATTCACATAAAAATTAATAGAGTTATTAATCAATGTAATTTGTGAAAAATCTAACAAAGATGTCTTCACATTTATATATCTTGAACATTTTTCAAATAGATATTAACAAATGAGTTATATAATTAATTGCAATAAGATATATGAACCAAATTAAATCAAACCATTCTAAGTTAAAAGTTCAATGATATAAAAGAAATATAGTTAAAAAAAGGAATGTATGTATGTTCACATGTTAATGTGCTCCTCAAATCCTTAAGTTTAATTATTGATTTACATGAATGTAATAAATAGGTAACCATGAATGTAATGTGTCATGGGTAGTGCCCATTCGCAAGTTGTTATTGTAGTTTAGTTTGATTATCCTTTGTTATTTGGAAATATAGGTGTGTTGTGCATCATGTGGTTCATGTGGATTTTGTCGTCTTCTTGTTGGGGCGAGGTTTTATCATTTTGTATTGGAGGAATAAGATATAGCTAGTGAACGGAGGAATAAATGGAATGTGTGTTGCTTTTCAAGGAAACAAAGGGATTCGTGACTAGTCTTAGTGGAGGGATAAGAGTGTGTCATAATGGTGGGATAAAGCATCCTGCCAAAGTTGATGTTGTGTGTAAACTTCGGAGGAACCAAAGGCTAGCCGGGATTCCTTCTTTGAAGGATAATGGGTAGTTGCAATAATGACATCTCCCCTATGTAAGCCTCTTAGGTAGGCTTGGTTATGTGCGTCATCTTTCCTGTGATGCTAGTTATTTCTCATCTTGTTATACATGTGGGTCCTTTTTGGTATAAATGTTTTGTCGATGTCGAGTTATCCAAAGTGATCTTATGTGGTATCGTGTAATAAGTAATGTTGAAAGTCAAAAAAATATTCCAATATTTTTTTGTTGTATTTGTGTGTTGTTTTTGATGGGTGTTACAAATGAATATAGGTGGAAAAACAAATTTGAGCTGCAAATGCCAAGTGTAAAAATGACATGTAAAATCCCAATTTATAATACAAATATTAATTGTGGGGATTTATAATGCGTGAGCAGTAAACTCGTGGGTATTAATGGTGTTGAGCGAGACTTGGGAAGCCAAAATATAGATTACACATAACTTGCAAACATGCATGGGAGTTATGATTGTTTGATTAACAAATGAGGATAGATTTTTCATAATTTTAAACTGCTCTCACATATTACATGTAACTTCGAATCATTCATCCGAAGTCCAAAAGTACGATTAATACTATTTAGTGTTGATCGGGTTTTTGGAACTTGGAGAGAACATTGCCAGTTATATGTAAATGTGTTCCAAAACCCAAAAAGTATGACTATGACAGAGATTGGAACTTGATTTACACTTTGCAATTTAAATGAAAATGTTTTCTAGAAATCCAAATGTATTCCAAAGACTAAACTCGAAACACTTAAGACAATATTTTGGAATTTTAGATATAAGTAATGCTTTGAGACATTCATTTTTTCAAAAATACAATGGTTATGTAGAAATTTCATCAAGTTTTTGGGATAAATATAATGTAATCAAGATGCAAAGCGGGTAGTCTTTTTAAATTAATTATTGGTTATTTGATAACGTGTGTGATAACGTGTGTGATACTGAGATATTGAATATATAGAATTTTATCTTAATTGAAATAATTACTTCATATGAAACATTTAACGTGAAATTTTTGTCGACAATTATGTTTTGATGTATTCTTAAATGCTATTTATAAACCCTTTGAAAACACTTGTTGAGAGCACAACCGAGAAAAGTAAAAATATTGAAATAAACTAGTATTGCAAATCTTATGGAAATTATACCACACCTAGTCTGAAGCATTAAATATACATTGATGTAAACACTCTTAAAAATGACCTAATGTAAAAATCCTCTCCACGAAACCCAAGGCTCAAGAAATGTAACTTGTGGAAAATCTATAGATGTAGTATAAGTGTATCCCACTTATTGGCCATTTTTAAAAAGTGGCTAAAAAATAGTTGTTTCAAAACCTTACAAAATTTAGGTAAATTATATATACATTGCACCTTAGTATATTTAAGCTCTTAAAATTACATTTTTGTAATTTTATACGTGATTAGTCAAAAAAATTTGTGAGACATTATTTTATAGTGGAGCAAACTAGGAAAAATGTGGGACACCTTTATATGTTATGACCAATCTATTAATAAACTCAATACTCTGCATAGTCTAAGTAACTAATGTGTAGATCAGCTATCAAAATATGCATAAGCTCTTGTGATGTGGGCCACACATATGTGACTCTCCTATAGTATTACCTCGAAGATCCCTTTCTTGGGCAATGTCCCTCTATAAATTCTTTTTAAGCTTACTTGACTTAATGTGAATGAAAAACCATAAGAATTGGTAATCATTTATATCTTTTGACTCTCTTATGCAAATCGGACATGTAGTGTGATCAATGGAATATTATAATTTTGAAAACATTAGAATTTCTTAATATGTATCACCATGCCACTTTCTATTGTTGAACTATAGCAGGATAATGAGACCTGGAATCATGTGAGAAGTAATTATATTTTGTCTCACAAGTGTGTGTGTGTGTGTGTGTGTGTGTGTGTGTGTGTGTGTCCACGCGTGCGTGCGCGCGTTGCAAGGCGTTCGTGCGTGCGTGCGTGTGTGCGTGCACGTGTGTGTGTGTATGTGCGTGTGCGTATGCGTGTGCATGTGCGTGTGAGATTTAAATATCACAAATGGAATCATTCCATCATAACTTAGCTTAAATAAAAGAGATGATAAAAATTCTTATCTTATGTGGCCATGTCGAAGGAGTAAAAATTAGTTGACCCTCAATATTGTTTATGCCCATCAAACCTCAACCTTGGGTGTGGTATTTTCCTAAAGTCCTTGTAATTAAGTTAGAACAAATCATGTTTTGCAAATTATACCTTATGATTTAACCGGAAGACATCCTTATAAACCTTGTATAAAATTGTAGCATGTTGTATAACACATGTTGTAGGAGCAATTTGGAATTGAAAATCCTCCCTCGTTAAATTTATTGCTACATCTTTGGATTACTTAAAAGAAGGAAAATGAGGTCTTTCCTTGACGGAAACAGTTAACCAAAAATGGAATTCCATAACTTAAAACACATGTTGTATGCCTTTTTATATACTTGGAATGTCTGTAAAAACAAATGATCGAATACTACATTATACCACGGTAAGTGTGTAATCTAATTTATAATATGTATGAATTGTGAATAAAATCTTTCTCCCTCTCTCTTAATTGGCTTAACTATTGTGTTTTGAATGTCTCCTTCAAGAAAATGTTGGGTTTAAATAAATTTTATGAAGTTTGCATACAAGTGTGTATATATGTGTCGGGGTTATAATATATTTTTATTTAGTGGAGGGAAAAGGGGTCGCACTTGAAAGATGGAATAATGATTTGTGTGTTATTACATTAGAGGAACCAAGGAATATGTGGCTTGTCTTAGTGGAGTGAAAAGAGATGGTTTTAGTAGAGGGAAAAAGGGTAGTACTTATGATGCTCTGTCCCATTTGCAAGCCTTATTGGCCGACTTGGTAATATGCAATGCTTTTATGTTTGGAGTAGTTTCATGGATCCGATAAAACAATTACATCTCTCTTTATATATTATTGTAAATTGATGGAGTAGTGTTGATTAGAGCTATAACATATAACATCCATTTGACCATCATTTGTAAGTTTTTTTATGAAGAGTTCAATCCCAAATTATAATATCTTGTCCATATAATGGATTTTGCAACCTATTTTATTTTTTAAATAGTTTTTCGATCCCAACATAATGGAGGAGATAGAGTGAGACCATAGATCACAATTCACTAAGCAATTGGCATTAAAAATAATAGAATTATTAATCAATGTAATATGTGACAAATCCAACAAAAATATCTTCACATTTTTATATCTAGACATTTTTCAAATAGATATTTCTAAAATAATCTCAAATCTTCATTGCACCATTTACGACAAGGAAAAATGATTCATGGCTTAATTGGGCAATTAATTGCACATCGACTTTGAAGATGTCTTATGAAAAGTTGACAAGATAGGGATATTACACCCTGCCACTGCAATTGGCTTTTGTTAATTATTTTTGATTTCCTGCAGAACGTTAAATTCTAATATAACAGCAAAGGCAAAATGTGCATGTGCGTACTGAACATGTAAGACGAGAGAATATTTGTGGCGTGGTGATATATTCGGCCTTGTCGTCACATGCGTTTGGTCCCACATTATATCATTAATGTTTTCCTGTTTGATTTCCTCAGATTGCATTGTCATTTTGGCAGAAAAATATTAGACTTTATATTCAAAATTTAATGAGACAAGTACATGATGCCCTCGCTTTGATTTTTGTCCTTTTCGGGACTTGACTCGTAAAACTTAGCCGATTCGAATTGGCCTCTTATGATTGAATGTTATTGTAATTATAACTAGGCTAAAATTAAACTCGATAAAATTTAAAACAAATGCGAAAATAAATGAGCATTAGCCTACCATCTTGTAATTAGTTTTAATGTGAACATATTGCGAGAAAACATGATTATAGAAAAACTATATAAGTGTATTCAACAATATAAAAAGAAGTGGATATTTCTATAAAATTATAAATTTTAGTTTAATAATTCATTTTTGGTACATAGAATCATAACAAAAATTAACAACAAATACATAACAATAAATATCAACCTTATTGTCCTTTTAAAGTTTTGGAAAATATTTTTTTCTTTGTATGTACCCTCATATCTCATATAGAATTAACTAGCAATTGCAACCAAAGTTGCAATGGTCACGCCGATAGGAAAGCAATACAAATGGGGGTATGGAAGGAATCAAATTGAGGAAATATATTTGAATATATGGACTTTATTGTATTTAAGTGCAATGTTAAATAGAAAAAAGGGGAACTTGAAGGTCCTTGAATGATGCGTTTGAGATGGTTGTAGAAAAAATGTTTTTGTCTTTCAAGGACATTAACATTAACAATGTTACTAAAAATAATCACCTACATTACAATTCAAGTCTAAAAGATTTAATTAACAAATCTAAATAGATATAGTCAATAAATTTGTGCTAAAAAGCATGTCCAATAACATGACACAATTTGACACCAACAAGGTAAGCAAGTATGGTAATAAAAATATATGTTATAGCCAATTTAGCACCACTCATTCAAATTGTGAATAAATTTTAGTGAGGATTTACAATCAAGTCATATTATTGAGGAAAAATGACACAATCGGGGCATATTATAGTTACAAAGATACTAAGGCTCAAATTCATCCATATTCTGAAACAACAAAAAAAATGTCCGGCATACGTAGGATTTTCAACAATAAAAATTATGTGGGGTTAGATAATGCACTCTTCTATTTTCCAACCAAACAAGTTCAATTTTGATAACACCAATCATTTTAAATTTGTGTCTATTTTCCCACCAAAGACAAAAAATTTAAGTGTGAAAAAATAAATGATTAAATTGTACGAGGTAAAAAATGACAAAAATATAGCTCTCAAAAACCCAATCATGCATCATATTAAAAGAGTTGTGTAGATGTAGTGTTGAAGAAAACCTCACCCCTATAACAAAGATCTTGTTTCCAATGACACCTGAGAGATTTGCTTTAGTTGGTATTGTCAACTAATTTTTGTACCGATCCGTGCATAGGGATGCATATATTGGCTCAATGAACTTGATATCAACAATGTAAGAAATCATTGTGAGCAAACCATATGCTACAAAAAATTTAATGTCATGTTCATTCAACTATAGATCGTTATCAAATTACAATACTAAAATCCAACCTCTTACAAAATGACCACATACAAAGTTAATTCATCATTGCTATTTTGGAAGCACTAGGAAAATAAATCATCTTTCAATTTTCATTTATTAAAAGAGAGAAATAGTATATTTAAATCTCCATATAGTTTGGAAAATACATTGTAGAAAATTTGAAAGAAAATGTTATAACATTCACACTAAAACCTACCTGGAACATTTTTAAATAAATATCTATTGTGGACATTTTTTTTCCTATTTTTTGTGTCACATCTTCTGTTTATTTTTAAATTTATGTTAAAAAGCCTGATCTAAAATAACGGAGAAAAACAAATCAAAAAAGGATAGAAAAATTCTACGGTCTAAAAAAACATTCTTCTTTGAAAGTACCTTGAAAGGAAAGCTTTTGAGTGCAAGGTGATTTTTATCCTAGCCTTTATCCTCCTTTCAAAGCTCAAGTATATCTACAATACGAAAGGATTATTACAATCTCAGTGTTAAGAAGCATTCATAAACAAATACACACAATATTCAACTCCCATATTAGACACTTACAAAGAAATAAATAAATCCGAACCCAATGCACTTCTTTTGAAAACCAAACAAGTGGGATATACAAGAAGCAAAAAATATACATGCATACAACAAAGGAAAATGAGTTGCAACACCGACAAATATAAAAGTATGTGACAAAGTGATATACAATGAGGTTAATAACATGGGAAAAACTAACATTTGCACCTAAAGAAAACACAGTTTCAAGAAAGAGCCTAACACAATTGCACCTGCTAAAAATAAGACATAAAATAATTCAGGATCAGAAAACATTCACTATCAACAATAATAGTATATATTTCTATACACAACTCTGACAATCAACCGTTATTGTTCAATGACGATCTAATATCTACTGAACATTGGAATTACATTATTCACATTGAACAAACCAAATTAAAAAATTTAGATGCATTTGGAACAACATGGTTATAAATTAAATAACATATGTAAATGGTTAGAAGACAAAATGGGTACATTAATAACAATAAAAAGGCCTACATGGTTTACACATGATAGACTAGTCACTAAGGGAAAATCTACTTTTTTACAACAGTCTCGAAAAGGGGAAATCTGAAGTAGCTTCACTAGAAATTTGAGGTTGTGTGTAGGAGGCTAAAAGTGTGCCTACCATCCCATACTACCATAAAATGGGATAGTTGAGGCAAACCGACAAGTCGAAGACTAGTACATCTAGATATTTTTTTAAAATATCGTTGGTAAATAAAGCTTTAAAAATACTTTAAAAAATAAAATAATTCAAAAAAATTATAGGTTCACGGCTCCACAAGTACATTTAATCTCTTAAGAATACATGTTTGTTCATTTTATGTGTTTGGTCGTGTTTTGGTTGTCGAACATATTTTGTTGAAAGTTTGAAATGTACAAAAAGTGGGACACAATTATATGATTTAATCCTTGAAATAACATGGTGTAATAGATGACCTTCAAGGACAATAAATATGATTATTTAGGATTTAAATTATTATTTCACTAATTTCGAAATATTCCAGTGAATATGGACTCAAAGTATTACATGTTTTGGAAGAAATCTATCACCTTTTTTTTTTTTTTTCCTATGTTGGATTCTATATTTGTCTATCTGGATTGATTATTACTATTATTGGATTCCATTAGTAACAATATTAGATTCCATTATTTTCATTATTGGACTTATTGGACATCTAATTTGGTATTATTGGATTCCAATTTCACTATTATTTGATTCAAATCTAGCTATTATTAAATCCCAATTTCGCTATTATTAGACTCTAATATCGCTCTTATTAGTTTCAAATTTCACCATTTTTTAGATTTCCATGTTGGGAGAATGTAAGGATAGTAACCACTAACTATTATAAGGCACGGGCCTATTGGATTAATAATAATAAAAAACTAACAATAACTTCCTGCAAAATAAAGTTCAAAGTGCAAGCCTCACAATTTGAAAAGGTGAAGCTAGCACTTTCCTCACACTTTGAAAGTGAAAAAGCCTTGATGTAAGTTTAGTGGCCGCTAACTATTATAAGTGATGAGCCCATTGTAATAAATAAAAGTGCAAAAGACTCGATGTAAGGTTACAAGTCGACTATTATAAGCCATGATCCCATTGTATTATATTAAAAATAAAAACTAATAATAAATCCTTGCAATAGCAAGTTTGAAGTGTGAATTGCACACTTTCAAATGGAGAGCCTCGTATTGCCAAAGTTGTGAGACTCATACTTTTATATTTGCAAAAAATGTGAGACTCATGATTTTTAAAGTTGTGAGCCTCACACTTTGAAAGTGCGAACATCTCACTTTCAAAGTATGAGTCTCGCACTTTGAAAGTGTAGGGCTCATGCTTTTGCACTTTCAAAGTGAGAGGATAGTAACTTCAAAAGTTCCTCATAAATTTGTAAGTGCGAGCCTCTCAAATTTGAAAGTTTGGGGCTCACACTTTCAAAGTGTGAGGCTCCCACTTTCAATGTTGATTATGCACATCCTTAAATTTGACACTAGCCTTAAATGCTAGTGGTGTTATTTTGATATCTCGGTGGAACTTACAATCATCTTACGTTCTCACCCCGAAATCTAACTTGTATCAACTCAAGAATTCTTTTCTTATATTGTACACATAATTAAGTTCACTACTGTTTATTATTATAAATTATATCTCGAGTTATCATTAAAAGCGAACATCATAATTGGGAGTTATGTATATCAAAAATTCAATTACTGTGAAAGATAGTAGAATTTATGCTTGTAAATTGTTCCATTCTCCATATAAATGATGAGTCACTTACTTCCATGAGAAATAAAATGAAATAATCCTTGACACAATGCAAGTAAAATTTTTGTGAGAAACACAGTCATATGCCCTCGGAGATACATTGAACCAATATCATATAGTTTACATCAATTAAAATACTCATTGTGCCACAATTGTATTCTTTGTGAGTTAAGAAATGCCACCACATTTTCCCAATGTTGGTCCATGTGAATGAGCTACATTTGCATCACACCCTTAACGTGGTATAACACTTTTCTACTATTTGTTTTCACAAGTCTCCCTCCCGAATCAAATTCTCTTAGCCTTGTAAAATTTGTAGGCCCTCATTGTTTGTGAGAACTTTAAATGGAATATTGTATCAAATCCAAATCAATGATACATGTTTTAGAGAAAAGAGTAAATATGAAAATATTTTTTAGGTTCAAACCAGAGGTATATACATTGAAAGGTTTGGAGAACAAATGACTACCTATGCCCATGAAATCAAAGTATATCCCATCATGCTCTACTTTTTGTGATGATAGATGTAGCTCACAATAACAAAACTTATCAGTCGTCATCTTTACATTGAAAGGTTATATATGTACATTTAAAATTTGGTACAAATTCATACATATATATTTGTAAATTTTATATGATGAGTGGTTGCCTTATGTGGACCAATCTATTTGCACATGATCAGAAAATGGTAATTAAATTTTTCAAAAGTACTTAGAAATTTTTTAGATTTAAAACTTGACAACTAATTAAGAGTATTAAGCCAATTTTGGAAGTTCTTGTATCCCAAATCCTTAAACTCTTACAAATAAACCAATTATCCTTTATTTTCAACTTAAGTGAATAAAATGAATCTTAGTACAAACCCATTTTAAAATTCACAAGTTGAAATCAAGTCATACACTCAAACTGAATTCTTGAAACAAAAGTTGATAAATGTATTTAGATTCTGTTGTGGGTTATGGATACTTGAAATGTTCCTAAAATCAAATTACCAATTAAGTGTTTTCTTCACAAAATAAAATTGTTAATCTAATTAACTATTTTTTTATCTGATCAAAAGCTTCACAAACTGAAATAAAATCCACACAACAAGATTGATAACAGAGTTCACTTGCCAAAGGTTATGTCTCCAGATTCTCGAAAAGAGAATTGATCTATTAAATGAAAAATGAAGTAAAATAACCCTTCAATAATGTCTATATAGATAAAAACCTACAAATTCACTGATTAAAGGTATTGGAAACTCTCTAATTTACAAATAAATGTTCCCAAAATGATGTATGGCTCTCTACAAATTGCATCCACAATGTGATGCCCTTGCAAATGCGATCGATAAATGCCTACAACTGGAGATTTATAAACACTACATGAAAAAAATTATAGATATGGAAATATTATAAAAATATGAACAACTTCCCTTTTTACTCCATGGCCTGGTTTGGACTAGAAGTACTTGGAAAAATTAGATCTATGTCTGCTCCTTGTGCCTATTCTCAAACCGTGATGGAAAATCACCTAGACATGAACATATACAACAATTCATATAAAAATTACATTTTGGAAATATCTCAGAAATCTAAATAACTTTCATATATAATTGAAGATTTGGTTTTGAGTGAAAGTGCCTCAAAAATTAGGTTTTCTGCAAGTAGGTCTATTCTGCCCTCTCACAGACCTGTCACTTGTCTTCTACAAAACCCAATGAGATCATTTTATATCACTTGTCCAATGGTGGTAGGTTGGTAAGTCTACCTATTCTTTTGGCGCAGGTTAAGGGTTCGAATCCCTTTGATTACGTTATCCACTATAACTAACAAATGGGAATCTTTTATCCTTATATGAGAATCAATCCCATAGTCCATGAGAGATAATCTTATCCAAACCTTTTAATAAGGCTAAATTTCCCTATTTTCATGTGGAATAGCTACGCATAGAATTTTTCTACCAAAATTGGAGGTCCACATTCTCAATTGGAGTGGTTCCATGTGTTAGCATGTGATTGGTTCACCTTTTGCCACGTCACTTTTTCCCACAAGTTTGACCCAAACTTTGACTGACCATATCTTTTACATACAAACTTGGATTTCATCCGTTCAAAATGCTTGAAAGGTCATGAAAATATATGCAAAATAAAAGTGATTTTGTGATATTCCAAGACAATTAATTTTCTATTTTTACAAAATTTGACCACACGTTGACCAAATGTTGGTTGGACGTATCTAGAGCGCAGAGTGTCCGTTTTTCACGTTCTTATAGTCATATCCGAAAGATATATGAAGGATATAATGAATTTTAACGGTTTAAGGAAGTTTAGGGAATATTTGACACTAAAATAAATCCCCTAATCACTCCTCCCTACTGAGAAGGATTTTTGTCCACAAAAGTTGTGTATCAACCCACAAAACATGCTATTTCTTCGTGCATTGCACAAACACATAAAAGAAATATAAATAGAGTTATAGGTTAATTAAATTAAAATATTTGATCATCTAATTACATAACTGATTAGATAATAACACCCAATTAAGCTAGTGTTCAACTAAAAGCGTTGAAACCCTTTCAACTTTGCATACAACTCTAAACTATCATAACCTACTTTTTGTAATGCCATAAAAATACCTAACCAAATAATAAAAATCATTCTAATACAGTAAAGCTAGTGTTCAAATGTAACTTTCTCGATATGGACGATTACAAAAAAATACAATTCCATAACATAGATCGGTATACAAGACATCTAAACTCCCCACAATTAGGCTTGTGCCAACTGTCCATTTAAAGCTCAGAATAACATGAAAATATTCCCTATTCAGAACAAAATAGACTACCAACGCCCAAAAATAGCTATAGTAAAAAATGGGAAAGTGTAAATTCTATCCATATAATGAAGTGTAAAAGGAATGATAACAAATTGTATGAATCTACAAAATGATCACTTGGTGTAACTTTGCAAACCGGTTTGTTAGTGTAATAAATTTACACCCTAATTGTAACCATATCTAATAGCTACAAAAATTAAATTTTCCCAAAATGAGGGTCTTAAAAATTAATGTAAATAACACATGTGGATACAATAAGTTTGTCTATTTATTACAATATCAAACATGTTCACGAATGGGTCTTATAAGCATCCATAAATTTGCACAAATGAAAACATTATAAAACTACGTGTTTCACAATTAGACATTATGATAATGTTCATATCCCTGCATACTGCTGTCAGAAATGGAATTTTTCTACCTTGACCGTGAGGCAATAACTTGAGTATTTTAAACTTGTCAATCAATTTCTCTATAGGTGACTTCCATTAATATTTCAAAGTTGAATATATATATAGGAAAAAATCCTTTCAACAAACATAAGGAATCCCTATATCTCTGAAAAAGTATTCATGCTATCAATAATCAATGCTATGCAAATATGAAACTAATGAACATTTTACCAGCCCTTTTAACAACATTTTCATGTTCAGGTGGTTTTAATTTCTTAAAAAAAATTGGGTAGCATGAGTTGAATTTAATTTTGTTGGTTTCTAACAACTTTCCATTTTACGCTTTGGATGCATTTTCCAACATCTGATAGCATGTCCTTTCTTATTACAATGGGTACAAAATTGTATGTCCTTGTTTTTAGGAAACTTACCCAAAATTTTCCATTGTTTACGAGAGGTAACCTTTTTTCCTTTTCTAACCTCATCGTGGTGAGACTCGGGTCTTGAAGACCTACCTCATCATTCACAAAATCCATTAACTTCTTTAATGAGTTTTCCTCTTCCAATAATATGTTGTAGAATGATTAGTACCTTCACAAAACATGAAAGGAAAAGCATATTTTTGTCTACCTATTTCACCCGATTCTAGATGTGTTTCTTTGAATGTCGACCAAACAGATAAGGGTAATGGGCTAGAAGGAATACTGTTAAAAAGCGGGTTATAGGTTGTTGTGCGCGTATGACTTCTAAATCCACAGCTGATCGTGAGAGCTTCCTTTCTTGGAGGAACTACCTGAAATGGAACACAAGACAACCAAATAAAAGTTAAACAATATATGCCATGGACTACCTAGCAGTGTTAGATCCGGCAAGTGTGATACTTCCTAGATGGCTGTCAATCCACTATTTAAAACAACTTAATGTTGATAATAAAGGAAATCCTACTGTAGTTAAAATGATTTAGGTATCTCATTCATCTACAATAACAAACTTCATTCACAACAAGCTAGGCTATGACCGAATCAAGGTCAAGGTCTCTTTCAGATATTGGCATTGGTCGTGGTCGGAGTTCTGGGTGGTTTTGGGTATTTGGTGGAGGTTTAGAAGCTCTGTTCTTAGTTTTTGGTAAAAGACACAGAGACTGATGTCGATCTAGTATGACAGTATCGATTTAGGCTAACCAAATGACGACGTTTGCAAGTAACTAGCGTTGGTATGGTTGGGGTATAAGAAACTCAATAAAACTTGGCAAGGTGATAGATCTGGTGCTAGATGAGAATGACAGGGAAATGACAAGGTTCGTGTGGGTCTTAGGTATGCACATGAATGATGAAAGTATAGATATGGGTAGTTCAAGGGTGTGGGTAAAGGGATGGTCAAGTTTGCGTGGAGGTAAAATGGTGGGGAATGGGAATGGGAGCAGAAAATAACAACAGAGGTAAAAAGATCTTCTCAAATGATAATGAACTAGTGCTGGTTAACAAAACTTACTTCTTGTACGATCTTGATGTCCTGGGTTGGAAATAATGGGTGATCAAATTTAAGGAACTTGGTGTGGTGTAGGCACTTCTTCGGATGCTCCCATGAAGGAAAATGGATGTGTGATTGCTTCTAGTCTTTGGCTATGGATACTCGATGTGTGTACCAATGCTGGTTTTGCTTACATGCAGCTCTAGTTTCGTTACTTGTTATCAAAAGATGTGATTATCTCTCAGAAATGTGCCAACCACGAAATAAGCTTATTTTGGGGGTTTAATGGTAACTGACGGTGGTTCCGGCTAAAGCAAAGGGCGGTTTAGCATAGCCGGTGTCATTTAGGGAGGGATTTCATAGGTTTACTAAACTAGGTAGATCCCCTTGATTTTTTGGGATCTCATTTCGTTACTCCACGGATTAGCATGGAAGCTTCCTTCTAACGATGAGAATGTGGTTAGAGGGAATGTAGGCATTGATTTTTAGGGTTTGGGTAGGTCTTAGTTAGTTATGGCAACTTACTAAGAATAGGTCTTAGGGTGAGGTGGCTAGATGAGGTGGATATGTGGGCATTATCCCAATTAGGATATTTAAATAATAAATATTGTGAGGATAATGAATTAATTTAATTAAATTAATATTAGAGTGGGATGAAAGGGGCCATGGTTAGGTGAATGTGTTCAAGGTATTTATTTAACGAGGGACCAAGGGGAGTGTGACCTAATTTTAGTGTCTACATTTTTCCCCTTTTTGTTGCGTAGCTTGTATTGGTAAGCGACGTTGACAAAAATAAGATGTGGTTGCCCCATGTGTGGGTGAAGGTGATCCCCCTCAAACTAGGAATTGATGAGGTAGAAGGTGGAATCGGTAAGTGGTTTGATAAAAGGTGAATGTGATGAAGAAGAAGTGGGGTAATGGGTAAAAAGGAAAAAGGTCCACTCGGGTAATCTAGGTAATGGGTCAGGGTCAAAGGTAGTAACAGTCAAATGCACGCACACGTATAAATTACAACACATAGCACTGGGTTGAAGAGCAGGAAAACTCTACATTGTCTAAGGTCGATAGGTTTATCCAAATGAGGTTGAAGTGAGTATAGTATCGGAGGTATAGGATATTGTCGGGTAACACGATGTAGGTTAGGTTTAGGTGTGTTCCAATACACCAAAGGTTGGGTCAGGATAAACGGTCATGGAAAGAGGCAAGGTAAGGTTAGGATGGCAATCAACACAGGTAATAGTGCCATAAGGTATAGCAAACACATGGGGTCAAAGGTCACTAGCGATGTTCCAAGTCCAAATATCTAGGTCACGGCATGGGTACGGCCGAGGTATGGGTAAAAAAAGAGTCCCGAAAGAGGACTGGGGAAGGTAGTAAATGATAAGGTTTGTTTGGGTAAAGGTCACGGCTGAAGGTAAGGTAAGGTTATAAGGCTAATCATCGTGGTAACATCATCGCAAGGTAGAGCAAGTGCATAAGGTCGATTGTCACCCTAAGGGGGCTGGTGTGGGTAGATGGGTACAACGTAGGTAAAGCCATGGGAGAGGCAGAAATATGCCCCACTCGGTGGTAAGAGTGAGTGATGAATGATGAGGTGAGGAGGGTGAGGTGAATGGTAGGGTAAGCGTTGGGTGAGGGAAAAAAGAGTGACGGGAAGGGTAATAGGGTGAAATTGTGGGAAATGTGGAAGAGAGGGTGACCGATGCCGGTCAAGGGTAACCGATGCCGATATAGGGTAGCCGACCACGAGAAGGTAGGGCACGTGGTCGATGATCTTGGTGAAGGTAAAACTGGCATCGGTTAGGTTGAGGATGTTATAAAAAAGAAAAATTCCACGCTTTTCGAAATCATTTGTCTATGCAAAATAGAGGAAAATGACACAAGAGAGAGGGAAAGTTGGAAAGTGTCAGAGACAGAAAAGCTGAGTTGGTGAGCCGAATGGCGGGTGATTGGTAGTTGAGAGGCGGGTCCATGAGATCAGATTGTTGGATTCAGGTGGTTGGAGGTGAGGTGACCGATTGGTGATGGCAGAGGTCGGAGAGGGATCGGGCAGGCCACCGGTGCAGTGGCCAGATGTGCCACCACGATGACGACAGCGTGATGAGGTAAGCGTCAAACCCTTTCTATGTTTTGTGAGATAGATTAGGTGATAGGTCAGGTTTTGAAATATTGGGTGTGTGGGGGAAAATGAAATTTGAAATGTGGGAGGGTAAATTGGGTAGAATAGGAATAGGGAGAGAGGTAAGTGGGTGAATAAGGGTGGGACGGGGTTGAGGGGAAGTGTAGGGGAGAATGGGTGGGTAGAAGGGTGGGTTAGGAGAGGGAGTTTTTTAAGAGGGGAGGGTTTTAGGGGTCACTAGTTTTGCCACGACACCGATCGACATCGATCGGGGTTAGATGATTTCGGTAAGGTCAAACCGGTATCAGTCACAAAATAAGTGACCCATGCTAGTTTAGGGGTGACCGAGGTTGGTTAGAGATAACCGGCACTAGTCGGGTTTTGGAGAAAAAGGGGCCGAAAGGGCCCCAAGTCGAGTGGGTGAGAGAGGTAGGGGGAAAAGAAGGTGCTTTGGTGTAAAATATGGCATAGGCGGGGGTGAAATGGGCATGGGGCAGTAGGTATAGGTGAGGTGTTGAGTGTGGGTATGATGAAGGAAGATTAATTTGATGTTTGTGTTGGATGCAGGGGATAGATAAGCTACGGATGAGGGACATGGTGCCACCCCTACTCTTGAGAGTGTGAGGCACAATGGAAGTTGAGGAGTGGCAACACGTGGAGGAGGTGGGCCTGATTGGGGTACAATGTTATCAACATACTGATCCAGAAGTCAAGTCCGATTGTTTCCCTCATCGATATATGGGATTCACCGACCAACATGTTCAACCTACCGCGGGTGAGCTGGACGATCACCCCTGGAGGACATGTTTAGGATCTTGTGGTTACCGATACTGGGGATGCAGGTGTACTCGATCTCCTCTAAGGCCTCGAGAGAAGTTGATGTTGACAGTTTTAGGGAGGGAATGGTAAACATGACGTTCCATAGTGCCAACTTGAGTTACGGGGGATGTACCTAGCCCGTCCAGAGGAGATGAGGCTAGTTGTTTTATTGATGGAGGAAGTGTGCTATTTTGCACTACCGGATGTAGAGGGTGGGAGATTTCCCTGCTCCCTGATGGGGGTTTTACATGACATGGTGATGGATTAGACCTAATTTACCTGGGCACCAACATTCTTGGTGTAGTTATACAGAGAGCTATGGGCATATGGGCATCTACGCAGGTTCAACTTATGTTGCACATTTGTTCTACACTGTTGGCCCTATGAGCACATAGTTTATGTGCAGCTAGTGGGTATGCCCCGAGTAGATGCATTTCTACTGAGATTGGTTCGGGTGGGGTACAAGTGATGGGTGTCGTGATTGGAGAGCATCGATCAGATAGGGATACACATGATGTAGCATATTACAGGTGTCTATTGGAGGGGTTGTCAGGGTGGACATCATATGGAGACCATATGTGGGTTATCCCTCATACAAACGGATGCATGATGAGATAGATGGCCTTTAGCTACTAAGATGGATAGAGGGGTGTCATGTCAGGGAGCACAAGATGATCCTAATGGACAAGGTTAGCAAGTAGTTTGGTTTGCTACAGGACATACCTCCACCCTTCCCACAGTACAAGAGAGATGACATGGAGAGGCCATTGCATCTACCATAGTCGATAGTGCCCACTGGGTAGGAGGAGCGGTGGTAGACCAGTAGATCGATGCTACTAAAGTGAAAAATAGATATAGATAGTGGTGGGCGGTGCATTTATGCCAGCAGTACCACCCAGACATGGGCAGTCAGATTTAACCACTATCGTGGTGCAAAGAGATGCCCTACGAGGCGGTGGCAACCTTAATTACCCAGTTGGGGATGGTGTAGGGGCAGTTATCCAGTTCAGAGGTGGAGGTGGCTGAGTTGCATGCATAGGTGGCCAATCTTCAGTCCAAATAGCCCAGGTTAGAGATGGGGATGGTGATGATGGTCGGTGGCCAACCTACAGCACAAGTTACGGTGGTTGAGGGCTAGTTAACCATGAAAGAGGTGTAAATTTAGGCATTACATGAATAGGTACAGGTATAAGGTGTGAGGTGATGACACCTCCACAGGCACCGGGATAGGGGCCCAGTTCACAAGTAGGGGCAGGATAGGGTCCCGCAGGACGGGTATAGGGGTTGAGGCCTATGGGGCCACCACAAACCATTCCCATATCTAGGTTACGGGATGCCCTAGGTGAGGCTAGATACTACTAGGATTAGTTGATGGTAGCTGGGATATATTTTCTATCCTATGGAGAGTACAGGGCATAATAGGCCTCAAGTGAGAGGACTAGATCCCAGACTCACAGTGTAGAGAGCACAGGGGCCATCGAGCTCTAAGACAGGATCAAGGAGAGGCCACCAGCTCACAGAGACTCAGCTCTAGGTGATGTGCTAGTAGGGGGTGGTGAGATGATACCAGCCGGTGGATAGGAGCCGAGGAGGAGACCGAGAGACTGACATGGAGGATGTCCGATAGGATGAGGCTTGATGCCCATTCCTATATTTTGATGTATTGTAGTCATTTTCATTTTCATTTTTAATATATATACCGGCCTGTGTGCTGAAGATGGTGAGGATGTACTAGAGTTTTGTATATTTTGATCATATACCAACTTACGCGTTGAAGATGGTGAGGTCTGTATATGAGAGTTTTGAGAGACTGGATTATATACACTAGCCTGCATGCCGAAGACATTTGATAATTATGTATATGGATACACATGTTTGGATATTGTATTTATATAGATGATGATGATTATGGGCATTATGTGTTTGTGTTGATAACATTTTATTATTATGCATAGATGGACTTATGGTAGGTGTGTTAGGCATGGATTGAGTCAGGTCATGGATTTAGGCATGATGGAGTCAGGTCGTGGTTTTAGGCATGGATTGAGTTAGGTTTTGGTTTTAGGCATGGATTGAGTCAGGTTTTGGTTTAGGCATGGATTGAGTTAGGTTTTGGTTTAGGCATGGATTGAGTCAGGTCATGGATTTAGGCATGGATTGAGTTAGGTCGTGGTTTTAGGCATGGATTAAGTCAGGTTGTGGAGGTTTGAATTCATTATTTTTTGCAATGAATGATGATATGGGTCATTTTTAAGATGTTTTATAATACATGCATGATGTTGGTAAAGAAATGGTAATCAAAATAAATGTATGTTTTGATGATGATAAAAATGTGAAGCAATTTTTCGTTTGTTTGGTTTAATTTCCAATTTTTGATATAAAAAGGAAACAAAGTAGGGTAGAATGTGATTTAGGAAAATGAAAGATGAATTGGTTAGGGTAGAGAGTGGTCAAGCTAACCTCCAAGGGCCCCATGCCCATGGAGTGTTACCTACATAGTCCCAGTGAAAAGGGACCTCAGGCCGATGTAGTTCTCCCATAAGCTAGGGAAGAATATGAGGAGGTATGAGAATGAGTTGGTAGGTTTTAGGCATGGTTTGGGTTTTGGTCTGTTAGGTGTGGGTAAGTTGTGGGCAACTTGATATAGGTGATTTTGATTGTGGTAGAAGAAGAATATTACCCAAAGGTAAGTGTCGAGGACCAAGTCTTGTATAAGGTAATCAATATGTAATAAAGAAGGTTAAAAGATAAGAGGGGGCAAGAAAGCCACCTAATTAGTGAGGATCATAACTGGTGGACCATACCATAGGTAGGCTAGTGAACATAAGACCCTAAAGACTTTGCATGAGTGATTATCCTAAAGGTGAATAATAGTCACATGATCACCAAATGTCATAGTTCCAAGAGGTCCCTTGAGGTGGTGGGAAATGGGAGTGTGAATGGTGAGAGGGATGAAAGGTGGTAAATCTTTATAGGGTATGAGGTAGCATGCTCTTTGGGCAAGAGATCCAAGGTCACAATGGGAAAGTCCATGACTAAAAGGATTTTCTATTTTGACTAATATTCGAGATAGACTGATCAATGTGGGAAGTCTATATGGGATGAGGAAATTAACTCCTTGAGGTATTCATGAAGCTAATCGATGTGGGAAGCTTCATATTATTTCTCTCTCTCTCTTTTTTTTTTTTGAAAGAGCTTTACATAGTTGTCCTTCGAGGGAGTAGTCTATTTATAACAGCAATTTTAGAGAGGAAGATCTCCTTTTGAGGGATTCATCTTTTTATTGGAAGTTTGACTCAAGGAGTTAGATCCCATGTGAGGGATTTGAATTCATGGACAAGACCATGGTGAAGAATAGGATTCTTGTTCTAAAAGTAGGGTGAAATTACCATGGGATCTCATCTAAAGGTAGACGAAAAGTATCCATGAGAATCATGTTATGTGCAACGCCATGGTACACATATTCAAGAGAAGATAAAAAGTGACAGGTACGCACATGATTCTTGTTTAATCATTGGTGAAGGTGTAGGAAGTGGATAGTGCTCAAAGGACGAGTATGGAAAGAGGAAAAAAGTGAGGTAGGACTAAAAGTCGATAGTAGAATGGTCTAAGATGTAAGGCATTCAGGGGCTCAGATTCGGGTTTACCATCGAGTGAAGATAAATGATAAGTACCTGATCCATAAGTATGGGTCATGATGTATGGTCCAAGCCAATTAGGAGTAATTTTTCCCGTTTACTTTTTTCTACTTTAGTTACATGTTGATTTTATTTTAAGATGAGATCACCAATGTGAAAGGTTCATTCATGGACACGTTTATCATAGGCACGTTTGATATGTTTTTAGTAAACTTGAAGGTGGTCAAGAGCGTTAAGATGACATTTTTCTAATAACTCAAGTTGTGCTAAATGGTCTTGACAAAATTCATCATCATTGAGCATGTCATGGAGAGAAATGTGGAGTGAGGGAATCTAGAATTTGAGAGGCAGAATAGCCTTTGTACCATAGACCAGAGAAAAGGGTGTGGCAACAATGGAAGTACGAGATACTAGTGTGGTATGCCCATAGGGTGAAAGGAATGTGTGTATGCCAGTCCTTCCTAGTATCGTTAACCAATTTCATGAGAATTTTGTTCAGGGTTTTGTTGGTGGATTCGGCTTGGCCATTAGTCTTTGGGTAATAAGGTGACGAGAAAATTAGCTGAATGTCAAAGGCGTCACAAAGTTTTCGCAATGTTTTATTTTTGAATTATTTTCCGTTATCTAGTAATGAGGTGATGAGGAACACCAAAGCAACAAATGATGTGATAATTGATGAACTCACATATTTTCTCAGCTTTCATGGAGATGAGTGGTATGGCTTCAACCCATTTTGTGTAGTATTCGATAGCAGTGATGATCCATTGATGGCATTGGGAAGAATGGAGATTGATCTCTCCAACAAGATCCAAACCCCATTGAGAGAAGGGCCAAAGGTCACAGTGACTGTAAGGCATGACTGGGTGTATGATGAAGGTTGACATGTTGTTGGCATTTGACACAATGCTTGACATAGTTGCAACAATCATGGTTAAGGTTCAGCCAGTAATATCCTAGGTGAAGAATATGCTTAGCAATAATGAGGCCACTGAAGTGACCTCCACATATGCCATCATGAACTTCCTTGATGGTATAAGGAATTTCAGAACTCGTAAGGCATCGCAAGAGAATACCATCAAAGCCGCACTTATAAAGGAGGCCACCCATGATGACATAACGAGAGACCTTTTTAAGAAAGGCATGTTGTCCATTACGGGTGAGGTTGGGAGGTAAGACAGAGAGAGAAAGATAGTCTGAGTATTGTTTATACCAAAGGTCACTCGGGTTGGGGGCAGTGGTTCTAATAGAGTAAACATCGCGAGGTAAATAAGAGGGTGATTGGAGTTGTTTTATAGTGAAAAATATTTTAGAATCGGCGGGTGAAGCGGGAATTTGAGAAGCCAAACAAGCCATGGTATCTACAAATTTTTGGTTGAATGGGGACAGTTTGAAGGGCGTAGCGGTCAAAGGTGGTCAAAAGTATGTCTACGTGATGTTTATATTTTTAAATTTTCTCATTATGACATTGATATATACCATTGACCTAGTTTACGACCAATTGGGAATCACCAAAGATGTTGATGGATTTGACATCCAAGGTATAGTTGATTTATTTAATTAAAAATGATAATGTTGAATTATTGATATTGTTGTGATATGTGTGTTTAGATGATTTTGAGATATTGTTTATATCATTTTGGATGTTCTGATATGGCCACGAGGCCGAAGGAGGTATTTGCATTTTGCAAGTTAAAAATCACAACAATGTCGAGGGACTAGAGACTAACCATATTGAAATTCCAGGTGAATTAAACAAGGTCACCATGTCAACTGTATTGTTTGTGTGTTGTGGTTTTATAGGAATTCCCATGGGGGGATTTCCATTATATGTGACCATTGGATATGTGTTTTATTTATGTGTTCCCTTTTATTATTGTTGTATGTATTTTTATTTGTAATATGTTATTTTTTAAATTAATTTAAATGTGATGGATTTAATGTAAGAGTCACATAGTTAAACTTTATTTAAATTTAATTGGGACATGAAATGTAATTAATAAAGTTGTTGAGTTTAAATAATAATTTTGGTAGAGTGTGTAAGTTAATTTGTAAGGATGTGTAAGAAATATGTAAGAGTATGTAAGGCTGATTTTGGAATGTCAAACACTCCATCTTTTATTAAATTCGAATTTGACTTTGGAGGCCAAATTTGAGGCTTGTGGGACAAGTTAAACTTGTCCCACACTTCTTAAAATTATCCACCAATCATACCTATGGTTTTGGAGTCAAAATTAATCGTTTTAATTATATTTTGAAATGACTATGTGTAAGTCTTTATTGCACTTTACTTACAAGTTTTTAATTTAGTCCTTGTTAAAGTATGGGTTAATTTTGAGTGTGTAAGTTGATTGTCATCTCCATTTATTGTGATTAATTATGAAGTTGAATTTCTCATTTTGGGGTTGAGTAAGAATGATGTGGCATCCCACTTGGAATCCACATCATCCTCTCCCTCCCTCTCCTTTAAAATTTGAATTCTTCCCTTGTTTATGGTTGTTGAAACTTTTCTTTCTTCTTGGGTCAAATTTTTTTATTGCTGTTGGAGCCTTGCATTGTGGAAGGAATTGGAAATTCATTTGGATGCTTGGTGTTGTTGTTTTGGACTATATCTTTGAGCATTGAAGGAGCTTGCTGTTTTGGAAACAATCTCCATAATGGAGAGGTAGGATCTTGTCCTTTTTAAATGTTGTTTTCCCCTTTTCTTGCATGAATGAAATGGTGAATGTGTTGTGTATTGTTGGCTGGTTGGGTAGAATGCTTAGGGAAAGGTGTAGGAGAAGGCTATGGGGATTTCATATGGGGGCATAAGGGATTTCCAATGGCACTTGTTCTATTTTGGAGGGAGTTTTGGATTGGGATCCACCTAGGAAAAGAAACTGCTTGCATTTCTTACTATTGGGGGGCTGGGGGCATAAGGGAGAAACTTTGGGGGCATAAGGAGGGGTTGGGAGATATAAGGTTTATGGGATTTGATATGTTTATTAGTGATATGATTTAGGTGGATGCCCAATTCCAAATAAGGAGGCATAAGTAGTTTCCCCATAGTTCTTGCTCTTGATGGCTTGCTTGATCAAGCCCATGTGTTGTGTGTATGATTTTTATTGCAGTTGTGAACTGTTGTCTTTGTTTGGACTATGTATTTTGTTGTATTATGCATGTGAAAAAAATGTTGTTTGTTGTGGAAGAATCCTTGTTACCATGTGTTGAAGTTCCTTCTCTATTCCAATATGGTTGGGGCTCGGGGGCCAATGGGGAAATATGGCTTCTCCTTCCCCATTGGATGTCTAGTTTGGGTGGAGAGTGTTGCCTTTCCCCCTTCCTTATTGTGATCATGATGAAAAGGTGAAGAAATCAACATGCTGCTGTTTTGGAGCTTGAAGAAAATACAGTTTGACAGTCCCTTCCTTTGGGTGATTTCATTGTTATTTTCCCACTTTGAAGTGGATGAAATGTATTATTATTGTAATGTGAAAGCACCTTGTATTACAAAGGAAATATTAAGATTCATTGTAAAATGTAAAGAGTTGTTATTCCATTCTCTGTTTTGGATAAGAACGTCATACAATTTGTAAATTACATATTTAAATTTAAAGGAAAGAAATAAGTTGTTAAGTTATTGTTGGAAATCAATAATGAATTACATTCTTTTCCCAACTTGTATTGTTGTATTACAATTTAACTGCTGTTGTGTTTGTAATTTCTGTTTTGGGAAGAAGAACACGTAGGAAAGAAATGACAATCTTTTGATCTTTTGAAGTGAGTTTTAAAATTGAAATTAAATTTACATATTGAATGTAATGTTGCTATTGAAATCAAATAGAAAGGAAAGTTGTAAAAGTGTATTGCACAATTGATTTGAATTATTATTAAAAATTGATTCGTTGTTAAAAAGAAAAGAAAGAATGTGTGGAAATGATAGACAGTGTTGTATTCCTTGCAAGATGCATATTTGAATTGAAATCTGAACTATAATCTAACTCAGAATTACATAGAAGACTTAATAAGAAATTATATGACACCAATTAGAAATTATACATACTTTTAAATGATAAATTGGCATGTAGACTTAAAAGAAACAGTTCACTGATTTAAAACTTCATTTTGGCAATCCAAGTTTTATTAAAAATGAGTAGTTCAAACTCAACAATAATTTTTGAAACTTGAAATTTACATTCAAGAACACCTAATGAACTCTAATTCCCTCTAACAAATAAGAATGAACCTCAAAAATTTAATAGGATTCAATTCGGAGCTTGCAAGGTCATTTTTCCCATCTATTGCCGAAAAAATGCAAACTTGCATAATTGGAAAAATTGACTTCACTAAAACACTCTAAACCCTCCCTAGACTGATCCTCCATGTCTGTTTGACATGTGGAATGAAGGAGGAGATCAAATTTAATCAAATTGAGAAGTTGGAAAATTGTCGGTTTTGAATTTTCACCCTATAGATTGATTTCATAAAATTGACCTTTAAAACTTCATAAAAATCTAAAATTGATGATTTCAGGTGCAAAGAGGACTCTGAGATATTTCTAGAAAGTTCTTGTTTTCCCAAAAATGACTTTTCTATCAAAATTTATGGCCATTTGAAGTTTTACTTCAAAATGGCCAATGAAAAAAAAAAAAAATTAATTAGTCTAATTATAAAAAAATCAAAATTTAACCTTTGGAAAATTTTTGTCAAAAATTCCGCAATCTTACAACCCTCACAACCAATCACATGTCACCACATGGCACTTCAAAGGAAGACTCATTTGAAAATTTAACTATTTTGAAAGTTTGACCTTGGGAAAATTTTCCCATTTTTCCCCGTAATCCCATGTCCCCGCAGCCAATCACGTGATGACACGTGGCTTGGTGGGCACGCGGAATAAAATTTAAAACTTAACCATTTAACTCGTTTGGAAAATATTTCAATTTTCCTCCATGGCCTCACACCTCCTTGGCGAATGAGGTGCTGACACGTGTCCTAGTGAACGCACGGGCCCGTGCAAGCCTTTTTAACTTTAAAACTCTTTTGGCACAAAACCTTAAATCTCTCTACTGCTCCGCTGACCCACAACCAATAGGCACTTGATACATGGCATGGGTTTATCCTTGGCGAGAGGTGCGCACCATTTCAGGTTTGGAATTTTGGCTTAAAATCTCCAAAACCTAAAGTGCTCCGCTCCGCATTTCCCCGCGCTAATCGAGAAGCGACACGTGTCTTCCCTATCGGACCCACAAGCATGTGGAGGAGTTTTGTGCTCTTGCACTAAAGGAGGGAAAATTCTCAATTTTCCTCCCCGCTCTGCCAACCCGCTCAAGGGAAAAAAATTTCTCCCTAAGCTCGTGGACTCTCCAAGGGAAAATTTCTCCCAAAACTCCGGGCCATAACTTGAGATTTATAAGGAGCTAGGAGGACTTCTTCATATGGTTGGAAAGGTGAGAGAATTTCCTATCCAATGGGCATGATTTAGGAAAGTTCTAATGGCTCTAAATATTTTAAAAATAAAGTTGAACCATGTAATCCTATTAGGGCAGAGATGAGTGGGATTTCACTCTCCTAACCTAAGTGATGAATTTAACCTCTTGTTTTGACCTTGTGCCTTGTTGATATTAGTTGCTTGAAGTAATTGTTGCAAGTTAGTCTTATTTGTTAATCCTTATCTGGTTTGTGCTAAAGGTGATCTTGTAACCCTCTTTGCAAACACTAAATAAATAAAAAAAATCCTAGCTAACCCTAGTTTGTTTCTTGGTCTCAAGTGGTAGTTTGAAGTGGGAATTACACTTGGTATTGGAGTAGTGGTTCAAAATATTGGACCATTGGGCACACTAGAAAATTAAGACTTGAAACCTTAAAACTAGCAAACCTATTAATCTAGAAAATAAAACTGTTTGAAAATTACTTATAATAGTAAACTTAGAAACTAAAGAAGGCTTGAAGTAATGAACTAACTCTCACTTTGGTTTGTGCAAGAGGAAGAAAAGGAGCGAGAGAAACATTGACAGAGACTCAGACTCACCACCACCACCACTGAATCAGGGTGTAGCGGCCATTCTACCTTAGAATCTATAGACCCTTCAGGATGTTAATGTTGCTCTACGTGGAGGTTTAGGTGGAGGGCAGATAGCTAGTCATGATAGAGCTCCTTCCATTGAGGGTCAGGTACCTCCTCATTTTAGTGAGGAGCATAGAGGAGAGAACTCCCATGTGGAGTCGGCGCGAGTAGAGTCACTACACGGGAGACAGGGGTGATAGAGTTCCAGAGCATAGAGACGACGTCTCGGAGCCGTAGGATTAGGGATGAGCATGCGAGAGATACCTAGAGGGTGACGAGACCACAACGGTGGATCACATTAGGGAGATCCTAAAGATTAGGTCCTCACACTACTAGATGATACGAGGTGGATTTCGGGTAGAGGCACGGCTAGTTAGCTTGGGTGGTTGCTTCAAGCTTTGTCCTTGTTCTAGCAACACAAAAGCTCATGTTGTGATCCATCTACCGAGGATGGAGCGTGGTGGAGGACAGAGGAGTAGAAGCTCCATGTAGATTTAGAGAAGTGACTTGAGAACTATTTGAGTTGAGATTCAAGATTAGGTACCTATCACAAAGGTTCATCTAGCGAGAGGATTGACAAGTTCCATGACCTCTCGATAGGCTACCCTTTCGATGAGCAGTATGAGACTAGATTTATAGATCTACTTGAGTATGTAGAGTATATGCAAGATGAGCGGTATGGATTCACGAGGTTCATCGGGGCCTGAATTTGGACATTGGAGGGATAGTGCTGATTCACTTCCTGAGAATTTAGTAGAGGCCGGAGAAGACCTATATTGTAGAGGAGACTCGGGGTAAAACCAGCAGCTAGAGAGGCGAGTCGGGGAGCCGCATTCAATAGATACGGGATGGTAGATGGAGAGGTTCAATAACTCTTCCTCATAGTTGGCATCATTCGCAGAGTCATCCTTTAGGACACAACAAAGAACAACAATAGTCCCGCCCACCGTATAGACCTCCACATAGAGCTGAAGCATAGAGAGGTCAGAGCATGGGGCCTCCTCTTAGGGATCCCATCGGGACATAGGGTGGACCTAGAGCTTAGTCAGCCTAGAGCTCACCGGCAGAGGCCACAACAAACCACGGCCCGGATCATCGGGATCCATACCACAGCTTCTAGGGCACCTACTGGAGGTACTACTCCTTTGAGAGGATCAGGTGGTTACTTTAGATGTGGAGTAGCACTGGTTTCTAAGCTAACTATTGGTGACATGGGATGTAGCCACAGGATCTATTCAACAGTTGAGAACCACTAGGTAGAGCACCAAAGCATAGTCATTGAGACCACGGGGAGTATTAGTGGTATTCCTACCTATGTATTATTTAATTCTGGTTCTTCTGATTCTTTCATTGCACCATCTTTAGTAGAGCGATGCAGGTTGGTGGCAATTAGGAAGGGTCTTAGTTGGGATGTTGAGATGGCTTCTGTTATCCAAAATGGTGCCCCAACTCATTTTTGTGGCTAACTCCTTATGTTCTTGCCTCTCTTGTGCCTCAGTCTACATTTTTTTATTTTTAGGCATTTAAGGCTTTCTAGAAATGGAACCATCAGATAGAGCTCTCTCTCAGCTTTCTAGAAAGGTAAAGTTTACCTCCTAACTCCTTATATTTTTCAAGTTATGGCTCGGAGGAGTTTTTGTGGAAAATTTTCCTATTTGAGGCCCGCAAATTAATACTGAAGCTGCCACGTGGGGCGAGAGGAGTTCGGGGTTGGAGGTAAATTTGAATTTTTTCCAAGTATTTTGGTCGAAGGTTCAAATGGAAATTTTTTCCTGCGGGGCCGCGGACCAATCAAGTTGTGACATGTGTCACGAGGGGGCGGAATGAAAAATTTTGCTAAGTGTTTCCATGGGAAAATTTGAAATTTTGGCCCGCGGCCAATGGGAAATCGACACGTGTCAAAGGAGGCTCACAGGCGGCGGGTGGAAAATTGAAATTTTGCCAAAGTTTTTGTGAAGGTTTCAAATGTCAAGATCAGCCCGCATAGCCCACGCCTAGTGAGAATGGGCCACGTGTCCTCATCAATCAAACAGGCGGGAGGAAGAATAAAAAATTTTCTAAGTGTTTGGCCGAGTTTCAATGGCGAATTTTTGAGGGGTTGGCCTGAGCCAACCAGAAGGTGACAGGTGGTGAAGCGGCAGGGAGTTCATGGTGTAGGAAGAAATGGAAAATTTGCTAAGTATTTGCCAAATTTTCTAAAGTGGAATAATGGAACGGAGAGCCCGCAGCGAGTAAAATTAGGACACGTGTCCTAAGGGGAAGGTAGATTCGGAGCTCGGGGTGGTTTTTGAAAATTTTGCAAAAGTTTTCGGCCAAAACTAAAAAGTGAAAGAAGGGCCCGCGCCCCTGTCACCATTTAAAAGCCGACGCATGATGTCCCAGCCAAAGCGGGGTGTGGGGAAAAAATGAAAAAATTTCCATAGTCTAAAAATGTCAAAATTTCAAAGGAAAACCCATGGGAGGCGAAGGAGAGAGAATTCAGAATGAATCGAGCTTTCCAGGTGTCATCGACTAGTGGAGCATGGGGAATTTTGAAATTTTTTCCAAAGACAAAAAAGAGGTAAAATTTGAAATTTTTCTTGCCGATTCGTTTTTGGGCCGTTTTTGCCCTAAATATTCAAACAATCATATCTTTTGATCCATAGCTCAGATTTTCATGTTCTTTATATAATTGGAAAGATGTTAAAATTATCTACATGATTCCATGGTCGATTTATAATTTTGGTTTATTTTGGAGAGATAAAATTCAAAAATGGTTTACGTACATGTCCATGGCCGAAATGACATTTCAACAACCAAATTTAATACAAAATGGGTCTTATTCTTCTTCAAACATGGTAAAAAATGACAGGGGTATGGGTTTGTAAGGTCCTCCATGCTGTTTTAATGCATTTTCCATCAATGAGGAATGGGTTCCCACGTTTTTACATTTTCTCTCTCCGGGCTCGACCCATGCATTGTAAAAGCCAGATTTGGCTCATTTCTTGAGGGTTGAACACTTTTGGCATTAAAAACTTCTTCTTTCACCTCCAGCAAGTGATAGTTGTAAAAATTAGACCTTTTCACAATTTGTAACAGGTTTATACCTCTTTGATGGTGGAATGCAAGAGATTTTTTAATGAAATTGACAGTGCAAACTTTGTGAATGCTTTCAATCCTCTGTTTGTATTGTTTTACTTCATTTCAAGACCTCTAATTACATCTATCAGCTTGTGTATGTTTTCCCTTGTTGCATTTCATGAATTTGTGTCTATTTATATGGCAAGAAATGTTTCACCACTCCTTTTGGTGCATCACCATCTTTAGTTTAGTTTCATTTTTGCATTTTTATCCCTGTCTCCTTGCAATCTAGGGTAGAATTAGGATTAGAACCTCTGTAGTTGTGCAAAATATAGATATAAATTAGAGGAGTTTGAGGAACCAGCCTCTAATCTGGAGATTCCTCTCTCATTTTCACAAGTCCCACACTTGGAGAGAGGTTTCCATGTTGTGCAATCACACTGGATGCTCTAGAATCAACTTAGAAACCTGATTTGCATCCAGGGGTGCTGCTGATTTGCAACAACAGTTTTGGCATTCCGGTGGGACATTAGAGGTCTCATTTTTATTGCAGCAAAGTTGATGTGCATCTGTTGTCATTTTCTTTCTTGAAAAGAGCTATAATTTGCACATCTAGCGACTCCAAGGGGAAGAATCAATTGGTTTCAGCAGTGCAGGCCTGAAAATTCATGAGAAGAATCACTACAAGGTCAAGAGTTGGAGAAGAAGAAGTGCTATTTGAATACCTGTAGTTATCTCCAAGAAGAAGGCAAAGAGGAATAAGGATTCAAAGGTCTCCATCTCCACCAAACAGAACTCTCTCAACTCCTCCACCTGGTAGGCCTTTCATTCGATCAACAAGGGTTTTAAGACCAATTAGAATGGCACAAAACAACCCCTATGTCAACTTCACGTGTAGCAGCCCACTTGCCCTCAATGCACAATATCCAATTCCTATTGCAGCCTTGAAGAACATTCCATACTTCACTGGAGAAAATTAGACAACTCCAGGTGATCATGTTTAGGATATTGCTAACCTTTGTGTAATTCATGAAATCAATGAGATGCAAGTGGGTCAAGTTCTTTGGCATCTTCATTCAAGGGGAAAGCATTGCAATGGTTTAGAATCCTTTGAGCTGATTCAATCACAAATTGGAATCATTTGTATATAGCACTTCATGAGAAATTTGGAGAGAAGGGAGACAACTTGTCTCTTTTGGAGCGGTGACAACCATCAAGAGAGCTCCCAATGAGCGGTGACCAATTTCAACTTCAGATTTCAAAAGACTTGGGAGAGAATTCCGGTGGCGATCGGCCAACAAGAAGGTTCTTTTCTCTACTATCTTAAATCTCTAAATTCGATATTTCTATGTTGATTCAATCCATGGGAGACATAACTATCCAAGTTGCCTAGGGCAAACTTGCCCCTAGACCTCCCATGCCATTTTTTCCAAGTTTAGAGAGTCCAAACACCAATCAAGCACCTAATTTGACTCCTTCTCCCACTCCTAGAAATCAGAGTTCAAATGAAGCTTCTACTTCATCTCCAAGTGCCCCAAATGAGCTTCAAGAAGTCATGAAGCAACTGCAAAACCTAGGCAATGAGCTGGTTACTCTCAAGAGGCAACAAGCCCAAGGTTTTAGACCTTCTTACCAGCCCCAAGCTCAGCCCTAACAGGAAGCCATACCAACCAAAAAGACCACCTAATCCAGCTGCAAATATGAATCAAACAAGGCCTCCTACCAATAGACCATTTCAGCCCTACAATCCAAATGCCATATCTGCCTCTAAGGCATTGGTGCCAACACAAAACAACATTGCTCAGGAGTATGACTGGTGTTTTCCATGCAATGAACCTCATAACCAATCCATGTGCTTCAATGGTGCTTTGAATCAAGCATTAATGGTGACAACTACTGGTGTGGAGGGTGAGGGCAGTCAAGGAAACAACCAACAACAAGAAACATTCCAACAGCAATCAGCCCCAAATGACACCACGTTGGTAAATTGGCAAGCAGAGGATTTTTGTGGCATGAATCAGGTAGTTTCCCAAGGTGTTGCAGCCAACACAAGGTCAAAAAGGAGGAATTTGGGTGAAGAACAGCCATTGGCTCCAACCAATCCATGACCTTCTATGGTTCCACAAGTGGTTGGCAAACAAAATCTAGTTGTAAATGCACAAGGGCAGCCAAGAACAGCTCCTAGGCCAACTCAAATACCAATTGTTGCTGCTCACGTGCAAGGAGTGAATGTGCAAACAAAGGGACAAAAAAGAGATCCTTCATCACCATTCAGTATCATCGATCAGATGAAGAAGACAAATGTCAACATATCAATGTGGGAATCCCTATCTATCCCAGGCCAAAGAGATTTGCTACAAGCTGCCATGAAGGACTGGCCAACTTCAAATCAACAAGTTTAGATGCAAGAGAAAGTGCTCACAAATGCTGCCTAGCCTGAGGGGAATCATGGAGGACAACAAGGTAAAATGTTGAAGCCCCCTCCTTTCTATGTTTCATTAATCATTGGAAATCAGCTAGTGCACAATTGCATGATAGACTCCAGGGCAAGTAGCTCAGTGATGCCTAAACAAATAGCTGATCAGCTAGGGCTCCAGTATGAAACAATATCCAAAGGGGTAGTGCAGCTAGATGGGACAGCAGTAGCAATAGTTGGAGTGATTAAAAACTTGAGTCTTACCTTGCATGCATGTCCAAATGTTGTTATTTTACAAGATGTATCAGTCATAGACCTTCCACCACTCTTTTTCCTTTGCTTGTCAAGGGACTTCACAACCAAGATTGGAGGATATTTGTCTGCTGATTGGTCACACATGCTTTGTTGAGCGAGGTATGGAACCAAATCTACATCAGGTCCGAACCTATTGTAAACTTCCACATTGAGCCTTACACTCCAAGTCAGATTAATGCCAATTGCTCATCATTTGATCAAGAAGATCACCCAAGCACTGATGAAGCTGACACCAAGGTTGGAAGCATCCCGGATCTAACTCTTGATGAATGGGAAAATAAGGTACATGCTTTTGATCCTTATCAAGAAGTAGAAGAATCTGAGCTAGGGGTCTATTGCATACATGAAGAAAATCAGCCTATTCCTAACATCACCAAGCCAAACCACAAGGATGACAATGAGGTATGGCAGCTGTTTTTTGATGGATCAAGGAGTAGACAAGGTGCATGAGGTGGAGCTATGCTTGTTTCACCTCAAGGTGTAAAGTACTATTTAGCTTTTAGATTTCAGTTTGCATGCTCCAATAACACTGCTGAATATGAAGCCTTGGTGCAAGGGATGCATTGGGCAATCAAGAAGAAAATAAAGAACTTGCAAGTCTTTGGCGACAGTGAATTGATTGTAAATCAGGTCAAGGGACAACATGATGCCAAGAATGATCTACTCAAGTGCTACAAGAATAGGGTATGGGACCTCATGGAAGATTTTGAGGGTTTTGGCATCAAATCCATTCCTAGGAAAGAGAATCAAGCTGCTGACAGGTTTGCAGCAGTAGGGGCAGCCTTTGACATTGTGGAAAGCATTCAACAAGACAAGATACAGCCAAACATCCACGTGATTGTGAGGCCTTCAGTGCCAGTTAACAATGTCAGTTGGCAAGTGTTTGAGAATGACCAGAAAATCATCCATTTCTTGAAGAAGAAGTCGAGTTCTCGGCTAAGAATCAAGAAAAGCTGGAACATCAGTATGGTGACCAAGTGGTGCAGTGAGAACTAACAAGCTGCCCAAGGGACTTATCACTTTGGATTCCATTTTTAATCCCAATGATCAGTTTAGGAAAGAGAAAGAAAACATTCGGAGTCAAGAGAGAGGATTTAGTATCCATCTTGGTAGAAGAGAACAAACCATTACAAATTGGAAAGATGACAAGCTTGAGCAAGAAAGATATGAGTTCATACAGTTGTGTCAAGAGTTCCCTGACGTGTTTGCTTGGAGCTATGAAGATTTGAAAGGTTTTAATCCCAACTTAGCTCAACATACCATTGAATTGGATCCAACTACTAAGCCTGTCAAAGCGAGAAACAAAGACCAAGTAAATCCACACATGGAGCCCCTCATGAGGAAAGAATTGGACAAGCTGATTGAGTCAAGAATCATATTCCCAATCAAGCATTCTAGTTGGGTTGCCAACTTGGTTCCAGTCAGAAAGAAGAGTGGAGAGATCAGATTGTGTGTTGATTTTAGAGACTTAAATAGAGCATCTCTCAAGGACCATTACCCACTCCCTTCCATGGAGCAAATCTTGCAAGTTGTGGCTGGCTCCTAGAGGTTTTCACTACTTGATGGCTACTCCGGCTATAATCAAATTATGGTGAAGGAAGAAGACCAGTTCAAGACAACCTTCTAAAGAGCAATGGACATGGTGTTCAAAGGTTTGATTAACAACATGGTGCTGATTTACCTTGATGATATCACTATTTTTTCCAAAAATGCAGCAGACCACCTCTCTCATTTGAGACAAGTTTTCACGAGGTGTAGGAAATTTGGAGTGTCTTTGAATCCTAAGAAGTGTATCTTTCTTGCACATGAAGGAAAGCTCCTTGGCCATATTGTCTCCAAAGAAGGATTAGCAATTGATCTAGAGAGAGTTGAAGCCATAAGAGCACTACCATTGCCAAGCCACAAGAAATCCCTTCAGAGTTTCTTGGGGAGGATAAACTTTGTTTGGAGTGTATACACCAAATTCGTGTCTCACGACCCCTTGTGACCCACATCCCATTTTGCAACCTAACCTCATTACCTAAACTTTACACAATTATTTATTAATTACCTTGTAATTGATAAATCCACATCACCTTACCCGCCACCTCACTTTTCCACCTCATCATGACCTAGCCCTAACCCTAAACTAACCTAATTAAGACCCATGACTTGGTCTAGACTCACATCCATAACTAATGCCTCCTTACTCGCACCAAAAGCCGACCTTCTAGCCACTTGACCAAGCCCGCAACTGATCTCTCGGGAGAAAAGCAGGGAAGGTGGGCTATTTTAGTAAAAATAGCCTACTTTTTCCTTACCGATGCCGGTTCCTACTCGACCGCCGTCGGTTACGCAACCGCCATCGGTTCCCTGTAAATGGGCTCCCCAAACCAAAACAATGGATCAGAATTTCATTTTGGAGATCAGTCAAAGGATTTCTGGATCAACAGAGAGCATTGCGAGCGAGGAACAGAGTCCAGATCTTCACTTGACAGAGCAGAGACGAGTAAAGAAACCAGAAGTGTTTACAACCAAGGAGATCAACTTGCCTCTCGGTCAAAACCAGTAAGTCAGATCTTACATGTCCTTTTGTTATAACATTTCTTATGCTTCTTGAATCTCAGTCCTCCTAAATCCGTTTCTGAATCCACTACCCAACGTGCCATTGCATCTAACTGTCATTCTTTCACTCCTAATCATCCCATTTCCTAATACCATCCAAAAAAACCAGCTATTACAAACACCATATCTACCAAGAAGATCCTATAACCCACCGGTATCGGTTATCAGTAATCGCATCGGTCATCAATAACCGCCATCGGTTCCTCTGATCAAAACCAGAAAACCAGCCTTTCCCCCTACCCAGTTTAACAAAATAATTTAATTGATATTTTGCAGTCTTTTGTGTTAATTCATATTAGCAGGGGAACTGACCACCTTTGAAGGGAAGTTTTATATTTCCTAGGCCCAAGGCAGTTTCCTCATTTATTGTTTAATCAAAATCTTGTGGTCTTGTGTTCTTATTTGCAGGTAGTCCTTCCAAGACAAAAAGGAGTTCTCCGTTCAGCCTGATCTTTCTCTACGGTACGCGCACACCATCTCGACATTCAACAGGTATTCCTCCTAACCCTAACCTCATCTGTTTCTAAAAGGAATGAAAGGATAGAAGCAACTCTATTCCCAGAAGCCGTGTCAAACATTCGAAGCGAAACATGGAGATTTGTCCCAGATTTTGCAACCCTTGTCAAGCCCATCACCAAAATGTTAAAGAAGAGCATGGTTTTCAAGTGGGACAAGCAGAAGGCAAGGAGAGTTTTGAAGCAATCAAAGAAGCCATTTCTCAAGCACCAACTCTCATCAACCCGGACTTCTCAAAGGATTTCATCCTCTATGCATTTGGAGGTAATGACACTATTTCGCCATTTTGGTACAACAGGACAAGGATAATGATGAGCAGCCAATTGCCTTCTTCACCCAGAGCCTAGATGACTATGAGGTGAAGTACTCTTTTATTGAAAAGCATGTGCTAGCAAGAATCGAAGCTTGAAGAAATTCAAGCAATTAGTCTCAAATAACAAGGTCCGGTTGCTGGTCTCACATCTTTGGGCTTAAGGACTTCCTCCTCAACAAAGATTTGAATGAGAAAAGGGCAGGTTGGATCACCTGTGTCATGGAGTATGACATTGAGATCAAGATCACCAAGCTAGTAAGAGGGAAAGGATTGTGTGAGCAGCTGGTTTTGGGGAAGCAAAAAGAAGTATGCAATGAAGAAGAGGCTGTTTTGATAGTCCAGGACAACCATGAGCCAAGTGGCAATCAAGAAGAAGACAATGTTGTCCCCACTCCTTGCTGGACCCAAGGTATTATACACTTCCTAAGCACAGGCCTATGCCCCCGGAGATGAACAAGACCCAAAGAAGACACTTCAGATTGCAGGCTGTCCCATATGCCATTGTTGATGGAGTTTTGTTCAAGAAAGATGTGAATGGAGTGTTGCTGAGATGTATTAGCACAAATCAGATTCATAGGGTGTTGGAAGAATTCCATGGTGGACTAGCTGGTGGTCATTTTGTACTAAGAGTGACAGCTCTAAAAATCATGAAGGCTGGTTATTATTGGCCTAAAATTTTCAGTGATTGCTATGCATGGATTAAGAGGTGTAAGAATTGTGCATTCTTCACAGGAAAAGAGAGACTTGCTGCCCTTCCATTGCATCCAATCTCAGTTGACCAGCCATTCATGCAATGGGGTTTGGACTTCATTAGAGTCATTAATCCCAATTCAAGTCAAGGGCACAAATGGATTTTGACAGCCACGGACTACTTCACCAAATGGACTGAAGCAGTAGCACTCAAAGAAGCAAATGAGTCCAGCATCTTAGACTTTTATGAGGGGATAACAACCAGATTTGGTATACCTGCTACAATAATCTCAGATAATGCATTGGCATTCATTGGATCCAAGGTGACTGAGTGGGCTGTCAAGAACGAGATCTACCTAAGCACTTCATCAAACTATTACCCTCAAGGTAATGGCTAGGCCGAGTCTACAAACAAGAACTTGTTGAGGATCATTAGGAGGACTCTTGATGAGAATCAGAGGTCTTGGCATACCAAACTAAAATCAGCCTTATGGGCTGATAGGATAACTCCCAAGAGATCCACAGGTAACTCTCCATTCAAACTTGTCTATGGAAGAGAGGCAATCTTGCCCATGTCATTTGAGTTGCTAACATTACAACTCATGAAGCAATTAGAGTTGCTAGAGTTTGAACCCATGGAGGTGAGATATGCGAGTTGATGGAGCTGCGGGAGGTCGAAATCAGGCATCCCAAGCAATGGAAAAGGACCAAGCTTTGATCAAAAAGACCTTTGATAGGAAGGCCAAGCATAAATCTTTTTAGGTTGGAGATCTAGTGTTGAAATGGGATGTGGATAGAGCAAAACTGGGAAGGCATTCAAAATTTGATGCCATTTGGAGTGGCCCATACATGGTCACGAAGTGCAAGAACAACAATGCTTTCAATTGGCCTCATTGGATGGTGAAGAAGCTGTAGATTCCGAGTTAATGGAATCTATCTCAAGCATTGCTTCTAGAGGAAAATTTACCACCTTGTAAATATTAGATTAGATTTTCATTCCTCGAAGTGCTTGTGCACATTGTTTTGTGTAGGTTAGTTTTGTTTTCCCTAAGTGCTTTGGCACAACTTGCTGTCCATGGAGATGTTTTGCAGTCCTTACTTCCATCAGGTGATATTCCATCTTCCTCCTTGCACATTCTAAGTCAGTTGAGGTTCTAAACAGAATATTTGATGACTCCATGCCCAATGGACTACTTCAGGAAACTGGTATTTTCATCTAGCAGGCAGATGACCCCTCTGAGTCACCAAAATTGTTATCCAAAATGGTGCCCTAGCTCATTTTTGTGGCTAACTCCTTGTGTTCTTGCCTCTCTTGTGCCTCAGTCTACATTTTTTGATTTTTAGGCACTTAAGGCTTTCTGGAAATGGCACCATCAAATAGAGCTCTCTCTCAACTTTCCAGAAAGGTAAAGTTTGCCTCCTAACTCCTTATATTTTTCAAGTTATGGCTTGGCGGAGTTTTTGTGGAAAATTTTCCCATTTGAGGCCCGCAGCCAATAGGAAGCTACCACGTGGCAGAGGAATTCGGGGGTCGAAGGCAAACTTGAATTTTTCCAAGTATTTTGGTTGAAGGTTCAAATGGAAATTTTTTCCTATGGGGCCCGCAGACCAATTAGGTTGTGACACGTGTCACAAGGGGGGGGAATGAAAAATTTTGCGAAGTGTTTCCATGGGCAAATTTCCAAATTTTGGCCCGCGGCCAATGGGAAATTGACACGTGTTGAAGGAGGCTTGCGGGCGGTGGGTGGAAAATTGAAATTTTGCGAAGTTTTTGTGAAGGTTTCAAATGTCAAGATCGGCCCGCATAGCCTGCACCCAGTGAGAATGGGCCACGTGTCCTCATCAATCAAACAGGCGGGAGGAAGAATAAAAATTTTTCTAAGTGTTTGGCCGAGTTTCAATGGCAAATTTTTGAGGGGTTGGCCCGAGCCAACCAGAAGGTGACAGGTGGCGAAGTGTCGGGAGTTCATGGCGCGGGGAAGAAATGGAAAATTTGCTAAGTATTTGCCAAATTTTCCAAAGTGGAAGAATGGAACGGAGAGCCCGCAGCGAGTAAAATTAGGACACGTGTCCTAAGGGGAAGGTAGATTCGAGCTCGGGGCAGTTTTTGAAAATTTTGCAAAAGTTTTTGGCCAAAAATAAAAAGTGAAAGAAGGGCCCACGCCCCTGTCAGCCATTCAAAAGCCGACACGTGTCCCGGTCGGGCGGGCGCGGGGAAAAAATGAATTTTTTTCCAAAGTCTAAAAATGTCAAAATTTCAAAGGAAAACCCGCGGGAGGTGAAGGAGAGAGAATTCCAGAATGAATCAGAGCTTGCCACGTGGCATCTAACCAGCAGAGCATGGGGAATTTTGAAATTTTTTCCAAAGACAAAAAAGAGGTAAAATTTGAAATTTTTTCCCGCCGATCCGTTTTTGGGCCGTTTTTGCCCTAAATCTTCAAACGATCATATCTTTTGATCCAGAGCTCGGATTTTTGCATTCTTTATATCATTGGAAAGATGTTAAAATTATCTACATGATTCCATGGTAAATTTATAATTTTGGTTCATTTTAGAGAGATAAAATTCAAAAATGGTTCTGGTACGTGTCCATGGCCAGAAATGACATTTCAACAACCAAATTTAATACAAAATGGGTCGCATTCTTCTCCAGCATGGTCAAAAATGATAGGGTATGGGTTTGTAAGGTCCTCCATGTTGTTTTAATGCATTTTCCATCAATGAGGAATGGGCTCCCATGTTTTTTATGTTTTCTCTCTCCTGGGCTCGACCCATGCATTGTAAAAGCCAGATTTGGCTCATTTCTTGAGGGTTGAACACTTTTTGGCATTAAAAACTTCTTCTTTCACCTCCAACAAGTGATAGTTGTAAGAATCAGACCTTTTTCATAGTTTGTAACAGGTTTATACCTCTTTGATGGTGGAATGCAAGAGATTTTTTCATGAAATTGACAGTGTAAACTCTGTGAATGCTTTCAGTCCTCTGTTTGTATTGTTTTACTTCATTTCAAGACCTCTAATTACATGAATTTGTGTCTATTTATATGGCAAGAAATGTTTCACCACTCCTTTTGGTGCATCACCATCTTTAGTTTAGTTTCATTTTTGCATTTTTATCCCTGTCTCCTTGCAATCTAGGGTAGAATTAGGATTAGAACCTCTGTAGTTGTGTAAAATATAGATATAAATCAGAGGAGTTTGAGGAACCAGCCTCTAATCTGGAGATTCCTCTCTCATTTTCACAAGTCCCACACTTGGAGAGAGGTTTCCATGTTGTGCAATCACACTGGATGCTCTAGAATCAACTTAGAAACCTGATTTGCATCCAAGGGTGCTGCTGATTTGCAACAACGACTTCAGAGCCAAGATCTCTATGAAATCCTTAGTTAAGGAGTGTCTAGTGGATTTGGTACCTTTTACCACCACCTCATATCTCTGTATTCTTCCTTTGGGATCATATGGAGTCATTTTAGGTATGGATTAGCTAACTTCACATAGGGCCAAGATGGATTGTTATCATAAGACTATAGCTTGTGCAGATGATTTGGGAGTTGAGTTGGTGATCTCGGGAGTCAGGAGACTCGTTTCTATTCGCACCATTTCCACTATATAGCTTAAGCGGTGTGTGCGACGAGGTTGTCAGATGTATGTTGTTATAGTTAGTGACAAATCAGAGGATGGGTCTAGTGGACCATCGCTAGATAATCATCCCATCTTGAGAGAGTTTTCTGATGTATTTCCAGGAGAGCTACCGGGGATGCTACCCCCATGTGATATTTATTTCTATATAGACCTAGTTCTTGGAGTAGAGCCTATCTCACGGGCACCTTATCGGATGATGATCCCGAGCTCGTGAGCTCAATTTACAGCCTAGAGGGCCTTTTGGAGAAGGGCCTTATCCATCCTAGTGTATCCCCTTGGGGTGCACTGGTGATATTCATGAAGAAGAAGGATGGATCATTGTGGTTGTGTATTGATTACCGCCAGTTGAACAAGGTAATGATCAAGAATCATTGTCCTCTTCCTCGCATTGATGACTTTTTTGATCAGATGAAGGGATCCATGGTGTTCTCTAAGATTGATATTAAGTTGGGCTACCATCAGTTGAGGATTTTAGAGGTGGACATTCATAAGACCGCTTTCCGTATGAGGTATGGGCATTATGAGTTCACAGTGGTGCCTTTTGGTTTGATGAATGCCCCCGTAGTGTTTATGAGTTTGATGAATGGGGTATTTAGAACATTTTTAGATCACTTCATGCTCATATTCCTTGATGACATCTTGATATACTCACGTACATGTGAGGAGCATGAGGGGCACCTTCAACAGGTTCTCCAGTGTCTTCATGAGCAAGAACTTTACGAGGAACTTGGAGAAGTGTGCTTTCTTCCAGATAGATGTGTAGTATTTGGGTCATATTATTTTTAGGGAAGGTATCACAGTTGATGCTTCCAAGATTGGAGCTGTTATGGATTGGTCAACACCCACCACTACGGTGACCGAGGTGCACAGCTTCATGGGTTTAGTAGGATACCACCGAAGGTTTGTTCAGGACTTCTCTTGGATAACACACCCTATCAATTCTCTTCAAAGGAAAGGGAAGAAGTTTGTTTAGTTAGATAGATGTGAGCAGCCCTTCAGGACACTGAAGGAGTGCCTCACTACAAAACCCATTCTTGCAGTCTTTGGATCCACATGGTGAATTCTTCATTTGCACAGATGCTTCTTTAATAGGGCTAGGAGGTGTGTTGATGCAGAGATGACAGGGTTGTAGCTTTTGACTCTCACAAACTCAAGGATCATGAGCTTAATTATCCTACCCATGATCTTGAGCTTGCAGTAGTTGTGCATGCTTTGGTTAGATGGAAACACTTTCTCCTTGGATGGAGATTCACACTCAGGACAGATCATTTGATTCTTCTCCACCTCTTCACGCAACCCAATCTAAATACTCATCAATGGTGTTGGATGGAGCTGCTTTATGAGTATGACATGGAGATGGAGCATGTGAAGGGGAAGGAGAATGTGGTTGTAGATGGAGACATGTGAGTATGGCCACTTCAGTGAGCACAAATTTACGGAGTAGGATTCTTCAGCAACTTCCTTTTGACAGACTTCTACATGACAGTATGAGTAGAGATCGAGTCACAGAGACCCCTTGAAGGGAAGTTTGATGGTTTTACCTTAGAGGAAGATGGCCTTCTTAGACATAGAGGCCGGATTTATGTTCCCAAATATGGAGGCTTGAGGAAGGACATCTTGGTAGAGGCACATCATGCACCCTATTCAGCCCATCCCGAGGTGAAGAAGATGCACGCCACCTTACGACAGTTGTACCACTTGGAGAGGACTTCATCGAGATGTGGCTCAGTTTGTGTCACGGTGTTTAGAGTGCCGAGAGGGTTAATATCAAGCATCAAAGCATCCAAGAGGTCTTCTTTATCCTCATGCCATATCGGAAAGGAAGTGGAACACCATTTCCTTAGATTTCGTTGTTGGACTACCTATGTCGAGATATCACCATGATGCCATTATGGCCACGGTTGATAAATTGACAAAAGTGGCTCACTTTTCTCCATTGAAGACTAATTATATAGCTAGAACAAAGGGCACGAGTATATTTGGATGATATTTTTAGGTTGCACAAGATTCGGTGAAAGATCATTTGTGACCGTGATCCTTTGTACACTTCACATTTTACGGACTACCATGCGGTATGTCCTTGGGACGAGGATTAATTTCAGCAGAACATATCATCTTGAGACAGATGGATAGACCGAGTGAGTGAATTAGATTTTAGATGATATTATCGGGAAGTATGTGATGGATCAACGAGTCTATGTGGGAGGAGTACCTATACTTAGTGGAGTTTTCCTACAATAATAGTTTTCATATTTCTATAGGCATGGCTCCTTTTCAAGCATTATATGGTAGGGAGTGTAGGACACCCCTTAGCTACGATAGGTTGGAGGATAGAGTATCTCTTGGAATAGCTCTTTTGTAGGACATGGAGCAAAGTATGTAGTGTTGATAAGGCGAGAGAGTGTAGGAGGCACAAGATAGGCATAAGAAGTATCTTTGATCAACATAAACGAGTGTAATTTTTATGTGGGCATGAAGGTGTTCCTTCATGTTAAACCACATAAGAGCCCGATCCATTATGGAAAAGGTTCTAAGTTAGCCTCCCAGTTCATTGGACCTTTTGAGATCTTGGAGCATATCGACCCTTGGCTTACCATCTAGCATTGCCACCCAACTTGTCTCACGTACATGATGTGTTTCATGTTTCTATCCTTAGGAGGTACATTACAGATCCTTCTCATGTATTGGGTGGACATCATTGCAGGTGCAAGATTATGGGTAGTTGATGGTGGAGCCCATCAAGTATCATAGATCGCATTCCACCCCCGGGCCTTCGAGGTAGAGATTGATCAGGTATAGGTGTAGTGGGAAAGATATGATGAGACTGTAGCCACTTGGGAGGATGCCATAGTATTACGAGTACAGTTTCCACATTTTTTCCAGTGACTTCTAGGAGGAAGTCGATTCTAAGGGGAGGGGGATGTAGTGCCCACTTCCCTTTGACACTTTTTGATACTAATTTTGATACTATTGATCATATTATGGACACTACTATGTTTTGTTTTAGTATGATGGTTAGATGTTAGATCATGGATTAGTATTGATTTGGATTCAGTTATTATGATTGATGATTACTAGAGACATTTTCTATATGTGGTTGATGATATATTGTTGTGACATGGACATATTATAGATGTTAATTTGGACTTATGATATTGGATATTTGAGTAGATCTAGTATGATAGATTTTGATGATGATATAGTTGATTTATTTAATTAAAAATGATAATGTTGAATTATTGATATTGTTGTGATTTGTGTGTTTAGATGATTTTGAGATATTGTTTATATCATTTTGGATGTTCTGATATGGCCACGAGGCTGAAGGAGGTATTTGCATTTTGCAGGTTAAAAATCACAACAATGTCGGGGGACTGGAGACTAACCATATTGAAATTCCAGGTGAATTCAACAAGGTCACCATGGAAACTGTATTGTTTGTGTGTGTTGTGTTTTGCTAGGAATTCCCATGGGGATTTCCATTATATGTGACCATGGGATATGTGTTTTATTTATGTGTTCCCTTTTATTATTGTTGTATGTATTTTTATTTGTAATATGTTCTTTTTTTTAATTAATTTAAATGTGATGGATTTAATGTGAGAGTCACATAGTTAAACTTTATTTAAATTTAATTGGGACATGGAATGTAATTAATAAAGTTGTTGAGTTTAAATAATAATGTTGGAAGAGTGTGTAAGTTAATTTGTAAGGATGTGTAAGAAATATGTAAGAGTATGTAAGGCTGATTTTGGAAGGTCAAACACTCCATCTTTTATGAAATTCGAATTTGACCTTGGAGGCCAAATTTGGAGGCTTGTGGGACAAGTTAAACGTGTCCCACACCTCTTAAAATTATACACCAACCATACCTATGGTTTTAGAGTAAATATTAGCCTTTTTAATTGTATTTTTGAAATGACTATGTGTAAGTCTTTATTGCACTTTACTTACAAGATTTTGATTCAGTCCTTGTTAAAGTATGGGTTAATTTTAAGTGTGTAAGTTGATTGTTATCTCCATTTATTATGATTAATTGTGAAGTTGAATTTCTCATTTTGGGGTTGGGTAAGAATGATGTGGCATCCCAATTGGAATCCACATCATCCTCTCCCTCCCTCTCCTTTAAAATTCGAATTCTTCCCTTGTTTATGGTTGTTAAAACATTTCTCTTTCTTCTGAGTCAAATTTTTTATTATTGTTTGAACCTTGTATTGTGGAGCGAATTGGAAATTCATTTACATGCTTGGTGTTGCTGTTTTGGACTGCATCTTTGAGCATTGAAGGAGCTTGTTGTTTTGGAAACAATCTCCATAATGGAGAGGTAGGATCTTGTCCTTTTTAAATGTTGTTTTTCCCTTTTTCTTACATGAATGAAATGGTGAATGTGTTGTGTATTGTTGGCTGGTTGGGTAGAATGCTTAGGGAAAGGTGTAGGAGAAGGCTATGGGGATTTCATATGGGGGCATAAGGGATTGCCAATGGCACTTGTTCTATTTTGGAGGGAGTTTTGGATTGGGATCCACCTAGGAAAAGAAACTGCTTGCATTTCTTACTATTGGGGGCATAAGGGAGAAATTTTGGGGGCATAAGGAGGGGTTGGGAGATATAAGGTTTATGGGATTTGATATGTTTATTGGTGGTATGATTTAGGTGGATGCCCAATTCCAAATAGGGAGGCATAAGTAGTTTCCCCATAGTTCTTTCTCTTGATGGCTTGCTTGATCAAGCCCATGTGTTGTGTGTATGATTCTTATTACAGTTGTGAACTGTTGTCTTTGTTTGGACTGTGTATTTTTGGTACTATGCATGCAAAAAGAATGTTTTTTGTTATGAAAGAATCCTTGTTGCCATGTGTTGATATTCATTCTCTATTCCAATATGGTTGGGGCTCGGGGGCCAATGGGGAAAGATGGCTTCTCCTTCCCCATTGGATGTCTTGGTTGGGTGGAGAGCATTGCCTTTCCCCCTTCCTTGTTGTGATCATGATGAAAAGGTGAAGAAATCAACATGCTGCTGTTTTGGAGCTTGAAGAAAATACAGTTTGACAGTCCCTTCCCTGGGTGATTTCATTGTTATTTTCCCACTTTGAAGTGGATGAAATGTATTATTATTGTAATGTGAAGGCACCTTGTATTGCAAAGGAAAGATTGAGATTCATTGGAAAATGTAAAGAGTTGTTATTCCATTCTCTGTTTTGGAAAAGAATGTCATACAGTTTGTAAATTACATATTGAAATTTAAAGGAAAGAAATAAGTTGTTAAGTTATTGTTGGAAATCAATAATGAATTACATTCCTTTCTCAACTTGCATTGTTGTATTGCAATTTAATTGCTGTTGTGTTTGTAATTTCTATTTTGGGAAGAAGAACACGTAGGAAAGAAATGACAGTCTTTTGATCTTTTGAAGTGAGTTTTAAAATTGAAATTAACTTTACATATTGAATGTAATGTTGTTATTGAAATCAAATAGAAAGGAAAGTTGTAAAAGTGTATCACATAATTGATTTGAATTATTATTGAAAATTGATTGCTGTTAAAAAGAAAAGAAAGAATGTGTGGAAATGATAGACAGTGTTGTATTCCTTGCAAGATGCACATTTGAATTGAAATATGAATTGTAATCTAACTCAGAATTATTATGAGAATACTTAATAAGAAATTATATGACACCAATTAGAGATTATACATACTTTTAAATTATAAATTGGCATGCAAACTTAAAAGAAACAGTTCACGATTTAAAACTTCATTTTGGCAATCCATGTTTTATTAAAAATGAGTAGTTCAAACTTATACTCAACAATAAGTTTTGAAACTTGAAATTTACATTCAAGAAGACCTAGGGAACTCTAATTCACTCTAACGGATAAGAATGAACCTCCAAAATTTAATAGTATTCAAATCGGAGCTTGCAGAAAGTTGTTTTTCCCATCTATTGCCAGAAAATGCAAATTTTCATAATTGGAAAAAATGACTTCACTAAAACACTCTAAACCCTCCCTAGACTGATCCTCCATGTCTATTTGACATGTGGAATGAAGGAGGAGTTCAAATTTAATCAAATTGACAAGATGGAAAATTTCTAGTTTTAAATTTTAACCCTACAGATCGATTTCTTAAAATTGACCTTCTAAACTTCATCAAAATCCAAAATTGATGATTTCTATGCAAAGAGGACTCGAGAGATTTCCGGAAAGTTCTTGTTTTCCCAAGACTGAAATTTCTATCAAAAGTTATGGCCATTTGAAGTGTTACTTCAAAATGGCCATCCAAAAATAAAATAAATAATAAATAATTAATCTAACTATATAAAAATCAAAATTTAACCTTTGGAAAAATTTCCTCAAAAAGTCCGTTGTCCCGCAACCCTCAAAACCAATCACATGTTGCCACGTGGCACTTTAGAGGGCAGACTCATTTGAAAACTTAACTTTTTTGAAAATTTGACCTTGGGAAATTTTTCCCATTTTCCCCCGTAATCCCGTGTCCTGCAGCCAATCACGTGATGACACGTGGCTTGGTGGGTGCATGGAATAAAATTGAAAACTTAACCATTTAACTCCTTTGGAAAATATTTCACTTTTCCTCTGTAGCCCCGCACCTCTGCAGCGAATGAGGTGTTGACACGTGTCCTAGTGGACGCGCGGTCCCGTGCAAGCCTTTTTGACTTTAAAAATCTTTTGGCATACAACCTTAAATCTCTCCACTACTCCATTGACCCAAAACCAATAGGAACTTGACACATGGCATGAATTTCTCCTTGGCAGAGGTGCGCACTCATTTCCGCCTTTGGGCTTTTGTCCTAAAATCTCCAAAACCTAAAGTGCTCCATCGCTCCGCATTTCCCTGTGCTAATCGGGAAGTGACACGTGTCTTCCTATCGACCCACAGGTGTCTTTGAGGCATTTTGCGCTCTTACGTTCAAGGAGGAAAAATCTCAATTTTCCTCCCCACTCGCTAACTCGCTCAAGGGAAAAATTTTCTCCCCAAAACTCTGCCGGGCCATAACTTGAGATTTATAAGGAGCTAGGAGGACTTATTTATATGGTTGGAAAGGTGAGAGAATTTTCTATCCAATGGGCATGATTTAGGAATTTTTTTTATGGATATAAATGTGTGAAAAATCAAGTTAAACCCTATAATCATGTGAGGGCAGAGATGAGTGGGATTTCACTCTCCTAACCTAAGTGATGAATTTAACCTCTTGTTTTGAACTTGTGCCTTGTTGATATTAGTTGCTTGAAGTAATTGTTGTAAGTTAGTCTTGATTATTAATCCTTATTTGGTTTTTGCTAATGGTGATATTGTAACTCTCTTTGCAAATAGTAAAAAAATTCCATCATTTTCCTAGCTAACCCTAGTTTGTTTCTTGGTCTCAATTGGTAGTTTGAAGTGGGCATTACACAACTTATTTAATAAACCACCTACTCTGTGTTTTTATCACGATGAGTGAGCATGCCCCCAAGGAGTCATCGTATTGAGATGTATAGGTAGAAAGGTTGATCATCTTTAGGTGGAATTAGGACAAGTGGTTGGAGAAGGTATTGTTTTAAGGCATCAAAAGCTTTTTGGTAGTCATCATCCCATTTAAAGGAGACATCCTTCTTGAGTAGATGATGAAATGGTTGACATCAATTAGATAATTGTGAATTGAAACGTTGAATAGACTCGCAACTTATGTTGCAAGCTATGGAGTTGCTTAAGGTTGGTGGGTGGAGGCATTTCAAGAATGGCCTTGAGTTTAGCAGCGAAATTTTTATACCACATAAGGAAACGATAAATACCGGAGATTTCTGAGAGAACCGTGAATACACACTTCTTGGGTTGAAGGCAGATAGAATATTTAATAAGGTGGTCAAATATGGTTTTTAGGATGGTGAGGTGCTCGGAGTAGCATTCAAATTTGTCAGGAGATTGTCCACGTAATCTTCCAAAATATAATGCATGATGTCATGGAAGATATAAGTCATAGCCCAGTGATATGTGGCACCAAAATTTTTAAGGCCAAAAGGTATGACTCAATAGTAGAAGGTCCCCCAAGGGGTGATGAATGTAGTTTTGTGTTGATTTGTTGGGGCAAGAAAGATTTTGTTATAACCGAGAATCCATCCATGAGTGATAACATCTCGTGACCAGCGGTAAGGTCAACTAGTTGGTCAATACAGGTAGAGGAAAGTCATCTTTTGGGAAAGCTAGATTGAGGTCATGGAAATCCATGCAAATGCAGAGTCCCCTTGTCACCTTAGTGATAGGGACAATGTTAGAAATCCAACAAGGATAATCAATGGGTAAGATGAAGGAAATGGAAAGAAGGCACTGAAGTTCTTCTTTGATGAGAAGGGAAATGCGAGGGTGCATTTTCCTCAACTTTTATTTGATGGGTTTGGCATCGAGAAAAATTTACGATATTGTGGACCACTATGGTGGGGTCAATACCAGGCATGTTTGTGTAAGACCAAGCAAAAACATGGTTATGATCTTTGAGAAAAGAAGTGATGGCTTCCTATTCAAGCAACATCTAAAGATTGCTGATCTTTAGGATGTGCGGGTCATCCTGAGTATGAATGTTGATTTCGATAGTCAATTCATTCAACATGGTTTGCATCTCAAATGATAATGACCGATGATAATATGAGTCTTATGCACCAAGGTAGGTGAGTATATATTCATCATCTTGGCATTGTTAATCGAAGGTGTATCATCGTCGATCATTTCAGGGTACAAGAAGCGAAGAGAGAAGGGAGCCTTGCCCTCGTGTTGATAAGTCAGAGGCCCCAAGGAGATGGTGTTTATGAAGTTTTTTTTTTTAGGAGGGATGGATTTGGGATCCATCGAATCCATCGGTGAAGATGGTGATGGGGATGACGAAGGTGAAAAAGGGATGATGTCTTCAATGAGCTCAATGTGGGCCTTCTTGGTAGGTGGTTCAAAGCAAATCCGATACCACTACGGTTGTTATGCTTGTGAGTAGTACATGGAATAACAATATGGTGGCCTTGCTTGTAAAATCCAAAAACAAAACCCTTACATGCACATCGGTGCAGGAAGGTGTGGGCAAAATGGTGATTGGTGAGTGACTAGAGGTCGGTGGAAAATGGGCAAGTTTGTGATGGTGGTTCAAGTGTGTAAGTTGTAGCATCAAGTCCCCATAGGTGAGATTAGTATGAAGGTGGGGAGGATAAAAAAGGAGGTGTTATCCTATATGATGATCATAACAAGGGTGTTGGTGAAGACTTCTGTATTCTTGTGGAGTAAGGAATGTGTTGACACTATATAGGTGATACTCCCCTAGAGTGAGGCATTGAAAAATTCCCTCCAAGGGATTGGTGGTTGGTATGTGGGTAGCTGGAATAGATGATGTGGTAGAGGCTGTATTGGGGTGGAAATAATGAATTGGGAGGCCGATGGTTTGGTTTGTGGAGGTTATGGCAGTGAGGAATGGAGGATGTAGGTGTGGTTATGGTATTTGTTGCCTTTGGTGAGGGGAGGTGTAGGTGATGTGGCAGTGGTTGTGGAGGTAGATTCTTTGATGGGTATGAGCACATCATTGGGTCGGTAAAGCATGTTGCAAGTTTTGAAAGGTGATGGGTTTGGAATGGTATAGGTGTGTCCTTCATGCTTGAACTTCACACAATGATGAAAAGTGGAAGGGACACAACCCATGACACGAATCCAGGGTCTGCCAAGTAATAGGTTATATTGAAATTCCCCTCCAAGATGTAAAATAACTCTAGAATAGTGTGGGGACCATGTGAACGTGGAGGATGACAGTGCCTAGTGTAGAGGTGATAGCGTCATTGAATGAATGCAACATGACAGGATGTTTATGCATGTAATTTTCAGGTATGTGCATTTGAATGAATGCATGGGATGAAATGATATTAATGTTAGCACCCCCATCGATCATGACACATCATACACGTATATCATCAATGTGGGAAAATATGAAGGAGAAAGGTCTGGCTCATCTGTTTGGTGTGGTGCAATCTCTTCCTCTGAGAAGCTAAGGGAGGCTACTTGGTGAGTAGGTTGAGGTGTGGATAAAGGTGGAAATTTGGTGAGAGAGGCTACATGATGGGGTGTGATAATGGAGGCTACAGGTGTAGGGTCATTGGGTAAAACCTCAATCAATTACAAGACCTCTATGAGAGCTTGACGATGGGATTCCAAGGTTTGGATGAGGTCATATAAGGAAATTTTAAGGGGGATTGATGTAGTTGTTTGAGCATTGCACGGTGTGTGACCCCATTAGAAATAGGATATGTGGGGCCGTGGATAGTGATTTTAGGTGTGGGTGTAGATGGTATGTTGGGTATATGATTGGTTGGAGGGTCGATTTGCATTTTCCTTTCCTTTCTCCTTCTGAGCATGGGTAGCAATGTGGATCATGTTGATCTGAGGTGGGGAGGTAGGTGAGGTAGGTGAGCCATGAAAGGTATAGTGACATGAAGGGAAAAATCCCAGTGGTGGGAAGGAACTTTGTGGGATGAGCTAGGCACATCGACATTTGGGTGGAGGTTTGGCGAGGTCATTGATGCAAACCATGTTAATTTCAAACCTTGGGGGTGGCTCTAGGAGTTGTGGAGGTCTCGGTCACTCAGTGGGCAATGAGGGAAAAACTGTGGGAATAGGTGTTGGCGAAATGGGGTCTTCATCGAGAAGGTCATCATCGTAAAAATTTTCTTTGGGAGGGCACAACTAGATAAGAATGTTTTTCAAAGCCTTACAGTTCTCTACATCATGTCCTGGCACACGATGGTAGGCACAAATTTTTGTGTCGTCAAACCCTTGTGATTTGTGTTTGAGAGGGTCATAATGTCTGAGAGGCGGTAATGTGATGACATAAGTTTCAAGGAGGTTGGTTAAAATTTTGGCGTAGGATCCTGCTAGTGGATCACAATGGGAAGTGAAAGTAGGTTTGGGTGCAGTGCGGCTGATTGTAGAGGAATGGTCCTTGCATGAGGGGGAGTAGGTTGAGCTACGGTTTTAGGTGTTGGTGTGATCTTAGGTGTTGGTTGTGTTTGTTTGGGTAGGGGTATGGTAGATGAACTGGTAGGAGAGTGTGTGGTTATTTTGACTACCTTATTGGAGGGTAGCAGATTTTTGTCTTTAGGTTGCACCTTCTTGGGTAAAGGTGATATGGGCACATGAGATCTAGAGGGAAAGGCAGATGGTGGAAGAGGGCATGTTACCCATGGGGATAATGGAGGTGCTATGAAGGTAGATGGTGTAGGTCATGCCGAGAGGTGTGAGGGAAAGAGATTGAAGCATCATGGGTAGTGAAGGAGTGATCGATGGTATTAGAGGTATGGGTGGTAAAGATGTTGTAGATGTGGGTGGAAGTCATGGCGGGTGCTTAGATATGTTTGAGGTTTGCAATGGTGGAATGGGCTGCTGTGTTTTTAGTTTATTGGTGGGTGGAGGTTTCTTAACTGTGTTAGAAGGATGAGGTCCTAAGACAGACAAAGAGGGTGAAGGTGAGGAAGGTGTGATCGGTGAGGTTGGAGTATGAGATTTATGGGGTTGGCTCTTCTATTTGGGTGTTGGAGTAGGTTTGGTATTGGCCTTGGAGGATGTAGCTAAATCTAATTTGATGGGTGGATGAGTAAGGTTGGCGGTTGGGATGACCCCTAAGGTAGTGCTAGGTTTAGGTAAAGAAGATGATGTAAGTGTAGGCTTGGGTGTAGATGCGTGTTGGGTTATGGGTAGGGGTGTGGTTTGAGCCATGAGGGGTATCGTGGAAGAAGTTGTGATAGAGGTGGTTGTGCTTGGTTCAATTGGCTGAAATATTTTTGGGTAGATAGTGGAAGTGTCAAAGCAAGTGACATCTACATTTTCACCGAGGCGAAGCGTTAAGACGCCCCCAAATTAAGGCTCTATCCACATAATCTAAGTGATTGGATAAGCACAAGAATGACACGTATATAGGTGAGGTTGATGAGGACCTAATGAAAATTCCTATGAAATTTGTCTTAGAGATTGGGAATTTGATAGCTTCAGCTTCCATGGGTAAGAGCTCCGAAAGTGAGTCTGTAGGATCTTGGGTAGCTGATGGAGAATGATCACCTAGAGGCAAAGGTGTCTCTACTAGGTCTTTGATAGGTGGAGGTGATGACGGGTGCTCCTCTATGGGTGGAGGAGATAATGGGTGCTCCTCATGGGTGGAGGAGATGGTGGGCACTCTTCGTAGGCGGAGGAGATGAACAAGCATCTTCCGTGGGTGGAGAGGTATTGCAGTGATGGCTCTCTAGGTGGAGAAGCTGATGAGTGCATAGTTTGGCTCATTAATATCATTTCTTCATACCAGAAATACTCTTCGTGATATGACTTATTTGTATATGGGGATGTTTTGTATAGTCATGTCTTAGTAGGTTGATGCATTTTCCTTGCTATTATTTATGAAAACTATTTATCACATGACCTCCTACTAACTTTTTTATGAGATCAAATGTGATGATGTGTGCAGGAATGATGGAGGTTACTGGTGGATAAGTTTCTGAGTTCGATGCATGCGGCTGAAGACTATTTCCAAATTGACCTATTAGCTTGGGCTTGACTCTAACGGCCCGTAGGAATATAATAGTTTTAATTGATATTTGATAAAATAGTGTTTAATGCCACCTAATATGGCAAATCTTGAACAAACATTATCTATATGAAGACTTTTCTTGAGAAATGGTGGTACCACTTTTTGATCATAAAAAAGAAGATTATCTACATATTGTTCATTCGGTTTTTATCTTTTTGGATATGTTATGAACTCATTTGGAAGTTAATGAAATCTATGGAATTTTGAGAATCGAAGTTATTGATCACTTTATCCGAGGAAGAGCAAGGGCCCACTTAACCGAGGAGATACGAGGTTACTTTGAGTTTTACAAGAATACAATATTTCAATTAGTTTTACTACGATTTGTCATTTGATGAGTTTCACATGCATGTTTTTATTAACTATCTCTGTTATCTCCATTATTGCTTTCACTTGGAATAGATACTTTTGATATGCAAATATAGTTCATGAATAGTCTTGCTTTCACCGAAAATTCTAGTTATTCACTATGATTTAATTTGTTAAGAATAAGTGTGTGTGTGTGTGTTTTACTTTATTGTAGAAGATTAGTTGTTGAAATCCATTTCATTGCACATAGTTGAATTCCATAGATTTGTATTTGATTTCCGTAGATTTTAACTGCACTTCCGTAGAATAGTCATTGAAACTGAGCAACCCCCCCAACAAACTCAATGTATAACTGGTTCTCCTAGACTCTATTGCATATTGCCTTGGACACAACCCTGGTTTAAGAATGACACTGACCAAGATTATGTCAGTTAAATGATTGGAAGAATACAATCCTCTTGAATAATTTCCAATAGTTGTCCCTTCAGACAGGAATTGTAGAAAGAAAATAAAAAATTAAAAAAGGAAAAAGAATCTTTGGAAGAGGAAAAACAAAAGTTAACATCTATCTTAGACTTTATTTGTCCTTTAGCCATCAACCTATTGTCCTGTAGGAAACCCTCCTCTGTCTACAACATGTATGTCCAGGAGCAATTTTATTCTTGGCAATTATTTCAATTGTGTTCTCAAGCCCCTCACGAAATTCCTGATGGACCTAGTTTTTATCAGTCTACAAGAACAACACTCCAAAAATTCAAAATTTGCTCTGTGAATTTTATCTACATAACATGATAGTGACCAATGTCCCTGATTTCTTGATCAACCTATTTGTGGGGGATTTTCAAATTAAAGCATTTCAGTCTATATTAAGGAATCAGATAACTTGGAGACAACAAATAGACAGTTATAATAACACTACTCAGTCCGTCAGATTTTACATTCACCCAACCCATCACACAGATGTCGCCTGTGAAGAACTTTAGATCATTATATTACCAGGTAGGGATTGGGGTGCATACTTCTTAGATTTTTCTTCAGTGTATTATTGATTTTGAAAATTATAGTCAGGAGAATTTTGGGGCTGCTTGGAAATCTTGCAATAGTGTTGTTCACTCAAAATTCCCTGCTCTGTCAAAGGTAAAATCCCAAAATTTTGAGTCTAAGTGTCTTTTCTACCAAGCTGGTGGTGTAAAAAAAAAAAAAAGTCTTGGAAGTCTGAAAATCTAAGTATTGGACTTTTCTTGCATGTATTTCGGGCCTGTCGGACATTTTTGTCCCGACTGTCCCAAGTTCCAAAGTGCGAGTTGTTCCCCGACCGGCCGAAATTCCCGAAATTGTCCTATCTTCGGGCCCGTCGGAAGTTTTTGTTCCATATGTCCCGAAAGCTTTTGTGCAAGTCATTCCAATTTCGGCCGAACCATCCGAACCGCGTACTTCGCACTACTTTGTCCCAAATATCCCAAAGTCAAAAGTACGAGCTTTCTCTTTTCGGTACGAAGCTTCCTAGTCGTGTACTCAGGAACTATCTGTTCCAAAAGTCCCAAGTCCAAGCGGACTGCTTTTCCAATTTCGGCCGAAATGCCCGAGCCGCGTACCTCGCGTATTTTCGTCCCAATTGTTCCAAAAGCTTTTGTGCATTCTCTCTCCATTCCGCCCGAGCCGCGTGTTTCGCGCATTCGCGTCTCACATGTCCCAAGCGTACCTAGTGTCATCCATACTTAGTTTTTCCTGCTCACTCCAAGTATGGCGCTTTTCAAGTTGGTGGTCGTGTAATTAAATGCGCATTGAATTCACTCCTCTCCCCAAAAGGCTATATAATGAACATTTCCCCTTCGCATTTTCTCACATCTTCCTTGATTATCCTTTGCTCAAACCCTCGCCGCCTACAAACTTGCGCACGTTCCTCTGCTTCTGTAATTCCATTCCAAGTCTAGTTTGCAACCTTGTTCCCCTGAAACTATCGACATGAAGATCAAATTTCAAGGACAAGAACAGATTTCTCCACTCGAGTCTGCTGTAAGCAACATTGGAGATAGCGAGGCCCGACATCTCGATTTCAGCGATTTTTGGGCAAGGATGGAAGATGCGAATCCCTCGCCGATGGCTCAGACAATTTATGACAGTGGTTTGGCGTACGCTGGAGGATTCCCAATTTCAGTACAGTGTGCTGATACAGTGCTTGCATGCGGAGCTCACTTCGACCCTGCCTCAAGTGAATTGACAAACGTACACGGGGAGCTCATCGCCAAGCTAGACGCTGCCGCCATTGGTGCCGCTCTGAGAATCCCGGAATTGGACAATGCCATAGTTGTTTCTCAAGTCCAAGCGCAAGCCATGTTCGATCAAGACAGTGACAAGTACAGGGCACGAGTGGCGAAGTCCTGGTTAAAAAACCCTAAGAAAGGAGCTTCCCGCCTCACCAAAACTCTCATCCGAGCAGACTTCAACGAAGAACTGTCAGATTTCATAATACTGCTGGCTCGGGTCATGGGTTTGCCTTCCACCAGCGAGTTCCATTTCTGGATGTGCCCGCTCATCAGTATGGTGTGCGAAGGTACACAAAATATCAACTGGGCTGAGATCATCAGCATGAACCTGACGGAACAGCTATCCAACGTACTGCAAACAAAGAAGTTTTTCATGACTTCGTATCTGATGTATACTCTAGCAGCATCGAGGCAATGGTTTGGATTCTCATATATAGATGCCCACAAAGGCGACCCAGTGTACACCTATTGCCCGCAGTTTACCTTGGAGACCAGCAACCGCAATTTCAGAAGGGTTAATGATGCTTTCACTATGTACGTGGTCCGATTGCTCGAGGGTGACACCGCCAGGAGGTTTTCAGATGAAGCCATGAACTTGATATCACGGTATGGGGCCTACTTCATCCAATTCAGGAAATTCTCATACATCAGGCTTGCTGGTTATGAGGGTACTCCTCTGAGGCTTCCCATGTTCTGCAATGACAAGATGGCCTTGATTGAAATATGCAGGCAACTGGACAAGTTGCACAGAACTTGCAGAGACAAGAAGATCTCTGGTTTGCACTTTCCCATCTCTCTGGGAAATTACACGTGCAAAACAGCCCTGGATGCCCAGAATATAGAGAGAACTTTGGTCCCTGTCACCGTTCATTTCTTCAAGCCAAGAACCTGCTTTGACTTGAAGAAGTTTATTGAACAGAACATCAAGATAGTCTATCACCATGTGGCAGAGACAGAAGATTACTGGGCCGACTGTACAGACGACTTTGAGGCCAGAAGAAGACATTATGGCAGGTTCTCCTTACAATTGATTCAAGAGCTCGGTCTGTACCAAGTTCCTGAAGGCCTTGAAGATGATAATTCTGAGCTATACTCATATGAGTATGAAAATGTGATCAAACACACCCCTCTGGAAGACATAGATTGGAACAGAAAAGAGAGGGATGATTTGGCTGAAATCCTTGCTCCAGTCTTAGTCAGGACTAAGGTCTGGTTCAATAAAAAGGTCCGAGAATTCAGGAGACGCTCGGGAGAATCCTCCTCCAAGGATGCCTCTACACCAATAAGAGAAGCACCAGTTTCAAGGTCCGAAACACCAAAGAAAACCTTTCCTACCTCAGCAGCTCAGGGACCTGCGGAATCTACTCCTTCTCCATCCACTCAGGTATATAAGAAGAAGCTCAAGGAAGTAAAGAAGGAACCGGTGGAAAGAGATCCTCAGGAGAAACAGGCGGAATTGCCTATTGGACCAGAGAACATCATCATCCTCAGTGAAAGTGAAGAGAGTGAAAGGCCAATTCCTGCAAATGTTCCTGAGGACCCAACAGATAAAGACAAGGAGGTCCAGAGCACTGAGCTTCCAGGGGCTAGTGATTCTTCTACTGCCATTGTCTCCAGTGCTCCTTCCACATCTCAGCTTGAGTCAACAGCTGCACAGACCTTGAGTGTCATGGGCTCCCTGTCTCTTGGCCCCCTTGCTCCTCCTGCAGATTCTTCTTCCTCTTTTGCATGGGTACAACCCTTGGTTGACAAAAGGAAGAGAAAACCATCCTCCCAAAACCTGGGACCAAATTTTGATGCTGTTGCAGCCATGTTGGGTACCACGCCTTCTCGTGCCAAGAAAGCAAGAACCACCTCCAGAATAGTATCTGATACTCGAGGTCAGCAATTCTTGGAGATTGCCAAGCCTGCTATAGACAGATCAGAACAGGACTTGCAAGTATCTGACTTGGAGCTACTGAGAATCCCAATGGGAGAGTCTACCCCTGAAGGCGAGATCCATAATCTCCAGGAAACAGTCACAAGAGTTATTGGAAGAGTGGAAAAAGGACAGCAAGCTATCGAACAGTTGGAAGAGCAAGCCCGAGCTCTTACAAGTTTCATCAAGTCTCTTCTATCTAAGGACAAAGTTTTGGATCCCACCCCTTTAACTGCTTTACCTCCTCCTGTAATACTAAGCCAAGATGAAGTGCAAAGTATAAAAGATATGCACAAGTATTCTGTTTATGGCAGAGCTTTTGAAGCCATGGTGGATGACATGCTTGTCGCGGGGTTGAACTTCATCGATGAAGCCTTCAAGCTCTATGAAAAGGTGAGTAATATGCAACTAAATCTCTCCTCCACTATCAGTACCATGGATAAAGAACTCAAAATCTGGAGCAGTTGCATAGTAGACCTCCGCCTCATGGGACAAACAGATGAGAACATCCTAATGGCGAACAAGATTTTTGATGATGCCAAAGACAATTTATCGAAGTCTTGGGTCTACAGCGTAGAATGGAAGATCAGAGTATTAGAAGAAGCTGTGGTAGAGATGAAGAACAGTTGGCAGAAGGGAGAAGCTTTCAAAGCACTGACAGTGGCTGCCTTCAAAGATATACATTGTCATCTTCAGGATGAAAACTCTGGTGCTCTTCTGTCCCTGCAAGAAATCAAATCTCAGTTCAGAGCTTTTGTAAAAAACGATCTGTTCCAGGAAAGCACCATCTCCAAAGAAAAGATGAAGGACATTTGCTCTCTTCAATATGCCATTAAAGAAGCAAATAAAGATTATCATACTCACGTCGAGTTTGATAAAGAGATGGAGAAGTGTCAAGGATTTTGGACTCAGTCTGCTGCCAACACGTCGGTTCCACGTGGCAGAGACATAGCCGAGGCTTTGAAGAAGTTCAGGCAGCGAATTCTGAAGACATTGGGTCCCTCCCTATAGCTGGCCACCTGTCTCCTCCTTCTTTCTTTCTTTTCTCTTCTTCTCTGTCTTTTCGCATTCCTTGTAATTAGTTGGGATATTGCAACCGGCAATACTTAACTATTCTTTATTTAAAAGAAACGGTTACAAGTCGTAACCGACTTGTAAGCTATATAATGGCCTTTCCACGCCATTTTTGGAAGAGGAAGAACTTGGCATACTCTCGAAATTGTAAATAGATCTTGAACATATCAATACAAAAGGGCTTTTCTTTTCATTCTCTATCTGAATCTTTGTAGCTCTGTGTTTTCCTTTAGTATTGTGAAGATTATTTTGTACCTAATTCGTTAGTCTTGCTGATTGCTTTTGCAAATACAGTGATCTTGCACGACCAAGAAAGAACTTTGTGTCTTTGATTAATGAATTTGAAAAAGGTCGTTGAAGAACTTTGTGTCTTTGATCTTATTCAGTTAATGCAAATAATCTTGTTTCAAATTCCCCGCAACTTCGCACTCGTAAAGAATTATTCTGTTATCTATAATTCCAAACGTTTGCTATTCTGCTTATCTTCGTACCCTCTTTCCTCAGCCCGTTTGTAACTGATGATCTTTGTGGAAAACATTTTCGTGGTATCCAAGTTCAACCATAAAATGACCCTCTGTATATTTGTAAATAAGTTCGTGTCTCAATAAGGGAACCTCTCCCATTAAAGAGGAGGGACTTCTTGTCCCCTGACTGTTGCTCTTCTAAAAAGTCTTATTTGAAAACCAACAAATAGGAAATGGGATACTTTAAGCCTAACTTTAAAATGTAGGGAGGTCCTCTCTCTTCAGAATTTGAGTTGGAGCATGCGAAGGGGTGATGTCCTCATCGCCATTATTAGACAAACTACAGAAAATACCAGCCAGCAATACACTGATGAATGGGCCAGCCTTCAAGTACATCCTCCACTCCTCTTGAGCCCTCTCACACAATGGCAGAATAATGCAGCACAGTCCCATGACATTTTCACTGTTTGGGTGGAAATTACCTCCAATACTCAGGGCTACAAGAATACCACAAAGCAATACGTTGATCAATTCAAGGAGTATGACATGGCTGAAAAACTTGGAAAGCGAGTAGGATGCAGATGAGTTGCATTGGGACATGTAACATATAAAGTCAGGGGGAATGATGAGTGCATAGTTTGGCTCATTAATATAATTTCTTCAGACCAAAAATAATCTTTGTGATATGACTTATTTGTATATGGGGATGTTTTGTATAGTCATGTCTTAGTAGCTCAATGCATTTTTCCTTGCTATTATTTATGAAAACCGTTTATCACATGACCTCTTACTAACTATTTTTATGAGATCAAATGTGATGATGTGTGTAGGGAATGATGGAGGTTACTGGTGGATAAGTTTCCCAAGTTCGATGCATGCGGCTGAAGACTGTTTCCAAATTGACCTATTAGCTTGGGCTTGACTCTAACGGCCCATAGGAATCTAAGAGTTTTAATTGATATTTGATGAAACAATGTTTAATGCCACTTGATATGGCGGATCTTGTAACAAACATTATCTATATGAAGACTTTGTCTTCAGAACTGGTGGTACCACTTTTTGATCACAAAAAAGAAGATTATCTACATACTGTTCTATTCTGGATTTTGTCTTTTTAGATATGTTATGAACTCATTTGGAAGTTAATAAAATCTATGGCATTTTGAGAATCAGAAGTTGTTGATCACTCTATCCCGAGGAAGAGCAAGGGCCCACTCAACCGAGGAGATACGAGGTTACTTTGAGTTTTACATGCATACAGTTTTTCAATTAGTTTTACTACAGTTGTCATTTGATGAGTTTCACATGCATGTTTTGATTAACTATCTCTGTTTTCTCCATTATTGCTTTCACTTGGAATATATACTTTTGATATGCGAATCTAGTTCATGAATAGTCTTGCTTTCTACTGATAATTCTAGTTATTCAGTTGTGATTTAATTTGTTAAGAATAAGTGTGTGCGTGTTTTACTTTATAGTAGAAGATTAGTTGTTGAAATCCATTTCATTGCACATAGTTGAATTCCGTAGATTTTAATTGCACTTCCGTAGAATAGTCATTCAAACCGAGCAACCCCCTAACAAACTCAATGTAGAACTGGTTCTCCTAGACTCTATTGCATAATGCCTTGGACACATCCCTAGTTTAAGAATGACACTGACCAATATTATGTCAGTTAAATGATTGGAAGAATACAATGACCCATAAGAAGCCAAAGGTGAGATAGTCTCGATGTTAATGGAAGGCTCCCCTGTGGATGAGGAAGGAGGTGAAGGGTGTTCCTCTGTGGGTGGAGGAATAGGTGAGGTGGGTTCAAGTGCAGGTGGAGGACTTCGGGCTAGAATTTCCTCGATGGAAGGAATATGAGGTAATTGGGTAGTAGTGGGTGTATTGCTGAAAATATCATGGACCTTATGGGTATGACTATCATGAGTTGAGGTCTCTCTCATTTGATCAGAAGAAGGGGCATGATTAGGAAATTTTTTCTTGAAGATATGTAGGTTTTGATTGGCAAGTGCATTAGGATTATCCAATGTTAGCTCATCTTTCTTGAGCATTTCTTGGACAATTTTTTTGAAAGTGATGCACTTGCCTTCACTATGACCCTTTACTCGATGATAATTGCAAAAATTGTGCACTTTATACCATGCATGTGTGGGGTGAGTAGGGTCAAAACCGGTTTGTGGTTTCACGAGAGGAATGGTGATGGCCCCAGATTTGATGATATTCTCTAAGATAGAAGAATAAGGTTCCCCAATTGGGTTATATTTCCGTTGTTCCCATTTGAATTGAAAATTTTAAATACGTGAGAGATTAGATGAGGGGTTAGCCTGATTTGACGGATGAGATGGGAAAACTTTGAGTACCACTACGTTAGCGGTGCCCTTGGTATTTGAATAATTGTTCTATTTTTTAAATAAGTAGAGGTATCATTTGACTTTAATGTCAACTTTTATTGCATAATTGGATTTTCTTCTCTTAAACGACCTCAATCTCAAGCTTTCGTGCCATGGTGAATGCTTCATCAAAGGTTTGGAAGGTTTGGACTTGTAGAGTCAATGAGATATGCCTAGCACAAGCCCGCATGAAGAGTTTGATGAGTTTGGTTTGTGGTAGTTGGAATGTGAGTTGATTTATTAGGCTACACCAATGAGAAACAAAATTTGTGACGGATTCATCATCATCGATGTCAGAGTAGAGGTCATTCATGGTAATCTTATTAATGATATTAATGGAGAAGTGATCCAAGAAGGCTTGGGCTACCTGATTAAATGAGAATATAGAGTATCTAGATAACCCACTATACCAATCTAATGTGGGTCCAGTTAGAGAAATGAGAAAGGTACTCAGGAGTAAAGCATCATCATGGGTGATCAGATAACACCCGTGTTTGAAAGACCACAAATGTTGTTGCGGGTCTTCTTTTCTATTGAAACGGTTGAATTTAGGAATTTCCCAATGTAAGGGATATGGATGGATAGGAATGGATGGGTGTATAGGCTCATTACAAATCTCATCATAGGTGAGAGTTTTGTGGGAGCTAGAAACCGATGCCTCCAATGTATGCATCTTGTCCATCATTAACTTGATTAGGTCGTTGGTAGGTTGTGATGGATGGGTGACTCTTATAGCATAAGAGGGTTGGTGTTGGGAATATAATGGGGGTGGAATTCTAGTATATGGTGTTGTCATATAGGTAGATTGAGAAGAAGGTAGTGAAATAGGGGGTACATACCCAGAGTGAATAATAGATGAAATAGGGAGGTCTGCTGATAGTACACATATGAAGGTGGAAGATTCATGGTGACCCTAATGGAAATAGGGGCTAAAGATTGTAGAATATAAAGGATGACATTTTGAAAGGGGTAAGGGTCACCGACACTTTGGGAGTTGTAGTGTAGCTATGTGTATATACGAGAAAACAAGTGTGGATGAGGTTGTGTTCTAGGTGGTTGGTGAAGGTATAGTGGATGTGGTAGGTGTAATGGATGTAACGGACGTGGTAGTCATAGCGGGTATAGGGCCTAGCTGCAAAATGATTGGGGGTAAGGTAGATGCGGGAAGCACAGAGCCAGATGGGGCTGATGCAAGAGTGGGAATGAGAGTCGGGGGATAGATACGAGCATGTCGTATATCAACCTGACAAAAGATATCATGAGCGGATGAGTGGGAAAGGTAAAATTGCAAGGTGACAAGATTTTTGTCAAGGATTTGTGTGAACTCCTTATCTATGGTAGAGATAGAAATAGGTTAGATAGGTTCCATGGCTGGTGATAAAATGGAAGGTGGTGAAGGGATAGGTGGGAGTGGTTGACAACTGGCATGGAATACGAGGGTGCTTGCTTGTTGACACATCAGTACCATGTGAATAGGTACTAACATGGTAAGGTTGCTTTATGTAAATGACACAAAAATGTGACATAGATAGGATAAATAGGTGGTGGTAGGTGAATTGGGGTTAAAATGTCAGCTAGAAAATGACACAGATAACCGATCTTTGGTTAGGTTAAGCGATGCCGGTCATAGGTATTCGTAGCGAGTCATTGTGGAAAGTGGATAGTTGGTCAAAAACAAGGTATAAGGCCAAATTTGCTAGGTATGAAAAATGCTGATGGGACTTACCAGGTCAATGGATATGATAAGAGTGATAGAGACTCTAAACAACTAAAGAAGTGGAATAGGTGTCCTTTTGGGTAGGTTAACCAAAAGAACAAAGTGAACTGATGCCAGTTGGGTAAAATTAATGATGGTCAAAGGGTAACCGACAATGGTCGTTGGACCGACACTGGTTACTATGAAATTGAAACAACGATGAAGAAAATGTGGTTGTGAGTTAAAATTAAATGTGAAATCAAACCCAAAATTCTGAGAACAATGAGAATAAGGTCCAGGCACACTCAAATGAAGCTAAAATACACCAACTGTGATGAGGAGCATGTAAAGGGGAAATAAGAAAAATGAAGAATGTGACCTCTCACCGCAAAATGCAAGTGAAGCAGAAACACTAAGAAAATATGATCCTAAGAGTGCTTTTCCTATTATGTTTGTTTAGCTTATGCTATTTAAGGACTGAATCATGAACTGTAAGGTAGATATTTTTGGTGAGGATGGCTTCCTATGAAGAAGGAGATCTACAAGGAGAGGTTTCAAGTATGTTATGGTGGGGTGGGCCGTCCTTTGATGGGGTATTGGACAGAGATAACCAGTGGGGTGCCCACTATGCCATGATCGTGTGATCACCTACAACTTCTTCTAGGTGAGATGTTGTTTAAGAATGTGTATATATTTTAAATTTTTGATGTTTGGGTAAGACTCAGAGAGAGAAAAAGAAAGGAAGTGCTTTTCTATGATTCATTTGTCAACCATTAGTTGGGAATGAATTCTAGCATATAGGTTTCCCTCAATTAATGTGAGCTAATGCAGAAAAGTAGAATGAAATGAAATGATTTTTAAACCCAAATCAAAATGTAGAATTTGATGCATAATAGATGAACAGGAGAAGGGATGATCTTTCACTAATGTGATACTAATGAAAGGGAAGAAATGTTTGTTTTAAACACCAAAATAATATTACTTTTAGACAATAGAAGAGAAGAAGGTTCTAGGGGAGAAATTTTAATGTAAGAACTTTTTAGAAAAGAAACAAACATACAACGTTTTCACCTAGAAATGAAATAATGCAAAGAACCCCAAATGGGTCCCACCAAAGTCTTGCCAAAATGTTTCACCTGATTCTAGATGCATTTCTTTGAATGTTGTGAGCAACAGATAAGGGTAATGGACTAGGAGGAATACTTGTTTAAATGTTGGTTGTAGGTTGTTGCACGTGTATGACATCTGAATCCACAACGGATCGTGAGAGATTCCTTTTTCTTGGAGAAATTACGAAATGGAACACAATACCACTAAATAAAATTTAAACAATATATGCAAGTGGACTACCTAGTAGGTGCTAGATCTAGGAAGTGTGATACTTCCTAGATGTTTTTCAATCCTTTGTTTAAAATAACTTAATGCTGATAATAGAGGAAATCCTACCTGTAGTTAAAATGATTTAGGTATCTCATTCGTCTACAATAAGAAAATTTGTTCACAAAGCTAAGCTATGATTGAATCGAAGGTCAATGTGTCTTTCATGATATTGGTACTTGGGTGGTTTTGGGTATTTGGAGGAGGTTTAGAAGATCTGTTCTTGGTTTTTGGTAAAAGACGAGAGAGACCGATGTCGGTCTAGTATGACCGTGTCGTTTAGGATAACCAGCGATGGTTGTAGGTAACCGGAATTGGTATGGTTGAGGTACATGGGAAAATCAATAAAACTTGGTAAGTTGATAGATGTGGTGCTAGATGAGAATGACAGGGCAATGACAAGGTTCGTGTGGGTCTTAGGTATGCACAAGAATGATGAAATTATAGATATGGGTAGTTTAATGGTGTGGGTAAAGGGATGGTCAAGTTTTTGTGGAGGTAAAACGGTGGGGAATGGGACTGGGAGCATAAACTAACAAAGAGGTAAACATATCTACTCATGATAATTAACTAGTGCTGGTTAACAAAACTTACTGCTTGTATGAGCTTGATATCTGGTTGGCAATGGTGGGTGGTCAAATGGAAGGAAATTGGTGTGGTACAGGTGCTTCTCCAAATGCTCCCATGAAGGTAATGACTATGTGATTACTTTTGGTGCTAGCTATGGATGCTCTGATGTGTGTACTAACATTGGTTCTTCTTGCATGCAGCTCTAGTTTCGTCACTTGTTCTCAAAATATGTGATTATCTCTCAGAAATGTGCTAACCCCGAAATAAGGTTGTTTTAGGGGTTAAATGGTAACCAACAGTGGTTCCAACTTAACGGACAACGGTTTAGGGTAACCGACATTGGTTAGGGTGGGATTTCCTAGGTTTACTAAACTAGGTAGATCCCCTTGATTTTCTGGGATCTCGTTTCGTTTACTCCATGGATTAGCATGGAATCTTCCTTCTAACAACGAGAATGTGGTTAGAGGGAATGTAGGCATTGATTTTTAGGGTTTGGGTAGGTCTTAGTTAGTTATGGAAACTTACTAAGAATAGGTCTTAGGGTGAGGTGGCTAGATGAGGTGGATATGTGGGCATTATCCCAATTAGGATATTTAAATAATAAATATTGTGAGGATAATGAATTAATTTAATTAAATTAATTAAATTAATATTAGAGTGGGATGAAAGGGGCCATGGTTAGGTGAATGTGTTCAAGGTATTTATTTGACGAGGGACCAAGGGGAGTGTGACCTAATTTTAGTGTCTACACTACCAAAACTATATTTATCAAACTAAAAGAGTGTTCTAGAAGTTTTAGGATTCAATTTCCCCTTAGTGCTATTTTTAGTGTAAGTGGGAGGAGGTGGAATTTCATTACCTTGTTTACCTATTTTCTTACACCTTTCATTGTTCTTTTTGATGGTGGAATCCTACAATTCTAGAGGTGTAAATCATTGGCTATTGGAAGCTTTTCTTCCTTTAGATGCTTTGGAACTTTCTCCAATTTCCATTTACCCACTATAATAACCCAAACCTGTAAAATGAGATTGATCCTCTACCTATATGGGCTTAGTATCACCTTGTCCATTTTACCAAGGTCTCTTTCATTAAATCCTATCTTAACCATTATCTTAAACCAAATTCCCTTAGTATGCTTTTCAAATTCACCCAAAGAAATATATGAAAATTAAATAGAGGATGATTTAATATGTGAACAACTTATAGTGCATGTTTCTATCATAGTACCTACATTTGCTTTGGAAGGAATTTCCTTCTTTTGTTCACCTTGTTGCAGCTTTTCCAAGAAGGCATCCTTGGTCCGTATTTATTCCTAAAACTCTTTAAAAAAACTCATCAACTTCTTGCTTTGTGAAAGCATCTTTGTGACATACTCCTCTTCTTATTAGTAGAGGATTGTGGTTAGGATTTTAATCATACTAGTTCCTCTTCTAAAGAATAGAAATTGGCTATTAAGAAAGAATTTTCTTCCTAGAGTTGACAGCTTTATGGCTTCAAGATCATCTAGTTACTCTTGTTTGGATGACTTTCCCATGATTCCTATTTCCTACAAATTACTTGTAACTCCAAAACGCACATTGCGAAAGAAGATTAACAAGCCAAAAATGTCTACACAACTAAAAACTAAAACTAATACTTAAACTGAAGCTAAATTTTCAAACACAATTATCAGTTAATCTAGAAATCTAACTTCTTTGATAACAAACTTGATATGAAAATGGTATTTAAATTTTTCAAAAGTACTTAGAAAATTTTTAGATTTAAAACTTGATAACTAATTAAGAGTATTAAGCCAATTTTGGGAGCTCTTTTATCCTGAATCCTTAAACTCTTCCAAATAAACACATTATCCTTTATTTTCAACTTAAGTGAATAAACTGAATCTTAGTAGAAATCCATTTTTAAATTCATAAGTTGAATTCAAATCATACACTCAAACTGAATTCTTGAAACCAAATTTGATAAGTGTATTCAGATTCTATTGTGGGTTATGGATACTGAAATGTTCCTAAAATCCAATTACTAGTTAAGTGTTTGCTTCACCAAATAAATTATTTAATCCAATCAACTTATTTTTATCTGATCAAAAGCTTCACAAACTGAAATAAAATCCACACAACAAGATTGAAAATGGAGTTCACCCAAAGGCTATGTCTCTGGATTCTTGAAAAGAGAGTTGATCTATTGAATGACCAATGACATACAATAATCATTCAATAATGTCTAAAAATATCAAAACCTACAAATAAGTTGATTAAAGATATTGGAAACTCTGTAATTTACCAAAAACTATTCCCAAAATGATCCATGTCTCCTATAGTGCTTCTATAGTGTGATCCCCTTGCAAATGTGACTAAAAAATGCCTACAACTAGATATTTATAACCACTACGTGAATTTTTTTTATATATCTATATATATTATAAAAATATGAACAAATTCCCTTTCTACTCCATGGCCTGGTACTAACTAGAAGTACTTGGAAAAATTAGATCTCTGTCTTCTCCTCATGCCCATTCTCTGAAAATATGATTGAAACTCACCTATAAAGGAAAATATAAACCACCTCATATAACAAAACTTAAATTTCTGGAAATTTCTCGAAATTTTGAATAACTTTCATATATAACTCGAGATATTTTTTTGAGTGGAAGTGTCTCAAAAATCATGTTTTCTACAAGTAGGTCTATTCTACCCTCTCATAGACTTGTCACTTGTCTTTTACAAAACCCAAAAATCTCCTTTTATATCACTTCTCTAAAGGTGGTAGGTTGGTAATTCTACCTATTGTTTTAGCACAAGTCAAGGGTTTGAATCCCTTTAATTGCATTATCCACTATAACTAGAAAATGGAAATCTTTTATCCGTATATGAGAATCAATCCAATAGTCCATGAGAGATAATCTTATTCAAACCTTTAAATAAGGCTAAATTGTCCTGTTTTCATCCGAAATAGCTACACATAGAATATTGCTACCAAAATTAGAGGTCCAGGTTCTCAAATGTAGTGGTGCCACATGTTAGCATGTGATTGGTTCACCTTTTGCCATGTCACTTTTTCCCACAAGTTTGACCCAAACATTGATGACCATATATTTCGTATACGGACTCAGATTGTGTCCATTCAAAATGCACAGAAAGGTCATGAAAATATATGCACAATAAAAGTGATTTTGTGAGATTCAGAGATAATTAAGTTTCTAGTTTTACTAATTTTGACCACACATTGACTAACTTTGACCGAGGTATCTGGAGCACAGAGTGTCCTTTTTCACGTTCTTATAGTCGTTGGAAAGATATCTAAAGGATTTACTACATTTTAATGGTTTAGGGAAGTTTAGGGAATATTTGACACTAAAATTGATCACCCGATCACTGTCATTCTACCGAGAAGGGTTTTTTTCCAAACAAAGTTGTGTATAAACCCATAAAACATGTTATTTCTTCCGCATTGCACAAAAAAAAACAAGAACTTGAAATAGAGTTATAGGGTAATGAAATGCAAATATTTTATTGGCTAATTACATAAATGATTACATAATAACACCTAATTAATCTAGTGTTCAACTAAAACGCTGCAACACCGTTAACTCTACATACAACTCTAAACTATCATACCCTACTATAATGCCATAAAAATAACTCGACTCAGGATAATAACATCCATTCTAATATAGAAAGCTAGTGTTCAAATGTCACTTTGTGATATGGTTGATTACAAAAATTACAATTCCATAACAGGATCAGTATATTAGACATCTAAACTCCCCACAACTAGGCTAGTGCCAATTGCCCATCGAAACTATAACAACATGCAAATATTCAAAATCTAGAATAAAATAGACAATCAATGACCAAGAATAGTTATAGTAAAAATGTTAATCATCAATTCTATTCATACAATGAAATTTAAAAGGATAGATAACAAATTGTATGAATATTCAAAATGATCACTTGGTGCAACTTTGCAAACCAGTTTGTTAGTGTAATAAATTTAAACCCTAATTGTAACCACATCTAATAGTTACAAAAATTAAATTTTCCCAAAGTGAGGATCTTAAAAACTAGTGCAAATAACACATGTGGATACAACAAGTTTGTCTATTTATTACAATATAAAACATGTTCACGAATGGATCTTATCAGCATCCATAAATTTGTAAAAATGAAAACATTATACAACTGCATGTTTCATAATTAGACATTCTGATAATGCCCATATCCATGCATACTGTTGTCAAAAATAGAATTTTTCTACCTTAACCGTGAGAAAACAACTTGAGTATTTTAAACCTGTCACTTAATTTCTCTACAGGTGACTTCCATAAAAATTTCAAAGTTAAATATATACATAGGAAAATATATGTATTCATTTTTACTCCTATCACAATAGAAAGGAACCCCATGTGCATCGACCTATCACCTAGGAAAGCTGAGCACTCACCCGAGGCACGCACGGTACCGAGTCTCTCTTTTATGTGAGTTTAGTGGGATACATCATCTATGATTAGTGTAAGATATTTCAGAAGGGAAGTTAAGACATGCAAGAACCATAGGGCTCAGAATGACCTCTAGATCCTTGCATTCATTTCAGATCGAGTGCTTGAAAGAATCCACAACATGTATTATGACATAAAGAAACATACAAGCATTCATACTTAGCATGAAAGGAAAGAGAACTCATAAGAGAGAAATATGCATCAGAATCACTAATATTCATGTATATATTATAACAGGTAACCTTATTACATCCATGGAACCATTACAAAGGGTCACAGAGAAGCAGACCGCAGTCATGCATTGCACTAGACTTAATGTAACTAAGCTACCCAAAATAAAATTTACAACCCCTAGGCCTAGTGCATTCTCTCCCAAATACAACTATTCACTGAAAAATTCCTTGAAACATTTCTATAGAGCTCCACTCACTCTCTAGGTGTCTATATGGATATATGTATGTATATTTCCATGTGTCTCTATATCTCTATCTCTGCAAAAGATTGTATTTATAGATTTCTTGGACTACCAACTCGCCCTCCAATGCCCTTAGATCTAGTGCTAAGTGTCTGACAGTGGTTCTCCATGCAAGAATACTTCTCCATGCCTAAGCTCTCCACTTCATCCCATGATGTTCTTCTAGAATATTCCATTATAAGCATGCTCCTTCCTAGGCCAACCTGTTGCTAGGCTGACATCTTATCCATGCACAACCGGGTCATGTTTTTCATGTATTCTACTATGGACATCCAAAAAGACTAAGTCCCAATCCTTTTGCATGTCGCACGTGCAACATGCTTCCTTAATTCCTTCTCTTGAGAACCTTTTCCTTGCACACCATTCAATAACTGGGACCTTGCATGCTTACGCACCTTCATACTTGGTCAATATTTCAGGGGTCCAACATCACCCCACACTATGCTTGTTCTCCATCCACGAAACACTCTACTTAACCAAGATGTAGGCTACCTCAAGGTGTAATCTTACATTTTGTAAAAAAAAGAAAGGAATGAAAGAATAGGGGAAGAATGAAGAATTAGAGGGGAATCAACTCAACAAGCTCAGAAAATCCTTTCGTAAGTCTTCCTCCAGCTTGTTCCAAATGTCAACCTCGCTCCGTGCCTTCGACAAATGTCGCTGATTAGGATGCTCACCTTTGCAAAACTTAGGCCAATTCCCTAGGTGCCCAAGGTGTCAATGATCTTCTCCATCTCCTTTCCCAGTGTCTTTAAGTGTGTCTATCCTCTTGGTAATATGAGGATATAGTTATTTTAGCCGGGCCTTGATTGAACTCCTTAATGCTTCAATCACCTCAGATTTTCTTTCCACTTCAGTAAGAACCTTGTCTCTTTCTACTCTATTTCCTTTGTTCTTCTCTGGAACTCCTTAAGCTCTACTTCGGTTATGGTGACCAAGGAGCTTACTACCTTATTCCTATCTACGCAGGTATCATATGCGGACTTAACAGATTGGGCAGTGACTTTAACTTCTCGTGAGCACCTGGCTGTACTCCACAATGAGTGTTACCACCTTCAACCTATCCTCCTCCTTTAAGTGCACAACCACTTCTTCTATAGACTCAGGGCCAAAGGTCATCTCTCCATAGTGAGGATGTGTGTTAGATCTTTTAAACATTCTAGAAGAGATGAATACTTCTGTGCGGGTGGTGCTAAGTCTGAGTGCTTTAAAAGGATGGTGCTCTTGATAGATTCCATCTTCTTGTACACTTCCTACACCTTTGTCTTTTCTTCCTTTAACTCACACCTTAGCTGTGCGCTGACCAGTTCTTCCTGCTTCAAACTCTTGGCCTTCTCCGCTAGCTCCTCTTCTTTCTTCCCTAGTTTCTCCTCCAATACTCTTATTCTATCATTACGTGCGAAGAGCCTAGCCTCTGTCTCAACCGCGACCTTGTTGAGCGTGTTACAGACTTGCTCATCTAAGAGTTCTCAGGCATTCACCAAGGGATTGGCTCCCTTAGAATATGGTACTACAATGACCCATCCTTGGTAGACTTAGAAGTCTGGCTCATCAATGTGGGACTCAAATGCCCAACAAAGCATCTTCTTCATTCTGGGGTACGTACCTTCCTTCTCAAATGACCCCATGGCTAAAATCCTTTCTGAGGATACCGTGTTTTAGAACCATGCATGTATTACCTTTCTCAAGTCATTAATGCAGCCCATCACTTGTCTTTGTTTTGTATCAAGGGCCCTCCTTCCCAAGTGCATGCCTTTGGGAAAACTCACTATTAGAGCGGGACCTCCTCCCATGCTGCCATGCTCCTTATCAGTGTTTTCCTCTCCTTCCTCCAAAGACTATATCGGTTGCACTCCAAATCTTGGTCTACCAGGGCCTCAAGCATTCTCTTTGCTTCTCTCTCCACCACCTCAGTGATCTACTCCTTTGTGAAGCTTATAGTTTCTAATTTTCCATGCCAACCTCTTCATTCCTTTCCATGTCTCGGTGCATTCTTCATCCTGGGTGCCCTTGTGCCGCGTGAATATGAACTCCTCCTCATCTTTTCTCTCTTCTCCTGAGTCATACATGCTGAACACATGTGGCTCTTGGTCCTTCTCAAGCTCATCCTCCTTGTCATCTTCTTCACTCTCGCCTTCTCTTTTACCCATATACTTCTCCAAGCTATCGGTCTCCTCCGAGTCAGCTTCCTCTTCCACCCTCTACTTTTTCCTGAGAGGTGGCTCCTTGACAGGGGATTCAGCCTCTTCCTCTTCCTCAGGTGACTTTTCCTTGGTGAGTGGTTGCCTAGGTGCCTCCACTTCTGGTGTCTTCTCCTTCACCGGGGACTTCTTTCTCCACGTGTAAGTACTAGGCTTGGTGCTTGTTGTTGGCATGCTCACTATCTGAGTAGTCTACACACTTGGTGCTTCTTCATCTTCTCTTCCCCTCTTCTTGGGTGTGGGCTTCTTCCTACCCATGGGATCCTCAGGTATGGAGACTTTGTCCTTATACGAAGGTACACGTGTGCTGCAGATCCTCCTACAATGGGTAGTGTCATCGGCCTTGTCCTCTAGACCTTGTGCGACACCTACCTTTCCATGTATGTGCACTTGCCACGGGGTAGTTCAATATTTTCCACATCTCTCTATGCTCTCGGTCCAGACTACCTAGTTCCAGTTTTAACTTATTTGATTCCTTAAATCTATTTACTCCCACTTGGAAGTATTGAGCAGTGAACGTGAAGGGAAGTTTGCACCAAGGGCTCCATGATTCATCTATCAGCCTGAACCTACCTAGGTAGAAATGTTGATATATAGTGAATTCAGCTTCCCCTTCAGTGGCTGCTAGGAGTTGTTCAAGGATTCTCCACTCTACCTTGAACACATTCCTTAGGCATATATACCATTTCTCCAGTCACACCTTGTGGGGTGTTGTCATTGTGTCACAGGAATACTTCTTGAATCTCTTTATGGGCGAAGGATCCTCGGCAAGGTACTCCCATACAAACTTGTCTAGTGTGTTAGGCACTCCAATCTCTAAAAATATGATGGTCAGGAGGACATTGCCGAAGAGGATTCTATCCCCCTCCTTCGTGCAACTGACAATATCCTCTACAATGTAAGCAGACAAGTTGTATATGGTGCCTTCTACAATTTTTTTGCAAACATGTAACCAAGGCTTATTGACCTAGGTCCATCTCTCCTAGCCATTTAGATTTGTTAGAAGATGCACAACCATTTTCATCATGAGGGTTGTTAATGTTTGAAATGTCATAGTACCTCAACCCCTTCTTGCAGGAATATTCATTTATGGTCTCCTGAATTGCCTCCTTGTCTGTTAGGTCATCCGCCAAGCTATTTCCTTCACATATTATGCCTGTGAACTGAGAGATAAGCTGGGGAGTAATGTGCATCTTACGCCCTACAAACTGGAAGTAATCTTCATGTACTCGTGACATTAACCATTGATATAGGCACTCTGGTTTCCCAAAATAGGGCAACTCATAGAGTTACAACAACCCTGCCTTCTCCATTTTGACCTTTACGTCATCATCGTAGATTGGAAATCCCTTCGATGTTTGTTTACTCATGGGGAGAACTAAATCCAAGTGCCATTTCCTTCTCGATCATGTTTTTTGGTGGTTATAATCACTTACAGGCATATTTATCAGGTGGGATTCCCACTCCTTACCCATCATCACCCCATCTGGGTATTGCATCTCGCATACCATTCTTCATTTGTGTTCATGTTAGGTTCTTGTTATTTGGCCTTGGCCTTGGCCTTTCCTTTCTTGGGTGCCATTTTTGAGGTCCTGTTATCACTCCACTCCCTCCTTGTTTCTCTATCCTACTTCTTTCAACCTCCAATCTCAAATCCGTGATATAAATCTCTTGAACCCGTGCCCTAGTTTGTCAAACCTTAATTGGGATAAAATTTCCACAAGACAACGCCTCACAATTTTTTTCACGCCCGTGTAACCCCTTCCTTCTGGTTTGCAAACTCAAACTGGATTCTCATGCTTCAATCTCATAGATCTTTCTTCACTCGATCGAATCTAGAAACCCTAATTTATAAAACTCACTTCTTTCTCTATTTCGCAAAGTGAAAATGAAAGTGCCTTGACCCTTTACTTATAGTTTTTCTCTTTTTGAACATTAAATGCTACTTCACCTACCACCATAATTTTTTCATTTAATGCATCTTGTTCAAACAAATCCCATCTTCGGTGCTTTCACTCACGCGCACAAACCTATGTGAAAATCCTCCAACCTTCTCGACGTGTAATCAATCCAACATGATAGAGACTCTTACATGTGTGTAACTCACGCCGAAGGCATTTCTTCTGTCCTGATTCTTTCTCTCGTATACCTCATGTTTCTTAAATGCACTTTTACTCCTTAGTATGTGGGATCTATAAGTAGCTTTATCTAGGCACCAACCATTCTTCTTTCATATTTTCTCTTCATATACCTCTTTCAACTGGGCCATTCAACAGGGCTTTCAACACATCTTCCTTGGCACTCTAATCATGCGCTCCTTCACATTTCACCACCCCACACTTAAAATGATGCGTGGTCCTTTGCAAACTCAAAAATTCTCCAAAATAGCAATAATGTTATCGGTGCCCAAGGCACAAAACAAAACAACAAAGTGAAAGGGAAACACAAGAAAGAAAAATGCATAAAGGAAACTTCTAGAATAACTGGAAAAGTACCTTATTTACAAACACCAAGAAGACTTATTTATAGTAGGGCTTGACCTAATCCCATTGAAGTTTCTAGGCAACTTCTTCCCATCCAAAATTTCTAACTGGAATGCACTGAATCAAGAATGTTTGAGATTGTGTAAGAACCCAACCAATGGACTTTCAATTTCCCAGGTGGCATAGAAACTTAGAATCATATAGTAACACCAACTACCCAACCTCAAACTTCTTATTTCTAATGTGGCGATCATGCCAAACCTTTTTCTTTGATTTTTCTCTTTTTTGGCTCCACTTGGTGAGTGATCATCTTTCATCCATCTTCATTAACTCATCAATTCTTTCATCCGAGAACTTGTTCATCGGCTAACCCTCCCCGCGCATGCTATTCATAGAGAAGGCAACAAAAATTCAACCAGAAAAACAAATTCCACACCAAACACCAACTGAAAAGGTGTGGCTTTGTTAAGCCTTTTATACATTTTCCTGTAAGCCCACAATACTGCCGATACTTTTTCATCCCAATCTTGTCTTCTGACATCACAGATTTTGGTTAGGGTATGGCTCAATATTTTATTGAATGCTTCCGTAGATCAATTTTCTTGTGGGTGATAGGGCGTAGTCTTGTAATGAGCTACCATTAAATCGATAAAAGGATCATCATGGTCTCATTCAAGAAATACGTACCCCTATCAATGGTCAAACTCAATGGGCATCCATACCTCATGATAATGTTCTCCCACAAGAATCTTTTCATTGTTGCTGATGTGCAATCTTTAGTTAGAGCTGCCTCTACCCACCTTGTTAGGTAATCCATGCAAGTGATGACATAACGTGACCTAGTCCTACGCACCACTAGTGTAATAGGTCCTACAAAGTCTATTGCCCACTTTTCAAAAGGCTTCACGCTAGGGATAGGGCGCAAAGGCATTTCATCTCTCCTTCTTGGTTTGCCAAGGTGCTGAAAATGGTCACACACTTTACAATAGTCTCTACAATCCTTGTATAGGGTTTCCCACCACAAACCTACCATTAATATCTTATCCGTGGTGGTATCACCTAGATAAGGCCCACCCGCACTTCCTCCACGTTCCTCCTCCATGATTTCCAGCACTCATGCTTTAATACACACACCGCGCAAAACTTCATCACGTCCCAACTTGTATAAGTCTCCACTGATTAACATATAGGGTGTGACACATATGGCCAACTAATTTTTCTCTAAAGTATTCATTCCTTCGACACCACATCTTCCTTTAAAAATATTGCAATCTCTTCCAAATCCAAGGGCACACACCACAATCTAAAAAGTTATGCATCTAGCATTATTTCCTCAATACTCTGCGCATCCTCCCCTGAATCAATTCTTGACAGATGATCATGCCCATAATTGATTTTTCTAGGCTTCACTACAACATGGTGAATTCAAATTCTTGAAACAAAAACACCCACCGACATATGCACCCTTGTAGGATGGGCTTGTTCACCAAATATTTTAATGCCATGTGGTCGGTGTAAAACACAAAGGGTGTTGCCAACAGATATTGTCTAAACTTAAAAAGTGCGTAGATCATTGAAAATGCCTCATGCTCAGTTGTGGTATAATTCTACTTTGTTGGTGTCAGCTTCCTGCTTGCAAAACATAGAGGATGATCAACAATCCCCTCACTTGGTTGTGTAAGCACTGCTCCAATGGTAGTCCCTGAGGTGTCTACATGGACATGAAAGGGCTTGTCCTAAGAGGGAAAATGTAATATAGGTGTGGTGATAATCCTATCTTTTAATGTATCAAACACCCTCTATTGCGCCTCTCCCCAATGGAAGGAACTTTTATGTCTAAGCAGCTCCTCTAAAGGCACTGCGATCTTAGCATATCCCTTAATAATTTTTCTTGTAATAGCCCATATGCCCAAGGAATCCATGCACTGCACTCTGGCTAGTAGGTTCCCCTAACCCCACAATAACTACAACCTTAGCGGGATCTACCAGCAAGCCCTCCTTACATATGATATGCCCCAATAAAGTCCCAAAGAGTGTACCAAACACACATTTATTGATGTTGAGGAATATCCTCAACCGCCTACACCTCTCAAACATTAACCTTCAATTATCACAATGGTCTTTAACCGGACCATACATTGTCCAATAATCCAAATAGAATTGAATAAACTTATGGAGGAAGTTTTGGAATGCTTGCACCACTATGCGTGAAAAGATAAGAGGCACATTCTTCAACCCAAAGGGCATGATCATATATGAAAAACTTCCCCACTTGGTGGTGAAATTTGTCTTCTCCTAGTCCTCCTTTGCAATCCAGACTTGGTGGTACCCCGAAAATCCATCTGTAAAGGAATAGATTTCACTCCTAGTGACTCCTTCCAAAATTTCTTCAGTGAAGGGGATCAGAAAGGGATCAATGACACAAACTATGTTCAATTCCCTATAATCCACACAGATCCTAATCCACCAATCCTTCTTGATGCTGATTACCATTAGAATTATCCACTCTGATTCTTCCACTGCCTCAATGATCCCAGAAGCTATCATTTTGTCTATCTCCTCCTTAACCTTCATGCACAAATTGGGATTCATTTGGTAGGGTCTTTTCCTAACCGGGCACATACCGTCCTTCAATTTTATCTTCATCTCCCCTAAGGAATGGTGAACTCCTTTGAGCTCATGGTACCCATGCGGGAATAAATCCTCAAAATTTCACAACAGTTAATGATCTTAAATACTTCCTTCTCGACCAAAGTAATCTCATATAATAGCTTCCTTAGGTTCTTCTCCTGAACCGATGTTAACTTTCTTCATTTTTAAGGGCTCATGGTAGGTGCGTGCGTGAGTATCTGCACTGTCTACTACCTCGTGTGTCCCTACAGAATGGCTAACATCTAAGTTTTTCAATTCCTCTCCATCAATCACATATACCAACTTTCCTTTTTCTTTTTCCAAACACGTGCACTCAAGCTGTATCTCTTTCGTTTCCTCTACTTCTTCTTCAAAGCATGCCCCCAACCTTAGTTCACCTAGTAATTCCAATAGCCTATCTTCCGTTTTGGCACTATACCCCATGGTAAGGCACTTGATACCCTATAAGACCTTATTAACTGATGATTCGGTACTACGATACTCAAAGGTTTGAATAGGTGCAAGGTCTTACCATTTCCTTATCTAGCGATGTGTCTCTGAATGAGTATACCATGCACATGTGTAACCCTGTAGTGTAGAATACAACTTGTGCACCCAAAGGGATGGTGGAAAATATTCCATGCCTTCTCTCCAGACCTGTTCACACTCCTAGATATGGAAAGAGGTAGGCTCCTTCCCATGGTACTCCTTGATGATGGTGGGTACATTGCTCCTAGAAAATCTGACAGAGAGAGCAATTCTTACCTCACACCACTCTAAAAGGCTCTCCTAATGTGTATACCACCAATGTCTTTGCTATACCGAGAAAGAAATAACTTAACATCCCCTCTCGATCCTTCTCATCCTTCCACTAAGCTTCTACCTCCTGCAGAAAGATATTAGGAAGGCTCCTCCTGAATACTTGGGTAGTTATTTTCCTCCAAGGCACCAAACCATGCGTGCCTTTGTTACCTTGGTCACTGAACCTCTCAACTACCATCCCATCAATTCGTAAGTCCCATGCACTCTATTGTCACAGGCTAGACTAGTGGTATCACTCACTGACTGAGAATCTTTAAACTAGATAACCCCGTTAGTAGGGTGTATCATCTTAGGGTCTTTGATTGAGCACACATATATCCTGTCCAAAACTTCTTCCCCAATGGTTCAATATAGGGTGTCGACTTCCCATCAACCAGGGGTATAATGACCCATTCCTCCTTGTTCTCAAAGCTGATGTACCCTTTTTTGAACCAAAGGTCCGCATTGTTCTTGTAACACCAAGGTCACCGAGGTAGTCTTTGGGAAATTGTTTACCTCAGCGAGCGCCAAGACTTTGAAGTCCCCAATAAACTTTTCTCCTAAATATTAATATATTCATCCTTTAAGACATCGATGGGCATTTCCTTAGTCTTATTTTCCATATATAGCACATTCGAAGATGGCTATAATGTAGGTCTTCCCATCTAATGCCAAGCATCCAAAGTTAGAACATTAACCTCCGTGCCTGTGTCAATGAGGATATTATTGAGGAGCCATCCATCTACAACTACATTCAACATAATATCCTTGTCATAATTGAGGCTATGAGGGGGTAGGTTTGTGTGTAATATCTATCTCTCATACTCTCCTCCTGCACGTGGTACCTTCTCTCTCAACCATGATCCTAGCAAGGGAATGATATTCTCCTACCTTAGCATTTTACACACCTCCTTGACCTCATCCAAGTCATCCTTTTGTGCCTCGACTCTCCTTCCTTGTTCCTCCCTCCTAGATTGATCCTTTAGACACTATATTTCCCTTTATAAGCTCTGAGTGACATCCGTGGTGTCTTGATATATCTCCTTCGATGCGTGGGGTCTGGATACTTTCCATGAATGACCTCCTCCCTTAAAATTAGGTTCTTCTGTCTTGGTACCTCTCTCACACATGTGTGGCTTCGCCCTTATTGTTACAAGGAGAGGCTCCAATACTACATCTGTGTTACCTAAGGCATCCACTTTGTATGTCTACTTTATTGATAATCGACCATTACTGCAACACCCTTGTCCTTTCGGGCTACTGATTCATATGCTCAAACAATTCCAGGAACTCCTCATACTTATGCTTCTTTCCACACCACAGGCATTGCAACAGGTCTGGGCATTCTCATTTGTAATGTTATATAGATCCATAGTTGAAACATGCTCCATGTGGGAACTCACTCCTTCCTCCTCCGTAGTTACCATGACCATAGAATCCTCCTCGAAAAACCTCTTCCATACACGCCTCCATCTACATGCTCTTCAAAATGGTGATCATCGCCCTTTGAACTTGTTGTCCTCTCAAAATTTCCCCTCTTTTGAAAGTCGAAAAATTGAAAATTTTGAATTGAAACCCTTTAGTGATGTTCTAGTGAAGTGAAAAGTTGAGGAGATAGTAAAAATTCACATTTTTTGGAGTTATTTTGGTGATTTATGGGTCATGGGAATTTTGTCCCTCATGTCTCAAGTTTTGTTAGGCCTTATGTTCCCCGATCAGCTGCATTCCCTGAAATTCTTTAAATTTTAGTTTTTAAAACTTTTTGGCCCATTTTTCCCAAGTTCACCGGAGTTTTCTATTCCCCGATCACCCACATCAGGTTCTTTGCATACTTTTGTCCCATCTATCCCAAAAGCATCGTGCTTTTTTTCCCCACTTTTCCTACATCATGCACATCAAATGAATCGCATCTTCACATCCCTCACATCCGTTGTGTTTCAAAGTTTTGGGACCGCCCATGCTCATTTGGCCCGCATTACCTGCATCGCCCGTGTCGGCTAGATCACGTCTTCATGTCCCTATTGTCCCAAATGTACCAAAGATGACATTAGAATTGCTTATGGGCCAATTTTTTCTATTCTTCCCAATTCTTATCTATTTGATTCAGTGTAATATGAATTTAATGTGCATTTAATGACCTTCTCTCTCCTAAATGGCTATTTAATGGGACTATTCTCTATGCATTTGACACATTGCTCACTTGCCATCATTTTCTCAAATTCCTACAATTAAGGTCATTTTCTCATTGCGAATTCGATCCTTAAAGGTTTTTCCTCTGTGCATTGCAAACATGAAGATCAAATTCCAAGGCCAAGAACATGTATCACCTCTTGAGTCCTCTATTCCCGATATCGGGGATAGTGAGGTTCGACACCTGGATTTTGGGGATTTTTGGAACAGATTGACTTTCCCTAATCCTTCCCCCATGGCACAAATGATCAACAACAATGAACTTTCTTATGTGGCTGGTTTCCCTATCTCTGTACAATGTTCCGACACCGTGCTCACCTATGGAGCTCATTTTAACTCAGACACCAAAGAATTGACTAACGTGTATGGGGAGATGATAATCAAACTAGATGCTACTCTGCTATTACTATTGCCCTACATATTCCGTAAAGTGAAGACTCCATAATTCTCACTTAATCTCAAGCTTAGACCTTATTCGAGCAGGACAGTGAAAAATATAAGGCAAGAATAGCAAAATCATGGTTGAAGAACCCTAAGAAGGGAGCGTCCCAAATTTCAAAGGTGTTGTTTAGGGATGATTTTAATGAAGAGTTGTCTGATTTCATCATTTTTCTAGCTCGTGTCATGGGATTGCCCTCTACCAATGAATTTCACTTATGGATGTGTCCTTTCATCAACATCATCTGTGAAGGCAATCAAAACATAAATTGGGCAGAAATCATTTGCATGAATTTGATCGAGAAATTGTCTAATGTGTAGCAAACTAAGAAGTTCTATATGACTTCTTATCTCATGTATTCCCTAGTAGCATCCCGACAATGGTTTGGATTCACATACATGGAGGGCCAGAAGGATGAGCCCATTTATGCATACTACCCTCAATTCACCCTTAAAACTAGCAACCACAATTTTAGGAGAGTTAATGATGCCTTTACCATGTATATTGTAAGGCTCTTAGAAGGTGATATTTCAGGAGGTTTTCTGATGAAGCCATGAACCTGATAGCTAAGTATGGAGATTTCTTCATTCAATTCAAGAGGTTTTCATATATCAGGTTGGATGGTTATGAAAACACACCTCTCAAGCTCCCCATGTTTTGTAATGAAAAGATGGTTCTAATTGAAGTGTGCAGGCAATTGGATAAATTGCATAGAACCTGCAAGGACAAGAAAATATCTTGTCTGCACTTCCTATTTCTTTGGGAAACTATACATGTAAAACAACCTTGGATGCCCAAAATATAGAAAGGGCCCTTTCTCCCATCACTATCCACTTTTTTAGGCCTAGGACTTGCTTTGACTTGAAGAAGTTCATTGAACAGAACCTCAGGATAAACTATCATCATAGGCCAGATATTGAGGATTATTGGGCTGATTGTGTAGATGATTTTGAAGCAAGGCGGAGGCACTATGGCAGACTCTCTCTGCAATTGATTAAAGATCTCAATCTCTATCAAATTCTTGAAGGGTTCCAGGATGATGATGAATACTTGTAATCTTTTGAATATGATACATTAATCAAACATACTCCTTTAGAAGATCTAGATTGGTACAAGAAGGAGAAGGATGACTTGGTTGAGATTTTGACCCCTGTCCTTATAAGAACCAAAGTTTGGTTTGACAGGAAGGTTTGAGAGCTTAAGAAGAATCAGAGTAGATCTTCTTCTAGAGATACTTCAACACCTAGGAAGGAAACACATACACCTAGCATAGAGGTACCTGTACAAACCCCTCCTTCTTCCTCAATTAAAGAACTTGAATCATCTACTCCCTCTTCTTCTACTCAAGTGTACCAAAAGAAGATAAAAGAGGTTAAACAAGAGCCAATTGAGGAAGAACCCCTTCTAGAGCATTCAAGATTGCCTTCAGGGCCAGAGAAAATTATTGTTCTTAATGAAAGTGATGATGGCAAAGTACCAAACCCTATAGGAACTTTAGAAGCTACAGTAGAAGATGAGAAGGAGGTGAGTAGCACTGAACCTCCCAGTACCAAAGATTCCTCTACACAAGAAGCTCCAGATGCCTCACTGACCTCTTTACTAGAAAACAAAGTGGTGAATACCTTAAGTTCCATGGGTTCACTTGCTCTTGGACCTCTTTTCCCTTCTTCTTCTTCTTCTACTTTTGCATGGGTACAACCCTTGGTTGATAGTAGGAAGAGAAAACCTTCTTCCCATTTGACAAGGCCAAATTTTGATGTTGTGGTAGCTTTGTTAGGTACTACTCCTCCTCCTTCAGTAAAGAGAGATAAAACAACTTCAAGAATAGTGAAAGATGCTCAAGGCCAACAATTTCTATAGGTTTCAAAGGATAAGGTTGATAAGGCAGAGCAAGATCTATTAGTCTCTAACCCAGTACTCTCTAGAATTCCAATGGGAGAATCTACTCTTGGGAGTGAGGTACATAACATCAAGAAAAAATAACCAAGGTTATTGAGAGAGTGGAAAAGGGTAAACAAACTATAGAACAATTGGAAGAAAAAAATCAAGTTCTTTCTAACTTTAGCAAGTCATTATTGGCTAAGGATAAGGTTTTGGATCCTGCTCCATTGGCTGCCCTAACACCTCCTATGATTCTTAGTCAGGACATGAGGTTCAAAGTATCATGGATATAAAAAGATATTCCATTTATGGAAGGGATATGTAAGCCATGGTTGATGACATGACCATTACGGGCTTGAACTTCATTTTAGAAGCCTTCAAACTCAATGAGAGGGTGGCCAACCTATAACAAAAACTCTCCTCCTCTATTAGAACTATGGACAAAGAACTGAAGCTTTGGAGTAGTTGCATCATAGATCTTCACCTGATGGGATAGGCTGATGAAAATATATTGTTGGCCAGTAAAGTTTTTGATGATGCCAAGGAAAAATTGTCAGGGTCATGGGTGTTCAGTGTTGAATGGAAAATAAAAGTTCTAGAAGAAGCCTTGGGAGAATTGAGAAATAGTTGGCAGAAGGGAGAATCTTTCAAGACTTGTGTTGCATCTGCCTTTAAGGATATTCATTATCATCTTCATGATGAAATTTCAAGTGTTCCTTTCTCTCTTCAAGAGATTAAAACTTAGTTTAGGACATTTGTCAAAGAAGACATGTTCAAAGAAGAATTGATTACCAAAGAGAAGATAAAGGATATTTTCTCTCTTCAATCTACCATTGAAGAGGCTAATAAAGAATACCTAGAACATACTGAGTTTGATAAGGACATGGAGAAATGTCTAGGCACTTGGTCTCATGCCACTGCTAACACATCAGTCCCACAAGGCAGGGAGATAGCTGAGGCATTAAAAATATTCAGGTAATAGATTCTCAAGTCGGTGGGCCCTCCTCAGCAATAAGCGGATGTTTTCTCTCCTAGTTTCTCCTTTTCTCCTTCTTTTCCTAGAATCAAGCTCATTGTAAACTAATTAAGGACATTGTGTTGAGCACTTCCTTAATTAATATTTTAGTTAAAAGAAACGGTTACCAAGTGTAACCAATTTGTAAGCTATATAATGGGCTCTCTATGCCATTTTCAAGGGCTGGAACTCTAGTTATTTTTGAAAGTGTAAAGGAGTAAAAAGCTATCAATACAAGAAGATATCTCTTTTTGTTTCTATCTATTCTTGTTCTTTCCTTTCTATCTATTAAAAGTTATTGAATCATTAGTCTATTTTACTTCAAGAAGCTTTGTATTCTTGTGGATGTCATCTCTGGAACTTTGTGTCTATGAAATAACATCTTGTGGTTTTAATGCAAATGATTCTGTTCTATATGATTCCATTTTGGCATGTGTAAGGAATTATTTTGTTATCTATATTTCCTGAGAGTGCTATTCTACCTTTTCCCATTCCTTAATTCTTCTATCCTTTTGTATTGATGATCTGTTATATCAAACACTTTCATGATATCAGAGTTCCTCTTTAAAACTAAATGTTGTACATTTGTAAATAGGTTTTTTCCTTTAAATAAGGGAACCTCTCCCATTAAAGAGGAGGGACTTTCTATCCCCTGACTATTGTTTTCAATAAAGTCCTTATTTGACAACCAACAATTTTTGGTGACTCCACTAGGGGATTCATTTTTGATGGATTCCAGTTTATGAACAATTTCTTGATCATTCTTTGATCTGGCGACTCTAAGATTTACTCGTGGTAGGAGAGCCCTTGGTATTGAAGATTCTTAGTTTCATCTCCTAGAGTAGCAAGGTTTTCCTCTTCCTTCAACAAGAAGAAATAGAAGAGCTCATTCCACAAGCACACCCCTTGTTGAAGATAGAACTCTTGGAAGTAGTATCCCTCAAGAGCAACTTAGCCCTAATCTTCATGCTTTAATTCTTGTTGGTGTTTCAGTTCCTCTTCAAGCAGTCTTTCCAAGAATGGCAGTTCCATTACCTTGGGGCCACCATGTTGGGCCTCTTTCCCTTCCTCAGCCTTTGCATGAGTTACCCAGGGGTAACAGAAAGAACTTTCCCAAGTTCAAAGGTGATGGTAAAGTGCACCCAGATGAACATATTGCAGCCTTCATAGTTACATGTGGAGTCCTTGGTGTTGAGCATGAAGATGTCTCGGTGAGGATTTTGTAGAGACTTTGCAAGATAATGCAGCAGATTGGTTCTATCACCTTCCTGCTGGGGCCATTACCAATTGGACTACTATGAGGACAAGATTTGAGAACCGTTTTAAACCCGTAGAAGATGTGCATGCTCTACTAGCATAGATTTCTCAAATCAAGAAAGAACCACAAGAGCCTATGAGAGAGTTTGTGGCTAGGTTCAATAAGTTGATTAATAAGATCCCACTGGACACCCGGCCCATGGACTAGATTCAAAAATGTTTTTTCCTAAATGCTCAATTTCCTGAGGTAAGCTATGCATTGAGGAGAGCTAATCTTGCAACATTGGATGAGGATCAAAGATTAGCCATTAGTGTTGAGGATGACCTGATCATGTCTGGCAAGTTGAAAAGAGATCCTTCCAAGTCTAAAGCATTTGTTTCTTCTTCTTCAAACTCTGGAGCTAATGCAGATCCCTTAGTACAAAAACTGGCCAATGACCTCATTGCTATCAAGAAACAATTGGCTCAACATGCTCCTTATCAAGATGTCCCAAGAAGAAACTTCCAACCCAAGAACCGTTTTCCCTCTTCTCAGACAAGGTTGGCAATCAAGGGACCACCCATCAAGGTCCCTATCAATGCAACTTGTGAAGTTGAGGAACCTGAGGAAGAAGCTAATGAAGAATTTGAAGAATCTAGAGAGGAGGCTGAGGAGGAATTGGAAGAACTTGATGGATCTCAAGTCAATTTTCTCACTACTGAGGGCATTGATGAAGAAGATGATTATGATGAAGTAGTAGCAGATATGAATAGTGAGTCATATGTTGTTATGACACGAGAACAAACCAATAAGAAGGAAAAAGTGATGCAGCCTGTCAAGAAAGCTAAAGAGTATTCCACAACTATCCCAGTTGTGGCAAGAAGAGGATCTCCTATTCCCACGCATCCACACAAAAGGTTAGTACTGATAATCCTTCTCCTATTTCTACTTCTAAAACTTCTTTTTCTCTAGCTCCTAAACTTGATAAGCCTAAAATTCCTAGTGATGATTCCCCATCCATCTCTAGATCTTTTGATATCATTGACCATCTTAAGAAAACAAAAGTTCAAATTTCAGAGGCTGAGTATTATCAAACCCACCCTAAAGCCTTTGCCAAAATGGTCCACTTTGTCAATTCCCATTCCAAAAATACCTCTAAAGGCCTTTTACCTACTCCATCCTCTCGCACCCCAACCAAATCTTGTGGCTACAGTCACCACATCTAATGAGAAAATCAAACCTTTTTATGTGACTCTTCTTATAGTAGGCCATAAACTTAGCAACTATGTCATAGATTCAGGAGCATCAGATAATGTAATGCCTGCCAAAGTGGCTCATGCTTTGGGTCTCACCCTCACATGCACTATTGGTTCATGTTATTCTATGGAGAGTAGGGAGGTGCCTTTGGTGGGAAGGATTAAAGATGCACAAGTAGCTTTTGCTGCCTTACCTGAGAAAAAGGTTTTGGCTACTATTCTGGTAGCAGATATCCCTCCTTCATATGGTATGCTGTTAAGTAGGAATTTTTGTAAAGATGTCGGAGGAGAGATTCAAATGGATTGGTCACATGCCCTTATACCAGTCAATGGAAAAATGAAGAAGTTGTTGCCTGAGAAGCAATCGAGTATATTGTGCAAAAGACAGAGATGATCCCAAAGCACAAATACTCTATGAAGATATTGGACATGGTAACTATATGATTATGTCTCCAAAGGAAACTAAACTTCCCAAAGAAGTAATTCATGATCCTAATGGTGTTTGGAATCTAGAATTTGATGGAAGCTACTCCTCAGCTGGTTCTGGAGCTGGCGTGGTGTTGATGTCTCGGAAGGAAAGTTTTACCCTTTCTCTTTCAAACTTTAGTTTGAGAATACCAATAATACAATAAAGTATGAAGCCCTCATCCTTGGACTTAATGTGGCAAAAGAAAAAGGTGTGAAGAATCTTTTGGCTCATGGAGATGTAGAACTAGTTGTTAAACAAGTCAGAGACCTTTTTCAAGTAAAGAATAGAAGGTTGAAGCATTACAGAAATCTAGTTTGGGATTCTATTGAATTTCTTGATGCCTTCTCCATCGAAGCAGTGCCAAGAGAAAAGAACACTAGGGCTGATTCACTAGCTATCTCAGGATCATTGCTGATACCTCACCCTGATTTCTCTCAAGATAAATTCACCATTGAAATGATCCATAGGCCAAGTGTGCCTGATAATGCAAGTAATTGGCAAGTTTTCAATGATGATCAACATTTGCTTTCTTTCTTGGAGCTCAGGGATAACTTTGAACAATTTTACTTTGAAGGAAGTGACAATTTGCCTCGTGAGAGTGTATCTTCCAATGAGGAGGGTGTCAAAGAAGAGACAGATCAAGATGGGTGCATCAAACTCAAAGGTAACAAGATTCCTAAAGGGCTGGTGAGTTTGGAGGAATTGTTTGATAAACATGATAGGTATGTTAAGTCTAAAGCTCCTACAAGAGTGCGACAATATCTCTGAGTATGAAAAGATTAACATCGGGAGCTCTGCTGACCCCAAAATGGTGAACGTTGGAAAGTGTTGTACTCAAGAAGAAAAGAAGAAGGTAGTGAACCTCTTGAAGAAGTATATGGATGTTCTTGCATATTCATATGATGATCTAAAAGCTTTCTAGCCCAAAGAAATGCAACATTTCATTCCTCTCAAACCTGGGATTAAACCTTTCAAGCAAAAGAAAAGACAATATAATCCAAAGATTGCTGATACCATTTTTCAGGAAATACAAAAATTATTGAAAGCCAAAATTATCTTCCCCATTCACCATTCGACATGGATTGCCAACATTGTACCTATCAGGAAGAAAAATGGTGAGATTCGTATCTGTGTTGACTTCAGGAATCTAAATTAGGATTCTTTGAAGGACAACTATCCTCTACCCATGATGGATCAAGTTTTGCAAGCTATTACAGGGTCTAAAATGTTGTCCATGCTTGATGGCTTCTCAGGGTATAATCAAGTGGAAGTTAATACCACAGATCAGCACAAGACTACCTTCACCACCCCCAGGGTACTTTTTCCTACAAGAGGATTCCTTTTGGACTCATTAATGCCAGTGCCACTTTTCAAAGGGCTATGGAATTGGATTTTGGAATCTGAAAGGAAAATGTATTGTTGTGTATCTAGATGACCTGACTATGTTTTCCAAAACTAGAGCAAATCATTTTCAGCATCTGGAAACAATTCTCTTGAAGTGTAGAGAACATGGGGTCTCTTTGAATCCCAAGAAATCTATCTTTTGTGTCACGGAGGGAAAATTTTTGGGGCATGTTGTCTCTAAAGATGGAATCAAAATCGATCCTGAACGAGTTCAAGCTATTCAGCAGATTCCTCTTCCCACAAGTAAGAAGGGAGTGCATTCTTTCTTTGGTAAGATCAACTTCCTGAGAAGATTCATTCCTGATTTTGTAGAGATAACTTTGAATATCTCCCAAATGATGAAAGGGAAAAAAATGTTTGGCTGGTCCTCTGAAGGGAAAGAAGCATTTGAAGGTATTAAAAAGGCTATTGCTAGGACTCCTATCTTAGCATGTCCAAATTTTAGTAAAGATTTTATTATTTATTGCTATGCCACAGAAAGCACCCTGGCTGCTATATTGACCCAGAAAGATTCGATGATCATGAGCTCCCAATTGCATTCATGAGCTACATTCTTAAAAATCATGAGTTGAAGTACACCATGATGGAGAAACATGCTTTTGTAGTGGTTAAAGCTGTCAAGCAGTTTCAATTTTATATTCTTAACTCCCCTCTGTGGTGCTTGTGCCTGATACAACCATCAAGTCTATTCTTACGCAGCAAGAATTTGGAACTAAGAGAGGAAACTGGGTAGCAAAGGTTCAAGAATATGATATTGACATCAGACCAACCAAACTAGTTCGGGGTAAAGGCTTGTGTGAACTCATTGCTGAAGGAGCTGGTCATGAATTACCTAAGGATGAGGTTGATGTTCCTATTGTTCTATTTCTCAGCTCGACTAATGAATGGTATGCTGATATCGCTCATTTTATCACCTATGGGGAGTGTCCCTCTCACTTGACTGCCAAAGAGAAGAGAGCTATCAAGCTAAGATCAGCACAATACATGTTGTGGGAGAATGCTTTGTTCAAACGTGGAGTGGATGGAAGATTTCTGAAATGCGTTGATAAGGATTTTCTTAGCTTTCCATGATCAAGCATGTGGAGGTCATTACTCATCTATTGTTACTACTCACAAGATTCTTCATGCTGGATACTATTGGCCTACTTTGTTTAAGGATGCATCAAAATGGGTTGATAAATGTGAAGCTTGTCAAAATTTTGTGGGAAGACCCAAGTTGGTTGCCTTGCCACTTAAACTAGTTGTGATTGAAGAACCCTTTCAACAAGTGGGGTTTATATTTTATTGGAACACTCAACCCATCCTCAAGTGCAGGGCATACTCATGTATTGACTACCACAGATTATTTCACTAAATGGGTAGAAGCTATCCCAGTTAAAAGTACTACTTCTGAGGTAGTATGTAATTTCATCAAAGAAAACATCTTGGTAAGGTTTGGAGTACCAAACAAGATTGTGACTGATAATGCTTCAAATTTTTTTCTTGTTGAGATGATGGATTTCTGTTATGGATATGGAATTTCCCTTGCTCACTCTTCAGATTACTATCCTCAAGGGAATGGATAGGCAGAATCAACAAACAAGAATCTGGTGGCTATAGTAAGGAAACTGGTTAATGAATCTCAGAGGAACTGGCACAAGAAACTCTATGATGCCCTTTGGGTAGATAGGATTACACCTAAAAGAGCTATTGGGATGTCCCCTTTTCAAGTGGTGTATGGTGTGGAAGCCCAATTACCAGTGACAGTGGAGCTACCAGCTTTGTACTTAATGAAGGCCATTGAAGACACTAGTTTCAATGATTCTTTGGACAAAAGGATCATGTATCTTCATAAGTTGAATGAAGACAGTTGCAAGTTGTTGATAGAATATCTGCCCACCAGTCAGAAGGTAAAATCTTTGTTTGATAAGAAGGCTAAGTCCAAAAATTTTCAAGTTGGAGACATTTTTTTTTGTGGGATAAAAGACATGAGCCTCGAGGAAGCCATGGTAAGTTTGATCCTCTTAGGTCCGGTCCTTTCAAAATCAAGCATTTTTCTAGTAAAAATTCTTTCTATCTTGATTACATGGATGGTTCCTCTCTCCCATTTCCTTATAGTGGGAAGTACCTAAAATTTTTCAAGTCCTAGGTGAATAAGAAGTCTCTTTATATATTATGTATAGTGTGTGTTTGCTTCTCCCTGTTTCTGTTTGTGGTGTGTTTTTCCTTGTTTATGTGTTGTCTTCTGTATTGGTTTTCCTTTTGACTCTGTGGCCCAATGGATTACGCACTGGTCTTCTTCCCCTAGGTTTTCTAGAGTTCTTGCCTTGTCTCATTCTTCTAATCTAGCCAAGTCATCCCCAGAAAGAGCCAACTATTTTCCTCTCAAAATTTCCCCTCTTTTGAAAGTTGAAAAATTGAAAATTTTGAATTGACACCCTTTAGTGATGTTCTAGTGAAGTGAAAAGTTGAGGAGATAGTAAAAATTTGCATTTTTTGGAGTTATTTTGGTGATTTGTGGGTCTGTCAAACATTTTTGTCCCTCATGTCCCAAGTTCTACCGGGCCTTTTGTTCCCGATCAGCCACATTCCCCAAAATTCTTTAACTTTCAGTTCTGTCAAAACTTTTGGCCCATTTTTCCCAAGTTCACCTGGGCTCTCTATTCCTTGATCACTCGCACACCTGCATTGATTCCTTTATGTAATTTTGTCCCATCCGTCTAAAAAGCATCTGTACCTTCGTCCTACTTTTCTGCATCACACACCTTGGCCGAATAGCATCTTTGTGTCCCTTGCATCCCTCACATTTCAAATTTTTGGACCTCCCGTGCTCATTTGGCCTGCATTACCTACATCACCCACATCAGCTAGATCACGTCTTTGCATCCCTAATGTCCCAAATGTACCATTTTTTCCCACTCTTCTTGATTCTTATCTATTTGAGTCGGTGCAATATGAATTTAATGTGCATTTATTGACCTTCTCTCTCCTAAACAACTATTTAATGGGACCATTCTCTATGCATTTGACACATTTCTCACTTGCCGTCATTTTCTCAAAATTTTGCAATTAAGGTCATTTTGTCATTGTGAATTTGTTCCTTAAAGGTTTTTCCTCTATGCATTGCAAACATGAAGATCAAATTCTAGGGCCAAGAACATGTATCACCTCTTGAGTCCTCTATTCTCGATATCGGGGATAATGAGGTTTAGCACCTGGATTTTGGGGATTTTTGGAACAGATTGACTTGCCCTAATCCTTCCCCCATGGCACAAATGATCAATGACAATGGAATTTCTTATGTGGCTGGTTTCCTATCTTTGTACTTTGCCAACACTTTATTCTCCTATGGAGATCATTTTAACTCGGACACCAAATAATTGACTAATGTGTATGGGGAGATGATCGCCAAATTCAATGTTGCTACTATTCTTTGCTGCCCTACATATTCTACAAACTGAAGACTCCATCATTCTCACTCAAGCTCAAGCTCAGACCCTATTCAAGTAGGATGTGAAAAATATAAGGCAAGAATAACAAAATCATGGTTGAAGAACCCTAAGAAGGGAGCGTCCTAACTTTCCAAGGCATTATTTAGGGTTGATTTCAATGAAGAGCTATCTAATTTCATCATTTTGCTAGCTCGTGTCATGGGATTTCCCTCTACCAATGAATTTCACTTCTGGATGTGCCCTTTCATCAACATCATCTGTGAAGGTAATCAAAACATAAATTGGGTAGAAATCATTTACATGAATTTGACCGAGTAATTGTCTAATGTGTAGCAGACTAAGAAGTTATATATGACTTCTTATCTCATGTATTCCCTAAGAAAGCATCCCGGCACTAGTTTGGATTCACATACATGGAGGGCCAGAAGGATGAGCCCATTTATGCATATTGCCCTCAATTCACCCTTGAAACTAGTAACCACAATTTCAGAAGAGTTAATGATGCCTTTACCATGTATATTGTAAGGCTCTTAGAAGGTGATACTACCAGGAGGTTTTCTGATGAAGCCATGAACCTGATAGCTAAGTATGGAGCTTTCTTCATTCAATTCAGGAGGTTTTCATATATCAGGTTGGCTGGTTATGAAAACACACCTCTCAAGCTCCCCATGTTTTGTAATGACAAGATGGCTCTAATTGAAGTGTGCAGGCAATTGGATAAATTACATAGAACTGCAGGGACAAGAAAATCTCTGGTCTGCACTTCCCTATTTCTTTGGGAAACTATACATGTAAAACAACCTTGGATGCCCAAAATATAGAAAGGGCCCTTACTCCCATCACTGTCCACTTTTTCGAGGCCTCGAGAATTTCTTTGACTTGAATAAGTTCATTGAATAAAACCTTAGGATAAACTATCATCACATGCTAGATACTGAGGATTATTGGGTTGATTGTGCAGATGATTTTGAAGCAAGGCAGAGGCACTATGGTAGACTCTCTCTACAACTGATTAAAGAGCTCAATCTCTATCAAATTCCTGAAGGGTTCCAGGATGATGATGAAGACTTGCAGTCTTTTGAATATGAGACATTAATCAAACATACTCCTTTGGAAGATCTGGATTGGTACAAGAAGGAGAAGGATGACTTGGTTGAGATTTTGACCCCTATCCTTGTAAGAACCAAAGTTTGGTTTGATAGGAAGGTTCGAGAGCTTAAGAAGAATCAGAGCGGATATTCTTCCAGAGATACTTCAACACCTAGGAAGGAAACACATACACCCAACACAGAGGTACCTATACAAACCCCTCCTTCCTCAATTAAATAACTGAATCATCTACTCCCTCTTCTTCTACTCAAGTGTACCAAAAGAAGATAAAAGAGGTTAAACAAGAGCCAATTGAGGAAGAACCCCTTCTAGAGCATTCAGGATTGCCTTCAGGGCCAAAGAACATTATTGTTCTTAGTGAAAGTGATGATGGTGAAGTACCAAACCCTACAGGAACTTCAAAAGTTATAGTAGAAGATGAGAAGGAGGTGCCTAGCACTGAACCTCCTAGTACCACAGATTCCTCTACACAAGAAGCTCTAGATGCCTCACTCACCTCTTTACTGGAAGCAACAATGGTGAATACCTTAAGTGCCATGGGTTCACTTGCTCTTGGACCTCTTGTCCCTTCTTCTTCTTCTTCTACTTTTGCATGGGTGTAACCCTTGGTTGATAGCAGGAAGAGAAAACCTTCTTCCCATTTGACAGGGCCAAATTTTGATGTTGTGGCAGCTTTGTTAGGTACTACTCCTCCTCCTCCAATAAAGAGAGCTAAAAAAATTCAAGAATAGTGATAGATGCTCAAGGCTAAAAATTTCTAGAGGTTGAAAAGCCTAAGGTTGATAAGGAATAGCAAGATCTATTATTCTCTGACCTAGAACTCTCTAGAATTCCAATGGGATAATCTACTCCTGAGAGTGAGGTACATAACCTCCAAGAAACAGTTAACAAGGTTATTGAGAGAGTCAAAAAGGGTAAAAAAACTATAGAACAATTGGAAGAAAAAAATCAAGTTCTTTCCAACTTCATCAAGTCATTATTGGCTAAGGATAAGGTTTTGGATCCTACTCCACTAGCTGCCCTTCCACCTCCTATGATTCTCAGTCAGGATGAGGTTCAAAGTATCAAGGATATACACAGATATTCCACTTATGGAAGGGCTATGGAAGCCATGGTTGATGACATGACCATTGCAGGCTTGAAATTCATTATAGAAGCCTTCAAACTCAATGAGAAGGTGGCCAACCTGCAACAAAAACTCTCCTCCTCTATTAAAACTATGGACAAAGAACTGAAGCTTTGGAGTAGTTACATCATAGATCTTTGCCTGATGGGACAAGCTGATGAAAATATATTGTTGGCCAGTAAAGTTTTTGATGATGCCAAGGAAAACTTTTTAGGGTCATGGGTGTTCAATGTTGAATGGAAAATAAAAGTTCTGGAAGAAGCCTTGAGAGAATTGACAAACAGTTGGCAGAAAGGAGAATCTTTCAAGACTTTTGTGATCTGCCTTTAAGGATATTCATTGTCATCTTCATGATGAAACTTCAGGTGTTCCTTTCTCTCTTCAAGAGATTAAAACTCAATTTAGGACATTTGTCAAAGAAGACCTGTTCAAAGAAGAATTGATTACCAAAGAGAAGATAAAGGATATTTGCTCTCTTCAATTTTCCATTGAAGAGGCTAATAAAGAATACCTAGAACATACCGAGTTTGATAAGGACATGGAGAAATGTCTAGGAACTTGGTCTCATGCCACTGCCAACACATCAGTCCCACGAGGCAGGGAGATAGCTGAGGCATTAAAAATATTTAGGAAATAGATTCTCAAGTTGGTGGGCCCTCCTCAACAATAAGTAGATGTTTTCTCTCCTAGTTTCTCCTTTTCTCCTTCTTTTCCTAGAATCGATCTCATTGTAAACTAATTAAGGACATTGTGTTGAGCACTTCCTTAATTAATATTTTATTTAAAAGAAATGGGTTTTCCATGTATAACCAATTTGTAAGTTATATAATGGGCTCTCCACACCATTTTCAGGGGAGTTGGAACTCTGGTTATTTTGAAAGTGTAAAGGAGTAAAAATCTATCAATACAAGAAGATCTCTCTTTTTGTTTCTATCTATTCTTGTTCTTTCCTTTCTATCTATTAAAATTTATTGAATCATTAGTCTATTTTACTTCAAGAATCTTTTATTCTTGTGGATTTCATCTTTGGAACTTTGTGTTTGTGAAATAACAGCTTGTGGTTTTAATGAAAATGATTATGTTTTATATGATTCCATTTTGGCATGTGTAAGGAATTATTTTGTTATCTATATTTCCTGAGAGTTCTATTCTACCTTTTCCCATTCCTTAATTATTCTATACTTTTGTATTGATGATCTGTTATATCAAAAAAATTCATGATATCAGAGCTCCTCTTTAAAATTAAACTTTGTATATTTGTAAATAGGTGTTTGCCTTTAAATAAGGGAACCTCTCCCATTAAGGGAACCTCTCCCATTAAAGAGGAAGGAATTTCTATCCCACGACTATTGTTTTCAATAAAGTCCTTATTTGATAACCAACAAAACTACTTTGGTAATGCTGGTTTGGCACACCCCATGGTCAATGGCCTAATGGATTTGATAAATGAGCCTACAGTCCTTATTATCATGGGTTGTAGATTTGCAAATTTTGTAATAACAAGATACATTTTTTTCTTATTACGCGCTTTAGCAAGGGACATCTACTTGCATCACGGTCCCCATGATGAATTTCACACTCTACCACCACAACGTGTATAGTCCTCTGAGGGAAATTATCCTTAACATGCCCCTCTATTTCATAATTTGTGCACCACAAACCACTACGAGTCTCATGGGATGAGTTCGTAGATAATTTTTCCAACTGCTTGGCCATAACAACAATCTAAGCCTCTAAGAATGGGTTAACACTAGTATCAACACTACCAATAGCCCCAAAGTGTGTGAGAGCAGCTTCCAATTCCTCGCGGGGTCTGTAAAAGTTTTATGGGATAAGGCCCTTCTAAAAGGGGTGATCAATCCTCTAACAAACCACTGAGCATGGTGTGAAGGGTGAATATCATATGATAATTTAGACAAGAGAGTTTTAAAGTGCACATCATACTCCCGCACACTCTCTACCATTACTTACTGAATCTCCATCAAAGTATTTATGCTCTTCTACTCAAACTCAGGAATGTGAAACTCTACCAAGAATGGATTCTTTAAGGCAAGTATAATCCACTATTGTTTGATGAGTGTCATACTTTATATACCAGCTATGCACACACCCTTTGCAACATGGTTGTAAACTAACTAGCCTTCCATTATGAGGTTGTGACACCCTTCGCATGCCATGCCATAGTTCACACTTGTATACATGTTCTGCAACATCCTCAATACCTCTATAATCGGCTAAATGTAGAGACATTTCAAAAAAAACTTGTGGGGGTGGTTGGGGTCCAAATCCTCCTCTGCCAGATCCTTAATTTCTACCTATGTTTCCTCCACCACTTGATCCACCAGGTCTTGAATCACCAGATCCACTAGGCCCACTAGGTCCTAAACCACCTGACCCACCAGACCCACCATCTCCTACTCCTAAACCATGAGATCCACCACACCCACCAGGTCCTGAAGTGGTCATACCAAGGGTTCCCATAGTTCCACTGAGCTACACACCTATGGTTTGTGACAATGCCCCACTACCAATAGTATACCCCATGCCACTTCCAGATGTGAGACCAAATGCTTGTGTGCCTATACCTTGCCCAAAAATTCCTAACATTGGGTTGTGTTTGCAGCCATAGAAGTACCAAATGAGAAATTATACCTCCTGGGCATAGAATGATCACCTCTAATGTAATCAACTAGATTAGCAATATTATCCCCCTGATCTAGAAAACCAAGTGCCAGGGTCTGGTCACTAGGTGGGCTTAGATGCACACCAATGGTTCTTCTTTCTCCGTGTGATGAACTCTCATTAGAAGCTAAAGGGGTTTCTCTCATGTGCTTGCCAAGATGGGGTCGCACAGACTACTCAGGCTCCACGTCCTCAGCATGAACCTCAAATCCTTCCCTGTAATGTCTTCCGCCATACATCCATCACACCTGTAACCTTGCATCATCTAGCAATCTCCCTTTCATGCACTTCACCATACTTGAGTCATCTCTCCTCCCTTTCTTTCTCCACCGTAACATCTGCCATCTTCCTCCACCCTAGCTTCCTCGCCTAGCACTCAGAATGGTTTAGCCACCATTGGGAAAGCCTCTAAACTCATGGTAATCATCAATATCTTCAGAGCTAGAGGGACAACACGTAGAAACAATCCTCTGGGCTCCCTCAGAAACTCAAACTCAGCCACCTCCGGACAAGAATATGTGGAAATGGCATACTCTAGAGTGTAGCTAGCCAATACTCCTTTCCACCAATGATCCATAGCATGGGTCCACATCAGATCTGCATCATGTAGCCTTTGGTACTCTTCTTGGGTCCACAGATGCAATCTATAATGCAAACTTGATCTAGATGTATAGACTGAGAGCCATTCATATAGTTCCACAGGGAAACAACAAAAAAGTTTCGTACAGATCGTGGTAGAGATTTTCTTCTACCCATCTATGTGCATTAAACTCAGGTCTAGTGCTAAATCTTTGAGAAAATTCATCCTCTGTGCTTTTGAACCATGATTCAACACTCTCCAACATTAACCATTCTGTCATTACTCATTACACAGATCATGATGTATGCTAAAATCCCACTACAACTTCAAAAGAGGTCCAGAAATGGAACCAAGATGTAGTCATTTTTACTCCTATCACAAAAGAAAGGAACCCCATGCACACCGGCCTATCACCTAGTGAAAGCTGAGCACTCACCCGAGGCACACGCGGTACCGAGTCTCTCTTTTATGTGAGTTTAGTGGGATACATCATCTATGATTAGTGTAAGAGATTTTAGAAGGGAAGTTAAGACATGTAAGAACCATAGGGCTTAGAATGGCCTCTAGATCCTTGCAGTCATTTCAGATCGAGTGCTTAACAGAATCCACAACATGTATTGTGACAGAAAGAAACATACAAGCATTCATACTTAGCATGAAAGGAAAGAGAACTCATAAGAGAGAAATATGCATCAGAACCATTGATATTCATGTATATATTATAACAGGTAACCTTATTACATCCATGGAACCATTACAAAGGGTCATAGAGAAGCAGACCACAGTCATGCATTGCACTGGACTTAATGTAACTAAGCTACCCAAAAGAAAATTTACAACCCCTAGGCCTAGTGCATTCTCTCCCGAATACAACTATTCACTGACAGAGTCCTCGCAACATTTCTACAGAGCTCCGCTCACTCTCTAGGTGTCTATATGGATATATGTATGTATATCTCCATGTGTCTCTATATCTGTCTCTGAAGCTTGTATTTATAGCTTTCCTGGACTTCCAACTCACCCTCCAGCACCCTCAGATCTAGTGCCAAGTGTTTGAATGTGGTCCTCCATGCAAGCATGCTTCTCCAAGCCTAAGCTCTCCACTTCATTCCATGATGTTCTTCTAGAATATTCCATCACAAACATGCTCCTTCCTAGGCCAACCTGTCACTAGAATGACATCTTATCCACGTGTAACTGGGTCATTATTTTCACATCTTCTACTCTGAATGTCCAAAATGACTAAGTCTCGATCCTTTTGCACATCGCACATACTACATGCTTCCTTAATTCCTTCTCTTGTGTGCTTTTTCCTTGCACGCCATTCCATAACTAGGACCTTGCGTGCCTACGCACCTTCATACTTGGTCAATATTCCGTGGGTCCAATAATATCCTTTCAAAAACATTAGGAATCCCTATCTCTTTGAAAGAGTCTCGCATGCTATCAACAATCAATGTTTTGCAAATATAAAACTAATGAACATTTTACCAACCCTTTTAACAACATTTTCATTTCAGATGGTTTTACTTCCTTAGTACAAATTTGGGTTGCATGAGTTGAATTTAATTTTGTTGGTTTCCTAAAAAATTTCCATTGTTGCACTAGATGCATTTTCCAACATTGTACAACATCATGTCCTTTCTTATTACAATGGGTACAAAATTGTATGTCCTTGTTTTTAGGAAACTTACCCAAAATTTTCCTCTGTTTAGGAGAGGTAACCTTTTTCCTTTTCTCACCTCATTAGGGTGAGATTGGTCTTTAGCACCTACCACATCATTCACAAAATCCATTAAATTCTTTAACATATTTTTCCTTTTCCAACAATATGTTGCAGAATGATTAGTACCTTCACAAAACATACAAGGAAAAGCATATTTCTGTCTTCGAAAGCTATATTGTTTAAACTAAAAGAGTGTTCTATAAGTTTTAGGATTCAATTTCCCCTTAGTGTTATTTTTAGTGTAAGTGGGAGGAGGTGGAATTTCATTACCTTGTTTACCTATTTTCTTACACCTTTCATTGTTCCTCTTGATGGCGGAATCCTGCAATTCTAGAGGTGTAGATCCTTGGCTATTAGAAGCTTGTCTTCCTTCAGATGCTTTGGAACTTTCTCCAATTTCCATTTGCCCACTAGAATAACCCAAACCTACAAACCGAGGCTGATCCTCTACCTGTATGGGGTTAGCATCACCTTGTCCATTTTTACCAAGGCCTCTTTTGTTAAATCCCATCTTAACCGTTATTTTAGACCCAATTTAGCATGTGATTGGTTCACCTTTTGCCACATCACTTTTCCCCACAAGTTTGACTCGAACTTTAACCAACCATATCTTTCATATACAAACTCGATTTGGTACAAAAAATGTACCGAAAGGTCATGAAAATATCTACGCAATAAAAAGTGATTTTTTGAGATTCCAAGACAATAAAGTTTCAGTTTGACCAAATTTGACCACACGATGACCAAACTTTGACCAAATTTGACCGGACGTATCTGGAGCTCGAGTGTTTGTTTTTCACCTTCTTATAGTCATTGAAAAGTTTTGTGAAGGATATACTACATTTTAATGGTACAAGGAACATTTGACACTAAAGTTGATCCCCTGATCACTTCTCCCTACTAAGAAGGCTTTTTGTCCTCAAAAAATTGTTTATCAACCCACAAAACTTGTTATTTCTTCCTACATTGCACAAAAACATACAAAAATCGAAATATAATTATTGGTTAATGAAATGAAAATAGTTGATTAGATAATTACATAACCGATTAAATAATAACACCCAATTAAGCTAGTGTTCAAATTAAACATTGTAACCCTGTCAACTCTACACACAACTCTAAATTGGCATACCCTCTGTTATCCCATCGCAAATAACTAACGTGAGATAATAACACCCATTATAATACATAAAGCTAGGATTGAAATGTCACTTTGTGATATGGATGATTACAAAAAAATACAATTCCATAACACAGATCGGTGCACGGACATCTAAACACCCCACAATTAGGATAGTGTCAAATGTCCATATAAAACTGTAATAACATGCAAAAATTCCCTATCCGAGAATAAATTTGACTATCAAAACCTAAGAATAGCTATACTAAAAAATGTGAATCTATAAATTCTATGTATACTCTGAATTGTAAAAGGATAGATAACAAATTGTATGCTTACCCAAATTGGTGAACTTCCCTAATCTACAAAATGATCACTTGGTGGAACTTTGCAAACTAATTTTTTAGCGTAATAAATTTACACCCTAATTGTAACCACATCTAATAGTTACAAAAATTAAATTTTCTAAAAATGAGGGTCTTAAAAGTTAGTGCAAATAACACATGTGGATACAATAAGTTTGTCTATTTATTATAATATCAAACTGGTTCTTGAATGGGTCTTATAAGCATCCATAAATTTTAATAAATGACAACATTATAAAACTACATGTTTCAAAATTAGACATTCGATGATGCCCATATCCCTACATACGCTATCGTAAATGGAATTTTTGTACCTTAACCATGATAAAAATAGCTTTAGTATTTTAAACTTGTCACTCAATTTCTCTACTAGTGACTTCCATAAAAAATTCAAATTTGAATATATACATAGGAAAAAATCCTTTCAACAAACATCAAGAATCCCTATGAAAAATTCTGCATGTTATTAACAATCAATGGTATGCAAATATAAAACTAAGGAAAATTTTACTAGCCCTTTTAACAACATTTTCCTATTCAGGTGGTTTTACTTAATTAGTACAAATTTCAGCTGCATGAGTTGAATTTAATTTTTTTGGTTTCATAACAACTTTCCATTGTTGCATTGGATGCATTTTCCAACATTGTATAACATCATGTCCTTTCTTATTACAATGGGTACAAAATTGTATGTCCTTGTTTTTAGGAAAATTACCAAAAATTTTCCTTTGTTTAGGAAACATAACTTTTTTCCTTTTCTTGCCTCATTAGGGTGAGATTGGTCTTTAACACCTACCTCATCATTCACAAAAGGCATTAAATTCTTTAACATAGTTTTCCTCTTCCAATAATATGTTGTAGAATGATTAGTACCTTCACAAAACATGCAAGGAAAAGCATATTTTTGTCTACTAAAGATATATTATTCAAAATGAAATAGTGTTCTATAAGTTTTAGGATTGAATTTCCCCTTAGTGTTATTTTTAGTATAATTAGGAGGAGGTGGAATTGCATTACCTCATTTACCTATTTTCTTACACCTTTCATTGTTCTTCTTGATGGCGGAATCTTGAAAATCTAGAGACATATATCCTTAGCTATTGGAAGCTTGTATTCCTTCAAATGGTTTGGAAATTTCTCCAATTTCCATTTACCCACTAAAATAACCCAACCCTACAAACCGAGGATGATCCTCTACCCGTATGGGGTTATTATCACCTTTTCCATTTTTACCAAGGCATCTTTCGTTAAATCCCATCTTAACCATTATCTTAGACCAAATCCCCTTAGGGTGTTTTTCAAATTCACCCAAAGAAATGTCCGAAACTAAAATAGAGGAAGATTTAACATGTGGACAACTTAGAGTGCATGTTTCTTTCATAGTACCTACATCTTCTTTGGAAGGCATTTATTTCTTTTGTTCACCTTGTTTCAAATTTTGCACGAGGGAATCCTTGGTCCATATTTATTCCTACAAATATTTGACAAAACCCATCAAATTTTTGCTCTGTGAAAGAATATCATTGACATACTCCTTTTTCTTGGTTGTGGAGGATTGTGGTTCGATTTTAAGCTGTACTAGTTCCTCTTCTAAATAATAGAAATTGGCTCTCAAGAAAGAATTTTCTTCCTGGAGTTGACGGTTTATGGATTCAAGCTCATCTAGTTGCTCTTGTTTGGATGACTTTCCCATGATTCCCTATTTCCTACAAACAACATGTAACTCCAAAATTACACACTGCAAAAGAAGATTAACAGCCCAAAATGTCGCATAATGAAAAATAAAGCGAATACTAAAATCAAGCTAAATTTTTAAACACAATTAGAAGTTAATCCGACAATCTAACTGCTCTGATACCAAACTTGATCCAAAAATGGTACTTAAATTTTTCAAAAGTACTTAGAAAATTTTAGATTTAAAACTTGACAACTGATTAAGAGTATTAAGCCAATTTTGGGAGCTCTTGTATCCCGAATCCTTAAACTCTTCCAAATAAACCAATTATCCTTTATTTTCAACTTAAGTGAATAAATTGAATCTTAGTACAAATCCATTTTAAAATTCACAAGTTGAATTCAAATCATACACTCAAACTGAATTCTTGAAACCAAATTTGATAAGTGTATTCAGATTCTATTGTGGGTTATGGATACTAAAATGTTCCTAAAATCCAATTAACTAATTTTTATCTGATCAAAAGATTCACAAACTGAAATAAAATCCACACAACAAGATTGTTAATGGACTTCACCCAAATTCTATGTCTCCGGATTCTCAAAAAGAGAATCGATCTATTAAATGACCAATGAAGTAAAATAACCCTTCAATAATGTATAAAAATATAAAAACCTACAAATGAGCTTATCAAAGATATTGGAAACTCTACAATTTACTAGAAATTATTCCCAAAATGATCCATGGCTCCTATAGTGCTTCCAAAGTGTGATCCCTTTGCAAATGCATTGAAAAAAATCCTACAACCTGGAGATTTATAAAGACTAGAAAAAAAAAAAAAAGATCTGGAAATATTATAAAAATATGGAAAAATTTCTATTCTTACTACATGCCCTGGTTTGGACTAGATGTACTTGGGATAATCATATCTATATTTGTTTCTCGTGTGCTGCCTGTGAAACTGCGATGGAAAATAACCTACATAGGAAAATATACAACACCTAATGTAAAAAATTAAATTTCTTGAATTATTTTGGAATTTTGAATAACTTTGATATATGATTTTGAGTGGAAGTGCCTCAAAAAATCAGGTTTTCTGCTAGTTCTATTTTGCCCTCTCATAGACCTGTCACTTGTCTTCTATAAAACCCAACGAGCTCCTTTTATATCACTTCTCCAAAGGTGGCGAGTTGGTAAGTCTAATTATTCTTTTGGTGTAGGTCAAAGGTTTGAATCCCTTTGATTGCATTATCCACTATAAATACAAAATGCAAATCTTTTATCCTTATATGGGAATCAATTCCATAGTCCACGAGAGATAATTTTATCCAAACCTTTTAATAAGGCTAAACCATCTTATTTTCATGTGGAATAGATATGCATAGCATTTTGCAACCAAAATTGGAGGTCCACATTCTCAAATGGAGTGGTGGCATGTGTCGGGGATGTGATTGGTTCACCTTTTGCCATGTCACTTTTTCCCGCAAGTTTGACCCAAACTTTGGTGACCATATCTTTCACATAAAACTCAGATTTGGTCCATTCAAAATACGTCGGGAAGGTCATGACAAGATCTACGAAATAAAAATATTTTGTTGAGATTCCAAGAAAATTAATTTTCTAGTTTGACAAAATTTGACCACATGTTGACCAAACTTTGACCATCTTTGACTAACTTTGATTGGACGTATCTAGAGCTCTGAGTGTCCATTTTTAACATTCTTATAGTCCTAAAAAAGATATCTAAAGGATATAGTAGATTTTAATGGTTTAGGTAAGTTGAGGGAACATTTGAAACTTTAATTTATCCCCTGATCGACACAAAACATGAATACATTTGCTACCTTGTGAACGAGACTATCGCTTTCGTTCTACAAGTAGCGTATAGTAAAGTAGTAGTGAAGGTGCTATCAAAGTAGAGACTAGTATTTATGAGTAAGTAATATAAGAAGAGTGTACTACTACTAGTATTGGAAGTGGTTTGATTTAGCTGTGACAAAAAAATTCCTCTTCGAGAAAGTGGAAAAGGAACAAAATACCCAAAAGCCAAAATTTCCCCTTCAAAAAGAAATTCGGGCACACTTTTATCTATTTTAAGGGTTCCAAGTGGTATGAATTATTATGGATAATTATTTGGGTTGCTACAGCAAAAATTTTCATTGTTTACTTGAAAACCATCTCATCCGTTGAGAAAAGAAAACCCCGGGATAGAGAGGACTCTTGGGGATGTTTTTTTCCATCACAACACTGTCCAAGTCTTATTCCCATCAAATAGTGTTTTGTGAAATCACCTCACCAAATATCACAAACAAGTTCCTATCAAAACCACTACTTGTGATCCTTATAACATATCTATGCTTACCATCTACATATCAATCCAAATATCTTTTGCAATTATCACTAGTGGTTAGTTAGTTCATTCAGATACTAGGAAATTAGGTAGGAGTGGACACTAGTGACTTTGACTTTAGAACTCTAGCAACATCATGCATGGTGAGTCGATCAAAGGGTCATTTCTTGGTGCAAAGTAAGGAGAACTAGAGGATTTTTCTTACAATCCCAAGATCTATGTAGGTTCTACAACTTCGTATCAATAGTTTCCATGACTTTGTTGTTATTTGCTTTTGATAGAATGCGGGTTCACTTGGCAATGTATAAGACAATTCCATCCACATTTATGCATGATAGAATCTAGGTTCACTTTCCCTTATATCTTTTACATAAATTTTTTGAGGCCCGCAACCAATGAAATGATGCCACGTGTCAAGGTGGAGCGGCGGGCATCGGAGAGAACTTCTAGTTTTTGGATTTTGGTCAAAAAGTGAAAAGGTGAAAAGTTGAACCACATCTCCACACCAAATCAGAAAGTGCCACGTGTCCACATCACTAATGTAGGTCAGGCCGGCGAGGACTTTTGGAAATTTTCCCAAGGCCGGCAAATTGGGCAGAAATTTCTCCCAAGGTCCGCCGATCAACCAGAGGGTTCCACGTGTCATCAGAGGAGTGGGGCACAGAGATTTTTTGGGAAATTTTCCCAATTTGAAAAAAGAGGGAAAAAATTAGGATTTTTCCCCACGAACCCAATTTTTGCCCCAATTTCACCATTTTTTTCCCTAAATCGTCAGAGGGGCATATCTTTCTCACCAAAACTCATAATATCACGATTTTGGTATCATTGGAAAGATGGTGAAATTCTCCACACAATGGAAACTTTAATTTTAAATTTTGATGGATTTTTGTAGAAGAAAAATGGGAAAACATATCTAGCATGGAAAAATTGCAAAAATTAGGATTTTGCCCCGCAAACCCGATTTTTGCCCTAATTTCACCATTTTTTCCCTAAATCTTCAGAGGGGCATATCTTTCTCACCAAAGCTCATATTATCACAATTTTGGTATCATTGGAAAGATGGTGAAATTCGCCACACGATGGAAACTTTAATTTTAAATTTTGATGGATTTTTATAGGAGAAAAATGGGAAAATGTATCTAGCATGGAAAAATTGCAAAAAATTAGGATTTTGCCCCCGCGAACCTGATTTTTGCCCTAAATCTTCAGAGGGGCATATCTTTCTCACCAAAGCTCATATTTTCACAATTTTGGTATCATTGGAAAGCTAGTGAAATTATCAAGATGATGGAAACTTGAGTTTTAAATTTTGATGGATTTTTATAGGAGAAAAATGGGAAAACGTCTCTAGCATGGAAAAATTGCAAAAAATGACCCCAACCACCAAAATTAATGAAGTATGGGTCTCTTTCTTGCTCTGCGAAGCAATTTATGATGATGTATGGGATTTTTCATAGAAACCCATCATTTTGTAGGCTAATTAAATGGATATTATCGGTGGTTGGAGTTTTAAAATCAATTTTCCCTCGTTTTCTCATTTCCTTCATTCTGTATAAGCGAAAAAATCCAGTTTTGGCTCATTTTGAAAAAGATTGTTCATCCTTCTTCTCTGTGTCTCCCTTCTTTTCTTCCCTAGGGTCAAAAATGGTGTTTCAACCTCCTCCCCTACTATGTAATGGCATTTTTTCCTCTTACCCGTGAAATTCTACATTGTGTAAACTATAAGCAATAAAAAACATGTTTTTGTGATGCATTTGTCCATCCTTGGCTCATTTTCTTTGTTTTTTTCCTTACCTCTCTTCATTACAGGTATTTGTGCATGTTTGGATGTTCATTGCAGGTTTTGGAGTTGTGTTCATGGAGTTTTGGAACATTTTCTTGTGTGAAATCCATCTTTGGTCTGTGATGCACTTGTCCATCCTTTCCATTGCTCACCTCTTCTTGTTCCATGGTAGTTTTGATAGATAATAAACACTTTCCTTCTCTGGTGTATCACCATTTTAGTGTAGGCTCTATTTTTCCTTATTTTCTTCCTCTCCTTATCTCCTTGGAAGTTGCATTAGGTTATATTAGCTTTACTACAATGGAATTGCTTGTGATGAGGTAGTTTAGGAAGAGGAACCAACCTTCTCTAGAGAGCTTTCCCCATTTGCAAAGGTCCCACAATTTGGGAAAGCTCAATGTTGTACAATCACACCAAATTAATTTTCCTTATAAAATTAGATCCATAACTCATTTGGGGGTGTTGTGTATTTGTACTAATAGTTTTGGCACGCTCGGTGGGACTATAACATTCCTATTTTAAGAGTTTAGAAACAAGGGAATTTTATTTTTGTGTAATGTTCTCTGTTATAAATACATAATTTAGAACACACATTCCATAACAACCATTCTTATGACAGATAACCATAATCAACTGTGTTGACTCAGTAAGCTATCGATCTATTCATTTCATGACTCGATGAACTATCGATCTATTCATGTTTAACTCTAAGTATTGAATACTTTCCTATATACTACGTATACTTGGTTCTCTTACCCTATTCTAGGTATTGAGTGATCTATCTAAGGAACCTAACTGAATAATTGTTACCAATATTCATCTGCATCATGATCCTTAGACTAGGCGACATAGGACAACGCAACCAAAGAACTTATGATACTTTGGCCAAAGATTTCTAACATATTGTTCGTATTACTTATTCCTTGATGGCATACTCGTCAATCTGGAATACATCCTTCACCCCCACTCTATTTTTATCTAGAATGTCCTTTACTGACTTCCATTAGTCCTCTTGCCCAAGGTTTAACCCTAGTTCTGGTTAACAACGTAGGTTATGATAGGAAGGGGCTCATAAAGACTTAGGATATATTGGCATACTGGGTCAACCTAGGTCAACCCCGTGTGCCAAGGTACCCTGAGTCCTAGAGGGCTACTTCATAATGTAACTATGCTACTACCCAATCCTATAGAAAACTAAGTTCAAGTCCACAAGTGTGTAGATCTAGATGATCAATGCAGAAGGGTGTTACCACATGTCGACTGCAACATCTGTATCCTCGAGAAGATCCCAATCTTCTCGAAGGTACAACCCTGCAGTTGGCATGTGCCAAAGCATCCTATAGAATAGCCTCATTGAGATGTACATACCCCTAGGAGATTATTAATGTTTAATTAATTTGGATACTTAAAAGTAGATTTTAGCAACCCTGCCCAAACCCTAATCCAACTCTCCCTAAGTTCTTTTCCAAATTAGTTTCCATTAACCTTGGAGAAATTCCTTAACTTATGATTGCTTTTGATGTTCGTTAATTTTTGCTTAACAAGAAATTACCAAAAAGAAAGGACAACAACCTCATAAGTTCCATTTAATGTGATTTAACCATTCAAGGAAGTGTAACAACCACCTAGGTTGTAACTTAATAGACTTTATTAAATGAAGTCTAATGATTATAAATCATAACTTCCTTTTTGTTTACTTTTCATAAGAGAGGAAGAGTCTTCCTCTTCATGGTTAAGTTCTAGGGTTTAACACACCCTTTATGTCCTTTACAAATTCTATAGTTTTCATTGTAAATTCATTACACGTTACCTTAATAATATGAATTCTACAACTTATTTTAAGATCTCATTTAGGGAAATTAATCTAATTCCCTTTTTCCTACTTATCCAAGAATACTCATTTAAACATATAAATAACATGAAGAATATCAACAGGATAGGATTCCATTTCTTTTACAAAGGTACAAGATAATTTACACAACCCATGCAAGTAATTTCTCATCCTTCAATTCATTTTCAAAACTTATACATTTACAACTTATGCATTTTAGGCATACTACATGATAAACAGCCTTCATTCAAAGAAAATAACTTTTCTTTTTCAATACAACTTAAGAACAAATCAGAATTCTTCACAAGAATCAAACTTAGATCAGCCAATGCATCATATAAGTTTTTTCCTTCTTTTATCACTTACGAAGTCCATCTGTAAAAATTGCTAGCACAGTCAGTTCAATGAACTAAGCATGATAAGCACTAAGCCTTAAAATGAAGTGCATTCCACTAATTGTTCTAATAAAAACAACCCTACTTTAATGAACAATTAGTATTTCATACTCTAAGCATAAGTAATAACAATAAAGAGAAGAGCATTAATGAACCGAGAATTCACAAAAAGAAGAACAAAATATAATCTATAAAATTTGTCTTACAAATTAAAGTATAATTGATCCTATCAATTATCTTTACCAAACAACAAATCATAACATATCATTGTTTCCAATCCTACCAAAATATAATACAACACTTATCTTTACTATAAGATACAGGAAGTGTTTACAACATATTCTCTCTAGGATGTTTCATCTAATTTTTCAAGTAAAGAAGAAGAGAAACCATTCCCATTATGCCAAAGTACATAACATCCGCAAAGTAGAAACAGGTGCATATCAAGACTTAAACTATTTCCTTTAAAGGTCATCTACTTTAAAATTCAACATTTTAAGGTATTCATCAAAACAGATCCATATAAAAGAAATCCAAGAAGGAATGATGGATTAACAGTCAAACAACAAGTTTGTAATTTCTTTTTATTTTGCCAACCAAACATCAATCTCTTTCTACTTCATTTCAGTCAAATGACAAGTATAAAAATACTAATTAAGTACTGATTCTCTTTTCCAATAAGGATAAAGTTTAGAAGGTTCCAACCAATGAACTTAACCCAACTACATTAGAAAAGGAGTCCTAACAGAATATGATCCAAATCTATAATCATTTCTTTCAACTTAATTTAACAGTTTTACCTCTTCTTATACATACAGTTTAAGTTCATGCAAGAGTTCCCAAGAAAGAGAACAAGAACAACTTCAAGGAAAGAGAAAACTTAATGCTATCTTCCTTTCTAAATCTTCCCATTATAATGCATGAATTCTACTTTCCATTAGGAACATTATAACAATGAAGTTTATACACAGTCCACGGACAGTAAAGAATCACAATTCATCTTTCAAAGACTTAACATTCTTTCATTGGACTCAACAAGAAATGTGAAATCCGAGTAGATGCTAACACTCAAAATTTCCCAATAGTTCAGTCAAGACAGAACTATCTTGACAGTATTTCAACTCATCACTATAAGAACTACAGATTGGGATTCCAATAAAAAGACAAACCAACAAGCTGATTCCAATCAAAATCTCAAAGAGTTTATCTAACAACCTACTAAGCCATGCTTCCAGTTTTCTCCTTACGCATGTGGTTTATTCAAAAGGATTCTGAATTTAGAACCACTCCATCCAGTAATAAACTCAATTTAAATGACAAGATCAAACAACTTATTAAAATACGTTCAATCAAAGACTCGAATTACAAATCCAAACACAATGTAAAGCATAAGCTCCCTCAAAGGATCAAGATCATTCAAATTCTTATAACCAAGTTCAGGTAACAACATGTTCCCTCTTTAGTTTATAAAATAGTCAAAAGACTATAATATCTGAACCAACACATCGTTCAGGTTACCATTTCAATTAAAAACACCAAGTAACAAATTGATTGTACAAGTGTTGCATCACAATATCACAATCACAAATTCATAAATACACCAGCACCATAATGCTAGATCGAGTACAATGAAATTACTTATAAATAGTTCAGAATAAGAAAAGAGCTTCCCTTCCCAGTTAACATCCTATCAAACCCTGTTTCATACAGGAATGTAAGATTCTTAACAGAGTTTAGACCCGACGACAACAAAACATGAAATCCGGGTTCATAATGAACCTACAATAACAGTTAAATAGTCATAAGGACAATAGTTCACAAGCACCATGCCTTAAGTGGACTTTAATCAATAGTCTAATTTATCTAGGATAATAAAACACAGGTTCCAAGTACATGCGAGTTTCAAAAATAGTCAAGTTTTTACAAGTTGAAATACAAAAAGCAAGCCATATACGGGTTTATCCAGTACATGCGAGTTTCAACAATAGTCAAAGTTTTCACAAGATGAAATAAAAAAACCAATCCATATACGGTTTTATCCACAGTCCCATTTAACTATGAAATAAAACGCAAGCACCATAGAACCGAGAATCTCTGCTATAGTTCTCTCCTACCAAACAAGTTTCCAACAGAAGCTCGAACTTGCATACAAGTTTAATAAGAACTGGAGTTCCTTACCAGCTCGTGATCACAAATCACTTCAAGTTCTCAAAACACCATTCTCAACAAATATAGGTGGAACTCAGAGTTCCTTTTAAAACTCAGCTAGTAATTTATTGTCAACAAAAGTGGTCAAAACCAAACAACAATTTCCAACAACTGAAAAATTTAACAGAGTTACCAACTTTGTTCTCGCATGCATAGTTCTTTTTATGCAAAAGACAATACAACATAAGTTTTCCAAAGAATCCTATAGACTACGGGTATGAAAACCAGGATGCAAGATTTACCAAACCCGATAACCCATTAACTAGATAGAGCATGCAATGCACAAAACTTAATAGAGTAGAGTTGCTTTAATGAAAACACTTAGAGGAAAGCAAGAGATTTTAACAATTAGAGCCTATCATGTCTGATAGCATCTATATAAAATCGAAGAAGACCTCCCAAGCCAAGCTCACTTCTTCTCCTCATCTCCACTAAAGATCAAACAACCGAGATACTTCTTCCACAATGCCTCTTATACATTCCACAAAATGAAAATAGATTTGGAACCTCAAAAATAGCCATGAAGTGTAGTTTAATTAGCTGGTTTGAAAACCAGAGTGCATACAGAATGAAAATCAGAGAACATGCAAAATGAAACAACCCAACAAAAATTTGCTAGCATGCCTACCAAGACAGGTTTGGGCTCGTTAACCAAAAAAAATTAATTTCATTAACTCCATATCTCCCACCTAATCTTCCTTGCCACCACCTGCCAAGTCTAGCGATCATCAAATCAAAAATAACATGTATTTCCATTTTTAGTGATACTACCACCTAAGCCTCCACCAAGCCAACTAACCCCTACCAAAGCTGGCAGTCCATATGCATTCACCATCCTTATCAATAACATAAATGCCTTAGGAACCATCGCCCAAGTGTATGCAACCACTTAAGTCCCAATTCATATCCATTAGTTTAGGATAGATTAGATTGCTTAGGTTAGATCTTAGGTAGGATTAAAATTTATACCTTAGGATATAACACTAACAACTAACCCCCACCATAGGCCTTAGCAATTAGGTTAGATAATTTCCACATAGGTAAATAATTCAAAGTGCCATAGTTTAAAACACTAGGTTAGGTTACAATAATACCTTATAGTATTAGGATCTAGGTTAATTTAATACCTAGTAACCTTTCTAATTCCATTAGCACTAAGCTTAGGTTAGAATCAGAATTCTATCAAGTGACATAGCTTAGGTAGAAATATATATTTTTACCTAGCTTAGGATCCCGTAGGTTAGTCCTCTATAGGATCTTGGATCTCTCTTATGCCGTGAACAAGCTACAATTCCATTTTCATTAGCAATGACCTGTCATGGTCAATCTCCAAAGACCCAAGAAAAACAACCCACTGAATGGAAGTACGTTCACACATAAATCAAAGAACTTGCAACAACAAAGTTCAGTCCAATGTGTATCTTAACTCATGGAATGTAAATTTTACCATTCGTTCAACAGAGCAGATTTAAAACATTCCTTGGATCACTAAAATTGATCCAAGGATGAATCAAATAAATAGATAAATTTACAACTCTTAAACTAGATTGCAAATCACCTACCAAAAGTGAAAAATGGATTCAGGGAAGCCATTCCAATTCAGTCAAAGGATCTTAAGAGCAGAAAAGACTTATCCATATCAAGCATGATTTCCAATAATTAGAAGAACATATCCTTATAAGGAAAATCACATGTCAAAAGTTGAATGTAAAGGAAAAAAATAACAAGCTGTCAAGGGTGTTATAGGGAGCAAGAGGTCTCCCATTTCATTTTACTATGAATATTTCAGCCTTTTGAGGCAATTGTAAACACATCTGGTGACTCCATATGGTCAACAACCCATCTTTGAATTTACATACCTTCTTTTTCATTCATTTCCATTCCTTTTTCATTCATTCTTCTTTCCATCCCTTTCACTCTTTTCCATTCCATGAAGTTTTGCAATCATGAATTAATTTTCCTCATGGAATTCACATTTTACAACAGTAGTAAAATCCATCTCCAATATGTTTTACAACTCCTCTAAATCAACATTTTGAAAAAATTCAAAATCAGCATGCCTTATGATCAGCGAGTGCCAAAATCAATTTGGCTATGGATATTTCCAAGAGTAGGGGTATGCTAACAATGAATACAATCAAATGCAAGATGTTGGTCTATTGGAGAAGATCCAAAAAATGGATATTGGCATGGTGCAATCAAGAGCAACAACTCAGATGAAGGATTTCAGAATTGGTTGCAGGGCACCTTGTCCATGGGTTGGCCCTTTTCCAAGAAACTTTAGCCCTCAAGAGAAGCTAGACTTTATGGTGGAGATGCTGCCCCAACTTGCACAGTGGACTAAAGACATAGGGTCCTATGAATTTGGTGCTAAGAAACCTTGTTGATTGGTAAGTTCTACACCATAATCTGGTTTTTCTCTTTCCATTCCTCAAGCAACACCATCTCATTTTGAATGCAAAATTCCAAATCTAGCCAATTCTACCCCAAGTGTTGATTTCATTTCTCCATTCCCTAGTCTTCCACCTCATCTCAGTTATTCTGTCCTTTTCCCTTCCAAATAGTCATCCCCTCTAAACAAATAAAAAGTTCCACCTCCCTCCCCATAAAAACAATTGCAAAGCTGGTTGAATCCCAACCTACCACTCCTTTTGATTTCCCAAGCCCATGTTGGGAAGATACTCAATAATCTAGTCAAGGAGAACAACAAGAAGAGGAGGCCAACATAAAAGAAATGATAGACAATCTTAAGAGTTGGGCTGCCAAATTTGGGTTTACAAAGATCCCTTGATGGCCAAACTAATGGAGGAGGTTAGAGTTGAAGAAAAAGTACTTGGTTGAGGCTAAGTTTATAGCAGAAGAAGAATAAGAATAAGAGGAAAAGAATCAACAATCTGTTTATGAAACTTTTCTGAAGAAGATACCGATCTAACCTAATCAGAAACAAGTTGAAAAGGATGGAAAATCAACTCCAAGTCCCATTAAAGAGGAGTAGCTAGGAGAGATCAAATCGGTGTTGAGGCCATTCAATGAAGAAGGCATCATTTAAGATTTTTTTCTTTCATTTCAAGGGCCTAATTTGATTGATGAACCCATGATGGAGGAGGACCATACAGTTTCAGAGGCTCTAAGTGTGGAGCAGGCTACAAAAGAACCTTCAGTTCTTCCTCCCACTTCATCCCCTTCAAGATCTGATGTTGAAGAATAGTTTGATATTTCAAAATTCATGTTTGAGAGTGAAGGAAACCATTTTGAACAAGTTACTGAGACCAAGAAGACACCATAGAAGAGGTTGAACATTTGTAGCAAGAAAAAAAAAAAGAGGTGATTATTTGTTAGATTTGGAGGACTGTTTTGATGGAGAATAATCGGTTGAGTTTTTATTGTTTCTCCTTCATCATACATCTTCCAAACAAAAGAACCTACCACCATGAAGGAGAGCATTCATTTGTAGTAGCCTACATTTTATAGCAGCTCTTTGGAATCAAGGTTGGAAGATATTAATCTTCCATGTTCTTCACTAGAAGATGAAGGGAAATAGCAGAAGAGTTCCACCATCTCTTCCACATCATCCATCTAGGAAGGTCCACAAGAAGACTCTAGTTTTGGAGTTGAATTTTAGAGAAATGGGCACATAAAAAGGATCATACCTTTCCCAATTAGGTACATGGCTTCATTAGAGCCAAGGGGAAGCCAAAACTAGTCATGGTTACTCCCGATCATGAGTATGAGCATAAAAGTACCAAGGATCAATTGTAATACCTCTCAAATCAAAATGCAGAGCAAATAAAAGAGGTATCTAATTTGTTTTCAGTTGACACCTTACTAATTTGGGTAGAAGAATAACTTCTTTTTGATTTTCCACTTATACTAACAACCATGATCAGCTCCAAATCATTTGTATGGCTGCCAATTTTGAAGAAGGAAAAATATTTTGCACAACCAGTTGTAGAGGTTGTTTAGCTTACCTTTAATCTTGGTTAGAGTAGTGTAGGTAGGTTTTTTTCCAGCAGAAGAAGTGCTTTTGCACACTCTGCATGTTCCATTTGGAGGATGTATGATTTTTAGTTTTGTACATAGTTGTTTGGTGTTGTTTTGGTTGCTCTTGCATAGTCCATTTCAGTGGAATTTTGGTGAAGATCAATTTCAATTTTCAGTGGGTTTCAAGTGACTCAGAGGTCAGAATTAGAGTTTAGATCAGAATCAGTTTATTAGGCTTGACTCCATGCCCAATAGATGCTTCAAAGACCATTGATCATTCATCTAGTAGGTAAATGACCCCTATGAGTCACCAAAATTGTTATCCAAAATGAGCCCTTGCTTATTTTGGCTAACTTGCCTTCATTATTTCCTTCCTTGTGCTTCAAATTCAATTTGAGCACATTTAAAGCACTCAAGAGATTTCGTAAATGGCATCATAAGATAGGATTTTTCTTCCCCTTTCCGAGAAAGGTAAAGATGTCCTCCTAACTCGTATTTTTGAGTTATGGCTCGTGAGAGTTTGGAGGGGAAATTTTCCCAAGGCGAGCCCGCAGAGCTTGGAAGAGTTTTGTACCAAAGAGGATCGAGGCTAGAGGAGCGGATGAAGAAATTATGAACTTAGTATTTTTTTGCTAAAATTGCAAAATTCATTTGCGCTCCCACAAGCCGCAGAGGAAAATAAATTGTTTGAGGCCCACAACTAATGAAATGATGCCACATGTCAAGGTAGAGTGGCGGGCACCGAGAGAGAACTTCAAGTTTTTGGATTTTCGTCAAAAGTGTAAAGTTGAAAATTTGAACCAAATATCTGCACCAAATTAGAAGGTGCCACATGTCCACATCAGCAGTGGAGGTTGGGCGGTGGGGACTTTTGAAATTTTTTTCCCAGGCGGGCAAATTGGGCGAGAATTTTCTCCTAAGGCCTACTGAGATCAACTAGAGGGAGCCACATGTCATTGGAGGAGTGGGGCATGGAGAGTTTTTGGGAAATTTTCCCAATTTGAAAAAAGAGGGAAAAAATCAGGATTTTGCCCCAAAAACCTGAATTTTGCCTTAATTTCACCATTTTTGCCTTAAATCTTTAGAGGAGGGCATATCTTTCACACTAGAGCTCAGATTTTCACAATTTTGGTATCATTGGAAAGCTGGTGAAATTCTCCACACGATGGACACTTCAATTTTAAATTTTGACAGAGTTGTTCAGAAGAAAAATGGGAAAACATCTCTAGCATGGAAAACTTGCAAAAATGACCCCAACCACCAAAATTAATGAAGTATGGGCCTCTTTCTTGCTCTACAAAGAAATGTATGATGAAATATGGGATTTTTCATGGAAACCCATCATTTTTTAGGATAATTAAATGGATCTTGTTGGTGGTTGGATTTTTAAAATCAATTTTCCCATGTTTTCTCATTTCCTTCATTTTGTTCGAGCGATAAAAGCCAGTTTTGGCTCATTTTGAAAAAGGTTGTTCATCCTTCTTCTCTACCTCTCCCTTATTTTCTTCCCTAAGGTTGAAAATGGAGTTTGAACCTCCTCCACTTCTCTATGATGGCATTTTTTCCTCTTACCTATGAAATGATGCATTGTGTAAACTCTGAGAAATAAAAAACATGTTTTTGTGATGCATTTATCCATCCTTGGCTTGTTTTATTTGTTGCTTTCCTAACTCTCTTCATTATAGGGTATATGTGGATGTTTGGATGTTCATTACAGGTCTTGGAGCTGTGTTCATGGAGTTTTGGAACATTTTATTTGTGAAATCCATCTTTGGTTAGTGATGCACTTGTCCATCCTTTTCATTTCTCACCTCTTCTTGTTCCATGGCAGATTTGATAGATAATCAACACTTTCTTTCTCTAGTGTATCACTATTTTAGTGAAGGCTTTGTTTTGCCTTGTTTTCTTCCTCTCCTTATCTCCTTGGAAGTTAGATTAGATTATATTATCTTGGCTGCACTTTGGAATAGCTTGCGGTGGGTAGTTTAGAAAGAGGAACCAACCTTCTTTGGAGAGCTTTCCCCATTTGCAAAGGTCCCACACTTTGGGAAAGCTCAATGTTGTGAAATCACACCAAATGACTTTGCCTTATAAAAGTAGATCCATAACTCATTTGGAGGTTCTGTGAATTTTCACTAATAGTTTTGGCATGTTCGGTGGGACCAAAAGGTCTCCCATTTCATTTTTTGTAGGTTGATGTGTTCCTATGAAGATTTCAGCCTTTGGAGGCAATTGCAAACACATCTAGTGACTCCATATGGTCAATAACCCATCTTTGAAGTTACAGACCTTCCTTTTCATTCATTTTCATTCCTTTTTCATTCATTCTTCTTTCCATCCCTTTCACTCTTTTCCATTCCATGAAGTTGTGTAATCATTACTTCATTTTCCTCATGGAATTCACATTTACAACAACAATACAATCCATCCTCATTATGTTTTACAACTCCTCCAAATCAGCATTTTGAACAAATTCAAAATCAGCATGCCTACCCCTATGATCAGCAGTGCCAAAATGATTTTGGCTATAGATCTTTCCAAGAGCAGGGGTATGCCAACAATGAATACAATAAAATGCAAGATGTTGGTCTATTGGAGAAGATCCAGAAAATGGAGATTGACATGGTGCAATCAAGAGAAACAACTCAGATGAAGGATTTCAAAATTGGTTGTAGGGCACCTTGTCCATGGGTTGGCCCTTTTCCAAGACACTTTAGCCCTCAGGAGAAGTTGGACTTCATGGTGGAGATGCTGCCCCAACTTGCACAATGGACTGAAGAGATAGGGGCCTATGAATTTGGTGTTGAGAAACCTTGTCAATGGGTAAGTTCTACACCATCATCTAGTTTTTCTCTTTCCATTCCTCAAGCAACACCATCTCATTTTGAATGCCAAATTCCAAATCCAGCCCATGCTGCCCCAAGTGTTGATTTCATTTCTCCATTCCCTAGTCTTCCACCTCATCTCAGTTCTTCTGTCCTTTTCCCTTCCAAATAGTCATCCCCTCCAAACAAATAAGAAGTTCCACCTCCCTCCCCACCACAAAAAATTGTAAATCTGGTTGAATCCCAACCTACCACTCCTCTTGCTTTCCCAAGCCCATGTTGGGAAGAGACTCAAGAATCCAGTCAAGGAGAACAACAAGAAGAGGAGCCCAATAGAAAAGAAATGACAGACAATCTGAAGAGTTGGGCTACCAAATTTGGGTTTACAAAGATCCCCTTGATGGTCAAACCAATGGAGGAGGTTAGAGTTGAAGAAACAGTGGTGGTTGAGGCTGAGTTTGCAGCAGAAGAAGAACAAGAACAAGAGGAAAAGAATCAGTACAGTCTATTTATGGCACTTTTCCTGAAGAAGATATTGATCTAACCCAAGCTGCACAACTAGTTGAAGAGGAGGGACAATCAGCTCCAAGTCCCATTGAAGAGGAGCAGATGGGAGAGATCATATCAAGGTGTTAAGGCCACTCAATGAAGAAGGCATCATTGAAGATTTTTGCTTTCATTTCAAGGTCCTGATTTGATTAGTAAACCCATGATGGAGGAGGACCATAAATTTTCGAGGCTCTAAGAGTGGAGTAGGCTATAAAATATGCTTCATTCTTCCTCCCACTTCATCCCCTTCAAAATCCGATGTTGAAGAAGATTTTGATCTTTCAAAATTCATGTTTGAGAGTGAAGGAAACCATGGTGAACAAGTTGCATACCAAGAAGACACCATAGAAGAGGTTGAACATTTGTAGTAAGATAGTAAAAAGGTATATTATCTCGTCGATTTGGAGGACTATTTTGATGGAGAAGAACCAGTTGAGTTTCCATTATTTTCTCCTTCATAATCCATCTTCCAAACACAAGAACCTACTGCCATGAAGGAGAGCATTCATTTGCAGCAGCCTGCATTTTATAGCAGCTCTTTGGAATCAAGGTTGGAAGATATTAATCTTCCATATTATTCACTAGAAGAGGAAGGGAAAGAGCTAGAAGAGGTCCACCATCTCTTCCACATCATCCATCTAGGAAGGTCTATAAGAAGACTCCATTTTGGAGTTGAATTTTAGAGAAATGGGAACATCCAAAGTATCGGACCTTATCAAATCAGGTACTTGGCTTCATTGGAGCCAAGGGGGAAGCCAAAACCAATTATGCTTACTCCTGAGTATGAGTATGAGCATCAAAGTACCAAGGATCAACTGCAATAGCCTCTACAATCCAAATGCAGAGCAACTAAAAGAGGTATCTAATTTGTTTTCAGTTGACACCTTACTAATTTGGGTAGAAGAATAACTTCTTGTTGATTTTCCACTTATACTAATAACCATGATCAGCTCCAAATCATTTGTATGGCTGCCAATTTTGAAGAAGGAAAACTAGTTTACACAACCGGTTGTAGAGGTTGTTTAGCTTACCTTTAATCTTGGTTAGAGTAGTGTAGGTAGGTTTGTTTCCAGTAGAAGAAGTGCTCTTGCACACTCTACATGTTCCATTTGGAGGATGTACGATTTTTAGTTTTGTACATAGTTGTTTGGTGCTATTTTGGTTGCTCTTGAATAGTCCATTTTAGTGGCTTTTGGTGAAGATCAATTTTAATTTTCGGTGGGTTTCAAGTGACTCAGAGGTCAAAATTTCAAAGTTCATATTAGAATCATTTTATCAAGCTTGAATCCATGCCCAATGTATGCTTCAAAGTCCATTGATCATTCATCTAATAGGAAGATGACCCTCTCGAGTCACAAAAATTGTTTTCCAAAATGAGCCCTGTTTATATTGGCTAACTTTCCTTCAATGTTTCCTTACTTGTGCTTCAACTTCAATTTTCACACCATTAAAGCACCCAAAAGATTCTGGAAATGGTTTTATAAGATAGGATTTTTCTTCCCCTTTCCAGAAAGGTAAACAATTCCTCCTAACTCCTTGTAGTTTTTGAGTTATGGCTCAACGAAGTTTGGAGGGGAAATTTTCCTAAGGCGGGCCGCGGAGCTTGGGAGAGTTTTGTGCCAAAGAGGCTCGGGCTGGCGAAGTGGAGGAAAAATTTGATAAATTAGCATTTTTGGGCTAAAAGTGTAAAATTCATTTGCATTCTTACAAGCCAAAAGAGAGGAAAATAAATTATTTGAGGTCCGCAACCAATGAAATGATGCCACGTGTCAAGGCGGAGTGGCGGGCACTAGAGAGAACTTCAATTTTTTGGATTTTGGTCAAAAATCACAAAGGTGAAAATTTTAACTACATCTCCATACCAAATCAAAAGGTGCGATGTGTCCACATCGAGGAGAGGTCGAGGACCTAACGGGGAGTTTTGGAAAATTTTCCCAGGGTAGATTGGGTAGAATTTTCTCTTGAGGCCCACGCATCAACAAGAAGGTGCCATGTGTCATCGGAGGAGTGGGTCACAAAGAGTTTTTGGAAATTTTCGCAATTTCAAAATAGATGGAAAAAATCAGGATTTTTCCTAGTGAACCTGATTTTCACCCTAATTTCGCCATTTTTCCCTAAATCTTGAGAGGGGCATATCTTTCGCACTGCAGCTTAGATTTTCGTGATTTTTGTATCATTTTAAAGCTGGTGAAATTCTCTACATGATGAACACTTCAGATTTAAATTTAGATGGAGGCTTATGGGAGAAAAATTTAAAAATGTCTCTAGCATAGAAAAATTGTAGAAAACGACCCCAACCACCAAAATTAATGAAGTATGGGCCTCTTTTTTTCTCTCGTGAAGCGATGTATGATGAAGTACGGGATTTTTCATGGAAATACATCATTTTTCAGGCTAATTAAATGGATCTTGTTGGTGGTTGGAGTTTTAAAATAAAATTTTCCATGTTTTCTAATTTCCTTCATTTGCATTCGAGCGATAAAATCTAGTTTTGGCTCATTTTGAAAAAGGTTGTTCATCCTTCTTCTCTGCCTCTCCCTTATTTTCTTCCCCAAGGTTGAAAATGGAGTTTAAACCTCCTCCCCTACTCTGTAATGGAATTTTTACCTCTTACCCATGAAATGATGCACTGTGTAAACTCGAGCAATAAAAACACGTTTTTGTGATGCATTTTTCCATCCTTGGCTCGTTTTTTTGTTGTTTTCTTTACCTCCCTTCATTATAGGGTATTTTTGCATGTTTGGATGTTCATTGCAGGTTTTAGAGCTGTGTTCATGGAGTTTTGGAACATTTTCTGTGTGAAATTCATCTTTGGTCTGTGATGCACTTCTCCATCCTTTCCATTGCTCACCTCTTCTTGTTTTATGGAAATTTTGATAGATAATCAACACTTTTCTCCTCCGGTATATCACCATTTTAGTGTATGCTATGTTTTTCCTTGTTTTCTTCCTCTCCTTGTCTCCTTGGAAGTTAGATTAGGTTAGATTAGCTTCCCACACTAGAATAGCTTGTGGCGGTAGTAGTTTAGGAAGAGGAACCAGGCTTCTTTGGAGAGCTTTCCCCATTTGTAAACATTCCACACTTTGGAAAAGATCAATGTTGTGTAATCACACCAAATGACTTTACCTTAGAAAAGTAGATCCATAACTCATTTTGGGGTGTCTTTGTGAATTTTCACTAACACCTTCCCTACTGCAAAATTTCAAAATGTGGGTCAAAGATATGTCACAGAGCTTCTTTAAAGTAGCTTAGTACCCGACCCATTCGGCCTCTATCAGTAAGTTCATCATTGTAGAGCCTAAAAGGCTCTATCTATCTCAATTATCTCCTTATGAGATAATGTCTAGAGATTTTGCACCATTGTGTGTAGATGGAACTCCAGTTTTACAATTGGGGTTAAAATGGCCTCCACCTCAAAGATGCTAGAGTCATCCTTTAAAGACTACAAGAAAGTCTTATCTTGCTACTTGGTCATCGTAGTTCTTTGGATCTAGTCATTTGATAGGAAAGTAGAGTTATTGGGAAAGAGAGAGGGGAAGCCAAGTTGAACTAGTTCTTCTATACACTGCTTCCTATCTTTAATACGTAGTTGGAGCTAGGTCAAGACATTCTTACACTTGATAGTTTCCTTGTTACAACTCAAAACCTCACTGATCTTTTATTTGACCATCTATCTGTCTGTAATGCCAAACCCTTGCAAGGCGGAGTCAAAAGAGTCATATAGGTTTTGAACCATCATCTGTGATTCGGGGACCTTTGTAGATATGAAATTTCTCATGGTGGAGACCGAGGATTCCATGATGGCATATAGGATTTGTGCATAAGATATGAATTTGTGTGTGGGCCTTAGGTTTGTTGGCATGATGGTGATTCTCTTCCAGTAGGAAGTGTATAACCCCTACACCATCATGACAATCCACCCTTTTTGGGGTAGTTTGGCTAGCTTCTAGGTCAAATCCTTGACCGCATCTTGTGGTGTCTTGTACTTCATGTGCAAGCTACCTTTCTCATCTTATAAGGCACACAACTTAAATTGAAGCATAATAGCCTCTGCTTTCTTGGAATCGATCTCCTACTAAATGATACTTTTCTCCTGATCAAGAGAACTGGTTGCACTTTTTGATGCTAATAGCTCAAATTATAATGTCTTAGTCTTTTCTTGAGATGTTGTAAGAGCTTCTTGTGATGCTACCTCTTTTAACTCCTTGTGGAGTTGTTCTATTTCCTTTCCTTTTCATTTGATTTTTGCATTTAGGAGGGCCATAATATTATGCGTTTGTAGGAGGCTCACCTCCATTTTATTTAGCTTGTTGCTGATTTGAAGATAGTCTATGATGACCACAAAATTCATTTAATTCATTAGTTTGACCTTATCCTGAGGCCAAAACTGAGTAAGGTCCACCACAACAACATTGATGGAATAATCATTGGGTTACATTTTCTCAGCGGACTTGGAGAAATTAGAGACTATCTTGGCGATGGTCAAACAACTTTGTTGATGGTTATACAATGACCACATCTCGCCTCTCGCCTCCCGCTTCCATCTCCTTTTTCTTCATCTTGTCCCTCATTTTATCTCGAGCCGCTTTGGTTGTCTTAGTTTGATTTAAAAAATCTGAGGAGGAAGGAACTATCCTTCATGCAAATGGGAATCCTTGTGACAAGCCATAGGGGACTGCAACTGGTTTTGGGGGCTCAGAAGTCATGAGAGCCGAAGAGGGCCTTGCCAAAACTTGGGGAGAGAATGTGTGAATGGTGGTGGGTGCTGGAGATAGGAAAGAGGAGCCGGGGGAGGAAGAACTGGGTTCGGGTGACTAAATGGGAGCACCCCTAGCTATGGAAATGAAAGGTAGAGGAGAAAGAGATGGAGGAATAGGAGGAGGTGAAGCAAGTGGAGGAAGAAGATACCTTGAATGTCCTCAACCTACTCTTTAGATGGATCTCGTGGGTTGGCACCTTAACTTGTGGTCATAAAGGGTGAGACTGATGGTTGTTTCGAGGTGAGCCCTTGGGTTGGGTCCGATACTAGTTTTTCTATTGTCTCAAAACTTTGAGGGCCTTGTGCCATCAAAACCATGGGCATGTAGCCCAAGGGACCTACTAAGAAATGGAGGGAGGGGGCATGGTGGCACTTGATATGTAGAGATGCCAAGAGACTCCATCATATCTCACAGATCTACTCTTTGGAGACCTCCACCGTATCCTCACTATCCGATTGGACCCGTGCTTAGCATCTTAAAATGCTTCCCACTACCGATCGGTGGGAACAACGTCTAAATTGAGGGTAGTCTTCCGATTTCTTGTGTATATTTAAAATAGGATTATATATTCTTCATGATTTAGTCCTTCTATGAAGGGCCACCCTCAAGCCCCTAGTCATTTTTACGGTGGGGTCATACTCGTACAAGACATGATAAAATTACTCCCATAGGGAATTTAGGATGTCACTCGGTTCGATAAAAATATTATGATTCTCTACACAAGAGACCTGATTTCCTCAATAATATTCCTATGCTTATGCTGGTAGGAGCCTAAGACTTTGTTTTGGGACAAGGTGGTAGTCATCCGAACGGAACGGTAACTGATCGTGCTGCCAAGAACACAGATGCTAATCAAACATCATGATCAATAAGATGAAAGTAATTCACCAGAATAACTTTACATAAACCTTTGCAAACAAATGAGCAGCAATATCATATATTATTATGGAACTCAATGCAATACATTGAGAATGAGCCTTGCTTAAATAGGCAAGGAATAACAATCTAAGAACCGATCGGTCGTAGATCAAGCAATAAATCAAGGAAATAACTAGTCATTAAAGAGCTAGTCAAGACCATAGATTTGGGAGAGAAATAGACATAAAGGATCTAGTCAATACCATAGATCAAGGAAAGAACTATACCTAACAACTAGATAATATCTTCTAATATCTAAATAAGATAAAAGAAATATCCACACACATAAGTGGGTGAGGATAAATACAATAAAGGTAAATAAAGTACCTAGGTGAACATGAGCCAAGGTAAATACCTACTCTAACACCCCCCCTCAAGTGAAGCTAGGGGCCAAAATAGAAGTGGCATGTCCACAGTATGAGTCCCGGAAAGTAGGTTTGATGAGGTACTCATGTACAATAAATGGGGAAAAAGGACACCGTAAGGTACCCAAAACCAGTAATAACAAAGTAAAAAGAGTAAAAACCCACTCCAAGGCATCCCAAGAAGCTCGGCTCAAAAACTCATACAATGTTGAAGAAGTTTGGTGTGCACTATGGTCTGAATCCAATGCTCGATCACAAAACTCAAAAACAATTGACACTGGGTTTCACCAGAATAGCTCCATACAAGGAGACTATCAATGGAGTGACGTCGAAAGTGTAACACTAAACATAATTTGATCAACTGCTGTAAATAGGTGTGCCATGATCTAAGAAAAATAACCAAAGCAACAAGGAAGGGACACAAATTCTAGAGTGTAATGATCCAAGAAAAGCCAAGGTAACAAGGTAAGGACACAAAACTTGAAGAAGCAGGATCAGCACCACACCCTCCCATACTGCTGAATGCGTGGAGTGGCACTAAAAATTTGTATGAGTTGTCAAAATAACTACTTGAACACTGATAAACTAACACTAGGCTCCAATAGAATAACTCCCCCACAAGAGAGACTGTAAACATGCCAAAAGTGTCAAAAATACATATACAAAATCTCTCAACAAACAAGAGAGATACACTACACCTGCTAAAGAAAAATTCTCAAAACAAGAAGCACCACAATGCAGAAGGTATAGAAAGTGGAGCAAGAGGCTGAATGGTGGAGGAGCCATGCTTGTAGAGTCCTCTCAATGAATGTCTATGTCACTTCCACGAGTGATCAGATATCCACCCCAAATCAACATGGATGGATGAAGAAGATGCCTGCATATGACTTAGTGTAAAATGCACAATGGGTACATGCAAAAGAACATCGAATGCGTGTCGGTCGTTGATCATGTTTGACAACTGAAATCTCAGGTTCCTCAAGCCTGAGTGAAGGTTTAGAACTCATGTGTTGCTCATGATCCTTCAAAGAGTCGAGCAAACAAAAAAGGAGCTCACAATGTGTGATCCCTATGAAGTATCTCGATCAAAAATGAATGTCATGACAAGAATTCCACTAAACATGTAGAATAGAGGAAACAATACCCTGTGAATGTCTAATAATGACTCTGCTAGTGAGACCCATAGAACAGAGCATGCGAGAACTGAATGTAGTTGTATGCTTCTTATAAAATCCATACAATTGATAAGAAGTAGGATACACAACATGTGGTACTGTAATAGGCACAAATGTGGAAGAGCATGTAGTAACAAGCCTCACAAGTTTAGAAGCATCAAAAGTAGGTTTAGGCTCAAAGACTGGTAGATCAATGTCAGTGGGTACAAGAGAAACAACTGCAAGTGGACTAGGAGCATGGATATGGTTGTCCATAATATGATGGTGATGTTGTAGGCTAGCAAGTTTGTTTTGTAGGGAGTGTATTATTGTATCCTTATCATGAATGAGTGATTGTAGAAGAGAATTTCACTTCTTGAGTGATCTATTTTCTTCCACAAATTTTACAATATCCTCTTAAATTCCACATACTTCAGAGAAAAGCATATCATTCTCATAATCCATGATAGGTACAAACTGCAACTCCCAAAAGTTTAGGATGTCGGGCTCAGCTGAAATTGCATCCACAATTGATTACAACACTCCTCCATATTTGGCACTTTATAATTATAGTGCAAGTCTAAAAATAAATAACTCCAATGGAAAGAGCATGAAAAAACAAGCACTTTTACAAAAAAATGGCACTCAAAACCGAGTTACCAATCAAAAGTTACAAGCTTTTTACTATTTTTCTCTGTTATTTATTGTAGTTTCCACTAAAACAAAATAAATTGTTGTTGCCTTCACCACACAAATAAAATTAAAGGGGGCTGAAGCTAAGCACCTACTAGTAGGAATCACAAGATTTAAGCCTTCATATGACCATACCATATGACCAAGGGAAAAGGATTTTAATGGGTGGGCATGAATCCCAAGGTGATCCAAAGGTACTTCTATGTAACAACAAAAAAACCACAAAAACCAACTGTCTATAGAAATGGCTGAGTTTACAGTCGATCTTAGGGTTTTCATGCCTTCGGATCCAATGGAAGCCTCTATTTTCCATAAAAATGCATGCAGCAACAACATATGACCAAATCCCAAATATATGAATATACAATGAATTTATTTGTAAAATAAAACTTACAGACGGATGTCAACAACAATCTCCAACTCTGATACCATGAAAGGAACAATAACCAGATCGTGCCAAGCCAAGAACACAAATGCTAATCAAACATCATGATCAATAAGATGAAAGTAATTCACCAGAATAACTTTACATAAACCTTTGCAAACAAATGAGCAACAATATCATATATTATTATGGAGCTCAATGCAATACATTGAGAATGAGCCTTGCTTAAATAGGAGAAATTACAATTTAAGAACCAAGGTCAGATCAAGCCATAAATCAAGGAAATAACTAGTCATGAAATAACTAGTTAATACCATAGATTTATGACATGAACTAGACATCAAGGATCTAGTCAATATTATAGATCAAGGAAAGAACTAGTCAATACCATAGATCAAGGAAAGAACTATACCTAACAACTAGATAATATCTCCTAATATCTAAATAAGATAAAATAAATATCCACACACATAAGTGGGTGAGGATAAATATAATAAAGGTAAATAAAGTATCTAGGTGAACATGAGCGAAGGTAAATACCTACTCTAACATCATCCACCCGTCTAGGTTGGGGTCATACCTCTATGTATCCTAAATTAGGGTGAAGCCGTAGAAATCCATATTTTACATGAGTATATGGTCTCTGCGTTGCGTTTAATTATAATAACCCCTCCCCTATGTAAGGGGAGGTCAAACAATGCCTTATTTTTATGGTAAGAGTTGTACTATACGTTGAGGAGCACCAACTGCCTAGCTATCTCTGACCCCACCACTTGCAATATGAGGATTCTTGGGATCATAAATGATTCCTCTTGGAATCCATGTAACATCATTGAATGTGTTTCCCTAAAGAAATAGTCATAGGATGCAAGGGGTTTATAAGGATGGTCTAGGCTGAATCATTCATTCTATTATCGACCCCTGATGGGTCAAATTCATATAGAAGAGATGAAAAAAAAAGTTAGAGAAATTATATACATCCGAGGAGCGAGACAACACATGATTCCATATGGATATTGTGATGACCTTTTGAGGGTTCACCTCCGTGTCCCATATTTCTAGGGTCATGTATTAGCTAAAGAACTGTGTGTTTTGATACAAAATGAGGTGGAAAAAATTGAAGAGTACTTAAAAGTGGATTTAATAGAGAAATAGGCTAGTTGCTCACAAATAGAGCCTACTATGGCCTCAAAGAAGTCAAACCTATATGCCTAGACCTTCTTCATTGATCTCATCTTAAAAAATGGAAAATTTTTTCCAGTCATAGACATTTTTGTTTGAGTCTTGGCTAAAAATAAATGCCAACATGGAGTAGGCATCCTGAGAATCCATCATAAATATTTTTAGTGGGATTTGGAATCCCAGTGTTCTAGATCTCGCTTGAATATAATTTCTACAACTCCATGTTGATGAATTCAAATTTATTCTTGTGTTAAGCCCAAATGTCTTGGATTTTTGACATGTCATAAAAATTGGCTGATTTTTCATAGGGTAGGGCCAACATATCCTTGATATCTTGTGGTGTTATCACTACCTACATGTTTTTACCTTTGATGGTGTTGGAATCAGGGTCAAAACAATGTGCACACATTTACACGAGCTCTAGATATGGGTGCATGAGAGGAACCATGTATTGGGAAAGTTTGGAGGTACAAATTATGGAGCCAAAAGACTCACAATCCCCCAAATTTAGGAATCTAGTGTGATAATCCTCTCTAAGAACCTTCAGTTTCTTGTTTAGGATGGGGTCAAATAACCCATCTGGGAAATCTGTGACCACGGAAGCATCACTGAATTGTGTTCCTTTGTTAGGGAATCTCAACCTTGGGTTGTGATGGTGATGTGGAAATAGGTTTCTTATGTAAGATTATATCTGAGGTAGGGAGCCGAAAGCTTCCATGGATACTCTAAAACTTTGGAAATATTTGGTTCTTTAAACTAGGGACTTAGGAACTTGAGGAAAAAGACTCTTAGCACTTAGAATGAAGCTTTGGTGACTTCAAAACTTTCCTCAAATAGCCTCCTTGACTCATGCAAAATAAAGGCTCATGCATACATTGGGTCACATCATATAATGACACCTCGGTCGCATGACCCTTAGCGCCACATTTTTATTTCCTAAGATATTTTTCATTAACAATCCAATCCTTTTCATTAATTATTCCAAAAGAACATTAGGATCATTTATTTTGGGGAAAATTAGGAAGGTACAATACCTTTCAAAATTTCAAAAGGGGGTAGAAGGGTCTCCATTTGGAGACACGTGTCCAAAGAAATTTATTCAAAGGGGTGACACCACAAAATAAGGAAAAAGAAAAAGAGGGGGACTATACATAATGGTACAAAATTTACAATATTCAAAAAGATTCAATGGAAAGGTTTAAGGTGGATCCCATTTACCACAATCGTCAGGATTTTACCTTCTATAGTCTCGAGATCGAAAACATTGAGTTGCTTACATGTAATGGTATTGAATGGTCTTGTCCATAGAGGGTTAAATTTTCCATGATTGTTGGGCTTGGCATGCCCTCGTATCCCACTTTAAGACTAAAGTGATAACTCAGAATTTAGGTTCTGAAGTCTTTCTTATCAAATTAAGTCTTGACAACCTACTGATGGTTGATCATGGATTCATGGGTTGTCTCCCATTTTTCTTGACGCTCTATCAGCTCCTCAATTTTTATCTACATTGATCCATGTTCCTTGATCTCAATTTTCTTCAACAACCTGCAAGTCTTGTACCTCCATAGTGATAGGAATTATGATGCTTTTACCATATACCAATTCATATGGTAAGGTCTTCAAGATTTGTTTGGGCATGATTTGATCAGCCCATAAGGTTATCTTGACATGCTCATGCCATGATCTCTTATGTTCCTCCCCCATCTTTTTTATGAGTCTGATTAGATTCTTATTGGTTGATTCTGCCAAATCATTACCCCATGGGTAGTAGTTTGAAGACATCTTAAGATAGATTACATGCCTCATTATGAAGTTAGACACTTTGGCCCACAGAAAAGCTTTGGCATTATCTAATATGATTGTGCGAGGGGATCCAAAGTGGGTAGTGATATCTCAGAGAAGTTATAGGATCACATTCTCTATGGATTCCTTCAATGGATCTACCTCCTTCCATCGAGTGAAGTAATCAGTGGCGGTGAGAATCCACTTGTGACCTATGCTTGAAAATGGATTAACCATTCTAATGAAATCTATACCCCATTGTGTGAATGGTTCCTCAACTAGGATAGGGTTAAGGGGTAGTGTGACATTTCTCTGTAATCCCATGTAGAACTAGAAAATTTTGCATTTACTCACCATCACATAAAAATATGCAAACAAAATGGGCAAAAGGTACCTTTCATGTAGGAATTTTATGGTTGTGGTTTTGACCGAGAAGTGGCCGCTTGAGTTTTGATGATACAACTCATGCAAGAATTTCTTGGCCTCCTTTTCTAGGAATCTAAGAAGGATCCCATCAAAGTTCCTTTAAAAAGGAAATTATCAATTATGAAAAATTCATATCCTTGCTGTTTGTAATATCCTCTCTTTTATGATGAAGGTGGCTTGATATCGACCCATTTGTATGAAATATATCCTATTCGATACCTAGGTTTTGGATTTGATATCCTTAATGCAGAGCACCACCTCAGATTATTCATTTTTTGGGGTCATTAGATCTTGTGCAAGATATTGGCACATACCTCTTCCTCTTACTAGCTTCATGGGATTTATCTCAATGTCATATTATAAGATCTTATTGATCTAGTTTTCCTATTTACGGTTATCTCATATTTTCTCGATATGTATTATTTGACACTAGAGTGTGCTACTAAGACCATGATCTTCCTATTAATGATGAGGTATTTGAATTTTTTTAGGCCTTTGAAAATGGCGTAAGCCTATCTCTCCATGAATTTATACGTTATGTCATAATCATGGAGAGTTTTTGAAAATAAAGCAACTAGATTCTCCTCTCCTTGTGCATCCCTTTTTGGGTCAAAGCATGGATGCTACACATTGTGCTCACTCCCATATACGTACATAATGAAATACTTGGAGAAGTTTGGGTTGCATAACACCGGAGCATATGCAATTGATCTTTTGATCCCCTCAAAGGCTTGACAACTTTCAGTGGTCCATTTGAAGCTTAGATTCTTTTTTAGCATTAGTGTGATCAAGCGGATCATTCCAAAAAAATATGAAATGAATCTATTGATGAAGTTAATATTTCCTAGGAAATATTGTACTACCTTTTGTTAATAGGTAGAGACAATTCCAAAATGGCCCCAAATCTTTCTAGATCAATTGAGATCCCATCCTTTGAGACAATGTGTCCCAAGATTTTTCCTTACAGTACTCCCAAAACACTCTTCTTCGATTCGGGGAGAATCTAAATTCGACATTTCTTAAATACAACTTCTAGGGTGTCAAAATGATCCTCCTTTGTCTTGGTAAATAGCATGAGGTCATGCAAGTATATTAGTATTATCTTATTAATCATTTATCCAAATGTGGCATCCATGGATTTTTGAAAAGTTGACCTAGCATTAGTGAGTCCAAATGACATCTTCGCATATGAAAAGGTTCCCCACTTCATCGTAAAGGTGTTTTAATGTTGGCCTTCCTTTGTAGGCCATATTTGATTATAGCCCAAAACCATCAAGCAAAGAAAATATTTCCAAACCTCGCTACTATTTGTAGTATCTGTTCCATGGAAGGTAAGGGGTAGTGATCCTTAAGGGATACTTTATTCAAATCTCTGAAATCGTGCAGAGTCTGATTTCACGATTTTTCTTCCTTATCGATACCAAATTGGACACCCATGTGGAGTGCTTGATTGGGAAGATTATTTTAGCCTTTAGGAGCTTTCTGAGCTCTTCAACCATGAGAGACTCTATCTTTGGATTCACAAGTCTTTACTTCTAATACACAAGTTTTGTCCCTTTTTCTAGATCAATAGTATGTTGGATGATGTCCTTATTATAACCATGTAGGTCTTCATAAGTCTAGGCTATTACCTTATCATACTTATCGCATAGAGCCATGATTTTTTCCTCGGCTTCTAAGTGATTATATTCGTGTTTTCCAAATAACTCTCCTCGTTATATGGATAAGTTATATTTTCATCTTGACTCTAATGTTTCACATTTAAGATTCTCGCATGCTCAAGATTGTCCTTTTGAGACACCTTGGAAAATTTGTAGTCCCTCTGTGCACCCATGCACGTATTCTTGCTCCCTTTACATTCTTCTATCTCCTTCCATTTTCCCTTGTGTACCTTCCTCCTACGCCCCAATTTTCTCTCATATCCCATCATGCACTCCTTGCACACACTTCCATAGACTTACCTTCCAATCAGCTAAGTGCCCGACATTCCTTTTTCATGCTTACCTAGACTTATTTCTTTCACATGTCCTCTTTTCTTTCTCCCTTCGCATGCCTTCCTTTAGTTGAATGCCCACATCTTATTTTCATAATTTCCTTCTGCAAGTATGCCTTCCTCTCTTGCGTGCCCCTATTCTCCTCTTTCATCCACTTCTTCCTTGAACAACTTTTTCCATGCTCAACTTATTTCCACATGGCAACCCAATGCTCCTTCAAAGGAAAAATCCTGAGTGGGTTTATAAATGAGTGCGGAGCCTCCATGCGTCTAGTTTCATAAAAGGATAGGGTCGGGGTTGAATAGTCAAAGCATTGAGAAAGGATAGCGAAGGATGCCAAGTTTCTTCATGGCACAAATTCAAGAGCAAAATTGGGGAAAGGTTTCCAAACTAGCACAAGGTTTCCGTGTGTCCCAAGACAAAAATATGACCTTCCCGAGAAAAAGACTTAGCTGAAACATGAATAAACTAAGCGAGCCATGAAAGAAACCATGTGTCATCTCGGTGTAAATTCAAAAGTGAAATAGAAAGGCTTCCCTTAGACATGTACCAACCCTCCACGTGTCTGGTTTCAAAAGGAGGCCCGTTTTGGTAGCTTGTTTCTATCTTTTTGTACGAACTTGATTCGAATTCCAAATGAGCATATCTTTTAACTTAGTGCTTGAAATTTGAAAAATTTGGCACTATTGGAAACATCTTAGCCTTATTTATGCCATGGAGATCTAAAACTTTAATTTTTGAGAGGTTGGGTGGGGCAAAAAATGAAGAAAATTCTTCATGTCATTAATACAAAATCTATTTGCCCCCAAAACTAGATCGGATTTGATTTGATCTGCTCGTTCCTCCTCCTTTGAGGTGTGCCAAACAAGTAATTGATGTAGACATGATAGATTTAGGTGGATTTATAGGAGGCATTAACTATGGTTGTTGAGCTTCGAAATATTTTTTCCCACTTCTCTCTCTCTCTCCTTCTTCCATATGGGTTGAATCTATAAAGGAAGAATGGGGCTCATTGTAAAGGGTTGGACACTCTAGATCCTTACGCATTTTGCTAAGGACTCCATATTTTTTGTATTTTGAGTTATAGACCTCCATGTTTCATTCTTGCATGTGGATATCGACCTTCTTATCATTGTAACAATTCTGCACATTTTTAGAAGTAATAGAACCATTATTTTCTCGACTATTCTTTGTCCTAATGTTTTTCATTCCTTCTTCTTCCCTCTTCTCTTGCATTGTGTATTTTTGTGCTATTTCAAGTCCCCTGTAGTTCCATACTTGATTGTGTTCCATGAGAACGATCTGGTGAATGCATATTTCACTGTGCTACTCATGTATAGCCTCCTTTCACGCATTCCCTATCATTCTCACTTAGAAAAATAGTGTTCACCCCTCTTTTCTAGTGCTATCACCTTTTAGTTTAGTTTACTTCATGTTATCCTTCTTTCCTTGGTCCCTTAGCATTCTTAGCTTAGTTTCCCCTTTCAACACTAGGAGTAGTAGCAGTAGCAGTAGAAATAGATAGAGGAACCGGCCTTCTCTAGAGATCCATCCCAAGCTTGTAAGGTCCCACAACTTGGGGATGGTTTCATTGTGGTCTCAAACACCTCGACCCTTTCAAGATCCGAGATGCGGGTGCATGTTTGAGAAACTAACAGTTTCTGGTACACCCAGTGGGAGAAGCATTGAAAGATCAAATTTCATATCTCTAAGCTCTAGTGTGTGAACTTAGTGTTTTATCATTTGGAGGCTCATTTCAAACACATCTAGAGACTCCCAATATTTTGAAATATTTATTTCAGCATTCATGAGAAGAGTTCGCACAAGGAGAAGTGCAGCCCCAAAGATTCTTTTGAAAAACCTCCAAACTATCCCCAAAAAGATTTCATTCCATATGTCCCACGTATGCATATCTATTTCCGGTGCACCGCGCGCACTAAACTCCTCCTAAAAACACTCAACTTGTGTGCCCTGTAATGGCGAATCAGCAACCTCCTCCATTAAGAAGTTTTACAAACTCTGATGGAGGGAGTCCCTTACTCCTGTCCATGCAGCATGATATGCCAAATGATGTGATCAAGAGTATTCCTTACTTTACTGGTGAGAATCAAGTCACCCCTCAGAACACATCCAGGATGTAGCAAATGTGTGTTCACTCTATCTGATCACACATAATGATGTAGTAGTCAAGTTTCTTATAGCCTCTTTCAAAGGTAAAGCACTTTAGTGGTATAGAGGCTTGAGACTTGGATCTATTAGCACCTAGGATGAGCTAGGAATAGCTCTATGTAGTTATTTTGAGGACAAGTTAGATCACCTATCTTTGGTGGAGCAACTGACAACAACAAGGAGGGCACCGAATGAATAGATGAATAATTTCAACATCAGATTTCAGAAGAGTTGGAACAGAATTCCTCTTGTTGTAAGACCTATAGCCCAACATGATTTCTTTTATTATCTAAAGGTTCTCTATAGTGATATCGCAGTCATGATCCAATCTATGGGAGGTAGGACTTTACTAGTTGCTTATAGCATTATGGTAAGGGCAAAAAATAGTCTCATTCAGGTGGGAAAGTTGGCTCCAAGACCACCTATGCCCTTGTTCCTAGAAATGTCACAAGCACCCCAACCTTCTATAGCCTCTATTCCTACTCTTGAGTAGAGCACACAACCGGTTTCCTCAACATCCTATTCTCCATCACAACAAAAGGAAAACAAAGAAATGAAGGTTGTGATTAGAAATTTGTCAAAAAAATCATATCATTGGAAAAGCAACAGTGCAAGCTTGTAGAGGTAATTCCAATCAGGCACATGGCCAAGGGAATCAACCTTGGTAGAATCAATATGGAAATCAAAGATACACACCCAACTAGCTAGAATGATAGGTGGCAGCCTAATGCACATCTTCCCTTGCAATTTGTCCCTCCCATGCCTTCTCTCCCAACACCTAGTGAGAGCCAACCGGTTGTTCCAGTCTGAACAATTTAGCACAAGAGTTAGAATGGTGATTCCCTTACAAAATGCCTCATACTAAATATTGTTTTGGTAATGTTGCACACGCCCAAGCTTTCATGATCTAGAATGATTGATCCTATGAGCCCTTGATAAGTGTCCATGAAGCGGATAATCTAGAAAGACCAGAAGATCCTCCAGAAAAAAAATTGATGTTCTTTGATGCAAAGGACTTCTGTGCAATCATCCAAGCTGTAGAAGATACAAGAAGACTGTGTGCCCAAGTTACGGACAACACAAGATATAAGAAAAGAATATTAGATTCAGGCATGTAGGCCACAGTCCCAACAACACAAGCAGATCTTTAGAAGAAAAAAGAATCAGAAAAGACCTCTTGCAGCAAAGTGTTCAAATCCCTATGTAGGAGGTCCCACGTAAAGCTCCTTCTAAAGCAACACATGCCCATCCTTTGGTAGGCTAGGCCTTTTCTCCAGCTAAAATTTAGGATTTCATGCTTGAATAAGTCAAGAAGGGATGTTGTTCCCCAAATGCACAAGGTGGGGGCTTCCATTCAACATTGTTGACCAGATGAAGAAAACAAACATAAACATCACAATGTGGGATGCCCTGACCATTCCATCTCAATGGGATCTGTTGCATGAAGCTTTGGTGCAACTTCTATGCGCTGACCAGTTATGTAGAAGCCATGTGCTTCTGTCAAAATATTCCAAGAAGAGGAGAAACAAGTAAGTAAAGTTGCTAAAACCCCACCCTTCTATATGTCCTTGATTATAGGCAAACACCTAGTGCATAACTACTTGATTGACTCAAGCACTAGTACTTCTATTATGCCTAAGAAGATAGTTGATGTCTTAGGTTTGAAATATAGCCCTTTGTCTAAAGGAGTCCTATAACCTTATGGCTCAATTGTAACCACCTTAAGAGTCATCAAGGATATTGAGTTAACCCTCCATGCATGTCTAAGCATGAAAATTATGCAAGATGTGTCAATTATCGACCTTCCTCCTTTGTTTTCCCTATGTCTATCAAGAGAATTTACTACTAAAGTTGGTGGTTAATTGTCTTCGATTGGTCTCATATATTATTCAAGACAAGGTATGGTACCTAGCTTACCATACAAGATGAGCCTATATTTTCTTATCATGTAGAGCCATATGTCCCATCCCCTCTCCAAGCCAATTGTCTTATCTAGGAAGAACAAGTTTCATTTCTTGAAGAGAAGTCTCTTCCACCCTCTATTCTAGACCTAGTGCTTGATGAATGGGTGGAAAGGAATCAAAAATTTGATCCCTATGCTGAAGAACTGGAATCCTATGAAACTGGGCTTGGTACTTATTACATTCTAGAAGAAGACACTATGCTTCCACGCATGCTCATGAAAGAAAAAGTTCAAACTGGTCTATGGAAGTTATATTTTGATGGATCCAGAAGAAGAAATGGCACGAGAGAAGGAGTGGTTCTCATTTCCCCTAAAGATGATAAATTATTCTTTGCACATAGGTTATAGTTTACATGCTCTAACAATGTGGCAGAATATGAAGCACTAGTGCATAGCTTTCTCATTGCTGAGAAGAAGAAAATTAAGGCATTGTGGATCTTTGCGGACACATAATGTGTCATCCACAGTCACCAAAAAATTCTAGACAAAGAATAAGATTCTTAAAGCTTATAAACATAGAATTTGGAACCTACTTGAGAGCTTTGATGGCCTTAATCTACAAGTAGTCTCGCGTAGAATGAACAAAGAGGCTAACCAAATGGCTATGCTCGGTTCACAGTTTTCTCCTACTGAGGAATTTGTCAAAGGAAACACTCAGTACATTAATATGGTGATCAGACCATCCATTCCAGACAATAACACTAGCTGGAAAGTGTTTGAAAATGATGCACAAATCATCCAGTTTATCCAGAATGAAGATGAATTTTCATCAAGTATGCAAGCTGACCTCCATGCCAGCTATGGTGACCAAGTAATATAACTGAAGACAAATAAGTTGCCTAAAGGGCTGGTCACATTAGAGAAAATGTTTATCCCTGATGATGAGTTCAAAGGTGAAGAAAGATACATGTGCACCGTGTAAGAAAATTTCTCCTCCATAACTATTACCTGTGGAAAGGAGTTGCAGCTTAGCAGGACTTGTGCATATGAAGAAAAGTAGGCCTTCATCTCTCTCTGTTAAAAATACAATGAAATTTTCTCATGGGAGTATGAATACCTCAAGGGTTTTGATCTAAGTGTTTCTCAACACTCTATTAACCTTGATCCTAGTATCAATCCTATCAGAAAAAAGTAGCGACCAATCAATCCAAAGATAGAGCCCCTCATGAGAAAGGAACTATCAAAACTCATTAAGGAAAAAATTATCTTTCCTATCAAATACTCTACCTAGGTTGTAAATATGTTTCTAGTATGTAAGAAGAATGGTGAAATCATAATTTGTATTGATTTCAGAGATTTGAATAAGGAATCTCTAAAGGATCATTATCCTTTTCCTTCAATGGAGTAGATTCTGCAGACTTGTGGCTGGTGTGCAAAGGTTCTCCATGCTAGATGGGTATTTAGGTTTCAACCAGATCCTAGTTAAGGAAGAGGATCAATTCAAAACAACTTTTAAAACCAAGTAGGGAAAATATGCATACAAGAAAATTCCCTTTGGTCTGTCAAATGCGGGTGCAACGTTTCAATGCACCATGGATATTGCCTTTAAAGGCTATATTAACGAGTTCATGTTGGTTTACTTGGATGATATAAATTTCTTTTCAAAGCAAGGTGTGGATCACATGGCACACCTAGAAAAGGTCTTTGAGAGATTCAGGGAATTTGGGGTATCTCTTAACCCCAAGAAGTGTAATTTTGCGGTGGCTCAGGGTAAGCTCTTAGGCCATGTGGTTTTGAAATATGGTATCGTGATTGATCCTAAGCACATTTCAGCCATCCTAGCCCTTTCCTTGCCAGCGCACAAAAAGGCCTTACAATCCTTCCTTGGTAAGATTAAATTTGTTAGGAGTTTTATTCTTAAATTTGTGGGACTGGTTCAGCCCATCACCATCATGCTCAAAAAGGACATAGCCTTCGGATGGTTAGAAGAAGGAAGAGAAAGCTTTAACAAGGTCAAGAAAGATATTCTTGTGTGCCAACACTCATCAATCTAGATTACTCAAAGGATTTTATCCTTTATGCTTATGGTGCTGATGAATTTAAATACATTCATATAGAGAAGTAAGTCTTTGCCATTATGCATGTGCTCAAGAAATTAAAAGAATACTCACCAAAAATCACATCAAGGTGTTAGTATCCCACTCATCTATCGGAGACTTCATCATGGGTGCGGAAACTAGTGAGAAGAGAGCGTGATGGGTGAAAAAATCATGGAATATGATGTGACTATTAAGGCCAAACAACTAGTAAGACGTAGTGCACTGTAAGAAGATTACCGAGGATGCGCAGAGTGAACCCGAGGCTTCGGTATTTACGGATGAAGACCTCCCGCATGTAGAACATGAACAAAATATGGACCTTGGCGTGTGTGACTGGATGAAGTACATGATCACATTCCTTTCCGAGGACACATACCCTCTTAGTTTGAACAAAGAAAATAGAAGGCATCTGAGGTTGCAATCTATCCCTAATGTTTTGATTGATGGAATTCTCTTCAAAAGAAATCTATACGGTGTGTTGTTAAGATATATCAATGACATGCAAAATGAGCAAGTGTTAGCATAATTTCATGATGGATTCTCTGGTGGAAACTTCTCTACCAAAACTACATAAATGAAGATCATAATGACAGGTATCTTTTGGTCTACCCTATTTACAGATGCACATAGGTGGGTCACAAAATGCAAGGAGTGTACTTTCTTTGCAGGAAAGAAAATATTGGCAGCACTTTCCCTCCGACCAATCCAAGTGGATCAGCCTTTTGTGCAATGGGGTCTCGAATTCATAGGCATGATCAATCTGCCTTCAAGCGCTAGACATAGATGGGTGCTGATAGCTAAATATTACTTCACCAGATGGAAAGAAGCTATCGCACTTAAAGAGTCAACTGAGGTAGACATATTTGAATTTCTCAAAGGTTTAGTCACAAGGTTTTTCATTCCTCAAACCATTATCTATGATAATGAAAAGGCCTTCCTTGGTTGTAAAATCACTGATTGGGCTCCAAGTCTGGGAATTTACCTGAAAACATCTTCCAACTATTACCCTAAGGGAAATGGTCTCAGCGAGAATTAACAAATAAGAACTCGATCGTAATCATGAAGTTCATAATGAACATCAGCCAAAGATAGTGGCATACGAAGGCCTTGTGCGTGCTCTGGGAAGATATAATCATAGTAAAAAAGGTAATAGAAAGATCACCTTAAAAGCTTGTCTATGGAAAGGAGGCTTCCCTTCCTTTGACACTAGAACTAAATTCATTGGTGCTTGCCCCAAGAGTTGGAATTTGAGGGCATGGATCAGAGAGAAATCAAGATGGCAGAGTTGGTTCATCTTGAAGAGCTCAGAAACTCTGCCATGATCAAGCTAGAACAACATCAACAAACAACAAATAAATGGTTTGACAGAAAGGCTAGGCCTCAAGCTTTCAAAGTTGGGGACTTGGTTCTAAAATGGGATGCTGACAGAGCTAAACTAGGGCACCATTCAAAGTTTGATGCACTTTGGAGTGGCCCATACATCATCAAGTCCTGCAAAGAAGCTAACTCTTTTGAGTTAACTCATCTAGATGGAAGCGCATCTGCAAATCCTAGTAAACAGGATCTATCTCAAACCCTTCCATTAGGTTTTTACATCATGTTGTATATATTAAGTAGTTTCAATTCCTCCAAGTGTGCTCTACGCACATTGTTTGTTTGTACATAGTTATTTCCCCTCACGTTCTTTTTGCACACACTCTTGTGTTACTTCCAAAATGTAGAGCTTCTCTCAAAGCAATTGTGAGGTTCAGTTCAGATTTTAGATAGCTTCAAGTGACTCTAGGGTGTTCTTCAAGTTCAGAACAAATCTTCAAAACTAAGCACCCGAATCCATTCCCAATGGACTTCTAAGGCTACTGGTCTCTTCATCTAGTAGGTAGATGGCCCCGAAAGTCACCAAAATTGTTATCCAATAACTCTCCTAGTTATCTGGATAACTTATATTTTCATCCTGACTCTGGTGTTTCACATTTCAGATTGCACGTGCTTAATATTTTTCTTTTAAGACACTTTGGCATAGTTGCAGTCCCTTTGCGTGCCCTTGTGTGCCTTCCCATTCCCTTTCACATTCTCCTATCTCCTTCCATTTTACTTTGTGTACCTTCCTCCCGTGTGCCTGCATTTTCTCCTATCCCATCATGCACTCCTTGCACACACCTCTATAGACTTACATTCCAATCAGCTAATTCCCTAGCATTCCTCTTGTGTGCTTACCCAGACTCAATTCTTTCACACATCCTCTTTTCTTTCTCCCTCTGTGCACCTTCCTTTAGTTGAATTCCCATGTCTTGTTTTCATACTTGCCTTCTGCAAGTATGTATTCTTCTCGCGCATGCCCCTCTTCACCTCTTTCTTCCACTTGTCGCTTGTGCCCACATTCCACACGTTCCCCTTATTTCCACTGGTAACCAAATGCTCCTTAAAAGAAAAAAATCCTAAGCAGGTTTCTAAATGAGCACGGAGCCTCCACACGTCTGGTTTCATAAAAGGATAGGGTTGGGGTTGAATAGTCAAAGCATTGAGATAGGCCAGTGGAGGATGCCAAGTGTCAGCATGACACTAATTCAAGAGAAAAATTGGGGAAGGGTTTCCAAACTAGCACCAGGCTACCGCATGTCCCCGATCAGATATATGACCTTGCCGAGAAAAAGACTTAGCCAAAACATGAAGAAACTAAGTGAGCCACGGAAGTAACCACGTGTCACCCAACAAAACTACAAAAGAGAAATACAAAGGCTGTCCTCAGATATGTGCCAACCCTCCATGTGTCTAGTTTCAAAAGGAGGCCCATTTTGGTAGTTGGTTCCCACCTTTTTGTATGGAAAATGAGCATATCTTTTGACTCAGTGCTCAAAATCTGACAAATTTGGCACCGTTGGAAATATCTTGGCCTCGTCTATGCCATGGAGATCTAAAAATTTAATTTTGGAGAGGTTAGGTGGGAAAAAATGAAGAAACATCTTCATGCCATTAATACAGGATATATTTGCCCCCAACAACCAGATCAAATTTGATCTGATCCACCATTCCTCCTCCTTTGAGGCACTAAACAAGTAATTGATGCAGACATGACATATTTGGGGTGGATTTGCAGGAGGCATTAACGATGGTGGTTGAGCTTCAAATTAGTTTTTATCACTTCTCTCTCTCCTTCTTCCTCCGGGAAATTTGAATCTATAAAGGAGGGTCGAGGTGCATTGTAAAGGGTTGGATAGTCTTGATCCTTACACATGTTTCCAAGACTCCATATTTTTGTATTTTGAGTTGTAGACCTCCATGTTTGGCTCTTTCATGTGGATATCAACCTCCTTATCATTGAATAGATTCTACAAATTTTTGGAAGTAATAGAAGCATCGTTTTGTGACTATTCTTTTTCCTAACGTGTTTTCATTCCTTCTTCTTGCTTCTTCTCTTGAATTTTGCATTTTTGTGCTATTTCAAGTCCCCTGCAATTTCATACTTGATTGTGTTCCATGATAACGATCTGGTGAATGCGTATTTCACTGTGCTACTCATGAATAGCCACCTTTCACGCATTCCCTATCATTCTCTCTTAGACCTGTCCACCCCTCTTTTCTTGTGTTATCACCTTTTAGTGTAGTTTACTTCATGTTATCCTTCTTTCCTTGGCCCCTTGACATTCTTAGCTTAGTTTCCTCTTTCAGCACTAGGAGTAGTAGTAGAAGTAGATAGAGGAACCAGCCTTCTCTCGGAGATCCATCCCAAGCTCGCAAGGTCCCACAACTTGGGGATAGTTCCATTATGGTCTCAAAACCTCAGCCCTTTTGAGATTTGAGACGTGGGTGCACGTTTGAGCAACCAACAGTTCCCAACCTTTTACTTCCTCCCATTGGCTATTTATAGCTCAACATAGTCTTCCCCGATGCCATAAAATTCCCCATCTCTCTATAAGCATCATTAGAGTCAAAAATGTTTTCCAACATTATTAGTCCTTATGGAAGCTTGTTCATTTTGAGCTGGATGACTTGATCTTTGTATGCTTCTTCAATTTTAGGTTAGATTTGATCCAAAACTCTTTAGATTGATTTAATAAGATAAATATATATTGGTCACTTTCGAAGACTTTCCAATGATCCACATTATCGGTATGGCAGATGATCAACTTCACTATCTTTTTTTGTCATCGGCCCTGTGTTAGGTCGAAATGTGATCCAATCTAGGCCATTCTATCTACTTCATTATTTTTGTTCTGAGGGATCACGTTAATGTTAAAGGCATCAAAGTACTCAATAAGATTCCATAACTGTGACAATATGCCATCCTCCTTGGATTTTTTTGTACAATATTACTTCTAACTTGTGTCACTATTAATTCAAAGTCTCTAAAGACTCTCCGTTTCTATACTCTCTCTTTTCACGTAAATTTTAAACCATGCACTAAAACTTCATACTCTGCCTCATTTCTAGTGCAAGTGAAGTGGAAGTTAAATGCCTTGAGTATCTTCCTTTTATTTGGTGAAGATTGTAGACACCAAATTCGTGTCTTACGACCCCTTGTGACCCGCATCCCATTTCGCAACCTAACCTCATTACCTAAACCTTACACAATTATTTATTAATTACCTTGTAATTGATAAATCCCCATCACCTCACCTGCCACCTCATTTTGCCACCTCATCATGACCTAGCCCTAATCCTAAACTAACCTAATTAAAACCTAAAACTTGGTCTACACCTACACCCATAACTAATGACCCCTTTCTCGCACCCAAAACCGACCTTCTAGTCACTTGACCAAGCCCGCAGCTGATCTCTCGGGAGAAAAGCAGGGAAGGTGGGCTATTTTACTAAAAATAGCCTACTTTTTCCTTACCGATGCCGGTTCCTACTCGACCACCGTCGGTTACGCAACCGCCATCGGTTCCCTGTAAATGGGCTCCCCAAACCAAAACAACGGACCGAAATTTCATTTTGGGATCAAAGGAAAGGATTTTTGAATCAACAGAGATCATTGGGAGCGAGGAACAGAGTCCAGATCTTCACTTGACCGAGCAGAGACGAGTGAAGAAACCGAAAGTTTACAAAGAATGGAGATCACCTTGCATCTTTGTCAAAATCAGTAAGTCACATCTTGCATGTCCTCTGTTATAACATTTCTTATGCTCTTTAAATCACAGTCCTCCCAAATCCGTCTCTGAATCCACTACCCAATGTGCCATTACATCTAACCTGTCATTCTTTTACCTCTCATCATCTCATTTCCTAATATCATCCATAAACCAAACTTTACAAACACCATAGCTACCAAGAAGATCCTAGAACCCACTAGTATCGGTTATCGATCGGCATCGGTTATCGATGGCAAGCATCGGTTCCTCTACGATCAAAACGAGAAAACCAGCCTTTCCCTACCCGGTTCAACGAAACAACTTAATTGATATTTTACAGTCTTTGTGTTAATTCATATTAGCAGGGAAACTGACCACCTTCGAAAGGAAGTTTTATATTTCCTGGGCCCAAGGCAGTTTCCTCATTTATTGTCTAATCAAAATCTTGTGGTCTTGTGTTCTTATTTGCAGGTAGTCCTTCCAAGACAAAAAGGAGTTCTTCGCAGTCAGCCTGATCTTTCTCTACGGTACGCGCACACCATCTCGACATTCTACAGGTATTCCTCCTAGTCCCTAACCTTATCTGTTTCTAAAAGGAACGAAACATTTGAGTGAAACATTTTGGCACGCCCGGTGGGACCCATCTTGGGTTTCTGTATCTCTTGCTTATTTTCATTTTAGGAAGCATACTTGCTGTTGCTGCTTTTGTTATATATTTCGTAAAGAATTTGTCTTGCTTTCCTAGTTTCGCATTAGTGAAAGTCATCTCTCTTGCTTCATCAAACATAATTTTCGATTTGGGTTTAAAACACGTGCATTGCATTCCTGCTTGTTGTTTTTCAATTCTAGTGAACGTAGATTAAGTAACAGGTCGTACACGTGGGGGTGATATCCACGGTATTGACAGGAAATTAATCTTACTTTCACTGCACAACACATACCAAATCACTTCACAATTAACACAACAGCTCAAACATCCCCCTTTTTCCGCGGTATTCCTCCGCCCGATTGAGGTAACCTTATAAGCCAAAACAACTTGACATTTCCCCTAAGTCTTTTGTTTAGGATTCTGACATCATTCTACGTCTAAAGGCATAAGCCCACAATAATTAAAATTAACCCTAGGGTTAATCTCTGGATTTGCGTGTGCATCTTGCTGGTTCTGTTTTCTTTCTCATTCTCTGTCTTCTGTGATCAATAACTGGACAAGTATACTAAACGTTGTTAAAAATCAAATTAGCAGCCTTTTTTTTAATATCTTGTTAGCCCAGACTTATTACACCGACGCATCGGTTACGGCCAAGCGTCGGCTATAGTATAACCAACATCGGTTACTTAGACCGATATCGATTCTTGTCTTTTCAATTCCTGACAAACCAACAACCTACCAATTTTACCAGTCTGAGTTTGTTTCTGTTCCTGACAGATTGAAACCCTACGGTGAACTCCAGTCCATGGTTGTTATCACTCGAAAGCAAGCCGCCGCCATGGTTTCACATGCTTGCTTTGTTTCTTTTCCTGAATCACCCCCTTCACATTCTGTGGGGAATCCTACGGATACCAGCGAGGTTCCTAAAATTCCTGTGGGAGATAAGGACTTTACCAAGTTTCTGGATGCTAATTCCAGTGCTGTACAATACTATTTATCTCATACCCCTGACCGTACGCCTGATGGTCAGCTCCTTGTGGGTATGCCTATTAGTATAGCTGCTCATTTAGCTCCCACTCCGCCTGATAATACCACCTTGCTTCCTGCATCTCTAGCCCCATCTCCCAATCCGACAGCGGCTTGAGAGGTTCATACGACCCGATTAGCTTTCCTTTGGTTAATCTTGGATGCCACATATCACTACCACCAATGCCCCTACCTCATCTCTCTTGCAGACTGCTCCGTTCATGACTTGCTCTCTGCCACCTATCCACACGAGCTTTCCTTCTCAAGCTCCGCCTACCTTTTCATTCCCATACACATATCCAGTAACCTCAACATCCTATATGGGACATCCCTATTCGGTCGCCTCAACATATTCATCCTCCACACCTTATCAATACTTAACCCCACCGGTGTCTAACGGTGGTCCTTGGTCCAATTTGCTTCCGTTTACCACAACCACACCATCATCTCATCCAACTACTGATCTAATTAAACAAATGATGGACAAAATGCAAAACCTGGAGGCTTCTGTTTCAGGAAGTCGTAGCGCCTTGACATACGAGCAAGTTTGTCGGGAGCCCATTCACCCGTCTGTCCCCCTTCATTCATATCCTCCTCAATGGGAGTTACCAAAATTTACCCGTTTTAACAGTAAAGAGGATCCTCAACAACACTTGCGATCATTTAGACATGCTTGTTATTTGATTGCTCATGATGATGCCTTGTTACTCCGCACCTTTCCCATGTCCTTATCAGGACCTGCCTTGGAGTGGTATAGTGCTTTAACCCAGCACTCAATCTTCTCTTTTAACCAACTAGCCCAATCTTTCTTGGATCATTTCTCCATTAACATTGCTAAGAAAGTATCCATCACCGACCTTTATGCCATTCGACAATTCGAAGACGAATCTATCGCAGATTTCGTCGGACGATGGCGCGGCCTTATCAACCAACTTACATATGCCTTGCCTCAGACTGAACTTATCGAACTGTTTACGCGGGCCTGCGCTAAGCACATCTCCCCTACCCTTCAAATTCAAACTTTCCGTACATTCGACGAGGCCTTTACCATGGCTCGGAAACTAGAAATTCGAGCCTTAGAGGAAGAGAAATTGCGGTTGCGTAACAAAAACTCCACTTTCCGAACTTCAGATTCCACCAACAAACCTAACACCACCAATCCTCACCCATCGACCGCTTCGAAATCAAAAGGGGCCGTGCACGCGGTGATGGTCAAATCCCAACCACCGTCTAATACCCCGCCAAAAACCACTTATAAGTATAAAGCGGAACCCATCAACTACACTCCCTTGGGAGAGACATATGGTGTGATATTGGAAAAATTGCTCAAAGCAGGAGCCATCACCTTACCTCCTGTTAAACCTCATTCCGGGTTTGATTCCACTCGCGCCATACCTTCCTGGTACAAAGAAAATGACTTTTGTAACTTCCACCGCGTGAAGGGACACAGTCATGAGAAACTGCAAGATGTTGAAAAACATAGTGCAGGAAATGGTTGATGCGGGGGATATAGCCCTCGATAATCCTAATGCCCCTGCCAACCGAAATTTGAAAATCTTCAACAAGCCATTCCCGAATCACTCTCCCAACAGTAACACAAACCAGGATATCTTAGCCGAGGAGAGTGTTCATGAGATCCATGCAGTCTTCGATACCCAGCCAAAAGCCTCTATCGAGAAAATTTTGAATCAAGCCTCTTCACTAACACGGGAGCCCGAACCTCCTTTACCACCATCAAGCCAAAGCGAAATCATTCCTTTACCTATAAAGGAGTTAACTGCCCAGACTTCTCTTCCCATCAATGAGTCTTCTTATACCACATCCCTACAAGACTGCGAACGAATGTTATCTAATTTATCTATTTCCCAGACGTCTCCCTCTACCGCTCTTGCTGCACAAGAGGAGGGTACGCCACTCCTTTTGACATCCTTAGACGAGAAATCTCTTGCACCGACATCACCAAATTCTTTAACCATGACAGACCCTCTCAAACATGCCCTCCTGCCTATTAGTCCTTCATCGCCTAAATCTTTTCAACAACCGGTCGACCTTTTAATATCTATTGATACAGTACCTCATCTACCCCCTGTATCACGCCCACAGTGGACTGGAATCACAACCTACCTCTCTTCCGTACCAAATTTACAATTCAAACCTGAAGACTGTCATTCTCCAGAAGATAGACGAATCCTATGGGAACGTTTGAGTACGCCATATTCTACTCAAATGCAAATGACCGATTCTGAGGCCTCCACCATATACCCGAAGTGCTTACAGAAGCTTAAAATGCCCATGTTCTCACCTTCACCCCCCTCACCTCTACCAAATGCCCCATCCACTTCTATTAACTTAGCCAAATCTTCCCCTACGCTTGGGACCTTGCCCATACCCAGTCTAACACACCCACCTAAGCGGATTGATTTATCCAAAAATAAATCTGCCCCGCCACCTAGGAGACAAACTCAATCCGTGCCTCTCTCACAATCAAAACCCTCATCGTCACACCCACCTTCCATATTGGGACCTCATCCCTCCACCTTACATCAATATATCATACCTCCTGCGTTTTCTTCAAAACGACTTACACCTTCTGCACCTATACAGAGATCCCAGGGTATAGCAACACCGTCACTCCGCGTATCCTGTCCACCTATCAACCCTAAACAAATTCCATCATCAAAAGATTTGTTTTCGGTCACTCCTATTTCCCCGTGGTTGTTTTCTGATACCACATCATCTGCGGCCTCATCATCCAACATAGCTTCTGCGCCAAAGAAACCACGTTTAGTGAAAACCACGTGTCAACACCCCTCGGCTAAACCACCACCCGTACGAACCAACCACGCCCAAACATTACCAAAACCTATACGAACCAACCACGCCCAAACATTACCAAAACCCGCACAACCAATACCCTCATCCTCCTCCGATTTTGACCCACTCAAAGGATCTTACGCCAAAATTCTTGCTATGTTGGTGGAGAATGCGACCATTTCCCTACCCCCACTTAGACCTTATGACCCGTCTAAACCTCGACCGATAAGTTATGATGAGTCTAAAATCTGCGCCTATCACCGCACACCAGGACATGATGTGGAGGGATGCAAAGCTTTAAAAACCATCCTTCGTCAGTCACCTCTCCCAGATAGAAAGGTTAAGAAAGACAACTTACGAAGGGAGAGACCTTTAGCTTCAATTCCCTCTCCTCTACCATCTGTCCCCGCCTCACCAAGATCTATCATTATTACAACCCCACCTCTTGAAAACCATGATTTATCCCAACCATCTTCCTCATTTCAGGTCTACGAGATTAATATGATTAGTGTCGCTACTCGAGGGCAGAAAAACAATGGGAAAGCAAAAGAAAACACACCTGCTGCATCTCTTTCTCCGTCAAACATCCCGATTGCACCACCACCTAAAGTAGTTATTCGTGGACCCGCTTACCCCGTCTCTAATGGAGCTGCCCATCGAGCCATGATCAAACAGCTTCACCAATCACCCGTAAAAATGACACTGTATGATCTCATTCAGACTTCTGAATCTCATCGACAAGCTCTCGTTGAGATCCTTCAAGGGATAGAGGTTTTACCTAATGAAACCCTGCCTGTTGCCTCCATTCTAACACCCAATCACATTGCTTCTCTCACCAAACAACCCCTTTGCCCCAACCACTTTCGGGCTCATGCAATGAATTTCTTTGTCGATTTCTCCGAAGATGAAATTATCGACTTTGGTACCGAAGATCCTGACCCGGCCCTTTTCATCTCAGCTTACGTCCGGGATATCCGGGTACGTCGTGTTATGATTGACGGGGGCGCCAGCCTAAACATCATCTCTTCAAAAGCTTTTCAACAAATGAATATCCCTTCTAGCTACATGTGTGCCAACCCCATCATGTTGCGGTCATTCAATGACGCTATTACCTCTACCTTAGGCACCGTGATCCTCAACATTCGGGTAGGACCACGTACTTTACCCGAACTCTTCTATGTCCTTGAGGAGAGTTCGATATAATATATTCTTTGGGTCGTCCTTGGATCCGGGCCATGGGATGCGTTCCCTCAACATTACATAGATGCATAAAATTTAAGTATGAGGGAAGTCCTACACCGTAAAAAGCTGATCCTCCCCCTTTAAAACCTGTGATATGTTATACCGCCCTAACGATGTGCTTATACCAATCAAGACACCCATACATTCAACCCAACCATCCTCTTCAAATGTACCTCAACCATCCACCTCAACCGCGCCTACGCCTTGGTGATGAAACCACCGTTGCAAAACCACTTCCCTTCCCGCACTAACATCCCAACCTCCGACCCCTTAGTAGATGTTTTTCAACGCCTTACGCTGGGGGAGTACCGCCTATATAACGTTAGTTCTTTCCCTACCCCGCAGGAGTACGGACAATTACATGCACATCCCACCTACGACCATCGCGTGGGGGAGGTAATCTCTTACGGACCACCCCATTGCCGCACCAACCTAACGTATGGGGGTGTTGACGCATCCTCCATTACCCCTGAACCTCCTCTTGGTGTGGTCCCCTTCCAATCCGATTTTCAATATTTGACAAATCATCGTTTCGCCCTCACCTTCTTGACTCATTTGTGCTTGGAAAGGCTTTGGTTTTGGTCTTTTCTGAACAAGGCTGACATACACTCATTCCCGTGACTACCCTTGAACATAATGATCGCGGTGGTCTCGGTTTTCTGAAAACCTACACGGGAGACACCTCGTGTCATTTGTGATACGGAAGAAGACGACGTCACCCCTACCAAACCATCATCACCCACTTTGCCATCATCACCCACAGAATCTATAGACCCTGAATCTATCCCTCCTAACTTTTTTTTTCATAAATGCCATCTTCATAGGTCCTCTCACTTATCAACGCGATAATGAGGACCCATCTTCTTTGCCCCTTCTGTATCCAGACATGATCGAAGAGGATTCGCCTTTGATTAATGTTGTTGAGTGTCAGGATGACGAATCCATCCTCACTTACCTTGGCGCGGATGATTCTTATATTCAACGAGCCTTACCATCTGAAACCCAAACCATGCTGAACGAATCTACTATAGAAATCAACATCCACACGGAGGAGGATCCTCACATAGTGAAGATCGGACAATCCCTTAACACATCAGAACAAGCCGCCTTTACTACCTTTCTCCGTACCCGCAACCAAGCTTTCGCTTGGTCCTACGCTGACATGCCAGGAATTGATCCTACCATTGCCGTCCATAACATCACCCTAAACCTCGATTCCAAACCAGTCAAACAAAAACTGAGAAAAATGCATCCACGCATTGCCCTCTTGGTCAAAGAAGAGCTTCAACGACTTCTCTCTGTTTCCTTCATCTTGCCTATTGACTATCCTCAATGGATTTCTAACATCGTACCTGTCACTAAAGCGACGGGGGGACTTCGGATATGCACGGATTTCGGGATCTTAACCTCGCTTGCCCTAAGGATGACTTTCCCCTCCCAAGTATTGATCAACTTGTTGATCTCACTGCGGGCCATGAAATGCTTTCTCTCATGGATGGCTTTTCAGGATACAATCAAATTTTGGTCGCACCCGCCGATCAACATAAGACCGCTTTCATAACTCCTTGGGGAACCTTCTGTTACCGTGTAATGCCATTTGGCCTTAAGAATGCTGGTGCAACCTATCAGCGGGCTATGACCTACATTTTTCATGACATTATGCACACTATCCTTGAAGATTACGTCGACGATCTTCTTGGCAAGTCTAAACATCGCAGTGAACATCTCGATGTTTTAACCATTATTTTCGATCGCTGTTGCTTGATATATTTCGTCTTGTCTTCAACCAAAGAAATGTGTCTTTGGTGTCCTTTCGGGGAAACTTCTTGGTTTTATCGTCTCTTTGCGTGGCATTGAGGTCGATCCATCTAAAGTAAAAGCTATCCTAGAAATGCCTCCACCCAAAAACCTCAAACAATTGCGTAGTTTGCAGGGTAAACTTCAATCCATCCGGCGTTTCATCTCCCAACTCTCGGATCGATGTCACCCTTTTCATCACCTTCTTAAAAAGGACGTTGCCTTTCAATGGAGTGAGGAGTGTCACCAAGCCTTCGAAGCTCTCAAAACTTATCTCTTGCAGCCACCCGTGCTTATCCCACCCCAGGACGACCGCCCTTTCTACCTTTATCTTTCCGCCACTGACCATGCTATAGGAGCTATGCTTGCACATCGGGACTCGGCGCGTCGAGAACAGGCCGTTTATTATATAAGTCGTACCCTCGTGGATTACGAGACTAGGTATACACATGTAGAAAAATTGTGCCTAGCCCTATCATTCGTAGCTACCAAACTCCGACATTACCTCCTGAATCACAAAACTTTTGTCATCACCAACACGGACCCCATTCATTATATGTACGCCAAACCACATCTAAACCAACGCATCGCTCGATGGCTCATGCTCCTCGCCGACCTCGACCTTGAGTTTATACAACAGAAGTCAATCAAAGGACAAACTCTTGCAGACCAACTTGAGGAGGCCCCTTTACAGGGAACAATTTACCAATTTTACATTCCCCGACGAACTCATCGCCACTCTTTCACTCGGGAAGAGTCGTATCAAATGACCCTCTTCTTCGATGGATCTAAATGCCAGCGCGGTGGAGGAGCCGGCATTGTTCTCATCCCTCTTGGCTGAACCTATGCCTCTTTCATTCCGGCTTGATTTCCCCTGCACTAATAATACAGCGGAATACGAGGCCCTTGTTCTGGGTCTCCAAGTTGCGATACACTTAGGTATCAAATCTATCAATATCTTTGGTGACTCTCAATTGGTAGTCAATCAAGTTATGGGCATCTACCAATGTAAAAATGAGGAACTTCAGAAGTACAAACACTACGTGGATTCACTTCTGGCCTTATTTACTCACTATTCTATCCAAACCATTCCCCGCTCTACTAATAAATTTGCGGATACTATGGCTTGCTTAGCCTCGCAAATTCCAGCTTCATCAACTGACTCTGAATTATTCGTCGTGGTCCAACAACTCTTTGCCCCATCCTATTCAGCCCCGGTTGTTTGTACGATAAATACTGTGTCTGCTAACTCGCCGGATACTTGGTATCACCAATTCCATGACTACCTTACAACCTCTGTTCTCCCTTCTGACCTTACTAGTACTGGTAAACGTGCTTTTCTTAAAAGCATTTCTCGTTATGTTGTCATGGGGGGACTCCTCTATAAACGTGGCTTTGATGGCATCCTCCTTCGCTGTCTAACCGGCGCGGAGGTTACCTATACCATCCAACAAGTCCATGATGGGATTTGTGGTGGACATTTTAGTGGCCTTGCCGTGGCTAAACGAATCCTTCACCTAGGTTATTATTGGCCTACTCTCAATAACGACTGCTATGAATATGTTAAGCGTTGTGTTATGTGTCAACAACATGCCAACCTTCAACATACTCCTAGCCATCCACTTTGCAGTCGCATGAGATCTTTGGCCTTTCTCACAATGGGGTTTAGACCTTATTGGTGAGATTCACCCGACCTCTTCACAACGTCACCGTTGGATAATCACAGCAACTGAATATTACACAAAATGGGTGGAGGCCATTCCACTCATTTCAATCAAAAAAGAAAAAATGTCAAATTCATTAACCATCACATTATCATCGTCGTTTTGGTATTCCTCATCGCCTAATAACGAGATAATGGTAAATCTTTAAAAACAAGTTGTTCAAGACCTTTGCGACAACTTTGGTATCAAACTTAGTTTCTCATCGCCTTACTATCTTTAGGCCAATGGTCAGGCTGAATCTTCTAATAAAACCCTAACCAAAATCCTCATGAAAGTTGTCAATGAATCCGGAAGAAATTGGCACGATCACATTCCCTTTGCCCTTTGGGCTTATCGTACTAGCATTCGTACCTCTACTAACGCTACACCTTTTTCTTTGGTATATGGTACCGAGGCCGTCTTGCCTCTCGAAATACAAATACCCTCCCTCAGAATATCCCTTCAGGATATTCTCACCAACGATGATTTCCGCCAAGAACGGTTAGCCCAATTGGAGCTTCTTGACGAACGTCGTCTTACAGCTCTTGATCACCTCCAAATCTATCAAAAACGCATCAAGCGTGCTTATGATAAGTGACTTCATGAGCGTATCTTTAAGGTTGGTGATCTTGTCCTCAAAGAGAATCAACATGTCACCAAACTAGAAAAGAGCAAACGTGGAAAATTTGCTCCCAATTGGATTGGGCCTTATATAATCACTCACACCTATGGATCAGGCACTTATCGTTTAGCTTCGCTTAACGGTAAAAGTGGAGCTGAACCCATAATGCCTTGCATCTTGACCATTCTCTTTGTTGAATCTAGTGTTATATCACTTCTTATCTACCTACTCTTGCTGCTCGTCCCTTGAGCTCATTTACCGCTACATACACTTTGTTTTCTATATCTCAAAATAAAATCAAAATCACTCCTCACCTCCCTTGATGATGCCTTAACCTTTTAGTCTAGTCCATGACTTCAAAGTATTAAAATAAGCCGTATTCTTATGGGATTTTCTTGAGTCAAACTTCCTACTAAACTAGATGCTTCATGCCAAAAGAACATCTAGTCATCTAAATTAAATATATTGCTCCTTGAAGGGCAGCTATATGCCGAACTATTGCTTTGCTACTATAAATAGAAATTTGCTCCCAGAAGGACAGCTATGCACTAAAATCATATCTGCTGCTTATAAATATTTGCTCCCCGAAGGACATTTATACTATGCAGTCATCCTTTTCTCGTGACTTCTCGCATTGATCGGCTTTGTAAAGACCTCAAGAATAGTACAATCAATATCCCTTGTAGACTTCCGCATCGATCGATCTATATTCGGTCAAATAAAAGCCTCATTCAAAAGAACTTTTTGGGTCATGGACTTGTCTATTTAGGGTAGGTTCTCTTTCGTCGAACACTCACTTTGTAACAAGTTCTGCATTACCTCGGCTATATTATCCACCTCACCTCACCGTTTGTTTTCAACTCAAGGGACGTAACGTACACCCGATATATTGTGATCATACAACTCTTTTCACCTATTGAATTTCAAATGCATGCACGGTACCTAGGGCTTCAAGCTCGTTCTACGTTGTGTGGTTTGTTTAGCTCTTTTCACCTACGGAGCACTCTTTCCGCTTTGCCTCGCATCTAGGATTGTGTGTTGATCTTAATCAGGACACGCTTCCCTACTACTTGGGTATGCTAACTTTTGCTTCACCTATACCTACACCAACAACATTATCCTACCAACACCAACAACATTATCCTACCAACACCAACAACATTACCCTACCAACATCAAATTTTTACCAAACGACAAATTGCCTAACCACAACCAAATTGCCTAAATTCACCTCTCCCTGGTCCTAAGGGAGAACTACATCGGTCTGAGGCCCCTCCTTGCTTTGTGCAATGGGCTATGTAGGCAGCACTTCGGAGACATGGGGTCTCCCAAGGTTAGCTCGACCATCCCCTACCAGAACTTATCATGTGTGGTAAATATAAATATTTTTGTGTATTTCTATTTAATCACATTCCTCTTTATCCTTTTTCAAAACACCAAAAATCACAACGCAAACATTCTTATTATTATAACTCAAATCAACATACATATCTTGTTTTATTTAGATGTTAAACCAATACATCTTCTCTATCATCGACACGCAGGTCGGTACTCTTATTTATTCTTATACCTTGCTAGCATTTATTTAGACGCTCACGCCTCATTCCGACCCAGGTGATGATCATGATCGTCAAAGCCTCTCACCGGGCCTCTCTGTCCTCAAAGGTACCACGGCTATTGGTACCGCCCACTGATCCGCCAATCTCTCCTGTAACATATGAATGTGCCCTCTCGCATGGAGGAATCCAGCCTCTAGTCTCGCTGCTCGTGACTCCGCAACCGCTAACAATCCTCTTGTCTCATTCACCTGCGTTTGGAGCTGCTGAACCAAACGCTGCAGCCGATCCCTCTCTGCTGTAATCACAGCTATGTCAGGGCGATCGCGTACACCTTGCAGCTCTGCTACCCACCATAACCTATAGGCCTCTGTCATTCCGGCATCCATTACACTGCGATCGGCTGCTATCTCCTCGGGCCCTTCTGGAGGTGTTGGCCGGGGAGGTGAGAATGCTGCCTCGGCATCGATCCTCATATATGGTCTATAAGCCTGGGGTATATCCTGCACAAATCCAAATTGTCGCCGCACGCGATCTAGAGGAATCCTCTCATACTCACCTGGCCTGTGCCCTGCGATCCACCTCAATCGCTCTACACCCCTCAACTCCTCAGCTATATTCTCTGTTACCATATAGTTCCCGTAAGGCCGCCAACAGATATCAGCAATCATCACCCTCTCCCATACCTGCCTGTAATACTCAATGTTACCCGTCACGGCCTGGGATCTTGCCTCTTGTTCTGTTTGGACCCATCGTCTAAATCCCAACCTCTGTACTCCGGTTTCTCCTGACTGGATGGATCGGCCTACTGGTCGCACACAAACAATGTGCTCATAGGCCCAACAGTGTAATAAGTATGAGCAATCCAGTGTCGTCCTGTGATTTCACCTGCAAGCCCATAAACCCCTGTATAACTCCGCCAAATATGCAGGTGCCCATGCAAAAGTCACGTTCCTTTCTATCATCTCCCAGATAACACACATCAATGCCTTTGGAAATCTTCCCCCTTCTACGCCCTGGTAATGCATAATACCCTACCGATATCATTAATATCACTGCTAACCTTGTCTCCTCAGGGTGTGCTGCATACATTACCCCATACGTAAATGATAAACCTCGCTGTGTCAAATCTCGTGCGTATGGACCAAAATCTTTGTTGTTATCGCTCCCGTGCCACGCTAGGTAGTGCCTGATATACTGGTTCTCCTGTAATAGGGAGTCTCAAAATACGGAACACATCTTCCAATGTTAATGTCATCTCCCCTGTTGGCAGATAAAAGGTATTTGTCTCGGGATTCCATCTTTGATCAAGCGCCTTTGTAACATAGCATGGTTACGTGCGATTCGTGAATAATAGCAGATTCCACTTAACCCCAAATGATTTATCAGTGTCCATTCAGCCGGCGTTACATCCGCTCGGATTCGTGACAACAAAGCTGGTACACTATCATTCATCCTCAACCCTGCCTCTGCCTGCATACATCCAAATAACAAACAACCATTCAATTCCTCAAATCCCCGGGTTTTTTCTCAAATTCTGGAAATTCCTACAGCAACCGGTATCATTTATAGCTAACCGGTACCGGTTGAGTAACCGATACCGGTTATCCCTAACCGATATCGGTCACTGTTACTTTCATACACCTTGCCTAAACAACCACCTACGACAATAAATTGCTCGTTTATTCCTCTCTGTATACACAGACATACCCGAAACCCTTGATTACCTACCACGTAACACTCACCTCATTTATAACCCTTGTTATCATCTTTTCTTTCTCATATCTACCCACATACTCTCCCCCATCTTATTCACAAAACATGCAGAAATCAAATCACAACCAAAACATTTACCTCTGGAGTTGCAGCAGCTTGAGGTGGCCCTTGTCTTCCCTCTCGTCCCTGCCTGCTGGATGCTTCTCCTCGTTCTGCCATGATCACCACCCTCTTCAAATTCACCTTTCTGCCTTCTGAATCTCAGAACACATTCACTTTCCCTGTCTCTTTTCTCCTTATCACTCAAATTTCTCATGCAATTACCTGTCTCAGTCGTCAAAAAGCGTCACGTTCACGTATTTAACTTCTTGCATGGCTCTCAAAATTAGAACTTAAGTTGCCACCCTAGCTTTTTTATTTTTAGAAAAGCTCATACCTAAATAACCGGTATCGGTTATGTAACCGATATCGGTCTACTATCTACCGACGTCGGTTACCTAACCGATATCGGTTATAGACCTATCTTTTTACAACATGGTTCTTTTCTTCATTTTTACCTAATTTTTGTCGCGCCCGCCTCTTTTCCTGCATCACAACACCATTATCCATATTTGTCCATCCACCACACATATCATTACAAGTTCATTAACATCATCTATTTTACAAAAACAAACAAACCATCAACTAAGGATATCAACAAACTATCAATCTATACATCATTTGGATCCAACTCATCAGATACATATATAACAATGTCACAAAACCAGCCCAAAACATGCAACATTTCCTCATATAACATGTCATCCATATATACGTGCAAAAACAAAAACATCAACATCATCCATATATCAACATGTCCACTAAACTCATCCTACATTCTATATCACAAACCATCGACAAAATACTTAAACACATTTTTGAACACTGCATGTGGATCAAAACATCATCTCTATATATATATACACAAATTTTCAAATATACAATGTGCCCTGCATCGGGGCCTCTGTGATCTCATCATACAACTAAGCCGGCACGCAGACCGCAATAACTATCCAAAATCTCGACTCAGCTCGCAGGCCGGTCCCTCATATCAAAAATATACTCGGCTCGCAGGCCGGTATCAAATATACAACCCATACTCGACTCGCAGGCTAGGTATATAATGAATAAATGAATCCATACATGAATAAATGACGGCACGAGCCTCTATCAACACAACCGGTTCCCATCACCGTTTGCCCATGTCCCTTACTCATTAAAACTATGTGGGATCCCTCGGCCTCCCCACCCCCACCTCAGCACCTCTCCCTGCTGGTCCTGCGGTGCCTCTCGCCTCCTACCTGTAACGAGACACGCCTGTCGTGGTGTGCATGGGTGGTGGCACCTCCTGCGATCTCGACTACGTGAGGTCTCCGCTCGGTGTGCCGCATATGGCTCATTACGATACTCGGCTCGGTACTATCAAGAATATCCCCGATAATACCGGGCCCGCAAACAACTCACTCCTCCGGCAAAATAGCTCCACCTCACTCAATAAACCTCCAATCTCAACTCTCCACGTCGACATAGTCAATTTGGTTTTCAAAATAACAAAGTGATAATGACAAGCCGTATTTTTCTTTTTATAGGTTTTTCCGCCCATAACCGATATCGGTTTCATTTTTCCCTAATGAACCGGTATCGGTCCCTTAACCGATATCGGTTATGTAGAATCGACATCGGTTTTTCTGCCAACTTTCCCCCAATATTTTTTTCCCCTATTTACCATTTGCCCCTTTTTACCCACATATCGCCTATATCCACCTTTGCTGAACACCATTTGTTTACCCATTTGGCCCGACCCAAGGCCTCGCCCTACCCATTTGGCCCGACCCAAGGCCTCGCCCTACCCATTTGGCCCGACCCAAGGCCTCGCCCTACCCATTTGGCCCGACCCAAGGCCTCGCCTATTTGGCCCGACCCAAGGCCTCAACCTACCTATTTGGCCCGACCCAAGGCCTCAACCTACCTATTCGGCCCGACCCAAGGCCTTAACCTACCCATTTGGCCCGACCCAAGGCCTCACCCTACCCATCCGACCCGACCCAAAGCCGCCACCCAACAACTTGGCCCGACCAAAGGCCTCACCCTACCCATCCGGCCCGACCCAAGGCCGCACCCCAACCATTTGGCCCGACCCAAGGCCGTACTACTTCCATACCTTACCCAACATCACCAACATACACTCTTATCCACCCATCCTGTAGTTTTTTTGTCCAATCGAGCTCCCCTGTTCGTGTTTTAGCATGATTAGGGTCCTTGACTTGATCTGTCGACCAACTTTGCCTAGACCTAGACCGTGACGTTTATCTCAACCAAACCAACCATTTGGTACTGCCGAACATGCCTAAACGTTCCTGTACCTTACCTGTTATATACCCTGGAGCTACTTCCTATGCCTTGGATACCAGGATTATATCACCCTTGTTTGGATAAACTATCGACCTTTGCCTATACATTGCTGGTTTGCTCGTCAAATCATGTACCCTAGTCGTACTATTGCATTTCAACATGTGTCTACTTCCTTGGACCTACCCCACCACCTTACCATCCTCTCTACAACATGTACCCTTTATCAACCCTATCCCTGATTTCCCGTTCACTCAATCTGTGATAGATTTGAGGGGGATTACCTATATCCTTAACATGAGAAACCACTTCATATTATTGTCCAGCATGACTTTACTGAGAACAAGCTACACGACAATAAGGGGCTAATGTAGACACCAAATTCGTGTCTTACGACCCCTTGTGACCCGCATCCCATTTCGCAACCTAACCTCATTACCTAAACCTTACACAATTATTTATTAATTACCTTGTAATTGATAAATCCCCATCACCTCACCTGCCACCTCATTTTGCCACCTCATCATGACCTAGCCCTAATCCTAAACTAACCTAATTAAAACCTAAAACTTGGTCTACACCTACACCCATAACTAATGACCCCTTTCTCGCACCCAAAACCGACCTTCTATTCACTTGACCAAGCCCGCAACTGATCTCTCGGGAGAAAAGTAGGGAAGGTGGGCTATTTTACTAAAAATAGCCTACTTTTTCCTTACCGATGCCGGTTCCTACTCGACCGCCGTCGGTTACGCAACCGCCATCGGTTCCCTATAAATGGGCTCCCCAAACCAAAACAACGGACCGAAATTTCATTTTGGGATCAGAGGAAAGGATTTTTGAATCAACAGAGATCATTGGGAGCGAGAAACAGAGTCCAGATCTTCACTTGACCGAGCAGAGACGAGTGAAGAAACCAGAAGTGTTTACAGCAAAGGAGATCACCTTGCATCTTTGTCAAAATCAGTAAGTCACATCTTGCATGTCCTCTGTTATAACATTTCTTATGCTCTTTGAATCACAGTCCTCCCAAATCCGTCTCTGAATCCACTACCCAACGTGCCATTGCATCTAACCGTCATTCTTTTACCTCTCATCATCTCATTTCCTAATATCATCCATAAACCAGCCTTACAAACACCATAGCTACCAAGAAGATCCTAGAACCCACCGGTATCGGTTATCAGTAACCGGCATCGGTTCCTCTGATCAAAACCAGAAAACTAGCCTTTCCCCTACCCAGTTCAATGAAACAACTTAATTGATATTTTACAGTCTTTGTGTTAATTCATATTAGCAGGGAAACTGACCACCTTCGAAAGGAAGTTTTATATTTCCTGGGCCCAAGGCAGTTTCCTCATTTATTGTCTAATCAAAATCTTGTGGTCTTGTGTTCTTATTTTGAGTAGTCCTTCCAAGACAAAAGGAGTTCTTCGCAGATCGGCCCGATCTTTCTCTACGGTACGCGCATACCATCTCGACATTCTACATGTATTCCTCCTAGTCCCTAACCTTATCTATTTCTAAAAGGAATGAAACATTCCGAGTGAAACAAAGATAGGAATATTTCTATTCTTGAGTCATTCCTTCTTCGACTCCATCAAAATGTAGAGTACACGTTAGGGAATCCTCTTTGATATTATTTTTATTTTTTCTATCTTACCTCATAATCTTTGGGATGTTGGGATTCTCATCAAAGATCACATAAGTACCTAACCCAGTGGAATAAAAATTTATGAAGGGATCTTTGGGTGATAGATCAATCAAATAGTCTTTGCTTCAATGATCATCATCATCCATATATGACTATTCCTCTCAAATTATCATGGCATGCGTGGCCTCAAAACCTGAGGCCACTTGATCCATAATATGTTCCTTGGTGAGGGGTTATGATAGCACCTTCATTTTGGATCCATACTTAGTCCACAAAATCATATGAGACCAATCAAGGGACATGTAGCCTCTAATTTTAGTCATGAAATCATGGGATAGACATAGTCTAAAGACTGGTGGAACATTGATTACCACTATATCCTATAGAATAATTATGTTTGGGTAGGAATAGAGTTGTAATGGGAGACCTCTAATAATACCAATGGTTTGAACTAATTTCCCATCTAATTACATCACTCCTTTCTTTAGGGTCTTATATTTAACTCCCAAGGCATCTGCAATTGATTTGGCCATTACCGTAGTGCTTTCTTTTGAGTTTATCATGGAGTTATGTAGTAATTTATTACCAATTATAATGGTCATGAAGAAGTGGCGGGGTGTTCTGGGCTTCGTTGTTCTTTGCTGTAACTTTTGTGCTTTGCTTCTGCCTTCTCTGCTCCTCTCTCTTATTCCAGCTTTTAGGCCTTCTTTTGTACACAAGGGTATAGTCCCTTTCAAAAAACTATTTACCAATATTAAAAAAAAGAAGTGGCGGGGTGTCGGTTTACGTACCTCTTCTTCTAGTTCATCAACACTTGACTTTGTTTAAGCTTAAGTCTTTTTGAGTTTCTCTTTCCCTACCTAGTCATAGTTAGGCCACTCTTTGGATTTCAACATTGCTTGCAGTAACTCCTTTTACTCGAATTCCAAAGATATCCCATAAGGATAAATTGGATGGTTCCTTTTAAGTTACTCAACTATATTCATTGGCGTGAATGGTTGCACTTTGGAGTTTTGCTGGTATTTCAACCTCTTTTCCATTAGATGGAAGGTCCCTTGATTCTGAGTGGTTGTCGAAGTCTTTTGTCTAGTTGTGGGTGGAGGGGAAGTGAATGTTGGAGATTATTTCCTTGCTCCACTCATTGTTGTAGGAACAACGATTACATCTTCCATCATTTTCCCCTTAGAGTGAGTGTTGTAATTTGAATATAATAGATTCTTAGAAGTGGATGCTTTATTTATGAATACAAATTCTTCTCCTTTGACCCAAGAGAAAAGTGCATGTTCAGGTGTAATCTCTACCTCTTGTTCTAGGGACATCCCTTGCATTTATGCAACTAAGGCCACATTTTGAATTCCTGGGATTGGTAAGGTCTAAAAGCATTGACCTCATAGCCTTCCCTCACTCTTTCCTCTACTTACCTTAAGATGTATATTCCCTTGGGGGAAATATCTTGGCATATGAGGGCTACTATAAGGGAAACTCCAAACATTGAGATATTCTACCAAATTATACTGTCCTAGAATCATCTCTCTCCCACTATTGTATGGGATGGTCTGGAGTAGTGTCGGTAATGGGAAAATTTGGTTAGGCAGTTGTTCAGTTGTGGTCTCAGGGAATTTTGATAATGTGGAGAATAAGTCGGTATACCTCCTTGATAGCTTTGATAATATTGTCTTGGGTATGCACTTTGATTCTTCTTAAGATTAACTATCTCATTAGAGAAGTTCCTAAGGATGTTTTTTACTTCATCTCCGAAGAAGAAGATGATGATGTTGCGGAAGGGGTGGTGACTCCTTGAGAGGATCGATACCTATATATGGAAAAAATATTTTGGGAATAGATTAAGGTCTACTCTTGAGGAAGGGGAGCTATCTCAGGAAAACCTATAAAAGTGAATTTTGGGGGAATTTTTCTATCATATATTAAGTTATTCTCATCCTGTACTATAATATCGTATGATTGTGGAAAAGAATATCCTCCTAACAACTGAATCAGAATGGAAATATATAAGTTTAGAGATTTTAGATAAAATACAATAACCATACCTATAGGTGGTCTAACTAGAACTGGAATCCTTTGACATGTCTTGTGGAATTCGGCATTGAAATCAATCACAAGCTCTTGTGGAGATTTCTTGATATTCAAATGTTTTTATAGGAGCATAGATATATCTCCCTTTTCAATCAATCTTCTAAAAATAGTTTTCCAAATTAATCCCAGGTACCGATAGATTTAGGAGTCAAAGACCTATACCATTCGAGAGCTTTTCCCTTAAAGGAGGCAGCTAGTAACCTTAAGGAAACATCATGTTGGGTGATATAATGTACCATGCATATCTCCACAATGTCTTGAAGATATTCCTCTAGGGGCTTGAATTCTTCACCACTGAATTTAGGTAGTTCCTTTAGCACATTTGTTGGGATGGGATTCTATGTTTCTGAAGGTACTGGAAAGATGAGAAGACTTCCCTAATTCCATGATAGAAACTATATCGGAGGAGGTATTTGATCCATTTGTGCTCTGGATAGATTCTTCCTAGGTCCTCTTACAATTGATACCAAGGGCGGTAACAAAAATCTAATATTTACTACATTCTGATATTTGGCAATTAGTTTTGGCTCGATTCGACTAGAATAAGAACTCATGCACTTATTAATCAAGCTTATTTTGTCCCATCGGGCATGTTAGGAAAACTGTTGATGATTATGTTTACAGTTGAACCATAAAATTTGTTGGAAATCTCGGGGATGTGGGACTTTATCCCGATAATAACCTCCAAGTTTTATAGAAGCTAAATCTTCTCTAATTTGGATTGAGTTAAGGGTTAGTGAGAAATAAAACAATATGTAAATCCTATCTAAGGTGCTATGCTAAATATTTACTTAAATGGCATAGAGATCACTATTGAAATAACTACTAGATTAGTTGAAGAGCATTGAGCATGATCAACTATTTCAAAGATATTTCAGACCATCAAAGGCTAGATGAAACTAAAACATAATCACGTGCATAATGAACAAATTTATGTAAAATATCTAAGGGCATGCAACATGATAGATATTTAAACATTTATCAAGAATTGAATAAAAAGAAAATAAGAAGAAACAAAGGACACAAAATATTGTAAAATTTTTGGTGCACAGAGAAAGAACTCTTATTTATAGAGAAAAACAATACATAAGGCTAGAATGGCATATATTATAGTATTTCCTTACAACAGAGCCTTACTAAGGCCAATGAACACAATGGACTGAACCTAAAATATTCTCCTCTGAAGCTCTGGAACTTGCTACTAGTCCTTTTTATTCTTGACATAATAACATTCTCTTATAGACCCCACATCTCTTGCTCCAACACACCTCCAATCAAGAATTCCACCATCCGCATTTAGTTTCTACCTACGTGATCTTTGACCTTGGGAGAAAATCTCAACTGTATGCTTTGGGACACAATATCTCATTTAATTCAACAAACCTTAATGCCTCTTCTTCTTTAGTTTTCCCTTCAATGATGGTATCTTCCTTGTACGACATGTGAAACCTCATATGGTTTTTGGCATCTCCTTTTCTCTCTCTCTTTTGAAGTTGCATCTAGGTGACACTTGGAGGCTGTGCATTCTTCTCTTTTACTTTGACTTTTCATCCCATTTGGGCTACCTTGCCACACTTTAGCCACGTGGTCAATTCTCATTGCTTGAAGGCTCCTAATTCTTTCTACTTTTAAAAATGTGCCAAAAAGACATGTGGATACCATCCATGTCTAGTTCCATATTTAGGAAAAATTGAGTCCCGCAAAAGTAAAAAGAAAATTAAAAGGAAAAAGGGATGGGGTGAAAAAGATAACAAAAATGGAAGAGCCCGAAATAAAGTAGAAATCATTCTACATGTCCCGATCTAGATTAATCTTCTTTGATGGTCTATACGAAAATAAGAATTAATAAAAACACTTGTTAGATTTTCCAAAAATCTATTTTAATTAGAAGGTTAGAGATTGATGGGATTCTTCTATTTTAAAATGTAAATCTACAATCTAGATCCATTTTTATTCATAACATAATAATTTTACTCACCATGTAGGATGTCTCACAGAATTCCATTTACCATGTAATCATAAAACAATAGGTTTCCATGGAGTGAAAGTGAATATCCATGCGAGACTCTCAATATTTCAATGCTTTATGCTTACAAATATTTCCATCTCAGTTTCAAATTCATGCAAGCTTTGTGGGTAGTGATTATACATTCTCTTTATAACAATTGGATTACGATTCTTTAGAACACATTTATAAATAGTGCTTGTAGAACCATAGCCAATTATATGTTTCTCGTTTGGATTTTCTATTATTCTCATTATGTCATTGTACATGGGAAGAGCCATGTTCATGTGCAATATGACTAACCGTAGAGAACCTAAATTTAACAAATAGATGTGTTAATAAATAAATTGTAATAAGATATTACTTTCGATTTGTTATTTGATAATATATGCAATATGAAATCATGTCCAGCCATGTTAGTTTTAACACCTTGCTCCATTTTTTTATAAACTTTTGTAAATGTGGTTGGATGATTTGAACAATATATAGCTATAACTATGCACATAATGAACCCAAATAGATACAAACAATTTCCAATTTTGAGATGGATTTTGTTCATTGCATTGGGCCACAATTTTATCACACAACATCATACATATCCAAGTTAGCCAATTTTTTTATAACAATAGAAGAAAGTCTCTGGAACCTGATCTATTTAAAAGACAACTACTAATTTTTACATCAATTAATTACTAATATCAAAAAACCATAAGAAACAAAATTGAATTGGGCAGAGAAAAGTTATGCTTATATATACTCTTGTTTGGAGGAAAATTTCAAAAAAATTAATGATAGGAATTTTCCCGAGAAAAATTTTTGGAGGAGAGGTTTTACGTAAAAGAAATAGATCCATTTATAGTATCATCTATTATTAGGGTAAGAGAATTAAATTTTCAAATCATATCTTTCAAAAATTCACAAAGAAACATGTGGAAAAATAAATCCTAACGATGTATCAAGGTGAAACATTTGGCTGATTATAATGGCACTTACCTTGATAAATTTTCCTTTTTCAATATCTTGTATATGATTCATTTCAATATTATTTTAACATCAACACAATCTTGCCAAAAATTTAAATTTCTATAACTACCCAAGATCTTGAGGAGTAGGACCTATTAATCGATTAACACAAAGATATCTACATTGAAAAAAGAACACTAAGTTATAATTTCCCTTGAAACGTGTTGGTCTGAAAATCTGTCGCTTGGGCAGATCTATGGATAGATGAGCCAACAGTGTGCAGGGCATAGCCCCTCTTTGAGTCAGCAAAGTGAAACTAGTTTATTGCTATTCTACCAGCAGGAATCTTGTGCAAGTCTCACAATATTCTGCCTTCGGGGGTTGGGATCTCATCCCAGTAGAGGTAGTTTCGACGAAGAACAAAAAGGAATGAAGGAAGGAAAGGAAGGAAGACGGATCTGAAGGGAGAAAAGAAATGAATTCCAAAGTAGAAAGGTCAGAGGGTCTATGTTTTGGGTTGGTAGTAAATAGAGCCAAACTTACTCACATAGACAAACAAAGCAATACTGATGAATAAATGACAATAAAGTAGAAGTAGATTCAACAGAACAAACATACAGATCTAACATAAGAAAGCTCTGATGTATAACACAGGTATTCAGCACAAAGTCTAAATATTGTATTAATATTTCCTTCTGTTACAAAAAGCTCAAAGTCTTTTCTTCTTACTTCTATTTTTCATCTGAAAAGTATCCACCCCTGAATACAACAAGTATTCAAGTATATATAGAAGAAGAGAAGAAGAGAAGGCAAAAACGAACCAACCACTTAATTACAAAAATATCTTACAAAATATCTCAAATTCATTTGTTGACTTTTGAAAACTTTTTGGATGACATCACCCCATGGTGCAACATGGATGATGTCATTGTTTATGTCATCGCACTTTAGATAATTACAAGGAGAAAGTCGGGAAGAAGGAAACTATTCATCGTCGTCCCATGGCTGAAAGGGTGTATCCTGCTTTTGCTGCTACTTAGGTGACGAGATGTGGAACTGGGCATGGTACTCCATGAATTTGGTGATCATGGGTTGAAGTTGATCCTGGGAAGGATCCTTGTGTCGATCACTGATAGCTTCGCAAGTCTCCCGCACATCTGTGAGCTTTTTGGGAGTTTGGAATATTCGTTTTCCGTGTCTATCAGGTACCCAATGAAGTCACGATAGGCCAGCAGGTTATTGATGGATTCAGTGTCGAAAGTGACCTCTGGTCCTAGCCCTTGTGAAACGATCTCCTTGAAGATCCGAATAGTTTCCTCTACCTTTCTTACGGTGAAAGAAGGAGTGAGCAAGCCCGGAGACATTCTCAGGACAATTTGCTCCATTTGATGCATTACATCCAGGGCTTCCTCCTTTATCTTGTCAAACTTTTCCAGGACGAAATCCAGTTGATCAACCCAATAATTCAGAGTAGAAATGATTTTGTTGAGGGCTATGAGGTGTCCAAAGATGTGGAACTTGACCAGATCTTTGGTGAGCGAGTTGAGCATTTTATGAAAGGTCTCATGCTGCATCCTGGCATGGTCCAGCTCTTCGGAGATGGGTCTTTCTATCGCCTGGAGCTCTTTGTTCATCCGATTGATATTCTAATATAATCCGGTGAACTTAGCAATCACTCCCTCACTTTCTTTGAGGATTTGGCTCCTCTAGGCAGAAACTACCATACCCTGCTCGCCGATTTTGGCGTATTCATTAATCTTGTCCTGGCTCAGAGGCTCAGGAGTTTCAGCGGCAGTCGTAGGAGGTGCAATGCCCATCTTCGCAAGACATGAAGAAGATATTTATTTTGTTCCTTTAACATCCTCTTTTCCTCCTTTTCTTCTGGAGCTTCTTGTAAAGGGCGTCAGCTGGCAGAGATAGGGCCTCTCCTTGAAGGCTTTCCAAACATGTCAACATTGTGACTTGGGTCACTTTGTATAATCTATTGAAGAAAGATACTTATTATACTTTAAAGGATTGGGGTATGATATCTCCATTACTCTCTCTCCTGACGCACTCTGAGAGAAGAGGGTTATAGGCTTTTGCTTCTTGGTCCCCTTTGATGGGATAACGAGAAAAGTCTATCGGTGTGATGGGAACTTTCCTCTTTTGTTGGCTCAGTCTTTGAGAGATCCATCTTTGGACTTATGGGAGAGGGGCCGGAAATAGAAAAGGGAGCAGCTGCAGTAGTAGAAGGAAAATGCGTGGAGACACTTGGGGGTGACATCGAGAGGGAGGCCGAGGAAGTGCTCACGGGGGGAAGAGATACTACAGGGGAGGTAGATATGGGAATGGAAGGGAGCTGAGAGATGAGGGAAGAAATGGTCGGGGATAGCTCGCGAGAGAAGTGAAGATGAATGATGAGGAAGGGGAAGCAGTAGAAGATGGGGAGAGGACACGACCAAAGGAATGGTCGCTTGGGTCACTTGAGGAGGGGAAGGAGGAGAGGGAGAATGGATAGAAGGGACTTTAATAGTTACAATAGTGGCAACATCTTGAGTGGATGTGCCTATCGGAACATCTTCCGTTGCTTCTTTTTCTAGGCTTTCGGGATTACAACCCATTCTTGTGAAGCGAAGGAGGAATTTCAGGAGCTTTCTCTTGGGTGGAGCTTGACTCACCCTCCTTGTCTTTTCCTTTGATATTTGGAAGATGTTTTGGCTTAGAAGGTGCATTTCCCAATGGAGATGTGGTGAAATCAACTCTGAGGTAGATGAGGCCATTCATTCTGCACTAGTGCTCTGTTCTTCGAAGAGTTTCTTTGACCCTTTCTTCTATTGTCTCAAGCGCTTTGGTTCGTCAATTCACAAAAGGCCGATCATCCCCACCCGTGTCAAGATATACCGATCAACCTCTTGATCATCGGTTTGATAACCTTTTGGGATGATGGATACGCCATCTTGGATTATTTCAGCCAACGCCAAGCGGAAATGATCTTTCCTTCTAAGCTTGACCTCATGATACAGTCGATATAAATATCCTCGATCTGTGGAACCTAGATTAGATCGAGTTTGGCTGCGGGCGAGGCAATTCCTTGGGTTAAAAGTGGGCCTCATTTGGGAAGTTACGCTTTAGATTGAGTAGCTCCAGCTCAACAAACATATCCTGGGCTTTGTGGTGAGAAAGACAAGTGTACCTGCCCACTGTGAGGGGGAAAGGAGTTCCACCCTTCTTTCTCTTTAAGCACTTCTCGTGGCAGGTTACGAGCTGTCTTGATAGCTCCAACAGGATTAGCTTGGGGCTGGCGTATCTTAGCAATTTGGTTGGTTCTCCCAAGAAGTTGGCTGCCCTTAGATAGGTGAAGGTGGGGAATTGTGTGAACAAGGCCCCCCACTTCTCTGTTGCAGCAACAATTCTCTTGGTCATACGACTGTGAGTCATGTTTGGCCTCAAAAGGTAGACGATGCCGTTGAAGAAGGCATCGTTAATCTTTGTAAACCGAGAGATCTTTTTTTTCTAGCTTCAGCTCTGGATAGTATTCATATATTTTTACTTGGGGCCAAACCCCGCACCGCATCAACGCTGGGTAATCTCTCTCCGAGGCTACAACATAAACTACATAGGAGTTCATGTAGAACCTCCCCATTGTGGTAAGTTGTTGGAGCTTCTCGGATATAGTGCTACTTATGATCTCCGCCCACTCGAAGCGTTGATCTGGCACATTCTTGTTCATTGTCTCCAAGTATCTCAGCATCCATTTATGAAAGTATTGGGCGTCAGGAAGCCCAAATACTCGATTAGTAACATGATTATATCACTTAGTTCCTCTGAGAAATCACTACGATGAATGACTTGTGGCCATCTGGTCACCACCTTCTTGTTTTTCAGGTATACCTCATTCATTAATTACATACACTGGTCTTCATTATCATCCCAAGCCTTGGTGCAATCTTCTTGGCTTACGGCCACAAAGTGCCGGTGGTGAGGAATGCCGAGCATTATTTTGAAGTGCCTCGGCAATGAGGTTGATCATGACCTCACCTTTCTCATTTTGGACACACCTTGTGTCTTTGTTGTAGTAGCGGGCTACTACCATCATGAACTCATTATTCACAGCATTGACTGGGATCCCCCCAGCAAAATGCAGTCCACTGCCTACCAGTTTGTCCATCCAGGGACTTCTTGTGACCCTTTGGGTTATGGCCCGAAATCCTCCATATCAATCGACCAAGTTCTCAATCTCTTATATCCGGTCAAACTCTACCACGGGATTCGAGGCATCCGACCCTACGATATTTGTACTTTGTTTCTTCCTCTGTGCGCTTGGATTTGCCCTTAGACTTGGTAGGCCTCTTGCTTGATGTAGAAATATGTAGTCCTGAACTTAGTTGTTGATCTGCAAGAAGAAGAAGTGAAACCCAACACGGGAGAGTCATGTTAGCTGATTGATCTCCCATTAAAGTATTGACTGAAGGAAGAGTTAGCAATTTTAAGGCATCGGGCGCATGGCGCATGGACACTGCAGATGACATTTTTGTTGTTGCAAGTGGAAGTGCGCCTGTGCCATATATATGCATTTTATAATGGGCGCTGATATTTTTCATGTTACACGGGTACAAGATGTGCCAAAGGGCACATGTTTAATGCATGTAACATCATTTTTTCGTGTGCCATAGGGGAACTTGGCACGGTGCATGGAAGGTCTGCATGACATGATGTTGCTGTAATAAGGGATGCACTGCACCGTTAATAGTTTTGTACTTGGCGCAAGTAAGGTTGGTGTTGCATGGATGCAAGGTGCACCAATGGCGCAAGTTTTTGCAATGTTACACATGAGTTTGGTGCGCCAAGAGGGTGCAGGGTTAGCGGGTGTTGCAAGCAAGGAAAGTGCGCTTTGAGGGTGCAACTATTTTTTATGCAGCAGGCATGGTGGATGCGCCGTTGGCGTCGACTGTACTTCATGTTGCAAGGGTGGCGACTGCGCCAAAGAGAAAAAAAGTAGTCTATCAATTTTTAAGTCTTTGTTCTTCCTCTGGAGGGGTTACATGTGTTTAAGCCTCTTCTGCAGGGTTCCTTGGATGATGAACAGGCTAAAACAAAGAGATCCAAGTGATTTTTTTCAGAGGCAGAGTCCTCTTTACTAGCAGATCTAGAAAGAGGGAGAAGTGCATGGGGGAGGACAGCAAAAACAGCAAAGGGAGGTTTCATGGTTTCACAGATCATTCTATCCAACCCCACAAACAAATCAACCAATAACCAAAACATAAAACATGAGAGCAATAAGGACCACTTACCAGGAATATATATAATGTGAGAGGTGAAACTGGGTCCATGACGCGATACGAGAACGACAGGCATGCTGACAGGTGTAGAGGAAAAAGAACAATCACGTGTTTTCTGACTGGTGAAAGTGACAGGGCGGATGCGCCTATATATAGGCAAAGTTGTAATAAATGCGCCAACCACTTTTTGAAGTGGCGCATCAAAATGCCTATCGACACTGGAAAGCTTGCGCCCTTTGGCGCATCAAAACACATGTTAACATGAAGTTATGTGCGCCCTTGGTGCACCAAAAGTGTTGTCAACATGGAAATACGTGCACCCTTTGGCACACCAAAATGCGGTGCAACAAAAATATTGTTGACACAAAGGTGCATGCGCCTTGGCGCATGCAAGAAAGGTGCAACATGGTGAGGCACACCAAAATGTGTGTCGACACTTCAAACCGTGTGCCAAAGGAATTAAAGGGGGCACATGCTTACCCTATGTTGCATAGACATTAGGTGCGCCTGACCAAAAAAGACCAAAAATGGCTAAGTTCGGAAAACTAGATTTCCCGGGAAGGAATTTTGCAATGTTCCAAATGCAAGGAGTCCCTGACGAGGGACCAGAACAAAATTTTGGTAGGGTTATCTGTAAAATTTCCCTTGCGAATTTTACGGGATAACAGCTGGCTCTTTCTGGGGACTATCATCTGAGCGAACCTCAGGGGTAGAGAATCCCAGATCTTCATGTGCCTATCCATTGGGTAACAGAGTCAAAAACAAAGGGTGACTGAAAAGGGAAACACACAACCAACAAAAGCAAACACACGACAAAAAAAAACACACAACTGAAGTAAACTGTACAAAGAAGAGAGCAAGCTCTACTTCCTGAAGATTTTCAGATGCTGCCCGCTATAGGGAAGCGGGAGTCCAGTTCCATCCGGATACGAGAGATAGAAAGTATTCTCTCCATTGAGCTGCTTGATCTTGAAAGGCCCTCTCCACAGGGAATCAAATTTTCGTGCATGCCCTTTGGCTCTCTTCATTTGTCCCACAAAAGGATGAGGTCTCCCACCTAGAAATTTCTTTGCTTAGCTTTTTTATCAAACAATATTTTGACCTGATTCTGATGTTCAGTGATCCTGTCAACCACTCTTACTCTCTTTTCTTCGAGCTCTGCTAGATACATGATCCTCTTCTCAAGATAATTTTGGAAAGTCTCATCTTCGATTGCTCGTGCCAAGCGCAGAGCAGGGAGTTCAGCAGAAATGGGAAGCTCGGCATCGGTGCCATATAACACTTGAAAAGGTGACATACCGAGAGATCTCTTGGGAGTGATGTGGTCTGCCCACAAATTTTTGTATAAGGACTTGTGCCACATTCATTGATTCTCATCCACTAGCTTTCGTATGATAGTTACTAAGTTTTTGTTACTGGATTCTGCCTGACCATTTCCCTGAGGGTAATAATCTGAGGCGTGAGCCAAAGTTATTCTGTATTCATAGAAAAAACTAATAACTTCCCATGAAGAGAAGTTGGAAGCATTATCAGCAACAATCTTGTTCGGAACGCCAAACCTGACAATAATATTCTCTTTGATGAAATTACAAACGACCTCGGAAGTGGCGTGTTTAACAGGTATGGCTTCCACCCACTTGGTGAAGTAATCTATTGCTGTTAGGACATAACTATGTCTGACACTTGATTGGGGATTGAGTGCACCGATAAAATCAATTCCCCACTGCTTGAATGGTTCGTCGACAACGACCGGCCTGAGGGGAAAAGCAGCCAATTTGGGCTTGCCGACAAACTGCTGGCAAGGCTCACACTTTGCTACCCAGGTAGCTATATCTTGGAAAAGCGTCGGCCAATAATACCTAGCCCGGATGATCTTGTGTGCCATCACGGAAGAGGAGAAATGGCCCCCACAGGCCAAATTATGAAAACTCTCAAGTAACTTCACTTGCTATGGCTTGTCAACACATCGCAAGAAAGAAAGCAATATCGGAATACCACTCATCGCTGGTTGCGACAAATAGGACCATAGGCAGTGAATCGGGTTTCTCTAGCTAGCTTTTTGCTCCATTGGTGCAATCATCTTCTCCTCCGGAAACTTCTGAAACTTGGTTTTCAGCCATAAGTTGACATAGGCCTTTGCCTCTTACTAACTTGGTTGGTTTTATATCTAGATCGTACTCCTAGACTTTTGCAACCCAATTCCCTTACAAAATTCCTAACTCCTGTTGAGTTAAGATAGACTTTACTGCCGTGTCAGGCACTAGAACCACTGTATGAGAATTTAGAATGTAATACCTGAAGTTCTTAACTGCCTTGATAATGGCAAAGGCATGTTTCTCTAACTGGGTCATTTTTAATTCGTGAGGCTTGAGAGGAGAGCTCAAAATGCAATCGGGGATTCAACATTTTGAGAATTTCTTTGCATTAGGATGGCCGATACATTTTCGAGATGCATAACTATACATAATAAAATATTTGGAGGAATCGGGACATATGAGGACCGGCACGTGAGCGCGGAAGCTTTTATTTCCTCAAACGACTCTCTTCCTTCTTCACTCCATCGAAACTTGGTGACCCTTTCATCATGTCTAGTATATGGCGAGTCTTTTCAGCAAAGTTGGGAACAAAACACGAGAAAATTCACTTTTCCGAAGAAAGAGTGAACGCCGGTCTTGCTTGTAGTAAAGTAAGGCTCGAATAGCCTTAACTCTTTTGGTATCTATCTTTGTCCCTTCTTTACTAACAACATGTCCCAGTAATTTTCCTTCTGTGACTCCAAAAACAGAATTTTTAGATTCAGGAGATCCCGTGATCTCTTAATCTAATCAATACTTGCTCCAAATGATCACAATGATCATTTCACTGTTTGGAGAACACAGTTAAGTCATTTAAGTAGACTACGATGACCTTCCCCATCATACCTTTGAACGCGAAGTCCATTGCTCTCTGGAAAGTGGCACCAGCATTGGTCAGGCCAAAAGGCATGCTGCTGTAAGTAAATGTACCCCAAGGAGTAGTGAATGTTGTTTTAAATTGGTCTTCAGGTGAGACTTCAATCTAATTGTAGCCCGAAAAACCATCAAGCATGGACAACATTTTTGATCCGGTTATCGCCTATAGAACCTGATCCATTATGGGAAGTGGGTAGTTTTCCTTCAGGGATGCTTGATTCAGGTTGCGAAAATCTACACATATGCGTATCTCACCATTCTTCTTACGCACTGCCACAATGTTTGCCACCCAAGTACTATGATGGATAGGAAAAATGATCCGTGCGTCCAACATTTTCTGAATTTCAGCCTGGATAGTACCTAAGATCTTAGGATTATAATGTCTCTGCTTCTGGCGAAAAGGTTTGATGTCTTCTTTCAACGGGATATCATGTTGGATGTCCTTTGGCTTGAAAGACTTTAGATCGGCATAGGACCATGCCAATACATCCATGTATTTCTTCAGAAGTTTGACAAACTTCCGCTTCTCTTCAGGTGTGCAACATTTTCCAATGTTCACAAACTACGGATGTTCTACCGAACCTAAATTGACCGGTTCGGTTTCTGGGGAGGAATTAGGATCATCTCACCTTTTCTTTTTAACAAAGCGATCATGCCTGTCAAACAACCGCTTTAGGGAGATTGAGCCTTTTGGGATTTTATTTCCTTTGAGCTGGCATATGCCGTCGTTTCCTTTTGATTCTTCATTTTGATCGGTAACTGATTCGCGGCATGTAGAAGTGGATCCTTCAAAATGAAGTTCACTAAAATTTTCTGCCTTTTCTAGAAAGGCAATGAGTTGATTGTCATTTTTGAATACTTGCCAATGCTGAGAATTGTCCAGCATGCTTGGGTGGAAAACCACCTCAATGGTATATTTGTCTGTTTTCAAACCTGGGTGAGGGAGCATGAGGGATGTTGAAATGGCCAATGAATCGGCCATGTAATTCTGAGCTCTTGGAATGGATTTTATTGAAAAAGCATCAAACTCCTCAATGCTGTCCCACACCGCATTGCGGTAATGTCTGAGCATTTCATTCTTCACTTGGTATATCCTCTTAACTTGATTTATGACCAGCTCTCGCATAACCTTGTACCTTAAGATTCTTGATCCCTCTTTCCTTCGTGGCGTGCATGCCAAGTAGCAGGGATTCATACTAAGCAGTATTATTTGTTTTAAAAAATTGTAACTTGAAAGAGAGGAATAATCTCTTCTTCGGGAGATATTAGCACGGCTGCGGCACCACATCCACTAGTTGCATAGCTGCCATCAAACCGCAAAGTCTAGATCTTGTTGAGATCTTCTTCTTGGATGAGAACAACCATTCTGTTAGACTCGGTAGACAAGAAATAGTTCCCCATTCCGATGATTGAAAAGAATTTGGGCTTTGGGGTCCTCAGAGTTAGTAACCAAGTACTTCTTCCGTGATTCGACTCCAATGTTTGCATTACACCTTTGACGAGGATTCTAGCCTTAGACCAGTCCATATGAATTTCCCCACCCACTTCACTGCAAAACTTCTTCCTAAAGCAGAATTCCATAGTCTGTTGGAATATCGGCAACAAGGACGGTCATTTTTACCCTTTTCTCTGCGGGAATGCTACAAACGCGAATCGAGCATATTTGATCTAACCAATCGGTGGAACTGCTTGGTTTCTAAGGAATAACATCTTCCAAAAGGCTTGGCAAGGGTGAGGCCAAAAGCATGGGTGACTTTACTAGCATGACGTTATCGAAGCTCCGAATCGATTATGTAGTTACTTAGCTTGTGGCCATTAATTAGGAGGAGAGATAGAAAGGTTCTATCTTGCCTAATGCGAGATGTTGAGGCAACATTTATGCATGATGTAGGAGGAGTGGAAAGGATTCCTTTTAGGGAAACACGGGAGTTATGACAACTTGACTTTGAATGCATTTAGTTAACCTTACAAGCTACTCGGGGTTTGGTGAATATACTCGGCTTCAAACATTTGGATCTTGGTCTTTTTAGCATGGTCAATTATGTCAAACGTGACCAAGGGCTGCGTTGATGGAGGAATAAGTCCTTCATTTTGTAGTGGTAGAGTAAGGTTACTGGCCTTCATGGAAATAGAAGAAGGTTGATTTGGAGGAGAGATGGGGGAAAAGATTTATTTGTAAAAGACTTTAATAGGGGTTGAGCGTAAAGAGGATTACCTCTTTTAGCAATGATTGGGGTGTGGATGATGCAGCCTTCTGTTTCTACACATTGGCAGTGACCTCTACTTCTTTTCCTTGCGAGCGGGTAAAAATAGCATATGATTGTCCGCTTGCATATCCTTGGGTACCCTCTTCTTCATCAAATTATTCCTCATCAAATTCCATATACCCGATAGTAGAGTCGTCAGTCGGTTCACCGACATCTTGATCATCTTCACCTTACGACGAAGGTTCTTCATAATTTTCTCTTCTTCTTCGATCTAAGCTAAAGCGTTGACCAGAGGAGCCTCAAGCGCTAATCGCAAAGTAGTTGTAGGAAAATTTGGCCTATGCGGGATGATCTTTGTTGAAATTGAAAGTTCTTCATGGAATATCCTGGTACGAGGAACTCGGGGAAGCTTGGGATAACTTCTTCTTTAGTGCAAGTAAGTCATTTGCCAACTTTTGAAATGTCGATTAGATGAAGTAGTGGGAGAAGGGCCCGAAGATTTAAGCTTGGATGATTCCCTTTTTAATTCACTAGATATTAGTAAGTTATCTTTGATTTAGATGGTAGCGGCTTGGGTGAGGATCAAGGTAGCCACTTGTTCTTGCAGGAGTAGGAAACTTACTTTTGAACTCATAGCATTTACGAAGAAACACTTATGATTCTCTAGTGTTGGAAGCATGGTAGGCAGAACACGGTTGATCAGTGAATTGAAATGGGTGATGAAGTCACGCATAGTTTCATTGACCTCTTTCTTTAGGTGAGTGATCTTTGATAGTAACGTGAACGCGTCTTCGGAAGGCTTATACCTGTCTTCAAATGCAGCCCGCAAGGTGGCCCAACTAGTAATAGATCCGGTGGAAAATGCTAAAACCATTCAGCCGCGGGTCCTTGCAAGGTTTCCAGAAAAAGGAAAACCAACACATCTTCATGGGTCACATCAAAGATACTGCAAGACATGATGAATGAAGATATATGTGAATCCATGCTTTGGTTTCCACTCCCATCAAATTTGAGAAAATTCTTTCGATTTCCATGTGGGAGCGGATGAATAGGATGGAAAAGCCAGGGTGCCCATAACATTTCCCCATGGTACTGCCATTTGGATGGCCAGAAAAAGAACAAGGGCTGGAAGTATAGTTCCACTGAGTAGCAAGGCACTGCAAAGTGATGCAGATGCTCCCGACGAGAGATGCTTCCTTCGTGGAGGTGAAACACTCGGGACAATCGGTTGGCTAAGCTTAGTGACGAGAAATGCGCTAGTGTTACATAGAAGTTATGCCTTTGAAGTAGATCGAAGGTAAGATCAACTTCTCCATGAGCTCTCCTGCTACAAGTAAATGGTTCACCCGCCAGTGTACCTTCCAGATCTGTAATTTTATGAGCAGATTTAATAACTCTTTTTTTTGTACTTGCTGATTTTTCGATCTTTTGACAAAAATCAACAAAGTAGGCACTTTTCTGAATATTTGATTTTATCCTCCTCTTTAAAAACCGATTGCAGTTTATTTGTTTGATTAACAAGGATAAAATGGTAGTAAAACTTAGTAAGCTGATTTTCAGATCTAGAGTTGACTTTTTCAAAGAGTTTGAAAATTTTGGTAAACTGTCAGGAATTCAGATCTATGGAAAAATACGGATTTTTGTAGAAAACTCAGTGAACTAAATATCTCTATCTAGCCCAGATCTATGGATCTCTGAAGATAATTTTCAATTTGGGTCACTTTTGTGAAAATTTTGGATTTTGAACAAAAGTTAAAATTTGCAAACAGGTAGTGATTTTTCTGATTTTTACTGATTTTCTATCATACCACTATCATAGATCCGATAGATCTATTCACTACCCAAAGAGAGTCACCAAAAATGTTGGTCCGAAAATCTGTTGCTTGGGTAGTTCTATTAATAGACAAGCCAACAAGTGTGCGAGGCCTAGCCCCTCTTTGAGTCAAAGCAAATAAAGCTGGTTTATTTCTATTCTACTAGCGGGAATCTTATGTAAGTCTCACAATATTCTGCCTTCAGGGGTTGGGATCTCATCCAAAGTAGAGGTAGTTTCAACGAAGAACAAAAAGGAATGAAGGAAGGAAAGGAAGGAAGACAGAGATCGAAGGGAGAAAAGAAATGAATTCCAAAGTAGAAAGGTCAGAGGGTCTATGTTTTGGGTTGGTAGTAAACAAATCTGAACTTACTCGCATAGACAAACAAAGAAATACTGATGAATAAATGACAATAAAGTAGAAGTAGATTCAACAGAACAAACATACAGATCTAACATAAGAAAGCTCTGATGTATAACACAGGTATTCAAGGCACAAAGTCTAAATATTGTATTAATATTTCCTTCTATTACAAAAAGCTCAAAGTCTTTTCTTCTTACTTCTATTTTTCATCTGAAAAGTATCCACCCCTGAATACAACAAGTATTCAAGTATATATAGAAGAAGAGAAGAAGAGAAGGCAAAAACGAACCAACCACTTAATTACAAAAATATCTTACAAAATATCTCAAAGTCATTTGTTGACTTTTGACAACTTTGTGGATGACATCATCCCATGGTGCAACATGGATGATGTCATCATTTGTGTCAACACACTTTAGATAATTACAAGGAGAAAGTCGGGAAGAAGGAAACTATTCATCATCGTCCCGAGGCTGAAAGCGGGTATCCTACTTTTGCTGCTGCTTAGGTGACGAGATGTGGAACTTAGCACGGTACTCTATGAACTTGGTGATCATGGGTTGAAGTTGATCCTGGGAAGGATCCTTGTGTTGATCACTGATAGCTTCGCAAGTCTCCCACTCATCTATGTACTTTTCTGGGAGTTTGGAATATTCATTTTCCATGTCTATCAGGTACCCAATGAAGTCACAACAGGCCAGTAGGTTATTGATGGATTCAGTGTCGAAAGTGACCTCTGGTCCTAGCCCTTGTGAAATGATCTCCTTAAAGATCCAAATAGTTTCCTCTACCTTTCTTACGGCGAAAGAAGGAGTGAGCAAGCCTGGAGACATTCTCAGGACAATTTGCTCCATTTGATGCATTGCATCTAGGGCTTCCTCCTTTATCTTGTCGATCTTCTCTAGGATGAACTCCAGTTGATCAACCCGATAATCTAGAGTAGAAAGGATTTTGTTGAGGGCTCTGGGGTGTCCAAAGATGCCGAACTTGACAGATCTTCGATTGAATAGTCGAGCATTTTCTGAAAGGTCTCATGCTACATCTTGGCATGGTCCAGCTCTTCGGAGATGGGTCCTGCTATCACCTGGAGCTCTTTGTTCGTTCGATTGATATTTTGATATAATCCAGGTGAACTTGGCGATCACTCCCTCACTTTCTTTGAGGATTTGGCTCCTCCGGAGGAAGCTGCGCCATACCCTTGTCACCGATTTTGGTGTATTCATTAGTCTTGTCCTAGCTCGAGGCTTAGGAGTTTTCATGATAGTCGTAGGAGGTCCACTACCCATCTTCTGTAAGACGTGGAGGAGATATTTATTTTGTTCCTTTAACAGCCTCTTTTCCTCCTTTGCTTCTTGGAGCTTCTTGTAAAGGGTGTCAACTATAAATAGGGCCTCTCCTTGAAGGCTTTCCAAAGATATTCCCATTGTGACTTGGGTCACTATATAATCTGTTGAAGACAGATCCTTTTTATCCTTTAAAGGATTGGGGTATGCTATCTCCATTACTCTCTCTCATGACGCACTCTGATAGAAGCAGGTTATAGGCTTTTGCTTCTTGGTCCCCTTTGATGGGATAACAGAAAAGTCCATTGGTGTGATGGGAACTTTACTCTTTTGTTGGCTCAGGTGCTGAGAGATCCATGCTAGACTTATGGGAGAGGGGCCGGAAATAGAAAAGGGAGCAGGCTGCGGAGAGTACAAGGAAAATGTGTGGAGACAGGTTGGAGGTGGCATCGAGAGGGAGGCCAAGGAAGTGATCATGGGGGGAAGAGATACTGCAGGGGAGGTAGATATGGGAATGGAAGGGAGCTAAGAGATGAGGGAAGAAATGGTGGGGGACAGCTCCGCGAGAGAAGAGAAGATGGATGATGAGGAAGGGGGAACAATAGAAGATGGGGGAGAGGACACGACCAAAGGAATGGTCGCTTGGGTCACTTGAGGAGGGGAAGGAGGAGAGGGAGAAGGGATAGAAGGGACTTCAATAGTTACAGTAGTGGTAACATCCTGAGTGGATGTGCCTATCGGAACATCTTCCGCTGCTTCTTTTTCCAGGATTTTTGGGATTACAACCCGTTCTTGTGAAGCGGAAGGAGGACTTTCAGGAGCTTCCTCTTGGGTGGAGCTTGACTCACCCTCCTTGTCTTTCCCTTTGCTCTTTGGCAGATGTTTTGGCCTGGAAGGTGCGTTGCCCAATGGAGATGTGGTGAAATCAACTCCGAGGTAGATGAGGCCATTCATTCTGCACCAGTGCTCTATTCTCCACAGAGTTTCTTTGACCCTTTCTTCTATTGTCTGAGGCGCTTTGGTTCTGTCAATTACAGTGAAAGGCCAGTCATCCCCACCCGTGTCAAGATATACCTGATCAACCTCTTGATTAGCAGTTTGATAACCTTTTGGGACAATGGCTACGCCATCTTGGATGATTTCAGCCAACGCCAAGTGGGAATGATCTTTCCTTCTAAGCTCGACCTCATGATACAGGTCGATATAAATATCCTCGATCTGTGGAACGTGGATTGGATCGAGTTTGGCTCTGGGTAGGAAATTCCTTGGGTCGAAAGTGGGCCTCACCGGGAAGTTGTGCTTTAGATTGAGTAGCTCCAGCTCAACAAACATCTCCCGGGCTTTGTGGTGAGAAAGACAAGTGTACCTACCCACTGTGAGGGGGAAAGGAGTTCCACCCTTCTTTCTCTTTAAGCACTTCTCGTGGTAGGTTACGAGCTATCTTGATAGCTCCAATAGGATTAGCTTGGGGCCGGCATATCTTGGTAATTTGGTTGGTTCTCCCAAGAAGTTGGCTGCCCTTAGATAGGTGAAGGTGGGGAATTGTGTGAACAAGGCCCCCCACTTCTCTGTTGCAGCAACAATGCTCTTGGTCGTACGACCATGAGTCATGTTTGGCCTCAAAAGGTAGACGATGCCGTAGAAGAAGGCATCGTTAATCTTTGTAAACTAAGAGATATTGTTTTCCAGCTTCAGCTCTGGATAGTATTCATATATTTTTACTTGGGGCCAAACCCCGCACCGCATCAACGCTGGGTAATCTCTCTCCGAGGCTGCAGCATAAACTACGTAGGAGTTCATGTAGAACCTCCCGTTGTGGTAAGTTGTTGGAGCTGCTCGGATATAGTGCTGCTTATGATCTCCGCCCACTCGAAGCGTTGATCTGGCACATTCTTGTTCATTGTCTCCAAGTATCTCAGCATCCATTTATGAAAGTAGTGGGCATCAGGAAGCCCAAATACTCTGCTTAGGAATGTGATTGTATCACTTAGTTCCTCTGAGAAATCACTGCGATGAATGACTTGTGGCCATCTGGTCACCACCTTCTTGTTTTTCAGGTATACCTCATTCATTAATTACATACACTGGTCTTCATTATCATCCCAAGCCTTGGTGCAATCTTCCTGGCTTACGGCCACAAAGTGCGGTGGTGAGGAATGTCGAGCATTATTTCGAAGTGCCGGGTAGTGAGGTTGATCATGACCTCACCTTTCTCATTCTGGACACACCTTGTGTCTTTGTTGTAGCAGCGGGCTACTACCATCATGAACTCATTATTCACAGCACTGACTGGGATCCCCCCAGCAAAATGCAGTCCACTACCTACCAGTTTGTCCATCCAGGGACTTCCTGTGACCCTTCGGGTTTTGGCCCAGAAATCCTCCATATCAATGTGACCAAGTTCTGAGTCTCTTATATCTAGGTCACACTCTGCCTGGGATTCGGGCATCCTAACCCTCTGATATTTGTACTTCATTTCTTCCTCTGTGAGCTTGGCTTTACCCTTAGACATGGTAGGCCTCTTGCTTGATGTAGACATATGTAGTCCTGAACTTAATTGTTGATCTGCAAGAAGAAGAAGCGAAACCAAACGCAGGAGAGTCATGTTAGCTGATTGATCTCCCATTAAAGTATTGACAGAAGGAAGAGTTATCAATTTTAAGGCATCGGTGCAGGGCGCATGGACACTGCAGATGAAATTTTTTGTTGTTGCTAGCGGAAGTGCACCTGCACCATATATGCATTTTATAATGGGTGTTGATATTTTTCATGTTACATGGGTACTAGGATGTGCCAAAGGGCGTAGGTTTAATGCGTGTAACATCATTTTTTCATGTGCCACAGGGGAACTTGGGTGCAAGTAAGGTTGGTGTTGCATGGATGCAAGGTGTGCCAATGGCACAAGTTTTTGCAATGTTACACATGAGTTTGGTGCGCCAAGAGGGCGCAGGGTTAGCGGGTGTTGCAAGCAAGGAAAGTGCACTTTGAGGGTGCAACTATTTTTTATGCAGCAGGCATGGTGGATGCGCCATTGGTGTAACTGTACTTCATGTTGCAAGGGTGGTGACTGTGCCAAAGAGGAAAAAAGTAGTCTATCAATTTTTAAGTCTTTGTTCTTCCTCTGGAGGGGTTACATGTGTTTAAGCCTCTTCTGCAGGGTTCCTTGGATGATGAACAGGCTAAAACAAAGAGATCCAAGTGATTTTTTCAGAGGCAGAGTCCTCTTTACCAGCAGATCTGGAAAGAGGGAGAAGTGCATGGGGGAGGACAACAAAAATAGCAAAGGGAGGTTTCATGGTTTCACAGATCATTCTATCCAACCCCACAAACAAACAGCCAATAACCAAAACATAAAACATGAGAGCAATAAGGACCACTTACCAGGAATATATATAATGTGAGAGGTGAAACTGGGTCCACGACGTGATACGAGAATGACAGGCATGCTGATAGGTGCAGAGGAAAAAGAACAATCATGTGTTTTCTGACTGGTGAAAGTGACAGGGCGGATGCACCTATATATAGGCAAAGTTGTAATAAATGTGCCAACCACTTTTTGAAGTGGCACATCAAAACACCTGTTGACACTGGAAAGCTTGCGCCCTTTGGTGCATCAAAACACATGTTAACATGAAGTTATGTGTGCCCTTGGTGCACCAAAAGTGTTGTCAACACAGAAATACGTGCACCCTTTGGTGCACCAAAATGTGGCACAAAAAAATATTGTTGACACAAAGGCACATGCACCTTGGCACATGTAAGAAATGCACAACATGGTGAGGCGCACCAAAATGTGTGTCGACACTGGAAAGTTTTGCAACAAAGGAATTAAAGGGGGGCGCATGCTTACCCTATGTTGCATAGACATTAGGTGTGCCCGACCAAAAAAGACCAAAAATGGCTAAGTTCGGAAAACTAGATTTCCCAGGAAGGAATTTTGCAATGTTTCGAATGCAAGGAGTCCTTGATGAGGGACTAGAACAAAATTTGGTAGGGTTATCTGTAAAATTTCCCTTGCCAATTTTACGGGATAACAAAACGAAAATATATAGCATATAGATTCAAAAACATGACCTTGGGGTTAGATAATCAGATTTTTAGTATGAAGAACTTACATATCCACTTTGCACTCCTCATATCTAAAATACTATGGCAGAAACCCATTCAGTCTATTTCGCTAAAATTCCTTGAATTTATAATTGAGATGAATAATCAAGTCAATATATTATTCATTCATAGAAGCTGGAATTTTTGTTATGCTCTATAATATCCTATATGGACATGACTTACAGTTTTAGAAGATGTTCCAAATCCCCCATAGATCCCAAAATGTGTCTAAAAATTTTATTATCGGAGAGGTCCCTAAGATTTCATACAAGATCAGATATCAACAAAACAATTGGAAGTCTTTTGCGAGATGTCATCTAGATAGTAAATTCCACTCCAAACACAATTCTTAATTGCCCATTAGAAGTATATAAAAAAAACCGAATCGACAATGTGAATGTTTGATAAAAAAGTGATAGGCGAGCATGAAAATTGACAAGTAGCCTTTCTCCGTACCTAACCTCCCGAGGTCATGCCGAGATAACCAGTGGAAATGAAATATATGTGGATGTGGACAAACTAGTTGGGAAATCTTATATCCTCAACATGCAATAACAAGATCTGTGAGTCCAAGGAAAAGAAATATCTCCTAACCTAAATTGGTGTAATGGATTGTTTAGATATAATAGCCACTCGGAGGCTCCAATCAATGTCAAGCTCTTCGAGATCTTTCTTATTGGTTGTTGGACGCATGGAAAATGACCTGCAAGCACCTCGTGTAGATTTCTAGACAAGGTCATGAAAATGATGGTGTGAGGCATAATGAATCTACCAAAATTTATGGGTGATTCTCTGGTTGAGTCAAGAAAATATAAGCCTGATTAGATGCTACATTCAACATAGAAAACTGTGTGATAATGTTTGGTGGAAGTGGTGAGGACCTAAATATGAGTTTATGCAAACTAGTGTCAATGTCTAATTGATTAGCAGGCTCATTGGGTTGTGGGACCTGGGGATCACAACCGTAAGTTTTTGGTTGTTGTGGACCTTTTATGGTCATGTGAAGAATCAATCTCTTCTTTTGACTATCTAGTAGTCATAAGCTTTTTCATCTTCTATGTTTAATACCAAGAGTTGTGCGATCTTCTCGGATTACCTTACGGGTTTTCTAGAAACTTGTATGCGTAAGCCTATTTCAATGAGAAGGCTGTGGAACTAATGGATTACAACCAAATCTTTTCTGTCTTTTAGGTTCTTGTATGGTCATGTGGATATCCTCTCAAGGTAATCTATAGGTGGGTTGATTTGACCATAATTCATATGCTTTGTCGTCTTGATGTTTAATTCTCTCAATTGCTCTCACCGATTGTTTGTGGTTTTGTTCTTTTTTTTAAAAGACATGAATTCTAAGACTTTGGTCTATATATGTTAATGTTGTGAAGATCTTCAGCTGAGGTATTACTAGTTTGATTATGTAATCCCTGGGCTCTTTGGGTCGCATAATTGTCATGCAAGAAATAACCAAACTTAACTGAATGAAGTTAACAAATTATGAAAATAAATCTACTTTATGCTTGTTCTTTTTGTATTTTCGAAGACATGAATTTGAATGAAATTAAAGAGTGACTAATCTATTAAATTCAGATAGCTAGCAATAAAACTAAGAATAAAACTATAACAAGAAAGGTAGCGGATCTAGCTATTCACATATGTACTTGTGAATTGATCCTGAATATAAATAACTAAATAATTTTAATTGAAAGACCTTCAATATTACCTTAGAAGTGAGGAAAAAATCATAGCTTCTCAGAAGCTATTATTCCCCATAGCTTCCCTGGTAATGTTGAAAGCGAGCTTAACTGAAATGAAATGATTCACTACTCTATTTGATATATTGTAACTACAAATTTGACAATTCAAACCTAGAGTTTACAGAATAGAGGCAAACCCAGTTATATCGTATCTTGTCCCCTCAGCATGATGTCTTCGTTCTTACGTGTTCTCGTGAATCCAGAAAAGTTGGAATGTGATAGTAACAACAAGAGAAGATATTCGAACAGTGGCAGCTTGGATGTAAACCAAACAAAATGCAAGTAGGAGAGGGATAGCACAAGAGAACAGAGCTTGGCTATGTGATTCCTAGTAGGATTTTTACAGGGATACAACAAAATTACACCAAAAACTCTAGGATCTATACTTCCTATGATGAAACAAGAACCTATAACTCTAATCAGAATCAAGATTATCAAATGAACTTTAATCTAGAACTGAAATTACTTTATGCTAAGCCGGTTATTTTGAGAACAACAATGGAACAATATGAAACTAGAGAGATCAAGTGATCTATAAACTAGAAAGAAGGAAAGGAGCCTTGAACTAAGAGGCTAAGAACTTATACAAAATCTAGACTGTTGAGACTTGTTGAAGAGATTTCAAACACACTGAATGATAAATTATAGAGAGAGAGGGGCCATTTTCTTGTAAACAAGCTTGGTATTTATAGCACTTTGATTTACCAGAAGGTAAGATCAAATTGAACTCTTCTACCTATTAAAAAAAGAAATTACTATTTACAAGGTGGCTAAAACTTTAATGCAAGCAAGAGTGGTTGAGAATTACAAGTACAACTTGAATTTTCACATTGATGAGAATGACGAAAATTTATGGAAAATGCAAATAGGACTACCACATAGGGTAGGAGACGGTTTGAGGACACGCGCACCGTCCCGGGGAGGTGGTCATGGGACCACATACCTTAGGCAGTGTGGCGGTCCTATAACTAAAGACCAAAATGCAAGGAAAAAGAGGAAAGGGGTTAGAACAAAGCATACAAAAGATGGATAAGGAATTTTAGGATGTAAATGCATACTCAACATGCTTTCTGGATTTCGAACACCTTGTGAAGAGATCTGAATCATCATTATGGTTTCCGTAACCTCTTTCTGATAATTTAGCACATAAAATTTTTGGTGCATACATATTACCCCCTCAGAGAAGTGTTTTAGCCATGACAAACCTGAAATGGGGAGTTAGAATCTATACGACACGCCTTAGGTGTGTGTCGTAATGTTGCCATCTAGATTCCCATTATTTGCAAAACAAAAAAATACTCAAGTGTAGATAGGTAAAATAAATTGAAAAATAAATACTAAATAAAAATGAAATGCAGACTTACCATTTGTGCGGGGATAAGAACTTACCTCCATCGGTGCTCCAACTCTACAAGAGAACATTCAAAACAAGGTTAGAATATTATATATATATATAGAGCTCATTTTCCTATTCATTTTGTGTATCAATTTGGTAATTTTTAGCTGGGGCCCATGGTAACTATTTTCAATGAGAGTGCAGTCAAAATGTTCATTGTGAGATCATGATCGTGCCTCAGAGAGCAGGAGATTAACCCTTAAATTCGTAGGTTATTTTTTCTCAATTTATTATTTTTAAACCTAAAATATAAAAATGTTGAAATTTTTTTCTTGGGCGGGTTATTTTCAAAAATATTAGTTTTAAATGAGTCTCTAGGGGGAGTCCATAGGGTAGGCTTTTATTTTTCTCAAAATGGTGTATTTTTGCATTTTTTGAGTGTTTTAGGGCATTAGAGTCATATGCCGAATCAACACAAGACCGCCACCCTACACAAAGTGGTGGTAGTCATGCACACGCTGCCCTATTAAGGTGGCGGTCATGAACCGCCGCCATGAGTAGAGTGGCGGTTCGAATAGAAAGCAAAAAAGGATTCCTAAGTTAATTTTTTTGCATTTTTGACATTTTTTATTTTTTTGATGAGCTTATCTATTGTATTATGTTACTAACTTTCTCTTTTTCTCTATTTTGGGTGGATGAAAAAGGAGGAGTATATTCAGTGGAGTAGAGAGTGGGAGTGTGATTGGCTCCCAGCAATTTTAGACATACCTTGACTTAGATACTGGCGAGACACTCTTGAGAGGGCCAATATTTTGAGGATTTCACGAGTTCCTCATGTTTGCTCTACTAGTCACATATTGTGTGACTTATTCTAGTACTAGGATGCGGAATGGAATACATTTTGATTACTGGGTGTTAGGGGTGAGTGGACTATCACCCCGGAGGAAGTTTATCCTATACTAAGGGTTATGATTCTTGGGAGGTGGCTACCTCTTAAGACAATGAGATCTAGATCTCGAGATGATTCAGTGGGCTGCTTATATGGGAGATGTTGTAGTCTCCTTTGGTTCGAATATGGGGATGAAGGTATAATCTCTTGCTACTACTCCTATCCCCACCCTCCGTAAGGCCATCATGGGTATCTTGGCCTCATGGTTGATTGGGGATAAGGGAGAGACACACTGTTATACTATTGGGCTCCCTTGATTACGTAGATTGAGGTCCATGGATACTTATGCTTAGGGATTAGAAATTATTGTGACCACATACCATGACTTATAGAGGGTGGTAAGGTTACAGGGGCAATCTTTGAGTCACCCTACTCTAGTTATGAGTTGGGTGTATGAGTGTATCATCCCCTATGGGAGGGGTGTGTTAGTAGAGGACCCGGGGATGTTAGGGTAACTGGTGGACATGGATGTCGTGCAGGGATACCATACCAGCCAATGGATTCACTTACTATTGTAGATATGGAGAATACTCCCTTCGGGATATGACAGATTGTGGGGGTAGGAGGTGACTACATTTATTTTTTGTTATACTACAGGTCAGTTGGTAGATAGGATAGGGAGGGTGGAGATCCACCCATTTGATTGAGTCCCTCAATAGTTTGGTCTCCCCTATGTTGATATGCTTCCTCTTGAAGGGTCAATGTAAAGGATTGTTTGTGAGGCCTGGTGAGGTCCTCGAGGAGATTAAGGTTGGACCATAGTTACTCCTTGTTCGTGCCCGATGGGAAGCTGGTGCTCCTCAAGCATCCTTAATTTAGATCAGGGTTGTTCTTGCTTTCAGTGGAGTGGGAGATGAGCCTATTGATGAGGACTCAGAATCAGAGGAGTTTATAGGAGGGGAGACTAGGGAGGAGATGGTGGGAGAGGGAGTTAGAGGTGAGGTTGGTAGGATGGCCTAGGAGGATGATAACGATTCTAAGTGGCATGACACTTAGGATATCTTGAGGGAAGAGAGGGAAGAGGTGAGTGCAGAGAAGGAGAATTTGGTCTCAGAGGGATTACCTTCTCAAGAGAGTGAGGGTGATGATGAGTCTGTGTTAGGACATCATTTCATTCTATTTTTGGTGAGGTTGCATAGTCGGTAGCAATGTCGGTAGAAGGCGTAGATCCAGAGACCCTACCTAGATGCCTAGAGATCCTAGTGAGTTACCACTCTTATCCCAACCCTATTATCTAGAGATATTAGCTGATATTGTTAGTGAAAAATCACAACACCCCTAAATGAGTTATAGATCTACTTTTCTAAGGAAATGTCATTTGGTGTGAATGCACAACATTTATCTTTCCCAAAGTGTGGGACCTTTGCAAATAGGGAAAGCTTTCCAGAGAAGGCTAGTTCCTCTTCCTAAAATACCTACTACAAGATATTCTAGTGCAAGAAAGATAATATAACCTAATCTAACTTCCAAAGGGACAAGGAGAGGAAGGAAATAATGAAAATAGAGCCTCACTGATAAAATGGTGATGCACCGAGAGAAGGAAAATGTTGATTATCTCTCAAAACTGATATGGAATAAGAAGAGGTGAGCAATGGAAAGGATGGACAAGTGCATCACAGACAAAAGATGGATTTTCACGAGAAAATGTTCTAAAAACTCCATGAACACATCTCTAAAACCTGCAATGAACATCCAAACATGCAAAAAACTGTAATGAAGAGAGGCAAGAAGAAAACAACTAGAACATGAGCAAGGATGGACAAATGCATCACAAAACATGTTTTTTATTGCTCCAGAAGTTTTCATAGAACATCATTTCATGAGTAAGAGGAAAAAATGCCATTACAGAGCAGGGGAGGAGGTTCAAACTCCATTTTCGACCTTGGGGAAGAAAAGAAGGGAGAGGTAGAGAAGAAGGATGAACAACCTTTGAAAAATGATGCCTCTATTACATTATATAGAAAAATGTGAGAAGGGAAGGGAAAAACGTGGGATTTTATCCAACCACTTTTCAAAATGTTTTTTAATTCTTCATCTATTGATGGGCTCAATGCAAAATCTCATATTTCTATGCATCTACTTCGCAGACCAAAGAAAATGACCCATACTTCATTAAATCTAGTGGTTGGAACTAGTTTTTTGTCTTTTCCATGCCAAAACACATTTTGAAAAATTTATCCCATCAAACTCCATCAAAATTTAAAATTAAAGTTTCCATCATTTAGATAATTTCAATGATTTCCAATGACACCGAAATTGGGAAAAGCGAGTCTAAGGTTTGAAAAATATGGCCCTCTAAAGATTTAGGGCAAAGCGGTAAAAATAGAGTCAAAATTGAGTCTCGGAGGGTCAAACTTTAAATTTTTCCGTTTTAGAAAAATTCCCAAAAAATATCTACTGCCCCTTAGGTCTGCATAACACATGGAATCTTCTGGATGATCCACGGCTTCAAAACAATCATTTTCCCCCTTTTTGCAAAATTGGAATATTTTCCAAAAAACTTCCATGACCCCACGCTCTCGAGACACGTCGCATCTTCTAATTTGCTGCAGAGATGTGGTTCCATTTTTTCCTTATGTTTTCACCACTTTGGCAACAATTCTAAAATTCTCTCGATGCCCTAATCCCTCTGATGAATGGAAATGTGGCACCTTTTGATTGCTCAGTGGGAATGTGCTTCTATTTTTTCCCTTGAGAAATTTTGACAAAAAATCCAAAACTTAGAAATCCTTTTGATGCCTGCCACTCCTCTGTGACACGTGGCATCATTTTATTAAGTCATGCGAGCCTTAAATAATTTATTTTCCTTTATGGGATTTTGGGCCAAATTTTTCCTTTGAGTTTTTTACCCAAAAGGGCTAAGTGCAAAAATTTTCCTACACATTCAGTCTTGGCAAATTTTCCTTAGCAACAATGCTTCCTTACCTCCGTGGGCCTGCCTAGGAAATATTTCCCCAAACTCCACCAAGCCATAACTCAAAAAATACAAGGAGTTAGGAGGACTTCTTTACCTTTTTAGAAAGGGGAAGGAAAATCCTATCTGATTAAGCCATTTCCAGAATCTTTTGAGTGCTTGAAATGTGTGAAAATTGAAGTTGAAGCACTAGGAAGGAAAGAATGAAGGCAAGTTAGCCAAAATAAGAAGGGGCTCATTTTGGATAACATATATTTGTTTTTGATACTTTTTTTTTGTTTTGCTTTTTTTTGACTTGTTTTTGGTGTTTTATAACTTGTTGTTTTCCCAATTTTTTATTTGCAGTGACTGCACAAGGATGGCAAGATATGATTCGTCAGGTTTATGCAGACACCCTGTTTCTCCCTTCGATGAATACTTGGGCTCAATTTACTAAGGATGTTAGTGAGCCTTTAGTAGCTGGAAGACACACCGATGTGTTTTCCCCTATCTAGAAGGTGATGAGTTAGTTACCTCCCTTCGTACTCAGGTAGCTGGTTACGAGACTGTTGAGTGCTTGATGAGGTGGAGCCGTTCTCATAGTGAGACCACAACCAGTGGTCACGATCATGAGAACTCCCATCATTCAGTGCATTAAGAGCATTTTCACAGCCATAACAAGAGCCCTATATGCGGTCGCGCACCCTATGATGGATCCCATAGGGATTGATAGGGAGTTGAGATTTTATTTCTTTTGATCGCTTTTGATACTATATGATTTTTTTGTATTTTTAGGCTCATTGAGTGTTTTGACCATGCCTAGTGCATGATGGCATTATATGTAAAACATGATTCCTATACATACATACATACATACATACATACATACATAGTATATATATATATATATATATATATATATATATATATATATATATATATCTTTTAGATCTAGATCTTATTTGTATCTAGAGTTTTGTGATTTGTTTCTCATGTGTATACTAGATGCTTTAGAATCTCTATTTTTATACACTTTTTAGAATGTATGCAATGGATGACAAGTGATAACAAATGTTGAACATAATGTTTTCTCTTTTTTTTTGTTTTTGTAATGTTGATATGTGATGATGCAAACATACTGTAGTATTGAAATTTTAGCTTCTTTGGGAAATTTTCATTACTTCTTCATGTTTGGACAAAATGTGATGAATATGTAGTGATAATGAGATGAACTTGCCCCATTCCTAACTCCACGCAACTTGTAAAATTTGAGGGCTCAACACCAAGAGTTGGGAAGGGGTGCAAATTGCATGAGTTTGACTAAATGGAAGTGATGAGAGAAAGATAAAGTTTTGTGAAACCAAATTTAGACCTACATACTTATCTCACTCAAAAACGCTACATAGCTCATATGCAACTTACTTTCCAATTTATCTAGACTTAGATCCATAAATGGCAACTTGGTTGACAAAATATGGTCTTGGGGATTTAATCTCTTTGGAACTTGGATGCTTAATTTCACATCTCACAATACACTTTGTTTTGAATTTTAAAACACTAAGATTCATTAATTTGTGTGAATGAACCACCTATGCCCTACCCCATTCTACTAGTAAGAAGTATGGGATTATCCTTTGAAGGTAGGATATAGGCAAGTAAGGGCACTTCTTTCCTTTCCCAACCTTACACCACTAGTAAGACATGTGGGCTCATCACCGAAGGTTGGTAGGGGTAAAGAAGTGTGTAAAATAAAATATTTTGTTTTTTTAGTAGTTTTTATTCAATTTGAATTTGACATTTTTGATCTATGATTTTATAGTATCCTTGTTTCAAAGAGACATAAGAGGGATAGATGTGACACCAAGAAGCTTCTGGAATAGACCATAGGTAGAAAAACATAACCTAGTACAAGAAAATGAGTATGACCAAGTATGCAGGCCTTGGTATGGTTTTTGTCAAGATTTTGTCTATTGAATTAATGAGATGATTTCAAAATCATTTGATGATATTATGAAAATTGAAGAGATATGATTTGAATGCTTTGCCAATATTTTCAGAAGCTTGTAATAAATTGCTTAAGAATAAGTTCCTTGACCACAAAATTTTACAAAATGAGTGAACATAATGAACTAACTAAATGGCTAATGCGATGCAGATGAACATACTATACAAATGGTGATGCTAGATGACCTATGCATGAAACCATTTGAGATGTAAGGAATTGATAGTTTCACTAAATTCCTCACCTTCTAGTGTACATAAGAGATACACACCATTTCTGTAGTCCTTCATGAATTGGTATGGACCCAACCACTTGGGCTGGAATTTTCTTCCTTCGTCGGTCTTCTTGTCAATCCGGCTATCTAGTCTCAGAACTAGATCTCCCTCATATATTTCTCATTCGTAAACCTTCTTGTTATATTTCTAACACATCCGATTAGCATAGGCTCTGTGCCATTGTTCGGTGTTTAACCTGGCCTCATCAAGGCTTTCTAGTTGAGAGAGGTGTGCCTCTCTATAGGCTTCTTCTCCCAAGATCCCTTGTAATGAGATGCAGAGACTAGGTATTTCAACCTCAAGTGGGAGAACTACTTCTTCTCTAAATACCAATGAGAAAGGGGTTTCCCCTATTGGTGTCCTTATTAATGTTTGATAGGCCCACAAGGATGGGTATAATTTTAAATGCCAATCCCATTTGTTCTCCTTAAATGTTTTGAGGAGAATGGATTTTAATGTTTTGTTTGTTGCCTCAGCCTGTCCATTGGCTTGGGGGTAATAAAGAGAGGTTGTGTGATGGTTTATCTTTAATTTTTGCATAACTCACGGACCTCATAATTCTTGAAGGATGTGCCATTTTCTAAGATAATAACTTTTGGGACACCGTACCTATAAATGATTTGATTCAAAATGAAGTTAGTGATTACAAAACCTGGTACGGTGGTGAGAGGCATGGCCTCTACCCATTTAGTAAAATATTCTGTGACCGTGATTATAAAGTTATGGCCATCTATTGATGAGGAGAGACTCTCCCTATCAAATATAGGCCCCATGTGGAGAAGGGCCATGGGGTTGTGATTGGTTATAGAGTCTGTCTTTGGCATATGAATCTCATGGGACAACTATTTTCATTTATGACACTTGCACACAAACTCTCTTGCATCATGTTCTAGAGTGGGCTAGAAATAGTCCATCCACGATATATTTTGTAAGAGTGGTGTGGCCATGAAGTGGCCTCCACATATCCCCAACGTGGGATTAAGTAAAGAATATTTTTGGATTCTTCCATGTCAACACATCTTAAAAGCATTCCATCAAAGGCTCTATGATAGAACACCTATTCTAAAATAATGTATTTAGTAGCAATAATGCGTAACTACCTTCTTTGTTGCGATGTTGCCCCTTTTGGGTAAGTATGGTCTTTTATGAAATTGATGATGTTAGTGTACCATGGACATGTAGAAATGGGGGGCCTAGTTTCGAAAAAGTATACACACTCATATGGAAAGTCTAAATCAACTAGATTACCACCATCCATTGGGTTATCAGCTAACCAATCCACAATAATTTGTCCTTTCACATACTTTTGGTTAACAAAAAGTCAACTCAATTTTCATATTAGTGTTATGAAGTGCCCAACCCTTTTTGATAGTGAACCTTGATTTAGATAGGTTCATAAGTGATCATTTTGATGATTACCCTTGTTTCTTGGTTCAACATATAATGTCTCAATCATTTTGTTGCAAAGACTATAGCTAGGCACTCCTTTTCTACCTATGTGTAATGTGTCTCATAATCAAGCAACGTCTGACTAATGAAATAAACTACAAGTTCCCTTTTATTTTTTTCCTCTTGAGCAAACATGCGATAGCTAGCAAAAATTTTGTAGCTCGTGAATACAAGATCAAAGGGAAATCTGATCTAGGCAATATTAGTGTGGGAGGAGAAACAAGAATCGTTAAAATGCCTCAAAGGCCTCATTGCATTCTTTTGTCCAATTAATGCTATAATCCTTTTTGAAAAATTATTGATTGGATGAACAACAAAACATAAGTCAGGATGGACCTTTGAATTGCACCAAGTTTCCCAAGAAATGATCGATACCGAGAATCCTATGATGGTGGAGTTATTTCAAGAACAACCTAGATTTTGGTCGGGTTGACATCAATCCCTCATAAAGATATGATGTAACCTAGAAGCTTTCCTCTGTTACACCAAATACACATTTCTCTGGATTCAATGTGACACCATATTCGATCAATCATGAGAGAATGATTTAGAGCACCTACGGGTGATCACGTCACTTCCTGGCCTTGGCCAGCAAGTCATCTATGTAGGATTCAATGATCTTATGAATAAGGTCATGGAATATGTATGTCATTTCCCATTGGTATGTAGCGCCAACATTCTTAAGACTAAATGGCATGACAACATAACAATAAGTTCCCAAGGAGTTATAAATGTAGTTTTGGCTTGATCCTCTTTGGATATTTTGATTTGATTATATCCTGAGAATCCATCCATGAGAGAAAATAGGTCAAATCCAGTTGTTGCTTCAAAAATAATGTTGATGGATGGTAATGGGAAGTCATCTTTGGGGAAAGCTTTGTTAATGTCCCAAAAGTCTATGAAAATTTGTATCTTCCCATTTTTTTTAGAATGGGGATGATATTAGATACCCATTATGAATAGTCAACCAATTTGATGAATCCCACTTAGAAAAGTTTCATCACTTCTTCTTTCACCATGAGAGCCACTTTTGGCTTCATTAGTCTTGAATTTTGCTTTATTGGCTTTGCATTTGGTTTAGTGACAAGATTGTGTACCATGATATGTGGTGCAATTCCTATCATTTATTTTTAACTAAATGTGAAATCCTTTTGATGTTCCTTGAGGATATGGGTATGTATTTCTACCTCCTCTGGAGTTAATGAGGATCCCAACTTCAAAATATTTGGTTCTTCCTTTGTTCCAATATTTATATCAATCATTCCTTCGATTAAGGAAGCATTGCCTTCTTCAAATTCAAGTGGGGCAGAGGTAGTTCCAAACTTTATTCATTCTCTACCTCGTAGATTTTGAGATTCTTTTGGGGGAGATTCTATCATGGGATTTCCAAAATAGGAAGAGAAATATTGGATTAGGGAGAAATCTACCATGTCATGAGTGAGATGCAATTCTATATAGGAATTTATATATCCAAAAGTGACCCTATCATTGTCAAAGTGATCTAGGATGGTAAAATAATTCTCAGCTTCTATGTGTGTCAAGATTGGGGTTATTGGTATTTTACACACCAATGATTTAGTACGAAGTGATACCATGAAATTTGTATTTTCCAACTCACTGCTTGGAGTGAAATAGGAAACAGAGGTTGTTATTGAATCTATGAGAAGGTTCTATTCTTGTGGAATTGCTTTGATTGATATGAATTTGAATCCCTTGGTTAGATCTAATACTACCATTTTATAGAGTTACAAGTGCTCAACTCTAGTCTCATATACCTCAGATACTTGGTTTGTAACTAATTATGAGTCTCCTAGCACTCTAATGTTATCAATGCCCATCCTTTTAGCTATGATGAGGCCAAGGAGGAGGGATTTGTATTCAGCCCCATTGTTTGTACATTTGAAGTTTAACTTAAAGGCAAAAGGTAGGATCTTTCCCTCGGGAGAAGTAAGGATCACACCTACCCCAATGCCAAAATGACATCTGGCTCCATCAAAGTGGAGAGTCAATAATTTATCAGAAAAATGGATGTTGGAACATTCTTCGTATCTTCTTCTTTTTCCTCATTTACTTTTACCATATAAACTTCATCTGTTGGAAGGGAGCCAATTCCTAGGGTACATCGTATACCCACAGAATCAAATGGTAGGAGAATAGGTAGATCTTTCTCTAGTAACTTGAAATTTTTGTGGTGGTTCCTAATGATACTATCTCTATGATGTTGGTATCATTTAAGACTATAAGATTGCTTTCGACCAAATTAGTGACTTCTAATTCGGTTGTAGGTACCAAATTTACTTCTAGATTTTAATTGACTTGTTTGTTAAGTTGATTTGTTAGGAGCTTGAACTCAAATTGGACACATGGTCTCTTCTTCAAATCTACTAAGTGTATGTCAAAAGGTTTTGGGTCACCCTGCGCCACAAAGATTTTTCCTATGTGTAAAAATCTTATTTCTGGAATAACGTGGAAGGGATTGCCGTGGAAGGGATTGCCTTCATACGTTGTATCCATGGTCAAACGAGAATCATATTATAGTTGGTTTCGATCTATAATATAAAATTCAGTGAGGACTGTCTTGGGTCCTAAAGTGACTGGTAACACTATAGTCCTAATTGAAGTTTCCTTGAGCCTATCATAACCCCTTAGCATATTTCATGTTGAGGAACAATTTATTTCTCCATATCCACGGCTTTTGAAGAAAAGCGAAGTGGACTATGTTAAGCGCCACTTCATCATCAATAATTTCACGCTTAACATAATTATTATAAACCCATACCTGTAAATGCAAGGTTGGGTCACTCTCTACATGTAATTTTAGTTTTTGTGGGCATTATGCTTATATAAAATATAAACTCAAAAGTATCCCTATCTAGCTGCCCTTGAAGGTAGACATCAAATTCTACATGGTTTACTTACATTTTAGGAGGAGGAGTGATGTTAACCGGTGACTAAGACCGAATGCTTCTAAGAGAGCAGCCCTGTGAGCGGGAGAATTTTTCAACAAATCCAAGAAGGAAATGTGAGAGAAGGTCTTTGTTAGGTCATTAATTAGGTCGTAAGCACCTATAGGTTTTGCCAGTGTTTATTGAACATTGTTTGGTATTGATGGGTAGGTTGGAACTGGTTGAGAAGAATAATCTCATGTTCTTGTTATGGTTTCTACCTATAGCTTGGTGTCTAACTCTACAGACCAACTATCTTGGTTTGTGGTTGAGTTCCTAATTGGGGTGCGACCGGTGGATTTGATGAAGTTGAGGCTTCATGATCATTATTTCCTATCATGACACTCTTGTTTGTCCCATTTGGATCTAACCTATTATTGTTAGAATGATTCGGGAGAGGATCATTAAAAATCTTGAGGGGTGCATTTTGAGGGGAAATTGATCCCGTATAGGTGTTCGGTGTGGGTAATGCAAAATTTGTTAAAAACATATCTACAAAGAGTTGTCTTTGATCTTCTAGAAAATGTTGCATGAATTTTTTGTAGTCATGGAAAGTCCTAGTATCATGGCCTTGAATCTTGTGGAAACCATAATACAAGTTGGGGTTATAGTCCCAGAGGTTGTTGGTTTGAACCCTGTTGTGGTTTGAAATTTTGATTAGGTTTAGAGTTGAAGTTTTGAGGTTGTTGCCTTTGGCTTTAGTTCTAATATCCAGTTGGGTTTCAGACTGGACCTTGTGTCTGGATTTTTGTTGTTTTTGTTGTGATGGAGGATGATTAAAATCCACCGCATTGATTGTTGGAGTAAAGCTATTATTCTGCAGACCATTAATTGGTCTGGAGTGTTTACGACGTTTGCCCTTTTAACCTAGTCTATGACTCCATCTGTTGTAACCCCACAATTTTTGTTAAGGATCTTGGGTCCTTGATTGGTATTCCTAACATTAGGATAAGTTGTAGTGTTTTGATTGGGTGTGACTAATCTTCCATTTGTTCCATAGGTCTTACGACCATTGTCTATTGTTGCTTGATCTATTCGGAGGGCACTCTCGAGTACTTCATCATAGGTCCTTAGTGGGAATTTCTAGACTTCTTCCTTTATCTCTCTATTGAGAGAATGAAGGAATAAGTCACATAGTTCCATCTAATCCATATTTGGAGCACTTGCTGAAGAATAGAGGATTGTACACCATCTCTGAATGAAGTGAGTAGCAAATTCATTGTGCTCTTGTTTGATGTGTAAGAATTCCTAATCCCTATTCTTAATAATTTGTTCATGTCAAAATCTTTGATAAATTATGAAACAAATTGTTTGAGCGAGAGTGTATCAAAGCTTTAGGTATTATATAATAATAATCAAGGAAATACCCTCTTAGGTCTTAAGGAATATATTGGCAACAACCACATCCCAAGGGAGCAATTCTCGAATGGCCATGGCATAGGCCTTGATATGTGCATTTGGATCTCCCTCCCCTTTGAATTTAGGAAAATCAGGTAGAGGTCTTGGGAGCATGATGCTTCGTATGGTGAAATCAAGAGGCTCTTTTAAATATTCAGAGTAAGTCCCTACCGCATAGGTTTCAACCATCGATGGTGTTGCTAAGGAGGTGGAGGTGGAACGGGTTGTTGATGTGGCATAACGTATGCATTTGTAGGGGCATAAGGAAACCCCTACAGTTGAGTGAACATCCCAAGAAAAGAGAACATGTCTCCCTGTGGTGATTTTGAATACATGTTTAGATAGGGAGGAACATTGCTCTGATATGGGTTGTTTGGTATTAAACCAGGAGGTATCGTGTTTTCAAATGGAACAACATTTGAAAATGTAGTTCTAACTGGTGTTTGATGTGGATACCCATACGAATGTTGGGGAGGCATGCCTAACGTGCCTGTTCCTATGAGGAGGTCAACTTGACTAGGATAATGCGGAGGGTTGGGATTTCTTACTTCCCCGAATATGAAGTTTTATTTTCTTGAGCAAGTTCTAGTCCTCTGACCCTCTCAACCAAAGTCAAGATGACCTTGATTAGTGATGGCACAATGTTTTCCCTTTGTGGTTATTTTTGTACCCCTTAAGGTTGTAGAGGGGTATGGTATCCTACTATGAAATGTTCATTACTTTTCCAAACATCACCAAGAGTATTTTCCATTGGTGGAGGAATGGGGGTATTTTCTTGAAGCAGGGTGTCAGGTTGTGTTTGCAAACTTCCTAGAGATGGATACATGTTTTGTAAATGCATTGCTCATTTTTGGTGTGGCATGCTAAGTACTCCTCATACAAGACTTGGAGTGGATTTGATTGCCTATTGATTTGTGGTCTAAATAAAACCCGAGGAGATTAGCTAAATCCTCTAGTAAATGTCATGCTATTAGAGCCTGATGGCTCAAGTTGTTGTGTTTATGTGAGTTGGTCTAGTTCCTCAATTTGGAATGAAGTACTAACATTAGTCCTTGAGGAGTTTGTGATGAAAGGTAGTTGTTTGAGTAGTTTTCAACCCATGCAAAAAGCAAGGGTGATTGTGGCCTACTTGATTGGCCATAATATGCTTTGAGACCTGAGAGAGGTATGCCATATGCGTCGTATCCCGACATATTCGGGGTATATAAATACCTATAGAATAATGGGAAGGAGTGAAGATGGATGAAAGAAATGGAAATGAAAAGGGAGTAGTTTTTTCCTTTAACGTCGGGTTCACCAATTTTGTTGGTGAAGTCGGTGTGAAGGCTAATGAGGTAGAGAAGATGAAAAGTGAATCAATTGGAAGAATGAGTAGGAATCTGACTCCAGATCAGAAGGTTGTGTATTTTTTTCATGTCGGGTTCACCAATTTTGTACGATAGAAAAGTGACAGACGAGCATGAAAATCGACAAGTAGCCTTTCTTTGTGCCAACCCTCCCAAAGTCGTTCCGAGATAGCTAGTAGAAATGAAATATATGCGGATGTGGACATACTATTTGGGTAATCTTATATCCTGAACACGTAATAATGGGATCTATGAGTCCAAGTCAAAGAAATCTCTCCTAACATAAATTGGTGTAATGGATTGTTCAGATATAATAGCCACTTGGAGGATCCAATCAATGTCAAGCTATATTGAGATTCTACTTATTGGGTATTAGATGCATGGAAAATGACCTGTAAGTACCTCGTGTAGATTTCCAGACAAGGTCATGAAAATGATGGTGCGAGGCGTAATGAATCTGCCGAATTTATGGGTGATTCTCCGGTCTAGTCCAGAAAATATTAGCCTGATTGGATGCTACATTCAACATAGAAAACTATGTGATAATGTCTGGTGGAAGTGGTGAGGACCTAAATATGAGTGTACGCAAACTGGTGTCAATGTCTAATTGATTAGTAGGCCCGTTGGGTTGTGGGACCTGGGGATCACAACCATAAGTTCATGGTTGTTGTGGACCTTTTATGGTCATGTGAAGAATCAATCTCTTCTTCTGACTATCCAGTAGTCATAAGATTTTTTAGCTTCTATGTTTAATACCAAGAGTTGTGTGATCTTCTCGGAATACCTTACGGGTGTTCTAGCAACTTGTATGCATAAGCCTATATCTATATCAATAAGAAGGTCTCCTACATATGGCTATAGAACTAATGGATTACAACCAAATGTTTTCTCTCTTTCAGGTTCTTGTATGGTCATGTGGATATCCTATCAAGGTAATCTATAGTTGGGTTGATTTGACCAAAATTCATATGCTTTATCATCTTCGATGTTTAATTCTCTCAATTTCTCACTGATTGTTTGTGGGTTTGTTGTTGTTTAGAAGACGTGAATTATAAGACCTCGGTATATATATATATATATATATATATATGTTGTGAAGAGATTTGGCTGAGGTATTACTAGTTTGAATATGTAATCCCTGGGCTCTCTGGGTCCCGTAATTGTCATGCAAGAAATAACCAAACTTAACTGAATGAAGTAAACTAATTATGAAAATAAATCTACGCTATGCTTGTTCTTTTTGTATTTTCAAAGATGTGAATTTGAATGAAATTAAAGAGTGACTAATCTAATAAATTCAGATAACGAGCAATTAATCTAAGAATAAAACTATAACAAGCAAGGTAGCCAAATGTAGCTATTCACTTGTGCACTTGTGAATTGATCCTGAATATAAATAACTAACTAATTTTAATTGAAAGACCTTCAATCTTACCTCAGAAGTGAGGAACAAATCATATCTTCTCAGAAGCTATTATTCCTCACATCTTGCCCGATAATATTGAAAGTGAGCTTAACTTAAATGAAATGACTCACTACTCTATTTGATATATTGTAACTACAACTTTCACAATTCAAACCTGGAGTTTACATAACAGAGGAAAAATTAGTTATATCATAGCTTGTCCCCTCATCATGATCTCTTCATTCCTACGTGTTCTCATGAATCCATAAAATTGGGAATGTGACAATAGAAGAAGGAGAAGATATTCGAACAGTGGCATCTTGGATGTAAACCGAATGAAATGCAAGTAGGAGAGGGATAGCGCAAGAGAACAAAGCTTGGCTATGTGATTCCTAGTAGGATTGTTGTAGGGATACAACACAAATACACCGAAAACTCTAGGATCTATACTTCCTGTGACAAAACAACGACCTATAACTCTAAGCAGAATCAAGATTATCAAATGAACTTTAATCTAGAACTGAAACTATTTTATGCTAAGCTGGTTGTTTTGGGAACAATAATGGAACAAGATGAAACTAGAGAGATCAAGTGATCTCTAAATTAGAAAGAAGGAAAGGAACCTTGAACTAAGAGGATGAGAACTTATAGAAAATATATACCTATTGAGACTTGTCGAAGATCTTTCAAACACACTGAATGATAAATTACAGAGATAAGGGCCATTTTCTTATAAACAAGCTTGGTATTTATAGAATTTTTATTTACTAGAAGGTAAGATTAAATTGAACTCTTCTACCTATTAAAAAAAAGAAATTACTATTTATAAGGTGGATAAAACTTTAATGCAAGCAAGAGTGGTTGAGAATTACAAGTGCAACTTGAATTTTTGTGTTGACGAGTGCGTTAGAAAGTTATAGAAAATGTGGATAGTACTACTTCCTAGTGTAGAGTGGTGGTTTTAGGACTGTTTCCCTATCCTAGGTGGCGGTCATGAGACCACCACCCAGAAGGGCAAAGTGGTCCTATAACTAAAGATCAAAATGCAAGGAAAAATAGGTAAGGGGTTAGAACAAAGCATGCGAAGGTTGGATAAGGCATTTTAGGATGAAAATGTATACTCAACATGCTTTCTAGATTCCAAACACCTTGTGAAGAGATCTGAATCATCATTGGGGTTTCTGTAACCTCTTTCTGATAATTTAGCACATACAATTTTGGGTGCGTACAATGACCTCCATAATCTTGACTATTATAAAATTGCAAAATACAAACAATGTTCATGTTAATAGATCCAAACCATGAGCTGAAAAACACAATGCTGAGCCATTGAGGGCCACAACTTGAGTATTATAAAAAGAAATTAAGATCCTGGAACATACATAAGCCTAATAATGGAATCTACAAAGAAAAATAAAAAAATTTGCAAGCTAACCAGAGCACTAAAACTATGTATGCTAAAAGAAAAAAATGTCAGAATTTAACCAATTACAATAGAGTTTCTTCTCCAAAATCTTCCAAAATGTAAATTTAATGGAGACTTGCCCCTTAATAACCTAATGCATATGGGGGAAATTTTGAGCTCTTGGAAGATCCAAAATCTTAATAGTGGTGTCTATAAAGCAAAACCATATATTTGCAAGAAAACTAGAGCTCTAAAACTATGTATGGTGACCAAAAGGAAATATTGACAAATTTTACCCATTTCCCATAGAGTTTCTTCTCCAAAATATTCCAAAAAAATTTTTAATGGAGACTTTCCCCTCAACCACCTGATACACATGGGGAAAATGCTGAGCTATTGGAAGATCTAGAAGCCTAATAATGGCATCTACAAAGAAAAACCATAGATTTGCAAGAAAACGAGACCTCTAAAACTATGTATGGCGGCCAAAAGGAAAGACTGACATAGTTTACCCATTTCCAACAAAATTTTTCCTCTAAAATATTCCAAAATGCAAATTTAATGGATAATTTCCCCTCAACCACTCAATACACATGGGGGAATGTGTTCGAAAGAACATTACTGTGAACTGTGCTAAACGGAGTTCTTGTTAATAGCCATCCTAAAAATCAGCACCATTATGGTTTAAATCAGACATGTAAACAAAGATAAATATGTAACCTTATTACCTTGCCCACAAATATAGTTTTTGATCAGTCACCGAATGGTTTCTTAGATGTATTTTCCCTGGGAAGGGCTAAATAAGGAAATTGGAGGCATCTGGTTCCCATTTTCCATTCTCAAATTTGTCTATGTGGGTCTCACACCATGCTCATATCGCACGATCTTAGATTCAATTAAAAGGGCTAAACACGAATAGGAAAACCACTAATTTTCCATCGAAGCTACACTCGTAGGAGTCTGCACCAAAAATAAGGTATGTTTTAGAACCCATTTCTGGTGCCCTCAATCCCCTAAATCTTCTTTCTTTTGGTGGGAAACGATGGTGAACAACATTAGCATGTTGAGTTCATTAGTGTTACTATTATCAATTCCATGCCCCCATGCACCCCTCACGACTATGGATACAAAAAATGATATCAAATGCATGTTGGAAAATAACAAATAATTTAAAGACTCAATCAATTTCCTTCTTACTAGTTGGTTTGGGAATAGATGCACATGCCTCATGTATATTTTTTTTAGAATTCAAAGTCTTTGACAAACCAAAGATAAGATTATTTCATCAAGGTTAAATTTAAGAAACATGCAGTGAGATTAAAATGGATTTCTTGTATTTCATAGTTATTTGACCCTCATTTAGAACATAAAAACACTTTAGTCTAGTGACCGCTAAGCCATTTCTTTCAATAAGTAATCTAACTTAGCACTCACTAAGAATTTTTTTAATTAGAATTGCACAACATTGGATCTTTTTCACACAAAGTGTGGGAATTGTAGAGCTGGAAAAGATCCTCTAGATTAGAGATTGGTTCCTCAACTCCTCTATTCAAGTGTGCATAACATTCTGCAGAGGATTTACCTACAACTTAATCAAACTTTGCCAAGGAGGCAGGGTTGAAAATGCAAAAAAATGAACCTAGTCTAATAAGGTGATGCACCAAAGGAATGAAGAACACTTGTCTTGCCAATGAACACAAACTATTAAAATGCAATACAATATCATACACAGATGACCAAATTGTAGTGAAAGATTAGGAGGATGCGCATGAACACAGAGAGGGTTGAGAATCAACCACAGACATGCATTATTTGCTCCAAAATTGATACAATACACTACAAAGATGCCAAAAGACAAGGTTGCATTACAGTTTTAAAAGGGAGGTTCTAACTCCACAAAATCCACCTGCAGACAAGAGGAGAAAGGGAGGAGCAAAACAAGAATGTTCAACCCCAAAATGAGCTCATTTTTGCTTTTACAATGCAAATTTGAGCTCAGGAGAGAGAAATGTGGGAAAACATGAGAGGAGCTTTCAACCACCGACCAAATTCATAAAAAAATAGCATGGGCTTCCTTAAAATCCACTTCCCAATGTTTTAGACCATGCTGGGAGAGAATGCGAGCCATTCCTTATTAAAAATGGTGGTTGAAATGTCATTTCTGTCTATTTCCATGTGCCAGAGGAGTTTTCCAATTTTATCTCTCCAAACCCCACCAAAACACAAAATTGAGCCTGGAATCATGTAGATAATTTCACCATATTTCCAATGATATAAAGAACGTGAAAAATCGAGCTCTGGATCAAAAGTTATGCCCCTCTGAACATTTAGGGAAAAACAGGGCCGAAAACGGGTTGGCGGGACAAAAATTTGAAATTTTCCCACCTTTTTGCATTTGGGAAAATTTCCCCAAAAAATCCCACTGCCCACTCATCTTGGTGCCATGTGGCACATTTTGATTGGTTGTGGGCTCTCCCGCTTCATTTTCCATCATTTTGGCCTTTGGAAAATTTTCCAAAAATTTCTCACTAGCCGAAGCTCGAGGCCACGTGGCATGATGTGATTCATCGCGGGCCTCTACTCTCAAATTTTTGCTGCTTCGACCACCCTTACTAAACTGGACATGTGGCATGATGTTATTGGATGCGGGCCTTCCATGCTTATTTTCTCTGTGGGCCTGCCTTATATTTTTTATTGCCACGTGGACACGTGGCATGATTTTACTGGCTCGGGCTTTGGGGGTGGGCTTTCCTTTCAATATTTTCCTTTGATTTTGCTTGGGAAAAATTCCCAACTTTCTCCCGCTCCATTGGTACCGCAGGACATGTGCAGGTCTTCATTGGTCGGTGGGCCTGAAGGGCTGAAAAATTTGTTTGTGCCAACCTTTGGGAAATTTTCCCAACTCCTTCCCACCGCTCCGATCCCCCCTAAAAGCCCCTTGGGACACGTGGCCTCCTCCTATTGGCTCGGGTTTTGGGGGCGGGTTCTCCTTTTGAAAATTTTCAAACTTGGGTGAAAAGGAAAAAATCCTTTCACACCTCCGACCACCAACGCCTTGGTGACACGTGGCACAATCCTATTCGTTGGCGGGCCTATGGGCCAAAATTTCTCCTTTGCGCCCCCACCAAACACTTTGCAAATTCTCCAAATTCTCCAAGTTTGGTCCACCTTCCACCATCCCTTTTCTGACGTGGCACTCTTGTTAAAAATTTCAAAAACTTGGTGACGTGGCACTCTCTGGTCTAGGCCTGCCAGGAAAATTTCCCACAAAAACTCCACCGAGTCATAACTTCAAAAATACATGGAGTTAGGAGGAAAACTTTACCTTTCTAGAAAGCTGAGAAGGAGCTCTATCCAATGGTGCCATTTCTAGAAGGTTTTGAGTGCCTAAAAGATAAAAAATTCTGACTGAGGCACAAGGGAGGAAAGAATGAAGGGAGTTAGCTGAAAAATAAGCAAGGGGCTTATTTTGGATAACAATTTTGGTGACTCAGAGGGGTCATCTGCCTGTTGGATGAAGTTACCAGTTTCCTAAAGCAATCCATTGGGCATGGAGTCATCAAATTCTCTGCTTGGTACCCCAACTGATTAGAACAATGCAAGGAGGAAGAGGAGGGTAGAACACCATCTGATTTGGAGCAAGGCTGTAAAAAAACATTTCTGGGACAACAAGCTTGTGCCAAAGGCACTTAGGGAAAGAAAAGCTAAACTACAACAAAACAATGTGCATAAGCACTTGGAGGAATGAAAACCTAAGCTAATATGTACAAGGTGGAGAATTTCTCTCAGTAGCAATGCTTCAGATGGATTCCATTGACTGGAATCTGCAATTCTTCACCATCCAATGTAGACAATTGGAAGGCATTGTTGTCTTACACTTCGTAACCATGTAGGGGCCACTCCAAATGGCATCAAATTTTGAATGCCTCCCCAGTTTTTCTCTCTACATCCCATTTTAACACTAGATCCCCAACTTGGAAAGATCTATCCTTGGCCTTTCTATCAAAGGTCTTCTTGATCAAAGCTTGATCCTTCTCCATTGCTTGGGATGCCTGATTTCTGATTTCTTGGAGCTCCATCAATTCTGCATACCTAACCTCCATGGGTCCAAACTCCAATAACTCCAACTGCTTCATGAGTTCCAATGTTGGCAACTCAAGTGACATGGGAAAAATTGCCTCTCTTCCATAAACAAGCTTGAATGGAGAATTACCTGTAGATCTCTTGGGGGTTATCCTATCAGCCCACAAGGCTGATTTCAACTTAGTATGCCAAGACCTTTGATTTTCATCAAGAGTCCTCTTGATGATCCTTAACAAGTTCTTGTTTGTAGATTCAGCTTGGCCATTACCCTGAGGATAATAATTTGATGAAGTGCTTAGGTAGATCCCATTCTTGACAGCCCATTTCAGTTACCTTGGACCCAATGAATGCCAATGCATTATCTGATATTATTGTAGTAGGTATGCCAAATCTAGTTGTTATCCCTTCATAGAAGTCTAGGATGCTAGATTCATTTGCTTCCTTGAGTGCCACTACCTCAGTCCACTTGGTGAAATAATATATTGTTGTTAGAATCCATTTGTGTCCTTGGCTTGAATTTGGGTTAATGACTCCAATGAAGTCCAAACCCCATTGCATGAATGGCTGGTCAACTGAAATTGGATGCAATGGAAGGGTGGCTAGTCTCTCCTTACCTGTGAAGAATGCACAATTCTTGCACCTCTTGATCCATGCATAACAGTCACTAAAAATCTTGGGCCAATAATAGCCAACCCTCATGATCTTGAGAGCTGTCACTCTTGGTGCAAAATGACCCCTAAGCTGATCCACCATGGAACTCTTCCAACACTCTGTGAATCTGATTTGTACCAATGCATCTCAGCAGCACTCCATTCACATCCCTTTTGAACAAAACATCATCAACAAGGGCATATGGGACAACCTGCAATCTGAAGTGTCTCCTTTTGGTTTTGTTCATCTCTGGAGGGCATAGGCATGTGTGTAGAAAGTGCATTATGTCTCGGGTCCAGCAAGGAGTGAGGACACTATCATTTTCTTCTTGAGTGCTTCCTTGTTCATGGTTGTCTTGCAACACCAAAACAACCTCTTTCTCATTGTATGCTTCCATTTGTTTGTTCAAGACCAGCTGCTCACACAATCCTTTTCCTCTGACCAACTTGGTGACTTTGATCTCAATGTCATATTCCATGACATGAGTAATCCACCCTGCTCTCTTTTCATTTAGGTCTTTATTGAGGAGGAAGTCTTTAACTCCCACATGAGAAACCAGTAGTTGAACCTTGTTGTTTGAAACTAGATGCTTAAATTTCTTCAAGCTCCTAATCACTGCAAGAACATGCTTCTCAATGAAGGAATATCTCACCTCATAGTCCTCTAGGCTTTGGCTGAAGAAAGCAATTGGCTGCTCATCATTGTCTTTGTTCTGTTGTACCAACATTGTAGAAATAGTATCATCACCTCCAAATGCATAGAGGATGAAATCCTTGGAGAAATCTAGGTTAATGAGGGTTGGAGCTTGTGAGATAGCTTCTTTGATTGCTTCAAAACTTGCCTTGCCCTCTCTATTGTCCATTTGAAAGCTATGCTTTTCTTTAACATCTTGGTGATAGGCTTGACTAGGGCTGCAAAATTTGGGACAAACCTCGAACAAAATTTATCCTTCCCAAGAAACTTTGGAGGGCTTTCTTGTGGCTTGGCAATGGTAGTGCTCTTATGGCTTCAACTCTTTCTGGATCAATTGCTAACCCTTCTTTGGAGACAATGTGGCCAAGGAGCTTTCCTTCATGAGCTAGAAAAATACACTTTTTGGGATTCAAAGATACCCCAAATCTTCTGCACCTTTGGAACACTTGTCTCAAATGAAAGAGATGGTCTACTGCATTTTTTGAAAAAATAGTGATATCATCTAGATATATCAGCACCATTTTGTTAATCAAATCCTTGAACGCCATGTCCATTTGCCCTTTGGAATGTAGCTCCAGCGTTGGACAACCCAAATGGCATTTTTCTATATGCATAGGTCCCCCATTTGGTTGTGAAGGTTGTCTTGAACTGATCCTCTTCCTTCACCATAATCTGATTGTACCCTGAATAGCCATCAAGCAATGAAAACCTTTCAGAGCCAGCAACAACTTGTAAAATCTGCTCCATAGAAGGAAGTGGGTAATGATCCTTGAGAGATGCTCTATTCAAATCTCTGAAGTCAACACACAATCTGATTTCTCCACTCTTCTTTCTAACTGGAACCAAGTTGGCTACCCAACTAGAATGCTTGATAGGGAATATGATACTTGACTCTATCAACTTATTCAATTCTTTTCTCATGAGAGGCTCCATGTGTGGATTGACTGGCCTTTGTTTTTACTGATGGGTTTAGCACTTGGGTCCAATTCAATAGTGTGTTGAGCTAACTTGGGATTGAAGCCTTTCAAATCTTCATAGCTCCAAGAAAACACATTAGGAATTCTTGAAAAAGTTGTATGAACTCATACCTTTCTTGCTTAGTTGTCACTTTACCAATTTGGAGTGACTTGCCTTCTTCCACCAAGATGGGCACTGAATCTTCTCCCTTGACTTGGATGTTTTCTTTCTCCTTCCTAAATTGATCATTAGGATTGAAAATGGACTCCAAAGTGACAAGTCCCTTTGGTAGTTTGTTGGTTCTCAGCTGTACCACTTGATCACCATACTATTGTTCTAACTTTTCCTGATTTTTAGCTGAGAACTCAGCCTCTTCTTGCAAGAAATGGATGATTTGTTGATCATTTTCAAACACTTGCCAACTTACATTGTTGTCTGGCACTGAAGGCCTTACAATCACATGAATGTTTGGTTGTACTTTGTCTTTCTTGATGCTTTCAACAACATCAAAGGCTGCTCAACTGCTGCAAGCCTGTCAGTAACTTGGTTCTCTTTTCTAGGGATGGACTTGATGCTAAAGCCCTCAAAATCTTCAATGAGGTCCCACACCCTATTTTTGTAGCACTTGAGTAGATCATTCTTGGCAGCATGTTGCCCTTTAACTTGGTTGACAATCAGCTCACTGTCACCAAAGACTTGCAAGTTCTTTATTCCTCTCTTGATTGACCAATGCAATCCTTGTATCAAAGCTTCATACTCAGTAGTGTTATTAGAACATGCAAACTGAAATCTAAAAGCTGAATAGTACTTAACTCCTTGAGGTGAAACAAGCATAGCTCCCCCTCCTGCACCTTGTCTACTTCTTGATCCATCAAAAAACAATTGCCATACCTCATTGTCATCCTTGTGGTCTGGCTTGGTGATGCTAGGAATAGGCTGATTTTCTTCATGCATGCAATAGACTCCTAGCTCAGATTCTTCTATTTCTTGATAAGGATCAAAAGCATGCACCTTGCTTTCCCATTCATCAAGAGTCAAATCTGGGATGCTTCCAACCTTGGTGTAGCTTCATCAGTGCTTGGATAATCTTCTTGATCAAACGTTGAACAATTGGTATTGATTTGGCTTGGAGTGTGAGGCTCAATGTGAAAGTTTGCAATAGGCTCAGATCTGATTGTGGCTTTGGTTCCATATCTTGTTCTAAACAACATGTGTGACCAATCAGTAGATAAGTAACCTCCAATCTTAGTGAAATCCCTTGACAAACATAGGGCAAAGAGTGGTGGAAGATCTATCACTGAGACATCTTGCAAAACAACAATGTTGGGGCATGCATGCAAAGTAAGACTCAAGTTTTTAATCACTCCTACTATTGTCACTATTGTCCCATCCAATTACACTACCCCTTTGGATATGATTTCATATTGGAGCCCCAAATGATCAATAATTTTCTTGGGCATTACTGAACTACTTGCCCCGGAATCAATCATGCAATTGTGCACTAATTGGTCCCCAATGATCAATGAAACATAGAATGGAGGGGGCTTCAACATTTTACCTTGTTTTCCTCCATGATTCCCTTAGGCTGGGTAGCATTTGTGAGTACCTTCTCTTGCATTTGGACCTATTGATTTGAAGTTGACCAGTCCTTCATGGCAGCTTGTAGCAAATCTCTTTGGCCTAGGATGGATAGTGATTCCCACATTGATATGTTTACATTTGTCTTCTTCATCTGATCAATGATGTTGAATGGAGATGAAGCATCTCTCTCTCTTACCCTTTGGCCTACACATTCATTCCTTGCACATGGGCAGCAACAACTGGCATCTGAGTTGGTCTAGGAGCTGGTTTGGGTGGTCCTTGCATGTTTGAAACTACATTTTGTTTGCCAACAGTTTGTGGAGTGATAGAAGGTTGTGGATTACTTGGAGCCAATGGTTGTCCTTCACCCAAATTTCTCCTTTTTGACCTTGTGTTGGCTGCAACACTTTGAGAGATTGGTTGATTCATGCCACAAAAGTCTTCTGCCTACCAGTTTACAAGTGTGGTATCATTTGGAGCTGATTGTTGCTGGGATGTTTCTTGTTGTTGGTTATTTCCTTGACTCCCTTCACCCTCCACACCAGTTGTTGTTACCATTAAGGCTTGATTTAGAGCACCATTGAAGCACATAGATTGGTTGTGAGGTTCATTGCATGGGAAACACCAGTCATACTCTTGAGCTATGTTGTTTTGTACTGGCACTAGTGCTTTAGAGGTAGATGTAGCATTGGGATTATAGGGCTGAAATGGTCTATTGGCAGGAGGCCTTGCTTGATTTTGATTTGTAGATGGATTGGGTGGTCTTTGAGGCTGATATGGCTGCCTGTTAGGCTGAGCTTGAGGCTAATAAGAAGGTCTAAAACTTTGGGCTTGCTGCCTCTTGAGTGTAACTAGCTCATTACCTAAATTTTGTAATTGCTTCATGACTTCTTGAAGTTCATTTGAGGCACTAGAAGATGAAGTAGAAGCTTCATTTGAACTCTGATTTCTAGGAGTGGGAATAGGAGCTAAATTAGGCACTTGACTAGTGCTTGGACTTTCTAAATTTGGATACAATGGCATTGGAGGCCTAGGAGCTAGCTTACCAGCTTGAATTAGACAATTTTCAGCCCTAATGGCAATGCTATAAGCAAGCGAGGGATAGTTGTGCCTCCCATGGATTGAATTAACATAGAAATATCAGAATTTAAAGCTTTAAGGTAATATAGAAAAGCACCTTCTTTGTTGGCCTTACTTGCCATTGGAATTCTCTCCCAAGTCCTTTGAAATCTGAAGTTGAAGTCAGTCAGTTGCTCATTGGGAGCTCTCTTGATAGTTGTCAATTGTTCCAAAAGGGACAAGTTATCTCCCTTTTCTCCAAACTGCTCATGGAGGGCTATACATAACTGGTTCCAATTTTGGATAGATCCTAAAGCAAGGCTCCTGAACCATTACAAGCTTTCCCTTTGAATGAAGACACCAGCAGTTTGACAGCAACTTGCATCTCATCAATCTCATGGATTACACAAATATTAGCAATATCCTTGACATGATCACAGGAGTGGTCTGATTCTCTCCAATAAAGTATGGAATGTTCTTCAATGCTGCAACTGGGATTGGATTTTGTGCATTGAGAGCAAGTGGGCTGCTACCAGTGAAGTTGACATATGGGTTGTGTTGTGCCATTCTGATTGGCCTTAGAACCCTTGTTGATTGGATGAAAGGTCTACCAGGTGGAGGAGTTGATAGAGTTTTGTTTGGTGGAGATGGAGACCTTTGAATTCTCCTCCCTCTTTGTCTTCTTCTTGGAGATAATTGTAGATACTCAAACAAACACTTCTTCTTCTCAACTCTTGACCTTGTGGAGATTCTTCTCATGAGTTTTTCAGGTCTAGGGACTGCTAAAACAAGTTGATTCTTCTTCTTTGGAGTGCCAGATGTGCAATTCAGGGCTCTTTCAGCAAGAAACTTGCAACAAATGCACATCAATTTTTTGCAATGAAGATGAAGACCTCTAAGGTCCCACTAGGCATGCCAAAACTATTAGTGCAAATCAGCAAGCACCCTCTGGATGTTCTATCAGATTTCTAGTTTGACATTTTAACATCCAGTGTGATTACACAACATTGGATCTTTTCACACAAGTGTGGGAATTGCAGAGCTAGAAAAGATCCTCCAGATTAGAGGTTGGTTCCTCAACTCCTCTATTCAAGTGTGCATAACATTCTGCAGAGGATTTACCTACAACTTAATCAAACTTTTCCAAGGAGGCAGGGTTGAGAAAATGCAAAAATGAACCTAGTCTAATAAGGTGATGCACCAAAGGAATGAAGAACACTTGTCTTGCCAATGAACACAAACTATTAAAATGCAATACAATATCATACACAGATGACCAAATTTGTAGTGAAAGATTAGGAGGATGCATGAACACAGAGAGGGTTGAGAATCAACCACAGACATGCATTATTTGCTCCAAAATTGATACAATACACTACAAAGATGCCAAAAGACAAGGTTGCATTATAGTTTTAAAAGGGAGGTTCTAACTCCACAAAATCCACCTACAGACAAGAGGAGAAAGGGAGGAGAAAAAGAAGAATGTTCAACCCCAAAATGAGCTCATTTTTGGCTTTTACAATGCAAATTCGAGCTCAGGAGAGAGAAACGTGGGAAAACATGAGAGGATATTTCAACCACTAACCAAATTCATAAAAACAGCATGGGCTTCCTTACAAATCCACTTCCCAATGTTTTAGACCATGCTGGGAGAGAATGCGAGCCATTCCTTATTAAAAATGGTGGTTGAAATGTCATTTCTATCTATTTCCACGTGCCAGAGGCGTTTTCCAATTTTCTCTCTCCAAACCCACCAAAACACAAAATTGAGCCTAGAATCATGTAGATAATTTCACCATCTTTCCAATGATATAAAGAACATGAAAAACCGAGCTCTGGATCGAAAGTTATGCCCCTCTGAACATTTAGGGAAAAACAGGGCTGAAAATGGGTTGGCGGGACAAAAATTTGAAATTTTCCCACCTTTTTGCATTTGGGAAAATTTCCCAAAAATCTCCATGCCCCACCATCCTGGTGCCATGTGGCACGTTTTGATTGGTTGCGGGCTCTCCCACTTCATTTTCCATCATTTTGGCCTTTGGAAAATTTTCCAAAATTTCTGCCGGCCGAAGCTCCGAGGCCACGTGGCATGATGTGATTCGTCGTGGGCCTCTGCTCTCAAATTTTTTCACGCTTTGACCACCCTTACTAAACTGGACATGTGGCATGATGCTATTGGATGCGGGCCTTCCATGCTTATTTTCTCTGTAGGCCTGCCTTATATTTTTACCGCCACGTGGACACGTGGCATGATTTTATTAGCTTGGGCTTTGGGGGTGGGCTTTCCTTTTAGTATTTTCCTCTGATTTTTCTTTGGGAAAAAATTCCAACTTTCTCCCGTGCTCCGCTGGTGTGAGGACATGTGGTAGGTCTTCATTGGTGGTCGGCAGGCTGAAGGGCCGAAAAAAATTTTTTTGCCAACCTTTGGGAAATTTTCCCAACTCCTTCCCGCCTGCTCCGATCCCCGACAGCCCCTGGGACACATGGCCTCCTCCTATTGGCTCAAGTTTTGGGGGGCGGGTTCTCCTTTTGAAAATTTTTGAACTTGGTGAAAAAGGAAAAAATCCTTTCACACCTCTGACCACCGATGCCCGGTGACACGTGGCACAATTCCTATTCATTGGCGGGCCTATGGGCCAAAATTTCTCCTTTACACCCCCACCAAACACTTCAGAAAATTCTCCAAGTTTTTCCACCTTCCGCCATCCCTTTGCTGACGTGGCACTCTCGATTGGCGTGGGAGGCTATCTAGGAAAATTTCCCACAAAAACTCCACCGAGTCATAACTTCAAAAATACATGGAGTTAGGAGGAAAACTTTACCTTTCTGGAAAGATGAGAAGGAGCTCTATCCAATGGTGCCATTTCCAGAAGGTTTTGAGTGCCTGAAAGATAAAAATTCTGACTGAGGCACAAGGGAGGAAAGAATGAAGGAGGAAAAAAAGAATGAGGGGCTTATTTTGGATAACAACTATTATACCAAATATCCCTGCAAATTCGTTAATAATCATTTTTTTATCGATCGGGAAAAGAATCCATAAAATTTTAGTGCATGAAATGTCCCTTACACAAATATTTTAATTTGATTCTTGTCGATGGGTATGATGAAGGAAATATGCAAAGGTGCAAACCTAGTCATTGCTAATCGAACAAAATGTTGTTACGATGACAAAAACATAATTGTATTTTAAATTCTTCCTTTAGAACATAATTCTAGTATACACCATGCAAATTTACCCAACAACATTTAAGACAACATGTTTGTACACTATGATGTTGTATGAGTAGTTCTCTGAAACATTTTTAATAACGATGTTTTGTTCCCACTATGAGAAGACCTCTATAGATTTTGACAATAAAAATGTCCATTTATCACATATACATCATCAAAATATATAATGGAAAATTCCTAGCGACCACATTTTATTCATTCATATGATATATTTTTTATCTCTATGTTCGGAAGTATTTGAGCTTAGTGGTCGTCAAGCATTTTATTGAATACAAACTAGTTTTTATCTTTATTTTCAAAATTAAGAAATAGTTTAGCCTAGTGGCTACTAATCTATTCCTTTTAATAAGTAGTAGATCTTAGTGGTCGGGAAGATTTTTCTTTGATGCCCACCAATGTGTATAATGAAGAATAGATGCAAAGGTGTGAGCTATCAATCGCTAATCTGAATAAAATATTTTTACGAAGACAAAAACATAACTGTACTTTAAATTAGTCCTTTAGGAAGTAATGTTATTATACACAATGTAGCTTGCCCCAATAACATTTACGACGACATGTCTCTACACTATGATGTAGTATGAGCACCTGCAAACATTTTTAATAACCATCTTTCTTCTCGACTACTCAAAGACCTCCATAGCTTTTGACAATAAAAAAATTTCAGTTCTCACATATTTATCATCTAAATATATTATGAAAAATGTCTAGATACCACTAATATCTATTACTATGATATGTTATTAGAGAACTATGTTTAAAATAAGAAATTATTTAGCCTAGCTACCACCAAATCATTCCTTTCTATAAGTATTCAAGCTTAGCGGTCGCTAAGCATTTTCTTTAATATGAACTGTTGTTTGATCTCTATTTTAAAAATTAATAATCAGTTGACCCTAGATGTTGTTAATCTACTCCTTTTAATAAGTAGAAGAGCTTAGCAATTACTAAAATAAATTGTTGATGCCCTCCAATGTGTAAAATGAAGAAAATATGCAAAGGTGTGAGGCTAGTAGTCACTATGACGTTTTATGATAACCTTGAAAACATTTTTAATAACCATCTTTCTATTCGACTATGCAAAGACCTCCATATCTTTTGACAATAAAAAATGTCCATTTCTCACATATTTCTCATCGAAATATATTATGGAAAATTCCTATCGACCGCTAATATGTATTACTATGATTTTTTATTCTTGCGCTTATGTTAATCACTCGGAAATGCGTTCCTTATAGAAGCAGATAAGGTTAGGGTTAGGAGGAATACCTGTAGAATGTCGAGATGATGTGCGCGTACCGTAGAGAAAGATCAGGCTGACTGCGAAGAACTCCTTTTTGTCTTGGAAGGACTACCTGCAAATAAGAACACAAGACCACAAGATTTTGATTAGATAATAAATGAGGGAACTGCCTTGGGTCCAGGAAGTATGAAACTTCCTTTCGAAGGTGGTCAGTTCCCCTGCTAATATGAATTAACACAAAATACTGTAGAGTACTAATTAAATTGTTTCGTGGAACTAGGTAGGGAAAAGGCTGTTTTTCTTGGTTTTGATCAAAGGAACCGATGCCGGTTATCTATAACCGATGGCGGTCACTGATAACCGATACCGGTTGGTTCTAGGATCTTCTGGGCTGGTTGTGGTGTTTGTAATGGCTGGTTTTTGGATATTATTGAGAAATGGGATGGTTAGAAGCTAAGGAATGATGGTTAGAGGCAATGGTTCGTTAGATAATGGGTTCAGGAACGGATTTGGGAAGATTACAATTCCAAAAGCACAAGAAATGTTATAATGGAGGACATGCAAGATATAACTTATGGGTTTTTTTGATGAAGGTGCAAGTTGATCTCCTTTCACGCCAACTCTTCCGGTTTCTTTACTCGTCTCTCGCTTGGTCGAGTGAAGTTCGACTCGCCGATCGCTGACTCTCCTTTGGTTAAAAATCCTTCGACCGATCTCCAAAATGAAATTCCGATCCGTTGTTTTGGTTTGGGAAGCCCATTTACAGTGGAACCGATGGCGGTTGCGTGAACCGATTACGGTCGAGTAGAACCGGCATCGGTTAGGAAAAAGTAGGCTATTTTTAGTAAAATAGCCCACCTTCCCTGCTTTTCTCCCGAGAGATCAGTTGCGGGCTTGGTCAAGTGGCTAGAAGGTCCGCTTTGGGTGCGAGTAAGGAGGCATTAGTTATGGATGTGAGTCTAGACCAAGTCATGGGTCCTAATTAGGTTAGTTTTAGGGTTAGGGCTAGGTCATGATGAAGTGGCAAAGTGAGGTGGTAGGTAAGGTGGTGTAGATTTATCAATTACAAGGCAATTAATAAATACTTGTGTAAGGTTTAGGTAATGAGGTTAGGTTGCGAAATGAGATGCGGGTCACAAGGGGTCGTGAGACACGAATTTGGTGTCTACATTAGCCCCTTATTGTCGTGTAGCTTGTCTTGTAAAGCTGCGCGGACAATAATATGAAGTGGTTTCTCATGTTAAAGATATAGGTAATCCCCCTCAAATCTATCACAGATTGAGTGAACGGGAAATCAGGGATAGGGTTGATAAAGGGTATATGTGGTAGAGAGGATGATAAGGTGATGGTGTAGGTCCAAGGAAGCAGACGCATGTTGAAATGCAATAGTACGACTAGGGTACATGATTTGACGAGCAAACCAGCAATGTATAGGCAAAGGTCGATAGTTTATCCAAACAAGGGTGATATAATCCTGGTATCCAAGGCATAGGAAGTAGCTCCTGTGGTATATAATGGTAAGGTACAGGAACGTTTAGGCATGTTCGGCAAAGCACTCAAATGGTTGGTTTGGTTGAGATAAACGTCACGGTCTAGGTCAGGCAAAGTTGGTCGATGATCAAGTCAAGGACCCTAATCATGCTAAAACACGAACAAGTGAGCTCGATTGAACACAAGGCAGGTGATGGATGGATAAAATAAAACGCTGGTCGCGTTGATAGGTAGGGAGAGGCCTTGGGTCGGGCCAAATAAGTGGGGCGAGGCCTTGGGTCGGGCCAAATAGGTAGGGCGAGGCCTTGGGTCGGGCCAACAGGTAGGGCGAGGCCTTGGGTCGGGCCAATAGGTAGGGCGAGGCCTTGGGTCGGGCCAAATAGGTAGGGCGAGGCCTGGGTCGGGCCAAACAGGTAGGCGAGGCCTGGGTTGGGCCAAATAGGTAGGGCGAGGCCTGGGTCGAGCCAACAGGTAGGTTGAGGCCCTGGGTCGGGCCAACAGGTAGGCGAGGCCTTGGGTCGGGCCAAGGTAGGGCGAGGCCTTGGGTAGGTAGGCGAGGCCTGGGTCGGGCCAACAGGTAGGGCGAGGCCTTGGGTCGGGCCAAACAGGTAGGCGAGGCCTGGGTCGGGCCAAATAGGTAGGGCGAGGCCTGGGTCGGGCCAAATAAGTGGGGCGAGGCCTTGGGTCGGGCCAAATAGGTAGGTTGAGGCCTGGGTCGGGCCAAATAGGTAGGCGAGGCCTTGGGTCGGGGCCAAATAGGTAGGCGAGGCCTGGGTGGGCCTAGGTAGGCGAGGCCTTGGGTCGGGCCAAGGTAGGGCGAGGCCTTGGGTCGGGCCAAATAGGTAGGTTGAGGCCTTGGGTCGGGCCAATTGGTAGGGCGAGGCCTTGGGTTGGGCCGGACCAGGGAACAAATGTTGTGCAACAAAGGTGGACAGAGGCGATATTGGTGAAAAAGAGGCAAGGAGTAAGGAACGGCAAAGAATGGGGTAAAAGAGGTATCAAACCGACGTCGATTCATCATGACCGATATCGGTTAAGGGACCGATACCGGTTTCCTAGGGCAAAAGGAAACCGACATCGGTTTAAGACGAAAAACCTATAAAAAGAAATATACGGCCTGTCATTGTCACTTTTGTTTTTTGTAATCCAAATTTTGACTTGTCTGACGTGGAGAGTTGATTTGGAGGGGTATTGAGTGAGGTGGAGCTATTTGATTGGCGGAGAGAGTTGATAGTGGGCCCGAATAGTTGAGGAGGCAGCAGGTGATTGACCGGGGACCCAGCAGATCAGGATTGGAGCCATGGCACAGGCAGGAGGAGCTGGAGGGGCTGGACCAGCTGGACCGCCACCACCCATCCCACCACGACGACGTGTCGTCGTACCGGTAGGTTCTAAACTCTTTAATTTGTTGATTTGGTTGATTTATGGTGTTTTTTGAGATTTGGGTAGGAATTTGTATTTTGTAGGAAAGAATGAGTAAATAGGGGTAATTTGAGAAAGGGAGAGGGTAGATAGGTTAGATAGGCTAAGGTGGGTAGGTGGGTAAGTTTTTAGGGTTTTTGGGTGGGTAGATGGGTAGAAATAGGTAAAAAAATGAGTTTGGGGGCCGCGCGGGGGTTCGGCTCCGGGATAGAACAGTGACCGATGTCGGTCACTAAGCGACCGGCATCGGTCGCTAAAGTTTAGGGAAGGGTACAATTGTTTGTGACCGGCGTCGGTGATGTATCGACCGGCGCCGGTTGTGGGTTTATGTAGGGGTTGGGTTGGGTTGGGGGTGGGTGTGGGGTTGGGTTGGGGATGGTTTGTTTGTTTTGGGTTGGGTTTTGGGTGTGGGATTGGGTTTTGGGTTGGGTTTGGTTTGTTTGTTTTGGGTTGTGGGTTTGGTTTGTTTGTTTTGGGTTGTGGGTGGGGAAGGGATAGGGTTAGGGGTTTAGGGTTTTAGGGGTGTGGGGTGTGGGTTGGGTTTTTTTGGGTTTGGTTTGTTTGGGTTTTGGGTTGTGGGTTTGGTTTGTTTGTTTGGGGTGAGTGGGTGGGGATAGGGTTAGGGGGTTGAGGGTTTATTGTGTTGGGTTGATAGGGTTTGAAAGTGGGTAGGGTGGCTTGGGGTGGGTTGTGTTGGGTTGGGTTGATGGGCTTGAAAGTGGGTAGGGTGACTTGGTGGGGTGGGTTGGGTCAGTTGGGTTGGGTTGAGTTGGGCTTGAAGTGGGTAGGGAGGTGGCTTGGTGGGGTGGGTTGTGTTGGGTTGGGTTGAGTTTACTGGGAGGTAGGGGTATGGGTTGGATTTAGGATGGGGTTTGGGTGGGTAAGGTAGCGTGTTGGGGTGGGGTTAGATTTTGGGTGTTAAAAAAGGGGGTAGATGGTAAAGTAGATGTTATTATAACGAGTGGGTCTAAGGATGTGGGCTGATTTTGCAGCACGTCGCCAGCGATTGACGATGCGTGATAGGATGCCCACTACTATGAGTCGGATGAGGCCACACATATCGCGGCGCATTGGGCCATCATGCGAGGTGGGGCTTGGCGGGGTCAGAGATACAGAGCGATCGACAGAGATCACACCGATGGTCGCCCTCATCGAGAGATGGGATCCGGTGGCCAATGTGTTCCATCTCGCCGACCGGGAGATGACCGTCACATTAGAGGATGTGTACGCATCCCGCGGCTACCGATCGAGGGAGAGGCCGTTTCCGTGTGGATTCAGAGATCGCCATGGATAGCATCCCGCAGGTTTTTGGGGATGCACTGCGCGCTTACATATCATACGCGAGCATTGGATATGGGGACATGTACGCGCAGACACAGACATGAGACACGGCTTCGCCGTGTGTTGATGATGATAGGGTCACCCGCTTCGCCTCCCGGATTCGAGGGAGGCCGCTTCCCACGGGCATTGATGGGGGTGCTACCGGAGATGGTGGAGGAGCACACTGTTTTGCATGGGCACCAAAGATATCCGGTGCAATTATACAGGAGTTATGGGGTTATCACGAGGAGGCGATTTGGTATTTGTTCGACCTTTTTGTTGCACTGTTGGGCATACGAGCACATCGTATGCATCAGGCCAGTAGGGCTACCCCAGCAGCCAGGACCACAGATCGTATACCGATATGGCTTTCAGAGGTGGTTGGGGGTGTGGGTCAGCCACGAGCAGTTGTTGCAGGTCGAGATGTGGCCTACTATAGACATATGCTAGAGGGCCTTACCGCAGTAGACATTATATGGAGACCCTACAGAGGTCATCAGCCTGGCAGAGGAGCCCGCATACCGCGCGCCGATCCAAGATACATTCCGGATAGCAGGACTGAGGCCGGAGAGTACGAGCGGATACCCTTAGAGAGGGCACGCAGCAGCATGGGGCCGCCACAGATGAGCCACCTCCCTTCCCTCAAGACAGAGGGATGATGTAGAGGCCCCACTACCAAAGCACCACACACCCTGGGATCCAGACCGGGTAGCGGAGAGACCAAAGCAGTGGGGGTGTGGATGATGCGGGTGCACGGCAAAGATACATGGTGGGTGGGTGGTAAGGCAGAGCAAAGCGAGGATAGTACGCCTCGCGCCTGTGACTGGGCAAATGTGACTCGCAGAGAGAGATCAGCCCGGGCAAGGCAGTGCAGCATTACAGGATAAATGGTCCGCACAGCACGTATAGGGGTTTTACAGGCAGCTAGCCCAGCTCAGTACAGTGTGCAGCAGCAAGACCACCACCAAAAGAAGACAACCCACAAAAAAGTGCATGTGCACAGCAAATTGCAGGCAGAAGAATACCACACAGCCAGATACCACCACGGCCACAAAGTGCAGTGTGCACAGCACAGCAAAGACTCCACAGCCGCCGCCACACCCACAAAGTGCAGCACTGTGCTCTGGGGATAGTGGTGTTGGGTGCCAGGGGACCAGCCCCAGCCTCCTTCAAAGGGGCGAGATCGTTATATGGAGGTTAGAGCAGAGGCCCGTTATTATAAGGATATTCTTGATAGTACTGAGTCGATTATCGTGCATATGCAGCTCATAGAGCAGCAGACCTCGCGCAGCCAGAGATCTCAGGGAGGGGCAGCCACACTGGGCGTGTCTCGTGACAGCAGGAGGCGAGAGGCGCCACAGTGGACCAATGGGGAGAGGTGCCGAGGGCGGTGGGGAGAGCCGAGAGATCCCCGACGTGGTTTTGATAGGACACGGCACCGGTCTCGCGAACCGGTCAGATTGATAGAGGCCTCGCGTGCCTACATTTATTTATTGTTTTGATTGATTTATTTATTATATACCGGCCTGCGAGCCGAGTACGGGTTGTACATTTGATACCGCCCATGAGCCGAGTATATTTTTGATATGAGAGACCGGCCTGCGAGCCGAGTCGAGATTTGTGGTAGGTATTGCGGCCTGCGTGCCGGCTTTGGTATATTATGTGATCACAGAGGCCCCGATGTAGGGCACATTGTATTGTTGAAAATTTGTATATATATATATAGATGATGTTTTGATCCACATGCTGTTTTTTTTTTTTTTTTAAAATGTGTTGAAATAGTTTGTTAATGGTTTGGTAATATATAGAATGTGTGATGAGTTTAATTGACATGTTGATAGATAGATGATGCTGATGTTTTTGTGCGTATATATGAATGACAGGTTATGTGATAAATTGGTGGTTTTGTGACAGTGTGATATATGTAACTGATGAGATGGATCCAAATGATGTATAGATTGATAGTTTTTTGATATTTGTAGTTGAGGGTTGTGTGTTGGTATAAATGATGTGTAATGAAAATGTAATGTTATATGTGGTGGATGAACAAAATGTGGTAAATTGTGTTGTTTATGCAGGCAAAGAGGCGGGCGCGACAAAAATTTAGATGAGAAATGAAGAAAAGAACCCTGTTTCAAAAAGGAGGGTGTGTAACCGGTATCGGTTAGGTAACCGATGTCAGTAGCTAATGATGACCGATATCGGTTAAGTAACCGATACCGGTTATTTAGGTATGGGCTTTTCTAAAAATAAAAAGCTAGGTGGCAATCAAGTTTTAATTTTAGAGCACGCAAGAGGTTAAAAGCGCGAACGCGACGCTTTTGACGATCGCATGTGTTTTTGCATGAGAAATCTGAGTGATAAGGAGAGAAGAGACAAGAAAAGGGAATTGTGATCTGAGATTCAGAAGATAGCAAGGCAGGTTTGAAAAAAGGTGGTGATAATGGCAGGACGAGGAGAAACATCCAGCAGGCAGGGACAAGAGAGAAGACAAGGGTCATCGCAAGCTACTGCAACCCAAGAGGTAAACGTTTTGGTTGTGATTTGATTTCTGCATGGTTTTGTGAAGAAGATGGGGTAGAATAGGTGGGTAAATATGAGAAAGAAAACATGATAACAAGGGTTGCAGGTGAGGTAAGTGTTACCGGGTAGGCAATCAGGGGTTTCAGGTATGTTTATATGTATAAAAACGAAGAAACGAGCAAATTATTGTCGTAGGTGGTTGTTTTTAAGGAAGGTGTATAAAATTGACAGTGACCGGTGGCGGTTAGGGATAACCGGTATCGGTTATGCAACCGATATCGGTTATGTATAACCGGTACCGGTTACTGGAGAAATTTCCAGAATGTTTGAAAAAGACCCTAACGGGTTGAATGGTTGTTTGTTGTTTTGGTGTATGCAGGCAGAGACAGAGTTGAGGATGAATGATAGTGTGCCAGCGCTGTTGTCGCGAATCCGAGCGGATGTAACACCAGCGAATGGACATTGATAAATCGTTTGGGGTTAAGTGGAATGCTATTATTCTTAATCGCACGTAACCATGGTATGTTACAAAGCGCTGATTGAGAGATGGAATCCGAGACAAATACCTTCTATCCGCCAACAGTGAGATGACAAGAATATCGAAGATGTGTTTGATTTTGAGACTCCCTATTACAGAGAGCCAAGATATCGTGCACTACCTAGCGCGCACTGGGAGCGATAACAAAGCAGATTTGGTCCATACGCACGAGATTTGACACAATGAGGTTTATCGCTTACATATGGGGTAATGTATGCAAAGACACCCCGAGGAGACAAAGGTAAGCAGTGATATTAATGATAGCAGAGGGTATTATGCATTACCGAGGGCTAAGGGGGAAAATTTCCAAAGGCATTGATGTGTGTTATCCGGGAGATGATAGAAAGGAACGTTACGTTTGCATGGGCACCGCATATTTGGCGGAGCTATACAGGGTTTATGGGCTTGAGGCGAAGTCACAGACAACGTTGATTGCTCATACTTATTACACTCATCGTTGGGCCTATGAGCAGCACATTGTTTGTGTGCGACCAACAGGCCGATCTATACAGCAGAGAGACCGGAGTACGAGGTGGGATTCCGACGATGGGTCCGCATGTAACAAGAGGCAAGATCTCAAAGCCGTGCCGGTGACATTGAGTATTATAGCAGGTGTATGGGAGAGAGTGACAAATATGGATATCTCATTGAGGTCTCTACGGGAACTATATGGTAACCGAGAACATAGCTGAGGAGTTGAGAGGTGTAGAGCGATTGAGGTGGATCGCGGGGCACAGGCCAGGTGAATATGAGAGGATTCCTATAGATCGCGTGCGGCGACAATTTGGATATGTGCAGGACATACCAAAGCTTATAGACCATATATGAGGATCGATGCCGAGGCAGCATTCTCACCACCCCGGCCAACACCTCCAGAAGGGCCTGAGGAGATAGCAGCCGATCGCAGGGTAATGGATGTAGGAATGACAGAGGCCTATAGATTATGGTGGGTAGCAGAACTGCGAGGTGTACGCGAGCGCCCGACACAAAGCTGGTGATCACACAGCAGAGAGGATCGCCTGCAGCTGTTTGGTTCAAAGCAGCTCCAAACGCAGTGAATGAGACAAGAGGATTGTTAGTGGTCATGAGTCACGGGCGGCGAGACTAGAGGTCGGAGTTCTCCATGCGAGAGGGCGTATTCATATGTTACAGGAGAGATGGCAGATCGCTGGGTGGTACCAATAGCCGCGGTACCTTTGAGGACAGAGAGGCCCGCGAGAGGGGTCGACGATCACGATCATCACCTAGTTCGGGATGAGTTGTGATGGTCTGAGTATATGTTAGCGAGGTATAAGAATAAGGATGCCGACTCGCGTGTCGATGATAGAGAAGATGTATTTATTTAACATCTAAATAAAAATAAATATGTATGTTGATTTGAGTGATGATAATAATAAGAATGGTTGTGTTTTGAATGTTTTGTTTTGAAAAAGGATAAAGAGAATGTTAAAATAGAAATACACAAAAAGATTTATATTCACCACACAAGATAGGTTATGGTAGGGGATGGTCGAGCTAACCTTGGGAGACCCCATGTCTCCTAAGTGTCGCCTACATAGCCCCATCGCACAAAGCAAGGAGGGCCTCGATCGATGTAGTTCTCCTCAGGATCGTGGAGGGGTGAATTTGGGCAATTTGGTATGGTTTAGGCAATTTGTCGCTTGGCAAAAAAAAAAAATTTGATGTTGGTAGGGTAATGTTGTTGATGTTGTAGGTAATGTGTTGGTGCCGAGGTAGGATAATATTGTTGGTGTAGGTATAGGTAAAGCAAAGGTTAGCATACCCAAAGTAGTAGGGAATAGTGTCCCGATTAAGATCAACACACAATTCTAGATGCAAGGCAAAGCGGAAAGAGTGCTCCATAGGTGAAAAGAGCTAAACAAACCACACAACGTAGAACGAGCCCGAAGCCCTAAGTGCCGTGGTATAGACGAGAAGTCCATAGTTGAAAAGAGTCAGATGATCACAATATATCGTGTGTACGTTACGTCCCTTGAGTGGAAACAAATGGTGAGGTGATGTGGATGATATAGCTGAGGTATAAAGAACTTGTTATAACGAAAGAGAACCTACCCTAAATAGACAAGTCCATGACCCAAAAATTTCTTTTGTATGAGGCTTTTATTTTATTGAATGTAGACTGATCGATGCGGGAAGTCTGCAAGGGATATTGATTGTTTTATTCTTGAGGTCTTCACGAAGCTGATCAATGCGAGAAGCTTCGGATAAAGGCTGACTGTGTATAGCTGTCCTTCGGGGGAGCAGTCTATTTATAGTAGCAGAGATGATTTTAGTGCATAGCTGTCCTTCAGGGGAGCAGTCTATTTATAGTAGCAGCAATAGTTTGGCATATAGCTGTCCTTCGAGGGAGCAGTCTATATTTAATTTTAGATAACTAGATGTTCTTTTGGCGTGAAGCATCTAGTTTAGTAGGAAGTTTGACTCAAGAAAATCCCATAAGAATACGGCTTATTTTAATACTTTGAAGTCATGGACTAGACTAAGAAGGGGAAGGCATCGTAAGGGGAGGTGAGGGGTGAGCTTGATTTTATTTCGAGATGTAAGAGACAAGTGTATGTGGTGGTATGTGAGCTCAAGGGACGAGCAGTAGGTGGATAAGAAGTGATATAACACTAGATTCAACAGTAGAATGGTCGAAGATGCAAGGCATTAGGGGTTCAGCTCAGTTTACCATTGCGAAGCTAAACGATAAGTACCCGATCCATAGATGTGAGTGATTATATAAGGCCCAATCCAATTGGGAGCAAATTTTCCACGTTTGCTCTTTTCTAGTTTGGTTACATGTTGATTCTCTTTGAGGACAAGATCACCAACCTTAAAGGTACGCTCATGAAGTCGCTTATCATAAGCACGCTTGATGCGTTGTTGATAGATTTGGAGGTGATCGAGAGCTGTAAGACGTCGTTCGTCAAGAAGCTCTAATTGGGCTAACCGCTCTTGGCGGAAATCATCGTTGGTGAGAATATCTTGAAGAGATATTCTAAGGGAGGGTATTTGTATTTCGAGAGGCAAAACAAATTCCTCTGCCATATACCAATGAAAAGGTGTGGCATTAGTGGAAGTACGAATGCTAGTACGATAAGCCCAAAGGGCAAAGGGAATGTGATCGCCAATTTCTTCCGCATTCATCGACGACTTTCATGAGGATTTTGGTTAGAGTTTTATTAGAAGATTCACCTCACCATTGGCCTCATGGATAGAAGGCGATGAGAAGCTAAGTTTGATACCAAAGTTGTCACAAAGGTCTTCAGAACAACTTATTTTTGAAAGATTTACCATTATCTCGTTATTAGCGATGAGGAATACCAAAACGATGTGATAATGTGATGGTTAATGAATTCGACAATTTTTTCTTTTTTGATTGAAATGAGTGGAACGGCCTCCACCCATTTTGTGTAATATTCGGTCATTGTGATTATCCAACGGTGACGCGTTGTGAAGAGGTCGGGTGAATCTCACCAATAAGGTCTAAACCCCATTGTGAGAAAGGCCAAAGATCTCGTATGCGACTGTAGCGGGTGGCTAGGAGTATGTTGAAGATTGGCATGTTGTTGACACATGACACACAACACGCTTAACATATTCGTAGAAAGAATCGTTATCGAGAGTAGGCCAATAATAACCTAGGCGAAGGATTCGCTTAGCCACGGCAAGGCCGCTAAAATGTCCACCACAAATACCGCCATGGACTCGCTGGATGGTATGAGTGATTTCGCGCTGCGGTTAGACAAACAAGGAGGATGCCATCAAAGCCACGTTTATAGAGGAGTCCCCCATGACAACATAACGCGAAACACTTTTAAGAAAAGCACGCTTGCCGCTACTAGTAAGATCTGTGTGGGAGGACAGAGATGTAAGGTAGTCATGAAATGGTGGTACTGTATCCCGTGAATTAGTAGATACAAAGATTTATCATACAAACTACCGGGTTGAATAGATGGGGCAAAAGTTGTTGGACCACGACGAATAATTCAGAGTCAGTTGGCGCGGCGGGAATTTGCGAGGCTAAGCAAGCCATAGTATCCGCAAATTTGTTAGTGGAGCGGGGAATGGTTTGTATAGCATAGTGAGTAAATAAGGCTAGAAGTGACTCCACGTGGTGTTTGTACTTCTGAAGTTCCTCGTTTTTACATTGGTAGATGCCCGTAACTTGATTGACTACCAATTGAGAGTCGCCAAAAATGTTGATAGATTTGATACCTAAGTGTAACGCAACTTGGAGACCTAGAACAAGGGCCTCGTATTCCGCTGTATTATTAGTGCAAGGGAAATCAAGTCGGAATGAAAGAGGCATAGGTTCGGGCCAAGAGGGATGAGAACAATGCCGGCTCCTCCTCCGCCGCGCCGGCACTTAGATCCATCAAGAAGAGGGTCATTTGATACGACACTTCTCCGAGCGAAAGAGTGGCGATGAGTTCGTCTGGGAAGGTAAAATTGGTAAATTGCTCCCTGTGCAGAGGGGCCTCCGCAAGTTGATCTCGCAAGAGTTTGTCCTTTGATTGATTTCGTTGTATAAACTCAAGGTCGAGGTCGGCGAGGAGCATGAGCCATCGAGCGATGCGCTGGTTTAGGTGTGGTTTGGCGATATATAATGAATGGGGTCCGTGGTTGGTGATGACGAAAGTTTTGTGATTCAGAGGTAATGTCTGAGTTTGGTGGCGACGAATGATAGGCCTGTGCACAATTTTTCTACATGTGTATACCTAGTCTCGTAATCCACGAGGGTACGACTTATATAGTAAACGGCCCGCTCTCGGCGTGTCGGTCTCGATGGGCGAGCATAGCTCCTATAAAGATGGTCATGGCGGAAAGATAAAGGTAGAAAGGACGGTCGCCTGGGGTGGGATAAGCACATGTGTGGTGCAAGAGATATGTTTTGAGAGCTTCAAGGCTTGGTGACACTCCTCACCCATCAAAGGCAACGCCCTTTTTAGAAGGTGATGAAAAGGGTGACATCGATCCGAGAGTTGGGAAATGAAACGCCGGATGGATTGAAGTTTACCCCGCAAACTACGCAATTGTTTAAGGTTTTTGGGTGGGGCATTTCTAGATAGCTTTTACTTTAGATGGATCGACCTCAATGCCACGAAAGAGACGATAAAGCCTTAAGTTTCTCAAAGGACACCAAAGACACATTTCTTTGGTCAAGACGGACAGTAATATTGTAACAAAGCATCAAAAATAATGGTTAAAACATCGAGATGTTCACCGCGATGTTTAGACTTGCCTTAAGATCATCAACGTAATCTTCGAGGATAGTGTGCATAATGTCATGGAAAATGTAGGTCATAGCCCGCCGATAGGTCGCACCAAAGATTCTTAAGGCCAAACGGCATTACACGGAATGTAAAGTTCCCAAGGAGTTATGAAGGCAAGCTTTGTGTTGATCGGCAGGCAACCAAAATTTGGTCAGAACTCAAAAGCCATCCATGAGAGAAAGCATTTCATGACTCAGCAGTGAGATCAACAAGTTGATCAATACTGGGAGGGGGAAGTCATCCTTAGGGCAAGCGAGGTTAAGATCCCGAAACCGCGGCATATCCGAAGTCCCCCGCCGCTTTCGTGACGTGATGTGTACGATGTTAGAAATCCATGAGGATAGTCAATAGCAGTAATGAAGGAAACAGTAAAGGAGTCATTGAGCTCCTCTTGACCAAGAGAGCAATGCGTGGATGCATTTTTCTCAATTTCTCGCTTGACGGTTTGGAATCGGGGTTTAGAGTGATGTTATGGACGGCAATGGTAGGATCAATTCCCGGCATGTCGCCGTAAGACCATGCGAAAGCTTGGTCATGAGCACGGAGAAAGGTGGTAAAGGCGGCCTGCTCGATGTGTCAAGTGATTGTCCGATCTTCACTATGTGAGGATCTTCCTCCGTGTGGATGTTGATTTCTATAGTAGATCTGCTCAAAGATGGTTTGAGTTTCAGATGGTAAGGCACGTTGAATATAAGAATCATCCGCGCCTAGGTAAGTGAGGATGGAGTCGTCATCCTGGCATTCAACAACATTAATCAAAGGTGAATCCTCTTCGATCATGTCTGGATACAGAAGGGGAAGAGAAGATGGGTCCTCATTATCGCGTTGATAAGTGAGAGGACCTATGAAGATAGCATTTATGAAAAAAAAAAGTTAGGAGGGATAGATTCAGGGTCCATCGATTCTGTGGGAGATGATGGCAAAGTGGGTGATGATGGTTTGGTAGGGGCGACATCCTCTTCTTCCAGGATACAGCTGACAGGAGGTGTCTCTTGCGTAGGTGTTTCGGAAAACCAAGACCACCGCGATCATTATGTTTTGCGGTGGTGATGGGGATGAGAGTATGTCGGCCTTGTTCGTAAAGGCCAAAACCAAAGCCTTTCCACGCACAGCGAGTCAAGAAGGTGAGGGCAAAACGACGATTTGTCAAGTATTGAAAATCGGATCGAAGGGAACCACACCAAGAGGAGGTTCTGTGGGTAATGGAGGATGCGTCAACACCCCGTATGTTAGGTTAGTGCGACAATGGGGTGGTCCCGTAAGAGATTATCTCCCCACGCGACGGCCGTAGGTGGGGTGTGCATGTAATTGTCCGTACTCCTCGCGGGTAGGGAAAGAACTAACGTTATATAGCGATACTCCCCAGCCGTAAGGCGATGAAAACGCCTACTAAGGGGCCTGAGGTGGGATGTTAGCATGCGGAAGAGAAGTGGTTTGTGCGACGGTGGTTTCACAACAGAGGTGCACTTGAGGTGGACGGTTGAGGTATATCGAAGAGGATGGTGGGTTGAATGTATGGGTGTCTTAATTGGTATAAGCACATCGTTTGGCGGTATAACATATCGCAAGTTTTCAAGGGGGAGGATCAGCTTTTACAAAGTAGGACTTCCCTCGTACTCAAATTTTATACATCGATGTAATGTTGAGGGGACGCATCCCATGGCCCGGATCCAAGGACGACCTAGCAATATATTATATCGAACTCTCCTTCAAGGACATAGAAGAGTTCGGGCAAAGTACGTGGGCCTACGCGAATGTTGAGGATCACGGTGCCTAAGGTAGAAGTAAAAAGATCATCAATGACCGCAACATGATGGGGTGGCACACATGCAACTAGAAGGGATGTTCATTTGTTGGAAGGCTTTTCAAGAGATGATGTTTAGCTAGCGCCCCGCCAATCATAACCCGACGTACTCGAATGTCTCTGACGTAAGTGGAAATGAAAAGGGCAGTGGTCGTGGTCTTCGTACTCAAAGTCGATAATTTCATCTTCCGAGAAACTAACCAGCGGCTTGTTGTTTTGAGACGTATGGTGGGGAGATGGATTGTTTGGTGAGAGAGGCAACGTGATGGGTGTTAGAATGGAGGCCACGGGGTGGTTTCATTGGGAAAACCTCTATCCTCAAGGATCTCAACGAGAGCTTGTCGATGAGATTCAAGTCCGAATGAGATCATATAGTGTCATTTTTACGCGCGATGATGAAGTGTTTGATCATGGTTCGGTGGGCAACTCCATTAGAGACGGATAGCGTGGGTCCGCGAATAACCACTTTAGGTGGTGGTGTAATCGGGATGGTCAAGGAGAAAGAGATGCCGCAGGTGTGTTTTCTTTCGCCTTCCCATTGTTTTTCTGTCCTCGAGTAGCGACACTAATCATATTAATCTCGTAGACCTGAGATGAAGAAGATGGTTGGGATAATTCATGGTCTTCAAGAGGTGGGGTTGTAATAATGATCGATCTTGGTGAGGCGGGGACAGATGGTATAGTAGAGGGAATTGACGCTAGAGGTCTCTCCCTGCGTAAGTTGTTTTTCTTAATCTTTCGATCCGGAAGAGGTGACCGCGAAGGATGGTTTTTAGAGCTTTGATCCTTCTACATCATGTCCAAAAAGTGTGATAGGCGCAGATTTTAGACTCATCATAATCCACATGTGCCGGGGCTTAGACGGGTCATAAGGTCGAAGTGGGGTAGAGAGATGGTCGATTCTCCACCAACATAGCAAGGATTTTGGCGTAGGATCCTTTGAGTGGGTCAAAATCAAGAAGATGAGGGTATTGATTGTGTGGGTGTGGTAATGTTTGGGCGTGTTTAGTTCGTAGATGGGTGGTGGTTTAGTCGAGGGGTGCCGACACATGTTTTTCACTAAACGTGGTTTCTGGTTACGTGGTTACGCTCAAACTGGTTAGATGATGAGGCTACAGATGGCATGGTAAAGGGAAACAACCACGGAGAAAGGGGAGTGACAGTAAAATAAATCCTTTGATGATGGGATGGGTTTAGGGTTGATAGGTGGACCGGATACACGGGTAACGATGTTGTGATACCCTTGATCTCTCAGATAGGTGTAAAAGGCGAGGTTGTTTTGCAGTAAAACAAAGGAGGTATGATATATTGATGTAAGGTGGAGGGATGAGGTCCCAATATGGAAGGTGGGTGTGAAGATGAGGGTTTTGATAGAGGCCCGGATTGCGTTTGTCTCCTAGGTGGTATGGGCGGGTTTATTTTGGGATAAATCGAGTCGCTTAGGCGGGTGTGTTAGATCGGGCATCGTGAGGTCCCAAGCGTAGGGGAAGATCCGGTTAAGTTGATAGAAGTGGACGGGGAATTTGGTAGAGGTGAGGGGGTGAAGGCGAGAACAGGGGCATTTTAAGCTTCTCGTAAGCACTTCGGGTAGATGGTGGAGACATCGGGATCACCATTTGCATTTGAGTAGAAACAGAGTACTCAAACGCTCCCATAGGGCCTCGTCTATCTTCTCGTGGAATGACAGCCTGTGTAATTTGTAATTTTGGTACAGAGGAAAAGTGAGTTGTAATTCCAATCCATCATGGGTGTGACACAGAGGCGGATGAGGCATCGTATCATTAGATGCTAAGAGGTCGACGGTTGTTGAAAAGATTTAGGTGATGAGGGACCACAGGCGTATGGGCGCTTTGCTGAGGGGGTCCGTCATGGCTAAAGAATTTAACGATGTCTCGGTGCGAGAGATTTCTCATCTAAGGATGTCAAAAGGAGTGGTGTACCTTCCTCTTGTGCGGCAAGAGTGGTAGAAGGAGACGTCTGGGAAATGGATAGATTAGACAACATCCGCTCGCAGCTTAGAGGGATGTGGTGTAAGAAGACTCATTAATGGGAAGGGAAGCCTGGGCAGCTAACTCTTCTATGGGTAAAGGAATGATTTCGCTTTGGCTTGATGGTGGTAAAGGAGGTTCGGGCTCCTGTGTTAGTGAAGAGGCTTGATTCAAAATTTTCTCGATAGAGGCTTTTGGCTGGGTATCGAATATTGCATGGATCTCATGAACACTCTCCTCAGCTAAGATATCTTGGTTTACGTTGCTGCTGGACGAGTGATTCGGGAATGGCTTGTTGAAAATTTTCAGATTTTGTTAGCAGGGCGTTAGGATTATCGAGTGTTATATCCCCCAGATCAACCATTTCCCGCACTATGTTTTTCAACATCTTGCAGCTTTCATGACTATGTCCTTTACGCGGTGAAAGTTACAAAAGTCATTTTTTTGTACCAGAAGGTATTGCACATGGGTGGAGTCAAACCCAGAGTGAGGTTTTACAGGGGGCAAGGTGATAGCCCCACTTTGAGCAATTTCTCTAGGATGATGCCATAAGTTTCTCCCAAGGAGTGTAATTGGTGGGCTCACCAGTATTTATAGGTGGTTTTTGGTGGAGTATCGACGGTGGTTGGGATTTGACCATCACCGCGTGGACAGCTCCTTTGATTTAGAAGAGGTCGACGCGTGAGGAGTGGTGGTATTTGGTTTATTGGTAGAATCAGGAGTTCGGAAAGTGGAGTTCTTGTTGCGCAACCGCAATTTCTCTTCCTCTAAGGCCCGAATTTCTAATTTTCGAGCCATAGTAAAGGCCTCGCCGAATGTACGGAAAGTTTGAATTGGAGGGTAGGGGAGATGAAGCTTAGCGCAGCCCGCGTAAAGAGTTCGATAAGTCGGCTTGAGGCAAGGCATACGTAAGTTGGTCGATAAGGCCCCGCCATCGTCCAACGAAATCTGCGATAGATTCATCTTCGAATGTTTGATGGCATAGAGGTCGTTGATAGATACTTTCTGGCAATGTTAATGGAGAAATGATCCAAGAAAGATTGGGCTAGTTGGTTAAAAGAGAAGATTGAGTGTCGGGTTAAAGCACTGTACCACTCCAAGGCAGGCCCTGATAAGGACATGGGAAAGGTGCGGAGTAACAAGGCATCATCATGGGCAATCAAATAACAAGCATGTCTAAATGATCGCAAGTGTTGTTGAGGATCCTCTTTACTGTTAAAACGAGTAAACTTTGGCAACTCCCATTGAGGAGGATATGAATGAAGGGGGACAGAAGGGTGAATGGGCTCCCGACAAACTTGCTCGTATGTCAAGCGCGCTACGACTTCCCAAACTAAGCCTGTGTTTTGCATTTTGTCCATCATTTGCTTGATGAAATCTGTGGTTGGATGAGGTGATGGTGCCACGTGAATAGGGATGTCCCATATAAGGTGTTGAGGTTAATCGGATACGTGTATGGGAATGAAAGTAGGTAGGCGGAGCTTGAGAAGGAAAGCTCGTTTCAATAGGTGGCAGAGAGTAAGTCATGAATGGAGTGGTCTCAAAGAGAGACGAGATAGGGGCGTTGGTGGTGGCGATACGTGGGGTCCAAGATTAACAAAAGGAAAGCTAATCGGGTCGATGAACCTCCGCTACGCCGCTTCGGATCGGGAGACGGGGCTAGTGATGCGGGAAGTAAGGTATTGTTATCAGGAGGAGTAGGAGCTAAATGAGCAGCTATACTAATAGGCATGCCCATAAGGAGTCGACCATCAAAGCGCACGGTCGTGGGTATGAGACAAATAGTATCAGACAATACTGGGATTAGCATCTAGAAATTTGGCAAAGTCCTTGTCTCCCACAGAATTTGGGGATCTCACCGGTGTCCGTAGGGTTTCCTATAGAATGTGAAGGGGGTGATTCAGCAAAGAAACAGAGCAAGCGTGTGAAACCATGGCGGCGGCTTGCTTCCGAGTGATGACAACCATAGACCGTAACACACAGAAAGTTTCAATCTATCAAGGACAAAAACAACCTCGTAATGGTGAATTTAGCAAGTGGTTTGTCGTGGGTAAGAGAGACAAGAATCGATATCGGTTTGGTAACCGTGTCTGGCCACAGTGGAAAACGACGCCGGTCCCTTAACCGATGCCGTGTCAAAAATCTAGAATAAGAAAATACAAAGGGGTTGCTAATTTGATTTTTAGCAACGTTGAGTAGTTTAAAGCAACTTATTGATCACGTAAGACAAAGTATGACAGAGAAAACAGGATTTGAAAACAAGCAAGAGGCACACGCAAATGCAGTAGATTAACCTTAGGGTTAATTTTAATTATGTGGGCTTATGCCTTTAGACGTAGAATGATGTCGTAATCCTAAACAACAAGACTTAGGGAAATATCAAGTTTGTTTTGGCTTATAAGGTTACCTCAATCAAGTGAGGAATACCGCGGAAAAGGGGGATGTTTGAGATGTTGTGTTAATTGTGAAGTGATTCAAGATGTGTTGTGCAAAGTTGAAACTAAGGTTAATTTCCGTCAATACCGTGGATATCACCCCCACGTGTATGACCTGTTACTTAATCTATGTTCACTAGAATTGAAAAACAACAGGCAGGAATGTAATGCATGTGTTTTAAAACCCAAATCGAAAGTGATATTCGATGAAGCAAAAGAGATGACTTTTACTAATGCAAGATGCAAAAACAAAGCAAGTTCTTTTACCAGAATAATAAAATACCCTGTGAATATCTCTAGAAGAAGAAAACAGCAAGTATGCTCCCTATAATAACAGCAAGTATGAAATAAAGAAAAACCCAAAATGGGTCCCACCTAAGCGTACAAAATGTTTCACTGAAATGCTTCGCTCCTTATAAAACAGATAAGGTTAGGGTTAGGAGGAATACCCGTAGAATGTCGAGATGATGTGCGCGCATCGTAGAGAAAGATCAGCCGATCGCGAAGAACTCCTTTTTGTCTCTGGAAGGACTACTCGCAAATAAGAACACAAGACCACAAGATTTTGATTAGATAATAAATGAGGGAATCGCTTGGGTCCAGAAGTATGAAACTTCCTTTCGAAGGTGGTCGGCCTCTCGCTAATATGAATTAACACAAAATACCGTAGAGTACTAATTAAATTGTTTCGTGGAACTAGGTAGGGAAAAGGTATTTTTCTTGGTTTTGATCAAAGGAACCGATGCCGGTTATCTATAACCGATGGCGGTCACCGATAACCGATACCGGCTGGTTCTAGGATCTTCTCGGGCTGGTTTTGGTGTTTGTAATGGCTGGTTTTTGGATATTATTGAGAAATGGGATGGTTTAAGCTAAGGAATGATGGTTAGAGGCAATGGTTCGTTAGATAATGGGTTCAGAACGGATTTGGGAAGATTACAATTCCAAAAGCACAAGAAATGTTATAATGGAGGACATGCAAGATATAACTTATCGGGTTTTTTTGATGAAGGTGCAAGTTGATCTCCTTTCACGCAACTCTTCTCGGTTTCTTTACTCGCCTCTCGCTTGGTCGAGTGAAGTTCGACTCGCCGATCGCTTTTGACTCTCCTTTGGTTAAAAATCCTTCGACCGATCTCCAAAATGAAATTCCGATCCGTTGTTTTGGTTTGGGAAGCCCATTTACTGTGGAACCGATGGCGGTTGCAGAACCGACGGCGGCCGAGTAGAACCGGCATCGGTTAGGAAAAAGTAGGCTATTTTTAGTAAAATAGCCCACCTTCCCCGCTTTCTCCCGAGAGATCGGGTTGCATGGGCTTGGTCAAGTGGCTAGAAGGTCCGCTTTGGGTGCGAGTAAGGAGGCATTAGTTATGGATGTGAGTCTAGACCAAGTCATGGGTCCTAATTAGGTTAGTTTTAGGTTAGGGCTAGGTCATGATGAAGTGGCAAAGTGAGGTGGTAGGTAAGGTGGTGTAGATTTATCAATTACAAGGCAATTAATAAATACTTGTGTAAGGTTGGGGTCGTGAGACACGAATTTGGTGTCTACAAATATAGAAGTTGTCTTATCTTCCAAGGATATGTAGTGCCACACTTGCTTGTGCAAGGGATGGTATAGATAGTAAGATACAATTCTAGTTAATGAAAATACTAGCGATCCAAAAATGTAGAGATATTTATTTGCATTGTTGGAAAGGAAACCGGGAGCTATAGAGACTAAAGAACCGTTAGGATTCGATCAAGAAATAGAGCAGACAACATAAGACATGCAGAGTTGTTCATTAACACCTATTGAAAAGAATAGCTTAGTGCCCTATAAAATCTAAGTATTTATTATTTTAAATCCGGTGTTGCAAAAAAATCATTCTAATGGAGCTTAGTGGTCACTAATTTCTTTCCTATCTATAAGTTACTCTCAAATTCTTGTGAAGAAGAAAATTATGTTTTAGTTTTTCTAGAGTAAAACGTAACTAACACCAAAATATTGACGATCACAAGATATATTAGAAATTTCATGCCACGTGTCAACATTTTAGTGGATGACAGTTACAACTTAATATGGTGGATTTTTATAGGTTAAAAGTATTTGTTAATTCTATCGCTAATTAAAAATTTCTTAATAAATGTGTCAATTATATAGTTGTTTAATTAACTGGTTCAAACTTGCAAGGTGTCACATTTTATTGGATTTTTTTAAATTAACATGCACTATATTTAAAAATATAAAATTCAAATTCGATAAAAATTAATAATAAATGTGTGTATATCGCTCTCTTACACTTTAAACCTTTGTTTAGAAATGTTCACTTCTATTTTATAATTTGTTTTTTTCCGTGCCTTTAGAAAGAAACAATTGTCGTTGTCCCACTTGTTTCTAAAGTAAAATTAATAAATTTTATTTTTCCATATCCCACGCTATCCCCCGAATTAAATGTCAATATTAATGAGTAGTAAATTAAAATTTTGATATGATAAATCCTTCGCATTAACTGGACACATTTGAAATTTCAAAATCCCACACTTTCACTTTATCAAGGGAAATTCAATTTTTGAAATTTTCCAATCCCCCATTTTTTCAAGTTTTAGAATTCCTTTCATTCAATGTATTGGGAAAAATTAAATCCTCGGAGAAATATATATTAGGGTTTCCTTTTTTATTTTTTAAATCACACAAAAGTATCTCTTGAAATTAGAATACAACACACATCTAGGCACTAATTTACTAGTCCGAGTGCTCAAATCCTAGCCATTTTTGGAACGGAAAGCGAGGAAGTGATTAAAATATCATATTGGAGGCACGAAACGAGGAAATAAAAATGATTATGGATAGATCATAGGTATGAGTGTAGAGAAGGAGGTCCACAAAGGAAAAAATCAAGAGAGGGAAGCAAAAGAGTTTTTTTCTGAGAATATCGAAGATAGTTTTTTTAAGAGAGAATACAAAAATTTCATAGACATTATCAAGCACGTAAAAATTTTGATACTACTAAAAATGACATTTATCAAAAGCATCTATGTTATTATATGTGGATCTTAGTTGATGGTGGGAAATTTCATCGCTCCGTATTCACCTAGTTCTTGTGTTTTGTATTGCAATCCATCCTTGACTTTCCCTCCATCGCCTTTGTAGTTCCATTTCATCTCCTTGTCAAAATGTGTTGCTCTGTTTGAAACCACATTTTTTTCCTATCCTAACCAAAGAAAATGAAATCCCTTTTACAATATTTATTCTTTCGGAAAACCTATTTTTTATGTTCTACTCTGTAGCTCATGTATTTGTGTCTCATAAACAGTTCCCTTTATGTGTCTCTCTCGGTTAATTTTTATGGATTTTCTGCTCTCCTTCTTGTGTTTATTCTTTCCGTAACTAGTGACATCTATCCCCATTTTCAAAATCGTAATGGTTTGATTTAGTATAGTTTATGTAATCATTTTGAATTCCTTTAATTATTTTTTAATATGAAAGAAATAATCGTGACTAATTATTTCAATGTTCATTGTTTATATGATTTTCACACACACACACAGATATATATATATATATATAATCATATCCATTTTCCCACATAGAAATAGTCAAATGTAATGTCTTTAGCAAGATTTTTATGTTTAATAAAAGGTAATAATATTATATATACACGTAAATATTATTAAATATAAATTTTAATCATTCTATTTACAAACATATATTTCCTTTTTCAGACCTTATGCTATGCCATATATTTTTATTATGCTACATATCATTGGTTGAGTTTATGATTTTTTCAAATATATTAATACAAGATTGTACTCGTATATTTATGTATCTTTTTGTAAAGTCAATCAAGAAAAATGTTTTGTATCCTAACTGCCACCGAGGTATAATTCTTCTTTGTCGAAAAAATTCATGTAGAAAACAATTAGTAACGACTTACTTGATAAATGAGCCAACCTAAAGTAACAATTTTTAAATTCTCCAATACCATATTCCAAGACTAGTGATTGCTAAGCTGGATGTTTACGACATTTCTTAGCTATTACAAGACAACACAAGGCAACAAATATTCCAAGATAAGAAAAATATTAAATATTTTCCTAAATACATTTATTCAAATAAGAATGGAGATTAGCAGCCACTAAGATATTGGTTAAATCACATATGATACAAATAGTAACGAATCGCCTGAAAACTGAGCTAAGCACCATTATTATATTTATATTTTCATATTATGATATCCAAATCCTATCATGATATTCAAATCCTACCGAACACTAATGTCAAATATTATTAAATGTAATTGGTGCAACGTAACCCAAACTTTAGATTAGCGGTTGTTATGATAGTTGTTTCCTTGTATACAAGACAATTAGTAACGACTTGACTGAAAAAATAACTAAGCTCCATTATTATATTTGGATTTTACAATACTACCTTCTAAGACTGGCGACTACTATGGTTGATGTTTAATTTATTTATTTGATGTTCCAAGACAACAAATATTCTAAGACAAGACAAATTTTAATGACTTTCCTGAATACACATATAGGAAAATGAAAATTTTCAGCCTTTTGGCCACCGAGTTCAATATGTTATTCAAAGTCTATCACATGATATTCAAATCCTAGTGATTACTAAGGTCATATATTATTCCACTACATTGGAGTAACATAACAAAGAATTGAGATTAGTGACCACTAGGATAATTGTTATCTTGCACTCAAGATAATGAGTAAGGATTTGACCGAAAACTAAAAATAAAAACTAAAACCTGAAATAAGCTCTAACACAAAAAAATTAGCCTAGTGGCCTTTGAGTACATCATGTTATTTTAATTTTATCACATGATATTCAAATCCTAGCAGCCACTAAGGTCTAAGATAATTACATAGTGTTGGTGGAAAATCACAAAGACTTAAGGTTAGCGGCTACTAGGATATTTGTTGTCTTACATATAAAATAAGTAGTAATGACTTGATTGAATATTTAAATATACTCCATTATTATATTTAATTACAATACTATCTTGAGCTTATCAGCCACTATGATATTTTTTTCCTTATATACAAGACAAGTAGTAACGACTCAACTAAAAAACTAACTATGCTCCATTATTATATTTAAATTTTACAAGACTATCTTCAAAGACTAGCGACTGCTAGAGTGGATGCTTACTACATTTATTTGATGTTCCAAGACAAGAGAAGACAACAAATATTCCAAGACAAGATAAATATTTACGAATTTCATGAATACACGTAATTAAAAAAAAAAAATTAAGCCTAATGGTTGTTGAGGTCAATATGATATTTGAATTATATAACATGAGATTAAAAACCTAGTGACTACTAAGGTCTAATATTATTAAGCGAGTTTTATTGCAAAATCAAAAATACTTAAGGTTAGAAGCCTCTAGGATAGTTGTATAAAATCATGTATGGATTATAATATCATTGTATAGGATTTGAATATAATTTTCTACCTAGCAGCACTAGGCTTAAGATTACATTTTCGATTACATGTAATCTAGGAAATAGTTAAATTTTGCATTGTCTTTGAATATTTGTTGTCTTGTCTTATATTGGAATATCCAAGAAATGACGTAAACATCCACCCTAGTGGTCACTAGTCTTGTAACATGGTATTGTAAATTATAAATAAATAACGGAGTTTAAATCAAGATTCAATCGAGTCATTACTAATTATCGTGTATGTAAGACAACAACTATCCTAGTGACCGCTAACCTCAAGTATTTTTGGGTCAAAGCATATAAATTTGTCACACTTGGTGGCCAAATATATTTTAAAATATGAATGGTAAATAAATATTTAAAAATACAATTGAAACTTTAAAAATCAGTTAATTCTTGATGCCTTGCACCTTGATATATTTAAACTCTTAAAAATACATGTTTTTCCATTTTATATTTGTTTGGTCATGTTTTGGTTGTTGGACATATTTTGTTGAAGGTAAAAAAACTACAAAAATGTGGGACACAAGTTATATGTTTTGACCCTAATGTTGTAACAATGCTACTTAATAATCTTCGACCTTAGTGACCGCTAGGTTTCAAATCTCATGTGATAGACTTCGAATATCATATTGAACTCAATGGCCGCTAGGCTTAAAATTATGTTTTGAATTATGTGTATTCAGGAAATTCGTAAGGAAAATGCCTTTTATAGTTCTCATAAGATATATTGTGTATATCACATAATTTAAATCAGCTAGTATAAAGGAAAATGCCTAGCAACCACTAGGCTCAATTACTAATTGTAAGTAATGGTTTCCCGGTCTCAAGCCTCAATAGTTTCTTATTTTCAAATTAGTGATCGAATAACAAAAAATCATGGACTACCCTAACATTTTCTAGGATCCTATTCGCCACTCACCTCAAGTCAATGTTAAACCATTATGTCCCATGTTGGATTCTAGGTTTCCATGATGATGTAGTGTAACTCAATTTTTTATAAGTAATGGTAAGATATCCATCAATTCACTATTAGCTCCTCTATCCTAAAGCTATACAAATTGTTATTTACATTTATGGAAATATATATATATATATATATATATATATGTTAGCACTACTAGTCTTCACTTCTACGAACAAATTGACAACTTGAAACAAACCAAATTTAGTAGTGGCTAATTGTTTAAATTTCTTAATGTAATGTATTAAAAACTTGTATTAATGATTTATTGTTTTTTATAATTAAATGAGGGTTGAAGGATCCCTTTCCCTTTACATTACATATATAACAAGATGATCAATCTAAAAACCTAAGGATATAGCAATATTTTTCCTGAAAAATGCAAGGGCCTATTCCAAAAACACAAGTGGTTGGGAATACAAAGAAACATAGACTAGTAAGACAGATATGATGATTCGATAATAATAGAACTAGAAACTCTATATAACAATAAAAAAATAGATATGATGATCCGTTTTCCCCCCGCTCGCGTCTGCTCCGCGGCTGCTCCGAGATTGCTTCGCGTCTGCTCCGCGATTGCTCCGCGGCTGCTCCGCGACTGCTCCGAGATTGCTCAGCGGCTGTTCCGCGGCTATTCCATGGTTTCTACGCGGGCTTCATCTAAAAAAAGGGTTCGAGGAGGCACGAGCATTGCCAGAGGTTCGCCCCTCTCAGAAATTCGAAATGAGGTCCCTATTAATGGCGGCGAGAAACCAGTGGTATCTGTGGGAGGCGGATGCAAAAATGTAGAGGAAAATAAAGCACCAATCTCATGGATTGGTATGGCTTTCAATACTAACCAAGACCCCCATATCAAAACAGGGGTGTTCACTCATGGGACAGGTAAAGATGGTTCAGTCAAAGATTCATTATCTCCTTTAAAACTCAATACTGGTAACTGCAGGTTGCAAGAGACTAAGAGTGGATCTGGTGATGGAGGAAGAGGTACAGGGGTAAGCCAGAACCAGGACAAACTAAACAGCAACAATAGGTCCGGATCTTATGCTTCAGCGGTCTCCAAACAGAAGGAGAATGTCAGAAATGAGCTCTTAAAACCCTCCCAGGAGGTCCCGACGCTGAAAATCGAAGAGGATTTACTTCTAAAGGTTCTTAAGGAGGAGGAAAATCTCTCCCAACTGGGGCTCATATGCAGATTTCACAAATTTTGGCCTAAGCTTTCTCAGCTTCATGACTGGATAGCCCAGAGATGGAGAGAAAAAATACAAGGTAAGATTGAGCTTTATCCTTGTGCTAAAGCTTACTTCATTGCTGTCTTTGAAACCCCTGAAGATAGGGATTTAATTTTTAGTCAACATTGGGTTTGGGGGGAACATGGGCTTATGTCCAAACCATGGTATCCATCTTTCGACCCATTAAAGGAGTCTTTTGATACCTACCCGATTTGGGTTCGTCTACCAGGACTCCCATTGCAGCTTTGGAACAGATCTTGTCTCATTGCTATAGGGGATACTTTAGGCTCATGTGTAGCAGTCGATGATAAGACCTCCATTCAAACCCATACTACTTATGCTCGAATACTGGTTGATCTCGATACCTCCAAATGTTTACCAGCAGAAATCAATCTACAGATTGGAGCCAGGCTCTGGGTGCAGAGGATAGACTATGAGAGACTTGCCTTCAGATGTAGGCGTTGCTTCCAAACTGGTCATGTTTCAGATGACTGTGAACACTCCAAACGTAAGACCAAAACAGCCTGGTGGAGGGATTCTCTACCTGAACATCTTACAATCGACTCAGATCCGGCTAAGGAATCGAGTGCCCCCCTGCAAGCTAACTCACCCATCATGGTTGATTCACAGACCAATACAGAGAAGCCTCCAGATTATTCTTTACAGGCTGCTGATTCAGTGATTAAAGATATTCCGACCTCCCATTTGGGTCACTCCCCCATCAAACCTATTGCAGTTTTTCCGACTGTAGTGGATGTGGGAAATCAGGAATGGACAGTGGTGGATCGGAAAAAGAAGGGTAATGCCAAATCTAAATCCCCCACCATATCGGACAAGATTTGATTCTTGTCTTTTTGGGCGCTATTATTGCTACATTTTGGCATATGGCCTGCTACGCAGTTGCTAGGCAGCTGTGTTGTTGTTTTGTTGCTGTTTTGTTGCAGCTGGTTTGCTTTTGCTGGTTCCTTCCTTGACAGTTTTTGTTGGGCTCTTTTGTGATGATCGTCTGGATGTTTTCTCCGTTAGTGGTCGGCCGGAGTACATTGTTATCATTTTTGTGGCCGGACCACTGCGTGTTTGCTGTTTGATCACTGTCCAGCAGGTGTTTATTTGCTGTTGTGTTGCTGCTGGTTGTTTCTTTGCAGACTGCGTTCTGCACTTGGTCCTTATTGTTATATCAGGATGTTGATCCTTTTTTTCGAGCTTTATTTTCCTATTCTGGCTTCTGAGCCTTGCTGTACAAGGGTATAGTCCCTTTCAAAAAACTATTTGCCAATAATAAAAAATATACAAAAATGATAGATTTTGAAGAACTTATTTATCAAAATCATATGACACCTACGTAACCTCCACTTTAATAGGATTGAAAATGGTTTTCTTAGGAGGTTCCAGAAAAAGATGCTCTTTTCTAGTAGTAGCATAACTCTTTAACCAATTGTATGCATCATGACCTTTCCTGTGAAGAAGATCCCAACCTTTCATTTCTTGTGGTATTGGAGCAAACATAACATCCATATAAGGAAGTTGGAGCGAACTAGGTCCTTTCGTCGATCTCTCACCCTATTTGGACACATCATACACGAAACACATTAGGATGCCAAACTAATTATACAACTTAGAAGAAATGGCCATGTCCACCAAATCTTCCTATTTATAACAATCCTCGTAATGCAAGGGCCATGACACACTTGAGGTTTTTCCATTTCCACTTCCATGCCAACCCTATAAGCCGGCTTGATCCAGTGACGACCCATTTCCAAATCCCAATCCTTCACCAAATGTATAATAAGAAGATGAAAAAAGAGGTCAAAGTAACTTCTAAATTCACCCTCGGACATCCCTTTAGAGAAACATAAGAATCTTCGAGAACTCCTCAAAATCAACCATGTATTTCTCCAATTCAATACAAAAATGGATTTGAAACGACGACATAAAATTTTGGTATAAAATCCCATTTCATGTACTAGACCAGAGAATTACATGAAAGGAAAAAATTGTCTAACCATGACAGAATAAATGAAATCCCATGAAAGAAACCCAAAAGATGTGAAAATAAGGGAGAGAGGCTAGATAAATATATTAAGTGACTATGCCATCACATGCTTGTAATTAATACAAGTTTTCTAGGGGCTTTAATGTTAACCTTTATTGGAAAAGGTGATGAGTCCAGCCAATAAACATATTTACTACCAATATTATCAAAAACACTTGGTTAGTCCCTCAATTTTCTATAGAATCCTCTTATTTAGTAGCTTTCCTAGAGATAATATTTAAGGTACAACTGGAATTAATGAAATCATAAAAGAAGAATTTAATTCATAGAAACTTTTTGATGAAAATGTTAGCAATAATATGAGAGTCACCTCAAATAATTAAGTCATTACTATTGAAGTCATTAGATATGGACTAAAAACGTTCCAATGCTTTAATTTATTGATTTATACATTTATTGAAATTCTTGTCATTAGTCTAAATATTAATTATGAGAAACACTTAGACCAAGATTTTTATTTTTGCTAGCTCAAAATCCCTGCTTCCTCATAATCTTTAGAAAGTGAAATGTCGACCCATTCAACAATAGTTATTTTCTTTCTCTCACCGCTTCCTTGCAGAGATAGGTTAGCATTTTTTTTTATCAAACACACAATTAGGGACCCTCATAATAGAAAACATATAAATGGAAATAAAATAATGATATATCAACAAGATTAGATCAATGGAATAGAAGTTCCTCATTTCATCCTGAGCAAGAATCTTGTTCACCTTCACCTTGCAAATTTGGTAGATTGTTTAGGTCTATTTTCTTTGAAGGATGATTTTAAGAAAATATATGAGGCCAAGACAGACATGATACTTATTGAGGTTTAAATGATGTAATTTTTTTATATTGATCTAACCTTGCCTAACTATGTGGCTATGTTTATTACTAGAAATTGTTGAACTTAGCAATAAAAAGCCTCTCCTTTCATTAACTAATGGTGCTTATCGGTTTCTAAGAATTTTTGTTTATATGAAAAATATATGATTTACATTTTATGCGCAATATATCAATGAGAACTAGATAAGGCGTGAACCTTATCTAAGGTATGTATTCAAGGACTTGGCTTTGCCAAGGATAGTCCAACGAATATAATATAATTACAAATAATGACAACAAATTTGTTTATATTGCTTTTTGCATTGTTAAAATGGATTCATGGAAAATATAGAGGTTAGTGGCCACTAGCCTTCTCATCAATGAATAATAGGTAAACATAAAACATGCATTGCTTTTCATGGACTCAGATCATTTATTCTTGAGAAAGATTCGTGTTCATCTTTGCCCTCAATTTTTAGTAAATCATTTAGGACTATTTTCTTTAATGGGTAATTTCTAGAAATATGAAGGGATAAGATGATCAGGATACATCTTCAAGTTTAAATTATGTACTTCTATTACTATGGTCTAACTCTTATCTTTGTTGCTAAGGTAGAAAATGAATTTTTATTAGGTTGATATTTTTGAAAACCAGAAATAGTAGAGCCTAGTGAGCGCTAAGCCACTCCTTTCAATAAGTAATGGAGATTAGCGGTCACTAAGAATTTATTTGATACAAACTGACATGAATTATGTGATATGAAAATATATCCTACGAGAAATACATAAGGCTTCATCCTTTTGATTGTTATTCTCAAATTTAAAATGGATTCTGAAAAAATATAGAGGCTACTACCTAACAGAAGTCATGGAGCATAGTGGTCACTAATAATTTTCCTTGATAATAAATGATGTGGATTATGTGTTATACATAATATATCTTATGAGAACTGTATAAGGCTATGTCTCTCTTGAGTGTATGTAGTGCATCGTAATGACCATTTGAGATAAACAACCTTTATGCTAGTTTTTACATTAGAGAGGAAACAAATAGAAATGATTTTCCTAAATACTTTTTGATTATAGGTATTTTTGATAATTTGATATTATTGACTCTTCACATAAATTTTTTTCCGAAAGATATCCTAAATCATTATCACAAGAAATTTCTATTTCTACCACATGCATGACTAAACCATTCTGCCACCAACAAGAAAAATGATGTAAATGACCTAAATGAAAACACTGACATTTAAACTTTTGAAATTTCAATTTTTGAGGTATGAAATACAACATTCAATCTCTCCATACTTTGGAAAACCTTACAAAAACAATCATGACTTAGTTATGAAGGCATTTTAATTCATCCAATGCGAGAGTCAATAGGGAGTTGGTGGATAATGTGTGGATAACTCATGCATGTCAGTCTTCATCAAATGGAATTCCTTGTCATAGCGGGTGGTATTAATGAAAATAATCACAATTGGAGCTCCTCTTCTTTACATATTCTTCAAAATAAGAAATTTCAATTCTTCACATATTGTTAGTCCACTTGCATAAAAGACAATACCTAACTAATGTTGATTTTCATTATTACATTCAAATATTCCGACATGATATTCGAGGCCTAGTGGCCACTGAGAATGAAATGTATTATAATGTTTTAACATAAGATTATGAATAGTTTTTTTCTATTATTATTGGTAAATAGTTTTTTGAAAGGGACTATACCCTTGTATACAAAAAGGGGCCTAGAAGCCAGAATAGGAGTGAAAAACATTATAAGAAGGATTAAGACCTAGATAAGACATACAAATCCAAAGTGTAACCAAAGAGAAGTTACCCCAAAACATCTAACCAGTTCGAACACTGTAGAAGAGTAGCCAAAAAATAGCAACAAAACAACAAAAAACACGACAGAAGTTAGCAAGAACAGCGCAGATCCACAATTACTTCTTGGTGGCTTTGGCAATTCTGGATTTGATAGTCTACCAGGAGGTGAACATAGCTAGTTCTGTCATGTGAGTAGGGTCAGTAGTATCTAGCTGTTGAATGGTTTGTTTTCTTTCTTTTTCTCAGGCCCCAAAGAGTAGCTGGTATGCCGCTGAGATTAGAGACACAACGGACATGCTACTCAATAAAATCCTCAATTGCACTAAATATGGTCATATTATGATCATGACAAGTCTTGGTTTTTCCAAGTCGGTTGTCCAAGCAGTAAATGTTTTTGTAGATATCTTCAACCTGATTGTTGTCAATATCAGCCTCCTCCTCCTTCATTCTCTTACCTTTTTGCTTAGACAAGTTTTTTACTTCTTCTTTCAGCAGCAACATGTCAGTTTCTAAAGCTTCCAACCTTTTAGTGGAGCTCTCAACGTGTGTCTCCTAAGAACCCGTGTTGCTAATGTGTAGGAGATTATGGGAAACCTCCAAGTCCTGAGGCACGTTCCCTGAAATAGGGGTATCCAGGTTCAGCCTTTTAGAAGATCTAGTTATAGGCTTGTTCAAGGTGGAGGCAAAAGGGGTGGGAGCAGAGGTGGGGGATGACAGGGGGAGCCGAGAAGGAAGTCAAAGGGGTAGCAGCCACAGTGATGGGGATAGAAGGAGTGGTATCGGCAACGGTGGTGGGAAAAGAAGGAACCAAGATGGGGGAGGTTGGAATGCTGGGAAGCTTAAGAAGACATAGTTTATGCAACAAGAAAATGAGACCTTGATGTAAAGGGACCGCATGAGCATGTTTTTGAAACTCCAAGATGGAGCGCTCAAGAGAATTAAGTAAATAATGAGGGAAGCATACCGTGTAATTTCTACAAAAGTGATTGAGGAACACAAGATGCTTTAAGGGCACTGTGACAAATCTTCCCTCTAAAGAGATGTATCTCACCATCATACGGGTGACCTCGTCAAAAGGTGGAGGGATAGAATTGACTTGCAGACCCACCATGAAAAAACAGTTTCTCATTTCCCTCCACAAATTTTCTCTCCTCAGCCAGCCTGTCAATCCTTTTATTGAAAAATCAGCACCCATCCATTCCAAGGCCAGTAGCTTCAGCGATTAACTCTTCATTGATCAAAATTTTCTGTCCTCCATATTCAACTTTTTGGTCTTTCCAGTCCTTTACAAATTACACAGAGATGCTTTGGTCATGACCCTGTATCTTCTCAATGAAATTAGTGATGCCTCCCTGGTTGAGAAGATTCCAAAGCTCTTCATTATTTTTCCACTCAGGGTCCACACTGGGCTTGATCTGACAAGGGGATCCTCCCATTTTCACCGGGCTTAAGTGATTGATAGTGTAAGCTTCAAAATCCCTATGAGGAATTTGACAATAGCCACAGTTTCCAACCCGCCTTTCTCTATTTTTTCTCACGCTATGGTAATGATGAATAGTGTATCTATTGCTGTCATAGCACTTCCCACGAATGCCTGCTTTATTACTACTCTGTACCTGTGAGATCCCACATGTGCGAGCATCAGTCCCCTTTGAAATCCACTCCAGATCATCATCAACCTTACCATAGACTTGAAAATCCGTAAAAAACTATTTAATAACTGTTATAGGCATAATATTTCCCACATGTGTGGCTTTAATCTTTAGATAAATCCACTTTAAATCATCATTATACTTTATATAACCTTGATTGCCCATCAATATCTATTTAAGCACTATTTTAAACTTATCCACATGTGTGAAATTCTTATTCATAAAGACCCACTCCAAATGCTCATTAATCTTATCCCAAATTTGTATGCCCATAAGTATCCGCTTGTATGTTGTTTTGAATCTACTCAGGAATGTGATCACTATTATCCCAAATAATGTGATTAACATTTATGCCATAGTTAGCCAATGCATCTGCCACCTTGTTACCCTCCCGATAAGTATGCTTGATCTGGATATTATTGAAGGTTTGGCAAATACTTATGGACTCCAAGATGAATAGTTATGATTAGTGGCTGCTAATCGATTATTACCTGTCTATACAAGACTTGAAAGACTTAAATTAATCTACAATGTATTTTTCCTTTCCATTCGTATTCTATAGCATGATGAAAGTTTCGCTAGAAAATACTAAGCTATAAATATCTATTGGTAATGAATTTTAATCTATGAGCATAATGAAATCAAGATACAACATCTCCTTACTATTGCACTATTGAAAAAAAGATCTATCCTTCTTAATTACTTACAAATTATCAATTTGCTTAATTCCATTTTTAGGTAATATATATTCCATTGGTCACACTCCATTCATGTAAATTCCTTGGATCAAGGAGCATAGGATTGGAAAAAGAGATGATTAATGGTTTGTAGAAATGTATTCCCTGAAAAATTATCATGCGGATTTGGTTTTTTTTGTTGATGATGATATTGTCAATGAAGTTGGTATGGTTCTAACTTTAGAAGTTATTGATCAGAAAACACTGTGTATTTAGGTTGAATGCATTGATGTTGAAATGAATAAGTGCATTATTCTTGACATGGAGTTGGAAGTTTCCTTATTCAGGAAATAGGATATGGAGGCTTCTAGAGAAATTAGGATGAGTTATTGTTCCAAATATGGTTAGAATTTTGGGAAGTTCATATACTAAGACAAAACAGTGTAAAATTCCCTTGAAATTCATAATGGCATGAATTTTATATTCAAAAATTGTATATAATCAATAATACCTCTTCTATTTGTCATTATTTGAATAGAAAATTTTTCTTTCTCCACCGAAACATGCAAATCTATTTACAATGCTAAGGTGATCTTATTTGTATAAATTGGAGATAAATCCCACTAAGCTAAATTTGAAAGGGCTTAAAAGGAATAATAAATTAGATGTATTATTTGTATAGTTATTTTTGCATAAAACTCTTTTGATCACCATATTTTATCGCCCGACCTCATTTCTTTTATCTGCTCAATCTTGGAATCAAATAACTATAAAGTGAATGTGGAAGGTGTCCACATTTCTATCAAGCATAACTCAAAAGGAAAATCTCCTTAAAAGGCCCTCAAAAAAGCATCCAATCTCGCGTGGCAAGGGAAAGGATCATCACCGACTCTAGGAGGGACAATTGGGAAAATTAAAGGAAAACACAAATATCTCAATATGTAGTTGAGATATTAACCTAGAAAGAAAAGATCATGGAAGAGAATTGAATGCTACCGGTAGAAGCTCTGAATCTAGAGGTCAAAGAAAGATCCATGAACATCTATAAAAGCGCCTCGATCCAAAAAAGGGGGAGTTTTGGAGAAAATAGAAAAAAGTTGTAAAATAGATTCAAGGTTCAGTTTTTGTAATAGCTAGCCTTAGCAAGACTCCATTATAAAAGAAAATTGTAATTTTTTCCACTTCGTCATTATGTATCATTTTATCTATAAATAAGAGTCCTTGTTCTGTGCACTTTGGATTTCATATTCTAAGTCTTATTTTCTACTAAATAGTTCTATATAATTTAAGGAATCTATCGTGTCATGTGCCCTTGGTTTTTAAATTATCTATTATTTGTGTTTTTCATGTGTTTCGTATCCTCTCGTTTCTAATACATGTAAGGTGTTTCTAAAATAGGTGGATCATGCTTTAATGCTCTTCAAACTAGTTTATATAATATCCATGGGTATCCCTCTGTCTCTTTAGGATCTATTCTGGCTCAACGCCTTAGTTATTTTTATGATTTAGGACCAGCTAGGGTACATGTTGGTAGTAAGATTCAATTAAAAGGGAGATAGATCATCACCCCTATAAAAACTTATCAACATCAAGAAGGACCTGCATGAGCTAATGAAAAAATTTTACACCAAGTTCCATAAAACTTGGTAAATAATTTTCTTTCCTGGAAATGCCACCTATAGGGATGGCTATCATATTTTATTTAAAATCTCTAAATTCAGATATTTATGTAATGATTCAGTCATTAGGAGGTGATTCCTTACCGCAATCCTATAACATTGTTGTCCAAGCTGAGAACAATTTAATAGACATCAGGAAACTTCATCCCATAACTCCTTTTCCAATGTACCCTGAGATAGTTCCCTTCCAAAAGCATAGGCACCAAGCCCTACTCAAGCCCCTACATCTTTGTATAACTACCCATCTGCTCATTCAGCTCTAACTCTCATTGCCACATCTTTATATTTTTCTCCAGGAATGGAGGAAATGAAAAATATTCTAAGAAAACTTTCTAAAGAGACAAAAAAATCTTAAAAGTAATCATGCCTCTTATCCAATACAAAATTAACAAAATTATCAAGGTGGTAGGACTACCTATTCCTCTCAATATAAAAATACCCAGAGATTTTCTGTAACGCCTCCTTTTATTATAAAAATAATATAAAAATAAAATAAAATAAAAGAACTAAAATTTAAAATACTCGTGATTATGGGGGCGGATTAGGGCAAAGTGGAGAAGGGCGGAAAAAGCTCAAAAATGTTGCGTTAGGGTTTGGTCGCTACTTTTTGGAATGGGCGAGTTGGGGGGGGGGCAATGCAAAAACACCAGGTCAAATTTGTGGGCGGGCTGAGCAAAAAACCAGGGTGTTTTCTTTTGGACTGTCCCCAAGATATACTTTGCGGATGTCTTCTCATGGAATGCTTTGGTCCCAACCCACGCCAACATCCTCCCAAACCTACATCCAAAATTTAAAAAATGACCCTGACCCTTTTGCAGTGTTTGACTAGATGAAAAACGATGACAGCTCTCTTGGAATGTGATTTTTGGCAGCAAAAAGAAGTCATGGTTTCCTCACAAGAAAGTCACGTTGTCCCGTGTGTAGGTCTCCAACCCCATTTAGACTTCCTTGTCATCGTAGCTCCCATCCTGTGCCAAAATAAGAGCTTTGGAACTACTGCAGATGTCCATCAAAGCATTTTGAAGAAGGGATTTTGTATGTTTTAGTTGCAAGTGCGCTAGTAGATAAGTATGCAAATTTTGGAAGCATACACAAAGCAAGTCAACTGTTTGACAGAATGCCTCAAAGAAATGTGGTCTCATGGAATGCCATGATGGCAGCATATGCACAAAATGGATTTGTTAAAAGGCATTTGGACTGTTTGACAAAATGCCTCAAAGAGATGTGGTCTTATGGAACATACCCTGACCATGTAAGCTTCATTTTTGTTTACTTAGCATTTAGCCAGGTAGGTTCAGTGCATGAGGGTTGTAAATACTTTGATGGCATGAGTGCCTCTTGTAGAATCATGCCTAGAATTAATCATTATGTTTTCTTGGTGTTTGATGAGCACATGAGAATGTGTAAAAATGTGGAAGCATGTGAACTATTCAACAATGCCTGAAAGGAATGTGGTTTATGGGCTGCAATGATTGTAGGATGTGTAAAAAAATCAAATGCAAACTTTCAAAAGGCCTTACAAAATGATTGTAGTTTGTTGAAAAGGCCTTGGAAACTTTCAAGCAAATGCAATTGGTACGTGTAAAGCCAGATTCCACAACCTTTGTCAGCATCCTCCCCGCATGTGCAAAAATAAGAGCTTTAGAATAGAGCATGGAAAACCATCAAGGCATAGAAAACAAGATGTTTTTATTGCAATGCAACTTCCCGATAGATGTCTATATAAAATGGTGGAGTTGAGGATGCTCGTGGCTGGTTGCCGACGGGTGCTGCAAGCGAGATGCTAAACCGAATCTTGTGGCTTCAACCGAATTCATTCTCCAGGCATGGTTCTTCTTCCCTTACCTCTCATAATTCTCATGTTTTAGTTCTCTTTTGCAACTAAATATAATTTTAAATTATTAGGTTTTTTAATACGCTTAAATGTCCCTTCAACTCGTTGCAAAACAATAAATTGTCTTGTCAGTAACTCATGAAGTCGTTATAACTCACCCACTTTAAACTATGAACTATCGCCCTCACTTCGATATGATTTAGAAAACTCTTACCCATTTTGATCCCTCCAATATTGTTTTATCGACTAGATTAATTTAACTCCCCATTAATAAAGTTGACCTTCTCCCTATTTTAAATAGTTAAATTTTTCATTTTTGAAGACTCACTAAGTACCCTTCGTAACTCGGAAACGAGACGTGAAGTTTCATTTGTGTACCTTGGTATACGAGGAGTAACATTGACCTTTGGTTTGACCCAAAACAAACATATGTTATCCTTTTGATGCTCTTATAGGAGCCCTGTTAATCGGGTTTACAACAATAGAAAGTCATTAAATCTAGAAAGTTGGCTTTCGTTTTGAATGTACCATTTGAAACTGGATAGAGAAATTACTTCCCGTCTTTGCAAACCTCCAGTGTTTATACTAGAAAATTGAATGGAACATTCATTATAGGAAAGATCACTTTTCAGGATAGTTTGGTGAAGCCATTTTGTAGGCCTCTGGTCATAGTTTGACAAGGTCAAACTGGACCAATTTTGTCTTGTCGCTCTAGAAAACTTGTTGCCGTTTGAAAATGGTTTTCTAGTTCTCAATCCTATTGACTCTGATGAATTCTCCATATATAGGGGAACTAGTAGGAGATGTGTCGTTGTGTGCTCCTCCATCAAATGTCAGTTATGGACGTAGTTTTCTGGGCCCTCAAGCTAACTTTTGTCATTTTACAACTGGGTGAACTACGATTAGTAGCCCCTGGAAAACTAGCCGCCAAACGCAAACCGTTCACTCTTTTTAATCCTCGCCGATTCTTTATGAACTCTTGGTATATCTGGGGACATGTAGAAAGTTAATCGTGGTGTGTGTTCACATTAAGAGATAACCTTTGGAAGTGGTTTCTTAGCCTCCGAGCCGTTTTGAACATTTTGTAACTAGTGAGAAAATGTAAAAATAGAAAGCTGCAGGAACCTCGTAGGGTTTCCAAATCACCCTAGAAACTTTTAACACATGTAAATAACTATTTAAAACACTATAATGTAACTTGTTGTGTGCATTAGAACTTTTGACAAAATGGTGTTTTCTCTCTCTACCCTTCTCTTTCTCTCTCCTGGGTTACAAAAAGAAGCAAAATGAAATGTAATGAATACATGTCTCTAAACCTTTTTATTTCGATTGCAAATTGTAATTTTTATCTTATGTAAATGGGAAACTGAAAAATGATAATTATGATTGATTAGGGTGGATGCCATGCCAGTGAATTATCGCTGATATCATGCTCACGTGGTTTTTGCAGGATGAAAGAATGATGATGTAAAGGCATTGAGTAATTCTTTGTTTATTTTTGGTAATATATTGAAAGACTTATTATGGAAATTGGTAGTATGTAAAAGTCGTTAGATTATTAAGTGCTCGAGAAATTGGTATTTCTTTCATGGATGTTATTTTTGATCCCAAATTTTTTATGGTAAAAGTGGAATACAAATGTCAAAAGGAACTAAAATTATTACCTTGTAGTGAACTTTCATTGTGCTATTATTGGTTTAATAATTGGTGTTGTGTTTCTTACCTTGAAAATGTAATAAAGGAACCTAACCACAACAGTTAACCCTAGTTCAAAATTTGTATATATAACTAACCTACATATGTTAATCCCTTAGCGTAGAAAACTATGACCTTCAAATGAACCTTTACACTCAATGGAACATCCTAGTGTTAGGAAAATACGATCCCAAGAAAGGGGTTTGTCATCCTAGTAAGTATGTTTAGCGACATCGACATAAACCAAACATATAGGAGCAACACACGGTCAAATAATTTTTTTGCATCAAATGAGCTTCGTGTGGGATCTAGATGACATCATGGAGCTAGTGAAATAGTGGTTCTATCACTTTAAATTTTGTTAATGAATGGATCCTCTTAGCTATATGTACTATCTTTGACTAGTGACATTATAGTGCTTTGATCTTTTACGGTGGGTTTATAGGGTGAATATGTTTTGAACCTTAATCTAATCTATAATAGAGTGTAAAGCCCTAAGTGAAAATCAGAATTAAAACTAAACCCTAGTCATTTAGGATGTTAACTTGTGGGTAGAAAACTATAATTTAACTCCTTGCATACAAATTTTTTTTGAAAGATGTTGGTTTTAGAGAACCTTAGAAAATGAAATCTTGTCCCAAAATCCCTTGTTATGTCATTTTATGGCATTAAGGAATAAATAATATTCCTTATGTGGAATCGTGAAATGCAGAGACATGGGATCTTTGTGAACATGGGTCACTTGTGGTTCATGGGTAGCTTATAATGCTTCTAACCATGTACTTCCTTAAGATGTCAAACAAGTGCTTTTGTAACTCTTTTGTTGTAAAACGATGGTAATAATGCAACCATAATGTGATGTAAAAGTAAAGTATAGAAGAAAAAAAAATGAGATTTGAGGTTAGGGATACTGCCCCTCTTGGAGTCCTTATAACTTAATTAAACATTTTCATGTGTTGCAAAGAATATAAATTGCCTTGGTGTGACCAAACTTCGAGAAAACAAAAGATATATAAATATAAATGGAAGTCCATAAGTTATTGAACTTTAATAACTATGGTAGCGAAATAACTATACCATGATCAAAGAATGTTTTTGGGAAAAAGCTATATTGAATCTAAGTCTCCCTCAATCCCAAGATTTCATCTTGACATCACGTTAGGTTCACTTGTGTAGCAAGGTTAAATTTTAAACATTGAATAAGCGTTTGGGAAGCAAAATCTTAACATAAGAATGAGAGAATTAGAATCTTGTAGGAAATTTGAAATATGGAAAATACTTATGTAAGTTATGAAGATTGTCATAAGGGTGTTATCCCATAAAATTGGCAAGGGAAATTTTCAGATAACCCTTCGAAATTTTTCCACGAAATTTTTCTTGCGTCCGATAACCTACCGAAATTTTTTTCCGATCCTCGTCGAGGATTTTTTGCGTTTGGAACGTTCCAAAATCCCTTCCCTGAAATCTAGTTTTCCGAACTTAGTCGTTTTTGGTCCTTTTGGGTGGGCACATATAATCACTATGCAACATCAAATGTTCATGAGCCCCCTTTAAAGCCTTTGGCGTATGTTTTCTTGTGTAAACAGTGTTTTGGTGCGCTCTTTTGTGTGCCAAGGCGCATATATTCCTCTGCATCGACACCACTTTTGGTGTGCCATAGGCACACATATTATCGTGTTGACAAGCGTTTTGGTGCACCAAAGGGGTGCACATTTTCTTGTGTCGACAGCTCTTTTGGTGTGCCACTTAAAAAGTTGGTGGCACATTTATTACTACCTCGCCTATATATAGGCGCGCCTGTAATGTCATTGTCACTAGAACAAATCATGTGATTATTTTTATTATTTTCTCTAAGCCTCGCCTGACTCGCCTGTCATTTTCAATCACGTCGTGGACCCGTTTGCACGTTTCTTCGCTATTTATCCGGGTAAGAGGTCCTCATTTCTTTTGTATGTTTTGCACTTTGGTGCTTTGTTTGCTTGTTGGTGCGGATCTGGATTGGAAATACGAAAACATGGACTCCCACCTTCCTTGCTGTCTTTTCCAATCTCCCCATGATCTTCCCCCTCTTTCCAGATCTGCTGGTAGAGGAAGCTCTGTCCTGAAATAATAGCTTGGAACCCTTTGTTTAAAGCCATTTCTATCACCCAAACGACCCTGCAAAAGGAGGCTTAACCACATAGAAACCCCTCAGAGAGAGAACTGAAGCTTGAAAAGAAAACTATATTTTTCTTCTCCTTTGGCGCATTGGCACACCGCAACATGAGAAAAAAGCCCACACCAATGGCACACATTCCTCGCTCGCTACATAATGAAAAGTTACGCCCTCATGGCACACTTCCCGCGCTTGCTGCAAAAGATTTCCTTGCGTCCTACTTGGCGCACCACACTCGTGTGTTACATTAATAAAATTCACACCATTGGCACACCCAACATCCATGTAACAATCCTTTCCTATGCGCCAAGTGCAAAGCTATAAACAGCAGCGAGCGCGTCCTCATTGCAACAACAAAATGTAATATGTAATATCCATGCGCCACGTGCCAATTTTCCTTAAGTGCACAAAAATCATATGTTACACAAACCTTAGATGCGCCTTTGGCACACCGAAGTTCCATGCAACATGAAAGATATATGCGCCACGGGCGCATCCTGTTCCCGTGTAACATAAAGAATCCATGCGCCCTTTATAAAATGCATCCACATGGCACAGGCGCACTTGTGCTTACAACAACAAAGAATGCACCCTGCAGTGTCCATGTGCCATGCACCCTTTGGCGCTGATTTATCCCCTGCAGCATCCCTTTTCTGCATGCCTTACTATTTAGCCCTGTAGCCTGTAGTATTCATGCGCCCTGCGCCCTGAGGCCTTTAAATTGCTAACTCTTTCTTCTGTCAACATTTCAATGGAAAATCAGACAGCTGACATGGCTTTCTTGCATTGGGTTTCACTTCTTATTGTTGCAGATCAGAAACTAAGTTCAGAAGAACATATGTCAACATCAAGCAAGAAGCCTATCAAATCTAAAGGCAAGGCCAAGCTCACAGAAGAAGAAATGAATTATAAGTATCAGAGGGTCAGAATGCCCGAGTCCCAAGCAGAGTGTGACCTAGACATCGAGAATCGAGTCGGGTCATATTGACATAGAGGAATTTCAGGGGCCGTAACCTAGAGGGTCATGAGAAGTTTATGGATGGACAAGATGATAGGCAGTGCCCTACACCTTGCTGGTGGGATCCCAGTCAGTGCCGTAAAAATGAATTTATGATGGTGGTAGCCCGATGCTACAACAAAGACACAAGATGTGTCCATGGTGAGAAGGGTGAGGTTATAATTAACCTCACTGCCCGCCACTTTGAGATGATGCTCGAAATTCCTCATCACCGACACTTTGTGGCCGTCAGCCAACAAGATTGCATCAAGGCCTGGGACGACAATGAAGATCAGTGCATGCAGCTGATGAATGAAGTTTATCTCAAGAACAAAAAAGTAGTGACTCGGTGGCCACAAGTCATTCATCGTAGTGAATTTTCAGAGGAACTCAGTGACACCATTATGTTCTTGAGCAAAGTCTTTGGGCTTCCTGATGCCCATTATTTTCACAAGTGGATGTTGTGGTACCTTGAAACAATGAACAAAAATGTGCCCGATCAACGCTTTGAATGGGTAGAAATCATAAGCAGCACAATATCGAGCAGCTACAACAACTTAACACAATGGGGAGGTTCTATATGAACTCCTACGTGGTCTATGCTGCAGCTTCAGAAAGGGAATATCCAGCTTTGATGCGATGCGGGGTTTGGCCCCAAGTCAAAATCTATAAATACTATCCAGAGCTGAAGCTGGAAAATAGGATTCCCAATTCACAAAGATCAATGATGCATTCTTCTACTTCATCATCTACCCGTTGAGGTCAAATATGAATCACGGCCGCATGACCAAAGAGCATAGTTGCGATTCATCGAGAAGTGGGGACCCTATCCACTCAATTCCCACATTCACCTATCGAGGCGCTTAATTTCTTAGGGAACCGCTACTAGACCGCCGAGGTATGCCGGGCCCAAGTTGATCCTGTTGGAGCTGTCAAGGTAGCTTGTCACTTATCATGAAAAGTGCCTAAAGAGAAAGAAGGGTGGAACTCCTTTCCCGTAAAAAGGGGTAGATATACATGTCTCACTCACCACAAGCAAAAAGATATGTTTGCAGAACTGGAGCTGCTAAATCTAAAACATGACTTCCTAGCAAGGCCCACCTTCGACCTGAAAAATTGTCTGCCTAGGGCTAAGCTCGACCCGATCCACATCCATCAGATCGAAGATATCTACATTGACATATATCACGAGGTTGAGCTCAGGAGGAAGGATCATTCTCGCTTGGCCTTAGCAGAAATCATCCAGTACGGGGTAGCCATCATCCCCAAAGGCTACCAAACTACTGAGGAGGAAGTGGATCAAGTGTATCTTGACACAGGTGGGGACGATTGGCCTTTTGCATTAATTGATAGAACCAAAGCACCTCAGACAATTGAGGAAAGGGTCAAAGAAACTCTGTGTAGAACAGAGCATTGGTGCCGAATGAACGAGCTCATCTACCTCGGAGTCGATTTCACAACCTCTTCGTTGGGCAATGCACCTCCTTAGGCTAAACAATAGCCAAAGGGCAAAGGAAAAGGAAAAGAGGGTGAATCCAGCTCCACCCAAGAGGAAGCTCCTGTAAGTCCTCCTTCTGCTGCACCTGAACAAGTTGTAACTATGGCTTCCCTAGAGAAAGAAACAGTGGAAGATGTCCCAATAGGCCCATCCACTCATGATGTCGCCACTGCTGTAACAACTGAGGTCCCTTCTGTTTCTTCTCCTTCCCCTCCTTCCACTCCTCAGGTGACCCAAGCGACCATTCCTTTGGTCGTGTCCTCTCCCCCTTATTCTACTGTCCCTCCCGCTTCTTCGTCCATCTTCTCTTCTCTCGTGGACTTGTCCCCTCCATTTCTTCCTCATCTCTCGAGCTCCCTTCCCTTCCTATGTCTCTTCCTCTCCCGCAGATCTCTTCCTCCCGTGAGCACTCCTGGCCTCCTCTCGATGCCGCCTCCAAGTGTCTCCACTTTTTTCCCTTCAACTACTGCAGCTGCCCCCTTCTCTATTTCTGGTCCTTCTCCCATAAGTCCAGCTTGGATCTCCCAGCACCTAAGTCAACAGAAAAGGAAAGTTCCCATCGCTCCGATGGACTTCTCCATGATCCCATCAAAAGGGGTAAAGAAGCAGAAGCCCATCACACGCTTCTCTCAGAGTGCTTCGGGAGAAAGGGTAATGGAGATCGCGTACCCCAATCCTCTGAAGGATAAAAAGGATCTGTCTCCGATAGATTATACAGTGACTCAAGTCACAATGGGTACATCTTCTGAAAGCCTTCAGGGAGAGGCCCTATCTGCAGTTGACGCCCTCTGCAAGAAGCTTCAAGAAGAAAAAGAAGAGAAAAGGCTACTAAAAGAGCAAAATAAACATCTGCTCCAAGCCTTACAGAAGATGGGCAGTGCACCTCCCACAACTGCCGCCGAGACTCCTGAGCCTCTGAGCCAAGATAAAATTAATGAATATGCAAAGATCGGTGAGTAGGGTATGGCCGTTTGCACTGGAGGAGCCAAATCCTCAAGGACAGTGAAAAAGTGATCGCCAAGTTCACCGATTTGTACCTGAACATCAACAAGGTGAACAAAGAACTCCAGGAGTTAGCAGGACCCATATCAGAAGAGCTGGACCATGCTAGGCTGCAACGTGAGACCTTTCAAAGAATGTTTGACTGTTTAGTCGAAGATCTGGTCAAGTTCGGCATTTTCGGTCATCCCAGGGCCCTCAATAAAATCCTTTCCACTCTGGATTACCGGATGGATCAACTGGAATTCGTCCTTGAAAAGATCGATAAGGTAAAGGAAGAAGCCCTGGATGTGATGCACCAAATGGAACAAATCGTTCTCAACATGTCTCCAGGGTTACTTACTCCTTCTTTCACCTTAAGGAAAGTTGATGAAACTATTCAGATCTTCAAGGAGATCATTTCACAAGGGCTGGGGCCAGAGGTCACTTTTGACGCGGAATCCATCAATAACCTCAACTGATTCTGTCTCGGGACTTCATCGGGTTCCTAATAGAAGTAGAGAAAGAATATTCCAAACTCCCAGAGAAGCTCATAGATGAGTGGGAGACTTGCGAGGCGATCAGCGAGCGACACAAGGATCCTTCCCAGGATCAACTAGAGCCCATGATCAGCAAGTTCATGGAATACCATGCCCAATTCCACATCTCGTCACCTGAGAAGTAGCAGAAGCAGATACCCCCTTTCGGCCACAGGATGATGACGATGAATGAATTCTTTCTCTTCTCTCTCTCTCCTTCGACTTTCTTTTTGTAAAATGTCTAAAGTATGTTGGCACAAATGATGACATCATCCATGTTGCACCATGGGATGATGTCATCCATCAAGTTGTCAAAAGTCAACATGACTTTGAGATATTTTTGTAGATATTTTGTATATTTTATGTAAATAGGTGGTTGGTTCCTTTTTGCCTTCCTTCTTCTCCTTCTTCTATAAATACTCAAATACTTGTTGTATTTAAAGGAGTGGGTATATTTCAGATGAAAAATAGAAGTGAGGAGAAAAGAATTTGAGCTTTTTGTAACAGAAAGAAATATTAATACAATATTTAGACTTTGTGTTGAATACATGTGTTATATGCATCAGATTTTTCTTACGTCAGATCTGTGTGTTTATTCTGTTGGATCTGCTTCTATTTTATTGTCATTTATTCACCAGTATTGCTTTGTTCATTTATGCAAGTAGGTTTGGCTCTCTTTACTACCAATCCCAAAACATAAACCCTCTGACCTTTCTGCTTTGCAATTCATTTCTTTTCTCCCTTCGGACCTGATCTTTCTTCATCCTCTCTTTCATTCCTTTCTTTTCACAGTTGGAAATGACCCTACTGGGATGAGATCCCAAACCCCCGAAGGCAGAATATTGTGAGACTTGCACAGATTCCTGCTGGTAGAATAGCAATAAACCAGTTTCGCTTTGCTGACTCAAAGAGGGGCTATGCCCCGCACTTTGCTGCCTCATTTATCCATAAACCGCCCAAGCGATGATTTTGAGCCAATGATTTTTGGTGACTCCACTAGGGAACGAACAGATCTATCAGATCTATGATAGTGGTAGGATAGAAAATCTGGAAAATCAAAAATCACTATCTGTTTGCAAACTCTAACTTTTTGTCAAAAATCCAAAATTTTGCAAAAGTGACCCGAATTGAAAATTTTCTTCTGAGATCCATAGATCTGGCCTAGTTGGAGATCTTTAGTTCACTGAGTTTTTATAAAAATATGTATTTTTCCGTAGATCTGAGTTTTTGACTGTTTACCGAAATTTTCAAACTCTTTGAAAAAGTCAACTTTAGATCCGAAAATCAGCTTACTAATCTTCACTGTCATTTTATCCTCGTTGTTCTTTGTCATTAAACCGCAATCGGTTTTCAAATAAGGGATAAAATTTAAATATTTAGAAAAGTACATGCTGCTGGTTTTGTCGAGAAAAACAAAAAATCAGCAAGTACAACCAAAAAGAAATTTTAAATCTGTGCCACAACATTACAGATCTGGAAGGTACGCTGGCGGGTGAGCCATTTACACGTAGCAGGAGAGCTCGTGGGGAAGTCGATCCTACTTTCGATCTGCTTCAAAGGCACAATTTCAGTGTAACACCGGCGCACTTTTCATCACTAAGTTCAACTGATCGGCCACCAGAAGCGCCTCCCCCCCACGGAAGAACCGGTTTTCACAAGGAGCCTCCACATCCCTTTGCAGCGCCTTGGTACTCAGTGGAACTATGTTCCTAGCTCATGTTCTTTCTCCAGCTATCCAGATGGCGGTACCATGGGGAAATGCTATGGGTCCCCTAGCTTTGCCACATCCTGTTCACGCGCTCCCACATGGAAACCGAAATAATTTTCCCAAATTTGATGGGAGCGGGAACCAAAGCATGGATTCACACATATCTACATTCATCATGTCATGCAGTATCCTAGATGTAACTCATGAAGATGTGTCGGTTCACCTTTTTCTGGAAACTTTACAAGGCCCCACAACAGAATGGTTTCAAGCATTTACCAGGCTGGATCTATTACTAGTTGGGCCACCTTACGGGATGCTTTTGAAGATAGGTACAAGCCTTCAGAAGATGCATTTGCATTATTATCACAGATCACTCACTTGAAAAAGGAGGCAAATGAGACCATGCATGATTTTATCGCCAGGTTTAATGCATTAATCAACCGCGTCCCTGTCGCCATGCTTCCAACACCAGAAAATCAGAAGTGTTTCTTCGTGAATGCTATGAGTTCAAAAGTAAGTTTCTTACTCCTGTAAGAGCAAGTGGCTACCTTGATTCTTGCCCAGGCCGCTGCCATCCGAATTGAAGATAATTTGATAATATCTGGCGAATTGAAAAGGGAATCCTCTAAGCCTAAATCTTCGGGCCCTTTGCCCACTACTTCGTCTGATCGACATTTCAAAAGATGGCGAACGACTTGCTTGCATTAAAGAAGCAGTTAGCCCAAGCTTCCCCCAGTTCCTCATACCAAGATATTCCACAGAGAAATTTCGTTTCCAACAATGTTCCACAAAGGTCACGCTTACCCACAACTGCTCCATGGTTGGCACTTGAGGCTCCTCCGGTCAATGCCTTAGCCGAAATTGAAGAAGAGGAACAAGATTATGAAGAACCTTCATCTCAAGGTGAAGATGATCAAGACGTCGGTGAGCCGACTGGCAACTCTACTATCGGGTATATGGAATTTGAGGAGGAAGAATCCGATGAAGAGGAGGGTACACAAGGCTATGTAAGTGGACAATCATATGTTGTTTTTACCCGCTCGCAAGGAAAAGAAGCAGAGGTCACTGCCCATGTGCAGAAGGAGAAGGCCGTGTCAAACGTGCCTCCAACCATTGCTAAAAGAGGTAATCCTCTTCCTACTCAACTCCTTGTTAAGTCTTTTACAAGGAAATCTTTTCCCCCCATTTCTCCTCCAAATCAGCCTTCTTCTATTCCCACAAAGACCAGTAATCCTACACTACCATCATGAAGTGAGGGATTCATTCCTTCACCAGCGCAACCCTTGGCCGCATTTGACATAATTTACCATGCTAAAAAGACCAAGATCCAAATGTCTGAAGCCGAGTATCTTCAGTCAAATCCCGAACAGCTTGTAAGATTGACCAAGTATATTCAAAGTCAAGTTGTCATAACTAATCAGGTTTCCCCAAAAGGAATCCTTGCCACTCCTCCTGCATCCCGCATAAATGTTGCCTCAACATCTGCATCAAGTTTCTATCTCTCCCTCCTAATCAATGGCCACAAGTTAAGTAATTGCATAATTTATTCGGAGCTTCGATAACGCTCATGCGTGCAAAAGTCACGGCCATGCTTTAGGCCTCACCCTTACCAAGCCTTTTAGTAGATGTTATTCCTTGGAAACCAAGCAGTGCCGTTGATTGGTCAAATCAAAGACGCGCAGTTTGCATTTGCGGTGTTCCTAGAGAAAAGAGTAAAGATGACCGTCCTCGTTGCCGACATTCCAGCAGCCTACGGAATTTTGTTGGGAAGAAGTTTTTGCAGCGAAGTTGGTGGGGAGATTCATATGGACTGGTCTAAGGCTAGAATCCCCGTCAAAGGTGTAATGTAGACATTGGAGCCAGAATCACAAAAGAAGTACTTGGTTACTAACTCTGAGGACCCCAAAGCTCAAATTCTTTTTGAATCATCAGGGATGGGGAACTATTTCCTTCTACCGAGTCTGACAAAATGGTTATTCTCGTCCAAGAAGAAGATCTTAATAAGATCTGGACTTTACAGTTCGATGGCAGCTGCGCAACTAGTGGATGTGGTGCCGGAGCCATGCTAATATCTCCCGAAGGGGAGGTCATTCCTCTCTCTTTCAAGTTGTAGTTCTTCAATACAAATAATACTGCTGAATATGAATCTCTCGTTACTCAAAGACGCAGCCACAAGAGAGAGAGGGATCAAAAATATGAAAGTACAAGGTGATGTAGAGCTAGTCATGAATCAAGTTAAAAGGATATATCAAGTGAAGAATGAGAGGCTCAGGCACTACCGTAATGCGGTGTGGGACAGCATCAAAGAATTTGACGCCTTTTCGATAGAATCCATTCCAAGAGCTCAAAATGACATGGCTGATTCATTGGCCGTTTCAGCATCCCTCATGCTCCCACACCCAGGTTTGAAAATAGACAAATATACCATTGAAATGGTTTTCCACCCAAGTGTGCTGATAATTCTCAGCATTGGCAAGTATTCAACGATGACAATCAACTCATTTCCTTTCTAGAAAAGGTGGAAAATTTCAAAGGATTGCATTTTGAAGGATCCACTTCTATGTGCCGCGAATCAGTCACCGATCAAAAGGATGAATCCGAAGGGAATGACGGCATATGTCAGCTCAAAGGAAATAAAATTCCGAAGGGCCTGGTTTCTCTGGAATGGTTGTTCGATAGGCATGACCGTTTTGTAAAAAAGAAAAGGTGAGATGATGCTGGATCATCCCCAGAAACCGAACCGGTTAATTTAGGTTCGGAAGAACATCCGCAATTTGTGAACATTGGGAAATGTTGCACGCCTGAAGAGAAGTGGAAGTTTGTCAAACTGCTGAAGAAATACATGGATGTGTTGGCATGGTCCTATGCTGATCTAAAGTCTTTTAAGCCAAAGGACGTCCAACATGACATCCCATTGAAAGAAGACGTCAAAGCCTTTCGCCAGAAGCAGAGGCATTATAACCCTAAGATCTCAGGTATGATCCAGGATGAAATTCAGAAAATGTTGGATGTGAGAATCATTTTTCCTATCCATCACAGTACTTGGGTGGTGAATATTGTGCCAGTGTGCAAGAAAAATGGTGAAATACGCATATGTGTAGATTTTGAAACTTGAATCAAAGCTTCATTAAAAGATAACTACCCACTTCCTCTAATGGATCAAGTTCGCAAGCAAAGAACTAGATCAGAGATGCTATCCATGCTTGATGGTTTTTCGGGCTACAATCAGATTGAATTTTCACCTGAAGATCAATTTAAAACAGCATTCACTACTCCCTGGGGTACATTTTCTTACAACAGGATGCCTTTTGGCCTAACCAATGCTGGTGCCACTTTTCAGTGGGCCATGGACCTTGCATTCAAAGGTATGATGGGGAAGGTCATTGTCATTTATCTGGATGACTTGAATGTGTTCTCTAAACAATGAAGTGATCATAGTGATCATCTGGAGCAAGTATTGGCTAGGTGCCGAGAACATGGGATTTCCCGAACCCAAAAAGTCTTTTTGGAGTCACGAAGGAAAGTTTCTAGGGCATGTGGTTAGCAAAGAAGGAATGAAGATAGATACCGAAAGAGTTAAGGCTATTCAGAGCCTTTGACCTACAAGCAAGACTGACGTTCATTCTTTCTTTGAAAGGTGAACTTTCTCAAGCGTTTTGTTCCCAACTTTGCTGAGAAGACTCGTCATATATTGGACATGATGAAAGGGTCACCAAATTTCTAGTGGAGCGAGGAAGGGAAGAGGTTGTTCGAGGAGATAAAAGCTTTCGTCACTCACGCGCCAGTCCTGGTATGTCCGGATTTCTCCAAAGATTTTATCATGTATAGTTATGCATCTGAGCATACTGTGTCTGCCATCTTGATGCAAAAGAATTCTGAGGATGTTGAATCTCTGATTCCGTTCATGAGCTCTCCCCTCAAACCTCATGAATTAAAAATGTCTCAATTGGAAAAGCATGCCTTCGCCATTGTCAAAGCAGTAAAAAACTTTAGGTATTACATTTTAAATTCTCATATAGTAGTGCTAGTCCCTGACACGACAGTCAAATCAATTCTAACTCAACAGGAGTTAGGAAGCTTGCGAGGAAATTGGATTGCAAAGGTCCAGGAGTACGACCTGGATATAAAACCAACCAAGCTGGTAAGAGGCAAGGGCCTATGTCAGCTTATGGTTGAAAACAAAGATTCAGAAAACCCTGAGGAAAAGGCTGATTGTAACAATGAAGTGCAAAGCCAGCTGGAGAAAGCCCATTCTCTGCCTCTAGTCCTATTTGTCACAACCAGCGATGAGTGGTATTCCGACATTGCTTTCTTCCTCACCTACGGTGAATGCCCAGCTCACCTAACTACAAAGGAGAAACACACTATAAATCTCAGAGCAGCCAAATTTGTCATCTGGGATGACGGTTTATACAAATGTGGGATAGATGGTGTCTTCTTGCGATGTGTCGACAAGCCACAGCAGGTGAAGTTACTTGAAAGTTTTCATAATTCAGCCTGTGGAGGCCATTTCTCCTCTTCTATGACAGCACACAAGATTATCCGGGCTAGGTACTATTGGCCGATGCTCTTCCAAGATACGAGACACTGGTAGAAAGTGTGAACCTGCAAAGTAGTTTGTCGGCAAGCCCAAGTTGGTGCTTCCTCAGCCTGGCCATCATTGTCAACAAACCATTCAAGCAGTGGGGAATTGATTTTATCGGTGCACTCAATCCCCAATCGAGTACCAGACATAGTTATGTCCTAACAGCAACATATTACTTCACCAAGTGGGTGGAAGCCATACCTGTCAAACATGCCACTTTCGAGGTTGTTTACGAGTTTTATATGAAAGAAAATATCATTGTCAAGTTTGGTGTTCCCAATAAGATTGTTGCTGATAATGCTTCTAACTTCTCTTCACGGGAAGTTATTAGTTTTTGCTATGAATATGGGATAACTTTGGCTCACACCTCGATTATTACACTCGTGGAAATGGTCGTAGAATCCAAGAATAAAACTTGGTGACCATCATACGAAAGTGGTGGATGAGAATCAACGAATGTGGCACAAGTCCTTATACGATGCTTTGTGGGTAGATCGCATTACTCCCAAGAGGTCTATCGGCATGTCACCTTTTCAAGTGTTATATGGCACTGATGCCAAGCTTCCCATTTCCACTGAAATCCCTACTCTCGCGCACTTGGCACGAGCAATTGAAGATGAAACTTTCCAAAATTCTCTTGAAAAGAGGATCATGTATCTGACAGAGCTCGAAGAAAAGAGAGTAAGAGTGATCGACAAGATCACCGAGCATCAGAATCAAGTCAAGAGACTGTTTGATAAAAAAGCTAAGCAAAGAAATTTTCAGGTGGGAGACCTCATCCTTCTATGGGACAAGCGAAGAGAGCCAAAGGGCATGCACGGGAAATTTGATTCCTGTGGAGAGGGCCCTTCAAGATCAAGCAACTCAATGGAGAGAATAGCTTCTATCTCTCATATCTAGATGGAACCGAGCTCCCGCTTCCCTATAGCGGGAAGCATTTGAAAATCTTCAGGAAGTAGAGCTTGCTCTCTTCTTTGTATAGTTTGCTTTAGTTGTGTGTTTTTTTTTGTCGTGTGTTTTCTTTCTATTTGTTGTGTGTTCCCTTTTGTCGCCCTCCAGTCGCCCTTGTTTTTGACTCTGTTACCCAATGGATAGGCACATGAGATCTGGGATTCTCTAACCCTGAGGTTTGCTCAGGGATAGTCCCCAGAAAGAGCCAGCTGTTATCCCATAAAATTGGCAAGGGCAATTTTTAGATAACCCTACCGAAATTTTGTTCCGATCCCTCGTCAGGGATTTCTTGCGTTCGGAACGTTGCAAAATCCCTTCCCGGGAAATCTAGTTTTCCGAACTTAGCCATTTTTGGTCTTTTTTGGTGGGCGCATATAATCACTATGCAACATCAAATGTTCATGCGCCCCCTTTAAAGCCTTTGGCGCATGTTTTCTTGTGTCAAGGCATTTTGGTGCGCCTCTTTTTGGTGCGCCAAGGGCACACATATTCCTCTGTCGACACCACTTTTGGTGTACCATAGGCACACATATTATCGTGTTGACAAGCGTTTTGGTGCACCAAAGGGTGCACATTTTCTTGTGTCGATAGCTCTTTTGGTGTGCCACTTAAAAAGTTGGTGGCACATTTATTACTACCTTGCCTATATATAGGTGCACCTGTAATGTCATTGTCACTAGAACAAATCATGTGATTATTTTTATTATTTTCTCTAAGCCTGTCACTGACCTACCCTATGATTTTCAATCACGTCGTGGACCCGTTTACATGTTTCTTCACTATTTATCCGGGTAAGAGGTCCTCATTTCTTTTGTATGTTTTGCACTTTGGTGCTTTGTTTGCTTGTTGGTCTGGATCTGGATTGGAAATACTGAAAACATGGACTCCCCACCTTCCTTGCTGTCTTTTCCTTTCTCCCCCATGATCTTCCCCCTCTTTCTAGATCTGCTGGTAGAGGAAGCTCTATCCTGAAATAATAGCTTGAAAACCTTTTGTTTAAAGCCATTTCCATCACCCAAACGACCCTGCAAAAGGAGGCTTAACCACATAGAAACCCCTCGGGAAAAAAACTAAAGCCTAAAAGGAAACTATATTTTTCCTTCTCCTTTGGCTCATTGGCACACCCTGCAACATGAGAAACAGCCACACCAATGGCACACATTCCCTGCCTGCTACATAATGAAAAGTTACGGCCTCATGGCACACTTCCCGCGCTTGTCGGAAAAGATTTCCTTGCGTCCTACTTGGCGCACCACACTCGTGTGTTACATTGATAAAATTCACACCATTGGCACACCCAACATCCATGTAACAATCCTTTCCTATGCGCCAAGTGCAAAGCTATAAACATCGCAGGCACATCCCTCATTACAACAACAAAATGCAACATGCAGTATCCATGCGCACGCGCAAGTTGCCTTAAGCACAAAAAGCATATGTTACACAAACCTTAGATGTGCCTTTGGTGCACCGAAGTTCCATGCAACATGAAAGATATATGCGCCATGGGTGCATCCTATTCCCGTGTAACATAAAGAATCCACGTGCCCTTTATAAAATGCATCCACATTGCGCAGGCGCGCTTGTGCTTACAACAACAAAGAATGCACCCTGTAATGTCCATGCGCCATGCACCCTTTGGCGTTGATTTATCCCTGCAGCATCCCTTTTCTACGTGCCTTACTATTTAGCCCCTCAGTAGCTGCGCAAAGATTCATGAGCCCGCGCCCGAGGCCTTTAAATTGATAACTCTTTCTTCTATCAACATTTCAATGGAAAATCAGATAGCTGACATGGCTTTCTTGCGTTGGGTTTCACTTCTTATTTTTGCAGATCAGCAACTAAGTTCAGAAGAACATATGTCAACATCAAGCAAGAAGCCTATCAAATCTAAAGGCAAGACCAAGCTCATGAAGAAGAAATGAAGTATAAGTATCGGAGGGTCGAATACCCGAGTCCCAAGCGGGTGTGACCTTGACATCAAAGACTCGGGTGGGTCATATTGATATGGACAAGGTCGATAGACAAGCTCGACGCCCGCACCATTTGGTGGGATCCCGTCGGCTGCCGTAAACAATGAATTTATGATGGTGGTAGCCCGATGCTACAACAAAGACACAAGATGTGTCCATGGTGAGAAGGGCGAGGTTATAATTAACCTCACTGCCTACCACTTTGAGATGATGCTCGGCATTCCTCATCACCAACACTTTGTGGCCGTCAGCCAACAAGATTGCATCAAGGCCTGGGACGACAATGAAGATCAGTGCATGCAGCTGATGAATGAAGTTTATCTCAAGAACAAAAAAGTAGTGACTCGGTGGCCACAAGTCATTCATCGCAGTGAATTTTCAGAGGAACTCAACAACACCATTATGTTCCTGAGCAGAGTCTTTGGGCTTCCTGATGCCCATTATTTTCATAAGTGGATGCTGCGGTACCTTGAAACAATGAACAAAAATGTGCCCGATCAATGCTTTGAATGGGCAGAAATCATAAGCAACACAATATCGGAGCAGCTACAACAACTTAACACAATGGGGAGGTTCTATATGAACTCCTACGTGGTCTATGCTGCAACTTCAGAAATAGACTATCCAGCTCCGATGCGATGCGGGGTTTGGCCCCAAGTCAAAATATATGAATACTATTTAGAGCTGAAGCTAGAAAATAACATCCCCAAATTCACAAAGATCAATGATGCATTCTTCTACTTCATCATCTACCTGTTGAGGTCGAATATGACTCACGGTCACACGACCAAGAGCATAGTTAGTTACTGAGAAGTGGGGGGCCCTATTCACTCAGTTCCCCACATTCACCTATCTAAGGGCAGTTAATTTCTTGGGGGAACCGACTAGACTGCCGAGGTATGCCGGGCCCAAGTTGATCCTGTTGGAGCTATCGAGGTAGCTTGTCACTTATCATGAAAAGTTCCTAAAGAGAAAGAAGGGTGGAACTCCTTTCCCCCTCACAGTGGGTAGATATACATGTCTCACTCACCACAAGGCAAAAGATATGTTTGCAGAACTGGAGCTGCTAAATCTGAAACATGACTTTCGGCAAGGCCCACCTTCGACCCGAGAAATTGTCTACCTAGGGCTAAGCTCGACCCGATCCACATCCCTCAGATCGAAGATATCTACATTGACATATATCACGAGGTTGAGCTCAGGAGGAAGGATCATTCTCGCTTGGCCTTAGCAGAAATCATCCAGTACGGGGTAGCCATCGTCCCCAAAGGCTACCAAACTACTGAGGAGGAAGTGGATCAAGTGTATCTTGACACGGGTGGGGACGATTGGCCTTTTACGTTAATTGATAGAACCAAAGCACCTCAGACAATTGAGGAAAGGGTCAAAGAAACTCTACGTAGAACAGAGCATTAGTGCCGAATGAATGGGCTCATCTACCTTGGAGTCGATTTCACAACCTCTCTGTTGGGAAACATACCTCCTTGGGCTAAACAGCAGCCAAAGGGAAAAGGAAAAGGCAAAGAGGGTGAATCCAGCTACACCCAAGAGGAAGCTCCTGTAAGTCCTCCTTTCACTGCACCCGAACAAGCTGTAACTCTGGCTTCCCCAGAGAAAGAAACAACGAAAGATGTCCCAATAGGCCCATCCACTCAGGATGTCACCACTGCTATAACAATTGAGGTCCCTTTTGTTCCTTCTCCTTCCCCTCCTTCCCTCCTCGGGTGAATCAGTGACCATTCCTTTGGTCGTGTCCTCTCCCCCTTCTTCTATTGTCCCTCCCGCTTCTTCGTCCATCTTCTCTTCTCTCTGAGACCTATCCCCTCCATTTCTTCCCTCATCTCTCGAGCACCCTTCCCTTCCTATGTCTTCCTCTCCCGCAGATCTCTTCCTCCCGTGAGCACTTCCTTGACCTCCCTCTCGATGCCACCTCCAAGTGTCTCCACTTTTTCCCTTGACTACTACTACAACTACCCCCTTCTCTATTTCTCTGGGTCCTTCTCCCATAAGTCCAACCCTGGATCTCCCAAAGACCTAAGTCAACAGAAAAGGAAAGATCCCATCACTCGAATGGACTTCTCCGTGATCCCGAAAAAGGGGTAAAGAAGCGAAGCCCATCACACGCTTCTCTCAGAGTTCTTCGGGAGAGAGGGTAATGGAGATCGCGTACCCTAATCCTCTGAAGGATAAAAAGGATCTGTCTCTGACAGATTATACAGTGACTCAAATCACAATGGGTACGTCTTCTAAAAGCCTTCAGGAGAGGCCCTATCTGCGCAATGACGCCTCTATAAGAAGCTTCAAGAAGTAAAAGAAGAGAAAAGGCTACTGAAAGAGAAAAATAAACATCTGCTCCAAGCCTTACAGAATATGGGCAGTGCACCTCCCACAACTACCGCCGAGACTCCTGAGCCTCTGAGCCAGGATAAAATTAATGAATATGAAAAGATCGGCAAGCAGGGTATGGCCGTTTCCGCTTGGAGGAGCCAAATCCTCAATTATAGTGAAAAAGTGATCGCCAAGTTCACCGATTTGTACCTGAACATTAACAAGGCGAACATAGAACTATAGGCATTAGCAGGACCCATATCAGAAGAGTTGGACCATGCTAGGCTGTAGCGTGAGACCTTTCAAAGAATGTTCGACTATTCAGTCAAAGATCTGGTCAAGTTTGGTGTTTTCGGTCATCCCAGGGCCCTCAATAAAATCCTTTCCACTCTGGATTACCGGATGGATCAACTGGAATTCGTCCTTGAAAAGATCGATAAGCACCGAATGGAACAAATCATTCTCAACATGTCTCCAGGGTTACTTACTCCTTCTTTCACCTTAAGGAAAGTTGATGAAACTATTCAGATCTTCAAGGAGATCGTTTCACAAGGGCTGGGGCCAGAGGTCACTTTTGACGTGGAATCCATCAATAACCTGCTGGCCTGTCGGGACTTCATCGGGTTCCTAATAGAAGCAGAGAAAGAATATTCCAAACTCCCAGAGAAGCTCGTAGACGAGCGGGAGACTTGCGAGGTGATCAGTGAGCGACACAAGGATCCTTCCCAGGATCAACTAGAGCCCATGATCAGCAAGTTCATGGAATACCGTGCCCAATTCCACATCTCATCACCTGAGCAAAGCAGCAGAAGCAGGATACCCCCTTTCGGCCGTAGGATGACGATGATGAATGAATTCTTTCTCTTCTTTCTCTCTCCTTCGACTTTCTTTTTGTAAAAATGTCTAAAGTATGTTGGCACAAATGATGACATCATCCATGTTGCACCATGGGGTGATGTCATCCATCAAGTTGTCAAAAGTCAACATGACTTTGAGATATTTTTGTAGATATTTTATATATTTTATGTAAATAGGTGGTTGGTTCCTTTTTGCCTTCCTTCTTCTCCTTCTTCTATAAATACTCGAATACTTGTTGTATTTAAAGGAGTGGGTATCTTCAGATGAAAAATAGAAGTGAGGAGAAAAGACTTTGAGCTTTTTGTAACAGAAAGAAATATTAATACAATATTTAGAATTTTTGCTGAATACATGTGTTATATGCATCAGATTTTTCTTACGTCAGATCTGTGTGTTTATTCTGTTGGATCTACTTCTATTTTATTGTCATTTATTCACTAGTATTGCTTTGTTCATTTATGCAAGTAGGTTTGGCTCTGTTTACTACCAATCCCAAAACATAAACCCTCTGACCTTTCTGCTTTGGAATTCATTTCTTTTCTCCCTTTGGACCTGATCTTTCTTCATCCTCTCTTTCATTCCTTTCTTTTCACAGTTGGAAATAACCCTACTGGGATGAGATCCCAAACCCCGAAGGGCAGAATATTGTGAGACTTGCATAGATTCCTGCTGGTAGAATAGCAATAAACCAGTTTCACTTTGCTGACTCAAAGAGGGGCTATGCCCCACACACTGTTGCCTCGTCTATCCATAAATCTACCCAAGCGACAGATTTTTGAGCCAAAAAAGGGTAAAGAGAAAAATTAAATGGTTGAACAACAAGTGAAATGTGAAATGAATTTTTAGAATATGTAGGTGGAAAGAGGGAGAAAATTATGCTTACATAATAATGTTATTGGATGTTTAACGTATCCTAGATGTAACCATGGTAATGATGTGTTGTGGGTTGTCAATACTTAAGTCCCTTTTATTGTGGTTGTGTTATTTCTAGCATTCGTTCATTGGGGAAAATGTGGCATCATCATGTATATGGTGTTATCATGTGTCTACGTGGGTCGATGACTTATGTAAGTGTCGTATGTGTTATGGAGTTTTCCTTACTTGGAGCCTTGTGGCATTGTGTAGTGAGCAATGTAAGTCAAAAAAATATATTCCTAGTATTTTACTGTTGTATTTGGGTGTGTAAAATGTGGGCACTACTGCGCCACTGTACACCCATCTAACTAGTTAATTCTTGTACCAACACCGCTTTAGACTATTCCACCAAATAGAAGGAGAGAGATGGTACCTGACCAAAACCATTTGGATAAGGACCCCAATGCATGGTTTTTCCCTATAATGATTACAACATTCCAAGATAGTACCCCCAAGGTAACTTGCAATAGAAGGTGGCAGGAAAATGATCAAGAGAAGGCTATGATGTTTGTACATTCATACCTCATCACTATGTGGGAGTCAAAAATGCTACTTTCATCACACAAATTCAAGGGATGTCCCTAGAACAGGAAGTAGAGATCACACCAGAGAACACTATTTTCTCTTGGATAGAAGGGGAGGAATCGATATTTACAAACGAAACATTTGTTTCAAATCTGTTTCAGTTTAATTACAACACACGCTTTAAGAAAAGGATCATAGAGGCAGATGCTCTGATCCCAAGCATGACTAGCAGGATATAGAAAGATCCCTCAACCATCATAACCACAACATCACTTATCATTGTAAAAGAAGCTCCAAGGGGAACCATTTAAAATCAAGATATCCCCAATAATGTTATTAAAGGAACAAAACACCAGTCATCATCTAAATAATTTCCACCGATACCAATTAATGTGGTCCAAAAACTCAAGGAAGAACTAGATAATGCATTCTTCCGGGATCTCCTAATAATTCGGGGTAGAAGGAGCTTATCCAAGAAGCACTCAAACCAAAATAAGATCCAACCACCTCCATAAAAGAGAAGGAGCAGATAAAATCCACCCGAGTCTCAACGGAGGTAGTAGTATTGAATTAGAAGGGAGAGGTGAATAAAACAAGGACCAAAACCTTCATTCTAAATCTTATCATAGGCAAAAAATTACTACATAATTCTATGATAGACTTTGGTGCTAGTACTACATTTATGCCCAAGGATATCACAAATGCCTTGGGTATTAAATATGAACCCTTGAAGAGGGGAGTCATGCAACTAGATGGGAAGTCTTTCAAAACCATTGGAGCTATTAAGGGACTCCCATTATAGCTCTATTCTTCCCAAATATAATTGTCCCACATGATATTATGGTAATTGACATTCTGCCAGTTTTTGGCCCTTACCTATCTCGTGATTTTACATCTAAGATTGGAGGCTATATGTCTGTCGATTGGTCTCATATGATTCTATGAACTAAATATGGGTATAAAATTAAGGTCTTATCATAGCCCCTTGCCAAGGAACATATAACCAACTAGGTGGCTTTATGATTAAAATATTCCCATGATATGATCACAGAGATGAAGAATTATACACAAAAGATGAAGACACCTAATGCAGTGGTCATTTATCCAAACCCTCTCTAGGTGATCCTTTTGGGAATCTTGATTCCATTGATTTAGGTGTTTACGTCATTTTTGATGAAGATTCCGAGATCCCTAAGGTAGCAAAAGGATACAACATAAAGAAGGGGAATCACCCTAAAGATTCCCAAATCTGGACCCTACATTTTGATGGGGAAAAAAAAACAAGAACAACTCGGGAGTTGGAGTGTGCTTATTATCCCCAAGTGGGAGAAAGATAATCCAGTCATTTCGTTTCCAATTTTCCTATACTAGTAATGAGGCAAAATATGAGGCCATGGTGCATGGCCCAAAAATAAGACATCAAACAACTAAGAGTCTTTGTCAAATTAGAGTTGGTAATAACACAAGTGAGAAATACTACCGCAAAAAGAATCCTAGGATGATATCATATGGACATTAGGTATGGGATCTCATAGATGATTTTGAAGCTTTTGACATCAAGGTTATTCTTTGAAAGTAGAATCTGAAGCTAATAGCATGACCCCGATAGGGTAATAGTTTAACCCAATTTGGGATTTAATAGTAAAGAGATCACCAAAAATATGATCATCGACCCTCTATCCCTAACAATTTCGATTATTGATAGGTATTCAATAGCGATCAACAAATTATACACTTCGTTCAACATTCTAATCAATTTGTAAGCCAACTCCATCTTAAGATAAATGAAGCATACGAAGATCAGATTATCTAGTTAAAAAACAAGCTTCCAAAAGGGTTAATAACCCTAGAGAATATTTTTGACTCAAACGATGTTAGTTCCGATGAAGGAATTTTATAGCAGCAAAGAGAAGTATGTCAAATTAGAAGTGACTAAAGAAAGAAGACTAAAGGATAGAAGATCGGTGACCAAAAAGGAAGGATAGATACTCATGGATTTATGCCATAATTACGATAAGGTGATGGATTGGACGTACGATGACTTACATGGCTACAATAAGGATATCATCAAACACACCATTGACCTTGAAGAGAGGACTAAGCCTGTGCACCAAAAGCAAAGGTGCGTGAGTCCTAAAATTGAATCCCTTATGGCCAAAGAATTGACAAAGCTCCTAGAATCCCATATAATCTTTCCTATCAAGCACACAACGTGGGTCTCTAATCTGTTCGGTAAGGAAAAATAATGGAGAGATTCAGATCTATGTATATTTCAAGGACCTAAATAGAGCCTCCTTGAAGGATCACTACCCTTTACCCTCTACAGAAAAAATACTATAAACAATCACAAACTCAAAGATCTTTACTTGTATTGGATGGTCTTTTGGGCTATAATAAAATATGGCTCACGAAATGGATCAACATAATACGATGTTCACGAATAAATGGGAAACTTTTGCTGATGTAAAATTTCTTTTTGGACTCACAAATGTTGGGTATACCTTTGAAAGGGCCATGGAATCTAGGTTTGGAGCACTGATAAACAATGTGATTCTTATATATATCTTAATGATCTCACGGTGTTCACCAAAACTATAAATAACACTTTGACGCCTTGGAGGTTGTACTCAAAAAATTCCAAGAGTTCAGAATCTCCTTGAACCCAGATAAATGTGTCTTCAGAGTGCCTCAAGGTAAAATCCTAGGACATATCATGTCAAAGGAATGAATGCTCATCGACCACTGAAATAATTAAGGCCATTATGGATCTCCCCTTGCCAATCAATAAGAAAGTGTTCCAGTCCTTTTTAGGGATTTTTTTTTTTTGGCAAGTTCATTTCGGACTTTTCTAGGACCATCCATCCGATAACTCTTATGCTAAGAAAAACTTGAATTTCAAGTGACCGTCAAGCTCATCAATCCTTTAAGACATTAAAGAAAGCTATTGCATCTTCCCCGTGGTCCATAACCCCAAATTTTCAAAATATTTTATCATGTATATATACAAAAGTGAACACAACATCACATCTATACTCGACACGAAAGGAGAGTCACTAGGGGGAACGCACAATCGCCTTCTTTTCAAATACTCTCCATGATTATGAAACAAGGTACAATATTTTTGAAAAAACATGCTTATGCCATATTCAAAGGCACTGAAGAAATTCAAGAACTGGTCACACATAATAAAATTCAAATCATGGTGGCTCACTATAACGTTAAAGAATACATAATGGAAGGTGAGATAACTGAGAAAAGAGTGAATTGGATCACTAAGATCCTAGAATATGACATTGAGGTAAAACCCATAAAGCTTGTAAGGGGAAGGGGCCCGTGTCAATATTTAACACAGAAATCCATGACCCCAATTAATGAGGAACATGAGGAGATACTCTATCTCTAAGAAAATGATTCATATGGTTGGGTCTCAGATAGGATTCGCTTTATGCAGACTAGAAGGTATCCAAGCCATCTCCCCTTAAAAAAGAGAAGATACTATAGGCAACAAGGGGCCCATTTCACTATGATCAAAAATTTCCTTTTTAAAAGGAATTTTAATGGAATAATGTTAAGATGCCTAGAAAATTAAGAGGTCGAAAGAGTCTTAGGTGAATTACACCACAGGATCTCGGGAGGCCACTTTTCTTCCCAAACCATAGCCATGAAAATCCTGCAAGTAAGATACTTTTGGCCAAGCTTGTTCACTGATAGTCAGGAAGAGACAAACATATGCAAGGTTTGTCAATTTTACATAGGTTTCCAAAGGAATGCAACATTCCCCTCAATCCCATCCTAGTTGAAGAACCCTTCGCATAATGGGGTCTTGACTTGATCGGAATGGTCAACTAGATTTCGAGCACTGGACACAAATGGATTCTCACAGCGACCGATTATTTCACCCAATGGGTGGAGGTAGTTCCACTTAAAGAGTCCACTGATAATGTGATCCTAGGACTCTTGCAAGATATAACTACCCACTTCCCCCCCACACTTTTATATCTGATAATGCTAAAGCTTTCTTGGGGGCTAAAGTATCTGATTTTGTGGTCAAGCATGGGATTTACCTAAAGACATCCTCTAACTATTACCCATAGGGAAATGGTTTGGCAGAGTCTACTAATAAGAATCTGATCAAGCTCATCAATAGAATGGGGCATGAGCATAAAATATTATGGCACAAACATGTTAAAATGGCCTTATGGGCTGATCGGATCACTCCAAAATAGATCTTGAAGGCTTCACCGTATGAGACAATCTATAGGAAAAGTGTTATAATACCTATCTCCCTAGAAATACCTGCATTACAACTATTAAAATAGGTTGAGATGGAAAAGAATGGTGTGATTCAACTAATACTCTCAAAACTAGTAGAGTTCTAGGAGAAACACGAGTCTTCTCATGAGGCCATGATTAGTTTTGCCAACAAGTTGTCAAGACTTGGTTTGATCAAAAGACATCGAACAAAACTTCTAGGTCAGAATATGGTTATGAAATGGGAATCAAGATCCACCAAGCCTGGGAATCACAAAAAATTCAACCCATTATGGATGGGACACTTCAGGATTAGTGCATGTAAACAACACAACACATTCGAAATTGAAACAATGGAACGTGACTCCTTAGCAATTCTGGTGAATGGAATTCACTTGAAACCTTTCATGTAAATCCCTTTGTAAAGGGTTGTATCATATGTATATTTTGCTTTTCTTTGTTATTTTGTTACTTGTTTTTTCCCTTTTAATAAGTGTCTCAGACATGTGTCCATCAGTAGATGCCCCTTCCCTCTATTTGGAAGTTTGGAGGGAGTGTACCTTCCTATTTTTCCTGAAATTAATGATCCAACAACTACCTTAACACTTGAGAGAAAATATTTCTAATTAACACAAAACCTCTTGAGGAACGCATAAATCGACGCGTGAGGTCATTAATTAGAAAAGAGTTGTTGTAAGAAGTGACCCTGTTTAAGTGTGAGCCATTACTCCTAAAATTTAGGGAAGCTATTAAAGATATTGGGAGCATAAAAAAACCTCATTTCAAATACCAGAGTCTCCCAAATAAGTTGTTAAGTGTCAGAGCTAAAAGGATTCTAGCTTTCTCCTAATTCAAAAAATGCCATGGCCACCTCCAGCTCTATACCACAAGCAAAATATTATGTGAGACGACCCATTCCCCTCTCCATCTATAACTAAAATTGAAGTTAAATTATGGATGGTCTCGGTTTAGTGACACTAATGATATTTTTGACACACCGCCGACGACATCTTTAACCTAGTCCTCAATAAGAAACCCAAAGCTCGAGGAGACAACCTTCACGGGTTTCTTGACCTAGGAGATTTAGAATATTTTGGCTCTAGAATTTGGAATACAACTCTCAAACAATATATGGTGCCCTAACACACCCATACTCGAGAACTCATTCAAATGTTTGTAGACTGCTTTTGATCCAAGAAACCATACCATTCGGGGTAGGAAATTAATGGCGGTGAATACACCACAGGCTAGTAGGGACATGTTGGCTTTGATTCAAGACCTAATGGCCAATTTATATGATATGGAAAAGATCTAAAGTTTTGGGCGCAATTCTAGAATAAACCTTCGTTCCTCAATAGGGAGATGAGAAAAGGAGACACCGGAAGTTCATGGACCATGAGATTTCCCATTCCACTTAAATCGTTTTAGTATATTCTCGGATTCCTATTCCATGTTGGAATTCATCTTTGGGTAGGATTAAAAAAGAGGCATTGAGGATTTATAGATGGCAGCCTTATTCCAAATGGGGTTTTTCGCCAAAGAGCAAGTATATCACTTTGACTTCGCTAAAGTCATTGAGAGATTCATGTGCAAACAACTTAACCAATTCTCGGTGATCTTAATGAAAGGAACGATAAGAATATTGTTCCAAGCTGCGATCTCAAATGATAATATCACACCACATTAAATTTGCAAAGCATAAGAGCTAAAATACCATATATGTAAATCAATCATAATCCATAATACTCAATACATTACAATAAAATGTCTTGAATTATTCATTAAGAAAGATGTACATATAGGAGGAGGGAAGTGTAACTACTACCTAAATCAGTGGTGAAGAACTCCCACTAACTGATACTGGTAGTTAACTCCAAAAGACTAGTAAGCTAACTCCACATAACTAAGAAGCTAACTTCACACAACTAGTACACCTGAGTAAGCTAACCCAGCAAGTGTAGGGCTAACACAAGTGTAAGAACTAATAAATAAATAAAATGATAAATAATAACCTACACTAACACCCTCCCGTAAGCATAGCTTAGGTGGGTGGAAAAGAAGGTGGGTCCTGGAAACAAGGCCTGATGAGGTACCCATGTACAATAATTGGGAAAAATGGACACCGCAAGGTACCCAAAACCAGTAATAACAAAGTAGAGAGCAAAATCCTACTACAAGATATCCTCAGAAGCTCGACTCCAAAAACTTGTACAATGCTGAAGAATTGTGGTGCACACTATGGTCTAAATCCACTGCTTGATCATATAACTCAAAAACAATTGACACTGGGCTTCACCAAAATAGCTCCATGCAAGGAGACTGTCAATGGAGTGATGTCAAAAATTGAAAAACAAACACCAAACATAATTTGATCAACTACTACAAATAGGTGTGCCACGATCCAAGAAAAACCAAGGTAACAAGGTAAGGACACGAGATCCAAATAAATAGGAGTGCCACGATCCAAGAAAAGCCAAGGTATCAAGGCAAGGGCATGAAACCTGAAGAAACAGTATCAACACCACACCCTCCCATACCGTAGAATGGGTAGAGTGATACCATAAATCGTATGAGTTGTCAAAATCAACTACTCGAGACAATCGACAAACTAACACTAGGCTCCACCAGAATAGCTCCCCCACAAGAGAGACCGTCAACATGCCAAAAATAGTGTCAAAAATATAGATCCAAAATATCTCAACAAACAAGAGAGATATAAATGTATACACCCATAGATACAAGAATGCAATACCCAAAATTTTAGGATGTCGGGCTCAACCGAAAATGCATCCATAAGTGATCACAACACCCTCCCAAATTTGGCACTTTATAACTGAGTGCATGTAAATATTACAATGAGTAACAGTACCTTTTACATTTGATATATGTGTATAAAAGTTTCACCAATGCGTAGATCTCGAAAAAATACACAATTTCAAAAACAATATCACCTTAATCCGAGCTATAGATCAAAAGTTATGAGTCTGTACAAGGTTTTGCTATTAAAATAATATTTTAATCCCGATCTTTTAAAAGGTACACGTGACACCCAAATGTCCAAAGGGTAAAATAGTGCATGCACATGATACATGCTTGCGACCAAAGGATAAAACCTTGCACCCAAAACCTAAAATGTCCAAAGGGTAAATCATTGTGTCCAGAGGGTACATGCTTATATCCAATGGATAAAAGAATGCACCCAAAGGGTACAGATCTACGTCCAATGGATAAAATACTGCATCCAAAACCAAAATACCTAGAGGGTAAAGGAATGCATCCAGAAGGTACACGCTTATATCTAATGGATAAAAGAATGCACCCATAGGGTACAGATCTACATCCAGTGGATAAAAGACTGCATCTAAAACCAAAATACCCAGAGGGTAAAAGAATGCATCCGAAAGGTACACGCTTATATCCAATGGATAAAAGAATGCACCCATAGGGTATAGATCTACATCCAAAACCGAAATACCCAGAGGGTAAAAGATTACATCCAGAAGGTACATGCTTATATCCAATGGATAAAATAATGCATCCAAAGGGTACATATCTACGTCCAGTGGATAAAAGACTACATCCAAAACCGAAATACCCAGAGGGTAAAAGAATGCGTCCAGAAGGTACACACTTATATCCAATGGATAAAAGAATGCACCCATTTGACTGTCTCAAAACATGGTCGAGTTTATAGTCGATTCTAGGGTTTTGACACCTTCCAAATCCAATGGCACACTCCATTTTGCATAAAAATGCATGCTGCAGAAAAGTGCTAACAAAATCTGAATACATGAAAAAATAAACTCTTGCTTGTAAAGAAAAACTTACAGATGGATGTCTACATCATCTATAGCTCTGATACCATGAAAGGAATGATAATAATATTGTTCCAAGCCATGATCTTAGATGATAATAGCACACCACATTAGATTTGCAAAGTAAAAGAGCTAAAATACCATATATGGAAATCCATCATAATCCATAATGCTCAATACATTACAATATAATGACTTGAATTATTCAATAAGAAAGATGTACATATAGGAGGAGGGAAGTGTAACTACTACCTAAATCAATGGTGAAGAACTCCCACTAACTGATACTGGTAGTTAAGTTAACTCCAAAAGACTAGTAAGCTAACTCCACATAACTAGTACACCTAAGCAAGCTAAACCAACAAGTGTAAGGCTAACTGAAGTGTAAGAATTATCCTAATAAATAAATAAAAGGATAAATAATAACCTACACTAACACTTAACCTTTAGGTATTCATCCAATCTATTCCTCCCGATTGTTTATCAAAATGTGGAGTATTTCAATCAATTCATGACTCGACTCTCCGGGACGTAGAGGTGGATCTCGTGTTCAATGAAAGATTTTTGCAAAGAGCTATAGATATGGGCCAATACCCCAAAGGTTTATGAAAAGTCCCTAAATGGACCATATGATAAGAAATGAGCAAGGAATCCTATTTTCATGTATTAAAACTTCAAATAAACAAGAAATATAACAAATAGCATTAACCTCTATTCTTGAAGCTTAACAAAATATCCATACTAAAGACTTAAGCAATCAGTTTTTTTGTTTACTCTATGAGGGTGAATGAATCCCACTAAATGGCTACATGGCCAAGTTTATTTATTCCATTACTAACCTAACATGGGTGCAAGATGAAGCTATTTTAATGGTGGATGACCCAAGATCAAATGCCTTATTAGCTTGGCTAATGCGAATGAGATCTTATGCTTTCTTAGGCATGTTTTGGCTTTAGATTATGTAAAGTTGTGTGTTTGAATGGGTAGGATTAGCCTTGTATTTATAGTTTTTGGTTTGGAAGAATTTAGAATTTGGGTGCATGTGGGACTAAATCTCAAAAATAAGTTTTAGATTAGATTAGGATAAACATGCTTTAGGCTTAGTTAAGCTTGGTTTAGGCTAGTTAAAATTTGATTAGCAAGCTATTAGAGACTCCTCGAGAGTTGGGAGGGTTTGGATAACCAATTGTGGTGATAGATAGCCTACGAAGCCAACCGAAGTGGTCTAGAAAGAATTAGGGAGGTTCTAAATGGTCGACAGGAGGAATGTTTAGCTAATAAGAGAGATATTAGCCAAATAAGTTGATTATAGGAGGAATACGACCAAGAAGGTTTCGTAAATGGGCATCTGAGAATGGAGTGAAGAAGGGTTGATCAATGAAGTGTCATTAATTGAATGGATTAGAGGAAATTCCAAGTGTAAGAATATTTCAGTGTCTACAAGATCCTTAAAAATTCATTCCGTTGTCTACATGGACCCATTTACTATCCCGATCATTAGACACATCTGAATTATTTAAGTCTTTTTGGAACCCTCTTGCTCGAGATTGATCCTAAAGGGATCAATAATAGGATGAAAGAATATGTATAGTCTATCCTCACGCACCCTACACCCCTATGATTACTTCTTCACCAGAGGTAATTCCATGATTCACCTTCATGGTTTTAAAGAATAATTCCGTATGCCCCCGGGATCCTCATAGCTCATGTGGTGGGTCTCAAAATAGCTAGGAAGCTAGTGCTCCTAGATGTTGAGTTCAGCTCGTGCAAAAATAAGAAGACACTTTTTAATATCCCCTTGAGCAAGGGAGGAATCAATGTGATTAAGAGAAAATAAGATCATATCCTTACAAAGAAGTTGGCCTCCTATGGGTTTGTCTTAATTCGATACTCATAGAGGTATGACCCATATGAAACAATGATCATGATTTTGGTTCATGATAGGGTCTCGAACTCCCGTAAGCACGAGCCAAGGGAATTTTTTGGAGCAAGGCAGAACCCCCAGGAAGATTTTCCCGACATATTCATCGAGCTCAAAGACATACAAACCTCGAGTGAGAGGCATTCCACTAGGTAAAACCAAAATATGATCCCACTCTAACCATGACTAAGGGACTCGAGAAATCCTAAATAAAATATATTGGAGCATGGACAAAATTAAATCATATTAGAAATATAGGAAATGCATTAGCTTGAGACCACCTTGAATTTTGAGACTATCTCCAGGTGATGAGATGTGGGAAGAATGTTAGGATGCAGATCATGCTTTTGATGAGGAGAGTGAGGATACAGTCACAACCATTTCAAAGCGGTCCATAAAATAGACAAGCCAAAATCCTTCAGTCCCCAACAACAATAATTTCCTATTATTTTTGTCTTCTATTGCCCAACAAGATCTTCCATTCCGAGCTCGGCACCACACTTGCGATCATCTCCTCGGCAAGAAACCTATAGAGGAATCAATGTCAAGCCTAGCACATAAGAATTTAAAGTCATTCATGGCTCCTATTTCTCCTCCGCCCCTCCTTCCTCCTAAGGATTCTCAACCAACTCCCCCTCCACCTCTACTTTCACCTTCTAGCAGTATCCCCTTGTTTGTCACCCTATTGAAAACTCTCTTTCCTCCTTGCACTCCCTTTTTTTGAAATATTATTCCACCATCCCAACCTTTCCCCCCACGTGGTAACACCCCTTCCTTGGCCCTATTAAATTCAATTCCTCAATCGAAGTTACTATTCCCTATGATCTGAATCTCGGGTTCCCATTCATGGGGGGAATGGTCCCTTCTTCCTAAATTTTTTTGAGTCAAGCCAAGTCTCCCAAAGCTACTCAAGATCGAGAGAAGGGAAAAATATAAGAAGGAGATGACAGTAGGAGAAATGATGCATATGCGGTAATTATATTACCATCGTAGAGAGCTCCTTAATGATTTCTCAACACATCCCCCAAACATCCAAATCCTTGGAATAGATGTGGCAAGATGATTATTCCATCGGTCTTGTAAAGCACTCAACCTTTCGATTTCTAGCCTTAGCATAAGGTCAAATTAATGAATGAGATAGTGGTAGTAGTTAGTATAATCCACCTTAAAGGGCGAGAGGCCACTGTAGCTAACCATGAGGCCGAGATAAAGGCCAAAGGAAAAGAAATTGACTAGCTCTGCAAGGAGTTAAAGGGATCCCCATCACAAGAATCCCTTGTGGATTATTAGGCAGAGGTGATGACCATCCAAGGAAAGTTGCGTGCCATTAAGGTGGAAAAGTGAAGCCTCTAAACAAATCTTAAATCATCTGAGGATGTGGTCAAATACTTGACCCGTAAAATGGGGCAACAATCCCAGAAGGGGGAATTATAACATTAATACAGGAGATAATATGCTTCATGTTGTGACCAAATTTCCACTACATAAATGGATTTATCCCCCACACTTAGATTTATATTTGATGCTCAACGATTGTTATCTAATGTGGAAACCACAACTTCCACCATCACCAGTGCAGTGTCCACCAAGGTCCCTAAATCAATGCTCTTGATTCAAAAAATTTATGATGGTTCAGACTCTACCCTTCAAGGGTAGGCATTACTGACAGGTGGTTGATTTCTACAAAAATCAATGAGATTCTAAGTTGCAACAAGGCCTCCATAAAGTGCCAAAATCTATTGGCGTAACTCCACCAGGGAATCAAAGAGAGGAAGTAGAGCATCAATAAACTAGTTCAGTTAGGCTTCCCTTCCCCTTCCCTAATGATTCTATAGTCCTCGCAAAGGACTAAATTCAACAACTCCTGGTTGCCAAATGCCAAGACAAGACTGTCTTTCAGTCTTTAAAGGAGATCTCAAGTGTTGCAAAAGTGGAGGTGATTCTAAATCCTATTGTACAATTGGATTTTCACTTGCACATAGTAGTACAAAACCTCCAAAACTTCTCACATAAGGAGATAATTGAGATATATTGAGCCTTTCGGGCCTTGCAAAGAAGGACCTATCCAACGGAAATAGAATGGCTTGGATATCAGGATGCCTTGCGCAGAGCTCGAGTGCGGCAGAGCTTTGAGTGGCATTTTGTGAGCCACATTTTGATTCTTGAGACAAAAGGATCATTGGGTTCTTCCATAACTAGCATGGATCCCCTAGGTGAGTCGTCATAACTGTAGAGTTATTTTTCATAAAACTCTTTTGATCACCTGATTTTTTTCCCGAGCCCTTGTTTCTTTTTTTTGCTCAAGATTGGAATCAACTAAGTATAAAGTGAATGTGGAAGGTGTTCAAGTGTCTATCAAGTGCAGCTCGAAAGGAAAAGATCTAGAAAAGGCCCTCAAACAAGTGTCCACTCTCCATGTGGCAGAAAACGATCATCACCGACTCAAGGAGGGACAATTGGTTGAATTAAAGGAAAACACAAATATCTCAATATGTAGTTGAGATATTGACCCAGAAAGAAAAGATCATGTAAGAGAATTGAAGGCTACTAGTAGAAGCTCCGATTCCAGATGTCGAAGCAAGAGCCACAAACATCTATAAAAGGACACTTGATCTAAAAAGGAGGGGGAGTTTTGGAGAAAATAGAATGAAGTTGTAAAATAGATTTATGGTTCAGTTTTGTAATAAATTTAGCCTTAACAAGACTTCGGTATAAAATAAAATTGTAATTTGTGCCACTTCAGCCTTATGTATCATTTTCTCCATAAATAAGAGTCCTTGTTTTGTGCACTTTGGCTTTCATATTCGAGTCTTCTTTTCTGCTAAATAGTTCTAGATAATTTAAGGAATCTATCGTGTCATGTGCCCTTGGGTTTTAACTTATCTATTATCTATGTTTTTCATGTGTTTCATCTCCTCGGATTCTGATAAATCTAAGGTGTTTCTAAAATAGGTGGATCATGCTTTAATGCTCTTTAAACTAGTTTAGATAATCTCCCTAGGTATCCCTCCATCTCTTTAGGATCTATTCTAGCACATCGCCTTAGTTAGTTTTACGTTTCTTTTCATGATTTCTTCTAACCCTATCTCACTCAACAGAGAAGAGCCAACTCTTAGGTGCATGCCCCACTAACTTAAGGTATCCAATGACTCTAAAGGTTCATCCGTAAAGATAATTATCAACATTATTGAAAAATGTGACCAATATATTTTAGAAAGTAGAATCTTCAATCGCTAAACGATTTAAATTGTTTTTTTTCAATGGTGATGTTTTTCTAGTTGAAGTTTCTAGGTGTCATGTAACACCTATATAATATCAATACCATCTTGTGCATGATGAGAATGATGACATTATTTTCCATTCAATTTTGATTAATGTTATTCCTATACAAAGGGATGCAATAATTCTTCCTGTTTTACATTCTACAAAGGAACTTTTGCAACTAGAGGATCTAAATGACCTGAAAAAGGGATGATGTCTAGTTGTACATTCTTGATGGCAAACATACCATTTGTGCCCGAAAAAATTAGTTGGAAGAAAATAAAATTCATTACATACTATGCTACAGTTTAGAAAGGCTCACATTATGTCTTCAAAAGTGTCTAGTGAAGACATTATTGATATTTGCAAGTAAAAACAAGGTAAATTTTTTTGTATTAAATCCAATTTTATTGATGTACTCTACAAGAATCAAATGATTTGGAGATCCCTAGGATGTCCTTGAAGGCCTGGAGTGGGAAACACAAAGATGGAGGAGTGGAGGGTAATGAAACTTAATTTTAATGCATTTGTATTTAAAATTTAATTTTTGTAATATGCAAAAAGTAAATATATTATTTCTTCTTTCAATGAAGTGTTTTGAGAAGCTATGTCTTTATTATTTCAAAGTGTCTAAGAGAGAGAGTCTTTCTAAAAAATTGACATTTTTATTGTTTCCTGAGGACATATGGACAAAATGGACAACAACCTTTAAGTTTCTTAAATTAGGTGGGCTTTCTTGTTCTCCTTTTAATGATAAGGATCCTAAATTTTAGCCAAATTCATCGACAATATTCATGGTGAATTCCTTTGTGGCTGCAAGAGAAATGACCAATGAGGATATTTCATTGCCGTAAGATAAAATGCAATAAGGGAAAGTATGGCTAATTAGATCTATCAAGTAGGTGTCATAGAAAATACTTTTTAATCTTATTGCCAAAGAGTAATACATGGTAGGAGAATGAGATGAAACTTTCTTAAATATTTGAAAATTAAATATCGAGGCAATATTGTATTGGGAAAATTCACTCGAAAATAATATTATTAAAAAAATTATGTTTGAATCTCACTACCACAAGTTGTGTGTACTCTTGATAGAATAGAATAAAGGAAAAAAAGTTTATTTTGGAGGAACTGAAAAAAAAAAATTTTTATTGAAAACTCAAAGAATTATTGAAAACTAGGTGATTTCAATGGAAGAACAAATTCTAGTAAGGATGGGAGACACATATGAGTTTACCTCACAATGTGCATATCCCTTCTAGCTCCAAAGTAAACAATATCATCTATTCTTTCAACTAATCCATTCAATGCAAGATGTGTGATCTCAAAAATTTATGTAATTTTTCTAGTGTAATAATTTTCGATGCAATAATTGACCTACTTACAGCTTTTTCGGATCTAGTCTTCTTGATTGTGTTATTATTGATCTCTTACATGTTGCTTATTCAATGTTAAGAGAGACAATACATAAAATAAAAAAATAGTTAAAGACAAGGGGGAATCAGTTGTGGAAGGTTGTTATAGATTTTATGACAACAATGGAAAATTTAAGAGCTTGTATCTTATGTACACAATAACTAATGTGCACAATTTTGATGTTGACAATGGGGATAGAGAAGAAATCATCATGGATTGGATGGAAACAATTTCATAGCAATTTGTGATTAAGAAATATCAGCCTATAAGGAAAGACACATCCTTTTATTTATGAGATATCTTATGATTTTTTGTCTCATATTTTCACTCAAACACTTTCAAAAATTCTCTAATAATAGTGATTTACAGCGGTAGTGTTATATTGCATGCTTTGGTTGACTTAGGTCTATCTACATTTTTTATTGTTGAATCACATGATCAAGAAATGTTTTTAAAACATTACTATTCTCATTTTAAAAAAGGTACATTGATTAAGATCACATTAATCAATTCTATTAGTTTAATGCCTTTGAAATGACATGTCCAATTTCTATGTATACAACCAAGAAAAAGAGAAGACACCATATCTTCCTCTCTACATACAAATAAAGGAGATGATGTTATTCTTAACATGTCACAACCCATTCAACTTGTTACACCAAATGTCACTGACCATACATCCAATGAATCTATACAAGGTGAGTGGCATTTACTTGTTTTATAAATTTATCACTGCAATAAGTTTTTAATTGTCATTGTTTACATATATTTAATAAAACTTCAATTTTTATCTTTGATGCCAAATGGGGAGGTTGTTTGCATGTCACACATAAATTCGTGAGACGAAACATGTATGTTAGTCATATGCAATTATAACCAAAACTATTTATAACCCCCACATAATTATAGGAAACTATAACGAAATTATTTATTTGTTTTATGTATGAACCTAATGGTCACTAACATACATCTATTAAATTGATTTATTTTGAATTGAATACTTTTTTCAATTGGTTAATATTAAATTGTGGACAATTGGAAAAAATTTACTTCTATACAACTAGCCATTTCGGCCACTAAGCTCATCAAATAATGTCAAACTAATTATAGTAAAGGACATAGTGGCTTTTGCCTAAAGAATCACTAATATACATCTATTAGTACATAATATCGTCCAACAAAGGCAACTCAATCAGTATAGAAGCATGTTGTATCATGAATTTAATTACATCTAAATTGTATTTATTCCCAATTGATTAATGTTTTTTAATTAGTTAACATTAAATTGTGGAGAATTGAAAAATCTATTACTTCTGCAGAGTTGGCCATTAGTGGTCACTAAGCCCATCAAGGACTGTCAATTCAAACATAGTCCATGAATTAATGGCTTAGCCTAGTGGTCACTAATATATAACTATATCTATGGAATATTTTCTAGTAAAGAGTATAACATTGTATAAAAGCAAGTTATATCATGTATTTATTTACTTCGACAAAAAATTATTTTGAATTGATTAATATTTTTGAAATAGAATGTGCATCACAAGAACCTACAGAGGGGGAGTGTAAGAAAATCCCCACTAGAATCTCAATCAGTAAATGTTAACCTAATGAAATTTTGATTATTTTAATTGGTTAATATCAAATTACGATACAATTGAGAAAAAAATACTTTTGTGCAATTGGCCAAAAGGATTATTTAATTATTTTAGATTTGGATGGTTTGCTATATGAGAAAAACCAATCCCATAAGGAGATGGAATTCAAGTTTGGTAAGGATACTATCAACTTGCGAGGTGGCCTCAAAGAATTTTTAAAGCTACTATCAACAAAATTTGAAGTGGGATTTTGGTCTAGCTATCTCTCTTCGCTAAAGTTGAAAAGTTGATAAAGGATTTAAAAATATATTATTGGTTGAATTGAAACTGTTTTGTTTTTGGGGTAAATAACATTGATGTGTAGAAGACGAAATTACAATAAAAGATCTCCAAAATATTTGGAGTAGAGAGGATATTGTTTTCGGCCAAAAAGACACAAGTGTGTATTACAATGGACCTAAAGGGAAACCATCTAGAAATTTTTATGGTGGGGAGGAAAGAAAATGGAGAAAATTGTTTCACATATATGTGGTTGATTACAAATTTGTACACAAGAATATCAAAAATATTGTCTTAGGGTTTGAGTCTTGTAGAGGGCATAAAAAATTTGTAACAAAAAAAAATATATAACTATTAATTATTTCAAAAAAAAAAATTTATAATTATATTCATTCATTCATTTATGTGGTCACTCTTTATTTTATATGTTGAGATTAGAAATTTAAAATTTGGTGGTATTTATATCTTTACTATGATTAAGTTCATATTATAGTTTTATAAGTTGTTTTTGTGAATTCTTGAAATAAAATATTATCAAAACAATATGTTGACCTATTTTTATCACATTTGGAAGCTTAATTAATTTTGATTTTTTTATAGATCCAATTGGGAAGCTTATGAAATTACTAGTTTTGGGAGTTGAAGATTTTTTTGGATTTACGGTAATGGACACAAAATAGCTCATAATATGGCTTCAAATTTTAGATTTGGGAATACCTGAATACTTTGAAAGAGAATTTAGTGCTGAATTTATAAGAACTCGCATCAATCTATTTTAGCGTTGCCTTATTTTCTTCATTTATGGATTCAACAATGGTGAAGTACATGTTCATCAACAAAATTAGTTAGCTGTAGATACCTACTTTAGGTTAATTTTGGGATGCCATTAATATAAGCTCAAAATAGTTACCAATCAACAGATAGTAGATGTTTTGGTAATGTCTATAGTGAAAAAATATACTTTTGATCGATGGCATGAGATTCTTATCGTATGAAGTCAAAGAAGAAATTACTCTCAAAACCCCAACATACTAAATATTTGATGGAAACTATAAGATCTGATTCAAAAAAATTCATTGAATTATGTACATGGTGAAACATGCAGAGAACACAAGAACATGTGTAGATCTAATTAACTAAAGATGGGGTGATATGCACTAGTTAATCTAAGCTATGAAAATCTCTAAATACAATAAAGAAGTATGTGAATTGCCCAAAAAACTAATCTAATGAAAATAAAAACCCTAATTTCCAAGAGAGAAGAGGATAGAACGTAGTTAGATAGAAGATACTTGTGAGACTATGTCACGAGGTGACTTTGGAAACTAGAAGTATGAACGATTTGTGTAGAGCCCTAAAAAGGATGGATCTCGTATTGATTCTCTAGATTGGAGCACTGGAGAGCGAAGCGGAGTGCCTATGGGAACTGTGGTCTATAAAATAGTTGTCCTGGTTTGCGTAAAAGCTTTGGAACTGATCTTTACATGTTCAAAACATGGTCTGAAACCCTCACTATGTGTTGCATCAATTTCACCATATTTCTTCAGATGATGCTAATATTCCAAGATGAATAGAAGACATGCAAAAGACCAAAAAAGGATTATCAAAGCAATAAAAAAGAAGAATGCAAATGGATGGGTTGGACTAACATCAGCTACCACAACGGTGGGCTTACTAAATCGAGAATTTTACTAGATTTCAAATACAAATGTAGTTCTGGTGAGTGTGTGCATAATGTGCCCTAGGTGCTCTTATGTTAGTCACACTTTGTGAAGTAGTGAGCAATAACTAGATGTAGAAAATTTAATAAAATGTGCACATGGAATATAATATAATTCTCCCCCTATGTTGTGTATGATGCAAATGTCCTAGCCTTGTTACATGTGATGGAGCTATGTGGATGTAAGTGAACTCTAATGCAGTAGATGGATGGAAATATAAATGGATGATAGTAGTGACTAGTGCTTGGCCCCTCATTTTGGTCTCATAACTTTATATTTATAGGGTTATCTTGATCTAATTTTGTAATTAACCCTAAAATGGAAGACTCGCAAAAGATAAATATCTCAAATGGCTGGAAAGAAACAAAAAGTGGCGAGAAAGTGTGAAACGGATTTGGGAATCCCTTATGAGACCAAGGCACCCATGGGTGCCCTAGTACTATGTTGGACACCCTAGTCGAGGGTAAAATAATGTAAAGTGATGAAAGATGACTGGACATGTAGGTGTAAAAGGTTGGGAATGACGAAATAAAATAAGAGAAGATGGCTAAAAGACAAGGGTTAATTAGTATTTTGTTCACTCAAAACCCTATAAATAATAGTATGATACATAGACTAAATAATGTCTAAAGTGCATTATTTTTTGTCTACATTTTCCCCCACTTTATGTTGGTGAGTGTAAAGATCGGTAACATAAAGTAGATAGAGATGCTGACACGATGCTGATGTAGAGTGACAAAGAAGGTGTGCAAAGGATTAGAGAAATCATGGAATGATAAAAAGATGTTGGAGTGTGGAAACTATATATAAAAAATACAAAAAAGTGATGAGAGCGAACCTAGTGTGGAAACACATGTGTAGTGTATGATGTGTGTAATATACTTGAATGGTTAGTATACAAAGTATAATACCATAAAGTGTTGTTTTTGCGCCCATATAACTTATTATTTTTATAGGACCAGAACTACAAGGAGAAAAAAATCAAGTAGCAAAATATATATGTATGTATGTGTAAAAAACAATGTAAAATATGTATGTAACAATATATAAATGTAAACTACGAAATTAAAGAATGTAAATAGAACATGTGCACTTGATATATGTCCAAAAAGGAGTCTAGAAGGATATCATGTATTGTGAGTTTTAAGCAATCTCATGCCACCTTCTTTGAAGAAGTGTAGAGAAAGATGCATTATTATCCTTCATCTAACTAGTTCCCTAAATGTGTGTGAGGATATCTCTATACGTATTAGTTTTTAGGTGATCTAACGCCATTGGATGAAGTAGTGTATAGGGAGGCCCAACCACTATAACATCCAATCCTATATCGCTTCCCAGAATTGTAAGGGAAACCATGTCCTATAAAATACATTGTGTATGGGGTTTGTAGAATAGTATGAACCCACACACTATATATAACTGAACCAAATCGGTGTATAATATCTTTGTAGTATGTATAAAAACCTTAAATGTTTCCCCCTCATTAGGGTTGCATGCATTTTCACTAATAAGATAATGTGGCCTCAAAGAGGACCAACCACATGAACTCGAAAATGTTCCCTGCGGTTGAATGAAATTTTCTTGGTAGAAACCAAGGCATGAACAAATAAGGATGGCTAGCCAAAAACAAGTGTTAGTACAAAAATCATACATGTAAAAGACAATGTGTAAGCTACATAAACAGTGTAAAAGTTACTAAGAAATGTAATGTAAACACGCAAGAATAAAACATAAGTCGTACCAAGTGGGTTACAAACATGGGAAATCACTCAAAATTTCATAAGACATGAAAAGGCCATGATGGATGCAAATAAATAATTTTACACACTAAAGAAAGGGAAAGGCCCATAAACAAGAGAAAATAATAGCGAGATAATAGTACAAATAACTATGGGAGAAAATATCTCTACATAAAAACGTTGCACATGAAGCACCCGTTAGCATGTTAGAAAGATAACTAGTATGTCAAAAGCATGTATAACCAAGTAATGTAAAGTGCTAAGTACAAGATGAAACCATAGCACCTAAGAGAGACAAATGTAGATTCCCCAATGACCTGTGCGGGAAGGGTAGAAGGTGAGCATCCATGTTGCATGTAAGAGATCTGTATCTATGATCACAACTAGAAAAAAATGTGAACGTACATGTGTGGATGATATAGATAAATGACATACAAGTAATCTAACTAGCATGTGTAATAAAGTGACCATGAACAAAAAAAAAGTAAGCAAAAGTAATAAAAACCATAATATTAAGTATGATGTCGGTAGATGGAATGGAATGAAAAATGGAGTGATAGGATCCAATTTCCCCCAAGTGAATGGAAGTGTATGGAGAGAGGTTCATTTAATTTTCCCCCTTAGTAGTCAAGAATGAATCATAAACTAGAGTGCATCATCAGGAAATGGTCAAAGTGTGTGTTGTGTCTAACACATTGTGACGAGTGTGTAGGTGGAGTGATGAGATGTGACTTAATAACAATGTGTGAGTGAACCCTATAGCCGAAGCGTATATCAAAACTAGATGAACATATAAGTGATGATTTAACATAAACATATATCACTATAGTATGAATGGATGAGTGATGATTAAACCCTAAGCGTATAACACAATAAGATGAATGGATGAGTAATGAGTTATCCCTAACTCGCATATCACGACGATATGAAAAGAGGGAGTGGTGATGTAACCTAAGGTGTATACCACTACAAAATGATAGAATGGGTGACCATTTAGCCTAAAGTGTATGTCACTAACCTAGTCATGTAACATTATGAAAGGTCAAATGATAAATGCATGATGAATAGAAGGTCCATTTTATTTATAAACCCCAGATCAATTATGGATCGAGGAACTATAATACATCATAGGGTAGTGAGTGTAATGCATAGAAGACAATGTAGTATGTGTGATGATAATAAACGACCATATGATGAGTAGGATGTGTGATATGCAATATATATTATGTAATGCAATATGTGTAGAGAGACCAAATGTGCACTATGTAATATGTAAGATGAATAGGATGTAATGAGAGTGTTGTAGATAATAGAAGTGTACAATAAAGACTAGTATGATGTATGATGTATAACTATGCAATGATCAAAGTGTTGTAGGATGTATGATGTAGGATGCAACATATGTGATGAAACATAATGTGTAATTCCTATAGTGTAGTGTTTGGGGTTCATGTGTAGTAAGATCTCAACAAGTAGAGTGTGAACCGAAGCACAAAAGTGTGTCATCAGGTAATGATGATGTGATGAGCCCTTTTATTTACTATTTCAAATGCCTCATCTATTGTATTTTGTTTATCCATGTGTAACCCTGAACTTTTATTTTCCATATAAAGCTAAACATATCTACTAAATATTGAACTTATGACATTTATATGAATTTATATAATTACACCTAAGTTTACTTTATTTTGTGGATTATGGATGCATTATTCATTCTGAATACAATGTGATGATTAAATAATGCTTTGAATAAATGTTAGCCTTAATTGCCAAGGATTTTTATGTGTATCCACTAACATGCAACCAAAGAAACTCATTCACAATGAAAAGGGACTTATCTATAGAAAATGACATGTAATAAGCTGGACTCATCCACAACAAAGCTTTGTAGCTAAAGGAGGTCACACACACATGCAAGACGCAATTATGGAAATCTTGAGCAACGTGGACACTTCACCTAAGTTTTCACATGTTTCTAAAGGAGCAGTTATGAGAACACAAAGAAGATTCAACGCCATCACCGATTATGCTCTACAACTCCAACAAGGAACTAGTTGATTTAATTTGATAACTGGTTATTTGAATTGATTAGTTTGTTAAGTTATGTCATTGTATGAGGAAACCTTTTAATAGTTCTGTTACATGCATGAGAATATCCTGATTTATTTTCATGATCTTGTACTTAATCAAATTATAATTTTTAGTAATGAGGCAAGTATTTTAATGTCTCTTATGAAGGGAATAATTTAAAAGAATGCTAATGTCTTGTAAAAAGGGATTGATCCATTAGTAGTGATTTTTCTATATGTTTCATTTATAATATTCATGTTATTGAATAAAATCTGATTTCTACAAAAAAAAATTAGACACATGCCTTAGGAGGGATTAACACCCAAGGCAGGGCCCACTTGTAGTCTGCTAACCCTCTCCTCTTGTTTGTTGTTATAGTTTCTTGCATGATTAGATTATACTTGCAGAAACATATCATTTATTTATTATTTATATTTTACATGATTTAATGATAGCCATAGTATTCATTTCCATTTATAAATTAGTTCATTTCTAGAATTGTATTTCCTAATTATAGTAACAACATTTTCCCTTTATACATCCTAACATCTGTAAATGTGCATACAACACTGAAAATATTGAAAGTTTACATCCCTAGGTCTAATAATTAAATGAATGTGGATTAATAAACAACATAATAATTATTGTGAGTTAATTCACACAACCATTTTGGCTCCATTTTGGGAGATCTTTGCAAGTTATGAGTTTGTAGGGTTTTTCAATTTTAAAAGTAGTCTAGGTTTTAGGAATTCACCACAAACTAAACCCCCTTGCCAATTACCATTGAATGAGATGAGTATTTGATGCATGCACCATACAAGGGATGCCCATGGTATATTTTTACCTAATCCACAAGTAGCACATATCTCTTTATTTACCTCTGAAGATTTTGAAGAAGAAACCTCTATACTAGGTTTTTTTAAGACAATCTCCCAAGGGACAATTTTGTAGCTAATCCTGAGTATATAGGGATGGAAAAAGAAGTAGACCAAAATTCTCAAAATGGGGTAAATACCTTTGAGTTCCCTATCAATAAAAACAATGCATAAGCTTTAGTATGAAGAATATTCCTCCATCAGCTTTGCCAAATTTCCGTGGAGCTATGTCAGAGGATCCAGACACCTTTCTCTTTGATTTTGATGTTCTGTGTAGGAGATATGATTATACTACTAATGCACATAAGTTGAAATTATTTCTTCAACACTCAAATATGCATCCTTGATGTGGTTCATGGGATTAGGAAGGAATGTTGTTACCATATGGGAACAAATGAAGGAGAATTTCTGAATAAGTATGAAGACTATTACGACCAAACAACAGAGGGGGTTGATGAAATATATAGAATGGCACAAAAATAGGATGAACCATTGGAATAATATTTGGAAAGGTTCATGTTCTACATTTAGAAGTCAAGACATACCACAAAGATACCACCTGACTCCCTCAAATTACTCTTTTTAAAGGGACTCAGTGAGGAGGACATGGATGATCTGGATCTGATAGGAGTATGGGAAATTTCAAAAGCTAATTTTGAATAAATTTTTGAGGTCTATAAAAATATTCAAGAGCTACTATGAAGAGGGTAAGGAATGTAAGATTAAGAGGTGGATTATCTACCAAAAAATGGAGGACATATTCAAGTCAAATATTATTTGCATGTTTAAAAACATGAAGCAAAATATTGTCAATGATATGGCCAATCAATTGGATTATCTACACATTAAAAATAAGAAACAAGATGCAAAATCAATAGTCACAGAAAGTACGCCATGCATGTAGAAGAAAGAAACCAAAGCTGTAGATGTAGATAATTTTATAGCATTTCTCAAGAAAGGGAGGCTTCACTGATTTTAAGCTATTAGAGACAAAGGATGGGAAAGTTTTCTATGTTGATCAAATAAAACCATGACCACCAAGGAAATGAGTTATGACACAAGACCCTAAGAATTTATTTCAAAATTGGTCTAATAATTCATATATACAGCTTCTGCACTTGGGCTAACCCTCAAGGATGGGCCCCTATCCTAACCACTATTAAGAATAGTGGTAATCTCAATTCTAAGGCCAACCACAAAAATAATGGCAACAACCTCCTCAATCATGGAAATAACCCTAGAGAGGAGGGCAATAGTGGAATAACCCACCTCCTAATTACCAATAAGCTTATCCATAACATCCTTATTAGCAGCAACAACAAGCTTTGATGAAAAACCATCAAGCATGAGCCCAACCAAAAGCTACACAACTACCTACTCAACCAACACCTAATCCTAACAATAAAGCTACTCAACCAACCTATTCCACTGAACTAGCTCAATACCCTACCTATTCATTAATATAAACAATATAAATCTTCACTCAAAAGAATAGTTCCTCCACCTATTGGACCTACCATTACTGAAATTGCAGAGTTGTATGATGACCCACAACAAATCTAGAAGATGCTACCAAATGATCCACAAAAACTTGTACAAAATTCAAGAAAGGGTAAAAATCATGGTAATGAGCCACCATTTCCTAAAATATTACAATAAAAGAATACGGCCTCAAATCGAATCTCATTCTAATTTTTCAACCAATTAAAATACATATGTGCCAAAATTCCATTGATTCAAACTATCAAGGGTGTTCCCATCTATAACAAATTAGTTAAATATCTATGCATAAACAACCCATGTAGGAAAAGGAGAGATCCATCTACTATGCATGTCATTAGATAATTACCTAATATTATGCTTGGGAAATTAGTGTTGCCCAAATACATAGATCTAGTCAGGACCTCTAGTAAATGTTACAATCAATAGAACACTGATTAAAAAAACTATGATTTACTTAGTGGAAGCAATACATGTAATTAAAAACAAATCATGGATGATTTGAAATTATAATGGCTAAGAATGAAAACCAAAGTCTTACATCTTACATACGGATCGAAAGTTAATCCTTAAGAAGTCTTGGAGGACATAGTAGTAGTGGTAGACTCTTTGGAATACCCTTATGATTTTATTTTTCTTCAACCAAAAGAAAGTTTGGGAGGATATCCTATCATCTTAGGAAGACCATGGTTAACAATTATTGATGAATTCATAGGATATAGATCTGGTAATATGATCATCTCTAATGGACATGACACTAAGAAGCTTATGATTTAACCCGTTTCACAACAATTCATTGAAGAAGGCCAAAATATTTGGGTAAAAGAACCATAATAAGATCAGAGCTCAATTAAACAACTCATCATGCTAGAGAATTCATGCATAATTGAGGGACAAGAAGAGGATTTTGTTATTTCTAACATCCTGTAGAATAATTATGGTAAGAATGAAGAAGAAAATGGAAAATTGCAATGCATAAGTTGTCCTAAGAATCAAATCTTATCGTAAAAAGGTACTATGAATGTTCCAGGTTGGAACTTCATCCTACACCAGCTTCTTCCACATGATTATATATTGAATTTTGTAAGTAGCATCATATTCTCCATGACTGATCTTTCTAAGGAAGTGGAAATTACATCGGGAAAGCCACTTAATGTGAAAAAAATGTTTAGGATGTAGTAAGAGCAGGTTGTTAGTTACTATTCTTAAAAATCATAAGTTGACATTTACATCAGACTATGTGGACATGCATGGGATCCATCCTAAACTCTATACTCATGAGATATATGGGTAAGTGCACCAAGTTGGGGGACAATTAAGTGGACATCAAATCCTGAATTTTACATTAAAAACAACAAAACATAAAATTTAGTCTTTCATGGATTTGAACCATGCCAAAAGGTAAAACATGTCATAAAAATGGTACCATTGCATAGGGGAGACTATTATCTTTGTAGAAATACTGATTTTAAAGTGAATAGAATAGGATAAATATCATTTTATAATTTTTTACTAATAGTAGGTCTTTAAGACACTTTTTCCCATGAATGTTTATGTCTACGTTTAACACTACAAATTTTGTTTCACTTATCAGAATGTGATAAAACTTATACCATCCCAACTATGGCAAAATTATATACATGTTCAAACAAAAATTATTTGATTTCAATATTTTTTGATGAAGTTATGGCGGGCAAACAGAAAGTGCTCTGTTTTCTTTATGCTTTCATACCACTTTCATGGAAAAAATCATAAAAATAAAATATTGCTCAAAATAGTACAAAATAAAATTCATCCCAAGATAGATAGTGGCATATAACTTCTCACCAAAGGAGAAATATATATATCAATTTTTGGTCATCCAAATTGTGGGCAAATAAACTACAATCTTATAGGATTTTAAAAAACAAAATACCAAGTCATTGAATTTTGAGTGTTTAATATAGATAATCTTGTCCATTTTAAAAAAATTAGTATTTCAGAAACTAGATTCCAAATGCTACGATTCATATTGATATAAGTTTTTCTAATTTTGAGTGTATGTATTGCTAATAATCCCTACAAGTTGATATTATGTTGTTATTTGCAATATGACGTCCATGTATGACCCCTTTTTTGTCCCCAAACTTGCTGCACTTACCCATATATCAAATACAGTTATGCAAGCCAATAAGATAACCACTAAGGAGAATGAATCCAATAGTGATGGATATGGTGAAAGAATAATTAAAGAAATTACTTGGATGCTGGATTCATATATAAAATTTCGACACTTAAAGGGTGTCACCCTTGTCATTGAACCTAAAAAGAATGAGAAATTGAGGATTTGTATATACTATAGGAGTTGAATGCAGCAACAAAAGAAGGATAATTTTCCACTTCCTTTCATTAATCGGTACTCGACACTCTTACTAGAAAGAAGTTTTTTTCTTTTCTAGATGGCTATTATGGCTACAACCAAATTCAAATTGCACCATAGGATCAGGACAATACCACATTCACATGCCCATGGTTAACATTTGCATAGGCTTTTCTTCCCTTTGGATTATGTAATGCACTTGGTAAATTTTTAGAGTAGTTCTTAGCATCTTCTCAGATCTAACACATGACTACATGGAGGTAGCTATGGATTCCTTTACAATCCATGGAAATAATTTTAATGAAGAAATGAAGAACCTAGACACAGTTCTTAAGAGATGCAAGGAGCATAACCTATCCATAAGTAATGAAAATGATACATGATGATGTCTAAAGGAATAATTTAGGGACATTATCTATCATATGTTGTAATTCAGGTAGATCCATCAAATATATCTATGATTATAAATCCGCCAACACCTAAAAAGAAAAAATATGTGAGGAGCTTCTTAGGTCATCCTGGGTATTATCGAATATTTGTTCAAGATTTTAGTAGAATTGCAACACCTTTGTTTATCTTATTGGGAAAAGATGTTGCCGTTGTATGTACTAACAAATGTGAAGCCACATTCAGGACATTAAAGTAAATGTTTACTTTTGCACTGTGTTAAGAGGACTAGATTAGATTTTTCTATTTCAGATACACACTGATGCCTAAAACCATGCCATTGGAGTTGTTTTAGGAAAAAGGATGGGATTATTAATTATGTAATCTATTATGTCAGTAAGAACCTGTAACATGCTGAGCTAAACTATATAGTCAATGAGAAAGATTTCTTGGTGATTACATGTACACCATTAACAATTTTAGGAACTATATCACGTAGACTATATAATATTTATCCACACCGATCCTCGCAAGTAAATATTTGATCAAAAACCCAATTGTAAGCAATAAAAATATAAAATGGTTTCTTTGCTTTTACAAGAATTTGATGTTACAATTATGGTTAGGTCCGGTAAAGACAATTTTGTTATTGAATTTTTCTCAATAATGGAGAATATTACTGAAATGAATGTAGTGAATGACTCTTTCCCAAATGAACACTTGTTTTCCATCTCAACTAAAACACCCTGGTATGTTGATATAGCTAATTATTTTGTCTTAGGTAAGACACCTCCACATTATCTATACTTTGAACATAAATATATTGTAGAGAAAAGTGTAAACTATTCTTGGATAGTTGGTTTCCTATATCAAATAGGGAAGGATAATTTTATGAGGCTATTCATAGAAGATGAAAAAATATATGATGTCCTCGAAGCTTTCCATAGCGAACCATGTGGAGGAAATTTTTCTGCAAAAATAAAAACACCAAAAGTGTTGACAACAGGGTATTACTAGCCTAAATTACACAATGATGCAACATCATATGCCAAAAGGTGTGAAAAATGCCAAAGAATGGGACAACCTACCAAGATAGATGAGATGCCACTACAACCTCAACCGGTATTATAACCATATGACAAATGTGGATTGGACTTGATTGGTTCAATAGATCCAAAATATCAGCAAATGGAAAAAACATTTTGGTGTACATAGATTACCTCACTAAATGGAAAAAGTGAAATCATTACCAAATAAGAAGAGTGAGAAAGTTGCTAAATTCCTATATGAACATATATTCACAAGATATGGCATGCCAAGAGAAATTGTTATAGACCAAGGTATGCACTTCACTATTGATGTCATCTCTAATTTAGCTAAAGAATATGAAATTAGGAACATGAAATATACACCTTATCACCCCCAATCTAATGGCCAAGTTGAGGTAACACATAGGGAAAGAAAATCCATCTTGACAAAAAACATTGCAATCCACAAAAGGTACTGGTCAGAAATAATCCTAGAAGAAGTTTGGGAATTCAATACAACTTGGAAGACAACAACAAGATTTACACCATTTGAACTTATGTATGGTAAGAATTTTGTTCTCCCTATTGAATTTGAGCATAAGACACTAAGGACTGCACTTGAATTAGGCATAGATTTGTCTGAAGCTCAAAGACAGGATTCTCCAACTCAATGAGTTGGATGAAATGAGGAGGCAAGATGTTCATAATAAAGAGGCGGTATAGAATTAAAGGACAAAATGACATGACCTGGTTCATCAAAACAAGACAATTTGAAGAGGGTGATTGGGATCTCTTATTTGACTCTAAGTACAAGGGCCACATGGGAAATATCGAACAAGATGGCTAGGCCCATATGAGATTGAGAAAATATTTTCTAATGGGGCTATGAAACAAACCATCACAGATCTTGTGAGATTCAATCTACTGGTTAATGGTGACATATTGAAGTTATACAAGAAGCCAATTGATGGAATAATTTTCATGCAAAAGTTTAGAGGAGTTAAAAAAATGGAGGTGAGAACAAAATTTAAGATCAAAAGTTGAACCTACTAGTTCATCTTCGAAGTGGCTAAGGAATGAGATTTTTCAAAGGGCTCCCTGGTATATAAAGTTTGTTGAATACTCCAAGGAAGAATAAAAGTGGTGTGATTATCCTTCTTGGTTATCATTACCACTCAACTAACATTATTTTTTTGTTTATATAATTTTTTTTATAGGTTTTGGTGTATCTTATCCAAGGAGTGCACAATCTCTAGTTATTGGGGATGATGCAAAGAATAAAACATCTACTTGTAGTAACATGCAAATTTTTTTTCTTTTTCTTTCCTATTGTCAGAACTCATGATTGCATGAAGAAAAATAAGGATGAAATTATGCCTGCAAGAACCTATGAAAAATATTGGCACCAGAAAGATTCAGTCTTCCTCTCTACGAATTAATTGATTCGACTAAGGGACCTCTAGCATGCACTTACAACACTTTATGAAGCACTTGCATCAATGTAGCATTTCATCTTGCAGCGTCATGATGACTCTACGTGAAGCTAAAAGTGTGGATTCCAATAAAACACATGTCACAATCATCAAATGTACTTCTTGAGATAAGTGCACTTTATCCGATTTATAAGAGTAGCGATAGAATAGTTATAATTAATTAATATTTGTGACATGTCGTCAATAACTTTATTTCCCTAATTTGATGGAAAATTCCATAAATTTGAGTTGTCTCCCACATCACCCCACTTCTTCACTCACATGGGTGCATCCTTAAAATATAATTAATACACACCCTTTCGAGCTGCATGTAAGTCAACTACAAACTTTGAAAAACATCAATTACTCAAGATATTTACACTCATTCAAATTTTTTCAAAATCAGTTCAAACTATATAAATTTCTTATCTCTCATAGTTAAAAGAAGTTGTAGAATTCAAAAAGAGGTGGCGAATTAATTAGTAACAAGCCTAAAAATCATTCAAAACTCCATAATCAACCCTCTATTCTACAATATTTCCATGATAGTGGTTGGATGGAGTATATCAATAAATTTCAAGGATTTAACAAGTTAATGGTAACAAAGTTTTCCACCACCTTCAAGGACGGAAAGGCCATAGTGAAGGGTTTGAAAGTCAAGGTAGATGTTAGAATTATGGCTGAAGTAACAATACTCCCAAAGTAGAAGGAGAGTTGTATCATACAAAGGAAAATCCGGAAGAAGCTTTTCCTTAATTTGGAGACCCATATGACAACTTCATTAGTGAAAGACAAGGTACCTTACGCACTTCTTTAAAATCCTTTTGGGTTGATTTTTCTAACTATGTTATAAATTACTTCACCTATGAGGGTAGGTACTCATTGTTAAACATTGTGTATTATAAATTGCTTGATAATTTGAAAATGGAAAACATGTCAATGTACCTAACTTCCTACATGAAATCCTAAAGAAAATGAGTAAGGAATCTCAAAGGGGTAGGTCTGCATTATCTCACCATTGTCTTGTCACCTTAGTTGTGAAACATGCATTAGTGATGGAACATCCTATAGTAAACCGTGGAAATTTTTCTAGGGAAAAACATATTAATTATTTTTATATAAGGGGAAGAAAATGAGAAGCTCAGTTGGTTCTTCCGCACCTCCTCCACTTGAAACCATAGTTGCTACATCTATTCATGCAGAAACCTATGATCCCTACGAAAAACTACTCCTACACAAACTTCCATACCTATAGGAACACATGTCCATGACAAACCTCCATCTCTTGAGGTCTCTAATCCAATATCCAAAGATAGAATCCTTATTACTAAAACTTTGCTAAATATATCATGCACCTCTACCAAAACTCTATCAAGGACAAATAACTAGACTAACACCACATAGTCTATTAACAAATATATGAATTAAAAATAGTAACATCATGATCCTAGATTATTGGAATACTTAAGAGAAATAACATGATATAAATCAATCTTAGTTAAAGCATGCCTACTTAGTGTTAATTTCTAACTAACATGGACCTATGAAGACCACTAACAAATCAAATTGGGTTGTTTCTACTCCATAATGGTGAAAGGACCTCTCTAACAATAGGTATAAGGTGATATTAGATATTCCTTTACTAACCAAGCATGAAGATTGGACACAAATATTGAGCAAGCTATTCCTATCAATGGAAGTAAGGCTATAAATCATATGTCTTATATGATTAATGTTATTCAAAACATGGTGTCAAGTATAAAGGTAGGTGCATAGTCCTATTTATAGATTTCTATTTCAGGAAAACTAGCATCTTGGTGCATGTGGGAATAAAAAGGATAAATTAGATTAAGGCTTGTTAATCATGATTAGTTAATTAACAAGTGATTAACATGTGATGAGGCTTATTTAACCAATTCGGGTCAATTAAGAGGCTAGGATAAGATTTTGAAGCCTTTTGAGATGTATTGGAGGGAAAAGGGGTTATTTTGAATGGTTAGAAGAGGGGTTTAGCAAATAATAGGCTTTATTGAAAAAAATAAGGGTAAATAGGACTAATTATCTAATAATCGCTAATTGTTTCCTCGGAAGAGGATAATAACTAATGATGTGTTGTCAATTGGAATCTAGAATGTGATAGAGGTTAGTTAATCAACAAAGTGTTGTTAATTAACAAAAATAGAGGGAAACATTAGTTAATTAGCGTAAATCACTAATTATAATGGAAATGGTATGAATGAGGGTAATTAGTGCACTTTTAGCAATAAAACTGCGTAAGTGGATTTTAGGTGTCTACATTTTCCCGGTTTGAGGTGAAATAAGTGATGTCACCTCAAACATAGTAGATAAGCATAAAAAAAGTAAATTTTCAAAGAAAAATAGTAGAATGAAGGATGCACCATTGAGTGTTAATGGGATGATAGAATAAGTCAATCAGCGATCAAAAATATGATCGAAATGGATAGAATAAATAACATAGGGATAAAAAGGATTTTTATTGCTCTAGGTTTTTTAGAAGAAAAATGAATAGTGATAAGACATGATATTGAAAAATATAGGAATATATTTTGCATCCAATCATTCAATAAAAACTCTTGTTTCATTATACTACTCATGATCTACGTCATCGACATTTATTAAAATAAACACATACAACAAAAGTGTAAAATAATATCAAAGATATATTACTAACATTTGTTCATTGATAAAATGTGTAACTCTATGCAACATACATGATGCAATGCAATATGAGAAACAAGATTCAATAACTCGAGAGAAAAAGCACAATCACACATACTCAAACAAAAAAAGTTTAAGATAGTTGCACCAATGTTTTTGTTATCAATCTTTAGTTCCCAAATGTTCATGTTTTAATGACAAGGGTTAAAAATGGTGCCCCAAGAAATGATACATGTAGGGAGAACAATGGAGGAAACAAGTAGTCCCATGAAAATAATTCATGTGCTATGACACAATCTTTGACAACTCATTATTGCATGGGAGTACCGATATAGTAAGTAAGCCAACTTTATTAATGGAGGTAGATCAAAATGATCCACAAGTAGTTTGAGAAAAGAACAAGCAAGAACCTAAGAAATATGTTTTGTAGGAAAAATTTATATGTTTGAGGAAAATGAATTTGATATAGGCTCTAGTTGCATGCATGCCATTTACCAATTTTTGAAAAAAATTGAATTTTACAATATTTTTATTTTTAAAGAGTTTGACCAATTTTTATGAAAAATTGAAAATTTGAATTTTGTGAATGTTTTGATTTTTCCGATTTAAACATATTTGAATTTTTGGGATTTCAAAATTTTATATGAATATTTTTGTAATATCCTAGGAGTTTTCCAAAGATATGTACAAGAAAATGAAGAAGTTTTGATGCCCCAACGTTAGATGGGATGTACAAGGGAAGAATGCCATGATAACGTACGAGAATGTGAAGATGCAAATTTTCCCCCAGCGTTAGATGGGAATATACAAAGGAAAATTATTCACATATAGAAAAAGAATCAAATCCCATATGGATAGGTTCAACATGATGATGAAATTTAAACCAATAAAGTGCTAGGAAGGAGAAAGCATGCCCCCAGTGCAAGCTGGCCAAGAAACACATGATAAAAAGGAAGTAAATGATTGTTTTTGTGAAAGGGGACAAGGTTCCCGTAAACAAGGAAAAAGGAAATATTATACACATGGATTTTATGAACGAAGACAAATAACAACATGAATTACATGTAAGGACATGAAAAATGTAGCTAGAAGTCTCGTCATGAAGAAATGATTATCCAAAGGAACAAATTGTGAGAGAAGATACAAACTAAAGTAAGAGTTTGAACAAGGTCCAAGAAAAGAAACCTGGTAACATACTAATCCTATTTTCTCATAGAGATCCAATGTGTGCACATGAAAATTTATTACCTCTTAGAGGGAAGATTTTATATATAACAAGTGAAGACACCGTAGCAAATGTGTAGGAATGCTTTATTTTCAAAGTTGACTTGTGAATGGATGGTGGAAGGAGAGTTGTACATTGCTCCATTTCCAAAGTGAGGCATTCATAGCCCTAATGGATATGTATTTGATTCTAGTAACAACATTTCTCTACTATTAGCTAGATGTCCATAGCCTCGATAGAGATACTAGAAATACCCCAAGAGAGATTTATATATAAATTTACTTTTTTATTATCATTTTTGATTGATTTATTGCTTTTTTAAAATTTATTTCAGATCTCTTGATTGTTTTGACAAGCGGTTAAGAATCACTTATGGCTTTTATGGAAGAATGTGGAAGTTATTAGGATGATGCAATTGGTTAGTCACAACAAATACATCTAAAATTACTTCACAACAAGTTTATTATATGTGAAATGTGATAAGATCTCTACGAGGCTAGTCTTTCTTTAATTTACCAAGGTGATGATAGACAAAGGTCAAATGGATACCATAGAGATAAATGTCACAAAATGCGTGTGAGGAGACTAACAAAAATATCATATAAGGGATGAAAATGGTGGATGACTTGCTAGTGTATCGGTATTTTACTTTCTTCCACTTTCTTTTCATTATCCCTTTGATTGACTTTGGATTGTAAATAAGGTTGATCAACCTTCTTGATATAAAGAAATTATATCAATCATTTCATCTCAATACTTAGCCTTAAACCTACACACCATACCGCTTTCTTGAAAGGAAACCACAATATGTCTATTCACCCTACACTCTCCACACACTTGAAATACACACATGAATTCCCAAGGTTACCGAATGCATAAGGCTTAATGTAAGGACAACAAGCCATTAGGCCTTACTAGCTTTACTAACCCACTCTAATGCTTGTAGACCTACCCTACAAGAAGGAAGATAATGGATCCATTGTAGTTATAGATGAAATAAAACCACCTTTTGTTACAAGATTTCATCATCATACTCTACCACATAAATCAAGAATAAGTAGCATTTTTTTTTATGCAAAATCACACTTTTCTTAATCGGGACAATCAAGAATTAGGATTCTTGGGGATCTAGATATTGGTTCAGATATGTAATGATGTAATACATCCTTAATTTTCATTCAAGGAGATGAGATTATTCATTTCACAGTTATTCCTAGTCAAATTAGTCTTGAAAATTATTAAAACATCCTAAAACTCTCACCGTGAAAGTAAAACCGGTATCCTAGAGCTTGCATGACAGGGGATTAATGGAAATGGTGCTTACATGCCAAATAAAAATATACACATTTGGGGAATGTCAAAAACTTCATGAGCATCAATATTTTCAAAAATTTAAGAATTTTTATTGTGCCAATGTCGAGATTAGTCAATCCCTAGTTTCGGGAAGAAATGACAAAAATCGAGCATGAGGGCGTATTTAGATGTTTCAAAGCCTGAGAAAAAATTCACGGCTTTTGATAATCTAGTCTACATGTTCCATGCTTTATAGAATATTTATTAATTCAAAATACATGACTATAAAAATCTTTCCTCTTGTTGTGTGTGGGAATTCTCCATACTTGTATATAAAAATAGTGGATTATGTGCTAGAACTTGTAAGATAATCACTGTCAAACTCCAAGCTTATTCAATTACCTATTATCTATTTTTTACCCCCTGCTAAAAAAGAAAACACAAGAGGATGGGTTTAAGAATTGGAAAATGATTCATGGAGAAAACTAGAATTATACAACTAATTTTTCAAGTTTGGGAATCATTACAAGTGATTCAGGGAAGTTTCAAAGGTCTTGGGGCCATCCATCAAAAGTAGGCTTTTGGGCCTTAAGGAGTTTGTAGCGTGAAAGAGGACCTAAGATTCAAAAAAATATTATGATAGCTATGTCAGGAATTATAAGTCAAAAAAGTTCCTATGGAAGCCATTTTTCATTCCCTACATGGTGGAAAAGATGAGACATCTTGAAGCATCATACACTTCCCAAGGCAGTTCATTCTTTTGGTGCACAACCAAAATCCCGAGAAGGAAGGAGACATTTATAGGTGATAAATTCAAAATTTGATCTTGAAAACACCTTCATTGGATTCAATTGGTTGTTTCCATGTGAAATCATATAAAATTTCACCCAAAAAATCATCCAGAGCTCAAGTTATCACCTCCGGAAGTTTGTTTACTGGAGGTGGATGGGTCAAGGTTAAATGGTATGGCTAAGATGGATGGACCATGGGGGTTGGACGCCCTGGGGTTGGTCAGTCAAATTTTTGATGTGTAGGATCTGTTTTTGACACTGTCACATCTATCACACTTGCACGATGTCAAGGTTAGACGACACGACTAGAGTAGATGGGTCATGGGGTTGGACGCCCGGGGTTGGTCAGATTGGGGTTAGATACTTAGGGGATGCTCATGTTACATTTTTTTATGTGTATAGAAAATTTTTATTCTCGCCACACCCCTCTCATTTTCATGACACCCAGGTTGGATGGTATGGCTAGGTTGGATGGGTCACATGGTTGGGCACTCACGAGTCCCAACAACTCAACAATTAGATTTTAATGTGGTATGGTGCCCATGTCTTCATCTGACAGAAGTACCCTTAGGAATAAAATTTTTATGGGTGCCCATACCTCTTTAATGAGGGTTGGTGAGACATTGCTTATATATTGTAAAATCCACCTCATTTTTAGGGGAGACATTCTTGGAGCTGGGGAAACTCTTGCAAAAATTTTCCTCAACTCCATTTGAGTTGTAAGCCTTCTCCTGTGCCTGACAAGTGTATTTATGCCTTTGAGAATTAATGTAATGGTCTATGCACCTTATAGAGAAATAAATTCATCTTTTTGTGGTATTTTTCAACCCTTTCTCATGTTTTGTTGTTTCTTTGTGCCTCTCCATTTCAGATTTGTTTTATGTGCATGTATTTCACATTTGCAGGTGTAAGATGTTGTGTTTCATGGATTTTTATGGAATATTAGGAACTCGGGTTTGTTTCACATCTGTTTGACCTCCCTCAACAGAGTATCTCACCCCATTTTCTTGGTGTTATCACCTTGTTAGTGTAGGATTTCCCATTTCACGCACTTTCTCTCTCCTTGTCTCCTTGGCATTGTTAGGATAGGTGTAGTTAGGCATCTTTTCTACATTAGGAGTAGTTTATAATTAGGATTAGGTAGAGGAAGTGGGCCTTCTTCGGAGGATTTTTCTACTTGCAAAGTCCCATGATGCAGATAATCCCATGTTATATAGGTTGCACTAATTTCCCTCATACAACAATCGCAAGCAATCGAAGGTGCTATAATTTTGCATCAACATTAACTTCAATCATGTTAATTACAATCTCCAATTTGAGGATTATTTAACAAATTTGTCAACTCCCAAATTTTACATACTCAATAAATTTTCTAGCATCACTTAACTATATTCCTAAAATGACTCAACCATCACTAAACTTAGAAATCAGTTCAAAACCAACTATTTTATTGTTGAGATCGACTTTAGTCCTCATGAAATTATATCTCCAAGTCTTCTTTATCCCATTTTCTTCCTTTACACATATTAGGACTTATTTTAGGCATTACAACACATACACACAATTTTAAAATTCAAATAATAAGAATGGAGGGAAATGACATTCAACCCCTTAGACTATCCTAAACTCAACAAAAACATGACACAACCATGAAAATGCTATGAAAACAACCATTCTCCCGCATCACTTACGGAGGGATGGTAATAAAGGGAAGAAAAAACATCCATGTGTATACAATACCTAATTGCAATAGTTGATCTTTGTATATTTGATTTTTTTGTATTGTTTTAATGTTTTCTCATTTTTTCATATTTTTTAATTTTTAAAATTATTTAGATTTTGGGAAATTGGGACCACCAATGTCAATCATGTGATTAATCCAAAAATTATTATTTTTATTTCCTTGATAAGGGAGATTAGGCATGTTTTCCTATCAAAATTCATATTATCCCCAATCGTGATGATCGTGGTGAGCTCATACTCAACATATGACTATGATTTATCTTGACACATGGATTTTGTATGTGGAAGGTTGAGTTCCCTATCTAGATTTTTATGTACTATGCACCATACTTGATGGTTGGATTGGTGTGCATTCTTTAATTGCATTTGATTTTGAACTTTGTGGTTGATTAAATTATTGGGAGATTTGGAGCTCTTGGAATTTTTGATCTTAGATTTATAAAGAAACTATTTGGGTTTCCTATAAGCTAATACGTGACATGTCTGATCCCGAGAAGTTGGAGAAGAAAGTGGATGTTTAGAATTGATGTGAGAAATGATAGTGGGCTTGCCACAATCATTAATAGAAGGATAATGTGATGGATGAAAATGATATGGTCCAAGAATTGAAGAGGATGGGCTACCAAGAGGTGTCCCATAGACTAAAGATGAAGGACTACTAGGATGTGGCCCAAGTATAGAAGAGGATGGGCTACCCAGAGGTGATCCACAAATATAAGATAAAGGGCTTCTAGGATGTGGCACAAGAATAGAAGGTAATGGGCTATGAGGAGGTGAACCCCAAATAGATTATGAAGGGCTTCTTGGACATGGAACACATATAGAAGAAGATGATGGGATACCTGGTGGTTACACAAGGTGAGATTGTGATTGAGGAATCATAATATATAAAGAATGATTAGGTAATGAGAAGATAGGCCATGGATCAATGCCAGACCTAGGAATTTCATCACGTAATGAAGAATGTGGAGACAAAAGAATAAGAGGAGGATCAATTTTTATTATCTTAGAGTCTTCCTCTATTTTTTGATAAAAGGAATCAACCTCTTCCCCACAATATGTGAATGTATCAAGGTCTAAAGATAATTCTTTCTCGCAACCTTCTAGAGGAATATATTCATGTACCCCTATAAATTCTCCAATCTCTTCTTCATTCTGAAATGAATCAATCAATATGTGTTGTTGGTTGACCATAAGAGGTTGATTTGAAGAAATAGGTCCAATAAGTGTGGAATATTTAGAAGATGTTTGATGATGTTGATGAGGGGAATGTTTTACCTTATTGTGTCACCAAAGTAATTTTATAGTGCGTCGAAAATATATCTTAGCACATCATTTCTTATGAATGGTTTGATATGGATGCAAACATCGATCTTTAGAAGATGGATGAGGATATGGTATGATATTGTTGAAATGGCTCAAGGGCCAAAGAGGGATTAGATTCCAATTGATAGAAGAATATGAATTGAGAGATGAAGTAGATTTGTATTGGGATGTCTTACGATTGTAAGAAGACATGGCTTTTAAATAGCTTGGTATAGGTTTTCCTATAAGATGACATATTGTGGGCAGACTAATACGATTATTCATTCAGGTAGGGTATTGCAACATAGGGGTCTAATTAGATTATCGATTAGAAGAACCTTGAGCTGAAAAAATATTAAAAGGAGGAATACTTAGTTGAGGTGATTGATAAATGAGGTCTTGTAAAGAAAGGGAGGACCACGACTTAGGAGTTGAATTAGAGGAATATTTCATATTAGAATCTTTAGAATACCAAGGGGAATTAGAAGAATAGTTTGGATTGGAATATTAAAATTACTGAGAGGAATCAAAAGAATCAAAATCATAACACCGAATATGAGATGAAGGTAGGGAAAGATGTAATCGAATGGGTTCTCAAGTGTAAAGAACCAAATGAGGTCTAGTTATGATGGGAATCTTTTTGATGGGAATTCTGAAACCTAGGTTCCCTATTGTCATAAGTATGAGGAACCATGTGATAATCATTCATGGCTGGATTTATTGAGTAAAAATTCCTATACCTATATGGTGATTTAACTCCTTCATAGTGAAGAAAGTTCTACATCATTCGAGCAAGATAATGATGACCAACTAGACATTTTGTAAATATGGACCCTAGGAAAACCGAGTAGCATAATGACGTCAAATCCCCACAAAGAATGTTAAATAAAGAATGGTAACACATATAAAAGGTTACATAAACAAAGGATATGATAGAATATCGAATGACACATTAATCACATTATTATATAATAAGAAGTATATTAGACAAAACGATTAAGTACAAGACTATAATCCAATCACAAGAATAGTTTACTCGCTATGTTTTCCAAGATATGTGTAGTGCCAATAGTGACAAAACAATATCACAACTTATGTCAAGTTTAAAATAAACAAGACCTAAATAGTAAGAAAGTGTTGACACGATCTCCCAATAAGGTATACTAAAACAAGTTTTAGACAAACAAATTTCAAGTCTTTGAAAATGAAAGTTATAAATGCGAGTAGAGTAGCAACACTATTTGGACATGTTAATTAATCTTTGTAAGAAAATAAATATTTTATTATCAAAATGATGGTATTGTGATGTGAACAATGTAACATCAACACTCTCAAAAACTCGTGGGATCAAAAGCTAAGCCTAAGTATATCAATAAGTTCCTATGTATGAGAGCATCCTAAAAATATAATTCAGAGGCATAGATAAAGTTTCAAAATGGAAACAAGACAGAAAGTATCACAATTTTATGGCTATAATGCGGGAAACGTAACAAGTCAAAAGAATTCAATGATGAGAAAACCTAGATATAATATGAAATCTCGATTATGGGAATAGAGATGATGGATACCAATATAAGAAGATGTACCAACACACTTTCAACATTTAAATCTAGGTCTTAATCAAGGATGAATGTAAACGGGGCAAAAGAGGTGGACACAATCAACCAATAGCACTACGTAGATATATTTTATTTCTTCCCAAATGGGAAATAAGAAAATCAAATATGTAAACCAATTGGTGATGCGAAATACTTGGTGTAACTTTGGTGGAGTTTTGCTTTATCTTAGGACAAGTGAAAAACTAGGACAAAGTAACACATTGTAAGTCTCATGATGAAGTAACATGTGGTGTACACTTTAGTGGAATCTCCCCTTATTCGAATAACAAGGTTTTTCCTCTAAAAAATTTGTTACATTGTGAGATATCTTTGAAACATGATGGATAAGTAAAATTGGCTCCAAGCCATAAGATTTCTATTTATTTCTCTTGCTAGATGTCACAAACTATCTCTGCAAGCGTATTTTGCCGAGAAATTCACACTGACTAAATATTAGAGTATCCTGAATTTAATTTACCCCCTTCGATACAATGAGAAATAAATTACATTCAGTTGTATCTCACTGGGGTCACATGAATATAATTTTGACTTTAATCCCTCCAAGGTGTACTATTCAATTGGGTAGTGGAGAATTTTCATGTTTCCTTCACAAGGTTCCCTCTTACGTGAACTACTTTTGGGTTCCTAGGAGCATACCTCTTATTATCTTAAGGATTATGCCGATGGAACTTATCATATTTTAAAGTGGGTGAGCTGTAGCTTTAACCGAAACCAGCATATACAATGTGATGAATAAAGGTGGTGTGTTTTTTATCTTTTGGATTAAGAAATTTTGTTTGAACCATCATTGGAAACATACAACAAATGTGTAGTTAGATTTTTGTTTATATTCTCCTTTATTTGGAAATAATCAGGTCCTACCCACAAATAGTTAGTAGTTATCCAAAAAGATATACAATATAATAAAAAGAGGATTAAATGTTGTTTTTATTCTCAAGATTGTCCAAGGATGCAAGAGAAGAGCATACACAACAAACATCCCAAATAGATAATAATGAAAAACTTGTAGATAATATAACCACCATAATACTTAGTAAATCAAGGTTCATTACCAATTAATCCAAGTGTTTTTAGCGATGAACTAAAGTTGTTTTTGATTCTCAAGATCACACAATGGTGTAAGAGAAGAGAATATGCAAGCTTTAGCCTTAGTTGTTTATCAAATGAAAATATCTTAAATCAAAGAATCATATAAATGCCAAATGAAAAGTTCATTCCCTTAAGCATAAAAATGAATCATGACATTTCCCACTTACTCTAAGGTTAATAAAATAATGTTTAAAGATGTTTTTTATTCTCAAGATCACATAAGGTGCAAGAGAAGTGCATACAAAAAATTTATCCCAAACTCATATGAAGTATGGAAACCAAAGCATTCACCAAAAAATTAAGGAAATTTTTTAGAAAATATAATTTAAATGTTGAAAACCTATAGAAAATAGTTAGAGGAACCTGCAACCAATAAAAAAATTAGAAACTCCAACTTTGAAATAAGTGTCAACAATAAAAAAACACAACCACGGGCCAAAAAGAGCATATGCACGACCCGAGAGCATACACATGAGCCTATGAGCACATGATGGTATTTGTATATGCACGCCTATGTTAAAAATGTAGTAAGTGTCACATACACGTGACACAAGAGGTGAATGCATGTCATGTTGAGTATATGCGCAATCCCGTGAAAATGAGTAATAGAAGGGAAAAATTAGTGCTACATATGCACGACCCAAGGAGCCTATGAGCTAGCCAAAACATGTATGTGCGATCTAGTGACAGAGCAAGTTATAGATTAAAAAAACAATGTTGCATATGTGTGACCCGAGAGGCATAAGCGTAAATTTGAGAGTGTATATACATCCATTTAATTATATGCATGAACCTTTTAACGTATGCGTGATATGTTCTGTTGCTCATAAAAACATGGGATTTTCTCGGAAAATTCTCAAAAATATCCAACCTTTGGTAATCTTTTCCAAATTTGACAACACCTCACCTCCTTTAATCCTACAAAGAACACAAAAACAAAGAAACCATAACTAATCTAGCTAAGAATATTCAAATACTTTGAAACTAATATAAAAATCTCAAGCTAATCTTAGAAGGATTAAAAATGAATGCAACGGGTATGGTCCCACCGGCGTGCCAAATGTGTACTTTATAAAATCTAGTAAGGCTAAATAACTATACTAACACCACACAATATATTAACAAAGCTATGAATTAACAATAGTAACATCGTGATCTTACTTATTAGAATAATTAAGATAACTAACATGATATCAATCAATATTAGTTAAAGCATGTCTACTTAGTGTGAATTTCTAAATAACATGGACCTATGAAGACCACTAGAAAATCAAATTGGGTTCACATTACTCCATAATGGTGAAAATACCTCTCTAACAATGGCTACAAGGCCATATTAGATATTCCTCTACTAACTAAGCATGAAGATTGGATGCAAAGATTGAGAAAGCTATTCCTATCAATGGAAGTAAGGCTCTAGATCATATGTTTTATATGATTAATGTTATTCAAAACATGGTGTAAAGTATAAAGGTAGGTGCTTAGTCCTTTTTATAACTTTATATTTGGGGAAAAATTGCATCTTGGTGCATGTGGGACTAAAAGGATAAATTAGATTAAGTCTTGTTAATCATGATTAGTGAATTAACAAGTGATTAGCATGTGAGGAGCCTTAATTAACCAATTAGGGTCAATTAAGTGGATAGGATAAGATTTTGAAGCATTTTGAGACGTATTTGAGGTAAAAGGGGTGATTTTGAATGGTTTCAAGAGGGTCAGAGCAAATAATAGGGTTTATTGACCAAAACAAGGGTAAATAGACCTAATTAGCTAATAATCGCTAATTGTTTGCTTGAAAGAGGATAATAACTAATGATGTGTCATCAATTGGCATCCAAAATGTGATAGATGTTAGTTAATCAACAAAGCTTCGTTAATTAACCAAAATAGAGGGAAACATTAGTTAATTAGTAGAAATCACTAATTATAACAGAAATGGTATGAATGAGGGTAATTAGTGCACTTTTAGTGATAAAACTACGTAAGTTGATTTTAGATGTATAAAAACTCCATACTAAAAACACCAAAATTTCAAATCCTAGGAGAAACATTCAAATCTTCTTAGATAGTAATGAAGAGGAGAAAAGAAATATTGAGGAACCTCTTCCAATGGATTTTGAGTAGGAAGTTCATGTAGACACATATGCAGACATAGGCATGGAGGATGCAACTAAGGAGGTGGAAGAGAAAAAGGAGGATGAGTTAGGTGAGCAACTTGCTCATGAGTGCCCTAATGAACTAATTGGAGTTGAAAGAGATAGGTCATTCATGTTGGGAAACCCACATATAACATGAAGGAGAATTATCTATAAAAGAAAGTGAAAATGTAGCCAATGTAACTAAATATAATAACGAAATGTAATGAGGAAGCACTAGAACACTCAATACATGAACCAAAAATTGATGTAATGGACACTATGGATGAATTTCCATAAGATATTAATGATACAACTAAGAATAGTATCAAGACCTTGAGCTTAAGAATCTGTTCATAAACCTATTGGGATAATAGAAATGGACAATCTAACAATCACCCAAGAAGAAGTTCATGGATTCTTAGAGCCTCGTGTATTGATGTGAATCCAGCTACAAGAGGTTGAAGTACCTCCAAAAACACACATAAACAGCTTTGTAAATTAAACCAAGAGTTTCAAAATAGCTTACTTCTCATTCTGGAATTCACACTGATCTATTACATCATTACAATTCTCCTTTTATTTCAAGACTACTCTAAAACCCTAAAATGCCAAAAACCCTAAAATGCAAAACAACTCGGATTGACCCCAAAATTTGTGTGCCAAATATGCATTCATAAATTAGGGCTCACATGAAATTTGGAATTCTTCTGACAAGCACAACAAAAGTTATTAAAGTTCTAAGACTTATTCAAAAGCGGAAAAAACATTCGGAGCCAATTTTAGGCCACTAGATGACGGAATCGAAGCCCAAAAATGTGCCAAAATGAGCACAACCTTGCTAGTAAAGTTGTCCCCAAGATAGTACTAATGTATATCTACCACCCTATAAAATTTCAGGACGATCCAATGGTCGGATCAAAAGTTATGGCCTCTACAAGTTATGCTCCCGCATCATTCTCCCCTGGTTGAAAAGAATTCAGCTCCTGCGAATTCTGTTGACGGAACTCATCTAATTTTGCACTGTCAATTTTCCTCAACTCCCACTCAGGAATCCAAGTGTTTTCTTCTTGCTGCAAACCTTCCCACTGTACCAAATATCTGTTGTAGCTCCCATGTCTAGTAGTGATTGTCTTTTGGTCCAAGACACGCATTACCCTCTCCTTTTTCTCCTTCGGCATCTGTTTCTTCTAGTTTATTTCTTCCTCCTCCGTAACATTTTCATCATGACCTGGAAACTTATATAAATCAGAAACATTAAAAACTGGTGAGATAGCAAAGTTTTCAGGTAGCTCCACCTTGTAGGCATTATCACTCATTTTCTTTAATCCTACATGGCCCAATCTTCTTATACTTGAGTTTATTATATGTTCCTTTGGAAACCTCTCTTTTCTAAGATGAACCATCACCATATCTTCTTCTTCAAATACACTTACTCTCCTACCGGCATCCGCAGCTATTTTATACCGTGCATTACTCACTTTTAGCTTTTCCTCACTTCATCTTGTAGTCAGAGAACGTGTTTCGCAAATGCTTTCGTATCATCACTAGTTTCATCTTCACCTGGTAGAACAATTAGATCTAGGACCCCCTTGCGATTCCTACCATATACAATCTAGAAAGGAGACCTCCCTGTTGACCTATTTACCGAGCTATTATATGCAAACTCAGCTTGAGGTAAAGCTAAGTCCCATTGTTTTGGATTTTCTCCAACTATACAACGTAGGAGATTTCCCAAGCTTCTGTTCACTACTTCAGTCTGCCCATCAGTCTGGGGGTGATATGCACTACTGAACTATAGTTGTGTCCCCAATTTCTTCCACAGAGTCCTCCAAAAGTGACTCAAAAACTTCGTGTCCCGATCTGAAGTGATCATTTTGGAATTCCATGCAATCGAACCACTTCTGAAAAAAACAAATCTACAATTCTGGAAGCATCATTAGTTTTTTTACAAGAAATAAAATGTGCCATCTTAGAGAATCTATCAACCACAACAAAGATAGAATCATTCCCTCGCTGTGTGTTAGGAAGCCCTAACACAAAATCCATACTCAGATCAACCCATGGCCCTGTAGGGATAGGCAATGGCATATATAACCCAGTATTCTGTGCATGACCCTTAGCCATTTGACACACTCTACATCTTGCTACAACCCTAGTGATGTCCCTCTTTACCTTTGGCTAATAATACTTTTCTACGACAAGAGAAATTGTCTTACTTATATAAAAGTGTCCACCAACCCTCCACTATGCAATTCTCTTATAAAATTTTCTCTCATTGAACCAACAGGGATGCACAATTCTTTCCCCCTAAACAAATAACCATCCTGTATCAAATAATCAAAAGAATCACTACCTACTGTAGGCTCCTTAAGCTTTCTGACAACATCACTAAAATCAGGATCACCTTCATACAATTCCTTAACTTCCTCAAACCCTAGGAATTTATTTTCCATTGTTGTCAAAAGGGCTACACGCCTACTCAAGGCATCAGCAACTTGATTCTGCTTACCAGACTTATGCTTTAAAACAAAAGTATATTCTTACAAAAATGAAACCCATTTTGCATGCCTACTATTTATTTTCTTCTGTGTGTTTACGTACCTCAAGGCTTCATGGTCATGAAGAGTGTAAATTCCTTTTGCTAACAAGTAATGTCTCCAATTCCTTAATGCCTGAACAATAGCATAAAATTCCACATCATAAGTAGAATATTTCCTCCTGACTTCATTTAGCTTTTCATTGAAGAATGCCACCGATCGTCCTTCTTGACTCACCACAGCTCCAATCCCAACATGTGAGGCATCACAAGCCAACCTCAAAGACCTTGCTAAATATGGCAATACCAAAACAGTGCTTCGATACTTTCTTCTTCAACAATTCAAAACTATTTGTTGCTGCCTTGGTCCATACAAACTCCCTCCCTTTTGTACACTCTGTTATGGGTGCAACAATGCTACTGAAATTCCTAATGAACTTCCTATAAAAAGTTGCCAATCCATGAAAACTACAAACCTCTGTCACATTCCTTGGAATAGGCCATTCTAAAATTGCCTTTACTTTTTCCTCATCCATCCTCACTCCATCCCCTGATATGACAAATTCCAAAAAAATAATACTCTTTTGAAGGAATCTACACTTCTTTAAGTTTGCATATAGACTCTCTTTACGTAACAAGTCTAGCACCAATTTCAGATGTAATAAGTGTTCTTCCACTGTCTTACTGAATATCAAAATATCATCAAAATAGACAACAAACTTACCATTGTATTCTTGGAGTACTCTGCTCATCAACCTCATGAATGTACCGGTGCATTAGATAGCCCAAATGGCATCACCATCCACTCGTATAATCCATCTTTTGTTTTAAAAGCAGTTTTCCACTCATCCCCTTCACGGATTCGGATCTGGTAGTAACCACTCCGTAGGTCAATCTTGCTAAAATATCGGGCTCCCGCTAGCACATCCATCATATCATCCAATCGCGGAATTGGAAACCGATACTTAATTGTGATCTTGTTTATGGCTCTACTATCTACACACATTCTCCAGTCTCCATCTTTTTTTGGAGTCAATAATGCTGGAGTTGCACATGGACTCATGCTTTCTCTCACTAACCCTTTCTGTATTAGATCTGTCACTTGTCTGTTCAACTCTTCACTCTGTGTCGGACTCATCCGATAGGGTGCCCGGTTTAGAAGGGCCGATCCCGGGATCAAATCAATATGGTGTGAATATCTCACTTTGGGGTAACCCATCCGGTAGCTCATCCGGTATGACATCTTTGTATTCTTTTAGTATCTTTTCTCGCTACAATAGGTTTATTAAAGCCTTCTTTCTCCAAGCTTCTTTGACATTAGTGCATAACAAGAGCCAACTTCTTCCATTTCTGTAACAAACTCTTTTGTAGCCAATAAGCCCTCACTCTTCTCTTCTTCCTTGAAGGGTAATAATACCACTTTTACACCATCCTTCCAAAAGGTATATGTATTTTCCCTCCATCATGTGTAACCTTTCTATCATATTGCCAAGGCCTACCCAATAATATATGACATGCATCCATTGGGATAACATCACACCACACCTCATCCTTGTAGGTATTCCCAATTGAAAACTTTATAAGGAATCTTTATCTATGGTTACTTCATTTCCTTTCTTGAACCATGATATACGATAGGGATATGGGTGCTTGTCACAACTCAGATTCAGTTTATCAACCATCACAGTTGAAACCATATTTTCACAACTACCACCATCAATAATAATTTTACATACCTTTCCTCCAGAGGTGCATCTTGTTCAAAATATATTTGTTTCAAGCCACGAATCAGCTCCAAAGCAAAATCACGTTCTTTCTCCTTCTTTGGGACAATCATCGTCCTCCTTATCATGAGGGTTTCACCAAGTCCGCAGCAACCTCCATTTCTTCTTCCTCTTCAACTTCAACCAGATTTACTCGTGGTTCTTCTCCTTGCCATCTATCTTGTGTAGGATAGTGTGGACACTCAAAATCTTTGTGCCCCTCTTCACCACATCGGTAACATGTATATTGCCTTTGGGGGCTATTCCAGCCCCGTCCTCCATTATAACCTCTTCCCCTCTGAAATCCCCTACCTCTTTGGTAGTTACCATGGCTTTGACTAGAATCTTCATGCCCTTCTGTATTAGAGGATTCACCTTTTGTAGATTCAAATCTACCCCTGCCCCTCATTGGAGATGATGATGGACCTCTCTTCACACCTCTTCTAAAATTACTCCTTTTGTTATTTTCCTCTGCCTTTAATGCAAGTTGATAAGCATCATCTAGGCTATGGATCCGGAGCATACTCAGCTCATCTTGTATGGTGTAACTCAACCCATTTATGTACCGTGTAGCCTTTTGTTCTTCAGACTCTCCCTGTTCCACCCTAATTGATAACTTGTAAAATTCATTAGTATACTCCTCAATGTTGAGATCCTTCTGCCTTAGGTTTTGGAACCTTCGAAAGAGTGTCTAAGCATAATCTACAGGAAGAAACTTTTCTTTCAGCTTCTTTACCATTTTATTCCAGTTTTGGATCTTTCCCTTTCCACTCCTTTGTCTTTCATTTTGTAGGTGATCCCACCACTCAATGCATGTCCGGCTAACTTAGTGCATACAAACTTAACCTTCTTCTCCTCTCGAAAGGGTTTTCCACTCAAAGAATTTTTCCATGCGATTTAACCACCAATCAACTCCTCTAGTCATAACCCTCCACTATAATCAGGAACATTAATCTTGATGTCATCATTCTTTCCCTCTAAAGCCTTGATCAATCTCTCTTCAAATGGTCTCTCATTCAAGGTTTCTTCGTCTCTCTCATTT